>OY390731.1:30459107-31958653 GCA_959613385.1 Geotrupes spiniger
CTACTGTCTAGTGCAGATTTTATTACCTTTGGTTCTGATTCAGAATGTACCAAACCAGTATACTTGAACGTGATTTGTTCAATATTTTCCCGCTTAAAAGATTTTAAATAAAATTTTTATAGTTTTATAGCATATTTTCCGACTCTCATGTTTGCTAAGGGGAGCTGTAGGTGTAAACGCAGATTTTGTTGAATCTGTCCCATGATAAGAATCTGGGCAACGATCGATCTTCCAGCTTTTAATCCTCATTGATTATCTTTCTCTCCTTTCATCATTTTATGTTCAATTCTGTCCTCATCTGACTCAGTGTCATTGGACATTTCTGAGAAATACTGGAGCAAACGGTTTAGTTTGCCCTCGGTATATCTTTATACTTCTACAATTCTTCTATTTTTTTTTAATTCTTGTTCTTGTTTTCCTTTTCCTTCTACACATCGCCTTAGCTTCCTTTCTTATTTCTCCATATTTCCTTCTATTTTCGTTGTTAGGTTCTTTTATTACCTTTAATCTAGCTGTGTTTTTTTGCTACAAACTTTGCTACACACTCCGCATCATACCACTTAGTTTTTCGATTCTCCAAGTATTATACCCTATTACCATTGTCATTACTAGCAATCCATATAATTTATCAAATTTTTATGAGCATTCATATATTTAATAAAAGTTCAAAGTTTTTTTTTATCAATTTGGATAATCTTTTCTTCAAGCTTTTCCATTCATCACATAAAATATTTATTATAACTTTCCGCCACACTTATTAATAAACTATGAATTTCCTATTGTCATTATTTATTCACAGCAAATATGCTGATGAACAGACTTACAGCAACTGTAAATTAACCAATTTTAAATAATGTAATTAAAAATGTTGGCAAATCACGTCAATGCGTCACCACCAAAAATATAAATAACTCAATTAAACCAGATATATATGTACCCAAATAAACCTGACGATCGCCTTACACAAATCTGTTTTATTTTCAGGACGTTCCGGTTTTTATTTACTCGCTCGAAACGTCGCTCGTTCGATCGGGGCGCTTTAACTCGAAACTGTCTCATTAAAATTCGTACACCCGTAATTACTGAATTTAGAGTAATCGAAGCGTAAATTTCAATGTATATAAATAAATTCGTGGAGTGGCTCTCCGAAAATAAATTTTCGAATCCGATTACCGAATTTGCCCCTCTTAATATGACGGAACGAGTTTTAAAATTGTTAAAGGGCGCGTTTAGAAATCGTCGGCAATAAAAAAATCACGCCCTGTTTAATGCGCTCCTTTCTTTGCGAAATTTGACGTCCGCGAATATTTTAGTTCTGGAAAAATATTTACGTAGGGAGTAAATGTAATCAATCTATTGTATACAGGCTGTTTAAAATTACGAACAGAGTTTCGGTTAAATGAATGTTTGCCTATTTAATTGTATCCACAATTCAATTTTACAAGTTTTGAGAATAAAATGTGAAGAATATTCAATTAATATTGTAAATAAATTAAATAATAATAATTAATTAATAAAAGTTATTGCTCCTATATGTAATTATCAAAAATTGTATTTTATTAAAAACTAAATAATCAACAATGAACAAACGAAGTAACCTATACTACAAATATTATTTACATGAAAGATGGTCTAATCTTACACCTCAATGGTGTAGTGAACATTAATTAAAACAGGTCCATGAAGACTAACTGGTGGATCGCTAGACAATATTGTTTCTGGGTTATTACCCTTCGTCAGTAGCGATTACCAAGAACCTTAGTTGTTGAAATACCTTTACATGTAGTGGCCATCAAAACTTCTTGGCGCGAACCAATCACTCCTAACGAACCACTGACAACAGGACACTGACAAGACGATGCCTTGTCTAACACCTTGCGGCGAGTAAACAAGACGACTATCAAATGTCCAGTGTCAACATATAAAAGGATTGTTGCAATTAAGTTCAAAAACAATTCAAATTGAAAATGCACTTAATTGCAGCAATCCTTTTATATGTTGACACTGGACATTTGATAGTCGTCTTGTTTACTCGCCGCAAGGTGTTAGACAAGGTATCGTCTAGTCAGTGTTCTGTTGTCAGTGGTTCGTTAGGAGTGATTGGCTCGGCCCAAGAAGTTTTGATGGCCACTACATGTAAAGGTATTTCAACAACTAAGGTTCTTGGTAATCGCTACTGACGAAGGGTAATAACCCAGAAACAATATTGTCTAGCGATCCACCAGTTAGTCTTCATGGACCTGTTTTAATTAATGTTCACTACACCATTGAGGTGTAAGATTAGACCATCTTTCATGTAAATTTTACATTTTTCTGTCAAATTTGACAAGACGCATTTTCAACAAATATTATTAATATATTTAATGCTGAAATATATTAATGAATACATTCTTTTTACGCATCTACACCGTTCTCTAGATATTATAATCACCGACACTATATACCCAAGCGATGTTAAATATCTTCCAATTTCGTGTTGCATTCGGCAGGGTCATATGTTTTAAAATTGTTTTTCAAACTATTAGAGGTGCTGGTCGCAAGAGTATATTTTGCAATATTCTACGTGCATGAATAGGTAACTGTTCGATGTTTGTAACTTTAACAGTGCTTCACGGAAAATTCGCGAGTTTAAATATAATTGCACTGGGAGAATATTTACAACATTGTTTCCACCACATACATTATGAGCTATCTGGAACGATTGAATGACTGAAAGAAAAGTTCTTGTTTTCTTCAGCCCAATCAAAGGTTATATTGATAACTTAAATTCAATACCAAATTTGTTGAAGAAATCATTGTAACAAAATCACCGAGTAAGCGATACTCGGCGATATGTCCGTGTACTTTTCATTGATCAAGCATATTCAGCTTTTGGTCTTTTAGAACGTCCCAATCTGAATCGGTGGGTTTGATTTATTTATTTATTTATCATTTTAGACCCACATTTGTGTATGACGTTTTTTAATCATAGATATTTTATATGTCTTATATATTTGTCCCCATTTCTTCCTGTCCTGTGTTATAGTCTTGATTCTATTCCTTTTCTACTGGATTACTTTCTTCCCTACATGCTCCTTATCATTAATGTTCGATGTTTTTCTTGGACGGTAGTTTCTTCCTGTAGCTTTTATTTCATATATAGTTTTTGTCAACCTGTCTTCATTCGGCATATATGTCACAACCATCTTAGTTGTCCTTCCGTAAGTTTTTCCATTACCGGTTCAATATTTCGTTTTTCTAGCTATATTTCATTCCATATCATGTCCATTTTCTTGGCTTTATTTTCTGTTTTTCTTAGAAATCTCATTTCTATCGCGTTTGTCCTCGTCTTCTCTTTATCTGGCATTGTCCAAATTTCGCAACTATATATAATTGTCATTTGATCGGGTCCAACTAAAAGACGTACTGCATCTCTCCTCTACAATAGGCAAATCTCACATAATTTTATCAGAATCATAGAGAACATATACACAAACAATAAAATACGAGCACAAATACAAGGAGACGTTACTGAGCCAAACTGATGAAATTTAAATACCTTGGCATAGATAGAACTCTCCGGCTTTGGTGTTATTGATGCAGAGGTGAGAGACCAAACAACAAAAGCAATTAGAATAGCTGGCTGTCTGAATACAATATGGTGCAACAAAAGTATGAGAACAGATATTAAATCAAGGATGTACAAAACCGTCGTGAGGTCGGTGATGGTATACACCGCAGAAACGATGTCAGAAATAGCAAAAACCAAAAGATTACGAGAAACAGCTGAGATGAAGGTGCTCCGCAGAATTTCTGGAAAGACACTGTTGGATAGAGAGAGAAGCGAGTCTATCAGAACAACCTGTAACGTCAAGAACATCAATTACTGGGTAGCAAACAGGAAAAAGGAATGGAACGAACACATAAGCATACGCACGATAACTACTGACGTCAGGCGCCCCAAGAAACGATGGAGCCAGCCTGATGTAAGTGGACGCTGATTAAACAGGCGACTCGCCTAAAATTAAGAAAGAAGAAGAAGAAGATATAATTGTGGGTTTTATAACTTTAACTATAAAACTGTTTTTCACCATGTTAAATAATTCGCCAGTCTTTAATATCCTCTCATTTATTTCTTTATTTGGTCTTCCATGACTTTGGATTATTAATCCCAAATATTTGAAGATCACCACTTGTTCGATTTCCTTTCTCTTGATTGTTTTTCGATGTCTTCTAACCTCCACAGCTATTACCATAGTTTTTGTTTTTATTTTTATTTTCATAGTCGTTTTCCATAGCTCTTTGACTATTATTTCTATATTATGTCCGCTTATCTTTTTTGGAACTGCTCCATTTTCCAGTACCCTAGTTTTTATGTTTTCATTTCATCATCTAGTACTAAATTGAATAAGAGTGGACTAAGTAAGCACTACTGTTTAACTCATATTTCTGTCTTGAATTCTTTGGATTGTTACTAATTTATTCTAACAATATTCTTATTGTTTGAGCACATAGCTTTTATTAAGTCAATGGTTTTCTTATTTATTGGCGTCTTTTTCTTCAGATTGAGTGTCTTCAATCGTGGTTTCTACTTCGTCCCGTAGTCCTTTTTCCACTATTCCACCCATGATCTTCCCTGCTATACAATTTAATGTTATTCATATCTAGTTATTGCAGTTCCTTTTGTATATGGGCTTTATTCCATTCTTCTGGGATTATTGTTGTTGTCGTTACTTCCCTTATTAATTCGGTTAGTTGTTTTCTTCCTTCCATCCTCATGGACTTAATCATTTCTGACGTTACTTTATCTATTCCCGGTGGTTTCCCTATGTATTTATAGGTTCTGTTACTTCTTCTATCCTTATTTCTTCAAAATCCGCATCTTCTTCTTGAGATTCAGCCTCTACCTATATTCTTCTCGCGTTTCCACTTCTGCTGCTGTTAGTTCTTATATTATTTCCAACTTTCCATTAATTTTTCTTTTGTTGTGATTATATTTCCTTCTATATCCTTTATTTTCATCCTGTTGAAATCCTCCTTTCTTCTCGTTTATTTCAGGGTACCGTAGGAAAGTTTTTGGTTGTTCCTGTAATTTCCTGCCATTTGTTCCCCGAACATCTACAATGATTCTTGTTTTGGTTTTGTATTACTATTTTAACGTCTTTCCTTTTAATCTTGTATTGTTTAGAGTCCTCTTAAGTAACGGTATTTTTCCATGTTTTTTCTTCCTTTTAATTATATCCTTTATTTCTTCGGTCTACCATTGTTTGGAAGTTGTTTCATTTATCTTCCGTTGTATTCCGTCATGTTTCTTTAATGTTTCATTACGTATTCTTTAGCATTTCTCTTTGTATTGTTTTTCTTTAATTTGTAGCTTCTTATTTTGTCATTTGTTTTCTTACTTCTCTTGTCATTTTTGTCTATGTGGTCATTTTCAATGTCAGCTTCTCTAGTTGTTTTCACATTTTTAACATTTTTCAATTTATTAAGAAATAGTTTATTATAGATTTCTCTTTGTTCACAGGTTCTTGTGTATTTGTATATATTCTTATGCTTAAATTTGGCTGGACTTATGATCTGCAATACCCGTCTACTTCTCTTATCTTGTTAATAATACTGCTATATTTAAGCGATAATAGTGTATAGTAAATAGCATTGCCAACACGTATAGTTTTACTGGAAAATCATGTTGTCTTTTGTGAGATCTACCATCTCCAGAAGTCTTTCGTGAGATCTAAGATCGCCAGAAAGTTAAAAATACAGTTTTACGACACCCTTAGTGCGATGCACAACGTTCTGTGCCCATTTGGATGAAGTAATTACGTGGACACAATAAATAATAAATTGCTTTTTTGGAAGTTTTATCCAATAACTTATCTATAATCAGAGAGCGACTCGGTGCCTCTTATTACATTTGTTGTTTACATTTCTTTATATCTTAGTTGATACCTGATTTACTTTTTCTCAAGTGACGATAGTGACAACCACAAATAAGTCGGACAATGTCGCTCCCTAAAATATATAATGATTGGAACAATCAGACAAGAATTTATAAACCATACACAAAAATGACATTCAATAGCTTAAAATATACTTAATAATTTGATTTATTTATTATTTATTTTTCAGCTATAGTAAATAAATCAATAAAACTATTTGGATGGATTTTTTGTACGCCGAACAAAATCCTGCGTTTACAATATATTTTTATAATAAAATTTGATTAAAAATAACTATGTTGTAAAATAAAAGTTAAATGTATATTTCACAACTAATTCGATTCGCTTAGGGTTAGAGAGTGTAAATAATTTCAGATATTTCAGATTAATTAAAAAACGAAGTTTTGAAATAAAAGTAACATCAATGGGGCAAGTGTGAACCCTATTCTGCCTCTTTTAGACGGCCTTATGTTTTCATTCTGTTAGATCGTTCCAGTTTCCCGGCTAGGGAACCCCCGAAGGTTGCAGGCCTCCAGGCATTACAAGTTCTCCCCATTCGTGGAATTCTGCTAAGACCAGAAGAGGTGGTAATTTAAGAGTGTTGGGTTAGCTAAGTATGGCGAAAGGGTTAGAACTACAAAGTTGTAATAATTTTTGACGAATCATCAAAGATACTTGTGGTCTGGGGTGGTACTGATGTGTGACAACGCCATTTCTATTGATCAATTTCGGGTTTTATTGTTGTCTTTAATCGGTTTGCAGACCAAAGGCGAAAATATTACTTACTTTTCTTCCATTTCTAAAACCACATCAAATTACTACAACTCGACGAAATGACATTAGTAAATGTAAAGGTATTTACAATTCATACAATATTCATACAACTCATTGATTAGAGTATAATTCGTTGTGTATTTGTGGTGTTTTAATACCTGAATACCTGAAACGCTTTCTGGACCCCAACAATGTAATACTTCCATTGAGCTGTAGGTGTCTGTTAGTCAAAAAGCCAGATCAAAATTTTATCATATGCATGTATATGTATAATTTTATCCATTGGGTCACATATCACATGAACATTTATCGTATGTGTTTTTTGTGTTTATTTAGTCGCCAAACTCAGTGAATTTGTATATTTACATTTGGGCGGGGTCCAGTGCACCAATTACCGTAGGTGTGTTTCACTACCAACTCATTTAAGACTCATTTAAGTCATGTTGAGCTGATCCGTTACCCTCCTTTCACCATAATATCTTCTGCGGCAAATTCTACACTTTTACAAACTGTTGTTATATCAGCAACAGAACCATGCGTAACGACATTTGTAACCCGGGACCACTATTTGTCGGAGATATATTTCAATTTTCTTTCGTGAAATTAGAGCAGCCCGAGCTTCGTTGCTATCATTATTTTAATTCAGAACTTAAACTAGACCTGAAAGCAAATTCAAAACACTCCCTTGGGTCTTGCCAGATATTAAGAGTTGGACGAGTTGGTCAAGTCCTGCGATAAGACTCGGTAGTTTGTGCGTTCCGGCATTTAAACCGTCAAACTAATCGTCTATGTGTATATGTAATATGTTATGCAGACGAGTTTGCTCATATCGGTTATTCTGGTGTATATGAACAGCCCGAAACAAATCGAGTGTACTTAGTTTGCAATAGTGATGGGTAATTTATGAACTATAGAAAACTAGTTCGCCACCCGGGCGAAAGTCACTATTTCGTAATTTTAAGGCATTATAGTTCACTATAACTATTTATTTATCAATTCGGTACGCTCAAGTAACGAAAGAACGAACCAGTGAACTAGAGAAGTGAACTAGATCGTTTCAGCGATTACCGAAATGAACTAGAAGATCACCACTAGTTTGCAATACTTATTGTGATTCTCGCTCACATTAGTTTGCTTTATCTATACATCGTCACCATGCCGAATGCTTCATGCACATCTAGTAGTACAATGGCCGCAAGTAGGGTCGAATGCTGTTCGTATGTCGGGTAACTAGTTTTACAAGAGAGTAGACCAAACTTCTCAGTCGTTACTTTCGTTTTTGTCACCTTAGAGGTTTTATTTTATATTTCCCGTGGAGTGGAAAAACTTAGTGTTAAGATTAACGAATTAAATATGTATATTAATAGTAGAATTGCTTCTTTGGAAAGTTGTTTTGAAATTTCATTGAACCCCAGAGCAATGAGCGAGCTTTTTAATTCCAGTCCAAACTTTGCATGAAGTGGCCCGTTTAATGGCTTTCCCGCCCTCTCTTTAAAATGTCTCACCAAGTCCGATGTTGCCCATTTTCTGTACATGTCCTTATTTATATTTCTTATGATTATGGCTCCTGGTTAGCTATTTTTAATATTGGTACTTTATTTATTGTTCATGTAACCATTTGGTAAGGATATTCACTTGTAAAATTTATATTGTATTCACTTTAAATGATACAAATATTTAATACATTTAAATTATTATATAAAAAATAGTATCCTTAAATATATCTAAAATTTTTCCATTTACTTTAAACAATACAGTAGTTAATATTCAACTCGCCATTTAATATTCTTAGACATTATCGCGATGGACCGATACATTCCATTACATATAATATTAAAAAATAGCTGTTACGTATGCTTTAGCGCTAAGACGTTTTAAACCAATTCTTACAGCTCGGAGAAAGAGGCATTATGTTCAGGTTTATATTGAGTTTGAATCGCATAATATAATCAACAGTGCACTCTATAATAATTCAATATTTGGAATCTAATAAATCTAATAAATGCGATTCGATCAAGTTTATCATTCACTTTGTATTTCTTCATCTATATTTAAGCAACTATATTCATTTAGTGATCAAAAAAAAATATTGAATGATACATTCGAGATCCAGATGAAAAGTATATAAAATCATGTTGCATTGTGAAATATTGTAATGTGCATACGGTTCAACCACATAAACGATACATGGATTGATTATCGAAGAGACGCAATCAAACGAAACAAAATAATACGGGGGTAATATTTTTCTCTCACAACCTACAGTACGGAGTCTCGTTGGGTGCATTGTTCGTGATTTTGAATGAACAGACCGGGGCATTATCAAGCATCCCTCGACCCCACCGAAATTAATTCGAATAACGAAGGGTGAGAGCTTGTAATGATTCATAATTTGATGTGCACGATACTGTGAAATGAACTGAAGTACGTACTTTCGTTTAGGTTACCGTGAAGTTATAATGATATTTGATTCGTGTCGTGATAGAAATTTTCCAGCGAAATTTCAAATTGATATTGCAGATGAATAATTCGATTGCTTTCCAATGCGAAATTTAATGTCGACGGTGCGGCCAAGTTAAGAAATAAACACGCCATTTCATGTTAACGAAATTGTTATTGAATTGGTAAATTGTATACTGCTGTCTGTCATTTGCAACAGTTGTTCATACATTTTGGATAATGTGCACTTAAAGATAATGGATTTGAATATTCGTTTCGTTACTATTTGGGGAAGTAGCATAATATTGAAATGCTCACAAATGTTACATAGTTCTCAAAGAACTGTTATTTATTTGTCTTTTGACTTACATAATTTTTTGAAATGATTAAATTGGAAATGTTTCTTTTTTTAATTCGATATTTCAACTTATTATATTTTCTATACATTTTTAGTGATGAAATTATGAGACGAATGTTTTTATGCTTTAAAATGAGATGCTAATTCATTTCATAATTTTTATAAATATGGTATAAATATAAAATAAAGCCTTACATTGATTTCATCTAATACAAAATTAATGTAATATATTACTTTGTATAAATATTAAAATAGTTCTAACTGTTTGAAAACATTTCTAAAATATTTCGTAGAATACATACACGTAAGTGTTACATTTGTGAAGGGGTTGACAACGCGGCCCAGAAATAAACGCGACAAACGGGTTTTGACAGGAAGCGATATGGAAACATCAAAAGATTAAAAATACATCCATCTCTTTATACTACGTTTCAACAGATTACCAAAATTTCGTTCGTTTTTATTTTTAACTATCGAAAACTACACGCTGACACGCACAAAGCAGTTGACAGTTTGATTGACGATCTATTTTCAAGAATTTCGAAGTTTTGTACTCGAAACGAAATTTAGATTTTTGTGTCGATAAAGGGCCGTTTCGAATGCGGATAGATGTAATCACGTGTGTTTCGTAATTCGTTCGCAGCACTAGATGACGGTTGGATAATACACTAAACGAAGGGTGTAACGATAAGGACTTTTAAATTAGAGTGATTGACAGCAGCTACGTAAATTTTTTTAATGACACGTACAAAATTAAAAGTTTGATGTCAGTTACACGAGGTTGTATTATAGACATCAAATTGTATATCTTTTGCATTTTTATACACAATTTCCTCTCGGATATGTTGCCATGTTATATCAATTTTATTATTGTTTATATTTATAATTTCTTTGCTAATACAATCAGTACCAACATATTATTGATTTGGAATACATTTCCAATCATCACACGGGATAAGTATGCTGAATCATTAATTAATATTATGATCGAATTTTTTTTATAAAATAGTTTAAAAAGAATTACTTTATAGTTCAGTCGCAGGTATTCTATCATCATATTCTGAAATTTAACGATTTAATTGAATAGAATAGCACATATCATTTACACATTTCGATGCTCACCATTAATATATCGGTTATTAGTAGATATAGAGCGGCGGTTAAATAGGGAATGTTTTGCAGAATTCAATGCTTGCAATAAATCTCATATGAAATTCATTCGATTTTTTTATAATTTTGAGATATTTTGAAAAATAAATAATATTTATCGATATTGGTTTTTGAAGAGTTGTCCTTAAAAATATGTTTTCAATAATGTACAAGATACCTTTACTTATACGAGAGATACGAACGAAACATAAATTTAACTCTAATACGAAATTATTAGGCTATGAAATTAAATATCAATGTGAGACAGATGATAAGCACTGGAGAGAGATTTAGAACTTTGTCTACTAGTTATTGATCAACAGTTAGCGTTAAGAATTGCGTTTAATAAGCATTGAAAATGTCACATATATTTTCACATGAAGAAAAGACCACAACAACACGGATACCTCTTAACAGAATAATCAGAAATTTAGTGAACTATTGAAGCTTCGAACAAAAATATGCTAACTACCAAATTAACAATGCTGATATACGTCAAAATAATATTTTGCAAAATGTTATCAACAATCCAATCCATTCACCGAAAATTATAATTTAGCAGGTGCTATTCACAAAAATGTAAAGATGTTGCTGATTTTACTAATAAAATACGTTTGGCATATGAAACATGTTGGAAATCCACATTTGTTAAATTAAAGAAGATTTTAAGTTCGATTTGGATTTAATCCCTGGTATGGCTTAATCGGTACAGACCTTTATTGACAATTTTTAAATTTTTTTAGGGCTTGTTTTTCATTTTAGATAACCACTACTAAACATAATAATAAATAGTTGGGGCTACTAACGATCTCATTCATTTTCAGACAAATTATTAACCTTTAAAACATGCAAATCACCAGGTTCCAACAGGCCTGCCCTAACCATAATGCTCGTGACATGCAAGATCTTTTGAGAGACATTTTTAATATATAATATATAATAACTAATACAATAATTGACCAGTACAATGGCCTGCGAGATTACCCACCCTTACCCCCTCGATTTTTATTGGTGGGTGACACTGGAAACGAAGTGTTTAATTTTGAAGCACCAGGCAATAGGGAAATTTTAGAAAAAACTGCTGGATCATTAAACAAAAACACATTACTTAGAATTTATAACTTTGTTAAAACAATTTGTCGAACGTATGTGGAGCAGAATTGTTGTTTATTTGTTTTATTCTTTGATCATGTTTATCATATAAATAAAGATTTATTAGGCATGTTGTACAGTATTGGAAAAACTATTTAACTACTAACTAATCAGAAGCTCTAAAAAATTGGAGAATAATGAAATTCGTGGGTTTCTGTTAATATCAAAACAATTGCCTTTTAAAATATCTGCACAATGTGAAAGTTAAAAAGCGGTCGCATTAGCCATTATCGAGTTATTGAGGAAAATTGAAATCGGCAAAATATTGATTTTGTCAAAATATCTTAAAATGGTAAAAACCCGGAATGAATTTTAGATGAGATTTGTTGCGAGCATTGAATTCTTTAAAATAACCGATATATCAATGGATTTTAGTAAGCATCACAAAGAAAAATTGGCGCTAATGTTGTAAGAGCAAGTCTTAAAAATGAGGTTAAATCAGCATATTTTATGTCAGATGTCAGATGGACTAAAACACAATTAATTGCGGAAGAATTTTACAAAATAATTTAGAGTATTTGAGATTAAAAAGAAAGCATGGGCTCTAGGTTTTGATAAGAATTAATATATTGCTATACGAATTTAATACATTATGAAAATATAAACATTAAAAGAGACCATTCAAAATGCATACCATTTTGGCACTATAAACCATAGAAATATAATACAGGGCACCGAAACTATAATACTTGAATACATTGAAATTTAAGAAGGACCATCCAGTTCAGAAAATATCAAGTTCGAAATGGGCTTATTGATTTCAAACGTAACAATTCCACCAAGCATAATCAAAATATAACATAGGGACCATTTTGCATAGTATATTTGGATTTTGTGAACAGAAATTATGAATAGAAAATGATTACAATTGGCTGTGAAGTAAATTCGAATTTTACATATTTTAGTACAATAAAAGGTTCTATAGTACCAACATCAGGGCATGAAATAATTTTACAGGAAAATGTCAATAGCTATTTTTTGTATACATCCAAATTCAAAATAACTAACAACACCCAACAATGAATCATAAGGTCTGAAATAATTACAGTTGGGCGAACTTTATTACGAGAACTTCAAGTATTGAATCACTTTTATTATTTCTTGCGCGTAAGCTCACACTATCATTATCATGTTCTGTAAACTAATTTTGTTTCAGTTATCACTTCGAAAGCCGTTAATATGGCAATTTTTTAAATTTCAAATTGAGGAATAGCCAGCAATACGCAGTGGACTGTGGATTGATTTCTGCTGTTCATATGATGTGTTAACTGGTGGTTAGTAACGCCCTATGCGAGTAGTAAATTACCAATGGTCACGTCATCACCTTTTCAATTCCCAGGAAGTGAAGAACAACAACATTTTCGTCAAAATGCAAAGGATGTAAACCATAAGGGACACCATAACCAGTGGTATTCAATCGATGGGTCGTGGGGGACGAAAAAAAATGTAAATAAATTTCACTGAATACAAATACATCACTATTTTTGAAAATAAATATTAGTTTCTAAAATGTGAAATTTCGGCGACAGAGAGATAGAGAATAGATAGAATAGAATAGAAGAGATAAAGGTTCTGATATCCCACGGACGATGTCATGTAATATCGCTTTCGGCAAGTTACATAACTAGACTGATGATATTAGATATTCTATTTACACTGCCAGCGTGGCACATTTGTGAGTTTAATTATTATTTTGGTGTAAAATTTCGTATTTAACTTAGTATTTGTGATAAACCTATTGCTGTCACAAATTTTATGTTTCCTCATGGATACGTGGCTAAAAACTTGTAAGGTGCTTGAAAAAACAGACAATGAATGAACAAATGACAAGTAGAGCGCTTCGATTTCGGCTGCTTTACTTCCGACACCGACCAAAAACGTCTGGAAGCTTCTGATTTTCGCGGCATAAAGAAGCAACAGCAAACAAAGGAGATCGTAGAGAGTTTGACAAAGAGTGTATAAAATATGATTTTGTATGTACTAAAGATGATGAACGAGGGGCCAGAAGCCTTATGTGCCTGTCAATACTGTCAAACGAGTCACTGAAACCAACTAATCTGCAGAGGCACTTACACAGAATGATTTTTTTTTTCATAAAAAATAGAGTATGAGATATGTAGGCAAAACATTGTCAACTTTTACCAATGTTAACAAAAAGCGTTGTAGGCTTCTTACCGAGTGAGCTATCGTACTAGATAGTACATAATTGCTGAAAAGTTAATAGTTCAATTGGTCGCATAATATTCGAAGTGGCAAATAATGTGGAAAGCGAATTTATAATCATAATTTAAAAGAATACATTTTCATTCTACAGTTCGATGAATCAACCGATTGCCAAAACTCGGCACAGCTAATTTGTTTTGAAAAATATGAATAGAAAAATGAAGTCGTTGAAAACTTTCTTTTTTGAACCGCACTGCAAAGGATACCAAATAAATATCTTGAAATTTTTAAATACATCACTGGAAACAATATTTCTTGAGAAATTTTTGTGGGTGTGTGCAGCGATGGTTGGATGCGTGCCATGGTTGGAAAATACAGCGGACTTCTATCCCGAAACAACTAAATATCAAAGAAATCATGGGTTCATTGTATGATTCATAGAGAAGGCTTGTATTGAAATAACATGCCACGGAACTTAAAGTCTATCTTAGATACTGGAGTAAAAATAATAAATTTTATAAAGGCGCGTCCTCTGAACTCAAGGAGTTTTTCGAATACATGCAGAGAAATGGGCAGTGGATATCAGCAGCTAATTTTCCATACATAATTGCGTTGGCATTCGAAAGGTAGGGTCCTATTTGACTATTTGAACCTCTAGATGAGGTGATTGTGTTTTTAAATGACAATGGCAAAGATAACTGATGCAGATAGCATGCATGGTAGCTTACTTAAGTGATATATTTCTCAAACTGAACGTAGTGAATTTAAGTCTTCAAGATGAAAAATTAAATATATTAATAGCTAATGATCAAAACCTTTACAAAGAAAATATATTTCTGGTGCTCATACTGCAAGGAGGTTAATTTTGCAGCTTTTCCTACTTTAGAAAGTTTTGTTATAGAACATAAACTAAAAGTTATTTAATCGGTTCTTGAATATAACTCACTTGACAGCTCTTAAATATCACTTTAATACTTATTTTCCGAAAGATTTTCCTGACTGAATTTCTGTCTTAAAGTTCTAAATACACATCGAGTTCTGAAGCAGCTCTAATTGTATGATTACTACTTACCTCATCTTATATGTGCGAGATGGGATTTTCCCCTCTACCTAAAATCTAAAGACTGAAACAAATTACCAATAGAGCCAGTTTTAGTCCTACTTTTTGAGCTATTCTAGATTATTGATTATGTTAATTTTAGGTTATGTTAATCGATGTTCCATGTGGGATCAACTGCCATAAACAATTCTATTTCATCAAATATAAATACGTTCTTCTCACTATAAGAAGACAAAAGACAACAAATGTAACAATCCCTATGGCATGAAACTTCTGATCATAGTTGCTTGTCTTTGTTGAAATTCCACTCCATATGCAATATATTCATATGCTCGAAATTGTGAAGCGGTTAGGTCGTTTAATGTTAACCAATAATTAATTTTCTTCGTCTCAAAACGTGTGTTTCTAAAATAAATTATGGGTTTGAACGTATTGATATTGTAAACATTATCAAAAGTACATGTTTTTAATTACATGCTAGTCACAAGACATAAACGCAATTATACAATCGAACAAGTCCATATACGTGAGTGTGTTTTTGTGTTAAGAAAGAGAAATCTCGATATGTTCCCTCTAAATACGTATACAGTTCTGCGGTATCTTCCCTACATCTTATGCAAATACAAGTCGTATCATTGCATGTTTAATGTATAAGCTATTATGTTGAGTTTGGCGGTTGTTTATGGTTTAGGTTGTTACATTAGCATAGCAGCTATCTTCACTTCGGCCCGATAATGATCTGCATCTAACTTCTGTTACGGCTGCCATCAGCAAAAACAGTAAAACAACTCATTCGTGGATTTAGGAAATTAGCATCTCGCCGCTGCGCGCAAATCTCCGCGCTTACAACCGATCTTAATAAAACGGGAACGCGAATTGTGGAAATGCGCATATAACTTCACGCTTCTCTCGCGCTTTCGCTGGTAATAAACATATTTTAAAATATCGTTAACGTGAAACGAACGCTCCTCTTTAATGCAGATGACTATAATTATTTAACTTTTTCGCCTACTAATGGAAAGAATTCCATATTCATTTTAAAATATGGATAGTTTTTTTTTACAAAAACATCCAAATACCGAAAGAAAAAAATGTGATTGACAAATTCAAATAAAATGTTTAAAATTATTTAGCTAAGCTGGGGATGCATGTAAATACATTTTTTAAAAATAATATGTACTAAATAAAATTCCACATCAAATCAGAAAACGTTAGCTAAATTTGTTTACGTTTTTTATATAATATTTTTTTACTAATTCTTGTCACATTTGTAATTAATTTTATCGTAATTACAACGCAATTTTCCAATCGTTCTTGTTGAAATCAACGATAAAGATAGACGCTATGAAAAGATAATAAGCGCATATTAATTATAAACGTTATGCATGTTTCCTCGTTGTACAAACAAACGCAGCGGTATTTTTTACCAACCTCCAGCCCTAGGTCGTTCGTTGAACTTCTTATCACCGGGCGATAAGAATAACGCGCTAATCTATCACACATGTTTGTTTCAATTGTTTTTATGTTCCGACAACAAATTTAATGTATTCGTGGCACGATTTTATTATATAGGTCGGTTATAAAAGTTCCTTTTAAGATTTGAATTTATTTCATGGTTTTATAAGGTCGATTTATGTCTATTCCTGGCAGCCAAACAATTTTACTGAAAGGAAAATTAATGTGGGCGTTAATAACATCATGGTTTGGATGTATTTAGGTGCTAATAGTTTTGGGGTATTTCGTTTCCCATTCTTTTAAAATAATAATATTTGGTCTAATTGTAAAATGCTTATTAACGATCTTTACCTTGTAGTTTTAATTTGGTTAATATTGTTAGCCCTAAAATTTTAGGTGTTCAATCAGGACCTCTCCACCACGAAGAATATGTTTGAAGCTCCGATGATAGAAGTCATCGAGATGCGCAATTTGCTGGATTGCTTGCTGATGTGACATGGTGCCAAATAGCATTTGCTAGACCGGGTTGAATGTCAGCCACTTGGTTGGCGACATAAGTTCTCCACCAGGTCGGGTGCGCACGAATCCACACAAGAGTTATTGTTGAATCCGATCAAAAGTGAATCGGACAGTCGAGTTCGAGGAATCTAGGAACGCCAGTTGCGTTACCAGATTAGCAGCACAGAATTCTATCCGAGACAAGAATACTTGTTTCACGGAGCAACTTTATTTTTTGAATATAACGAAGCGTCCCCGAATCGAAGAAGCTCAATTGCCTGATGAATTTAATCCTGGCCGTTGACGAACGCGGAACGAGATTCCAAGAAATCTGAGTTGAATTCGATTCAACGTTTCGCTTGTTCGTCCGGTAGTGCGTTGCCTGATTCGAGATTAAGCACAACCACAAGGATTGCATACAGATTTTTGCGAGTATGATCACTGGTGCTAACCACCCAAGTGGATCGAAGAGTTGAGCAATCCGCGACACATTTCTTTTAGCGATAGGATGCTGAAGCTGAGTGGAATGTAACTGGAAGAAAAATGAATCACTGCCCAATTGCCACGATAGCACCAACATGTGGAAAGTTTCCAGTTTCCAGACGTTCGAAGTAGTACTGGTTCTGACTTCTGGCGAGTGATGGTCAAAAAGTGCTCTGAGCCTCGAGCAGCTCAATCAATTCGTTCTGCTTGATCAATGCAGTGTCGAAGTCATCAGAGCCAGATAAAACATCGTCGACGTAGATGCCAGTCAAAACTGCTGAGGCTCCATTACTGCGTGAGTTCTCCATCGAATCAGGATTCTAACGAGTATCGGTACAATTCTTGGGATCACGTGGGAAGATCGTTGAGAGAGAGAGTCCGGCGTTGATTTTTTTCACGTCTTGATGCGGAAGATAGTAGTAGGTTTTTGACCTTGAACTTGATGAGGGGATGAACTCCATATGATTTAGATTCTCATACTCTGCCATGAAAGTGGAGTATGGTTCGAAAAAGTCGTTGTCCTGTGAGAAGTGATGCTCCATTCGGTGTAGGATTTTTGAATTAAGGAATCACCGAGAAAGATGAGAGGTTTCCTTAGAGGTAGACGAACCGTATATCTATCGTCTTGCGTACGATAGTGTGCCGCAATAAAATAAGATAGGTCTACAACGGTTTTCTCCTGTCTGATTTAATTACTGGTTACCAGAAAAATGCTAAAAAAATATATTATATATATTGAATATAGTTTTTTTTGAAGCTGAGTGGAATTTAACTGGAAGAAAAAGGAATCACTGCTCAATTGCTACGTTAACACCAACATGTGGAAAGTTTCCAGTTTCCAGACGTTCGAAGTAGTACTGGTTCTGACTTCTGGCGAGTGATGGTCAAAAAGTGCTCTGAGCCTCAAGCAGCTCAATCAATTCGTTCTGCTTGATCAATGCAGTATCGAAGTCGTCATAGCCAGATAAAATGATGTCAGATAAAAAGATGTCAGTCAAAACTGCGGAGGCTCCATTACTGCGTGAGTTCTCCATTGAATCAGGATTCTAACGAGTATCGGCACAATTCTTAGGATCACGTGAGAAGATCGTTGAGAGAGAGATTTGAGAGTTGATTTTTTTCACGCCTTGATGCGGAAGATAGTAGCGGGTTTTTGGCCTTGAACTTGATGAGGGGATGAACTCCATATGATTTAGATTCTCATACTCTGGCATGAAGGCGGAGTATCGTTCGAAAAAGTCGTTGTCCTGTGAGAAGCGATGCTCCATTCCCTGTAGCATTTTTGAATTAAGGAATCACCGAGAAAGATGAGAGGTTTCCTTAGAGGTAGACGAACCGTATATCTATCGTCTTGCGTACGATAGTGTGCCGCAATAAAATAAGATAGGTCTACAATGGTTTTCCCCTTTCTGATTTAATGACTAATTTTGATAGATTTTGGGGCGCTGGTTACCAGAAAAATGCTAAAAAAATCCATCACGTCATAAATAGCTAGTTAAATATAACAATAATATAAATTAATGAACGAAGTGACATGCCTGGGTCTATTTCGATTAATTAATTATTATTAAGAATCAAGTATTGCAGAACAATAATTCTCGACTAGCCGTTTATCGACAATTTGATACTACCATGAAAGCACTAGAAGGACACAGCGGTCATGTATCCATTCATTGACAGAGTTCCATAACCAACATAGACGCATACACTGTGGCGATAGTCTTACTTACAGATTCCACGTTGCCTGTAGTAACTATCCTTGAATTTTGATTTGGGACACCTTTACCACTTATCAGGTATCTTTGCATGCAGATGTTCCTGATATTGTGTACTTGCCGTAACTCAACAATCTACCTGTGGAGTCACAGGAGAACCAATAATCGCCAGCTCCAATGCCGTACCTAGGAATCGCATGTGGTCATTGCTTGACAGGTGATGTGGATATTAGTACTGCTTGTCGTCTTTACATAAGATTCCAGACTTATTCCCGCACTTTCAGGGATAAGGTCCAGGCGGCCAGAAATCACGTCTTCTATCTGATATACAAGACTCCTACCTTGCTATTCAATTCAAACTGAAATTAACCCACACACAGTCAGCGAGTTGCCACAGATACACACAAGCGACTGCCATCTCAACAGTACATATAACAATAAAATGTGATAATGCCTATAACAATACAATAGGTGCCACATCATACATAAATGAGACGTATGTAGCTATACATTCCAACACAACTGACATCAACACACAAACTCAACTCTATGTTCAAATATGGTCCCAAATATACATTCTTGTGCATCTCTGCCATTCTGTCTTATTTTTACGTTATTGTTTAGACGATACGCTTCACCACTCAACCCTTAGCCGACTTAAATACAAAATTGTGTACAATGTGTATATATATTTTAGGGAACGTAAATAAAAAATATGCATTTCTATAAAAATGCTGTGCTACATATGAATGTTCACCTTCATAGGTTCACTTTATTTACTGAAGTAATAAATACTGTTACCATCGTTTAAAATCTAATCTAACCATTTCATTTTATTCAGCTATTGAGGGTTGTGATTATTATCGGAAAATGTATAATTAGTTTATGATGAAAGTAGCAAAATTATTAACATGACCATATTATACAGAACGCTAGCGTCATGTTTCATAATTGACCGGTTTCATAAACAATACAATTTTTCTATCGTAATTTCATATCGCGTGTTTTGTTACGCGCCGCAATTGTTTTAGTATTATTATGCCGTTAGTAATAATTCATTGAACGTACTGATACGCGCATTGAAAAAATACTTGATTGTTCATCAATGTTGAAAGAGTAACGAATGCATTTTTTAAATAGGGCAATTCAAACAATTTCCAAACAAACAAACGGTGTACGCGAACTGCAGAATTGTGTCATGGATGCAGAAGAATGTAATCGCATCAGATATTTCGCAAAAATATGAAAATCGTTATGTATATTGAGGTAAAACATTCAATTAATTTTATCTAGATGAGATAGTAATTTTCGTTATTAGTAAAGCGCAACCGCAGCATGAAACATATTAATTATTCGTTGTTGTAAGGAGCCATGAAACATTATGAAACTTGATTCTCGACAGAGATGTAATGAGGTACAACTTAATAAAATTAAGAACCTGATTTACTTAAAGGGTGGCATTACGACATAATTACCCTTAATTACGTAATAAAAAAATTACCTTATTCACATGTAAAACAGACATACATTAAATATACAACTATTGCTTAAATCATGTATGGGAGTATTTACAAAAGCAGACAAAATTCCAGATTTATTTGCGTAAAATATTTATGACCTTGCAAGGGGAATTTGAGGGCCTACTTGATGATGAAGTAAAACCATGCACCAGCATCAAAAATCTTACAGGACGAGTTAATAAGACCTCCGTATAAATGCTCCATAATCAACATTTCGACTTGCTTTCGAGCTGTGACCAATCCCGGCAACTGTAATAGACCAGGAGCCAGGACCGATAGGTCTGTCGTCGGAAATCGTACAAATGAAAGGCTGCCACTAGCTGATTAAAACGGGATAAAGCAGTTAGACCTAACCAAATTTTGTTGTGGACTACTTGATGAAATTTGTGCAGAATAACAAGTGCCCCGTGATTGGAAACTCGCTGCTAATCCTTCTTAGATGATAAATCACGATGCCAGAATTGAAGATGTAAAAGTTTAATTTCTGTACTAGGAAAAGCAATGCGGTTTATATCAGTAGAAGATGCATGGGTGAAATTTTTTCCGCCATTAAATTATCGAAAAACGTATATACTGTTTAAACTAAACTATCCTCTTCAAAGCTTTCGGCTCTTTGTATAAAGCTTAGCTAACAACAAAGTAACTTTCATCAGTATTGTAAGCAGGGCGAAGATTTGAATTGCTGTCGTTCAGGCGTAATGTATTAAGGTGTGCTATTCCCATTGTTGCCATAGCGAGAGATTGGATTATTGAAGAAAGCATTGTAGGTTTGGAATTTGGCGCATATAATCTGAACTTAAGGGGTGTCGACGATATTGCACTCCAGGAAAAATTAAAGCTTTATGCACTGGAGCTGTTAATTGCCTTAAACGAAATATCTGAAAAATATAGGCCGAGAATTAATGCAAGCAGAACCAAATGCGCTAACTGAGTGGGCAGATGGATGTAAGTACTTGTGCTCCTTGATGTCTGAATCAGCAATCCTTGCTTACTCAGAGGTCCAAGTTAGTAGCATATAGGCAGCTTTCACCAGCCTACTATGGTGAATGAGGAAGAAGATAACGACAATATTAAATATGAGTGTTAAACTGGCATCAGCTACGACCAGTTCATTAACGGCGTTTAATCATGCAATAATCAACTATTGATCATACGATTAGATAATTGCGCTGATTAGAATTTTGGCCCAATATGGCCCAAATCTGCAAGCTACTAACTTTGCGGCATTAGGTCCGGATTTGCATGTTTCTCACATATATTTGTCATGGTCACCAATTCCCGTACAATTTGCAACCTCGCGTTTGCAAGAGTGACAGGGAAATATGAAAGAGAGGAACACAAGTATTTACAGTCAAATTGAGGCCCAATGGAACTTTTTCATGGTGAACAAATTCGCGTACACTGAAAATATTATAGGTGGAAATTCGGATCATCATATAGTCTTTTATAAATTAAAGGCGCTATACTGGCAAAGAAAAAATATCCGTATGCTCGACGAGCAAAACTAACGACGGAGTACAGCAACATATAATCAATAAAATGAAACAAAATTAGAAACAACACAAAATGTGTCAGATACCGAGGATGGTGAGCCTAAATGAAAATTTGGCGCGTGCCAAACTCCAAAATGAAAGGGATCGCATACGTATGTATGTGAGCTTCGTCGCATTTTTAAAATAATGTTTCTATTTTTTTTATGTCTGTGCTATGTATGGGTATTTCTGTTGCATATTGTGTTTATTGCGTTTGTTGATCTGTCTGTTTGTTTGAGTATTGTTGGGTTAGAGTAAAGATTATTTTTTTAATGATTTATTATAAAAAAAAATTTGGATAATTATTTTTGTATAAGATGGATATAATTTTAATATTATATTTTTCTGTCTATGTGATTGATCTGATAACATTATTGCTCGATCTACTAAGCCTGTGACGCTGGCGATATTGGAATTGACATTTGTATATCTTTGTAGGTTTTGTGTACCAGTTTGTACAGATTTTGCCGTGGCGATATTTTATTGTGACATCAAGAAATATTATTTGTGAATTATTTTCGGTTTCTTTGTGAAGTTTATTCTGGAGTGAAATGGTTTTTGTTCTAGTTCTTGCATTACCAGGTTAGCGATGTGGGCTACAATAGAGGAGCCCATGGGTGGCCGAACATTTGTTAATAAATAGTTTGGTTATATATAAAGTATGTATGTATATAAGGCATAGTTCAATTGTTTCAGGGAAGTCTTTTTGCTAACCGTAGTTGTATTTTTTATTGTCCATTTTTTAAAAATATGCATGTTGCTAGATTAGTGAGAGATTAGTAGTCACTTAACATCTAGGGATATTAGTTGAAAGTTTAGCGGATGTTCTTGGATGTATTTGCTGAATTCCCACAAATCGTGTATATGAAATTTTGTTTTTCCTACGATGTATTCTAATATGTTTGAAATATATATATTTTGATATGTTGTATGTTGGATACTATTGGTCGTAGAGAGAAGACCATACATGGTAGGAGTGTGACTGTTAAGAATATATAATTGTTGTTTTGTTTTATAATCAATAATATCTCTTTTGTGCCAGTTGTTTGTCATTGAATTAACTTTAGTTGTAGTTTGGATAGTATTTGTTGGTTCTACTTTTAATATTTTATGGCTTTTTATCGTGCAATAAATTTAATATTTTGTTTTTCATAATACGTTTTTCACGTGATAATTGTGGTATATCATTTGTTATCAATAACTCTTGGTTTTGTTGTACTTAAGTTGTTTCTTTAGTTAATAATTTGTATTATGCATCTTTTATATGGTTTTGTATTTGTATTGACGATTCTATTTTTTCATTTGTTAATTTGCATTTGTTATTAGTTATTTTGCTACGTATTTCCAATTATGACTCTGGGATTTCTGGAATTTTTTTGTTGGTTACATTTTTATCCAGTATTTGCTAATTATTTTGTTCTTATTGATGTTAACTAGTGAATATTAGTTAATTAAGTTTTGTAATATTTTGTTACGACACTCACAGATGCATGCCGAAAATGGTCAGGACTTCACGACCGCGGAATAATTGTGTTAAGTTACGTAATTTTTTGTTATGACACTCACATATGCATACCGAAAATAGTCAGGACTTCACGAACGCGGAATAATTGTGGCAATCGTTTTCGGAATAATTCGTCAGCGATCGGCACCAAACTGTTCCAAGTACATTGACAGTATGGTGAATGCGTTTATGCTGAAAAGGTGATTGGCCAGTACTTTTTCGATGACAAAATCAGTCTTTGCAAATGTTGACCGCTACCGAACATTTTTGTACCCAGATTAAAAGCGCAGGAAACATGTTATTCCTGCAGGATGGTACCACCGCCCACACACGTCGTGAGACAATTGGTTTATTGAGTGAAGATTTTCCAGGGCGGGTATCTGTCGTTTCTGAGAATTGCACTGGCCCGCAAGATGACCCGATTTATCAGCTCCTAAGAGCTTTCTCTGGGGCCATTTGAAGTCATTGGTCTATGTGAAAAACCCACAGAGTCTCGTGGCCATAAAAGAGAATATTCGCCATCAAGTAGGGACATGACGAAAAATGCCGTATAAACAGCCCACCTGTGCATCAGCTCCCTAGGCGCTCATTTGACCATCATCTTTAACATTCAAACGAACAAGTTTGGAAGGGCAAAATATAAATGATAAAAAAGAAATAAACTGTTGTTTACTTTGAACAAATTATGAACACAAAATTAAATGTAAGTAATTCCGCCACTATACACAAATAATTGAAGTCTACCAATTGACACAAAAGAAATCATCAGTATAGGGCAAGGCGAAATCGTCTATTTAATGTTTTTATGGGCAAGATATAAAACACAATACATTAAAACATATTGACTTTTCGTATCCGAAAACATCATATGAAGATGACGTAATAGCTACCTCGATGAAACCTGAAACTTTCTGACGAAATATACGTGATAATCTCTACAGCTAAAACCAGAACCGTGACCAGAAACCTCACGATGCACAACATCCCATTGGAAGAGGTAATGTCGTTTAAGTCCATGACCATATATAGAAGCCAACAAGTGACCATAGCATGAAGACGACCAAATGATAAAAATAATGCCTCTAAATAATTGAGAATGAAACTTGAATATGTTCGGTTACGGCCAATAAAATCTGAGCGCTAATTTGACATTCTATGACTTTCTGATAATTTTGGTAAATCAGTCTTTCACCTCAACTCTACAAACTCTATAAAAACTAATATTTTGTAGCAGCCCCATTTTTATCCATTACATGATTTAATCTTCTCGGCATTGATGTTACCAAAACCTCGGTATAGTTTGGAGTTAATTCATTCCACTCTTCTTGAATTCTTGCCCATAACTCTTCGGCGTTTTGTGGGCGAAGGTGATTGCCTGAATTTATTTTACTTACCAAGCTGCGCGAAGGCCAAAGCAGAACGTGTATTCCGCGCTGCTCCATCCAATTTGAGACAATTCCAGCTGTATGAATGGGGCAATTGTCGTGCTGACAAATAAAATTATTTTGGGGGAAGGCAGTATTCACTGATGGCAGCATGATATTCTCCATAGTATGACGGTATATCTCAGCATTATTTCTGCCTATTACATATATTAAAACTCCAGGTCCTCGGTCGCCAATCCAGCCCCAGACATTCACAGAAAAGCGACCGTTTGCTACTATTTTTGTGTATAACGTTCATCGAAACGAGAATTTGGTATAACTCGACCGTTTGACGATTGAAAAAGCTTATCGTCTGTGAATAAACATTTTGCCAGATATGTAAGGATTCTAGTGAATACTCTACGCGAATCCTACTCTCTGTTCTTTGTTTTGTTGAGATAAAAAAGGTTTTTTGGCAGCAGGGTGATTTCGCAGTTCTAATGTTTCCTTGATACGACCCCTTGCGGTTAGAACAGATCCTGAGAAATTTGTTTCATTGTGTGTCGCAGAACAGAATTGAATGGATTTCCCCGTAAACCTAAATTAACATTATCAGATTTTATTGACCGCAATCGTATATACAGTCGAATGCAAAAAAGTAGAAACGATATTTTCGACTACTTGAACACACTTGATATTAGCAATGTCATGTAAACGTCAGTATTGTCACAACAGTGATATTTTAATGATATGGTGAGCCATAAGCGTAGGTACCCCGAACTAGAGCCCCGAACAACTGTTACTGAATAAATAAGATAAATAATAAATATCACGTGGATTAAGAAAACTTGCTGAGAAAATTCAAGCTTTATTGAAATAAAGAATTTTTCATCCGAAAAAATGTTTCCCAAAAATCCATGTTATGTGCCCAGTGTTGACGTGCGTACCCTACCTATGATTTTCCTTGTGGGTGGCAGAAAAAAATTTAACTGGTTTATGACACTGCAAATTAGTTGTCTTAATTCTACCACTGATCCAGGAAAGTTATTAATATTAGCCACATCTACAGCTGAAGAAAATTGATTTTCCCTTACTAAATTTATGAAGTGCTGGTCTTGCTCAGCTGTCGATATTCTTCGTCGACCTGAACCAGCGATTCTGGAAATCCTTTGATGTTCTCGCCATTTTTTGATGATCTTATATATAGTACTTTTGTTGACGTTCTTTCTGGCAGCTGTTTGCCTTATTGAGTAATTGTTATTTGAGTCTGCGATAATTCTGACTTCGGTAGCCTCATCTATAAGAGGCATTTAAAAAAAAATTTCATAAACGTTTTTAAATGAATGTTAACTTTGAAAGATTGTCAAATTTTGAAAGAAAATGGGATTTTAAAAAGCCACATTTATACAACATTTTGAGGAAAATCGATTATAGGAAACTGTTTTTGTCTACTTTTTTGCATTCGACTGTATGTATGAGGTAGTGATGTAATTACGGACAAATTTCAGAAAAATAATCTCCAGAAATATGATTGATGAAAAAGGGCTTATAATTTACTAAAATACATTTTGTAATTGATATATTAATTCAATTGAGGAATATTAAATATGTAAAAATATTCAACCAGCGAAAATGGTGTTTAGGTGAAAAGAGTTAAAGAATGCTCCCAATATCCTTCACTACAGTTCCTTTGAAGGAAGTTAAGCCGAAACGGTACGTGGCAGATTTGTCTTTAAGTAAATTTGCTTATCCTTATCTTTTGTTCATTTGTATATTTATTTGATTATTATCCATTATTTCGTTAATGTATTAATCTAGTGTATTTATTTTATTTTTCTTGTTTTCTCTTTGTTTTTGTAAAATTCATCGCATGACCCGGAACTGCCCGTGAAATTGTATAGCGCATATTTTATTGGTAATTACATTTGTTTCGCTCGTGTAACGATGGTATATTATTACGTCTAATACATTCGTTCGCATTTAGAGATCTAGTCGAAGTAGCCAACAAATCTGATGTTTTTGGTGAGCAAATTATTTTCGCACATCATATGAAACAGCAATAGCATTCGCTTTTTAAAGATCATATCAACGATTGCCTACATCGACACCACCATAGGAATCAGTATAAAATGCTTGTATGTAGATAAACCAAACAATGTATGTATGTGCCAGCTTGAAACAAGTGAAGTAAAAGGACTAAGAAAAATAGTCACATACATACATATCTTATAACCGGTAACAGGATTTAACGTAAAAAATATTTGAACGTCAACGACCTCGTACAATGACTCGTCAAGATTAAATACTTTTGAACAGTTTACAGAAGTCAAATAATTTCAACCTTGACAAAGAAAAACACACATAACATAAAGTTACACGTCGAGAAAAAACGAAATGATTCAAGATATCAAACAAGTTAAGTATAATAAAGTATTATATCTCTATTTTTAGCTCGGTAATTTCGACGCTCGGCAGCGTTTTTGCCTGTACTGTTTCAGCGCCTATATAAATTATCGTTGATATTGTTGTTTATTTATAATTCCGAACGGCAATTATTATCAGTTTAGATGCGTACGCCGCGGTTGCACAGAAGGATACTATTACATTTTTAATTGGTTATTATATACTAGTAAACTGATTCGTCTACACTCATATGAGAATATTAATTCTAATTTATTTCACAGCAATTTCCAAAAATAGCTGATACTCCTTATATGTTAGATGGGATAAAATGTTTGCCGTCGCGTTAAATGGCATCTTGTTTTGTAAAAAAAACCTATTTTCTGTGAAATTCTACTCGCATATTTTTTAAATATAACTAAATTGAATTACAAATCTTGTTAAGTATGACAGATGATTAATATAAAAACAATTTATCGGCTACCATGCACATAAATGTAACGAACTATATAAAATTGGGTAAATTTGCAAATAAATACAGCTTATGGTGTACGGAACCGTTTCATTCTTCCGGAGATCACCAGGATGGTAAAAAAATGCTGCCATTGATAACAAATCACTTATCTCTCAACTAGCAGGCCAGTAACCACCAATTAACACTGTATCTGATCAACAATTCTTCATGTCACCATGACAGACATCCCCATCGTTGACAGAAATCAAAATCTATCGTAAATGGTTGTAGAATGTCGACTACAATTGGTCGATGTTGTAATATTTTCGCTAAACAATACTATTGTAAAACATTAATGATAAAATGTATCTGTGTGTATGCCTAAGCTAAAATTTATAAAAATTTTAAATCTATATATAGCGAGGATAAAAGGAATATCACAACCGGAAGTGAAGGTATCGAAAAAAATGTTATTATAAAAGTTACAGATATTGAAATTTTAGTTGAAGGGTTCTTTTGAAAAATGGAGTATAAGTAAGTATAAGAGAGTTCAGTGCGTCAGTAAGTTTGACATGAGATAATATCTTAAAATAAATTTGATGCCAATTCCTTTGGTTAACATTATAAATGAATTTATGCAAATAAGAACTCTATTGACGGGAAAGGGGATAATTTACATATACAATTATAAAATTGCTAAATCGTAAGCAGATATCTCTTAATTTGTGATACGTTCATAAATTACTGTAAAATAAATAAATAAATGAATAATTTACACTGACATAAGTTAAATAGCTAAGATTTATTGTGGCAGGTAAATTACGAAAACTTTTAAGAAAAGTCTGCCTTTCTAAATTATAATATTTGTTGCATAAGATAAAGATACAATAAAGTCTGGTAAGGAGCCGCAGCAGTCAAGTTCCCAAGCTTTGAACTCATTATATTAAATTTATCTTGGCTACCTGGATGCCATCTGACTGGAATAACTAAGTGGAATGACCAGGGAAATGTCTACAATTTCAAGATATGTGTCAAACCCCGTAATATACGTGAAACGTTTTTATTTTATTTCTGGCTAAATATTCTCCTTCGTTCTGTACGAATGAGGCATGGTGTATACATTTTCAAACTCTTCAAAAATACATAAATTAACTTTACCAGCATTAATAACCGTAAATGTGAGTGTCATATTTCGTACTTTATCAAAATAAATCATGACAAAAAACGGAGCTTAATAAGTTTCACTTGCGAGTGTTGTAAGTTTACATGTTTAGTATTCATACGATATAATATTAACTTATTACAATAGCGCAAGATGTGTATCGCTAAATTACAGAGAACAAGTAACGCAGCAGAAATTAATAATGTACACATTGCCTCGATTTATCGTCAGATACACAAGGAAAAAGCGAATAAAATTTACAACAAGTTTATTCAACAACTTCTCAATTACATTATCAACTCAACTGCAAATAATATTATTTATTCTGCTCTTCACGTTCGAGTTTTGTTTGCAGTGAATTTTAGACATTGCACGTAGTTGTTTTTATTCCGGTAATGCAATAAGTTTTAGAAAACTTACGGCACCCAGAAATGGGGAAACAGGAATAAGTAAACTAACTGCTCCATTTTATAGCGTGCAATGTAAATTGATACTTTATCCGTATCGGGTTTACTTTGTTTACTCTGCGTTGGAAATATTTTCTCTTATTTTCTGCATATTACAGAAATATCGTGTAATAATTGATATAGTAGATGCAGTTTATGTATGAATTTTTACGAATTTATTTAATGTCCCTTATCTTAAAATGTAACCATTCTTAAAAACTTGTTTTGATGTCACGTATCCACAAATTCAAATCCAATCCAAAATATTTTATTCCAAATATTTTTAATGACTTAATCGATAATGTGATAAATTTTCAAATGAACCTTTCGCTGCTTGCAATTAATATATTTTGAGTTTCTTGGTTCCCAGACAATCAATTTAATATTCAGTTTGAACAAACCTACAAAAGTATATTACTAAGGAAAGAAGAGGAAATAACAGGAAAGCTTTATTGATATTCCCAACAAATGTCAGTCCAAACTTTGTATGGCGTACCAATACCAGAGTATCACAAAGCTCAAAAATCGTAACGAAACAAAACTAAAGAAATAATAAAATAAAGAAATTGTGGGAAATGGACACTTATTTGAAACAAAATGCCATTTATACAAATTGTAAAAAATTATGTTTTTTAAATTAAATAGTTTAATATATTTCACCCCCTAATATTATTTACAGAAGAGTACGATTCACAGCAAATTAGCCATTCATTTAGTAAGTAGGGGTGCGGTAAATCGTAACTTCCGGTTGGCGTATTGCTTTAAAACTAGGACGTTTTCTTTCCTGCTATTTACAAATCTTAAGTTTCATAGCTCTAGCTATAATCGTTTGGACGCTAGAGCATGCACAGGCACACACACAGAAACACACACACACACACACATACACACACACACACAGCCGTCATTCCGAAAATAGTCAGAAACGATTCAGGGGACCTCAAAACGTCCGTTGAAATCTCGAGTAGGAAAATGTTCAGGATTCTTATACTTACTTATACATAAAGTATAAGAAAGTAAAAGGCAATTTTTATTTATAATGTTGGCTGTTTATGTGTTATTGTTTTTAAATTATGAAATTGATAATTAAGAATTATTTTTAAGGTTAAGGAATATTTTTTCGGTGAAATTAAAATTATTAATAATGGATTCAATTTATTTTTATATAACAGTATCATCAGTACCTATTTTGAAGTGATTGAAATTACTAGAAGATTTAGATGACCACAAAAAAAATGAAGTGATTTAACGTTGAAGTGATACGTACGCATCAAATAATAAGTAAGTTGTTGGGATTCTGAGTAGAAATTAATTATCTATCGAATGATATAGCATCTGTCCCAGTGAGCTGAAATGGGGCGGGAGAATCCGCAGAATGTAATTTGCGACTTCTTCACCCCTAGAGTTTTACACTTGTTATATACGTCACAGTGATTTAATATTTTCCCTCCGCCGATTAATTACTCATTCTCGTTATGGAAATATCGCATACGTGCAAATGTTTTGTGTATGTCATTTAGCCTTATCGTCTGTAGAAATACAAACATCGCTGCAGCTGAAAAAAATAGTACAGCGTATAATTAGCGAGAATGCACGCGACAAACCGTAATCTAATTGCACCACGTCCGCGTCGTTATCACAAACGCAAATACATCAGATATAATAACAAAGCCAATATGTCTATGTTCATTGCACAATGACATAACCTCAATGTTAATTATCAATCTCGTTAATTGTGCCACCCACACGTCATTTCGAAATTAAACAAACAGCGAAGAAACCGCATTATTTCTAACCTAACCTTAAATGTCCTTTGATACTTTCTCGACGTTTCGTAACGATGTATTGAATCACTACAATTTGAATACAAGGAAATGGGCCCTTCGCGCTTTGTAATTAAACAATAACATTGTGGTTGTAATTTGCGTACTTATGTCGAATATATAATGATTACATTAAGTAAACTATTTTTAAAATAATACATATATCGATTGTAGTTACTACACAACTGATCGTAACTGACGCATTTATTTCAAACATTTGTCAATTATTCCTTATAAACTTGAAATTGAACTTTAATTATTTACTGATTAAAACATAACTTTAAAAAACAGTGATTTACAAAAAGTACGTATCTTCAACTGAAACTCGTTGCGCAAAAAAGGACTAATTAAACCGGCATCGCATAAAGTATTCTGAGACTAAACAGACAATTACCTCAGTTTAACTTACATAAAGACTTTCTATTAGTGGCTTGTGCTTTAATCAATTCAGAGCATTAATTAACCTTATAACACCACTCAAGCAATCAAAGATAATGAACGCGATGAAGAGATAATTTAAATTCACTCTAATTAAATTTATAAAAAGCGGGTATAAGTTGCGTTATCAATGGCCTTTTACAACTTAAAAATTCTATTCTAGTTCTGGAGGTTTTACTGCCAAATTTATGGCTTTCAATCGACGGTGACCAATCCACGTTAGCTTTTCAACGGAGTAAGACACATAAATAACAATTTGAGCAGCAAACACTAAAGGCTTAACGTCTGAATGCGGCTTCTGAGCGTCTATTTAATGCGATCGTCATAGATTAACTTATCTATTAAAATGGATTCCAGCGAATTTTTGGAAAACAAAACTGCTTTGTAAATAAAAGGAAGTAATTATAATTTTATTTTATAACTTATTTATATCGATAAATATAATAAATTTAAAGTTTTTAGAGGACAATAAGACAATAACGCATTGTACAAACAAAACGCAGGATTAGCATCTTATAACAAATTCAAGATTATTAAATGATTAGGGATGTAGGCACAATAAAAACTTAGCACAACGTAATTAATGTGGTCAATTTGCCAAATTTAGAGGAGGAAATGAAAGTAATGACGAATAAAAGTAAATTGCAAGGTATGAATATCAATATAGAGGCTGACCCGCATAAAGAAGAACGCAAGATACAAAACATAATAAAGATCCAAGCCAAAGAAGAAAAAGGCAAAGGGTTAAAAACCAATTGCCGCTAACCTGGTATGTATTTGGAATATGCAACAAAAAAATGCTCCGCAAGGAAGAAGCTGACAAGGCAAAAAACTAAGCAATGTAGATCAGGAGATAACCCCTGATCTGGCGCCCCCGCCAGGCGGACAAAGGACACGGGAAAAATTACACAAAATTCGTTAAGAATAAAAGAAAGTCAAGGAACGGATATATATTTTTATGGGCATCTGGGATGAAAGCGGTGCATTTACGTCAGCCAGTCTTAAAGATTTAATGAGGGAAATTTACAGCCTTACAAGAAATAAAACGTAGGGGCTAGATATTTGCGAAAAGAGAAGAAGATCAATATAATCAATGTTAACGCCCCTGCTGAAGAAAAAGAAGAAGAAGGAAAGAATATATTTTACGAACAACTAGTACAAGAATATGAAAAATTACCGCAATGACATGAAAATACTGGTTAGAGATTACAACGCAAAGATTGAGAAAGAAGAAATGTACAGATCCAAAATAGGAGTACCCTGTAAGCACGAAATATCTTTTGTTAATGGACAACGAGTATCGAATTTTAATAGAAAAAAGAACATGGTGGTAAGGAGTGAGATGGACAGTATCAGCAGGGTGTGCAATCGAATTAATCATATACTGGTAGAAACAAAATATATGAACTTAATTACCAACGTGCGAAATACGAGTGGAGCAACAACAAGATACGATAATTTTATAGTAAGGATCATTCCAAGAAAAGTGGAGCAAAAAATACAAACAAATAGAAAAAAAAATTATCTAGGATAAATACAAAACAATTGGATACATGTTGCAAAACCATAAAAATTCAGGATATATGGAAACAAACAAATCAAATCATTAACGAAACTGCCAAAAGGAAAAGAAAGAGACAAACAGGGAGATTGGTTCGATGACGAATGACGAATGTGTAGAGGTAGCAGAGGAGGAAAAGAGAATGAGACAAGAATTACTAAACAAAAAGAATAGGAAATACTGTAAAATATAAGAACATAAGAATACAACCGAAAAATAACCATTGAGGAACAATTTCGGAATAGGGAAATCAAAGCATTTTACCAAGAAACTAAAAAGACAGAAAAGTCAACCATAGCAGAAATAGCTATTTTAAAATCCAGGAAGTTCCAAAAACAATCAAGGGTTTAAAAAATAGTAAAAGTTTAGGGTAAAACGAAGTATTGGCAGAAATGATTAAAGTGTTATAATACTGGACACAACGTGTAATGGACTTGCAAAATTTATTAAGGAATGATTCAGCAAAACTACAGTAGGTGTCCTGCGGAAATATCAAGGCAGGTTTCATGAGAAACATATAGGTAAATGATCACATTTATACACTCAAAGAAACATTGATTTCAAACAAGCATATAATGCAGTAAATAAAGAAAAAATGTACAATGCAACGAAAACCTTATAAGGATAACAAATGTGACACGGAATAAAACACAAAGTAAAATACTCTGGAGTGGCCACAAATCAATAACATGTTTTGTGAAAATGTCCTGAGGCAAGGTGACCCATTCTCTACTACACTCTTCAACCTGGTTCTGAAAAGCAAAATTAGAAGCAGTAAATGTAAAATGGAGGGTATAATATACAACAATGATCATCAATATCTAGCATATGCGGACGACCTAACACTCCTAACAAAGCCGAAAGTGGAATTAAGGATCACAAAAAATTGGAAAAGAAGCAAAAATTTTCGGATTATAAATAAACCAATAAAGAACAAAATACTCGGTGATGGGCAAAAACGAACAGTTGGCAGGAGAAATTTTTTGAACAAGTACCAACGAATAAAGAGAATATGAGGTTGGCAAGGTAAAAGAGTTCTTATACTTGGGAGTCATGATCAACGAAAAATGACATTAGTAGCAGGAAATGACTGTCACAATTGCGAAAGGTACCTAGATATACGTTATGCTGAAAAGACTAATAGAATCAAAGAATACGTCAAGAGGAATGAAGCTAAGGATTTATAAAGCCGTTTTAAGGCAAAGCGTTACATATGCCTGTGGGGCATTGCCACTAAAGAAATCAGATGAGGATGCCATTGTGAAAGAAAAATGCTAAGACCTATATAACGGCTGGCGAAGAAGAATAAGGAAGAAATTGGCCATTATCTACTGATAAACAAATATTACATCGGTCATAAAAACCCAACGATGGTGGATATGGAATATAGAAAGAATGGGCAGAAATAGCTTACCAAAAATAGTCCTTAACAAAGCGTTATCTGGGTTTTGAGAATATATAATGTTTCGAATCGAACGCCACCAGTAGAAAGAAAAGAATACATCAAAACTGTGTGAGAACGAAAACGAAACCAAAATAAAGGAATATTTATTGACCGACATGGCGCCCAACATGGGCAATACATAATGTATGTCTCAAAACAATACTGAGAACATTTGTTTTTACCATAATAGTTTAAGGTGAAATCGTTACATAGATGGAATATTAAATGAATGAACTACACATATTTTATGCTAATAAGCTGACAAAGTAGTGCTTCATCTTCTGTCTTGCCTACCTATGAGGTGTTCGGTCCATCGGTGTTTATCTGTGACACATAGACTAGCGGATCTAAGTCTGGGAGGTTTGTGCGGACGTGGACGTAATAAGGACAATGCAGCCAGCGAAGTGGAGCTGGCCGGGTCGATGAAATTGCCTTGGTCCTCCCATCGGCATTAATTGATCACTCCTTCTAGGCAGAGGGATACGAGATTGGGAGAGGTAGGGTTCCCCTGATGAGCGCCCTTTTCAACCAGGACCTGAACTTCTCTCTGGTAGGGGGAGAAGGAGGTAGTGAAATGATATTAGCAGGATTTGACGAAGTTTACGTACTCCTTCTCTACTCCCTGTTGGTAGATACAGAGTGTATGCACTCTCTGGTTCCACGCTGTCTAAGACGTTCCCATAATCCATGAAGGTGAGGACGAGACGAGAGTAGTGCTCTCGTTCCACTTGGAGGATGCGATGGACGGTGATGGTGGAGAAGAATATTTTAAAGAATAGTTAAATAGGTGCATATGCCCAATCAGCACGAATAATTTCTTGTCCCTCATTGGCACGCTTCGCGTAAGCTTTCGAAGTTCATTTTATGGCACCCAATCCAATTAATCGGTTAGGCTTTCTGTTAGCTGTTACAGAGTTTCAGGTGCAAGTGCGGTTCAATCGACGGCATTCTAAGTATTATAACCAAATCGTCGCGATAAATACAGCAACAATCAAAAAAAGTTGCTAGTGAATTCCACAGTAATATAACAATGTAACACCAAATTACTCTAACCCTAAACGAGTCGAAATTACCCTCTCGTACGTTGCAAGTTGTGCGGTGTTATTTAAACACAAACACTATAACACTTGAAATAATAATACGTTCATAATTTGAAATGCATGTTACATGATAATGGAAAAATTTCACTGTGCACATGTAAGAATTTATTACTAGTACCTATATGCATTTTCTTACAAATCAAATTTATTTATTTCATGTACAGATCAGTTTTAGTTGAAGTCCAAATCCAAGTTGTACGGATATTTATTAAAAAAAAAAATTGTAGGGAGATTAAAACGATGATTTTTTTTGAATTGCGCATTACACACATTTCCACCATTATTTCATTGTTACTAAAAAAATTATATAGGAATGTGCAAGTATGAAAATGTGGAAAACAATTTTATTTAAATTTTGTCATGTGTCATGTTTGTAGTTGGTCGCATTTATGTCATAGTTTACAGGGTACATTTGTGCTACAAACTCTTTTGAAATGGTTAAATAAATTTATTTATCATGAAAATCGAAAACTACGAACATTTATTTTACGTCTAAAGGAAATATATCGAGGAGCCAATATCTATTTTCTAATCTGAGAAAATTGAACGTAATCCATATACCATGTTTCAAAACATTAAGTTTTTAATCATCTAAATCCACAATTTATAGAAAACATATATTAGATAAGTTAGCTGGCAATTGTGTCTCGATTGACTGAACCAGTTCACATATGGGTTTGCACGGTGCACTAATTTATATCATGCAATTACGATTAATAAAATGCCAAGCCACCTAAATATAACGCAGTTATCCATCTAAAAACATACATTATTTAAAACGTCATTGTATATTTTTTCTCAGTTCCACACTTACTCCCATTATCAGATTAATTATTGGATTGCATGTTCACCCTGTTTTAATATTTCTCCTTGCCACAACGAGACTATTTTAACCTTAATTTCATAAATTACACTATTGTTTTAAAATTCGTGTGCTAATGCAGTAAAATAACGTTCGCAAAATATGTAGGTAATAAATATGTGCGTTTCCTTCTGTTGGGGGAAAATGTTCACGGAATTTTTCCGAATAATTAAATTTAATGGTTTCCTAAGTAAAAATCGTTGGCAGTATTCTTAATTGTATATAGAGATATTAAAGTTTATGTGGCTCTTTCAAGTCAAAGGTCATAAAGTTTTCACAATTGCATTCATACATTTTATGGGCATTTATTCAATATATGGGTATTTGAAGAATATATTAACACTTAATTTTACGCGTTTCCAAGTAACGTTAAGTTTAAATAATAATTAAAGAAACAATTTACCACTCAATTAAGTTATATATATATATAAAACAATAATGGCATAATATCATATTACGTTTATAGAAAAACATTAATATAAAAAAATATTTTAAGTCTTCTTGCTGACGATAAGGTAAAAGATTTGAGTGTTTCATAAATGTCATTCATTGAATTTTATGCATAATAATAATAATAATATTTATTTTTTCAAAAATGTAAAAAAAATGTTAGATTACTAAAATTTATATATTTAATGTAAAATATTAATCCTTTACGTTTTTAATATTTTTCATTTTTAAATTTTATATATAAAAATAATTTTAGTAATTATCTGGAGGGATTACTTTGCATGGTGAATTTCCTAGTGGGAGTGAATTGAAATTACTAAATTTTATAATTTAAATGATAAATTTTTTTTATAGATTACTGTTATTTAATATTTTTAAACAACTAATTGTATTTAGTTTCGACCGAAAATTTTGATGAATCAAATCATCTTTATTTAAATTAAGTACATGCAAGCACGTGAGAAACAAGTCTATGTGAAAGATATTCGTTGATCGAGTAACAGCTCAAGTTCCCTAACAGCTGTTTTACCCTAATCTTAAAAGTGCGATACACATCAATATCTCTAATATCTTTTGGGAGTTTGTTATAACGTTTACACCTAAAAAAATAATACCTGTTTGAAATTTACTCGTCTTATGTTTATTATTATAACATTGCTCCACATTATTAGTGGAGAACTCTTACATATATTTATGCACATAACACAATGTTTCAAAAATTGAAACGTCATAAAAAGCTAAATATTTATGACATTTGAAAGCTAGACGACTATGTTTTAAATTACACAATATTCTAATTGCTCGTTTTTACAGCACGAAAACTCTATTGGCAGTTGAACATCAACCCCAGTATGATCCCATAGCGCACACCGCAGTCAAAAGCGGAATAATAAAAAATCCTTAAGGTCTCATAATTGCAGCATTTTTACAAAGATTTAAGTGCGTACCAGTTTTGTGCGAGTTTAATACATACGCTATCAATATGAGGGAACCATTTCATATTTTTGTCGAATATGACTCCCAACATTTTAGAAGATTCACAAGTATTAACCTCGGGACCCAGATTCTTATGATTATGGACCGACCTGTTAGCCCCTGTTGGCCCCTGACTTTTCTTCATTTATAATTACTAGTGACTATTCGCAGTCATTCAGTCGGATATCAAATGAAGTATAATACGAGAGTTGTTGGTTAGTTCATTTATAGAAACACTAGCAGTCGCAATATTACTATCATCGATATAATTAATTTAGATGCAGTCCATTTCAGACATATAATAGGGTAAATCATTAATATAAATATTAAATAATGTTAGGTCCAAAATGGAGCCCTGCGGTACACCAAACAAAACATATAACATATCGGAGAAGGAGATATTACAAAAGACTTGTTGGGACCTGCCAGTTAAATAGGAACGAAACCACGCCACGAACACCATATGAAAATAATTTATGAAGTAATATAACAGTATCCGCACAGTCAAAAGCTTTTTGTAGATCAATAAATAGTCCGAGGGACGGGTTATACTTATCAAGTGATTGATAAATGTTCCTTAAAAAACTACACAGTGCAGAATCAATGCTTCTGCCCATTATAAAGCCAGGCTGGTTCTCGCCAAATAAATCAAAAGTTTGAAAGTATCAAATTAGTTTTTTATTAATGATGTGTTCATAAACCTTAGAAAGAAAGTAACAGGCAAATCGGTCTATAGTTTTCGACATTATCGGGATCGTTTTTCTTTTTTCTAATGAAAGCTATTTTCACTTTAGATGGGAAGATACTGTATTTGAAGGACAAATTAATTACATGTGCTAAGATTGAGTCCAGAGAAAAACCTCATTTTTTATTAAATAAGACTCGATTGGAGATTTAGAGGAAGACAAAGACATAACGGCATGCCGAATATCCGAGGATGTAACCGGAGTTATAAAAAATGAGTTTTCAGAAGTTTGTAAATGCTCATCAATTTTCGAGTAATAGACCGCAAATGAGAAGTACTCAAGTTATTGCAAAGTTCAATGTCATTTGTGAAGGTTTTTGGAAAGATTTTTTTGTTTTGTCTGTTGTGATTCACTTTATTAATGAAAGACCATGCGGTTTTACACCTATTAGTTGAGTTTGAAATCAATAAGTCATTAAATTTCTTCTTCTCTTGGGAAATAAACTTAGAATAAAATATCGCAAAGTTATCCCGATCATTTCTAAAAATCGGGTACTTCCTAGACATTTCATTCAGAATAACCAGCCTATCTTTTAACCAAATTATTTCAGGAGTTACCCATTGCTTGTTTGACATATTATGGTAATACGAATAATAAGGGCAACAAAAAAACACAAAAAAGTATCAAAGAAGTAGTCAAACGCTACATTACGACGCTTAGTCCCATAAGTCGAAACCCAATCTTCAGAAATCAGGAACCCACAAAGCTGCTGAATATTATGTTCATTAACGTTCCTTGTAAAATAGAACGAATCCTTCTTGTTCATGTTATAAGGCATTTTTAGCTTAATAAACTTGGGCCCAATGATCCGAAATATTGGGATCCGTACACATGACCGAATAATGTATATCAGCCATATTTACAAATAAATTATCGACGCAAGTTTTAGAAGAATTATAAATGCGAGTAGGGCTTGAAATGGCCATATGCATATTATAACACGAGAAGAGATCAATTAGATCGTGTTTTTCATTGCATTTCACCAAAAAGTTTATATTAAAACACTTACGATAATGGTTTTTGATTCAGCATGAAGAAAATCGAGGATAGCTGTAAGTTTATCCATAAACAACCTGAAGTCCGCTTGCGGAGGATGACATATTAAAGATTTTAAATTTGACTCGACAACTAATTTTATTTATACATTATACTATTTTTTATAATATCAACAGTATATAAACTAATAGGTTCAAATATTATATGTAACATTAGACATTAATTCCGAATTAAACTTACTGATGAAGACATAAAAATATTAAAACGTTAAAAAAATAATAATGCTAAAATAAAAGGACCGCCTTATTAATTCCTATATAATCACCTAAAGTCAAAAAAGCCTAATTAACAATGAAATATACTTTATAAAATTGGAAATCTAATTTTTGAAAAAAAAAAAGTAATTTAGTATAATATTTTAACACCTTAATGCAATATATAACATATTGAAATTCGAATTTCCATTACGGACCTATACAGGTTTAAATGGAATAAATACCAGTCAAACATATTTCATTCGCCGTAAATACATCGTCGCCTTCGTGAAATTTCTGTGCCACGAATAACGGCACGGAACGTAATTAATTAAATTAATCGACACGTACGTTTCAATTGCTTAAAAACTCTCCCAATGAATTTATTGCTTTTTCAACTCATTACACTGAATGAGAAAGGAATCGAGAATAAATAAATCGAATAAAAACGAAATGAGTCATGGTTGTAAGGCGATATACTTCACCTATGCTGCGCCTACAACTTGACTCCGATCGTTCCGCGTTTCACTTCCGCTCGCTCTTCATGTACGCAAATGAAAAAGATGGACGTTGCGACGTGAACGCGTCCAAATCGTATAATCCAACAAGACAACGGCTCTATTCAAAGTTTGTCGCTAATATATTTATCCGCATATATCTGGCGATCTAACTACTGTATTACCGACGATCGTTAATCATTATTTTTATTGTTTCTGGTTACGGAATCGGCTACCTCGGGCGGGACAGTCACGTTTCTTAATGCCCTCGGTTGATAACGTCGTGATCGACATATTCGATTTTTTTAGGTGAACCAGTCATTCACATTGCAAATTTCTCGAAGCGATACTGTACATAAATGATATGATTAAGTACATATGTTATAGCTGCCGGCTCACATTATCCAGATTATACATAGCCTATATACAAGCCCATACATATATTTACAACTCGTATCCTTAGAATTAATTCCATTTTATTAAATAAATTCAGAATCACTTCTACCCAAACGTATAAAATGCGGCATTATTGCTCCGTTATTATCGATGGTACTATGTTAATTAAATTAGCAAACATTTGTTGTTGGTGAAAAACAATCTGCTATCTGTTTTTACAAATCTGCAAATTCATGATACCTTAAAATTGTAAATATAAGATTATTTGTTATAAAAACAACCATTTTCGTATTTCTCATGTATTACAAAATATAACGTCCCATAAAAAAGACCCATCGGCTTTGCATAAAAAAACACGGGGGAATTCTTGGGCAATTAATCGCCCTTGTTAATCTTCTGGAAGAAATATGAGGTTTTGCAAATCAAACAAATGTTGTGAAAATGTATGATAGACAGTAACACTACTACCATACTATTTCGCCAAACACCAATCAATCAATACAACCATAAATAACGTTATCGTAAACCCGCCACTTCAATCCGATATTTAGTATAGGCTTAGGCTATGATAAAAGATAACTTATTAAAATTAGAACAATAAATAGCAAACAACAAGCGAAACTTACTGTTCTGTGTTGTATTAAATATTAATAAATTAGTAAATGCTGTCCTCCTCTTATAGGGTGACGACTAGACGTTTCAAATTCTGATATGTGTAACAGAAAGGGCCATAATTAAAGTTCTGAACATTTAATACGATATATATTAATTTTAATATGAAAATTAATATAGCACAAAATTGTTTCGAATTTACAAAAAAAACCGATGAAATATAAAATTGAAATATGCGATTCTACAGAAAAATATAAATATAGTTCATAAAATATGCGATTTTTGATTGCATAAAAATGATGAAAAAAGTGCCGCAACTGTTCATTTTTTACCTGTTACATTAAAATAAATTAACATAGCACGTCATTTCTAATGCATACTATGCTATGACCACTGTGGACGCTTCGTTTTTCTATCACCAGCTCTGAAAAAAACGCCAAACTTTGGTGTTAGTCTTGATGTATTTTTTATTACATTTTTTGTTTATTTTGCTCCTCTTTTGTTGCAACTTATCCTCACTAAGAAATTATCGAATACTGTGACTGATCCTCTCATACATCTCACGTTAGTAATTAAATTCACATGTTTCCTTTCTCCAGTACATGATCAATTTGATTGCACATCCTGCCGTCTGGTTGTTCATAAAATGTGTTCTTTTCTTCTTCTCTTTTCTCTCCTCATGGGGCGTGGAGATTGGCTATAATGATATTGTTGTTCACTCTTCGCACACGAGTAACACGTAACCTCTTTGATATTGATTTAAAAGACAGCACTATGTTTTTAGTTTTTTTTCGCAACCAGAGTCTAGCCACTTTTAAAATATTACTATTTTCTATATCTATAATATCTAGCCCTTGTTTAATTTTTTCTAAGGCTGTTATTTCTATATTATATCTTTAATTGCACTTATTAATTCTTTGAGGATAGCTTGCGCAAAAGTTTTCCTTACTTTCCAGATAGATGCCCATAAAAAAATCATACATCCCTTTGAATTCTTGACGAGTTTTGAGTATTTTTGCCCGTGCTCTTTCTCCGCCTAGCTGTGTAGCTAGTGTTGCACAAATGTTCATAAAAATCGATTCCGTTTAAATATTTTTCTCTTTAATGCTCAAATATGCAATAAAATGCCCTAAAAAAATCACTAGACTTGCTCATTTTTTTCTGTCCTAAAAAAATTCCCCCAAAAACGATATTTTAAGTCCTCCTAAAGCAGGATCCCGCCTTAAAACAGCATTACCACGATGCGGTATACTCCAGATTAGTCTTCGTATTGTCACCTGAGGAATAAGTTGGCATTCATCTGTAACAGCAATTTGCAGTTACTGAATTGTTATTTGTGGCTTTGGACAGGTTTCAACAGCTCTCACTACCTGATCCTAGAGATGCTCGATGGGATTTAAGTCAGGGTTACATGCGGGCCAGTCCTTGGTTTGAATTTGTCGATCCTGAAGATAATCATGTACAAGATTTTCAGTAACAGGAATTTTTGACGTGCAAAACATCGTACTTGAGTTTCCACCATTGCGAACGATAACAAGACAGGTTTTACCGTGAATCGTGATGTCACCCCAAACCATTATGGAACTAAAGCCTTTGGGAGGCGGGTAAGTGGTAACATTGTAGCAGGTGTATAGAGTTCCCCAGGTCGCCTCCAAACTCCAGTACGACCATTATGATCCAACGCAGTGAATTGTGACTCGGTCAAAAGCATTACAGAGGGCAAGTGCAGTAACTAACTGCAGTCTTGATTGCCATGACGAATTGACAACTAAAACACTTGCGCAGGTTTTCTAGATAAAATATGTGCTCCGTAGAGTCTATTCTATATACTCTGATCACTAAATCCAGTAGTTCTCAAAACGCCTCTACGTTGATCATGAGCACTATATGCGCGCGTTCGTAGCACATGAATACAAATCAATCTGTCCCCCGAAACTATTGTCTTTCTTACTCGACTTCAGCCTTGTTTTCTAAAAGTATTTGCAAATAATACGTTACCAAGAACATACGAGCCTTATATATAAGTCTGGCTATCATCACTGTTGACGCCATCATCATCAGCTGTTTGCTGTACATATTTAATTTGAAAACAGTGATCCTTATTTTATTTTGAGCAGTGTATAAAATGTAAATTCCATTATAAAAACAACAAAAAACACAACGTGAGTTCCATTCATAATAAAGCTTGAAGCACACTACTCCCACCTCACGAGAATGCACATGATTTACTTCACTATTCATAAAATGCATGAGTTAACGTTCGCGTTCAGATTTTGATGAACAATTTGTTGATTTTCATTGTAACCAAGGAAGCGAAAAATATGTATAAATGTATAGGTGAAGTTAATTTGAAGATAGCAGAAACAGGCGGATCTCAGAATTATTTGATTTGTGATCCGAGGATAACCGTTTTCACGTTCAGTGGTGAATATGTTGACTAGACTTGAAGTAGCATAAAAAATTATGTGGCGATATCGAAAACATTGTTTTATTTCTGTTCTAGGTTAGTGCCGCATATCTCCAAAATATGATGATAACATTTTATGTTCTAGCTATTTTTAATCACAAATAGCCCCCCATTCCACTCACGTTATCACGCCTCACGCAAGTTTGTGCGGACAATATGACAGTGTATAGTGGCAAAGTGTCACGTGAATTTACACGGATGCGGCTAATGATAATAGCGTATTTCCTGCCACGAGAAATAAACGGATAATATTGGTCTAACTTGGCGATGCACGTGACGTCATGTGAGTAACGTGACGTGTACGTGGCCGTAGTGTGCTTCTACCTGTATTTTCGTAAAGACGTTATTATCGTGATACTAGCAAATTCTTAGTGTATTTAATTTTATCAATTAATTGTTGTAGGACATTTATTAAGTATTAAAAATTATAAATGATAAGCTACCCTTAATCATAGAACAATTTACAGCATCTACTGAGACTTGACCACTTTATATTACATAATCAATTTTCCTTCATCGTTAGCAGAGACTGATAGACACCGCATGTTGAACAAAAACAATAATTCACATTAACTGCTCAATTTGCACCGAGATTTAATTACACCAAATCAGATACGGCTGTAAATAATTACGTCTATTTTATTATATTCATAAAATAATACGACAAAGTAATTAAACGGACGTTTCGTATCGCCACATGTGATCATTTACGGTATGCAATAAACATAAAAACTAATACGCAATTATGTACGGTCGTAGACCTAATCTCGGCGTTAACCTAAATTGTCTAATAACTGCATCATTTTGTACTGAATTGTTTCGGGAAATATGGCCTTAACATCGATCGTTTAATGTAAATTGTGAGGAATTTTCTACGGACGATAAAAAATTATTTCCTCATACACTTCAAGGAAGTTAATGGCGTGTTTTATTTTAATCTAATAGGTACATCATCAGACAAATATATATGTGGAAGGAACTAGTTATTAACTAGCACGTCGTATAATTTACGAAACATTAGTTTCAGTAGTTTCCTATTACTTTTACCAATTTAATTCCTTGTTGCCTTCATTTTAATACATTTTCAATAAAGCAGACAGAACGTTAGATAGAATTTTCGATCGGTATCGTATACACTGTTCAAACGCTTCCCTAACCCAGTTCTCTATTGTAGAATGATTAAAACACGTTGCACAAAATTTTTCAACGACCTTGTTGGATTTTTGCTCAAAGGCATTGCATTTTAGGATGCAATTGTTGCTGAATAGTTCGGTACGTTTATGTCAAAAGTAAAGTAATTCCATTACGTTTTATGCTACTATTCGGTACCTAAATTAAATTCCGCAAACGGCCATGTCCTAATCAATGTACACAGGCAAAATGCAATGGATGTATTAAATCTTTTACTGCATTTGTTTGTAACATATGCTTGCGGAGCTCTCTCATTCGGCTAACATGGGATGGTCACATTCAATTGCTCACGTTTCATGCACGTTTCCCGTCGTTAATTTTTACTGCACTCGCAATTACAAAGATATACTCGGCGCATATTGCGATTCAAGCTAGAGTTTTGATGCAAACAATGCCGCCATATGGACTGAAACATAATCAGTATCAACAGAGACACAAGCTTACTCCATTTTATATCGATGCAATAAAATCTGTAGCGTTACACGTTATATTCTACCTCCACAGATTACTTTGTACATGTGAGTAAAAAGATTTTGATTAACAACTATAGACTGTAATTCACCGTATATTTAATTTAATTGCGATATTGATATTGGATCAGACCGACTACTTCTGGTAGGTTTTCTTTATCCAATGAATACTTGAGTAGGTTCCAACACTGCTGTGTCGGTCGACACGTAGTTCTGAGTGCTCGCTGTGAAACTGGGTTTGCCTGCTGAGTTTCCACATTGAAGTAAATAAAAGAAATTTTTAAATGTTGTGAAGTGAGCGTTTGTGCAATTAAACTGGTGGACTTGTATGACAAATACACGGTATCCACAGATATGGGAAGAATATACCAGATATCCTAAAGTTTGTCGCGCCAATACCGCATAATTAATACAATTAAGGAGTTGAATATAGCAGCAAATATTAGTAGCTTACTGTTGCATGCCCTGGTGAAAGGAGAAATACAATTAAATTTTTTGATTTACATTTTTTTAATTTTGAATAGTAGTTTATATACATTATTCATTTTCTTAAAAATAATGTAAAAGCATGTTAACGCATTGCTAGATATAAGGCTTGGGTTAGGGTGGGCCACTCTCCACCTGCGGCTACAAATATTTTTAAGAACAAATTTCCCGACACGATAGGGGCGATAGGGCCTAGTCGCCGTATTTATCCCCAAACATTTTTCTTTGGGCTTACTGAAACCTAAACTGGCAACGAATTACGTATAAAACCGATTTATTACGCAATGCTGTGCAAGAATTTCGTAATAGACTATCTATGCTATTGTTTAATACAAAATGGTGGACACGCTTGAGGCGAAATGACTATAGAAATAACAGCCTTTCAAGAAACAAAACAGTTAGAGCTAGATATTTTAGATATAGAGAACATGACACTTTTTAAAAATGTTGGAAAAGACAGAAAGCTATGAACTGGCTTCATGGTACAAACGAATTATAAAGATAAGGTGGTGTATTTCAAACCAATATCAGAAACGTTATGTGTTATACTTGCAAAATGAAAAGAACAGCGTTAATGATCACGACCCCTCAGAAGAAAAATCTGATGAAGAAGAAAAGGACATATTTTGCAAACAGCAGAACCTGATCATAGCAATTAGGAAAGAAGTGATGTACCGCACTACAATAGGAGTCCACAGTAAACACAAAATATCGAATGAAACCGAGTAATTACTTTTGCAATAGAAAAGGGGTACGCACCTGGATCGGAAAGAAATGAAGGGGCGTGGACAACACCAGACGGTAGGGTGTGCAATCAAATTCACCATGTACTGGTAGAAAGAAAACATATGAACTTAAACTATCGTGAGAAATATGACAGGACTATGATCATTTCGGATCAATATTGAATATTCAAAATACATTTACAATTTCGACTTATTTTTTAACGCGATTTCCATTTTTCGAAAACATTAATGCATACTGTTGTTTGGTGATTGTTTGTATAATTATGTGGCAAATTTGATAATTTTTTAAATGCAAAAAAAAATTATTTTCTAAATGTTCATAGTTTCGAATTTTGAGATTTTTGAAACGAAAATCGCTTGGCATTTTATTAAAATATTTGAAATTTATTGTAATATAAGAACTTCAACTCAACACATTGGAAAAAAATAATAGTAATTTTTGTGGCATTTTTTGCCTTTTTTTTGAACTTATAAATTATGGCATTTTTGTGTATGAATTTTTTGAACATATGATGTGGAAAAATTGTAGAATGGTGATATTGAAATAAAATATCCGGGGAAGATTGCAAAACAACTGGAAAAATCAGGAGACGTGAAAATAAACAAAAGATGCATTAAATATACTGCTAAAACGACGATTCCGAAGAAAATTAAACAGGGAAGGTTGGTTCGATGAGGAGTATATAGAGATAGCAGGGGAGAAAAAGGCAATAAGACAAGAATGACTGAGTAACAACACAATGGGAAACTGAAAATAATATGAGAACATATGAAAACGAAATCTTTATCTGAAAACTATTGACATATTGTTTTACTTATAAAGCACTGTCCAAACTTGTTAATGAAAGATTAAGCAATGTTGCAGAAGGTGTCCAGGGAGAATACAAATTACCTCTGTAGGTGCTATTCATTGATTCTAAACAAACCTAAGTAAATAGAGAACAAATGTACAATGCAATGACATTGAGACAACTATGACCTGAATAAAACACAAAATAAAGTGCCCTGGAGTGGACACAAAGCAAAATAATTTCAGATGAGAAATGGCATGACGCAAGGTGTGCCCCTCTCTACTACACTCTTCAACGTCATTTTGAAAAGCACAATTAGAAGAAGTAAATAAACATGGAAGGGGCAACATATAACAACGGGCATAATTATTTTGCACATGCGGACGATCTTACATTAGACATTAGCGGATTCAAGAGGATTATAAAAGATTGAAAAAAATAGCATAACATTTTCCGACTAAAAATAAACCACAAAAACATAAAATAAATGGTAATGGGCGAAACCGAACATTACCCAGATGAAAATTTGCATTTAACTACTAACGATGGAATGGAATGAGTTTGACAAGGTGAAAGAGTTCATATACTTGGGAGTAATGATAAGCAAAAAAGGGCATGCGGAGCTGGAAATGAAAGTCAGAATTGTGAAAGGTGACAAGAAGTACGGAATGCTGAAGAGACCAATGAAGTAAAGAACACGTCAAGAAGAATGAACATAAGAATTTATAAAACAATAAAGTCCACCGCCAACGTATCTTGTGAGGTATGTGGTCACTAACGAAAGAAGATGAGTATACCATTGATATATGGGAAAGAAAATACTAAAATCAATATACATAGCTGGCGAAGAAGAATAAGGAACTAGACATTATATACAAAGAAGCAAATATAACATCTGCCTTAAAAACCTAATGGCTAAGTTGGATGGGACGTAGAAATAATGGGCACGAATAGATTACCAAAAATGGTAACTAATTGGAAAGTGGAAAGGAAGATCACGAAAGAGATGGCTAAATAGTGTGAAGCAAGGTCTAAAACGTATTAAGATCCAATATTGGGAAGATGAACTGAGAAACAGAAACGTATGGAATAAAATTGTTCAACAACTCTTAGGCCTTCATGGCCTGTAGTGCATACACATATATATAAACAGGGATTCCTTGATATGCTTTTTCAATTGAACATTTATTTACATTTTCGAAGGTTTGTATTTGACTTTTATTCTTCACACGTTAACCCAATTAGAATACAATGTAGAATACAAAGTATCTTTTGCAAATAGGCAAAACCTATAAGGTCTATGGCCATTACTTGCCATTATTATTTGTCATTACTATTAACTTGGAAACATCGGTGATATTGAATTTGGGATATAATAAATAAAAATTAAGTAATTTTATTGGAGAATCTGGTGCTGGGACAAATATGAGGGTTTAATTTTTCTGCTGGTTGTACAGTGGTTATCTGGGAATAGATTACCTGAACACGTTGTCACTCGAATGTTTCGCATCATGTTCGCTTTGTTGACAGGTGACCCCTGAGCTTTAGGGGCCGTGATCGTTTAAACTTAAATGATTGTGCTCGCCAATCATTATTTGAGATAGTGGATTTGATTTTATAAGTAGCATTTAATTAGGGGTGTGCTTCCAAGTATTTTGCTTCGCATTATTCATATTCCACGTGTTTATTGTCCTTGCCCGACAATTTTGTCGCAAATCGAATTGACAGAGGCAAATATGATATCCGCTATTATAATACAAGTTAATTTCAACCGACCTAAAAATCTTACCACTTAGGTCACGTAAATCAGTCACCTAATGGATTCAAACCGGTACCCGAATACGAGGAGATATTATGCAAGGTATGTTTTGAAACAAACATTGTTTCACACGAAACTTCACAACGGTGTCGCCAGTCATTGTGTACCCGTTCCATGCAGTGAAGGAGGAGATGGTTCTTTCAGGGATATTACGACAAATACTAATTCTGCCACTAAAAGAATTTGTCGATATAGTTAAGAGTACCGTAAAAATATTTAAGAGAATCTCATTTTCTTTAACTGCGCGATATCAAAAAATTGCAAGTTCAAGATTACAATGCGATCGAGTTATTCTATATCGAATTAGAAACCATATCTTTGAAATGTTAATTTATTTAATCTTAAATAGAAGTTAACTCCAGTAACGCCAACGACACTTACGAAGCCGTGTGGTTTTAGTCCCTCATTACTCCATGAATTTATTTCCCATAAATTAATCGGTCAATGGAAACAAACTTTTTACACTTATGGACACCATGGAACTGCTACTGATGGGAAATAAATTGCACAAACCCCTCGTGGCGGCGTCGCATATAAATCATCAAACAAATAGCCGATAATTTCAGTCCCAGCGAAAACAAAACAAATTCCCCGGTAGCCAGTTCGTACATAATAATTTTAATTGTAAATTACCTCGACTGTCAATTATTGTGAAACGATATTAATGACATTCTCAAAATATGGCTACGCGTAAGTACGTTTTAATAACTTGTATCCGCACATAACAAATTAAAATACGAAACGAAATGATAGGAATAATTCCCTTTATAATTATGCGCGTATACCGCCATATTTACGATATGTATATTAAGAGACGCGAACAATTAAACGCACAACTTGATAATTAAGTTAATCTGTTGAGATTGCTTACATTGTGCGAATGTTGGGAATGCACTGGAGGAATTCGTATAATAAATACTACTGACGAGGACGTCAGTTGTGAACAATTGAAATGAAATTTTAGGATCCATGGATAATACACACTCAAAAAAAATTTTATACAAGTTTTTGGACGAGAGTCGTCCAGATTAGTACAATGTGATATGGCCGGTGCACGGCGCCTATAATGAGTATGGAATATTGCAAATGTACACAACGTTAAAAGTTTCAACTATTCTTGGAAAGTTTCAAATTGCCCAAATTTCATGTTTTAGAATAACGATCTCTAGTAGCTTATTCGTTTTATAAATTGTTCGGGAATAATAAAATTGTTGATCTAGATAATATTGACTTCGTGTACTTCGCAGTATCGAATTACTACAAGCTTTATGAGATTCACATTTCATGACTTGAAAATTATTACGTGATACCAGGTTTATTATCCTGTTACGTTATTTTTAAGTTGTTTAGCAAAATGTATTATTGTAGTTCTAAATTATACTTTTGGATCATAGCAGTGACATATATTTTTCGTCGTATTTCCACCCTTGATAATACGTTTTAATATTAGACGTTATATGATAATATGTGGAACATTGTATTAGTTTCTAGTAGGTTTACTGGTACTTAAATGATTTACATGGATTTGAATTGAATCTAATATAAGGAAAATTGTTCCCAAGTTCAATTGGTGATAATCAATTACGGCAAGCGTTGATAAACCAATAGCAAACGTGCTATCTTACAAATTGGCAAATTTTAAGTGTCCAATGCGGTTTGCAGCATCAATAATTCATGCATGAATGCAGATAATTCAAGCGTATTTTTTAAAATTATTTTATCTGTATATATCGGTAACATTCATTGTGATGCACTTATTTCGTTTGTTTCCAAATTTCTATTGTTCAATCTTAGGCAGGTTAAATTCACCTGTCTAGCGTTAATTTAAATTCCAGAGGTAGTTGATATCGCGCATTAATTGCTCACTTTGGGAGCAGAGCATAGAATCACATAAATAGAATTAGATATTAGAAAAAAAAATGAAAAGTTAAATGCTAAACACATTAAATTACAAGTATTTGGTCAGTATACGATGTTATTGGATTGATGATGCAAAATATTAATAAAAAGCAATATGAAAATGTCAAGTATTTAATAATAAAATTTTATTATTTCAAAATTAATTACCATGTAATACATTGAAAAAATAATCCAACAAACAACCGGTCTAATTACGAATTCAAAACTAAAAATGCGTTTGAACTATTTTAATTAATTTATTATGTATGCAAATTTAAATAAAATGCAATGAAATGCGCGTTTTAATTACACATACTTTGTAGTGTTTTGTTTGAATATATATTTTCATTTATCAACAATTTATTATCGAAATTTGTTAACACCGCACCGGTATAAAACGAACAAAAAAGCGGTTTTATGAGTGCATCGCGTACATAAATTTTAATATCTAATTTTATATTTTCTTCACCATCGCCCATGTTTATGTTAAGTCGTGTATCTTTGTTATCTCTACGAACTTCCACAGCTTAATTAACATACTTGTTTTAGATTTTAAAAACTTTTACACACCAGAAGAATGTCATGTACTGTTCACAAGCAAAATATTGTTCCGTGTAGTTCATTAATCTTAATTCATCAGAAAATCCTTCCCCAAACCTATTTATAACGCGGACATGCTTTGTGTGGCTCGTGTTTTTTTTTCGGGTACGTGTTCAGAAATTAAAAATGAAAGGCAACTGAATAAATAAGTGCAAACAGAGTGACGCATTTTGACAGTTATTTATCTAGTCGTCGTGCATGTTGTCGCGTGTCGTCAATTGCTATTATGGGTGTCACATAAACAGCATTTACTGCGACCGTATTTATTTTATTATGGATAACTTACGAAAATATTTTTATTATTATTTTAGAATCATTTTAAAACACATTACACAAGCAATACATTGAGTTCTTCGTTTTTTATGTCTGTGGAGTATTCTAAACCTTAAGTATATATAGAATTAACGGTTAAATTACGTTAAATATGTAAAATATTAAAACCAGTAAGATAAGCAGCAGCAATGTAACGAACTAAAAAGTATTTTGTAAAATGCCAAACATGTAGGTTATTTTTTGACGAAACTAGAAAATAAAAAATAAGTACTTTCAGAAGTCACATACATAAGTTAATCTTTAAGTAAATTTTAATAATTCCTCGATAAGTTCTAAATTTGTTAGACTGTTTAGCTCTTAATTTGTTACTTTGTTTGCCGTGTCTTGCTGATGTGTTATTATGAACCAAATTGTGTACAACAGTCTTAATATTTTATTTACGCCCTCCCTACGAATATCGCATGAACGTGGTTTAAGTTTTGGTAGACCAATGTTACGGACCTAGAAATAATACTAAAAAACATAAACGAATATTTATGGAAAATAAAATGAAACTTAAGAATTTCCACAGAAATTCGTATGTAAACAAGTCCTATAAAGGAACACTATAAACGAAATTAAAATAAAAACTGGGGACACGATGGAACTAAAAAAAAACAAATGGCGTCGCGGACCGAACATATGAAAATGAAAATGGCAAAGAAATGAGACGAGCAAATGCTAAACAAGAAAGGTGAGGATAATAGGGGAAGCAAAACTTATAACAACAGGCACTTGTAATGTAAGAAACCTAAATGGTAAAAAGCACGAACTCATAGAAGAATCTGAGAAGACAAAACAACATTGATTAGCAATCACTGAAACCAAGAAGAAAGGACGAGGAATGATAGAACTAGAAAGTGGTCATATACTACTATACATTGGAGTAAAACTGATGGCGGCAGAATGAGTAAGATCTATAATCAAAGAAGAGCAAGTGAAAAGCATAAAGAAATAAGAATTGATATCGCGAAAAGGTTTAAAAGTGAAACTACAACTAGACCACCAAAATAAAATAATGCTAAAAATAGTCTATGGCCCAAGTGGGGATTAAACAACAAAAAAGAGACACTTTTTGGGAGGAATTTACAGAAATAATAGAAAACATAAATGGTAAATGAACAATGTCGAGTTGGGAAAAGAAATAATGATGCACTTGATGTAATTAGTCCACAAGGCGAGAACCATAGAAACAACAACTGTAAGAGACTAATATGATTCTGCGTTGACAACAATTTAGTGGTAACAAACATAATTTATAAATACAAGAATACATACATATAAATACGAGAGAAGTTAAGAGCAAGAATGAAAAGTCACCACAAAAGTCACAGTGACCACTAGTAAGTCGTAGCGAAAATGGGTATAAGCACTGGAAAATATGTTAACAATAATAAGAAGTATGCGGTGTTTTCGTTTTCTTACATTCTTGAGCACTTTGCAGAATAATTTCTGATCTGCTTGACTATCTATCTGCTTCCAATGTTCTGCCGAATTCTTCCCATATTTATTGTTTAGCTTACAAGCATGTGAAAACAAACGATAAAAGAATAATAACGTAAGGGAGAGAAATAACAGAAATATGGAAGGAATATTTCTGAGAACTCCTTCATACAGATGAACAGGGTAATCCAATAAATGAACAAGAAACAAATTACTCACAAGGCGAAGGAAAAATATATAATAGAAGTTGTGCAGAGATAGTGGAAAATTTTGAGACGCGGCGAACAGAAATGCCAATAAAAATATATAATAACGCATGGAGCATTGAAACAATACATGGTAGATTGTAAATTAGCAGTAATAATACCAATATTTAAAAAGCGAGAAAGTAGGTATTGTGCAAACTTTAGAGGTATCAAAGTACTAAGCGTGCTGTCAAAAGTATATGAACATATATTGCAAAAAGGATTAAGAAGTGCAGTAGTACACTTAGTAGAAGCGTAAACCGGTTTTAGGAAATGAAAAAATGTACTCTACCATTTTGTTAGCATAATATAAATGATAGAGAAAAACGGAGTCTTGGACCTGAAAAAGGCTTCGACAAAATAAGGCAAAACGAAAGTCCAACCCAAAGAAATGTGAGTCCAAAATGAATACAAGGAATAATGAGCTTATACAACAACAAAACCTATGTATGAACAGATAATGCACACCTATGTATGAAAGAAATACTGGATTAAGATAAGGTGGAGTAATGCGCTCAATATTGTTTTTGATAATAATGGACGATGTAATTAAAGCAACAGCAACCAAAACAAAAAAGATGCACATCGAATCCAAATAGATTAACACTCGTGACCGTTACAGAATATGCCTTTGCGGACGACGTGATGATCACATATATGAGAAGAAGAACTAACGAAGGGAAATATGAAAATAAATACAAACAAAATAGTAGTAATGGTAATAACTAACGACACTAAGAATATCAATGTAGAAATAAAGAGAAATAGAACGACTGGAAGAATTCAAATATCTAGGAGTACTGATAGATAGAAATGGAAGTATGGAAGGCGAAGTTAATGAGAGTAATGGTGTAAAACTATATCACAGTTTAAATAAGCCGTTTTTAGGAAAATGGCAGATAAATATTAAAATGCAAATGACAGAATGGAGAATAATTGTTAGACCAATCCTAACGTATGGAAGCGATAGTGCTAACCAATACAATGAAAATTGAAATACAAGCTATAGACATGAAATATTTAAGAAGACTTAAAGAAATTACTAGAAAAACTAGAATAAGAAACGACGAAGTAAGAGAGGAACTAGGAAATAAACCTAATTAGTAGCGTAATATGGAAACAGATATTGAAATGGTTTTAAGATATGTGATATGAGAATCATGCGTACTTAGAAATAGTGCTAGGGAAGGTGAAAAATGATCAAGTAGCAGAAATATTGAAGAAAAAAGTTAGATCGTTAGCAGCATAGCAAAAAATTGCAGCAAACAGGAAGCAATGGTATGAATTTGTATGTTACATGAAATTGAGATGTTATATAAAACAAACATTAAACCTTAAGGTAGAAGGTTTTACAAAAGACAATATTTAGGCGTTCGATAACTAGTAATATCCTTAGAACCATATAATAGTGACGTGTAGCTACTAGTAACCAGAGCAATATTTAAAATTGTCCGTATTTTTTGCTTATCGATTGACAATGCAATCTCTGATAGCTATAATTTGGCAGTAATTAAGAAAACCTAATTTTATTTCTACACTGCTTGAGTTAAAGAGTAATATTATAATGGCAACTGGAGTCAAATTGAAGTCGAATGAAACAACCCATTTCTTTCATTTTCTGTGTGTTGATCTCAGTTAGCAATTAGCCGTAGTCGTGATAAAAACTTGACTTTTGTTTATGTGTTGAGTGGGTGAGTGTTGAGTTCTTGTGAGCTCAATAGCCAAGCGAGTGTTTTCAAATTTAACTTTGACCAGCACCATACAAATAAAATCAGAATTGGTTTCCAAAATCTACTATAAAAATGTTCTTAAGAACTATGCAAATTAAAAATTATACAATTACAGAAATGCTGCTAGCGTTTACCACTACTAGCCGAAGAACGAATCTCCGCAATCGTAGAGTTGTAAATGCAGTAATAATATTTTTTTCTTCATCCAGCACTATTATATAATTTATACACATGTGTTTGCCGTTTACTGTGTTTTGTGCTCCCATCACTTTTAAGTACTTGCAAACGCGATCTTTTCTATGCTTCCTTCTCGTTCTCCATCTTTCGTGTCACCACTCGTGTGGCTCAATTTTGTCGCTCCATCTATCGTAAGTAGCAAACGATGTTCGTTTCGGTTTGATGCATCTGATGATGTTTGGTTCATTCATTAGATGGATGAACGTGGTTCATGCATATTCCCTCCCCTTGTTTGTTATTCATAAATCTTTCCCAACATTTTTCTTTCAAACTCTATTCGCTTGGTTTCGGACAGAGTGCGTCTCGCATCCGTACTGGTATTATAATGATCTTAAAAATTCTTAGTTTTGATTGCTGATCGAGTGGTCCACTTTTGAGCAGATGCTCCTACGGACATAACCATGCATGGTAGCATTTACTTCTCACTGTACATTAATCTATTGGGTAAAGCTAATTGTTTCAATTTCTTTACACCAGAGGAAAGTAAAGCTATGTACTCTTTTAATGTAATTACACACTGTTAAGCTGATATTGGCGCAGTTGTGATATTCCACTTAGTCACCTATTGATTATCTATTACACTTACCGTTGAGGTTTCTGTGGAGTGGCGCCTAAATTTTTCAACTAATTCTTACTTAGTTCGGCTTAATATTACTTCATATATCGTTGTCAGGTTTCTAATTACGACTTCTAACACGAGGCTGAATGAAACTACCCAAACACAAAAGTGTTTTTAAAGACTGTTAGGTATCCTTGAACGCGGACTGCATCACAAGCTCCAACTTAAGTATCCTTTATAGCTCAAATATTTAGGCCACGGTGGGCGATTATAAATCCTCTTTTGATATAGGTTTCAGCAATTTTGCTGAGGTATTGCGGAACTTCCTATGTCAGCGCGTATGAGCGAATAATTCATGTAAGTGTTACAGGATTAACTTTCATCGATTAATTTCTATTGAAAATTATTTGCATAATTACGTGTTTCTAACATTTCAAACTTTAATTTTCGCATTTCCACAACACTTTCAATTTAGAAACCTGTTAAAATTAAGATATAAACACACCATAGTGGATGTTTTTGTTAAAATTCTGCTCATAAATTAACGCCAATTTTATTAGTAAACAACGCATTAAAGTATCATAAATTAGACACTCTAATTATAACTTAACGAAGTGTAATAAAATTAAAATCCACTTTGTTTACATGCGACGCTAGGAGAGAAAAAGGGAAAACAGGAAGCGTTAATTTAGGCATTAAAATTTATTCATAAATTGGCGTTGTCGTGCCGTCGACCAATATTTTAAATGCAATTTATAAATGGAAATTTCAATGCAATCACGCACCCATTTCTAACCACAATACGTGCCCATATGGCCAACTCGATGACATTAATTAACATCAACGTCATGGATTCGTTACTCCGCTTAACCGTAGGCATTCGAGTTGCTCAACGTTGCACATGCATTACTTGATTTAGTTTGAATTGAAATTTACATTATGCTAATTGTTTCAAACGTATATGGTTTTTTGACACCGCTTAATAAGATGCTAAAAGTATACCTCAAAACATATTTGAATCATCCAATTATCTTTTTTTTAAACACTGTAATCAAAAATGCTTGGTAAGTTTCACGATGAAGATGAAAGCTTAGTTAGATTAACACAATAATGACATATTTTTTCTGTTTCGAATGATAACATTAATTGCAATGATGAAAATTACGCATATGTGGTCAATATTTCAATACATATTATTCTTTATATGTATTTCAATCTACCGCCAAGTTTTGCGAACTTCATTTATGTTTTATAAAATCTATTGCAGTCACAAAACTGAAAATTACCACAGCGACGAATGGCAGTACATTTCGCAGACATGTTACATTATATGTTAATGAAATGTCAATTATTTATGTCGCTGTGTATGCACGACAAAATCCGTTATTCTACACCGTAGGTGGTGCTTTTTATTTGACAAATTATATGTGCCACGTATGTACCTAGTTTCATATGAATATGTGAAATATTCATATGAATTCTGTAGAAAATTACACACCTGAGAATTTTTAAACGATTTTCATTGGTCTATTTTTATCGCACATTTCCATTAAATATATTCCATAAATATATAGAAACAAATCTCGCCAACGAAATTATTTCTTAATTGTTTAACGTCCAATCGAAGTATATTTACGTACCTAGCATACCAACGACTTTTAAAAATGTAGTACTTTTGGCGCAAACCAAAGCCATCAATTTCATTTTCTTAAAATATATTTAACCAGTTATACACCTTTGGTGTGACGATGTTGGATATTTTCAGCACAGGAAATAGTTTCGTCAAAACATGTTATAATATTTTGGACACCAGCAGACGTAACACTATTAAATTTATTTTTGAAATGTATGTATTACATGCAGTTTTCGGAAGATTTTTAATGCAAAACGCACAAATAGATGACAGGATATTTGAACGCAATTTCAATTAGATAAATGTCTAATCTATTTTGTAGTGATATTGGCATTGATTAGTAAAGGTATAGTATAAAGTTACAAATTAGAAAATGGATATTAATATTTTTATTATTATTTTATAAAATTCGATAATATTGTATGTTTAATAGCATAATTTCAAAGTTAAAATTTATTTGTAAAACATTACGAATTATGTATTAAAACTGAATTCCATGATACTTAGTAGCAAAATATGAGGCCAACAAAATGGTAATATAATAAATATATCAATGGCAATTAACGTTTGAAACACGCAAAATATAATAGATCAGAGACGACTACATGTGTCCACTTATTTCCGTCTATACACTTAAGGGAAAATCTACGAGAAGGGAAATATAGCAATTAAAATGCAATAAAAGAATTTTGTACAGAGTTAGATTCATGGAAAGTTTAATGGTAGTGGGAGTTTCTGAGTAATAATCGTCAAATCCTTACAGGATTATCGGTTCCCATCCTGCCTTTTAATTGAATTGTACTGATACTTACACTACACTGAATGGCATCTCTTGAATTCGTTTCTAATTTTCGGCTACACTTTTTTGATAAACTAATTGTTCCTTTTATTTAGGGCAGGTTAGAAATATATTTTTTAGTTGCAGTAACGCAGAGTTCAAAATGAAAACTCTGATTTTCTAGAAACGGAATATTACAGCAATAATAAAAATATGCGGTCAGTCCGCATATGCACAAACTTTCCCAATATAAGATTGAGTTATGTCATAAAGCATAAATATAAAACTAGAAACTGTTCTATTTTTATTTGCAGAATTGAAAAGATGAAAATTACCGGAAAATAAATACTAAAAATTTATTATGGAACAATGAATTTATCGTTGGCGTTGTGGTTTTTTTAATTAGACAGGCGAAGCCGTTAATGATTTCGCACAATTCGTTACAAAATATTTAAAATGAATGAGCATTATGCAGTATGCAAAATCTTCTACGATTATTGATCAATATGGTTGTTGGTTAGCTTTATTCTTTTCAAGTAACTATCCTCGTGATAATTTTTATTAGTGATTAATTTTTAGAAAAACTACAATGAAGCTCAGATAGCTACTTGACAGTAAATCTTCCGTAACTAACATCGTCAAATCGACTCAGCCTTTGACAGCGGGCTGTTGCCAGCCAAATTATTTTGAATTATTTCGTTATTATTAATGCTGATGTAAAATCAAATAATAACAGAAAATGTGGTAACGTAATTATACTTCAGGACATGTGTATGTATGGCGAAACCAACAAATTAGTTCATTGATGCACAAATTTCCGCGAATGCATGCTTTTATGTGTGGCACAGTGGGTCGAATGCGAAACACATTGAACGTAACATTTTTACTATTCGTGCTACCGGTGAACTAATACACTTTACAATTTATTTTTGTTGTTAAACGTGAATGATATTTCGGACCGATGAGGATAAACAGTATTATCTATCATTGCGAATAATAGCTATTGTTTGTTTCCAGGTTGCAATAAATATTTTATTTCGGTTATCCTTTCATATGCAGTTTTAACACGAACAAATCAATATTAATAGAACGAAGAATCAACGATCGCATAGATTAATTTAAAACAATGTACAAAATAAATGTGAAGAATGGTTTGTTTATCGAAAAAGAGTTTATTGAAAGTGAACTCCAGCCTAAAGGGGCGTTTTTACGGGGATTAAAAAGACTTACTTTTATACTTCTTTTGATGTGAATTGATCATTCATTATATTTTTACAATTAAAAGCTTTAAAATGTAAAATTATTCAAATCAAAGACTGTTACTACTTCCTTCTCTTCTTCATTAGATGAAATCATTAACGATCGTTAATTGCTTCGAACCGTCACCACAAAGTCCTTAATAAAAATCAACATACTTGGTACGATGTTACATACTCTTTTAATTTTGGAAATAAAAAAAATCCACATCCACGTTCCAAAAAACAGTTATCAAAATTCCGTCTGCGTCTCAAAAAATCGTGGCCATAAATTTACCTGCGGATGGCAAAACACGAAATTTACGAGGTGGTGAAGAAGCTCGGCGATGCCACTCCATACATTGTTGCTTCGAATCAGGATCGAAGTGGTGAACCCACGTTTGATCAACAGTGACGAATTGAGAAAGAAATTCATTCGGATCTGCTTTGCCAAACAGGCTTCAGAATGCAATACTCTAAAATGTATCTGTGTCGCCATTCGTGTGACCCAACGTGCAAATAACTGTTTTAGCCCCAAAATATTTGTTAAAATATTTTCTATAGCACCATAAGAAAAATTCCTAACTTCAGGATTTCGGCGAATGGTGTATAGGTCATTACCATGGTGGCAGTCACTGGTTGTCCAGCACCCTTCGCATGTTCACATGTTTCTATTCCCAGTTTAAATTCCCGAGACATATTTTTTACCACTTGTTAAGAAACAGCACCCTCACCTAATACACCTACCATGTCTTCATGAATTTCTTTCGGCGACAACCCTTTCTTTTGAAGGTATTTTATAACTGCACAAATCTTTGATTTTTCCATTTTTAGAATTTCTCTAAACTTGTCTACTTAAATTCTAATTTATTTGAACAGGTAACAAGTGACAAAACTACAATTGAACCGACGTAGCAACAAATGATTAATACCTTAATGTGTCAAATTGATTCAACGTCACTACTATGCCTGGGACTCCCCTCGTATACATATATATCAAATCGAAAACTACAATGATCACAATTGCATTTACCATACATGAAACATATTATTTATAAATAACGTATACACATGTATCGTACCATTAGTATTAAATATGATAGCAAAAAATAAAATATATTTATTACGAGATTAAAAGTAAAAAGCGAAACATTGTTAAAATGCAATTGTAATTGTAAATGGTTTTAAGTAACCATGGAAACAATGTAAATAAGTTCACAAATAATTCCCAATTGAGTACTTTTTCAGTACAAATTGTTTGAAATATTTACTTTTATACGAAACGAAACTATATTTCGAGATGTAGAAAAAGTAACGGGAATAAAAAATCTCTTCTTCTTGCCTTGGAAATTAGGAATATTTATTGCAGGGCCATATAAACTATCTGTCTACCTTTCAGCCCTGAAAGAAAATATTCATGTAAATATGACGATGAAATTGAATACCAAACAAAAGCGATTTATCGGTAACAAAATACATTTAACCAGCAATGATTTAAGCATTAAATTATGTACAAAATAAAAACTAAGGTATATATTTTTTTCCCAGACCCAGTCTACTGTTTTCTGTAAATTTAAAGATAATTTGATTTCATGCTGAAAATTTAACAATTTCAATAATAAAAAATAGATAATTGCCAAACTCAGAATGATAAGCCATAATTTATTTTTATTCGATCATTGATATTTGCTCTGTCAGTCCCATGGCGAAGTAATAAAAACGATTCGTCAATTTAAAACGCCATTAAATATATCTCGCCGTCCAATAATTTAGCAGATTGAACACTCTATAATTTTAAACTTTTGTGGATTTGTGCCAATAAACTACCACATAATAAATTACACTACTTGTATCTCGGATGTTTTCCTTTGTCGGTTTATATCTTCACTTGCTCTCGTAAAACCGCCTTAGCGCAAACTTTTTACAGTTGCAAGAAACTTAAAACTACAATTACAAATGCTCACGTATTATGCATTAACTAATTGCCCGGAGTGCGATAGTAAACTTGTTAATTTAGTCTTACTGCGGCTTTAACGTCGGTGAACCTCACACATAATAGATGGCTCTCTATTTGGCAAATTGCACAAATAAGGACAGATTTATGAGCTAATACATACGAGGTTGTTCCATTTACCTAATTGCGTTAATTATCTTTTATTTGCACAAGTCCATGCGACCCAACTTATCGTGCGTTTTATTGTTAGTTGAATAATTGGAAATAAATTAAACTAATTAATTTCACAACTCCCGACGCAAATGATAATCGATTAAGCTGCGGATCGCAACAACATTATAATTGCTTGGAATCGCTATTTCACGAAGCAAATCTAAAGTAAATAATATAAATTATTGTTGAGTTGAGTTGACTTTATAACCTTGTTTATTATTACCCAACAATAACTAATGCCTTTAAAGTATCAGTGGTTATAGTATTTAAATTTTATTTTTCATTCTAATTTTTAAACTTCTCTAAACTAGATCAGGTTGTAGGTTTTGTCTCGACACTGACATGAGTGTTTGCTCATATATTAAGTAAAAACTTGTCAAACATTAGACATGTACGTGATTTCACATTGGCTCTTGCTTGTTACTATTATTATTATTAGTTGTGGTCTGGACAATGCGGACTTGTAAACTTGAACTAGTACTCCACTATTGGTTAAAAACTGAATGTAGAATAAATTTTGGGAATAAGTTGGCGGAAGGAACGAATAATAAATGAAGAAAGAAGGCATAATTGACAAAGAAATTTTGGGAAAGGCATGGATAACGTTCTTATGTAGATTTTCGTACAATCTAGAATTGTATTTCACATATCCACACGCCGATCATATATTATAAGAGACATACATTCCGTTATTTTTAATAGAAACATGTCGAACTAAAGTCACCCAACATAATAGAATTAGACTGTAGTAATATATATTAAAATATAAGTAAAAATATCTCAGGCTACATCAAATAAATTCGTGTGCACAAAATCTAATGTCAGTCCAAAATCATTTATTGTTATTTCCTTCTGCATCGAGCTTACGTAATCGCAGGACGTTGCCCCAACTCCAGTTTAAATGTGTGTTTGGTCGACAAATTAAAAATCACCTAATAAGTACTAAGTACGAAAATATCAAAGTGAAATAATTTAATTAAATAAATTGCTAGAAAGGCATTCCTACACCCATTCAGTCTTAGTCAACTCCAAAGGCACACACAGCATGGCAAAAGCAATAGCAGCACCAACTGCAAATATACATATGACCTTTTACAATTCAGCTAATACAACAAATATAGTTTACTTATCGGGGGCCGGATCCCACATTGCCTTCAGTTGCCATCCTTGATTTGTCATGTTCTTAGCTTTCGGCATCTTTACTATTTGCCAGATATATGCGCATATTTATATACCTGAAACATTGTACTTGCCTGAGGAGTCGTAGGAGAACCAATGGGTGTCAGCTCCTAATGTGTGGACGGGGAGGATAGGCAACTTTGTATATTAGCATACATTATCTTTTGGACATGTGATTCCAGAACTATGCTATAACACACTATTCCATTCACATGCCGAAACGTAGAGCCATAGTACCTAATTTCTACATACACACAGTGGCGACTGCTCATCAACAACATATATATAACAACACTATTATCAATACACCAGGTAACATGTAATTCATGAACTGGTAGTCAACACTATCTTACCCATACACACACATTAACTACGCCACTGTACTCTACACTACTATTTCCTATACGTGCATCGACAAATTAAGTTCACGTGCCATTTGCAACTGTCAAAAACTAATGTACCTCTCTTTATTTCATGCCATGTGTTTACGTTATAATTTCCTATCAATTCAACCCTTAGACTAAAAATCCCATAAAGTTATGTATATTCCAATGAATGTTAGTGGATTTAATTAAATGGGGAAAATATCCATTTCGATGAAAATATCGGTGCTATAATATATCACAATTGTGTAATGGTTTCTTGAATGTTCGCTTCGTGTCTTTATTTGTCTGAAACAGACAAATTCCTAATCGAACATGTTACAGCATTTAGCAAGGTATTCAAGAAAAATTATTTTTCTGTGCATGTTTGTTCCATCCAGACCCTTTGGGTTGGAAACAGAAACGGAAAGAGAAAGCTTGCCAGACAAAAAATTGCTAATATATCAAAATGTGGCATAAGCACATTGACATGGAATTTGATTGATGGGATGCATAAGGACAAGTATATACAGACCAGTAACTGGAAAATTAAAATTGAAAATGTACACATACATAACTAGAAACAACTTATAACACCCTAATGAAAAAGCAATAACGCGTATTGACACTATTATGCATATTTATTATTATTTGTTATTATATTTATTGTTTCTCATAATTATACCATAAGTAAATAACTACGTGCAATAAATGAATTGTAGCAATAGTAATAATTAATACGATCACGATTTATTTCCATCGAGTGTGTTAACTATATTAAAAGTTCTGGACTGTTGTAAACTTAACAAATGAAAATTTAAAACCGCCAGCCGCCCACATGTAATTTAATTTAATTACTATAGAGAGAAACTCATAAATTACATCACTAATCTCTCAGAGCATTTGCAATTTCTATTAATTGTAATAGGAATTCATGCATTTCGAATGCTGTTGCAATTTGTTTCAAACCTTCACAGCCATTAACTAATTATCAGTAATGTCCGCCGTAATTAATTTAATAACACGTACGCTATGATTTTGTGCATTACAATGTTGTAAGTAAGCGAAAAGGATTGCACACGTGCACGGGAGAATGGAATACGACACACGTGCATTCAGAATTCTGGGAGTCATGTGTAAGATATGTAACCATGATATGTTCTTTTTATTTAAACTTATATAGGTAGTCATAAAGGCATTTTTATTGTTGTTTGGACATAAAAGTAAAAATGTAACGCCATATCAGTACCGACACTGCATACCAATACATATGTAATATATTGAGTCGCTGTTACGAAATATATGACATTTCATGGAAATAATATTTGAATACAATGTTTAACTTATATTCTCAGAATTCGTCGTATATTTTTGTATAGACTCGCATATAACATTTTGAAGAACTTTTCTTGAAATAAAAATATTAGTGAGTGCTTTAAGAAAGTAGCAATTAATGTTTTAGAAAATGTAACAGTTTTTAGCAAGAATGAAATTATTCATTATGGAAAACTAGATTATTTTCCGCAAAAATTAGGTCATTAGGTGTTTCAATATATTTAAATCTTAGTGCTAACGTATGCGCGCATCAAAATATTATTTTTTTATCTCCAATACTTTGTCGCAATTTGTCCGCGTTGTTAAAGTTGACTATCATCAGTCATCATCAGTGAATAGACATAATATGTTAATTATTCAAATAGAAACAAATGGTCCAGTTTTTTGTCATATCTTTCCTCTACACAATGACATAATGAGATATTCAAGTTAACTTATTACTGAAGTACTGCCAGAATTTCACTGTAGATATGATTTTGCCAAAAATAATTTTAAATATGCCAGCGGATATTCGAATTGATAATTATGTTGCCAATAGCACAATGCTGTCTTTTTTTAATTAAATACACATTTTTACTTTTCCATTAACCATTATAAATATAGTACTCTATGTTAACTTTAACATGCTTTTAAATTGTAACTTGTCAACAGATATGAGTGCCCACTAACTACTTATATATCGGTACACTTGTTCCTGAAAGTTCTGCTAGGAAATATTATTTAAAATTTTCATTTTCATTTCAAAGGTAAAGGGTGTGAAACAGTTGGATTTATTCCACGACATAAGTTTATCGTTAATAATGGATATCCATTAATATCTGGTTTCCCTATTATAGGGCTTGCAAGTTGCAAGTTAATGGTTTCGTTTATTATTATTATATTACACAATTCCTTGCCTTTCTTGTCAACTTAAAAGTCAACCGACATTATAACTGTACACACTTAATAATAATCTTAGTAATAGTTACATACTGCTTTTCCGCTTTTCTATTTATTTTAATTTGTCTTCTTGAAAATCGGTAATAAGAATAGTTAATTAATATGACGAAATCTGATCCGAAGCATTTGTGCCTTCATGACAATTATAGGTATTAACTACTCCTACATCGCTGCTTGCGAATTAACATTATATTACAAACGTGCCAGGTGCCTTAGTACAGGGGCAACGAAAAGGGTATAAACCTAGGTAAAAGTGAAAAAAAAAACAAGGCAACGTCTTAGCACCTCAAGCATTTTGCAATAATACTCATGGATAATACAGAACGATATAATAATAACTATTATAGACGAACAATCCCATCGTTGCCAGAGTTCTACCAGAGTGTCTGTTAGACCTCCGTATGAGCACGACTGATAAAGGGGAAAGTCCATAACTAATTCTAGATGAGGATAGGCTACACTGTTTATTAAGAAATATAGTCATAATTATTTGTAAGAAATAAATTAACGTTCAAATATGTTTAGATTGGCAAACCTTAGCAAGGGTCGTATACTGAAAGCAATTCTGGAAATTGTTTTTGATACTACGGTGTATCTAATCAATAAGTACTTTCAACATGGCTTATTTCCAGATGTATTGAAAAAAGCACGAATTGTCCCGATTTACAAAGATGGAGACACAAAACAATGTGAAAGTTACCGACCAGTGTCCATACTTCCGGTATTATCTAAAGTGATTGAATCAGTAATCAGTGAAGACAAGACTTGGAAAAGAAGAAATTGTACATGCCTGCCAACATGGTTATATGAATATAAAATCGACAATGACTGCCATGATTGATGTGAAATAATGGAAGGATTAGAATGTTCTGCCGATAAACAAATATCGCATGGTGTACCACAAGGATCAGTTCTTGGGCCAATTCTGTTTATAATGTACGTAAATGACATACCTGGGAATATTAAATGTAAGTCATGAATGTTCGTCCACGATACACCATTCATCAACAGAGCCTCAAAACAAGAGACGTTGCGAAATAATAACAAATAACAACAATACGTATCTACCTTATCAGGAAATTGATAAAGGTTGCAACATACGAAGCAGCAAGACTTGCCTACATAAGCTACTGACACAGCATTATTGTATATGGTTAGTAACGCAAATTGTGGTTTTTCTTTTTTTCTTTGGCTGAGATATTATTAATAAATAATTTGTATAGACCTCAGCTGCTGGTATATTTTGCTTTTAAAATTTTAAATTGTTAATTTGATAAGTTATACTAACACAACTTATGTATTAAATTTTAATGATACAATACAATATGTCGTTATATTATATGATGTCATGTTATGTTATGTTATGTTGTGTTATGTTGTGTTATGTTATGTTATGATATATTAGTAGTGCCTTCTTACTAATATTCTAAGCTACATTACTTATTTGGCTACACGTCCCTTACTTTAAGGTTGGATAAGAATGACATTAAATATATTATCTAGATCAATTAAAACACAATTTTTAATGTTAATTGTCATTTTAATAAAACTAACTAAAATGTAATTCATTTAGTTTAAGCTAAAGCAATTTTTAATGTTAACCAGACAAAATGATTATTTGTTAATATAATAATAATATGACTTGCATATTAATATTATTTAAATAATAATACATTTCCATGTGAAATTATGACCATCCATTAAAATGTTGTTTGTGATAATAATTTTTTTTTATAATTTTGACAATTCAACATGTCATACAATCTAATTTGACAATTTCAATTGTGAACAAGCTGAAAGCTGAAAGTTCATATATTAGAAAAATACAAAGAAAACAGTGTACTCGATAAACTGCAAAATTTCTGAACAACCCTTGTTTTACGATTGTCCCTGAAATTTTATTACCACTTTACTGAGTAATCACCAAGTGTCTAGTTTACAAGCCAACGGTTCACATCATCTTCTGGATCAATCAGTTTTCACCCCACTATTTAATGATGATAATCAAATACAATAGAATGCGATCCCTTGATATAAATCAATCGTCACTAGTTTACGTTCGACTGATTGAATGGGGTGAAAATGCAGATGCGTGTGTACACAAGCGTAAATTATAGTCGGGCTATTCACTTCAGAACGAAACAGCCACACGCAAACACATAAAATGATGATTTACCCCATATCCGGTAGCTGATGCATCGCAGATTAAATATCGGTTCCTCCTACCGCTTTCACTCGGTCGGAGAGGGCATCGAATAAATTTGAACGTTCGACTTCCGACGCTAAATAAAAGTATTATTAATTTGATTACCGCACATAATCAATGACGGCGTTCGCTTATTGTTGACTTACATTTACAAACGGATGCTTCATTTAGTGCATTCACGAGGCGATTTCAACGATTGTGCGCTCGTTCAAAAGGTCCACGTCGTTGTTAGAATTAGGTGTCGGTATTGATTGAATGGTTTGGCATCAGAAAAAATGTGCAACCAACGCGTTCATTTTATTTCCCCACGAAAGCACCGAATCCAACAAATTTTTCAGCGTTTACTTATGTAACTGTAATTTAATAACCGATTTTTGTCATATCGAAAAATCAATAAAATGTATTTATGGATTCATAGTTGAATATAATTGGTTCGTGCAAATGTTATGGTAACAAATTATATCGAATTCTTAATTTCGACTTATCCACGATAAAGGCGGTATCCCGATCCCGTATTAATGAATTTCTCGTGAGATGACCGTTTAGTAGTAGTCTTCACTTGATTATATTTGACAGTATCTATCACGAATACCTGTCTATGGAGAGGTCCTGAAATTATGCAACTACTACGCAATTAGTATACGGGTCAAGCATGTAAACTCCGTGTATTAAATTAGGAGGGGATCAAAATGTAATATTGCGAGCATGATTGATCTAGAACCGTATATCATGATATTTATACTCGCGATACCATTAATTGGCCGCAATTTAAGCTCATTTCAAACGACTTTTCAGTGAATTAAACCCTTCATGAAGTTATGTATTCAGATAGTCGCTCTATTTGCCTTGACTTGTTATTAGAAATCTAATGAAACAGTTCATTATTTCAATCAGCAAGCGAATGGGAAGGAACTTATTGGATATTGTATAAGAATTACTAACAATTAAGGAACATTACATAAAATGTGATTCATTGTAATAACAACGGAACATCTGTAAACACTAAGAAACAAAATAAGCTTAAGGAAAATATCAACGAGAAATTAAGAACAAGAAGACGTGAAATCTAACATATGTTTATAACAATCAAAACCAAATGTACCAAAAATTTTTCATTCTAAACGAAATGTTGGTTGTATAATAACAGGCGCCGACTTTGATTTATACTTATATACATTTTATCAGTAATGTCATGGTGCCCAATGCAAATGAGGTTTGTAAACCTCTACGAAAATGTTTGAAAACGGAGGAAAACGCCAGCTCCAGAACAAGAAAGTTTAAGCAAAGCTTTACGACATGTTAAAATTTAGTCATCTGCAAACGGTTTAGAGACAACCATAAAGTCAACATACAATATTTTGTCATTTTTTAATATGCGAATAAATAAATTTTATAAAAACGATTTGAAAACGTTCAGTTAGTTAGTAATCAAGAGACTACATACACACCTGCACCGTTTCATTTCTTGGTCACTCAAATTATAATGCCCAGCGAATCGTGGCTAAAGGCAGCCATTTCACCACTTCAGTAGTTTTAGAAATTTTAAATCCAGGGTTAGTATTCACGTTTTTTTAGAATGATGTATTTTGAGAATGTTTAATAAAATGCCACTATGATTGCTTACAAACGTTATTATAATATCTTATTTTTATGTGAAATACATTTTTCATAAGGGTCGTACGTTATAAATATTCGTTGATTATGTGATTTAGAGGTTATTTTCAAAATTATTTTTCATACATTTATTTCAGTAATCGCAGAATATATACGTCATACTCGTATATATATGAGGAATATACCGCAGCCGCCGATACGTTTTGACTTATTAGTCGTTATGAGGACGACATAGCCAAATTAAAAGGTTGGCAATAATTTGAAGGTTACAAAATAATACGGAGTCAACAACTCACCACCACATTGTGGCATCAGTCGAAATATCACAATAATATGTGGGAACATCCAACATAGCCACCTGCTTGAACATCCTACGTTTCATCCTCTTGAATCTTTGTTAAAATTTATTGGTGTCTCGGTTAATGATTGCCAAAGTCGTCTCTGCGGTAACACGTCGTAGGCGTTTTTGATCTGCCGTTAGCATTTTCGGTAGCCAACGTGCAGACTTTTTTGAGACTCAATTTTTCGGGCGAAATTTTGTCAACGCTCCCAACTGTAATGCCACATGTCTCCACTTTGAATCTGACGGTAATTCTTCATCCAGTACCATATCATGGATCAAATTGATATTTTCATTGATAACCCCACTTTTTTGGTGGTACTGCGCCTGGCACGTGATCACAGGATTCTTTCCCCAGTTTAAAACCTCGTGACAATTTTTAATTTCCTGGTAAGGCGCAGAATCACCAAATACTTCAGTCATGTCCTTATGAATTTCTGTGATAAACCTTTCTTACAAAGGTATTTTATAACAGTTCAATTTTGTCCATTTTGATAAAATTACAAAAACCACAAGAGAACTGAACTAATATTCCGAATAAATGGAAAGATAGAGAGACGGAATTTTACATATATTTGCCTACTACGTTAGGGACAGTAAATGATGAACTTCCCTATTATATATGTTTTATTTCTAAGCCAAATATGACCTATGTTGAAACAAGATGCTAAATATTACCACATTACCCATTCAGGAAATTAAGCCAAGGCAGTTTAACAGTGCAGTTGTAATTAAGGGAACTATCAATTATTTTAAATAATACCATTTACAGGGAGTATGTACACTGTGTATTAGCCAAATGGAATAAATTCGATAATAAATAAATAGGGACGTGTTCGAAAAAACTCTCGAATACGTCGATTGGTATTTTTAGTTGCGCATTTTTTTCAACTAACACTTTTTATACAGAGTGTGTATAAAAATGTAATAATGTGGCATTCTATTGTTAATGTTAATTTTTGTAATAAATCTGACAATACTTAATATTTCCGAAACAGTTGAAGATAGGTATACGAAAGACATTGTACATGAAATATGTCTACAATTTTCTGAAGTATCCAAAAATTCAATACCATGGTGTTGCATTTAAAATAAGAAAGTTGGTATTGGCTACTGTTTCTTGAAACATTCTGGATAAAAATATTTTGTTGAATGCGCAACTAAAAATACCAAACAATGTGTCCGAGCGTTTTCTCGAACACGTTTATTTATTATAGAATTTATTTCATTTGGCTTACACAGTGTATATAATTAAGTATTCTTTGCATTAAATGTATGAAACATGATTTATGAATCGGTGTAATTTACTATGCCTCTGAATATAACTTTGAGAAGAAAAATAATAATTCTAACGAAATGCTTTGGCGATAGATTCGTTATTGGAGGAAATCTCAATACCAAGGATGTGGACTGCCTTGACATCTAGAATGACTGCGAGCGAGTAGTGTAAGTAATGTATTGCCTGATGAAAAAAATATTGTCTGTGAACGACAAAAACTATGATTAAGAGATCAATTACTTCTACTCCTCCATTTACGTCAAACTAGATGGAAGAAGAAAATTTTCTGCATATAAGTTCACAAAATTTTCTCTTATTACACAAAAAGAAGTAGCAGAGGAAAGTAAAACAAACTTAAATTCAAAGAAAGCACCTGGGCATGATTTGATTACAGTCAGTCCTAACTCAGCTACATTCTCAATGCTATCTTGGAACTCAGACATATTCCTGTTTCCATTTCTCTCCTGCTAATCGTGCAATACTGTTGCACAATAAATTAATGAATAATATAGCAATTCATTCAGTTTGGTTGTAGACAACTACATTGAACAATAGACTAACGTGCATCGAACCATTGACATAACTGAACATGCAATTGAGGAGAAACAAATCTGTTCCGCTGTATTCTTAGACGTTGCCCATGCCATTGATTGGCCTCTAGAAATAATATTCTTATATTATTATCTTATATATCGGATAGATGTATCAGAATTAAAAAAGGATATGAATATTCAGAACTTAGATATATTAGAGATGTACCCTTAATCAGTAATATAATGTGTATTCGAATAAAAATGTATTACGATATCGTCGCCTTTATTCCTCACCATAGTCAAGTTGCCATAAATGTCAATCATTCAGAATGTACTTTATTTTTTTTATATATATTTATTATATCGCAATCACGTTGCTGCAACAAATAAATCTATTTTACTATGGAATATCACAAACCGTGAGCTATATATATGAATTAAGAATAGGCTAGGTTAACAATATTCCATTAACCCGTCGTATTTGACACTATTGAAAATCGTATATTGGGACAATCCATATTTTTATCTACCATTTTCAGTTATAGAATTCCTCTAATAGCAGAGACGAAGAATATAAATGAGGCAACACTTACTGGTACGTAATCATCGGGCTAAATATTAGAATGAATAATTTAACAATATCTGTCATAACGTAACAGGCACACATGACTAAAATAAATTTATATTGAACGTAAGCTATACAATTATACGTTCTATGGACACACAAAGGAACCCGGAGAATATTTTTATAAATTCACCTACATCGATCGTGGTGTGCATTCTACAGTAACACACGACCGTCTTGATCCTAACCTCAATTAATCATCCACAGGGCTTATTTAAATAAGATTTATTTTTAATCACTTACCTATAAAAGAGAACTTTGACAAATGGCCGTTTTTGTGTATCCGAATCTGGTTTTGTTGTATTGTGTTTGTCGTCCACTTAGAGATATTTATTGTGTTTGGAGATTTATGTCCGGTTGTCTACTCGTGGAGGGTTGCCTCTGGTTTTTAATATCTGCAAAAACAAACAAAAGAAGCGAATTAATGACAAATTATAAGACAGATTTTTGTCTTTTGTTCGTTTCGTTCGGTGGCACTTTCGCAACGAAAATATATCAGAAGTAATCATATTATATCTTATGGCATATTTTATTACAAATTTACAGAAATATACTTTTCAATACTATATACACTTGAGTCGCCGTATAAATTATTTATCTAAGATAAATCCCATCGAGGCGGAAATGTAAATATTTTAATCAACAGTTGAATATGGGACCATACACGAACAGCTGTTTAAACGGGTTGTATTTGTTCATATCATGTTCGAATATTCATAAATAGATCTCTTGCACCGGGTTGAATATTATTTGAAATATTCAGTTGCAAATTTAATTTATGTCCGGTTACTCTCGTATTATATATTTTGAATACATGAAAGAAATAAATAAATACTATTAATATATTAAATATATTAAGGTGAAATGATGAAAATGAACGTCGAGTATACTAGACGTTAAAAAATATGCGAAATTCATTCAAAATATTATGTAAAAAATACCCATTTGTAATAAAGTTAACGAACAAGAAAAGAATCTATAATTCGATAATTTTTTTTCACATATACACGAGCCACCAGAGTATTATCATTTACAAACTATTTACATCCATTTACATTTGTATCTCTTCTGTTGTACTATTGTCTGTGTGCTACACCATCAATTTCTGGTAAGCCATTTCCTAGATGTAGATATCAAAATAATTACTATCCAATTTTGATATTGCATGTGACCATTCATTAACATAACAATACAATATTAATATTCAAACTAATATATCGAAATCCATTCCAGATAATTTTTTTTCGTAGATTATTTTTTCAATGATAATTTTTAGTGGATAATATAAGTTGCTGAAAAACTAATATACAGAAGTCATTGAACTTGGCATTGCTCGTTATGTCGCGTTTTTACTGTGACCTGTAACAGTAATGCACCATTTTCACACAAGCTAAATTTCACATTAATAACACTCTGCCGCACCACGCTTATTATAAAGAAATATGAACGGTAGGCATGCGATTTGTGCTTCAAATGGATTGGTTAAATTGTTCAATGATGACCTAACAATAGATTATAAGGCACGTGCATTTAAGGTAACGAGCATGCACATATTTGGTGAATTTGCTACAAAAGCATTAGTTCTCGTCATACAACCACGTCAGTCGCTTTTACATAAGGATGTATCTAGTGAATGCTTTCAGATGTTTCGGATTTGCGACTATATTATTAATAATATAGTGTGAAAACATAACAATAATACAATACAATCAATATTGATCTTAATTTAGATAACAACAAAATAAAAGAATAATTTAAAGCAATCAATTAAATGACAAGACGCCTCAAGTTGAAAGCGATAGAAAGTGAACAATAGGAAATAAATTTATTAATATTTATTCCGCAGTAATTTTTGGATTATTACCATGATTTGTATAATCTAAATAAACATGAAGTCTTACCTATGGACTTCATGTTTATTTCGATCATACAAATTATGGTAATAATCCAAAAATTACTGAGGAATAATAGTTATCTGAATGTGGTATCATATAAGCAATGGATCATGTTCAAATCAACTGGCAAAAAATATGGCATGAAAATACAAAAAGCACCTATTACTTGTATCTCGTATCCCTAGTCTAGCATATAAGGCCCAATTCAACAAACCTGGAGACGTTTGCCAACACAAGTTTATTTTCTTTTTCTTTGCCTTCAGGACCTTTACCATAAGGTTTACCACCACTGCCTTTACCATTCTGTTATCGTTCTGTCTATGTTCATCCCTGCCACAACTAGGATATGTAGCTTCTTTCCTCTCAACTGTCTCATCTATTTCGATTTCGTTTTGCATTCCCTTAATAATATTATCCATGACCCCCTATAAGGGGGTCATATATGGATAAACAGTAGGCCCGGCGATGGAAAGAAGGGCGGCCGCAGGAGTTGGATGCTTGATAAATAAGAAGTGGGAAAAGTATATAATATCATGGAAGGGACACTGAGAAATAATAGTGCAAATGAAGATAAATGGATAAAAAAGACAACAATAGCAGTAAACAGCCCAAATGAAAGTGCAAAAGCAGAAAGGAAGGTTATATTTTGCAGTTAAAAGCGATAACAGAAAACAGTCAAGGCACAACTTATGTAACAGGAGATATGAATGGCAGAGAGTGAAGATAGAATAATGGGGCAGGGGTAATTGGGAAACGTGAAGAGCTGAAATGCACAATGACCATTACATTCCAATTCTAAAAATGAAAAGGGAACAAGATCCAGGAGAAATTGAAGAAGTTAATGAAAAGGACAAAGATGAGTCTATAAAATTATACAAGATTAGAGAAGAAGAAACAGCCAATAGGTAAAAGGAGGTTGCGGAAAGAAAAGTAGAAATGGTTAAAAATAAAAATAGGTACAGGGTAAGATAAGGTAAAGAAAAGAAATGGGTATTTTTTTGAGAAAAATGGAAATAAATAAGAATAGTAACCAAAACTATTCTACATAATACGAAAGAATATAAGAAAAGAGAAACCAAACAGTAATATAACACTGAAGAGCAAGGAATAAATAATGGACAGATGGAAACAATATTTTCAATATTTTAGTGTGTGATGGGAAAGAAGATTATTGGCAAGGTAGTTAAGGACATGTCAAAGGTGATAGGATTGATGAAACCAGAGAAACAATGGACAGTGAAAAATTAAAAGAAGTTATAAAACTATGAGAAATGGTAGGTCGACATGGCACGACAGAATATCGGCAAAAATGATAAAGAATATGGGTAGTAAATGAGTAGATCTATTCACGAAAATCTGTAGTAGAGCTTGGGAAGAGGGAGTGATCCCTCAAGACTGGCAGATAGGGGTAATTATTATACCGATTTACAAAAAGGGTAAAAAATACATCGAGACAACGCTAGAAGAAGTGCAATGTGAATTCAGAAAAGCCAGAAGCGCTGATGACCATATATTTACATTAATAGCAATAATCCATAAAATCCAGCTAAGCGTTTGATCGTTCCAAGCCTGAAAATTCTGGAAAATATATGGAGAAAAGGGGCATAAATATGGAACTGAAGAGTAACAAAGAGTATATATGAAAATAGAGGGTTAATACCCTCTATTAATAATTGTCAGCATAGGAAATACGAGAACAAAGGAGTTCCATACAAAGGAAGGACTAAGGCAAGGAGGAGTGCTGAGCCTTTACCTTTTAAATTTATTCATAGATGGAATTATTGAAAAGTGTCAACCAGAGATACAAAGATTAAGTGTAGGGTATACAAGATTACAGCCAGTGGAAATATCGCAATGACGTTGTGATTATAACGGTGTGAAAAAGGTCAACAGAATAACATGAACATATGGAATTACATTTTTACACAAAGACTGTAAATAAATATAAATGAAACGAAAATAATGATGACAGCTAAACAGGAAGAAATATTGAATATACAAATAGAAGGACAGAAAATATAGGAGGTAACATCCTCCAATTAGTTGGGAATTATAATTGAGGGAAAAGGGAAAGAAGAAAAGGACATGAACTGAATTGGAAAAACGATGACCACATACCATATGATGAAACAAGGCTTTATATGAAAGAAGAAGGTAACAACACAAAGCAAAATAACAATATTTAAGATAATGTATAATGTAATAATAACCTATGAAAGCGACATATGGACACTAACAGAACAAATCAAAAACAAAATACCACACGAGTGGCGAAATAATTACGGGCCGTTAAGGGAATTACAAAAATTGATGGAATGAGAAATGTGGATGTAAGAGAAAAACTACAAATGGAACCAACCTTGCAATACATGGAAGAAAGATAATTGTGCTGGCGGGGTCATATGCAACGGATATGCCAGGCATATATGGGAAGTCAGTATAGGAAAGAAAAGAGAGCGAGGGAGACCGAGAAAAACATGGTATAATGCAATTGCGAAGCATCTGCAAAATAGAGGTGTATTAATGAAAGAGGCAAAGCCCATGTTTCGCAAGAACGCGACAAGAAGAATAAAGTTAAATGCAGTGTTACGAATAACTAAGATTCTGTATGTATACCGTGGAAAAGATTTAGGGTTCATGTATTCATCACACGAAAACAAATATATAATTTTCTTAATGGTTTACTATAATCACTGACTTAGATTTGACTATTTACTGAAATGAAATAAGTGGAATATTTATTTAATGTTCGAGATACATGTTGATAATTTATTGTGCGTGATGTGTATTTCTAGAAAATTTTGCGGAATAAGTCCGTCGTTAGAAATAGTTTGTAGTAAGGTTAATTGCAAGAAATTAAATACTGTAGAGAGAATATTTACTTATAGACAAGATGTACTCACCGCAATGTAGGATGCATATTGAATGCGCGCAAAAATAACAATTACTATGAATAATTTGTTGTGAACATTTTTGGCGTACCCGATATAACATATTTTATGCCATACTTCATTTTTCTATAGGATAAATAAATTTGAAAATATACAATTCAATAAAATAATAATTATAAATATATTGTTTCATTGTCATTATAACTTAATTAGGATAACTTGTAAGGAATAAAATATAAAAATATTGATGTGACATCATAATCTGTATTAAATGTTGTTTGCATCAACTAATAATAATATATTACCTTTAATTATAAGTTTTGAAGTAGTATTATTTAATTGGAGATCAAATTCTGAACTAGACTCTGCAGAGCAACCATGTTATATTGTAAAATACAGGTGCCTCGAGGTACTCCTATGATAATGGAATTATATTCAGTAAGAAAATACAATGGTATTAACTATCAGTAATACCTTGAAACTAAAATGTCCAATGCAGACATTCAATAGGATTACATTATTTAAGCAACACCACAAGTTCGAACAGTATTATTGGGTTCCATAAACTAATGCTAAAGTTGCTTGAAGCCAATAAATTAGCGATACTGTGATATAAAGCGCATATTTTTACGGAATTTGTATGAAATTAATCGTGCAGTAAAGCGAGTTATAAACTTTATATGTTCGTCATTTTAATTACGATGGATAATTATCTTTCGACGAAATAAAGGATAATTTACGAGTTCGCTTTGATTGCAGCACAATACGTTCCGAAAATGTAAAATATTTAAGTGGGCTGCTCAGTTTTACAGTGATTTTATGACTGGAGTATAAACAATGGAAAATGAATTATTTTCTTGCACAAAGTGGAATGAAAACATAAAAATACAGTTTATTTTGAAACGCGAAATATTTAGATTAGTTCCCCTCGATTCTCGGGAAAGCAAAAAGACAATTGCTTCTGCATGTATAAAGACACTAAGTAATAAATATTGAAGCTACATAAACGCGCGATTCTTTTAAGCAACAATTTTATTGTGGAGATAAAATTTTAATATTACCATTCGTTAAATTTATGTAAACAGTAAAAATGCAATTTCCATTTATAATAAACAAAACTGACGCAAAATGTGTTATGTGCGGTGATTTATAATGGACACTTTTTAAAATTGTACTATAATTTGGAACTAAGCCATTTAATTTCGAGTTAATATTTTGCAGTATATGGTGATTTATGCTTAACGATTTCCCACACAACGTTTACTTCGGGCAATCTAAACTCGGCAAGGGGTGCCAACAAAATTCAGAAAAAACTATATCGACCATATATCATTTCCCGAACATACACTACGAACCGATTGTACGTTTTTATCTAACAGTATACAAACAGTGTAATAAAGGAATGTTTGATCTATGTGCAATACAGCTTAAATATGTTTATTTCGTACAAAAAAATTATAAAAAATTAAAGTATAAACAACGACATTATACTAAAATGTACAAATGTAAACTACGCCTTCAATTTAACTGACGATAAATACTGTTCGCATTAGCAGATGTTTCCAATAAGGCGGTTTCATACTGAAGATTAAATAAGTTTACACGTAAGAACTAATGATTTTAACAGCAATTGGATAGGTTTATTGTGGGAAAAATTTTAAAGCTAACGAAGTCCAAGGCTGCGATTAATTCAAGTCATTGAATAAATTTGATTAGATTCAAAGCTAACGTGGATGTGGACACTATATATTTCTTTCTGGATATTATATTTACACACTAATCTCTACCAAATTCTACGGCCTAGGTTTAGATACTTGTTATGTTATAATATGATTACATTCAATAGGATGTGTATAATTATTATTATTTATTTCATGATAAATTTGAATTTAATATTTTTTATAATTAAAGTATGAATTGTGTTCGTTTAATATTTATTGTATAATGCCCACACCTCAAATTATTCCACATTTTGGTTTGGTTTTTATTTTATTCCTTTGATTATGTGAGTATGACAACAGCAAGGCCCAAGTGATATAACTAGTAGATACGCTACTGAAGAAAGTCCAATATTAAAAACTCATAAATTCCTTAATTCTTCTACACACATGACTATATGCAGTAGATTGAACGAAATGCCATTCATTTGATAAATATCGCCAGTACTTAATCCGGTACTGAAAATAACCATGAATATAATCTGTAATCGTCAATTGAACGTACAATATCTGTCCATTCAGCGTTCCGAAAATGTCGATCATAAACTTTGATATATTCTTGCACCACGTGCATAACAGGCGACCACAACGCACCATCCAAAGCGAGAAGTTGTCCTATACACATCGGGCCAAGTATTCCTCCGGCTGACTGTTTCGTAAAGAGTACGGACTCCTTTTAATACGGGCAGCGATGAGAGATCGGCCGAAGCTTTTCAACAAATAGAATTAGGTTAGGTTAACCCGTAGTCACGTGTACGACGACTACGCTTTTGTTTTGTTTTTGTTCGTTCGTTTTTTTGTCTTATAGTGGTTTTTTTGTCGTAGTACTTGTGAATATACAGCTGTCCCTCGCTTTTCGAAGCGTTCCGTAATAATTCTACTCGCTGCGCAGTTTTTCCATTTCTTCTTTTTTCACGAACGTGGCCCCAATTAATTACTCTCAATCTATATAGTACACGAGAGGCGGGCTTTTTTGCGCACAAGAGGCATATAGACGCGATTTGTAAAAACGGTCCACTTATCAGCAGATGTTAAATTATCAATGTTTCTTTTGAGACGGAACGGTTACGTCACTTCATAAAATTAAGCAGATGACTAAATTGGTTATTTACATGTAAAAAAATTGCAGTTGTTACATATATCATTGGTTTTTATATTTTGTACAATTACCATCCAGTTAATTTAAATATGAAAGGGACCGCAACGATATTTACATGCTAACAAATGAAATACCAGCTGTGTAAGTTTGTAATTATGTTTTTGAATAATTAAACTTTTTATATAGGCAATTATGTGATATTGCATTTTATAGCAAATCAATTTCAATAAATATTTGATATACTTAATAGAATGGTTACCTATTGTAATAACGGCGTTTGTTTTTTTTTTTGAAATGATTAGTGAAGTAGCTGCTCAAATTAGGTAGCAAATATAAATTGTATTAACGTTATCAAAATAATATAGTTCATAGATGCAATACAAACATTTGTGGATGATTATATAGAAAACGTGGTCGCTAAACATCAATTGGTATAAAAAAAACATGGTGATGGTAAGCCACAAATCTACCCTAAACGAACAAAACAATTCTTGTAAATAGTTCAATGGGCGCAGTGGCATTTTAATAAATATACGTATGTCGTAATTCTATTCCATCACAGTCGATTTAAAATTCATCTATGAAAAACATTTCGCACATTTTTATTTTAATCTTGCCAGAAAATTCGTATGAAAGTATAAAAGAATTGGAAATTCATTTCGAAAACTTTAGGAGCACATTTAATTGTCAATTGAAACCTAATTTCCGGGATAATCGTCGTATGCAAACTTAATTTTGTTGATCAAGCTGGTTTGCACTTTCTGCAACGTCGTAGATGGCTGAGTTTGGAAAATAAATGCAGTATATTATATTAACTAGGCCAGAACTACAATAATTGTATTATATATAGTAATAGCTTTTGCCCGCGACTTCGCTCGCGTTAAATTTGTAGTAGAATTACTGCAGCCCCCACTTTGAGGATAAGTGTGTGGGACGGCATACCAGGTGAGTTTATAGAATGCAGAAACCGCAAAGGATTGGAGGGAAGCTTGAAGGCGGCGTGAGCTATTTTCCCTCCATCCAACAGTGTTGCTGCTATCCCTGACGGTGCGACAGCTATGGCAATGCCACGGTTTCTCGTTACTTTAGCCAACAGCAAATTAATAAGAAATGTTTTACCGGTCACGCCAGGAGCATTGAAGAAAAATATTTGCCCAATTAGTTCATCGATACTACCAAGGATTTGCTGGTAAACGTAAAGGTGTTCACTCGTAAATCGCTTTTCATTATTTGTCACTACCTCACACAGGGTGCAAGAATCATAATTGATCTCCCTAAAATATTCGCCATTATCCAAATTTATCGCAGAACTTTTTGGTTGAGATAACCCATATTGTGTCAAATATTGTCCCGCTTGGGCTAACACTGCTTCTTCGATTAGTATCAAGCACACTGCGCATTACCTTGCAACTCTCTCTCCAGTTGTCGGTTGACGTTCTCTGAAAGTATTTCTATTTCTCCCAAAGACTTAAAGGATCAGAGAGCTGGCAAAAAACGAACAGTACTATAAACATCTCTCGGTGCCTGCAAGTCCTCAAAGGATGTAGGCCATCTAACCTCATGGAGCAGCAAACGTAAGTGGTAGCACTCGGTATTGTTGGGATGAATCGTGTAGACTCTACCCCGAACATGCTCTTTTTTTTACTCCAGTCCAATCCTCTACGAGTTTCCTCCTTTTCATCCTAGACAACTTTTTGTTATTAAATACAAACTTGAACAGTGAGATATATGATAGGGGTATCTTTCATATATAGGAAAGCTTAACATCCTCTAAATTGCTTCGGAAATACTTATATATCGGTCAGTTTCATAGATTTTCACCTTATCTTTCTCATTCTCCAGAGCAAACGCTGCTTGCAAATATATTTAATAGATTTAACAGTACCTAACAGAATGCGATTGTAAGCGGTTATCCAACTCAATATCCTTAATTTTTATTAAGTCGTCCGTCGTCTGGTGATGTTTTCCTATGTTGCGGATATCCATCGTCTCCTCTTTGAGTGTCCTTAAGAAGTGGTCGTGGATCACCGAGATTTGTAGATTAAGCTAGAGAATGGGGCCTAGCTCAGGGTTATGTATTTCTGCACAGCATACATTGTCGATTTTGTCTGGGGTAGTAAGTAGCTCGAACCATAGCAACATGTGCATGTGAGGAATTTCACTGAGTATATAAAGCCAAGCGTACATTTGTAACTTGTCAACTGGGATTGCACCTAAACGTGATAAAGAGGTCAGGAAGGCCGAATTGACGCACGTAGTTCATAACGTTTTGTGTACGCTCATGCATACAGCGGGGTGCTCCAGTAAAAGATGATGGAAGCACCACCTTTTGACTCAGCTGCTTACCATCAACATCTTGTCTCACTATAGCATCCCATATGTATATGTAGCTATCCGCTCTTAGTTGCACCTGATTTTTCCCGATGTAGGCCAACCTTTCCGATTCCACATGTCAACCAAGAACACTAAATAGAGAATTACATTTTAGTTTCGAGATGACGTTGAGGTAAAGAAATGGAGTATCCATCTTCGCAGCGAATAAATGAAAGCGGATACTGTAGGGCATCGTATGAACGCTGGATCTCGCTAATGCGCTGCAATTTGTTATCGTGGCTATCAAGGACAATATCACGTTTCTTGAATTGTTAGCCAACTATTACTAAGGCCACTTCGCTTGAAGTAGGAGCATTGAAACGCCTTCTGTGGCGTTCTTCTCGACCTTGATGACTACTTTGAATGTATCCGAAGTCTCAGGCGAATTTCTTTGTCTAGGGCGACTTTCAAGTCTCTTATATAAGAATTACGCGTATGTAACATTCCCTGTAGTTGCCTGACTAAGCCAGGTTTTACATCACGAAAGTTACTGCATCACAATCGTACTTCTCTATCGTCCTCGCCAAAATATACTTCTAAGAATGGTGGTTCTTATTAAGGTGCTGCCAGCAAACCCCCAACCAAGTGGTATACCTGACCCTGAACTTAAAAGTTGGCATAAAACCGTCATTTATCAAACCGTAGAGACCCACAGGTAGCAGTTCATAGGGCGGAAGCTGCACTTTACCAACGCTACTGCACATGCCGGGTGACTCCTCCTTCCACTTACATGTCATATGCCAGGAACGTCCCTTCCTTTCTGCTTGTATTCCAGGATTATTTGCTCATATCGACTGTTCACATGTGCCCATGTCTCTGTTCATCACAGCATTATGTTTGTGATACTTGGACACAGCAGCACGCTGAACTGCGGGTTTTTTGTACATATATTTTTGAAGCTTTTCGTAGATGTTTCTTTCGAGTAGCACCGGTGCACCTGGCACGACGTCTTTTAGAGCATTTGATAGGATTGGTACGAGGTAATGACTGAGGTAAGTTGCTATCTAGTTCTTCTAGGGATTGGTGAAGTTGGCGGTGGGGTAGACTGTAGATGGTATGGTAGAGGGTGAATTACTCGGAAAATGTTGTAGTTATTTCACAACGTTTGTATGCATCGAAATGGCCGCATGACAAATCATATTTGAACCCCGTTTCAGCGGGTGAATTTTAGACAACTTCAAAACAGGTGTATCTTTATATCTTATTGTCGCCCTAAAACAAAGTTTCATGCTTCTAGCTTCAAAAATAACGGACTTTTCACCCCCTTATGGGTTGAATTTAGAAAAATCCTTCTTATTCCTCGTCTGCGTCTTAAAAACAACACCTGTAAATTCAACTTACTAGGTCCAAGGGTTTAGGCTGGGCGTTGATAAGTCAGTGAGTTAGGCCTTCTCTTTATATGTATGTATATATCAATTTAATTTAAGTGATTTAAGTAATTAGTGGGGTCAATTATTAAAAAATATTGTAGAAGTCACTGATAATAGTTTTTAAAATAACCGCGAAATTTCAAGTATCTTCCAAAACGAAAGGAAAGAATATATATACATAATTCAAGACAGGAACACGTTGTGAACACCATTCGCTAAAGCGCGTAATAGGAGGTTATTTCAGGTATCGAGATACCTGCAAAAGAAAATTGAAAACATTTCGCAACCAAATAATAAACTAATAACGAACGAAATATATTTATGAACCTCAGAACATCGAAACTGATTTTATTGTAATTAAATTAGTAATTATGGGTAAAACATTTGTAAGCTCATTAGTTTCTTCTGTTCCCTGATAGCCCTAATAGGGGGATGCTTGCGAATAACCATGTTTACTCGGTCAAAAATTAATTAACTTTTCAATTTATTCAATTTGTTGAGTAACTTCTATAAAAAAATTTAAATAATATAAATATTAAAAGTATGGATTAGGTCTATGATGATATGATATACATATGATACTTTCGTGATTGTTGGTCCTATAAGCATTGGAAATCAAGTTGAGCTGCGTACAACGCTTTGCGCACAACTGCATGCACTCAGAATAAATTTGTTTTTTTAGTGTCAAAAATTACTACCACACAGTAACACACCACGGTGACAGTAAAATGTTAGTTGGTAAGTGTGCAGCTGTAAATAAAAAATTAAAAACGAAAATGAAAAATTGTGCTGCTGAAGAAGCTGTAGCTGCCCGCTTCCTTTTACAGATTCATAGATCGTTATGACGCTGAATATGATATTTTTGAAGCAAGGATCCGGGAGAAAAAAGTAAAAAGATATGTTATACGTCGTATTTTAGCAAACATGAATCATAATTCTTAATTTGCGATCCAAAAAATATCAGTCAAATTCTCTTTGGTCGACAAATTTCATGATCAAAAACTGATTGTTAATCAGAAAAGATATTATCATTAGCAAATGTTAGAAATTGTATTGGACATAAGCCAAAAAAGCCATTTCTAAAGGAAATGTGATAAAGGTTTTTACAGAAGCTCCGCACGACGTGTATCTGTTGATTAAGGTATGATAGTAGTTACTTAATAGGTGCATTATATTTAGAAATATTTTGAAAGTATGTTGCTCTTGCGTTTGGAACCGATGGAGCAAGTCGTCGAGAAAAACTTGCCCATATGTCAATATCTGAGGTGGATGAGACCGATGCCAAAACACTGTGTTCACTGTTGTTAAATTTGCATCATCGCCAGTTTCTACAGTACAGGAAAAGTGTATGTCCTGTCGGAAACAACATATTTAGAGGCATTCCCTGAAGAATAGCAACATTTTTCAACTTTCTGATGCAGAGAAATACACGTTTCGAAAAACATCCGCCACTTTGTTAGCAGATAGTAGGGTTGATTATATGCTTCAAAAGACATGGGGCCATCTTCCAAAGTTCTTTGGTTGCTAAAGGCTACCTTGCTGTGCCTCAGACATCGACAAGAAAATCTACAAGGAGGTACCGACGCACTATGTTCTGCTTATCAGTCTAATTTTAGTGTTATGTCCATTGGCAGAATCATGTTTAATAATCTGCATGATTGTACGTTTATATTCAAAAATAAATTTATTATTAACTTTGTCCTTGTTTATTAATTATTAATTATTGATCATTACAATCAAACGTTGTTTTACAGCGGGGCTTTAGTTTACTTACAAAAGAAATAATATGTATATGCAGCATTAAATTAAAACATAATATAGGAAGAAAAAATCTTCAAAACTTAATTAAAAACTATAAGACTTCGCGACCCTACATTCTTATGTATGTACTAAACCACTGAATAATTTGGTCAATATAACATCTGCCACAATCTTTGCACGGTGTATTATAAAGAGCATTGGAGTTTTGGAGAAGAGGGAGGAGGGAAGATTATTTTTTGAAATTTCCTTTATTTTTAAATATGTTGGTGATATTATTTGTGCGATACCCTTTAATAAAATAAATGAAACATTAACTATTTTCAATCCTGTAAATTATAATTGATTTTACACTTTAAATACAGTACTTTACTTGTAAACTGATAATATATCAAAACTAATTCGATAATATTACCAAAATAAATTCAAAGATCCGGGGTCTAATTGTAAATGGAGCTTGAAATTGAACAATTATTGTCCCCGGCTTCCCAGTAAGTAGTTTTACCTCATGTGTAGTTACAAGCTGGTTGTTATTCAAAAATCAATTAACAGTTGTAATTCGATTTAATCGTCAACGAATGTGTTTTAAAGCAAAGTTTTGTAATTAGTTAATTATTTCATGTCTAACAACTTGAGAAGTTGGGAACATTGCACAAGAAAATATGCTTAATAAAACTGGATGAAATGTTAAACTTGAGATGTCGGCGCACGTACTATACAATTATTCTTGCGAAACAAACTTATAATTAGAATAATTTCAAAACAAAAGTTTAAATGATATAATTCTAAATTATATGTAACCATGACACGAATAAAATATATTACCATAATAATTACGTATAATAAAGTAATTAATTCACATTTTCCTTAGATTTCCCTCAATGTAACGTGCGCTATATAAAGACAGTTTTCTAGATTATAACACTAGATCAAAACGAACTCCATAAGAATATTGCACCTCGCCTTCTCCCGTTGCATGTGCAACGACGATAATTCATTTAAATGTGTGATGTATATACCTGCAACCTGGAAAAATATAAAATAAAATTACGAACGCTATTACACATCTTTTGATAACACGACACCTATTCAATTTACTAAAATAATATTCACTCCTTTTCCTACTTCCTGTAATACGTGTAAGGGATGGGCTGCATCAATTCATAATAATAATTAAACACAGCTCACTTACGAATTTCCTCCCTTGATTTCAAACGTTTTGTAATTTTACGTTGCTACAAAATTCTAAATTTAAATTATCCATAAAACAAGCGCAACGTAATGGAAACACATTGATAATTTTTGGCATGTGTGTCGTAAAACGGTCGTAGGGGTAACAGCTTGTTGTAATGTAAAACAGGGGTACAAATTGTGTATTTTTTATGGTAACTTTTGATTGCCGATGTTATGGACTGCTCACAAACATATAACAGGCAATAATTTCGAAGCAATAAAATAAACAGATGTCTCGCACTTGTTTGCATTTTTATAGTTGTTGTGACATTTATTGTCTTTGAAACCAATATCTAATTAAAATTTAAATTATTTCACCGTTAGATGCTCAAGGCTTATGGCATTTAAAATCGATGAAAATATGTAGAATAATGGCACTTGATTTAACTGAAAGTCGGTGTTGTCGAACATTTCTTTGTAGTTTTTTTCATATCGATTTTATGGCTCATTTGCAGTGTCGAAACTAGGAAACTACTAAGGAAACTTTATTATATAGGAACAACTTTGTTTTGATTGTAATAGGATGTAAAACTTGTAAACGTAATCTAATTCGGAATGCCGTATTGACGTAATAAGCTTCTTTTAATAACATGTTTGCTAATATCAGTAGCACAACTTGTTTATTTATTGACCGCAACATATTATGTTAACTAAATTTTAATTTCAATAAAGTAAGACAACATTAAATTGTTAAATAGTTATATTATCCAGTTAACGGTGTATATGGGACTATGTAATAAAATACGAAACAGTTGTTTTATTACACTGTCCTTCGATAATTTGTGAATTGTATCATATAATCGAAAAAAGAGCACCCAGAAAGAAAGGTTGCAGAAATTAAAAATTTTTGTATAAAATTAACCTCATCTCAACAGAAACATGAAAGGTGGTTCCAAAATATTTCTGTACTTCTGACTTTCTTTTTGCTTCGTTTAATTATTGATATAATTTTTAAATCAGGAGGTGATTGACTGTCAGTTAAATGTATCAAATTATTTATGAAAAGGTTTGCAATGCATCGCTTTCGTCAAAAACCACATATGGATCAGGTAACTTTTGAAAGAGGTCGAATTGTGGTCATGCGAGAAGGTGGAGTAATGTTCAGGGAAATTGTCAGACTGTTAGGTCGAACTGACGCAACTGTACTAAGAACTTCAAGGAATTAGCCCAGTGAAGCTCTAGAAAATTGCCATAGAGATACTGGTTGAATTCGTATTACCAATAATCGTTCCGGGTAGAATTGCAAGTAGAGTGGCAGCTTCTTGCTTGTCTACAGCGGCTAGCCTCGCTTTGGCTTGTGGCAATCTGGCGGTCGGAAACGTGTTTGAAAACACAGAGTGCAGTGTATATATTTGAACTTTGCTTTGCACTCGTTTCAGGTATAACATGTGGAGTAATAATGATGTGTGGCGAGGAGGTGGTGAAAGTAATCGGCAAAAGCGAGTGGTGATATAATGTACATTAGAACGGTATCTAATTTTAATTATCAAATAAAGAGGAATTTTAAATAATAACATTTTTGGACACAGACAGAGACTTTGCTCTTCGTGTTTCATATTTAACCAATCAAATACTTCACAGAGTTTAGTTGAATTTGCATTTCTTATGTTATGTTATTTGTTAATTTGATCAAGGTGTTTAAAAGAATCTAAAATGAGTTCCAAATATCTTAGAATTGGTAAAGTTTTGCCACACACGTTACTTTTGATCAAAATTTTCATTTCTTCAGAAGTTTTCACAAAATCTCTAGTTCTGTTATTTACAGAACTCAAGTTTATATTCATGGAAATTGGAATGGCTATTGATACATTAACGTTATTTTCGAACCTGTAACTTTTCAGTATTTTCGAGGTCACCCTGGCAGCATATTCCAGCAAGATAATGTCTCGCATACTGCATATATTATGACTCGAAGGTACATATCTAGAAGTGAAAAATCTTGCCATGGCCCCCAAGATGTCCCGAACTGTCACTGATCGAACATGTGTGGGCATAATGGATTAACAACTTCTACAATTCTAAAATCCTCCAGCCAACCTGGACATCATTAACTTGACATGCAGCATGCCACGGTAACTAAATAAAGAGATACGACTCATTATTAATGTTTTCTTTTTCTTCAACATTTTCAACGGCATTAATAAATTGACTGATTGTGCTTTTTAAATGTGAACATAACTCTGCACCCGCTTTAGTGCCTTTTGTAGACCACTGTGGATGGATATAATTGCAGAATCATCGGCATACAGCAAATATTCGCATTCCTCAAATGAATCACCAGCATCATTTACGTAACTTCCCGTTTATTTATACTTCGACAATCAATTGTCCGTTAAATTTTACTCTGGAACTCCTTGATGCTTGAGCCATCCAAAACTTACCCTCTTATATCTATAGAGCGGAGTGTGATAGTTCTACAATGTTTTTACAGAAACTAGATGTACTGTTGTCTAAATTTTAGTGATTTTAATATTGACTATGTGGAGAACTGTTCATTGAAGCAGCTGTTTGAATTAAAAGAAATATTATCCGCTTACAATCACAATATTCACATAGTAAGCTCATAAAAATAACCAAATAATCCAAATCAATAATTGATCAATGTTTGCTCCAACTTGGGATAAAACTTTATTTCGGCCATTTCGGCCGGGTTTTCTGACCGTGAAAGTATCCTTTGTAAAATTGTAACTGCTCCCTACATTACTGCAAGGAGGTTCGAATGTGGACGTGGTTATAAAAAGCACATTTTTGATAATTTTATTTTATAAGATGTGGCAATGAAATTTTCCATGCTTGCAATGATATACCGATCGACAGTAAATTTTATGTGTTATTCGATACCATGACGAAGTTATTGGATTTTCGAATAAAAAAATTAAATTAAAAACAGGCGCTGGCTTACTATCGAAATCAGAACGTCCATGAAAAATAAACGTGCTTCGCACCACATAACAAAAATTATATGGCGACCTGTTTCAAAATTACTAAAAAATAAAACTACCTTTATTGGCATTCTTTACATTTCCTGTATTTCACTCTTTACAGTTTCATGTGCCGTCCCTTTTCCTTATGTCCCGCTATGTTCCTCAATCTTTATATTTTCTTAATTTTCTCCAATCCCGCTCCTGTCTCATCCAAAATCTGTATCCAGTTGCTTCAATTTATTTTCTCTTCCTCCTTTCTACTCTTCGCACAATCATCTATCCAACGCTTCCACTCCCCCCTCCCTTAGCCTTTTCTCCTTAACCGTAGTGCTTCCTGCCATGCTATCCCTGCCTTTTCGTAAAGTTTCTTCCTATACACCTCCCATTTTGATATTTCTGCTCTCGTCACCATCTTCCTTAACGCAATCTTCCCCAATCTATCCACCCTCTCCATCCACTTCCCCAGCTTATACCTAACTACCCTTCTTCCAGCCTCTATTGCCATCTTTTCCTGTCCTGTCTCCTGCAATACTACGTACTCTGGTGTCGATCTCTCTATATGTAATGCCTTTTTCAATTCCCTCTGCCACCTTTTCTCTATCATTCTGTCTTCTTTCACGCCCCACACTTTGGCCCCATACATTAGTATGCTTCTCACACAAACGTTCCATATTTTCATCCTTTGTACAAATTTCACGTCTCTTTTACTCCTCGACTTCCTTACTATCCCTTCTTCCGCTTTACTAGCTTCCTCTCCTACATATTTCATTGGTTCGCTCCAATTATTTCCACTCGTCTGTTCCCAGATACATCCCCCATCTACTTCCTCGATCTCTTCTGATTTCCAATCCATCTTCACTCGCTTTCTTTCCCCCCCACCTTTTCTCAATACCATAATCTTTGTTTTTTCTACGTTTATTCCATCTTCCATTTCCTCTAGATATTTCCCCAACCTTCTTCCTTCACACTTAATTTTTGACAAATCTAAAAACGTATTTCGGCAACTAATTTGCATCCTTTGAATCTAAAAAAGAAAAAAGTAATTATAGAAAAATGTATTTCTAGATAAAGTGTTACTTTTGCAAATATTATCCTCACTGGATTACCAGTAGAATAATACTGGTAATCTAATCTAATTTCAAAATGAAAGCGTATTACTCTCGATTACTGTAACATTGAACCAAAATTTTAAATTTCCAAACATTGTTTACTGGGTGCTTCGTGTTCGGGTCTTCTCCCAGCGACTCCAGCCGGCGTCTAGTTTTAAATATTTTAAAAATTCTACACACTATCTCCTGCTAATTAGCGCAAATACAATTTCAGGCCATTTCTCTGTTGGACTTTCTTCGCAAACCATTTTGCACCCATTCGGCGTAATTTCATATAATTTTCATTATAATTTACTGCTCCCGCATCTCGCCCGTATTTCGCATAATTTAAAAGATTAAAAATAAATCAGTACTAAATACGCAAACAGGTATTAATTAAAATATTTATTTTTTTTTTATTTAGCATGTAGTCGATTCAGATAAGTCCAGCTTTATTTAGGACACCCACCGACACGAATTGTACTTAAATGTCATTTGTGGAATTAAAACGAATGCCAAACATGTGATTATTGTTGTTATTAATATGTATTTGGATTTTTTCGCATAAAATTGATTTGGAGTTGGAGTTGGAAATAAATTGCAGTAATAGAAATGACATCATTTTCATAAGGGAAGAGGTCACCTAAAATTGATGAAAAATTTGTATAAAGACGCTTGGTTTGTATAAAGAATTTTATAGGTAATTAAATTTTGTTCCAGATTTGAAAGTTGATCACCGAAAGAAAGACGTGGACAATGGCAATAAAAAAGGCAATAATATAACAATTTAAAATTAAAAGCAGATATACGACTGAGAACTGAAAACGGAATGTGAAATGAACCCAAAGAAGTAAATTAATAGAAATTGGAATTGTAATAAATATTTAATAATAAATATAACCAAATGTTAAAAATAGAATTTGTGTATTAACATTTATTTAGATAAATGGAAACGTTATTTAAGTGATTCCACAACGTTCCATCTTAGAAGCTTTTAAACACAAAATGTATTATTCTTACGTTAGAAAGTTGTTTATCCTAACGTCTAACAAAATAAAAAATAAATATATTCTTTCGGTTTAAGCTAAGAAATTTCGTTAGTAGACTGCACAAATTCTATTTCGCGTTCGTTTTATTTGTTGTTCGGAAGTTTTCCTCTCGCCGTATACATTTGATATCGTTATTTAGTTAGGCGCCGTGATTAGATGTTGGACAACCTTTAGGGCGGGTATGATGACCAGATGTTGGGATGTATTCGGTTACAGGGTTATTTACTTACCACTGTCAACAGGAACCGATATAGTATATATATTTGGCGAATCTCTAGAGTACCTAACTGTCCTGGAATAGTGTTTACTCACAAAACGGGCCACACAGCACACGGAACATTATACAAAAGACCTCAATCGGCGGTGGTAAACATCAAAGCGATAGGATTTACTTTAATCAAGCCTTATATTGAATATCCTATTAATATTATTACCCGCAGAATCATGAGAGACTTCATTGTTTGGTACGTCAGCGTGTTTCATGTACACAGTAATAATGTTATATTACATGCAGACGAGCTAATTAGCATTTAAGTGGTAATATTCGGTGTAATTATTTTGTGCAAGTTTCTTTGGTCTATATTTTTAATATACACATTTTCTTTAATATAAAACTGACTACATCTAAATGAAATTAGTTATAAAAGAGTAAATAAACCTGAAAAATAATTAATGCAGTATCGCTATAAAAGTTCATCTGCCTAAGCCGCTGTAATTTATGTAAAAATTAAATATACAAATCGAGAAACAAGAAAAATCGCATTAGGATGTTATTTCGATTTTGCATTAATAAATATGTTAAATAGGCCGAGCCGTGGGCATTTTTCCATAATAACGCATAGTCAGTCAAACTGGAACAAACATTTTTTGACGCAAACCGGATGATAATGCGTCCCTACTTTATATTCAGGATTTAATCGCAATTAACTTGTCAATCATGTAATACGTTAAACGGTTAACGTAATGTATAAATTAGTTACCCTCTGGCATTTCAAGTCAAATTCGTCGAGTGTGTATGCAAGTCCCGAAGTTACCCCAAAGTGGAGCAGCGTCAATGTCAGGGAAACACTAGACCGTGGATTTTAGGCAAGTGGAAATATGTACAACTCGAGCATTGTGATCTATGCCAATTAGTCAAGATGCAAACTCGCCGAGGGGATGTATCAAGGAACCCTTCCATCACTAATACACCCTAATAACGAATGCCGTTGGCAGTTATAATGAAATTAATTAATAACGCATATTTGACGCAATTCCCGTGTGTGTGTTGCGCATAATTTTCTAACAGTTGGTAACAGTTGCAAATATCAAACCTTTCGACAGCTAACAAATTTCCTACTACAATTGTAATACCATGTTAGGTAAGAATTTGACAATTTTAATCACAAGGAAGGTTTCAATTAATACGGCAATTTTCTAATAGCGCCACGGTACTAAATTTTGATATTTAATTTTCATAATTTGAATTTAAATTATTATTACGATTTTGATTAGAAAAAACTATACGGATAAGATATCTTGCAAGTCGAAAAGTAAAAATCTGTAAAGAAATTAGAGATATGTACGTAGCTAATGGGAGTTTATGATAGCAGGCAAGAAAAGTGATGTGGATGTGAGAACGTGGATTATTCTGAAGCAATAAAGTTAGTAAAAAGTTTCTCGTAGACGAGAATCAAAAAATGTGTGAGTAATAGGACAATAAACAAAATGGAATCGGCGTAATAGAAATTACAGGCACAGTCACGTCATATTTGATATTTCAAGTGAAGTAAAGTATGTAACAAATATTTTGGGATTTTCTTTTAAATCTAATTATTCAAACTAAAATTGTTTTATTTAATTTGGTCGTACAGAAAATGTTTCAGAGAAGTCTTAACTATAATTATAATGTACACATGGCAGCTAAAGGACCATGGGTTTCAATGGCTTGCGATTTGGTGCGAATGCCTCTCATCAGCCTTTGGACGATAAGTGGGTTACACTCTAGAATCTTTTAGTAGATACTTCGTCGTTATTCTTCTTCATTTTGGGCTTCCCACCCACCATCGTAAACTTTTCTACCGAGTAATGTAATAAAAAATTTGAAATTCAGTGAATATATATTGCTTTGAAGTGGGTACCCTTATCTTCATCTTCATCAAGATGGGAGTTTAATTCAGTGCACGGAAAGTGTAAGTGAAAGTGTTGATACATTCAAATGGGATTTGTTGCTACTGACCCAAGCTGATAATCGCAGATTAGAATAGAGGAAAATAACACAACAAATTCATGGAAATTATTTTGAAGAGACCAAATAGTATCTTATTTATTCCCAGAAGAGGTATGTGAATAACACTTATTATTAATAATAAGACTTTAGTAATTAATTTAGTAATATTAGTTCGTAGCATATTTTGCAAAATACTATTCAAGAAATTACATATCTTCAAGAATAAGGATAGAGTTGGACTTCCCATTGAAAGATTATTGCATTCGACGCTCATTTTATAACCATGTTAATGCAGTCGAAAAAGCCAACGCGCTATGAACGCTCGTGAAAATGATCTCATGCGATGTAAATGTTCGCTGGCCATGGGCATTTACCACAAGAAGAAACTTGGAAAAATACAATACGTAATGAAATATTACGAAAGCTCGCATAAATGTGAAAAAAATAACGTAAGATGAGCCTTTAAGGTTAAACTCTTAATTAGAAGTTTATAATTGCCTTAATTGTAATAAAATTGTAAAGTGTCATGGTCGGAATAAAGACAAACCGCGAATTGTTATGCTTTCACATACAATCATCATCATCATCATTACGAGCAAAAATAGTTCCTGAAATAAATGTTTAATTAATGTCGGTTCAATTAATTTTATGTCGTAATTGCAATTATGTATGACACTTTATTGTTTCAGTTATAACCGTAAAATTAATCATATTTTTACGGACCTTGGATTGACTCACAGCTGTTCTGAGAAAATGAATTTGGCGAGTTGTTAATATACAGCGTTGTACCAAATATATTAACTAATTTATCTTAGCTGTCGCCTAAAGTAATTTTTTACAAATTTCTTTAAACAATAGTTTAATATATTTTATCATAGACCTAGTCTTTTGATATACAATAGCCCAACTTAGCATTCATTAAGTTGCTGCATGTTTCCAATTACACTAGTCAACGCGAATAAAAACCTCTAGTCAAAATAAAAATATGGGGTCTAAATTTTCATCCATACTTTTCTAGTATTTTCTAGTTTATATATTTGAATGCAGTGTAAAAATCTATTAGAATTTTGTCCATCTTATGTCAAACAAGTTCAATTTGTTCTCAGTGTTGAAAATAATAATAAATAGTATTATCCAATGTAGATGGTATGCCACAATGTCGTAGGGAATAGCAACATAGCTACGATGAAGTAGCTATATAAAAATGAATATTTGGTGCTCTTGCCAAACACTTCAAAAACATGCCTTCGTTCTAATATATTTAAGGAACAAAAATAATTATACCAGTCACATTGTTGGGAGTTTTACAAACTAGATACATACATGTGATTTGTACATAAAAATAGACATCGATGCCCAATCAGCAGTTGCTTCTGTTCTGGGTTTTGAAAATTCCACCATTCGAGCTTTCTATTCTGTTCACTAAACAGACCACAATACGGCTGAAAACTTGGGAATTGGTTCCAACCATAAATAAATGCCCCCCTACGATTATATTATAGCTAAAATGCTTTGTTAATCTTGCCATCGTTTCGGTCGGTGTCGACATAACTTCTTCTTTTTTAAATCTTCTTTTATATTTCTTCGTTGCTCTAAATTATCATGCTCATGGACCATTTGATGTGATTTCACTGCTTTAGATTATATCATTATGTCTCATATCAAACATTTATCACTGGGATTTTGCAGTAGTAATTCTTGATCACTACCATAGCTCAAATTTTAGCTACACTTCTCTTTGTCATTATACCCTTTAAATATTTTAAGCTACTGAGCAGGCTCGTGTTCCAGAAAGTACTAACCTGCAACTAACATTAGTTTGTAATTGTTGTGTTATGTTATTGACGATAGTATATATTATAAATGTAGATAATTTATTACTTCATTTGTTTACCATATACATAAACTTTATTACATATAACGTGCAGGTAAGTTTATTGAAATATCAAACACTGCTGATAATTTTCTACCGCATTGAAATTAATACCATAAGTATTCTGTATACTAAGCGTGCGCTAATTAGATTTGCTAGATTAATGCAAGACATACATGCATAGTGAATATGTTAGCTCTGCAGTTGTAATATGCGTTATTGGCAATTAAACCATATGAACTGACCGAAAGTATTTCACAGTGACTTTATGTACTACACAGAGGTCATACACAAACCTACACAATACCAAATTTTTAAATTGTACCGAACTACAAAACGCACTCTGAACTGTGAAGTACGATCGCTGCCGTTGAACAAGGTACTCGGTAATAATTCAAAGCGTTCGATAAATTTATTTCATTAATGGCGATATTTCGACAATAAATGTAGCCGTATAATGGAATATTAACCCGCCGCATCGAAGTGCATTGAATAAATTTTCTATTGTAATATGCAAAACAAACAAGTACGCATTGAATGTATTTATTCATTTAAATAACAAATTCTCTATATTAATCACAACATGAAACATTAAATACCATAAATAAAACTTCATTTATGAGCGCTCAATTGAGAAACATGCTAATTGATGACGTAAATTACGGTTAAATATGCACACGCACTGGTTATCAGGATTTTATTTGATAAAATTACGAGTTGACGTAATTGTAAAATTTGCGAAAAATTAAACTTTAGTTAATGCAATAGATTATATTATACCAAGGTATTTATACCATACCGCCAGACAACTTTGCATATATTCCCATATAAGTTTAAGTAAATCAAATAGAATTCGTTGACAAATGCAAAAACTTCTACTTGATCTTATCAGACCAGGTGGATAGTATTTTATTGGTTATTTTTGTGTTTACGTTTATACTATTTTTATGGCATGGGGAATCCTATTTTCCTCTTCTTCTTCTTCTTCTTCATAATAGTGAAGGAATCGTTAGTGTAGCCCTGTACTACTTTACAGGTTTGGAGTTGATCACTCCGCATGGGACCCAAAAATGCAAGAAAAACATGTCGGCTTGGGTTACACTATAACAACTGCGATGACAATCATCTCAGGATACATATCCTTTGAAGGCCACACCAAATAAAGGTACTCGGCTAACTAGATTACAAGTGCAATAACACCATGTTATTTCGCTGGTAATCTAGCGAAGAGAATATCTTCAAAGGTAACACCTTACCTAGTAATAGAAAGTTTAACACTTTTTACCTTTCTTGTGAAGATGGCAACTTAGTTACCGAAATACGTATTTAGGTTTGTTAAAAATCAAGTGTGGTAGAATTTTTAAAATTTATAGATTTTATATTTATAAGTTATTTCCACCACCTTCTCCGTCAATTTATTTTCACAATTTCTGTTGCGGTGCAGCGTTTTAATTCACCTCGCTTTATAAAAGGGTGGAAATAAAATGATTATGGTTTCCTCGAGCGCACGTTTTCGTTGTTTTCTAGTATTTACACCTTCCATTATAGTTGGAATTGATGCAATTAAAAAGTTTTAATTAATTGCGCATTCCTGGAACGCTAATTGCAGTCATATTCTATGCGCAGCGATTACTAAAAATAAAAGCAACTGAAATAAAAGTGTCGTTTCTAGAAAACAATAATAGAAGTGATCCGAGCTTCTTTGCAGCACACCGACTGACACTTTTAATTACATTATACTTGAAATTGTGCACTGGAACGCTTAATTCGTTATGTTTGAGCGAGAAACGTTGTCTCTTAATAGTTTTCCTTTTACAAATAAATTAGAGGACTTCAATTGCATTCCGCTGAGTTCAAATAAATTTCAAATGAAGCGGAACTTCTTGTCAGTAATATTAAATGCTGTATCTATTGACGTAAGAAGGTATACATATAACTTACTCGCGTGTAATGGATTTTAGCAATAATATAGTACAACCGAAACAGTCGTTTAGGTTTCAAAGTTCATGAAATTAACATATATATTCTAAGAAAAAAAAACTTGTTAGTTAATCTAAGGTTACATATAAGCAAGGGTTCGTAAGAATAATGAGCTCGATAATTTCAGCATGACGTTCTACGAAATGTTACACAACGCCCTGAATGTTGGTACATAACATATTGTGTGTATGTTTCCCTACAGTTCAAACAACATTTAAAAATTTGATGGAACCATTATTTTTTACTTTTTGCTTAAGAATATTTCTTTGATTGATTTATGAATTTACATTTTTGATTGGGGCGAGAAAAATTACGTTATATAACTATAAATAAGTATGTGAGTTCTTTAGAAAATTAAATTGAAACATTTTCTTCTACGTTGAATTAGAATAAAAATATATATAGATCACCTCGATAAATTTTAACGATATGACATATGGATCTATGAACAATGGCCTTATGAAGATTTTACCTTGAAAGAATATTTGAAATATCGGTATCGCTACAACAATGTTCCGTATTTGGAAAACAAAGACTTTAAATTGTGGTCACGTATTGAAATTATATGGAGCGTAATACTTATATCGAACGTGTTACATCAAAAGCTTGTCTCGTTATTAATACGCTGATATAAAAATAATAAATGTATTTTGTGCTCATTTTTTTTCAGTGCACCGCAGCTTTATGTCATCATTTAGCTCGTCTGACAGTTTCGACATTTTTATTTTTAATCACTTGTATATAACCTGGGATGGTAAAATCTTCAATTATATCGAATACAATTTAATTGTATGTATTTGGTTTTTTTTGTAGTTCAATATTATCGTTTCAGGCAACATTAAGATATGTAATTGCGGTAATAATACAGAGGCAGTAAATGGCTTAAAAACGTTAATTCGAAGCATCGCCGCTAATTATGACTAGTTAGCATGTGTAATAATGTGTGTTAAGCAGCACAATACACATGTTAATTAAAATGTCGTTAGGTGAGTTAAGAGATATTATCTGTTACCCCAACCATATTGTCACGTCCATTTGAGAAAGCCGGCATATTATAATCTTTTCAGTAATTGAATATAATCACGAACGTATGTAAATATTTAAACAAACAGGAAATATGTAGATTGTGTAATGCGCTATTTCGTTGGTTTGTTGTATGAGAAGGTATCAAATTCGTTGAGAATGATGATAAATAATAAAATGAAATCGAGTAAGATTAAATGATCAAATGAAATAAAACCCAAAACCACATTCCAAATGATATAAGTATATGCACGAAAACAATCGAATTATAAACGAACATGAAAATAATGTAGAAGGAATATGAAATTAATACGTCAGGTACATGCAATAAAATCCATGAAATAAGAAAAATATTACCAAATATATCTTAATTAAGCTAATAATTTATTATTTACATTGGAATAGACGACAATGTGCAACTTTAACGCTATTGTGATGAGATCCAAGGCATAATTTTCTACCAGAAATGAATGCCACTATAATCGATTTAAATATAACATATACGTTGATACTGACTAAATATGAATTATGTTGTGTCAAGGAACGAAGTAAATAAAAATCATTCATTAGTAGTTTCTTAGTATACCCATCACTCCAGGTTTATGATAATAGTATGAATTTATGTTCAGCGTGTGTGAGAGTCATAAAAGAGCACTAGCGATTTGAGTGAGGTATCGTGAATGTTTTCTTCCTATCCAGAGATACATTACAGCAATTTAATGAATAATTAACAACCAGAACACAACTACCACACTTGGAGCAAAACATGTTACAAAATTAATGTTTCGTAAAAATCTCTCTATTAAAATTCGACCTCACAGTATTATTGCCAGAGCGTTGTATCCATAAAGTTAACTTCAATAAAACTAAAATCGCACACACACGTATTTATACATTTTATGGTCACTGCATATATTAAATTTGTAAGCGTTTGGATTATTTACGATTAAAGTTCGTTTTTATTGGCGCGGCTGTTTTTGCAAAAATACAACGAAAATTCCCTGCAAATTGCCATAGTAAAATCAATGAGTGGTGAAATTCGATACAGGGTATGTGCATGCATCCTTTGCTTTTTGACAAAGGATAATAACAGTTCGCCAGCAGCAAAAAGTATCGCAGACAAAAGACATAACTAAACAACTTGGCGAAACAAAGAAATCATGTAGTTAAACTCATAAACAAGCGAAAATTGATTGAAATATACGAAGCAGACGTACGATAATTTTTGTACTTTGTTTCAATTTATTTTTATGCATACTGGTTGATATTTTCATTTAGCAAATGACTCGGCAATGATTATGTAAAGTACTTGCAGAATTTAAACAATGAATTTAATAAAACTTGCACATATATTAATTTCACGAAATAAACATATGTCGAGGATTAATAAAAAATATTGGAGCTATCTTTTATGTATACTAAGACCAAAATTAATAAGTATATTTAAATAAGTTATCCTAAGACGCTTAAGATAAAACTTATTTAAAATTTTTATTTTTTCGAATTAAATAATTTTTTATTTGTTTTCCTTTCTTACATTTTGTTTCATTTATTTGTTTGGTTTTCCTTAATTTTTTTATTTTAAAGTTTTTTAATATTATTTGTTTTTGATTAATAAAATTATAGCTAATTTTACATTTCGTTTGTTCTACTTTTTCACCATCACCTTTTTTGGTCGCTAAATTGGTAACATTGCTTGGTCCCTATTTTAGTTTTTTCAAATCATTTATAATATATGTAAAATGACATCGCTGGTTAATGTTTCGCCAATTCACTATCATTATTTTGATTTCACAAGGGTTGTGTGATGCATGTGCGATGAGTTTAAAGCTAATATTTTTATTTATAGTCGGTATTTGTACATAATTCCGAATCCTTTTTATTTTCATAGTTATGTACGGAATGTTATCACACAGGGAAATAACATTTTACAAGCAAAAAATGTACAAATTTTGTTATGGACATTCCCGAAACGACGTTACAGTTGTTTACTAACATTAGCTGTTCATACAAGCAATTTAAACGCGCATTTTTAAAATTTTCTCTACATTACGCAAACAAAGTGCTTTGGCGTTCTTGATGATTTCATAAATAAGTAAATAAGAGACCCCGAAATTACTCAGAAGGAAAAGCATCTAACCCGAAGATAAGAAAAATACAATTACGAAGCAAATTGCCGTTTTCATTATATTTAAATAGCAGTTATAAAATTGACCTCACGGGCATAGATGGCAGCACAGTTACCTCTTACTTTTATATTCGTCTAAAATATATTACGAGTCTCGCAACCTGGATCGCCATTTAGCGATAAAGCTATTTATTGTATGGTACAAGAGCAGTTAACTTAAGTGTGCATATTGTGTTTCAGTCAAATAACCTACTTACTGTAATATAATATATTATTTTGTTTTCAGTTACAACAGCTGGATATTTATGATTCAAAATTACATGGTTAGATTTGTAAATATTCTAAACTAGTCGATTTCGAATATATATTTGGCTATAAATATTATCTCTTATAAAAAAATGCCATTCAATTGCGTCAAAAAGCTTTACATCAAATTTTATTTCGCACAATTTCTAATCGATATAATCTTATGTTTTGTTTTATGGTAAAGAAAAGAAATTAATTTTTTTAAAAGATACCACAAATTGTAATACATTCACAGAGCTGTTAAAGAATTAACATACAGGTACAATTGACAGCACAATTTCTTCTTCATTTTATATTTATACATAATACTCAATATTCGTAAATTTTACCAAGCGATGATAAATAAGCCCCTGAGATAATTAAGAAATAAAGCGAGTATGTTGCTACTTGCTTAGCGTAGAGATGATTTGAAATGTAAAGGACATAGGCGTGGCTATGCGCACAAACAGCTTTTTGGTTTGGAACAGTCCTTTAGCAGAAAACAGGGGTGATTGCCAAAGCAGTGTCGCGAGTTTTGTAGAACACGCTTGCATTTGCTTCGCGTCCGCCTGAAATACCAGTGCGAGCCACTGGACTCGCGCAACTTGTTGATGACGTACATGTCCTTTACAGCCTGAAACTACTCTACCACTATAAATTAACACAAAAAATTTCAGTATGACGAAAACCTAGTATATCGGCAAAAGAAATTGACAGTGTCAAGAAAGTATTAATATCCATAATGAATGGCCAGTAACTACTGGCCGGTCTTTTTATATCATACGGCTTTGTTTCGTGTCGACATGAATCTGTCTTTCTGCTCTGATTTCGCGTCAGTGGACCAAGTTGTTCTTGCCGCGCAGCTGCTTGTGATTCCCTTTGTACCTATATTCAACGAGTGGATAAAAATAATCACCGGTCGTTCCCAGACGCCCAATTTTGAAAACAGAAGACCAGCGCCTGAGCCACACTGTGACTCACTCAATGAAGACTGATATCTCAATACTTACAGCACCCATCAGAATAACTCATTTTGATCATGAAGACAGCACTTGCGAGATAGGAAAGGATGGTAAGGTATACCAACAGTGCTGAAGAAATGGAGAATATTCAAAAGGCATTACAAGAAACTGGCTACACAAATCAGCAGTAAAAAGAGATACAAAACCAAGAAAGAAGAATACGGAAGACGAAGACAATAAGGCTGTTCTTATCCTATATGAAGGGTTGAAACGAACAAGAGACAAACCGTATCTAAACTAGAAGCCCCGCTGAGCAACGTAAAAGAAAAATCACGTTAGAAGAACAAGTTCTCTACAAAATCCCATTTAGACACTGTGACAAAAAGTACATTGGGCAGTTTAGCAGACAAATGGGTGTGTGCAAGAAAGAACATATAAAATTGGTCAACGAGAAAGACACGTCATCACCAGAACTCTAGCCAAATGACCACACTTTAGGTTGGGTTGGGTTTGCCTTACGGATTTACCTTACGACTCAGTACGTTTGTGTTCATGGTAAATCGAGAATTTTGTAAAATGTTCGAGAATATTCCGTAAGTGGAAATTGCGATCGCTGAACAATGTTTCTGGCATAGAATTCTCCAGAACCTTCGCTGAATTTCAATAACAGTCTATGTAATGCTAAGATTTTTGAATTTTCTGATCCAACCCGAATTGTTTGGACAAGTATATAGGCTTACGTCAAGATGTCATGAGATTGCAAAAAAATTTTCACCCCTTTTCAAAATATAAGCAACCGCGTAGAAATGTTAGCGATTTATAACAAAATTATGTAATTGGCACCAAAAACAAGTTGATAACATTTAAATGGGAAAATGATTGGGAAAAAATATATGAATCTTTGCAATGAAATTGAAAGAAATTTCTACAATAAGATTTAAATTGCGGAACTTCAGAGATTTTATTTCACATGACAATAATTATGTTGATCATTAACAAATTGAATACATTTCTGAAATAGATTGATAAACCTACATGATGACTAAAATGAAAGTGAATATGAGTTTGGCAAGGTAAGTAGAGTTCAAGTTAAGAATAATGAAAATAAGAATTTATAAAACTGTTAACTGTGTATAAGACCAACCGTGATGTATACCTGTGAGCCATGGTGACTAAAGAAAGCAGATAAGGATGTCCTTGATAGATGGGAAAGAAAAATACTAAGAGCTATATACGGTGGAATAACACAAAAGTAGAACAATTAAGGGACTAGACATTACGTACAAAGAAGTAAAGAAAACATCCGTCATAAAACCCAAGGGCCAGAAACAGATTACCAATAATGGTCCTTCACAGAGTCGTAATTGGAAAAGGAGAAAAAGGAGAGATGTGTAGAAAGTGTGAAGCAAGATGTAAAAAGTATGAAAATCCAAAATTGGAAAGAGAAAACGAGAAAGAGATAAGAATGAAATAAAATTGTTCACGATAATTTTCTTGGCATATCAGACTCTTCTACCAAGTTTACACGTTATATATATTCAATTACACGTTCAGGTGTAAAGAAACATCGATTTTTTAGGGCGGGTACGATTGAAAATTGGCAGACTGAATCGCCTCGAAGTTAGCAGCGATATCGATAGCAAACAAACGAAGCCGTCGTTTTAAGATCATGCATTAAAAGCAAACGTTGATCGACAGATGACCTAATGCATATTTAGTCACCTAACATTGAAGGAAGTAAAATACGAACACCTAAAGTTATTTTCTTCAAATATCAGTAAAATTGTTATGAAAATTCATTCAAATGTCCAATTACAATGTATACGTAAATCCAGTATTTAGAAATTCTGCCTCAGATTTCTTGTAAAATTGTCGTAATCTTGCAATTTAAATTTTCTAGAATTTGTAGTTATTTTTCAAAGCAGTGAGTGACAATGAAAATTTTTATGTACAGTTCCTTAATTCAATCCTAATATTTCCTTTTATTCGCGTGTTCCGTTTGATCAACAAACAATAAATCATTCGATTATGCTTTATGGCAAGGGATAGAAAAGAAATCGTACCACAAATCATTTCGACACCCGACTATTACACGATGTTACCCAACGATGATACTTGCATAATTTAGGAGTGTCTATAATCTAATCTGCACATCGTCACTGTCAGCACATTTCCAGATCGAACGCTCATCGGGTTTTTACTTGGTCCACTGTACGCCGAGCGTAGTAACCGTTGGTATAGGTATTGAAAGTATAATAATTCATTATTGCTGATCATAAACCATTACACATATTCTCACTATAATTAAGTGCTATACATAAGATTAATCTACAATATAGATGAGTGCCATTAAAACGTTCGTAGACATGACTCGGTCGAAATAATAAAAGGTACATTTTGATGAATGGTTTTCTTCAGTTACTAATTTGAATGGTTTTTTTTTTAGAAATTAGTCGGATATTAATAATCCATTCAAACTAATACCTTCAAATTAAACGTCGCCCTTAGTTATTAGGCTGATTATGATTTCTTAGTATTACATCAATCAATTTATTCCATTATATATCCATTTAGAATTAATCGTAAATATTTAATTTTATTATCATCGTTAATAAACACCAAATTCAAATTAGACACTACTACTCCTTTCATTCGTAATTAAAGGATTTTCTACGTGTACAAATTCTGCCACGCATTTTATATCTAGTAATTTCTTTTTCCCGCACACTAATTTATAGAACTAAATTAAATTCCCGTTCCATCAAAAATTATTTAATTAAGCATCTCCCTTAATTTAATTCCGTGAATTTTCGCTAAGGCGTAAGCTGGAAATCTCCAAACCCCAAGAACCAAGTCTTTATTTTTGTAATGAAGGATTACATCGTATTATTTTGTGGCCATATTTCTTGGGAGATTACCAAAATAACCTCATCGCCAAACCTCGCTCGAGCAATTCCGCCTTCCCTTACAATAATAATAATCTGAAAGTATTTGACTTACTTCTTAAGGAAACTTTTGTGTTATTAGTTTGTTTAGTATTTCGCTTAACTACATACAATTACATTAGCTGAAATAATAGTAACTTGTCGTAAATTCCCCTTTGTATGAAACGACAAGAAGGGTTAAAGTAGAATAAGATAAATTACAAAAATATTTAATATTTTATTGCTAAATATGAAATATCGATTTTAGTGAATCTCTTGATTGTCACTTCGTCATCTATTATCTATTTGTCATTATTATTAAAACAAGACAAACTAGACGTAATAGTGTAAAATTATTGCTTGAATTGACCGACTGAGAGCTTTAAGATTTACTTGTTGAGTTTTTCAACAAGTAAAAAACCATCATTACTTACACTCCGTGTATTGGGTTTGGTAAAAGAAGTGATAGTAAATTTGAATCATATGGAAATAAAATTGCAGAGCTATGTTATTTCTCACAAACCAACATATTAATCAACTACGAAAGTTAAAGCTCTTGTTTTCCATTGCGAACAATTTTCAGAAAGATCTCAAACAATAATTAACAATACACAATTTAAACATACACCTAGATAAATCGATAGTTTCTTATTGTAAAGTAATGAGTTAAAAACTAAATAAAATGTAAAAACATTATTTAATGGGGTTACCTCAAAGGAAAATTTTACAATCAATTGGACAAAGAATACGAAAAGACCACCATACGATCTCAAAATAGTATTAGGGTCGCGAATGCGAAAAAAGGAAAAGAAGAAATATACAGCCCCACAATAGGAATGAGGATAAGGAACGCCAAATGGAATTGGATAAAAGAAGCAAGCTGAGAATGAAATGGGTAAAAACAATACCAAACAAACAGGTACAATACCAAGACCAAAGAAGAAAATGTAAAATAATATTAAGAAAGAAAAAAAGGAAATATAATGCAAATCTGATCGATGAAACAGAAGAGGATTATAGAAATAAAGAGATAAGGAATCTATATCGAGGATTGAAATGTGACCGGAAAGAATTTACTACAAAACCGGTATTTTATAAAAGTAAAGATGGACACCTAATAGGAAATGAAGAAGAGGTATTAGAATTGTGGAAAGAACACTTCACCGAACTATTAAATGAACCAATAAGCGAAGAGGAGATAGAAAGTATGGAATGGGCAAAATGTAGAAGAACCACCTACCCTAAAGGAAATAGAGGAAATAGTTAAAAAACATGAAAAATAACAAATGCCCCGGTAATAATAAATTAACAGGAGAATTATATAAATACAGACTCTAACCAATTGGATATACATATTAATGGTGGAAATTTGGAGACAAGAATCATTAACAAAGGACTGGAATGAAGCCATATTGCTACCAATACATAAGAAAGGTGACAAAATTTATTGTTCAAATTACAGAGGAATGGCGCTGTTAAATATTGCATATAAAATCCTAGCCACATACTTAAAAGACAGAATAATTAATAAAATTGAAAGAATTAGGGGAATATCAGTGTGGATTTAGGAAAGATAGGTCTGTAATTGATCAAATATATACTCTAAGAGATATCCAGAAAGTCACGCATATGGTACTGAAACGTATATAATGTTTATAGACTTTCGTCTAGCATACGATAGAATTAAAAAAAGGAATTATACAATGCACTGGTAGAATTAGGAATAGCAGGTACATTGTTAAGACCAATAAAAGTAACCTTAAAAGAAAAAAAAATTGAGTGAGAATAGGACATAGAACATCAGACAAGTTCACAGTCAAGGAAGGAGTAAGACAAGGCGATCCATTGTCATTGCTAATTTTCAGTAGCGCGCTAGAGATCGTAATAAGATGAGCAGGACTCTATAGAAATGGTCTGTTGTATCATAAGAAACACCAAGTTCTAGCAGTCGCTGATGACTTGGTGATTCTAACACGGAGTAAAAATAAACTGAATCAATGTATGTTAAAACAAAGAATGGGACTACAAATAAATGAAAATAAAACGAAAGTTATGACGTGGACAGACAAGGACTATAATAGCAAGGATGGATGCAAAATAAGAACAAGCAAAGGTATACATGAACTATACCAAGAAGTAGATATAGTGGCAATCGTAAAGGGACAAAGATTAAGATGGTTGGGACATATAATGAGAATGAAGAATAATAGAGTACAAAAGAAATTAATCAAGGGCAATATGGGGGGAAGAAGAAGAAATGGAAGACCGAAATCGAGATGGAAGGTCGAAGTGATCAACGGCTTGGAAGAAGGCAATTGAATTGTATTGATGTTATCTCTTGCTCTAGAAACACCTTAGTTAAATGAGCATAAAAGGTATTTTCTCTCAAACTTGCGGAGGATTCATAGTAATTTGTTTCGTTATTTATACTCATAACTTTAATTTCAAACGTAATTATTGCGAGATTGGTTGTTTGGCGATAATAATCAAGCTAATGCTAAAATAGGACAGTCACGATATTTAGATAATTTTCTTTTGTGCTTCGACTTCCGCCCCAATGTTCTCTCCTTCATCGGCCTTCAATTTGTGCGTTGAAGTTATCTCATTTTGGATATGAAATATTTTGAATAGGATCTATCAAATATTTCTCACAGTAAATAATGTCATGAAACCAGTGTTGGAAGTGCGAGTGCTCGTTCCAGTTACATTTTGGTAGCTGGCTCTGGTAATACTACTTTTCAATTAATTTTCAGCAAGTAAACGATACTCAAAGTTGATGGCATGTGTGACCCGCTTGTCGCGATCTCTTTATACAAATTGGGAACGCAATAGTGAACACTAACTCGATATCTTCTTTATCATTGTTTAATTTTTTGCTTACTAATTTTTATGAGTAATATTTTTCGTCCAGTCTTTCACTTCTACTCTTTTTATATTGGTTTAGGTACTGTATTTTGACTTGACTTCTCACTATACGTAATTAGCCAATAACATTTGTTTCATTTTATAAAATTTGTTTTTAAATTTATTATATAATTTGTGTTCCTGTAGCAAGTCATTAATCCTAATAGAGTGAAGTAAGGTAACGCATGTGTTCGAATTATTTGACAATTAGGGAGCGTTTTTTAATTTAAAAATCGATAACTTATGTTATAATCAAATCCGGTTCTGGCTCGAAATGCGGAATGTGTATACACCTTAAAACCAGAAACTATCAAGTGAATAAAAATTCATGTCAACAGGAAACCAAACATTTAACACAACTATTACAAGAATTATAATTAACTTATCAAACTTAATCAGTAACGACTTGCGTTATTTATGACCACTGTGTAATGAAACGCATGCGTGTAATTATATTTAAAATTGAATTACGTTAATGGCACCATAATTGTGGTACGTACTGACAAGCAAGAAATTTATCTATCCCATAGATTAGTTGGCGGTTTTATTTCTCCATTTTCCGTAACAGTCGATAAAAGTACAAAATGTGCACTGTGTTTGTTTTATTATATTTATAGTATATTAATCAAACGAACGTGGTAAATATGTTAATACTCGCATTCATAAGCGTGATTAATGGTTATGGAAATTAACCTGTCAGCTTTTGATTCGTTTATAGATTTGGTGAAATTCGGGCGCTATAATCCGAAAAAGAAAAAACAGCTTGGATCACGGTCGTGTAATATATGAAACCAGGATGCAGTGATATTCGAAAGTTCCATTGAACTCATCTTAATGTTGTTTTTTCAGAGTGGTAAAAATAAGTTTTTCGTTGAATACGTCCAGGTGTTGGGAATACTCCTATTATTACTAAACGTGTATCTAATGCAAATGCCGACAGAACTAATCATGTCAAACGAAAAAATAAACCGTAGTTGTTTTATAACTTTCACAGTAATTTGAATGAAGGTTGCAAGAAATAGTGTAACATTAAGGAAGCGTTACATGGGAAATGTTATCATCATACAAACATCATATTTATTAATAAACGTTCGCCATCGTGTCTAATCGAAATAAAACCCGTTTTACTAATTAATCTGTCAAAGTCCAAACGAGTCCAAGCTACCAATACGAATGTGCCTAATGCACGGAAATCTATGACAATATGATATAAATTTAAATGTTTCAATGAAACGCAATAAAAAAAAATCCATGCCGCTTATATAGACATCGCATGAAGTAATTGTATACAAAATATTAAATAACTACCACAATTTTCTATGGATGAAATAATCTACTTCGGCATGACAGGCACGCCCGGATATAAAATATCCTAGATGAAATAATCTAAGAGATTCGAGCAAACTATTGTCTTCCGAAGCAATAATAAAACGAAATAAACGAAACATGATGGCCAGCCCTTTTATTGAATGCACCGCACAAGTTTGAAGGAAGACAGATACATAAAACTTAAAGAATGGTCGCTGTAAATATCAAAGTTGCCGTATGCCAGATGTTTGGGTCCGCCTCGGACTAAACGAAGAGATGTTATTACTACAAGAACACGATATTTGATCTTATTTATAATGTCCAGGAGATTTGTAACTTTATCCAAAAACGTCCCGAAGCAACAATTGTATTATACCAGTTTCGAATTTATGGTATATTAATATAATATTTACTTCTATTGTGAATAACGACAACGAGTTTTGAATAAATAGAAACGCTAAATTGCAATATTTTATAAGTGTTAAGGCGGCGTTTGTACGAACAAGCATGTAGGTGAGATTTATTGTACAAGTAGTTGTACGTAGTTATACTAAAGAGAAGAAATATTTATTCTATAATCACTTATGTGTATATACTGAATGTTCTGTTTAATTGTTATTAATAATACAAACTGTTGAAAATGTATGCAGCAGTGATAAATTTGCACGTGTTTTTTTATGGCAAAGTATACGGACGGAGTTACGCTAATGATGTTTAGTTTATATACAGCTGGCTCATTGTAGCATTGCCAATAAAGATTCAAGGCACGGACTTTTATGATATTTTATGATTTTTATGCCGCGCATTTGTGGACAATCAGTTCACTTTTATGTCTTTTATATCACATTGAAAAGAACAGGTAGTAATTTCTTCAGTTGGGCAAAAAATGAACGCAAGAGTTTCAGGATAAAAAAGAAGATGACAAAACCTTGGTATAGAACGTATGCTATACGACAGATACTTGTTCAAGAAGTGAATACAAATCGGCTACACTTATTTTTCAAATTTTCTTTTGGTATAACATTACCTTCCAGTAACTTTTTTCTGGTAATTTCAGCGTACTGGAAACTAAGGGAAATTTTATATGGTATTATTATGCGATGTTTGTGTTTTAATAGATAAAAAATGGCGAATACCTATAGTTCATCTAAAGATATAGAATTGAAGCACGCATTCAAATAAAATGAAATATAAAATGACAGATTAAAACCATTTACAAAAATGCCAAACAGCTCAAACATGTGCACGTGTCTAAAGATTACAATAATATGGTGTGGGCGGTGACAACTCCAAATATGTGATTAGACTTCTCCCCAAATTAAATTCCTTATATGGGTGAATTTCTACCTAAGGCAACGTCCCAAATAACAGATGTTTAAAGTTAAGATTCGTACCAAACGTTATTACATAAAAATATTTAAAAAAATGTACAATATTAAAAAATAATCGATAATTTAAACACAACCCTAATTAATTTATATACCAGAATAAACCAATGTAAAATTCACAATGATATATTGTAAAAATCTCTGTTAACTAATTGAACTAATTTCTGCCAAGAATAACCCACCAATTAATTAATACTTGGGGCAAACTGGCCAAATGGCTAAATCATAGGACTGCAAAATATTATAATATTATGTACAGTTATTACACAGTTATTTCAACTTTCAACTTAATTTTGATTTTCACTTATTATCTACTTGCTGCAGTAAAGGTATAGCTTCCGAAATACAGCAAAATATAAAGGTTGACCAAACAATTTGAGAACGAGAAAAGGGCACTTTTATTTCTAATTTCAGTAGTCGTTATTGAGTTGAGTGTTATATTAGAAAAGTGAGTGCCTACGTATACAATTGTACATCTATTTAATGACCAACATTTGTTGCAAATAATTTATAATGTATCTGAACTGTCTAGTTTCACACACTGTTCTATTTTATATACAACTGAACTATCAATTTACACAGAAAACCATTTTTGCGATAGATTTTTTATTGAAATTTATATTAAATAAAAAAGGAAGAATGTAAAACATTTAAAATATTTTTCTCTAGATTTCCCCTTAATCCTGAGGCTAGCCTCAATTATATCATCTGCCCTTGTTGATACACGTCGTCTCTTGGCAATTGTTTATTGCCATCCATGTCAAAAAATCATTCCTGAAATTTGTGTAACACAAACATCATTATGTATTCAGTTTAAGGCAAGTTTAAGTTACGTTTTTTTTATTTAAATGTTTGGCATTAATTGTCAAAATTTTCCATATAAATATTTCGTAATTTATTTTCCAGCCCAGACCAAACGAGACGGTCTATGGCGTAATTACCTTACAAATAAAATTTACCGCCACTTCCTTCTGAGTCAAATGAATTTTGTTATAGTTCTATTTACATTGTTTATTTTATTTTTAAAAGTTCTCTAACTGTCACGGAAATGGTGACGACTTTTTATGCTATGATATGTTATAAAGTAAATTTCTACCTCAAATCGTTGAAGTTATAATTGTTAACAAATTAACTATTTTCGTCGAGTGGTCTTAATCGTATCAAGAAATATTTAGCGTTATAATTGTATAATTTATTTTTTTGCGAATCGTCACAACCGCAGCAAGAAATCTTTATAACTTTATAATTTGATTTAATTTTCTAGTCACAAAATGAGAGCAGGAAAAAATCACCGCATCATCGTTTCTTAAATAATTTATTTTTAGTTGGCCGTAATAGAATAAATTTCAAATTATTTATAAATTAGTTTGTTATTGATAAATTGCGATATGTAATTACCAACTTGTAAACAGGGAAAATGATATTTTATTTCCACAATAATTGTAGACATAAATTACAATAAATTTCTTAATTAATAGTTGCTTGTCGGCAATTATATTTATTTTTAGAGTTATTTGCAATTTAATTTAGTAATTCTTAAAGTTTAGAAAATTAAAGAATCTTATATATAAATATTCATTGCATGTTTTTCTGCTAAGTTAGTAAAGATAACATCGAATTCACTATTAGTTTTGTTAACTGTTTTCTTGATGAATTGAATTATTTAACTTTTTATTATCCGTTGTTTTTTATGTTCCCTTTGTTTATCACACTATTGAACTCATCAGACGATCGTTCAGTTTCAGTAGTGCGTTTGAGTAAAACACTGAAATATCTCCAAAGCAACGCACAAGTGCATTGCCAGAAAATAGCTTACTTTTCCGAAGCATCTAAAAGCAACGTTCGTGAAATAATGACATACTTTGAAACCTCCTAATTTCCCGAATAGCCACAGAAACTAAACAAACAAACGTGAAACATATGCCCCAAATATAAATCACACATTTGTTCATCCGTGGAAGTAAGTAACGACTTCATCTCGAATGTGCCTGCCGTCCATGTTCGTACGGTGGAATCCGATGTCGTCAAACGAAGTGCGTTTGCGGTAAACGCGCGATTAGACTTAATTACGTCAATGACGGATTGTTTGTTGTATTCGATCAAATTCGCAAATCTACAGAAAAGCAATGACCTTGTAGCTCAAAGGTGCCGAACACAACATTACTTCCGTTGCGGTGGCGTCTTGCCAAAGCGCAACAAACGTGCATAAAATAAGATAACTAATGTGTCCGCGATTCTCGGAAACTGGTATTTCGGGTAGGCCACACACGTACGTTTAACTAGCATATTCACGCTACCTACTAGACCTTTCGTAAACAGGTCCGGCTTTATATTTACGCGGTCGTGAATAAAATGATTAAAAATGTGATAGAATATTTTAATGCATAATGTCTATAAAACTTCATTTTTGATTGGGTAAAAATCTTGGTATTTTGTACATGCATTTAAATAATCGTTCAATAATAAGAAGGCATTGTACTATGCAATACTTATTAACAACACTTGATTGAATTAAAATAGCTCAACAGGTACTTCGTTAAAGTGACGTATTATCAGTTACTGATTTGGTTAAAACATAGTTACTGCTGCACGCGCCCTTTCAACTATCTAAAGAATATATCCACTAAATGTCATCCAATTTAAAACATTCTTCGAAATAAATTAATAGCAATTCAGTATTTATACTGGGTAACACAAACCACAACTCCACAATGTTGAGTTAAAAACGATCAATAATTGCTTGAACTAAACAGTTTGGAAACTACATAGTTTTTATTTTAACAAGTTTTTTGCTGCTGTTTGAGATTGTATAATCGGCACGTGTATGTATAATCTATGTATAAGAATATGTAATCATTAACAAATGTGAATCGAGTGATTCAAACAGAATGGCCTGTAACGAAGGTTTTTATATGCGTTAGTGTAGGAAATTAACTAAGTGGCTAATATCTAAATTTAATTATTGACACCATAACACAGAATTAAATGTCATAAGTTAAAAAAAAAGATAATTACTGATGTATCATCAAATAGGATATAAGCTATTATTACTGAAACGTCACAATACTTGTTTGCTGAATCCAATTAAGGATCACAAATATGTCGATATGCATTATTTTAATATATTTAAATTATTATTGTTATTATTATTAATATAGTTTGTTATAATATTTAGTTTTTCATTTAAATAGAAAATATAAAAAAATCCATAAAATACAACGAAAATACAGATTGAAAAGACCAAACCTTGAAGACTACAAGAAAGTCAAGTAAAAAAGATTGAAGAGGGTCATTGAAAACGATAACGGGAGCAGTTCTAACAACTTGACGAGACTACTGTATAATCAACTTCAGTGAGGGAGAAGGCAAGGTAGACAATCGGAGGAGCAAGAGAATGAAAGGAACGAAATTGAGAATCACTGAAGAAAAAGTAAAGCAAACCTTGAAAGTAATACGAAATTAAAAAGCTGCTGAAGAAGATAACGTTGCAGCATGAATTGCTAAAGAAAGCTGGCGAATCATTTGTAAAATGGATCAATGGAATAATCCAGGAGGGCTGGGGAATGGAGCAGATACCAGAGGAATTGGAGAAAACAATGATGGTGCGCTTACATAAAGATACATTAATACCATCTACTCTATTATTATATTTATCGCCATCAATACTTGCAAATTAATTCTTTTATTTATGCCATTCTTTGGCGAATAAGAATAATCAAGTGGAGACTTGAAGTTCGAAATGAGTCACATGTATTGATATATATGGCCAAGTATCTCAAAATGGTCTAGCACCAGCAGGAGTTGCGATTACCGTATACCACGGTAACGAGCAATACACATTGTTTTAATTGCTCTTGTTGCGTTCCTTGACGACCTTGATGTGATTTTTGTCGATGACGATATAACCAATTTATCCATCGATACTTTTCATGGGATGACTAGTATCAAGCGCGCCAATTTGATGCGCTTTTGCAAACCCAGTACGATTTAAACCAATAGCAGACATTCCAAAAATTACTTGACTGCTATTCGTCCACAAAGAATTAGTAGTTCCAGTACTAAATATAATTTATAATTTACTACCTAAAGGCATTACTCTACATTTAACAGTCTGCACTCTGGCATCCTTTTTTACGATTTACTCTGTCAGTCTCTCTAAGCAGGTCAACGAAACGATAAACGGATCGGCAAAAGTGATCATACGGCAGGGCTTCATTGGGGAACGCTTCGTTGTAATCTTCAAACGCATCTTGGCGAATAAGTCGAAACTCCATGAATTTTTTTAGCATTCGCAAGTAAATATCCACCATATTTCGCTTTTGTACTTCGTTAAATACTGTTTTACAATGCTTCAAAAAGTGGCACTTTAAATGAACTATTTTATTGGATTATAATTACACATTCATGGTATGTCTATCTCCCTCTTCCAGGGTAAACTCCAGAACATAATTCTGTTGCTCTCACGTTAAATTACTGTCTCGTTCAATGGAATTCAACGAGTTTTGAGATAGCTATAATATTTTTTAATTAAAATGTAGTAGTTTTGGAAATTACAACAGGCAAGTATTTATTTATTTTTAGAAATTTGTAAATGCTAATCGCGTCAACAAAAAAAATGTATACATTTATAAATGTATATATGTATTATATTCAGCCAGATACATATACCACAACAAATACTCTACGGGCAACCACGCTAAATTAGTCTAAATGTTAGTACTCCACCAGGTCCGAAATGATTTCGTATCAACTGTGACTGCCCAGCACCACCGCCGTGACTTCCACCACCTGATCCACCACTTGTACTTTGTCCCGCAGCAGGATCATCGGCTGCCATGTCAGTTGATGGTCCTGCTCCCAAATCCATATCAATTTAATCTACAGTCTGTTCTTGTTCTTTTTCTTGTGGTTCATCTGATACGGGTTCATCAACTCGTCTTCGTTTCGTTCCTCTTAATGCTTCTTGAGATGGTGGCTGGGACTTGTTACCAGATTTTACCGATGCAGAATCATAAGCCACCGGTACTGACGTCACACGTGAGGGTGTAAGGAAGGGGTGATAGTGATCAGAAATTCATGATTTTCCACTTCCCCACTTCGCGAGCGACAATATACAAACCGCCCCTACGTCGTCTCTGGTATTATAAAAGCATAATGAAGACTGGTAATCCCAGTACCGATCCAGGAGCGACGCCTCCACCTTCTCCGCCTTTGCCGAAGCATATTGGGCTGGTCACATCACCGGATAATTGGACGGGGACACATTGCGTAGACGTATTTGGTTTGCGTTTAATTTTCAATTTTCATTGCAACGGTAAATATCGATTATTTATATTTTTACAGTTTACTGTAAATATAATATACATTTCGCAGACTGAACTCCGGCATTTGTGTGGATCAAATGTGTAGACAATAACGGATCGAAACAGAACGCAGTTTCATTGTCCATGGCGTTTAGCCATTTGCTTTGCATACCATAACTAATACTATTAATATACATATAATATTAATTATATTATACTCTCTTAGATTAAAAATCACATTCTACCAATGCCTGACCGCGACAACGTCGTAAATTTACTGACTTTAGCATCTACATTATGGATCACTTCATTGCTTTTTATGACGACACAAGACAATACCGACATACAAGGACCTGACATACTTCCATCGCCGTTGCCTTCAATTCAATCGCCGATACATCCATCACGACGTCGTTGACAAACGAGGAACTAACGGACCTTTCTGAAATCGTTGAACAATTATTCCGATTATCTAAATGGGGATTCAGTGGACGAATTTTCTGGTGGGACCATCTCCACATCCTCCACAGTGCCACTGCACCATACTCCATAATATCCCTGCTAAGCGTAGACATTCAAACTTTCCGCACACTCGACTAATATCGCAAATTATTTCCACAAACCACCACGACAAAATCTTCTCTTCTACATTGCAAACAACAGCAAACAACAGAGACGTATTCGTCCACTTAAAATTGACACCATGTTCAGATCTGTACGACCGTCGATCGAACCGACTCAATATTGGATGCATGCAAACTACCAGAACTACAGAATATGTGGACGAATTGGAATATCAGGGAACAATACTCAACTAAGTTGATAAGAAATAGGAAAACGAATATCACCAATGCATTTATATAATGAGCTATATGCATCAGTAGGTACTAATTCGCGACGAAGAACAAAATCATAGACGTTAGACGATTAAGATAGATCTAAAGTAACACCACGGGAAAGAAAATATGTGGGAAGAAGGGTGAGTAAAACAAATAGAGGGAGCAATTGGTTAAAAGTTCGTGTATGAACAGTTCATCAAAAAATTAAATGGGCAAAGGGAAAGAGATAGTTGCGTTGAAAGAATAAAGAAAGGAAGCTGCTAGAGCAATGAAATTCAATAGTTACTCAACGTAGTGACGCATAAATAGGATTTGAAAAAGAATTAAGATTTATGTCTCTTTAGTAATATAAGAACCTTCTCTGCTTCTAAGAGAAAGCAAAAGGGAAAATAGAAAATTACAGACATATTGATCCGTTCTTAATATAAATTAGGAGACTGGTTCAAAATATGAAAATAACTTATAAATATAAAATCTGTAAATTAAAAATTATTTTTATTTTGGAAAAAGGAAAAATGTTAAAGTACTAAAGCTGAAATTAATAAGCACCTTAATTTATACTCCCATCTCTAGTAGAAAAAATAATGAAGAAAATAGTCTAACGTGCATATGGTCTAATCTAACCTGAACTAAGTAACTAATTCAAATAAGGTGGACTGAGGTACATACACTGTGGAAAGGGAAGTACCATGCATATGTCAAACGCAATGGGAAATATTGTTCCGAATCCATGTAGGCTTTTATATTTTTTTAACAATAACCATCATAGTCGATTTTCGTTTCTATGACATTTGAGGCTAAAAATTGACCCGTGTCATGTAAAAAAATAATACTGAAGAGAAAGTTGAAATTGTTAGGTGGTAGTTAAGTGGGAATTCTTATCGTGCAACAATTGTTTTTCTACGGGAATGCAAAGTTCCAATTGCCACAAACTACGTTGATACTACAAATGTTTTTACATTGTGTTTTCTTCATGACACGACAGTCTCGTTTCCACTCTGTATATGTCCATTATCAAAATTCATCAAATTAGTTTTGTTTCTTTGTATGAAAATACTTTCGTAACTATCTAATTCTCTACAATTTTGTGCATCTTTGATTAATTTAAGATTATTTGGTGGTAATGCATGACCTGTTTCAATAGTATATTGAGCTACGCTTGATTTTTCAGGTCTCTTTATTAATTAATCTGTTAATTTAAGGCTTTTTTCGCATATATGCAGATAAATATGTAGTGAACATCAGTAGCTCTTTTCCATACAGATGTCCGATGTTTTCGAGGGGCAGGGTCCTAACGACACTATTTGAACTCAAATATGAGGCGTTTGTGTTCTTAAGTGACGATAAAGAAAAAGAATATACACTTTTTAGCTGATTGAATAATGGATATGTAGGCTAGCTTACTTAAATGATATTTTTTTCAAATTGAACGAGATGAATTTCTTCAAGGTGAAAAATTAAATATATTTATGACTAATAATAAAATCAATAGATTTGTGGTGCTCATAATGCAAGGAGATTAATTTTGCAAAGTTCCTACTTTAGAAATTTTTGTTATAGGAAACAAACTAAAAGTTATTCAATCGGTTATTAAAGATATAACAATTCACTTGGCAGATATCAAGTATCAGTTTAATACTAATTTTCCGGAAGGTTTTTATGACATTGATTGGATCGGGATCTCTTTCAGTGTTCGTAATTCCAACCTGCATATTTTATATTTACCTTACTGTTATAAATACTGATGTCCTTAAAGCACTCCAAAAACTCAAGAACAACCACACAATGGGTCATGGCTGCATCCCTAGTTTCATAATTAGGGACTGTGCATATGCTTTTTCTACGCCTTTATGCTACTTAATAAATTTATCTTTGTCAAGTAGCACTTTCTCCGAATGTTGGAAAATTACCCGCTTATGTCCTGTGCACAAGAAAAGGGAGGTGGCTTCTGCTGAAAACTATCGACCCACAGACATAATTAACAACTTCGCAAAGATATTTGAAATATGCCTATATTCGAATATTTTCCCTCAGATAAGACCATTCATTGCTGAAGATCAACATGGTTTCATGAACAAGAGATCAGTTGTAACAAACAGTTTTAACACAGTTTCTATCTGAGAATCTTGATAATAATATACAAGTTAATGTAGTGTACAAGGATTTCACTAAGGCTTTTGACACTATCGACCGTTCAAATCTTTAACATAAACTCGGCTGGTTTGGTTTATCTCATCATATCATGTTAGTATTTTTTTTAAACATATATTACGGGTAAAAAATAATACCGACTTCCGGAGTTCCCCAAGGTCAACCTGGGACCCTTATTGTTTCTCATCTTCATTAATGATTTATGTCACCAGCTTCAATGTAACAACCTACTTTTTACTTACGATCTCAAGCCTTTTGCACAAATTAAAACGATTGTCGATTGTACAATTCTGCATCAGCAGTTAAACATAATAATGAATAGGTGCACCAAAAACAATTTAAATATGAACTTATCTAAATGTTATATAATAAGTTTCTCTCGCAAAGTTCACGACTATAACATGATGTTCTACGACTACAACATTAATGATTATCTTCTTCAACGTTGTACATCTAGTAAAGAGTTAGGTGTTACTTTTGATGCTAAACTAACTTGTAATGAGCATGTGATATACATTACATCCGATGCAACAAAGGCGTTGAGATTTGTAGTCAGAAACACGAGACAATTTTCTATTCTTGATCCGATCAAATTAATCTATTTCTCTTTCGTCCGATTTAAACTAGAATATGCTTAGGTGGGTTGGTCTCCCATGGATAGCATTCAATCAAATATGCTTGAAAAAGTTCAGAGAAGATTTCTTAAATATTTGTACTTCAAACAGCATGAGGAATATCCTATTTAGGGTTTCAGGGTTATGACAACAATGTCTTGCTTGAGAGCTTGCGTTATTGTTGCGATAAAATCAGACTGATGTCAAATTCTTATACAATCTACTAAAAAATTTCATTGATGCACCGAAGCTTATTAATGACTTTGGTTTCGTTATACCTCAGTTCCCTTGCCGTTTACGCAGAACATTTTATTGTTCATCCATTCGAACGAATATGATGCTAAAATCCGCTATTCATAGATTATGGAAAAATTTCAATAGCATTTCCAATGATAGTATTGATATTCACTTTTGTTCCCTACCACGCATACTGAATAGTATTGAATGATGTAATTTAGCAAGTAGCAAGAACTAGCAAGAAGTTCTCAATTAATTAGTTTTAATTATTTAATAATTAGTTTTAGTTACTTAGTTAGTGCTTAACTTGTATAACCTCTTCTATGTATACTTCTATTTGCTCTAATATTAGATTGTAATCTGTTGGGCATTAAATATATATTATTATTATTATTATACAGTACTATCTCTTTTGGTTGCAGATTCAGCTCTAGAAATGAAATCATTTGATGAAATTTGTATTTAAATATTAATTTAAAATTTGCAAACAATGTGAAAATCACGTTTTAATCGAAACTGATTCCCAAAATTGTTTTATGATCGTAAATGAAAGCAATATTTTGCAAACAACAGTTAGTACTAAATTAATTGTTTTTTTGCATTCTGGCTACTTCGGTATTTAGTGTATCATAGCCGGTCCTAGCGTGCAGACGAGATTGTTCGATTTAAAGAACAAGTAGCGCCAACTGGTCGTTTAAACGCGTCCTGGCAACGTATGCAACCGATTAGAGATTAGATCTGAACATGTTTACAACAACCAAACGAGTTTTTATACTCGTACAAATTTGGTCGTAAAGTTGTCATCTGTCGATTTTTTAACTTTACTTTTTCCTAGAAACTTTTCGCGTCTCAGGAATAAAATGCTAATGAAGTTAGCGTTGAGAGTTTTATTTTGGTTTGTTTTTCTTTCGTTTAGTTTTAATTTTTTGTTACAGAAGGCCGTTTGAGATACTTATACCAGAAACGTTGCACTAAAAAATAGTTGATATTATGACTCGTTCCCGAAATGTTAAAAAAACCGGCTCTTTGGATGAAACTGTTGGAGATTGAAGAGCAAACTTGTACCCGAGTCAGAAATTCCCCAACCCAACCAAGACTGCGAACTTGATCTACATGAGGAAAATAAATCTTAATCTTGTAATCTTCGACAACATATTGTTCTTAAACCAATTCTCGCATTGTTTTATTTAATAGATATATCAATAACGACATCAATCGACACATTCAAATTCCACGACAAACATTACACCGTGAAAGTTTGATAAAACACACATTCCCACTTTTCGAAGATAGAGTAAATTCCCGTACAGTAGAAAGCGATGTGTATTCGCTAATTTTATAAAGCTGCTAAAAGCCACGCTTGTGATAGTTTGACATATTGAAAATTCCAATATAATTTATCGTTGTGTGTGGCGTAGGTTATGTTCGGTGCAACAACTATTTCATACGAAGTCAAATGATAACCATAAATTGTAACTTAATACATGTGCCTAAACGAACGTCAGACGTATTTATTGCTTTAACATGCATCTTACCTAGTTACTGACAACGTATTGTTTTCGAGTTTCTGACAACGTTGCGTTAAAGCGATATTTTATCCAAGAAACGCGACTTTATTGGAACAGATCATACAAGCATTCCTAATTGTATTTGTAACACATGCAAGTCAGTTGTGAAATTTTAAATTGCATTTTCATATGAACATTGCAAAATGTAAGGCGTTTTACGTTTTACGAACTGTAGCTACTGAATTATGTACGAAAATATGAAATATTTGTCAAGTAGTCTTAGTAAATTAGGTAATATATAAAACGATATTCATTTCGACCGTGTTTTCTCTGTAACACGAAAAATACTTCCTTCATGATAGTCATGTGATAGCTAGAACTTTTAACTCAACACCTGTACGCAAACGTCGGACGTACTTATTATTCATATCCCCCAGGTGTTGATAGTGTATTGTTTTTAATCTTGATAAGCTGTTTTATAAACGCATTTCGTAATAATTGCCAAATTACACTGTACTTTCAGGACTTTGTTGTTTTAATGAATTATTTATTACATCTGTGTGTTAACAATTTGCATCCGCCGAAAAATTATTTGTATTAAAACCTTCGAGCTCGCAATAATTGTAAAGTTTTTCAGTTCGGGTATACCAGATTACAAGCATACAGTGTTGTGTTTAACACGTTTCTTGTTTGAAGGAATCTATTGTTGTTTGACAAACACAAATTGAGAATTATGTACCGAACATTGATATCCAATTTCCCAGAACCTGTAAATTTATGTTTGGATTGAGCGCTCTGACAATATTTTCAAACCGTGTAAATATTCTTCGTGATTGTTACATAAATTGAATAAATAAGAGTTATTATCGGAATATTTGCCGTGTGAAAATATAATTAGAAGAAATTTCGGTATCCAGAAAAATGGATCAGCTAACAATAACATTCATATATTACAATAAAATTTAAATTAATGTTATATTATTCATGATACTATTAAATGTTTATAGCCAGCCTAAAATGCAAATGACGTAAAACAAAATCAGAGCCATTTATAACATTTCATTTTCGAATTCTCTGCTAGAAATTAGCTACTACTGAAACGTAAATTAACTTTATGTTAAATTATATTAAAGAAAGGAATATTAGAGGAATTATTACTTAACACAAGGTTGCACGGAGCAATTTCAGAATACGATTTGTCAAATTATTATCGTTAACGGTTAAGGTTAAAACGTTATTGAAAGCTTACATTGAACCTTGATAAGTTGGTTTGCTGCAACTTTTGAATTATTACGCTTTTATACCACATTTATGCAAAGTATAATTAAACAATTATACAACCATAAAATTCTAATTATGTAAATAGGATATACTAATAAATTGCTTCGAGATAATTAGCTTCCGCAAAAAAATATTAACCTTTTATTAATACTAATATAGAAGACTAGTGCGTCAAGACTCGCTCATAGGCGCTCCCATCGGTTACAAAATGAAATATAAACATCAATGTGTTCAAAATGAACGTGTTTACGCAGGAAAGTCATCGCGCATATAATTTCAAAGGTAAGGGTAAACCGTTAGTTTTTTTTATTTAAATATGTCTCAGAAATACTTGACTAAGATTTTCAAAATCAATTAAGATTTACAAATTTGAGGGGATTTACAAATATTATGGCTAAAGTCGAATACATTATTTGCAAAAATATGGTTGTCCATATTGTGTTGACCTGGTACGACATATAATAAGTAGTAGCGTACATAGTCAGAGCGCAATTATTTACATGTAACTTTAGTGTGATAAATCAATAGTTGTATACTTCTACTTTCTACACATAACATAACAGTAGTTTACACTAAAATATGATTTCGTGCGATAAATTTTACCACGAAAATAATAACAAATTCGCAAGTAGACTTGCTTGCCAGATTAGTTGTTATTGTGTGGAGCAAATACCCCAGCGCGATAAAAATAACGTAGGAAAGTTAATATTATACGCCACGATAGTTCCACACAAACACACAGAAGAATACGTCCACGTAAACCAAAGGAAAGAACAGACGGCATCACACACCCAATTAAATTTATAAACAAATGTCAGCGTCCTGAAATGTGACCTCTAAAAAGTACGAGCAAACTCAATGAAAACAAGTCGTGAATGACGACAAATCTTGCTATTTTTCTCTCATCGTCTGCGAAACGTACGGATTAGTCCCAGCTATTGCAAAGTTCAAGACACCTGAGCTATATTTATTTGAGACAGTTTTCCTGTGTTTACAACATTCTACAAAGTTTACATAAATATGCAGTCGATATATGTTCGCGATGGAATATTTTAATTGTAAATACCGTTTAAATTTAGTTTAGCGGTTGCTTTAGCTAAATAAATAATTCAGCGTTCGGTTGGAGTGCTCCATTAATTTTATTATTTATTACAATTATTGGAAGTTATGCTGAAAACTATTTCCCGTGTACGCAACTTGCATTCTAAAGTATTTAGCTGATTGGCTAGCGAACCAATCAATATGTACGTTTGTTACACGTTTTACAAAAATGTATTTGTTACGCCTTAAATTTATTAAAAGGTGTTCCCTAGTAACATCGAAAAATGATTGCACAAGCCGCTTTGCTCATTGTTCACAATTGTCTTTTAAAGTTAAATTGTATAACATTTTCCATCATTTCTCCGTTTTCATATACTGCAGTTGCACGTTTAACCATCCATGACGGTCCTCAATTATTATTGATTTTAGTCTCTCTATTATAACAACACAGCAATATATGATCTCTTCCTCTATTCTCCATTCTCTTAACCATTCCTTAATATTTTCTGTTAATTCCTTTCACTTATTATTTGAGCCCGTGTCTTTTGTCTATAAATGCTGACATCAAGTCGTCAATCAAGACAATCAGTCGTCAAGTTCTTCTCTAGTTCAGCCATTTCTTCATTCTTATTCAGTCATTTCTTTATGCTATCGTTTCACAACTTTCAATAGTTCAGGCGATGTATTTCTATTGCGAAAGCTCTCCCAGATTTTTGTTACCACCACGCCTTGTTCTTAATTTCCTGTTTCGTAAAAATATAATCTTATGCGCTGTTACCCCTTCCATGACTTCCACACTGTCGATTTGATTCATTTCTTTGTTTTTTTATTGTTTATTCGCTATGCTTTATCGCCATCTTTTATAAAGTTATCCCAATAAAATTTCTACAGTACCTATTATCTCCCTTCTTATGCATTCAAAGGTTGTCTACCCCTTTCAAATTTTCGTAGCATTTTCCCAATATTTTGTACTGTTTCATATTTTCTTCCAAAAATTAATTAGCACAGCCTATCCCAACGATTACATAGTATATTAATCATCATTGACCATTTCTGGCATTTGCCCAGTTCTTGTTATGAAGTTCTGGGTTTCGTATCGCGATCTGTACCATTTCCTTGATATAATTATGTGATATATATTCACTTTAATGCAAGGGTTTGATGTAATTGTGTATAATCGAATTAATACACTACAATAAAATAACAAATTAAACAAGTCATGGGAAGGGGAAATAATGAAATAAACAGATTTTATCATTATATATATAATCCAATAATCCCTTCTACCATACAATGGTGTAGGGCGTTTTTTCTTCTTCTAACTTTTTATAAACTTTATCCATTCCTTTCTGTTCCTTGTCATGTTCTTCGCTTGTGTCCACGTTTTGCCTCTCTTTTTCAGTATTTCTGCCATGACCTTATTCCATGTCGTTCTTGGCCTTCCTCTTCTTTTATTTTTCCGTATTCTTGCTTCCCATATCCTTCTTGTTAGTCTTGTATTTTCCATTCTATATAAATTTTCCTACCATCCTAACTGTTTTTGTTCAATATTTTGTAGCTCTTCTTAAATATTTCATTTCTACTGCTTGTATTTAATTCTTTTGTCTTCTATTTAATATCCAGGATTCACAGCCATATGTTAAAATCGGTCGGTATACTGCCTTATATAATTTTAATTTTGTTTCTCGAGATATCTCTATTTTGTTAATAAAACTATTTCGCATGCTGTGGTACAACTTTGATGTTTTTTTCTATTCTTTGATTAATTTCAGCATCTTGGGTTCCTTTTCCATCAATTTTTATTACTAAATATTGGAATATTCGCACTTGTTCTATTTCAGTTCCTTCTATTTCGATTTTCGTATCTACCTGTTGATCTCCCACTATCATCACCGTTCTTATTCGTTACCATTCCGCTGTCTTTTAGTGTCCTATTCCATGTTATTAAATTACGTTGTAGATCTTCTTCAGTGTCGGCTATAAGTACTACATCGTCTGCGAATGCCCCTTCTCTAACTTTTTTGCTCTTACTTACACATTTTTTGATAATGTCGTCCATGTAAATAATGAATAGCATTGGGCTCAGGCTTCCTCCTTGGCGGAGTCCTTCCTTTGTTTTGAATATCTCTGATTCTAAGTTGTTAACTATTACAACATTAAAATTATTCTTATATATTTTCTCTATAAATCGCGTCTTAGTTTGTCATTGACACCTCTCTTTTTTAATAAATTCCGTAACCTTTCTCTTGGTACTTTATCGAAGGCTTTTTCCAAGTCTATAAATGCTAAGAATACTTTCTACTGTTCTCTGGAGGCTTTTTGTATAATTTGTTTCACGGCAAATATTTGGTCTTGTCTGCTCCTTCCTTTTCTAAACCCACTTTGTATCTCATGTAAAGTACTTTCGAGTTTTGTTCTTAGTTTTTTTATCTATTATTTGCTAGAGAATCAGTACTCAGAAGGGATATTCCTCTGTAGTTATTACATTCTTTCTCTTCTCTCCATGCTGTTATATATCTTCAACAATGATTCTCTCCATTTTTGTCCTGTATATCGAATCAGTTCTGATGAAATTCTATCGCAGCCTGGTGCTTTTCCATTTTTCTGTTTATGTATTGTTTCTTCCAGTTCGTCTATGGTAATTATTTCTTCTGTTTCTTCTCCTACTATTGTTTGTTGTTTACTAGTATTCTCGTTTTACACTCCTTCACTTAGCAATTCTTGAATTTATTCTTTCCATTTTCATACAATTTCGTTTGTATCGCTTAGAATCTCTCCCTGCTTGTTTTGTATATAATGTATCGATTGTGGCCTATCTTCCTTCCTTATTGATTTCAGGACTCTATAAAATAATTTTTGATTTTCTTTACTAATTTTTTTCCATCTTTTCACCAAATTCTTTCCATGTCTATTTTTTTTTGCTTGTATCACATATTGTTTTATTTTTTCCTTTCTTTTTTATATATATCGTATTTCTCCACTGCTTGTTCTGGTAAATATGCTTTCCATGCTTTTTTTCTTTAACTCAACTTGATGAAGAAATGAAAAAATATTAAATACTAATAGAAACAGCCGCACAATCAAAACAACAAATGATAGATAAAAGGAATCAGTTGAAAAATAAAGGAAGATAAAAGTAATTAATTAGGCTACACCCAAACTAATAGTAAAATGAAAACTTGAAAGCTAAATGGAATTTTTTTGATACAAAATACCACTATCTTAGTTAAATCATGGTTGCCATGGTAACCGAATTTTGTTAAAACCAACGACGGGCATCTTCTATTATTAAATACATTGATGTCAACATGTTACTGTTATCACACACGTTAACGTATCTAATGTTTATATTATTATAAATAGTGCATGAGAAGGTATAATAATTTATACCATATCACTGCCACAAATCTCAAATGAGTCCTGACCAGTGCAAACACCAAAACAAAATTAAACATTAACTTAAAAAACTTCCATCACATTGATCACGATATTATTATATTATATTAAGTGGCTATAAAATCGAACTATCTAAAAAAATAAATTTATCAAATTACTCCATGTTTTATTTACATAAATTGTGTTTCCTAAATTAAGGGCAATGTATTTTCCGAATTTTGTGGACCTTATCATTGACAAGATACTCAAATGAATTCATCAGGTAAAATAGGCTAAAACTGTGTTATTCCTAACTACTAAAATAAAGTTAAAATGGCGCCAGTTTTTGTAATATTACATATGTTTTTATTATTCTGCACGTGACAGAAAACGCAGTCGATTACTACAAGTTACACGAAAACTGATAAAATTACTACGTCCTGTCGCAGCGTTAGTCATTTTCAAATACAAGGACAATAAACTTTATCGCATTGAATAATAAACAGTTCTTCAGAAATCATCCGATACTGCAGAAACCACAAATATTATAAAGGAAATAATTGCTAAATCGGTGACATCAAACTCTACGACTATTGTTTTTAATTGTGGCGCAGGAACAACGTATCGCTTTTATTATGTCACATGCATATTATATCTGCAACAATCATGGTTTCCCGTTTTGTCGGAATCTTCAAAGTACTGTTTGAGGTTTCCGTTTCCTTTAGTCGTACTGGTGTTTTATATTAAATTGATTACGTTGTTATGTAAACAATGCTAGCGTGAATTTTGTTTTTCTCAAGAAATAAATAAAATGAAAGTTTTCTTTGATGTATGGTCAGCATTTTTTGTATATCATTATGTATATTATTTAACTTATCTACAAGCAGTTATCAAATAATTTTGATGATAATTATTAAAAGTCTAATTACTACTCATTCATATGGAAAATGAAAAATATAATATAATATATTTTTAATGCATAAATAATTCAATACCAATACACATAATAAATTTCATTGTAAATCACATCATGTGTGTAGGCAAAGTGCAATGACTTCAATAACTACCGCAAAAATGCACGCGATTATTATACGTCAAGTTTATGAACGTACGTCTGGAGCAAAAAAAAAGAATATAGCGAAACTTTTAACTTTAATTTCCCAAGTTTCGGAACGTATGAAGTGCAAAATAGTAAAATTATGTAAACTGTTGCATCTGCTAACAAGTTCGGCGCAATTCACGAACTCTGACGAAACTCGAAAGTTTTCAATAGTGCGGACAGAAATGGCCTATTAGGGTATGAAATGTTGAGAAATTTGCGAAACTCCGGCGAATTTGATCTTTGATGTAAAACGAAATCCTTGACCTTTGCACTTTCCAATGGCCGTTGCACTCGCCAATGGTCTGTAACAATATAAACCATCTACAGTGTATTCTGAAACAAGGACGTAGGCGACGCCAACCGCTTTCTTGTTGCATTTGTTACTCGAGTTTCTTTCTCTCGATTATGGCGTTGTACATACGCCATTGTCGTTATTGTTTTCTTTTCGTGCATTTTCTATTTCTACACGGTCGACAAAAATGATATTTTGTGAACACAATCTGTTCTAAAGAGTGTTTTTATATGGTAGTTTATACTCGCATAAACACCGAATTAATAATTATTACTAGATGATTACTCGCGTACCGTATGTTATAAATGACTCGTGTAAAAATAAAATAAAACGAACATATATATATTTAATATCTTTGACTAACTTCATTACTTTTCCTCATTTATTTTTCGATCAACAATTTTTCAAAGTTCCTTTGATTTTTCTCAATTATACCAATGATACCGCACCTCGTGTGTGACTTCGGCAAATATATTTTGCGCTTATTTTAAACACATTTCATTTCACATTAATTTATTTATTGTATTTATTGAGCTCTTTTGACGTCCATTGTTGAAGGGGAGTATTGTTTCAATTTGTCTCTAAAACTATGCTATTTCTCTGATTAACATTAAATTAATATTGAATGTTAAACGTATAATGGAAATATTCCATAGTTTTACATATAAATAGGTGCATTTATTTTCTTTAGACTAAATCAACGCATGTAACATAAATGTTCCAAAAATAACACATCTTTGCGTCAGTTGCATAACATTTTAATTTTTAGTATTAATAGAATGTTTGCATTCGTTAATTACATTTCAGAGAATAACAAATTTATATATATATATATATATATATATATATATACAATTATTGTATATATATATATATATAAATGAACGAAGGAAAAAATGGCAAACATCCATTCAAATAAGATAAGATATTTATCAATAGCTGACCCAAAATTAAAATAAATTCAGATGCCATTTTCGGGACTAACAAACACTAATAAAATGTCAGAAATAACTGCTTAAATAATAATAAATTAAATATAAGAAAACGACCAATTTTTTTTAAATAATTTCGCGTGAAAAATAAAACTTATTCCATTTTGTGGGAAACTTATGTTCAGTGTGTAGAAATAAATGACTGTAAGTGGCCAACTCGGGAAGATGCATTACGATTTGTGAAAGAAACCGTGGCTGTTATAATTCAACGTCTGCTTTAAGTCTTTTTCTGCGAAATTTGAACACATTGTCTCACCTAAATAGTCTCTTAGTGTTAGACACCGAAAATTTATATTTGAAAGAAAATAATATATTAGAAATGTAATTAATTTATGAACATACCGTCAATGGGTTGTGGTTTAAATATTTTTAATGTTGATGACAACGCACTTACAGCCAGTATCATTGACCTATTTTTAGGAACCGGCTTAGGTTATTGTACGTGGTGAGGCTTTACAGATCAACGACAAACTTTGATAAACAATATGGTTTTGTTGTATACACCAGCTGTGTACACACGATTATGATCTACATGATACAGCATTTTATACTTTAATACTTTACATGTATTTTGAATTACATTAAAATGGGTAAATATTATACTACGATTAAATAAAAATTTTATTGGATAGTAATTTTGCAGTTACGGTGAATTTTATAATTTGCATTAAGTTAGGTTAATAATAATTATGATTTTTTTTTAAAGTTGCGTTTATAATTAGTTACAATATAATGTTATTTAGTAAATCGAGCCACTCGCAGGAGAATAAATGAAAACGGTGATTTTGTCTGTCTAGTATAGATCGCAACAGTAAAATGATTTCGTTAATATTTATAACGAGAGTTGTTCTTGTTTTAATACTTAATATATTGGTTGATTTGTATCGTTGAATCATTCTAAAATTTTCGAACTCGCGATTTTAACGGAAATGCACGTTTCGACCTTTCCTGAAGTAATTCAGACTATTCTAGGAATCTACCTCAGTTACTAAGTCACAAGCTATTATTAACATTATTGATGATATAGCGTTCAAAATCTACTATAATCCACAACATCATTAATATTCCACAGACTTAAATGAATCAAAATGGAAGTCCATGATGAAACTCGTAGGAACCAATTAGAAGTGAAGCTAAAGAAATATTTGATACGCATGATAAATCATAAGTACTGATAAATCTATAAAATTTATTTGAATGCCCATCGAAATTGGTTACAATATAAAACAAAAGAATTGCTATAATTATTATCTGATTACTAATGTGTTGATATTTTAAAACCATTGAACGAAGCAAATGAATCTAACACTGCGCCCTCATTGCTTTCAAACGTAGTCTTTAAGTGACGAGGACCCTGATACGAACAAATATCTATTTACAATCTCAGCTCCGTCGCATCAATAACAATAAGCATTGCGGACTCCTTGGATTTCTTGATCGATTCCACTGGGTCGGTAGCACTTTGTCTCGTTTCGTTTTGTTTACTAGGAATCTACGTTGAAAGTCACATTTTCCGCGATTGATTTTTTCACGAAAATGTTTCTATACCAACTCTGGTATTTTATAAATATTTATTGTTTTTGATTTTTTAATTAGAATTTTCGTTGCATAGTGTTGTGTATTTGTGGTTGACGCCGCAAGCAAATGTAAAAATATCAAGAAAAATTTTACAATAATATAATAATTTAGTGAAAGATGGAAAACAATATTTAAACATGTAAATATTTCTTTTATTATGTAAATTAACAAACATGTATAAATTCAAATTAGAGTTTCAATAAACCATAACATTTAAACGTGATGATGGAATCTTCATGGGAAATACTCAAAGTTTCATCATCCACCGATGCAAGAAAGACAGGTCGCCTGGTGTCCAATTCATTTAAAGCAACTAGTATATCACTCAAGGAAAATGTGGAAAGTAGAGTTAATGTATGTTGCAAAAGTTTTGAGAATTAAAAAAAAAAATTAAAAAATAAACTCGCAATAATACATTTAATCTGTAATAAGAACAACTGAAAATAACAATATTTCTTAAACTAAAAATGATTTCAAAGTACTGCTAATGGGCCATGATCTTCCACGGCTCGCAACTTTCTCTTAATGTTCCTCATTAGATTTTGGTCAGATTCTAAATCAATTTCTCTGATCTTCAGCATTATTCTCCTTCTTAACTGCTGTTCATTTTGAGCTTCCCAGCCATTATTATAAACTTTGGTACACAGCTGAGCCCAAAAAGTTTCGATAGGTCTTGCTTGAGGAAGATTGGGAGGGTTGTCGTTTTAATATTTGAACTGTAGCAGCATTCAGCGCTCTTGGACGTCCATTTTTTTGGCAAATTTATACAAGGAATACCTTCGTCACATTCATGGATCGTTCGATAAATTGTAGCAACGGAAATATTTTGTTCTTGATATAGGCGAATTAATTCTTTCTTTTCAAGTCGTCCAACTAGACTGTCAATACTCTTCCGAATATCTAATTTATACGACATTTTTACAAATTATATCATAACCAAAATCGTTTTATTTTGAAGTTAAGATGTTGAGTGGTTACCATGGTGCAGATTTTTGAATTGTTTTCAACGGAGATGCTACCTCCTGTACTTTGAAAAAAATTCTCAAAACTTTTGCAACATACGTTATTAGAATTATTTTCATGTTTTTATAACTTGGAATTTATAGACAAACAAGGGATTTTAAAATATAACAATTTAACAAATAGAACCAGCAGCCACAACATTTTTATCATGTCAGAAATACTACGGCCAAGATTAACAGGATACTTATTACAAACAATATCGACCGAACTTTTAAACCACCAAAAAATCTATGAGAAAAAGTACACTGGTTAATCCAATAGGTGCATCGATGTCAGTAAAGAAGATTACATTCGCTATGCAAAGCGTCTTCCTTATCTAGCCATTTCTTGACAGGGGACACACCATCGACTTCAACAACACCTGAATAATAAATAGCTAGCATACAGCAGTTCACCAGCAAAATAATATGAAAAGAAATGGAAATAGACAGACAAAAAGAAACTTTTAATACACGAGATGACGCCCAATGCACACACACACACATATACAGGATGACTAAAATGTTGTTGTTTTTTTGCGCCTTATTTTGACGTTATAATTCTTGCTATATATTATTTCTGATAGTTATTGAATTCTACGTTTAATTTTGATCCAGAAAATGTATGCTATGAATCGTGAAAATGAACGTATCACCGTCGTCGAGTTGCACAAAGCAGGAATGAAGACAGCCGACATTCTTCGTACAACTGGATTCAAGAAGAGCACCGTCTGCGATGCCGTAAAACGTTACAAGGAGACCTATGGGACCGCGGACCGTCCTCGAAGCGGTCGTCCAACCACCGTAACCACTATAGAGACCATTCAGAAGGTTCGCTGCCGAATTCAATGAAATCCCGAACGGTCAATGCGCAAAATTGGCAAGAAGTTTCGAGTCAGCGAGGAAGGTGTCCGAAACATCGTCAGGAGGAAACTGCGACTGCGCAGCTACAAGATCTCTTGCGCCCAAGCATTCGGCTCGAGAAATCTCGTCGAATGCTTTGTCTACTCGCTGGTGCTCGCATTTCGAAAGTGGTCTTTACAGACGAGAAAAATTTCACCATCGAGCCGCTCCACAGCCGCCAGAATAGACGCCAACTGTTTAAGAAGGGTCAGCAGAAGACCGCAGCAGCGAAAACCCCGCAGCCATTTTCCGGCCTCGGTCATGGTTTGGCCCGGAATCTGCACCACTGGGAAGCTCTTCATCAAGCGGAACGTCAAGCGCAACGCCGCCAGCGATGAACAGCGGGTCTTCCGCGACGCACTGGACCCGCGGGCAGCGCAGCAGTTCGGCCCAGTCGGATTCACGCTTCAGCAGGACTGGGCGCCGGCGTATTCACCCAATTCGAGAATTGTGTCATGTGCGAAGAGCTCTTTCCCGGCTTTTGGGGCAAGGACGTTTAGCCGCTGAACTTGCCGGATCTTAACCCGATGGATTATTCCGTGTGGTCCATCCTGGAGGAAAAAATCTCGGCTAAACGATACACTACAGTGGACCAGCTGAAAATGGCTCTGACACGTGCCTGGGACAAGATTACGGTAGAAATGTATACAAGCACAATCAGCAATATTCGCAAGCGACTGAGAAAGTGTATTAAAGCCCAAGGAGGCAATTTTGAGCATTTATTGTAAATTTTTTTGCTTATTGCTATTGTTATATTAAATAAAGTAATATTCTTTCATTTGAATTACTTTTTGTTTATGCAGTATTTTGGTACCGTTGGAATATCTGAAAATATTCTGGGAACTTTTCACGCACCTGTATACAATTATTGTAGATATCCTCGACTGTAATAAGGTGTTTCGGAAACCCTTGTCAAGGGTCACATTAATATGACAAATAATATTAAAATGACTGTTCACGACGCAAGATAATTACTATTCCGTCTGTGTCTCTCTCTGGCTTCAATTGTGATATTATTACTTCTGCACAATTATTTAAAATCGAACTACTTCATTGCCTATTTTTCGATTCGGTAGTTCATATTGCTTCTTTTTTATTATCGTGGTTGTCATTTCTTTTAATTTTAAGTTTCATGTTTTGTATAAATTCGTTTAGTTCTCGTTAATTTTCTTTTGGTTTTCATCTGTTTCATTTATTTTTTATGTATTCTTTTTGTTTTCGTTTCTAATGTCTTTTAATTTATTTACAATTTTTGTTTATGCTTTCCCTTGGATTAAGAAAGAATATAGCATGGCAGCCAATGTAATAATTATTATACATTATATATTATTAATGTAATTTGTTGTTGCATTATTTATTGTGATCTGCATTTTTTCAACCTGCAATTACATTTGCGTTTTCTAGTTAATCATTTGCTTTGATTAATTAATTTTTTGTTTTGGTTTGAAACGACACTATGAAGAACGATCATTTTCTTCGTTTGCTGTATCTTCTCTTTTCTCATATCGTAATTACATTACATTTGTTTGATTTAAAGCAAATAAATCAAACTAGAATTGTATGCTATGAAATAAAAAAAAAGTATATATATATATATATATATATATATATATATATATATATATATATATATATATATATATAAACCAATATGAAAAAGTGACTGGATTATTTTTAACTGTTCTCGAAATATAACTTAGTTTAATGATTTGTGATATTTATTTAATAAAAAAATTGAGTTTCTAATTGATTTACAAACTAAATTAATTACGTACTTGGTTCAGTAATTGACGAAGTGCGAACAACATATCTACTGTGTGCAGATCCCATTAAAATCGTTCCTTGTACCCGATACGCAATTATTTCATTCGTTACCTAAGAACACGACAATTACTTCATTAGAATCATAACAGAGCTCATTCCGTGCACATTATATAGTAAAGGTTATTTATTAGTGCAGTAGCCCGTGTGATAGAAACCGGAATATATGCATACATATTTTTCAATAGAGCGTTATGAAACACAAGCTTTCGAGATTGTGTTACAATCTCAGAAAGAACTCCTTCACGGACACGCTACTATTCATCAAGCCAAGCGTCGACCGTCTGGGACACGGACTAAAAATTATCATTTAAATGCTACAAAAACCTAGATGAGAATTTCGATCCGACCAGCAGCTTCTGTAGAAAACCAACTGAGCGGGATGCCGTCCGGGCGTAAACTTTAAAAAGGGTTTCTTTTATCTTTTGTAAATAATAACAGTTCTCGTGAAGGCATCTAGATATATACGAGTATTCACTTCTAAACAAGGAATTCCGATGAACGCAGCTATTTTCTAACTCACTTGCACAAATAAATATAATTTGAGTAAACACAGGATTCGTATTTTATTCATGATATAAACATTTATCTTTTGCTAGAAATGTATCAATTTCTGAGAAATTTGTTAAACGCAAGGTTCCTACCACAACGCACTTGAAATGCGGGTTTGTTACTAGGAATAGAAAAAAAATGTCGAGGAGCAACTTTATTATCTTAAGCTGTCGCATGAGGACGTTGTGTAATTACCTAATCAGACGAATGAATCATTGTTAACTTCTGTTTTATATCGCTTGAAGGAAGTATGTTGGACTAATAATTACACAATAGATAATTAACTAAAATTGATTATTACAGATAAAAATCAAGACGTTAATTGTAAAACGCATACTTATTAATTTAATTCAATATCATTAGTCGCGTGATAATTTTCATCTGTATCCCACATTATCTAACACAATATATAAGATTAAAGAAATTCGGGTGAAACACTTCAGAGAACATCTGGTATCAAAATTGGATTCGTGTCGGTCAGTTGGTTAGGATTTCAAGGTCGTCTGAGCACGATGGGCCAACTTCTTTCGTGAACAAAGTATTGGCCGAACTACCTGACATTTAGTTGTTCATTTTCTTTCACATCCACTCAAAACTAGTTACCTTCCTCTTGAACGACGAACGTTCTGATGCGGCAAAAAATGAATACCCCCAAATTAAAGGTTGTTGGATTGATAGTTCTCGAGCTGTGTAGGCCCGCAGGTAATTATTAAACGCAGTCTGGAATAATGTCGAGGTTTGTCAAGTGTGAACGAAAAAACGTATAGAAACCTTAGAATGCTTTTTTAATGGAAGTCTTCAAATAATCCGGATGTGAAATATTCTTTTTTAATAGTACATTTGAAATAATAATCTGATTAAGTTTAGAACCACATGCAATATAATTGTTTCTCTTACCCATAAAGTATTTAATTTGTATGAAAACATTTCTGTTAATGGCATATCGAATGGAACTTTTATTTCCCTTTCGAATAATTGTAATACATAATATGTAGTTTGTATAACGTTGTGCATAGTAAAGAAATTATCTATTTTTTATAAATTTAATGATTTGTTTTTGTGTTATTACCAAACCACACTAAAAATATATCGAAATGAATCAATCTAAATAAATAAATATATGTCTATTAATTATTTAGTTCTAACAATTTAAAAAGTTCATTCAAGTTTTGTCGAGTCATCTATGAATCAATTTGTCCTAATCACGCAAGGCATTAAATCTGTTGCAATAAAGCCATTTATTGTTATTTTCGACTAAATTCATTTACAACTGTAGCCTGTAATTAAATTAATATAATTTGACAAAACGGGATGTAATAAAAATAGAATCAAAATATTACACCTACGTATAATTTAAGAACATTTCCTGGGTCTAACCTTGGGCCGCTTTATTTACTAGTTTGTCGATACAGAAACACACCTTGCCACTCACAGGTGTGGCCAAAAAAGCGTGTAATTCAAATTGCACCTAATTATACGATAGATGTTATTTCCATTACATTCTATGATAAATGGGTGAAAATGTTGATTGTTTTGATACAGCCTAATTGACTATACTTATAAATCCAAATGGATTAGGCTAGCTAATGATTGCGAAGACGTAATAATGATTGAGTTAGACGCGAGTGTAGGTGTGCGTTTTTATACTTCCATTGAAATCAAAATATTAAATAAATCGCTACTTACAATCCTGCATGCAGATAGAAGTGTTAAACTTTTATTTGATTAAAAAACGTTAAATAAATCATTTGATCAATAGAGTTGGTGTTTAATAAAATCGTTTGCCAAAACGATTAATACCGGTTATAAAACTGGTTTTGCACCGCATACATTTTAAAAAGGTACATTAACTTACATTAAATCATATAAACACGTTCCGTGAACCGAAATTTTCGAAAATTATTTATTAACTACACCGATGGGTGTCCTTGTCGTACATTTCTCCGTAAGAATTAATAAGTTTTTATTGGGAACGTGTACAAGATAACACACTAAATTTAATTCATGTAAATTTCATACTTATGTTACTAAGTTTCATAAATATCTGCATTGAATAATTACCACAATTTTAACATACAAATTTGTAATGTGACTTTCATTAAAACAATGATTTAGTTTATGTGTGCATATATTGTATCGTTGGTGGCCAGAAACAATTGATAATGAACCATTATATTGTGAATACATATATTATTATATCAGAGCATTTGTAATGTAAATGATTGGCCCTATAATATATTAGCATATGTATTTGTTATTTGACGGCTGCAGTAATTGTGCAACATGCGATAGATGACATTGTGGTAATCTCTATTGTACTAATATATATACAGATGTCCATTCGCATGGCGTTCCTCCAATATAAATTAATTTAAACTATCTGATTAGTATAGCATTAATTTTTGAAATAAAATATTTACGTACATTAACAGTTACGACCACATTTTCGCACAATATCTTGAATAATTATAGTTTAAGTACAATCATAATTCCTAGGCAAAATTACAAAATTAAATGAAAATGTGATATGTGGTAATATTACCTTGTATATTGCACATGTTCAACTGAACAAATTAAATGAAAAATTCTGAGCAGGAGCAATCATATTGTATAAAGTTATCGCTATAATTTGAAATTTTGTACAGACGAAAAGAGAATTATTTAATATTTAGTTGGCTATATATTCAGTTAACATAAAAGCATGCATTTTTTACGTCATAATTATGTTATGATAATTTTCCACAAAGCTGGAACAATATAGCTTTATTTTAAAATACTTTAAAACGCCGATATAGAAATTTTACAAATTGAAATTGCTTAAGAAAGGCAATTACATTTTATTTTGATACTCCTAGTTTTAAAACTATCATGAAATATACAATAATCATTAAAATACAGTGATTTTACAGAAATAAAGTTTGTTATTTTTATGTTACTGTTTTTGGAATTATAAAATTGTCCTCATTGATAAATCTGCTGATATTTGCAGAATTTTTGATACACTTTTCTATAAAATATAAATTAGAATAAAATTCTCATTCTAATATACCAATTATTGAATTAATTATTTCGTATTTTCATTTTTATCTTCATACCGAATTGCTTTAATGGCTAACATCAACCATCCTTTCGTATTTAATATTAAAGTGCGTACATGGATGTCAGTTCCTGTCAGTATTTATACATAGATAAGTAAAAATATGTTGTTGGTCTTAATCATATAGTAAATGCAACAAAATTTAAGTGCAAAGGATGATAACGTACACGTGACTTACTTTTCTTTAACCCATTAGTGCATAGAGTCCAAGGGACGGTCTTATTTATTTTATTGCGCCATCGCGTATGTTGAGCATAATATATGTTAGCCTTTTAAAGAAAGTTCAGGTGATCTGTTGTCAGTGCGATGTTTTCATTAGTGCTGATATTTAAGCTTAGATTAATTAAAATTAAATTCAAATCATCTTTAGAATATTAATAGGTTACGATAGTAAATTATATACATATTTGTTGACGTTGACAATGCTTGATTTCAAGGTATTGTTTTTATCGTAGATACGATTTTGTCTATCGTCTCTTATAAGGGACTCCATACATAGAATATCATTGGAATATCTACAGCAACATTTTTTTGTATAGGTTATCGCTTCACCAACTTCTGGAATTGTACAAGATTCCGATCAAGAACAAGTGGATATTTATACAGAGCCCCCAGAAGAGGGCGAAGGACACACCGAAGAGGATAGTGACAACTCGGATGATGAACAAGTAGGTGACATAAGCCATCTTCCGCAAGGAATTTTACGCCAAATTGGGCAATTAAGACCTGTAGTCGTGGACGTATATGAAGTGGAAGACTTGATCCCGCTCGCAGATCTATTTCCACAACCTGGACCAAGTGGTAATAAAAGAAAAATTTAAATCAGGTGAAAACAAGTTACACCTAGATGCAAGAAATTCATAACTTTCTCGTTGCACATATAATGTATGGATAATATCATTACACAAGCGATTGTCGTAATAGTTAATGAATGAATTGGCTAAATTAATATGGTTTCATTTTACAAGAATATTGAATATTCTGTATATAACGCCTGAGATAGCAATGATATCAACATTATAACACGAAAAACAATAACTGAAAAAGAACAAACTTTACATATATACTTGTGATCTCTCTTATAATGAGTCTTAAAATGAAGTTTAGCTGGAGTCAAAGGAAGAGCTGTCGATTGTCGACGATAAAAAAATGCGAAATTAATTACACACGCTGATATTTTTGTGTTTTCTGCAAGAACATCTTGCCGTTCGTGTTAACCCGCGTAACCGCAACTGTTAATTTATATTCTTGCTGCATGCCGTTTATAATTTTCGAGACGCGATTGTGGTATAGTGTTCAAGGTGAGTGTCTTCTCCGGAAATTGTTGTAAATAACGAAAAATGTCTTTTAGACGTTATTAATTCCCATGCGTCTGTTTTACTGCCATCCTGGACGAGATCGACTAGGTGGTCCCCGCATGAAGGCCGCACATAAAACTACCGACTTTTATAACAACCTTATTATGTAGATCTAAACAGTTACTATTCAATATCTATAAAAGGCATATTCTACTAGTTTATTAATAGTGTTCGGTATATTCCGTAAATAGATTCTTGTATCATTATGTATGCATAATGGCAGACAGATACTTCGTTATCTGCAGTTTTATTCCACGTAAATTTCTATTAAATATTTTTAAAGATTATCGTGTTTTGTAGATATAAACTTCGCTTATATAGAATTACGAAAGTACGTATTGTAATGTTGTTTACACATATCGAGCAATTTTCTAACGATAAAGTAAAAATTATATCATTTAAGAATATTAATATGTCGAAGAATGTCTCAAGGGGAAGAGGCCAGGTGCGGTTTTGCTAAAATGGGAAAATTATATTAGTAGACTGCAACAATAATAGTTTAATTTAAAATGCTTTTGATTTGATTTGATGATGATGATTGAGAAAAATTTCCATGAGTATACAAATTGGTAAATATTAAACAAATAAGATAAATAAATGTCATCGAAATGTCTTGGATTACTTTGATCTGCGTGTTTTATATAAATTTAGAGGAGCCTACGGATATTTAACGGTAGCATAAAAGTAGCTTAAAGTTTGGCAGTTTTAATAAACTTATTTTGTATTTCTCATTAAATGAAAAATGATTTTTGCGTAAAATTTTGTTGCGGAATTGATGTTTAAATAGTGATTTTATCAAAACACAAAACTACGTGTCAATAATTAATTTACGTAGCTGCTGATGATGTACAATGATTTGCTTCACGAAGATAATATATATCTCTCGATATTTATTATACATGTATATTATATTATTTAATTATTACAACCATGAAAATGGCATTCATTGCTACAAAAAATTTAGCAAACAAATTCGATTCGATAATTTTAGAAAAGTCGTATATACAATTTTAAAAGCATTATTTATCGATAATTCTCAGAAATAAAGTTATCGCTATCGCTATATGAAACGTTTCTCCTACACAACTGCCACATAAAGCCGATTTGACAGTACAATCGCTAAGAACGTTATTATATATTAATATATGTGAACAAACATTGAACAGTTGTCCGAGGATCATAGCGACCGGGGCCCTCGACCAATTTTAAATAATTATTTGACATGAAAGGGATGTTCAGACGTCACGTCGAGATCATAAGGACAGGAGAGAGTTGTTTGCTCAGCGGGGTGTCTTGGAGATTATTATGTGGGCGACCCTAGTCTATTCTGAAGTTGGTATTATTAAAATAGATGAAAAAATACTCATTAGCTCCGTATTTTAATAATATCCAATTGATTCGTCGTCAAGCAAAATGATTTGAAGTCGTATTTACAGCATAATTAATAAAGAATTACTGCATATAAAATTTGAAATTTTATTATCATAATTGCGTGCGCATAGAATTTCGAAATTGCAGTTGCAATGAACCAGTTTATTTTTACACAATATATTATCATGTGTTTTGCTGGGAGAAGTAAAAATGATGTGAGTTGTACCCAGGTTTAGTAGCCAAACTAAGTCTAACTAAGTCAAACTAATGTCTTTTTGAGTATTTTTAATGTCTAATATGATATATTAATACTAATGCTAAGGTTTTCTTTTACGGTAGCAATATATTGTTATCTATAATTGTTCAAGCCCCGTTTATTGTTAATCAATTGGAACAATTTAAAATGTGATCCCTTTAATTTTAACCGCTTTAATAGTTGTTTCTTTCTTATTAGACTAAGAGTTGGGGTAAAAGCCCTAATGGATTATTCCGGCCCATATTTAATGCCAATAATATGTCTTTTTAATATAACAAAATGTAATTAAAATTAACGCATAAAATAGCATACAAATATATGCGTAAGTTTAAAACAATCTATATTTAAATCGAATAAAATAAGGATAGGCAAATGGAGAGAAGGGAGAGAGGAAAGAGGATGCGATGAGCAGGGAGCTAGGAAAGGAAAATAAGGAATAAAGGAATTCACATGGGCAGAGTTAATCGAGAACAAGAAAAAAGGGAAGGCGGCAGGGGAAGACGGAGTAGACACGGAAGGATGGATAAATACACCAGAAGAGGTGTGGAGCGAAATGCTGAATAGGGTGAATGATATTTAGATGGGAAGGGACAAAATGGCAAGAATTGAGGGAATGGTTAGTGGTCTCGTTTGGAAAGGGACAAGGATAGGGTGGAGAACTATAGAGAACGGAACGTGGTCTATAAAATATATGCGGGGTCGTTATGGACAAGACAACAAAAGGAAGGGAGATATTGCCGGAGGGGCAAGCAGGGTTCAGGGCAAGAAGAGGAACCAGCAATAAACTATTTGTATTAAATTAGTTAATTGACAGATGTGAAAAATAAAAGAGGAAAACTATTGGCAATGTTTGTAGACTTGTAGGCAGCATTCGACGGTATAAATAAAGGGTGGCCCTTAAGCCCCCAATTTTTTAATATTTATATTGAGATATTGAAAGATGTGCTGAGAAATGAACAAGATGAGGGTGGGGTTGGGAAGGGAAAGTATTGAAAGGTAACAGTTTGGGCAAAAAATGCTATGGAAGAGATACGGGGGCACAGAAGACAGGGGAGGGTATTATCAAACTTGGAAAAAAGCAGAAGGAAAGTGTATGAAATTGCGGGATTGTTCATAGATGAGGTAGAAAGAAAATGGAGGGTGGGCGGGAAAATCTGAATCAGGTGGAAGCGCAGGAAGAAAAACAGATATATTGAAATACACAGGGTGCGAGATATGTGGTAAAAGAAGGGATGAATGGAAACATCAGTGGAAGGAGTGCGAAGGTGGCGCTAGGAAGAGAAAGAGAAAGGAAGAGAATAGTGGAAGGTGTTGAGAGAGAAAGACAGGGCGTTAGGTCACTGTAGAAACCAAAGAAGAAGAGAGAAGAGGGTAGGAAAAAGAGCACGATAGCAAATAATGAAAATCTGCTTCGTACAGGTTATGGGGAATAGGAGAGAGAGATACGGCTCGTAGAGGGTACGGAGAAGTAAAGGAGCGGGAAGGAGAAAAAAGACAGAAAGGAAATAAGGAGGAACATATGGAACCAGGGAAAATCACGTACATATATAAGGGGAAAAGAGGTATAATTGGAAAGTGAATCTGAAGTATGAATATTTTCTTTTAAATAGAAATGCCAATAAAGGTTTATTTTTTATAATAGGTCTAGTAAAAAGAAATCCATTATTTTTCCAATAGATGAATTTAGTAATAAGTATCTCGCATTGTATAAGTCCGATTGGGTTACAATTTATGGCGTTAGAAAGATGATATTTCGTAATAATAAAGCTTTTTTGACAATTGTGGTTAGTTGACTCAGTTTTATTTGAGCGCGCGTCAAAGAGAAAATACGCTATATTTTACAGTTTTTCTTTCATAAAGGTGAAAACACAAGCCAGGCGGTTGAAAATGTGAACAGTGTCTATGGTCCTGATACTGTAACAGCCAATCACGCGCAATGTTGGTTTCGTCGATTACGTTCCGGTAATTTCGATGTCAAAGATACACCACGCACTGCAAGGCTAATTGTCGAAAATATCGATAAAATCATTGACATTGTCGAGTCCGACCGTAATGTAAGCACTGTTTCGCCCAGGAGCTATAGATTGCACAAAAAATCGTTTGGAACGATTTGAATAAAGCTGGATACCAAAAGAAGCTCGATGTTTGGGTGCCACACGATTTAACGCAAAAAAACATCGTGGACCGAATTTCCATCTGCGAATCGCTGCTGAATCACAACAAAATCAACCCATTTCTGAAGCGGTTGGTGACTGGTGATGAAAAGTGGACCACTTACTACAATATCAAGCGAAAACGGTCGTGGTCGAATTGCGGTGAGCCGGCGGAAACGGTGGCCAAGCCAGGATTGACGACTAGGAAGGTTTTGGTGGAATTGCCAGGGAATTATCTACTATGAGCTCCCTTACGATACAATTCTTAATTCGGACCTGTACTGTCAACAATTGGACCCTCTGAAGGAAGCAATTGCCCAGAAGCGGCCAGCCTCGGCCAATAGGAGAGAGATTGTGTTCCATCAGGACAACGCTAGGCCACATACATAGATAATGACTGGCCAGAAGCTCCGGGAGTTTGGTTGGGAGGTTCATATGCATCTACCTTATAGTCCGGACCTGGCACCAAGTGATTACCATATATTCCTGTCCATATCGAAAAAAATTGCTGGTGAAAAATTCGCTGTAAGAGAGGCTTGTGAAAATCAACTGTCTCAATTGTTTGCCAATAGGATGATGGTTTCTATGAGAGAGGCATAATGAATTAATTACTTTCAAAATGGCAACAAATTATCGAATACAATGGCGCATATTTGACCTAAATCGGATTATTGTAACTATGATAAATAAAGATTTCAATTTCATGCAAAAATAATGGATTTCTTTTTACTTTTTACCCCTAATATAATATATAATTGTTATCGGAAATAACATACTAGTAGTAAATAGTAACGACATTTTATTGGCATTTATTAAATTAATACACATAAAACTGTGTTTGTGTGTTTACTTGCAGTTGTCTGTCTAATTTGCCACCCCTCACTGTCCTCTACCATTCTCCCGCTCCATTTTTGCCATTCCTTATCCAATTCTCCTCGTGCCTTAATCTTCCTCAGTAGCTGCACATCACCCCTCCCTTATATATACATCGCCTCATGTGTTTCCCCTCCTCCTCACCCATGCAATATTTATTTCTTCTTTCGTCGTTGCTACACCTAAACCTCGATATCACTGCCTCTTTCTTTCCTGCTCTTCCACTCGACAAATATTCCGGATTTCTACCCACACATTTTGCTCCTATTATTTTTTCTTCTCTTCATCGCCCTCAACGCATTATTTACTAAATTCTGATGCCCCTATGTTGCCGCTGTCAATTTATCCCTCATCTATCTTCTCCCTACTTCCATTCCTTTCATACCCGTTTCTTGCAACACCACCTATTCGGGTGTTGAGCTTTCCAGGTTCAACTCCCCTCCAACATTCTCCCCTTCCACGCTCGCACAGATTCACTCCATAAATCAATATGCTCCTCACGCTTGTTTTACATATCATTGTCCTCTCCTCAAACGTATGTATATTCTTAGTCTTACTCCACATATTTCTCGTGAACACTTTTGCCTTTCTTATTTTCCGTACACCCACCCATCCTGTAAATTTCGATGTTAAATGTAACGCGTTGTGCAAAAACCTGCTAGTAGACAAACAGAACAGTTTTGGAATTGTTACAAACTCGAATTAATGGTCCCATATCATATATTAATATTATTCGTCGTGTTCTAACCCTGTGATTCGATTCGTTAGGAAATATATGACAATGCAATGCTCTTGTTTTCAATGCACTTATCATACAACCCTGTCCAAATTTCAAGGGATGAGTTATTATTTTATTTTTTAAATTCTTCACTAGCATCTAAATGATTTTCAATCATTACGAACACAACTTCCACATCTAGTTCTTTAACCATGTAAAACTTAACATATTTTTTTTTGCTTTCAATGTGTTAGCGAAAAATGGGTTGCAAGTACTAGATGGTTGAGAAACGTTCACTAGCCAAACTAGTCGCAACCGCAATGATTTTTCATCGGTCTGCAGATTCACACATTGATTCAACTTTGGAGATATTACAATGAACTTCTCGATAACATGTTACCAAATGATCCGTCAACATCGTTAATTTACGAAAATTTTGTTCAGCGTTCAAGATGTTACATTGTATTGTGTATTGTGCTCGTAATTAGTTTTTTCGTAATTCCAAAAGAAAATAACATAAATATATATTTTAAAATATGGATATTGTTCCCAATAAAAGTTTCTCGTCAGCTTCAGTTCCAGTGTAAATATGGCTTTTCAATTTACTCCTCCTAGTTTAAAAACAAGGTATACATCAGGTGTCATTTGGCCATAGTCGTGGATATTTTTCAGTTAATGTATTCCTATAGTTTCCATATTAACAAAGACAAGAAGAAACGTAACTTAATAAGCGCAACAAGTAAAGAAAAACTAAACGGACTAATACTGAACTAATTAATAGAAGGCTATATAACATTGTGCATTGCTATTTTAATTTAAGAAACATGAAAAATTAATCAAAATACTATTACAATTGTTTTACTGATTAATTTGCGATTCTTGCAAAATTTTATTATTTTCCAATGCAATCTGCCAATCTTATTAATATCCTTTATCACAGTTCCTCATGTGGCCTACTGTGGTACTTTATATGCAACAGCTTCTTTCCACAGACTATTTCGAAATCTTAAGTATTGTAATGTCTGTCATTTCCTTACAATATTTATATCTCTCAAACACATGCTGGATTTCAAGTTTGTATCCTTGGTGGTAAAAATGACAAGATAAATGTCCTATATATCCATTTCTACATTTCACCAACTACATTGACTAAGAGTCAATAATACGATTAGGTATTTTCGATTTAATATGATTAGATCAAATTCTGGAAAGAGCAAAAATGTATCTGTTTCGATATTTGCGAAATTAATATTTTCAATCATTTTCAATTTCTACTCCCTCACTCTGTTATTTTACCTTTATCATTCTTTTCTATGACGTTATTCTTTTAATATTGTTTGTGTTTTCTGCTACCGATTTTAATTAGTATATAAACGATTCGCTGAAAACTCGTGTTTATTAAGTAGGTGCCTATTCAAATTAGCGGTTGAAAAATCACATAAATATTTAATGAGTATGTTAAATTTTACGTGCGCGAACATAAAAATATGACTCACACTAAATAAACCATAACAGTTTTACGACATGCCATTGTATGCTTTTTCAGGGAGTAGATAGAAAAAACACCTCAAAGGTCCCTTATTTTGGGTAAACTTTATGTTAACACCTATAATCTAAAAACCCCCAAAGCCCATAAAATCAAAGTAAACTAATTCATGGCACCTGTACAAGAGGGTAAAATTGAAGGTATACACGCATTATAATCTAAATGATGAGTGCACTTCACGTCGTCTATTGTCGTCTCGTTCTTGCAGCGTTATACCGACACGAACGAACTTGATCCTGTACCAGATTTCGGTCCCATAATTCAATACTGATTGGAAGACCGAGGGACAACTTCTCGGATAGGTCTTCATATAATGAGTGTTAACCTTAACAACACTCAAGTCGGCCAGATTTGTAGAGAGCGCAGTTGAAATGTACATGTTGGTGTTATACGTTCGGTCAACTAAATCGTACCGCGCCTATATGGAATAGTATACAATACTACGTTATAAGGTCTGCCCCCCGTATGCGTATTAGTATCGACCGCGCCGAGGAACCTATGAGACTACATAGAAACTAAAGCATTAATGTTTTGGGCGACTATACAAACAACCGGCATGGTCCAGGTAACATTTTAAAAAGCAGGGATTTTTTCGTTATTTTTTGTGACGTACACTGTCATCGCTAGATTTCATTTTTATCGTTTGATGAAACTTATTTGTCTTGTTTTTATTTCTATAGAATTACGGACGGTTAGCTCTGATAATTAATTAAATTGATTTATGTGTTACACTATCGTTTAGTTATAATCGAGTGAATATTCTCCTGTTAATAATACTAATTTACATGTCGTGGGGTTGTTGATTTATTACACATACAGCACCACTAGGTATTTTCACTGAACATTTTTTTTATATTGACGGGTATTCGAATTGCATTAGCACAAAGTTTATTAACTATTTTCATTTAGGAAATAATTTATTACGTATGTCACAATAAATGTTAAAACACAAAATCTTAGAAAATTAATACTTTTCGCTGCCTTAGGGCCTATAGCGATGTGAATTGTAACGTCCCATTGAAACAATTAATTAGTTTGGTATAATATTGTGCTGCACTATTAAATTACGATACTTAACGAGTATTAGCGTCGTTGTTGTGTACATTCGTATTGGGTAAATGTACCACTTTAAATAATAACAATTTGCATACATTGCTACTGATTTATTGCACGTGCCGTCAATATCTTGCACTATTAATTGTATTTCCATGTCCTGTTCGCCGATTTGTCAATACTATTATTCACCTACAATACAGAGAAAATCCGTTTTTATTTCCTCAAAAATCACGTGTGTGCTACGAATGTACGCGATTTTCCATTTCTTATTCTTTGCGTATCCGTCTTGAATATTCATGCAAATTGACGTTGTAAATTAGGTTCACAGGAAATTTTACTGTACTATATAACAGTGCGCACAGATATTTAAATTTTACGTCAAGTGGCGAACTTGAATTGCTGATTGAATTTATTCACTACTTAATTAAATTTTACAGTGGAATTTAGCAGCATTAAAGTTTCATTGCTCGAGTTCTTAATATTTTCTCTTTAGGTACGATAATTACGTTACTCGTTTATGTAAATTTGTTTCTCATGTGGAGCAGGCAAAATATCACAAAGCTATAAATATTGCGATGCAATTCTTGCTAGAATATATTTCATTGGAAATGTTGATCATATAAAATAATAACCCCTTATGTTTAAGATGTTGTAAGATTTATTTCCTTACGGATGGTGTTGGTTAAATAATTATATAATAAAGAATGGAACATCGATTGCAGATCGTCTCACGATAGATTCCAAATTTGCGTGTTGTTTTTATATTGTATACGAGCAAGACAATTTTGTTACTAAAATTTGACCCACTCCTTCGTCCGGTTTTAATTAATTACAACTCGCTTTGTATTTTAGTTCGCCAAAACAAAATAAGCAATTAATGTTATTCGAGAAATTTTAATTGAAATATTTCTATCGCATAGTAATTTGAATTTCCTTAATAACATTTTCAAATAAATAACGAAAACATGCAGAGTGGATTTATGATTATTAAACATACAAAGTAGAAATAAAATTTAATTAAGTCACTATATGCTAAATGCAACATCAATTATGCGATTTATATTAATTCCGATCAATTCATAATTTTAATTACTAAATTTCCGGCAATTTCTATGTAAATAACATGTACGCTCTATTATGAAATAACGGATAATTGATTTTAGAAAAAGCACTCGATTTAAATATTAATACATCTCCATGAATTACAGCGCTGCACAGTGAAAGTAATGTTTATTTGGTGTAGCAGTTATTACCCCACCTACATCCGCTTATTGAAAATTATTATGTTTACGCACAAACCGGATTCAGCAATATTATTAAAAAGCTAAATTAATACATCAATGTCTTTTATTTTCATTAGTTTTAAACTTGTGCATCAAAGCCGGCGGAAGGCAAATATTCCATAATGAGTTTTTTTATTTGATAATTAAATTGTTTAAGTAGTTCCTGTTCATTATATTATATGTACCAACATTTTAAAGTTTATACTTTGAATACGCTTTTCAAGTTAGGTGTATGGTATGGTCGCGTTTAATTTTCGAGTCACCATCAGAGAAATAATTATGCAAATATCCTACATTTTGGAAAGAAATATTTTTTGGAAACTTTTTAGCAGACGTTTCTCTAGTTTCCTTTTGCACTTTGGTTTATTTTTGATTCTGCTACTGTTAGTGATTTAGTGCTTTTATTATTTTTTTTCTCCCATCGTGTTTTTAAATGAAGAATATTTCATGGTATTTTATTTCGTTCGATATTATCTCCATTTGTTGAGTTTGTTTGTTTAGTTCCACCCTATTTCCACCCTTTCTAGTTTTATATACCACTTATTTCCTTCCAGTTAGAGTAAAGAGCAATTGGCTAAGACTGGTTGATTGACCTGATTAAGCCTTTCTCGCATTTCGCTAGGCTTGTTTACACATAGTTTCACCGCTTATATCATGTCTGGTGCTATCGATTTCTATTTACACGTGTATTATCCTGTGCCTGGAGAATTACCACATACATCTTATGAAGGCACACACTGTTTATGTAGTATGTTAGTAGATCTCCGTTCTTTCTCACTCTGTCTTGCTATACTATTACTAAGTATGTCGGATCTCTTATTCGTCTTTTAGTCCTAAAAACAGAATGAGCCCCGTCTGTCGTTTGATATTTGCTGCATAATATGGTTGCATACATATTTTTATTTAGGTATCCACCGGCATGCTTCCTTTTAGTAAATGGGTGGCGATTATTCCTATCTATAGCCCCTAGTGGCTCTACGTCTTGGTTTGATAGAGTTGTACAATCTTCGCATAACATAACTCTTCCCATATATTTAAACATTTCTCACAAACCATGTCCTTCTGTCTGATTTTCCATGCTCCAACCTTTCTTCGGTTTGTGGTGGATTTTTTTTATTCTTGGGTCTTTGATTCTTTCTTATTCTGCAATTACCCTTTTTCTATTTTTACCGTCTGTTTAATTTTCTCGTTCAGTCATTCTGTTCATCAAGCGTAATTTTGTTGAATTTTACCATTCTGCATAATCACTTTGCTGATCCAATTTATATAACAGTAAGTCAGATAGGCTTGTTTGAAAATAATATAAAATAAGTCTCTGTGGTGGGGGTAACATTTATTTTAACTATCCTACCTTTATTAACATCCCCAGAATAGTCTGCCTTGAATTTGAATTTTGTTTCCAACTTGTATATTCACCAATTTTACATCTGTATCTATTTCATTTCCCATTCTATTAATTTCCTTTAGATTCATAATTAACTGGTCGCTACTGTAAGTGTATTGTGGTTAGTTCCTTTCTCGTGGCTTCTATCATGCCTTTGGCTTATATCTATAAAGAAATACTTTTTTGATTTCGCATTTGATACAGCTTTGTATTGGTTATAACTATCTCTTAATTCCTGTGGAATTCTGTTATTCATTTGCGTTTACATTTTGTACCTTCTTATATTCCGTTTCCATCACAAAAGTGCTGAATGAAATGACGATCACGATCACGATTATGTTGATAATTATGACGAACCTAATAATGATAACACGAAATATGACTTACCTATTACGGAAACGAAATCCCGTTTTCTACACAAAGTGACTTAAATGGTATCGTTAGAGATTTAAGACTTACTAAAGATAATGCCGAATATTGCCGATCATGCTGTTTTCTGTTAGTACAGGAATAGGGAAAAGAAGTTTTTCGAGCTTTCTCACAACATAAATATGTAGTGTATTGCAAATATATAAATGGTCTAAAGTTAGTTTCATTTCTACTACAGCATGTCAAGCTGGGACTAACGAAGGCCCTATATATATAAATAGAAATTGCTTCAAGCATTTCTCTATCAAATTTCCCGGAATACGTGATGTAAAGATCGAGAAAGTTTCGGATCACAGAAATCTAATGAAGCATACCAATTTTGAAAAGAGGACGACTTGTGTTAACAAAGATGCTTGGCTAGGATTCAAAAGGATTATTGATTCTATGAATTAACAAGCATCCATAGTTCAGAGATATTATACGAAAAAAAATGCACTTTTTAAACAGTCATTTCGATCATTTTCCAGAAAACTTTGAAATAATGTTAGCGATGAACAATACTCCACATGTTAATATGCTGGTAGATTACTGTTACTACCTTAAGCGAGACAAGCGAGGCAAACTTCACATGTGACAATGAGATTCAAGCTGATAAAGCATTATTTATACATGTTATTTCGAGATTATGGGTGGCATCACTGCCATATTTTATCCGCCATCTTAAATTTGGAAATTGTGAATGCAGATTCGTGATTCACATTTTCTTGGCCATTTAAAACTTCACGTGCTACACTGTTTCTGTGGATTCGTTTTTCAAGATTTAATGAGTTAATCGCTTGATTTCCATTCACTTCTAGCCAATATGGGTTGAACTTCTCTTATACACTAGACATCCGTATACGTAATCCATCTCCACAACAGCATTTTATACAAAATAATGCAAAACATTTCATTTAGAAATTAAATCAAATCACTTATCAATTATATAAACTAAGCATAAATATATGACAAACGATAACTGCAATTAATACAATTTCTAGGAGGCAAACACTAAACTAAGTAAATGAACTAATTAAAGTAGTAGACTTACAGTAAAAGTAACAGTGAGGCAGCGGCATTCAAATGGGGGATGTACACGCTGTTACAATTCAATCATAAATTTTCTTGTCTGTTTTAACAATATAATGTTCTGATTATGTTTCGTTGTTTCGAATCATACGACTGTTTTTCTTCCATTTTGTTTTAAATAATAGTTAATTATTTGTAAAATCACCAGAAAAATAAAATGTGTTTTCATGATTCTTGCTGGGTCAACACATTGCTAAACGCGAGTTTATTGCATTTTCCTTATAGATTAAGCCATCTTCATATATATTAACATTTGTGTATGTACATTTTTTACGGTTATTTTTGTATATCGTAACTATATTTTTAATTTATAAATCTATAACAATAGATGGTATATGCTTTTGGCGAATGGTGTGATAGAAAACGTATTCTTTAATTTTAACGGAAATAACAAAAGTTTGGGAACATTTTTCGTATTATTGTTTTCCTATTAAAAATGTAACTTACCACTTGGATATTGAGACTTTGTCTCAGTCTCCTGCAATTTGACAATACATTTGAGTTTACAAAGTTCTACAAAATGTCCTACAAGAATTGCTGAAATGTATTTACAATATGATGGGTCAAATGCCCAAAAGTGACATTCTCGCCATTTATAGAAACCAAAGTATTTCTAAGGCAACAATTTACCGCGTCATTAAGGAATTCGAGGAATTCAAGGTTTGCCGTGTATGATACTTCCCACGAGTTTCAAAACTTCATTGAATCTGCAAGAAATAGAAAAGGACTTTCAATGAGTAGATTAGGCCGAAGATGTCACATTTCCCATAAGACAGGCAAGAGGAAACTAGCAGAAATAATTTAAAATATAGAAAGCGACAAAAATATCCAAAATACACAGCTGCTCAATTAGAGAGGATTCCAAGATGCTGCAGACAATTAAGATTAGAACATTTCAGAAACAAACGATAATTTTAGATGACGGAAAATATTTCACATTATCTATCTCCGAAATAAAAGGAAACGAAGGCTTTTATACAGACAATATTGTGGACATTCCTAATGACTTAAGGTATAAGAAAAATGTGAAATTTGAGGACAAGGTACGAGTATGGTGCGCCATTCCGTAAGATTCACTGAATCGTTTTCTATACTACCAAATTAAATAAAACAATTATAGTTTGAATAATATATTTCAAAAATTTTCCGAAAACTTTTGTTACGTACGTAATATCCCATCCCATCCCATGGTCTTCAAAATTATAAGAACTTACTGACGTTCTTCGGTCGCTTTACGACATACTGTATGTTTTATGAATTGACAGTACTGTCTCTACAATTGCATTTATATACATATAACGAAGTGGCAAAATATGACAAATAAATTTAACTTATTTGTCATAGATTTATCAACAATAACATTAAAAACAGCAAGAAATATACTTTATAGTAATGCCAAACATACGAATATTGAACTAAATGCGTTAAAATTTCACTCTAGTAATGATTTATTTTTTAATCCCATAATAAGAACATGAGAGTAGGGAATATAAATATATTATAATATAAAAAAATATGATCGCAAAATAATATCACGGTTTTTTTGTTGATTTTATTTCAATACATTTGATATTCTCTGACATTGTTTTACTACAAAAGAAATAAATGTGAGCCCTTTATAATTTATGTCATATACTTTGCTTGTAGTTTAATTTTACTTGTTCATTTAGAGATATATTAAATATACAGCATAATAATTCACGAATCAGTATATCATTACTCATTACAGTTTGCCACCACTGGTGCACAGAGAAATTTAGAAAAAGGCAGAGGCCACCAGAAACGGAATGGAAGAATGAAAATTGAAGATTATAAATCTACAAAATATTCAACGATATTGTTGTACTAAATGTGTCAGAAAACTGAATCAGATGTCCGACTGTGCAGAGACTATTACACAGAAGATGTAAAATGATATTAAACTTAAAAGAATTAAATAGATAAGAAAATGCACCTGGGAGAAATAACACAAATAAAGACAAAGAGAGACAGAGACAGAGAGCGTAATCGATTATAGAAACCAGAAAAAAAAGCCACAAAAGGGTCAAATCGTTGAAAGAGCTTTCTTGAAGCTCAACTCAAAAGTAATATATATATATATCCCTTTGATATCTTAGGCTAGTGTAACAATAACGCGACCAAACTCACTCAAATGATTTTAACGATCAAATATAAATATTTTCTAATGAAATCACGTATCATATAACACAACGGGAGCATTCAGTTGCGTTTACGTGTTCGTAAATACGACATGTACAACAATATAACAGTTGTAAACGACAGTCATTCTACCTCGTTCATGCACAATAAAAATCCCATATGAAATATGTCCTCATCGATGAGAGAATTTGTCTGACATTCCTGTGACACATCGACCTGAACACCTGTGCATAGTGGCCTGGCCGCCTTTTTATGTGTAGCACTAGCATCGCATATCTTATACCAATTTACTTTTTATTCACCATGAACGATTCTTTAAATAATCCATAAAATTAGCCACCGACCATTTACATACCACCGTGTTTATCGCATACTTTTGGTCTATAAATGAGTCGTGTGAAACGGTAATGTTTCGGATGTAAAAATAATGATTCTATTTCAAACTGAATAAAATGCAGATATCTCTTCTGTCTGAAGCACAAATATATTGACTTCAGTTTCGATAAACATGTAAGTAAATAAGAAAATACTTTGACCGGTTTATATTTTAAATAACTGAAATTCTGGTTTTATTGTAGATTTCGGATTATTATCATGTTAGAAACGTTGCAAATTTACCAATACGTATTAATAATCAATCTTATCAATAATACATTCACTAGCAAACTGTTAACGTATATAATCGATACACAAACTGACATGATAGTCGTTGACAACTGATCAACTGGAAATTAGAATCCTGCATTTATTAAACCGAATTAAATGGATGGAATATTTAGTAATTTAAAACGTCTGTCATTTCGACGTAAAATATTCTAATTGACCGGTAAAACTTTCCAAGCTCAAATATTTCCGCTGTGAAACAAATGAAATATTTTATCCTTCTGAATATTCTTCGAGTATTTTACAAATAACAGGAGGTAATTTGAAAAACTTGAAAGAGTAATTTTCAGTTGTGCACTGAATAGAAGTTGAGAGACAATCTGGTTCTGAAAGTTTCGACAAAGTTTGACAAGTATATGAAACCACGAAGCGTTAAAACAAAGGTTTAATCCTGTAAGCCATCGCCTTTGTGGTGCTGTCACTGCTCACTCATTTAGTATAACGCGCTGCACATGCAAGGAACATTTAAGATCAAACTTTACAACTCGGTTTTGGTTTAATTTAATCATTTTCTTATCTTATTGCTTTAGTTGAAAATAAATCAACCATACGGAGATATAACAGGCAGTTTAAATTCCATATGAATATTAATGTACGATTTGCATACGTGTTTTGTTTCATTAATGCGAGTTTTTAGCAAAACATTTTTCATGTTGTTTTTATTCGAACAAGGCCAAAGGCTTGTGAAGATGGTGCGATTAAAAGAAAACATTCTACAAACATTTAATCGTACGCTTGTACATATGGGCAGAGGCTCTCATTACAAAGTCTAATAAATTATAGAATAATTTATATATTTAATAGCACATTATTCATTTCAATATTCATCGGATTAAAACTACTCAGACAAAATTAACAAAATTTAATATTTAATACGAATAAATAAGCAAACATGCACAATCTACTCTTACTTTATAAACAATACAATGCTAATTTTTAATTAATTCTGGCATAAATTTCTTAACGAAATTCATAATAATCACGCAATTTATATAACATGCAAAGACAATTTACTTCATATTGAAATCAAACATTATATTTCTCCAATTTCTGACAATGATTCTAATAAATTTGTATCGAAGCAAATTAAAATAACATTACATTTAATAATATTCGCAATTGCAATAAAAAGCGTAAATATACAAGAACAATTAAAATTTATTTTTAATAATGTATTTTGTTAGAGCATCTAAAGGATAACACAAAAATTAAATTCAATTTCTGAAAAATAATTTAATTAAAATCTAATTGTGACTGGCACTATACGAGCGATCGTAAATTTAAATTTGTATCAAAATTAAATAAATTTCGTTAAAAATATAAAATTTAAATAATTTTTAAATAAAGGGAATGAGAAAAAACTATTCAAATATCACGTGAAACGTTTGAATTAATTTAAGATATTTACACAATATACACTCGATTAATTTACTAGAAAATGACTGGTCTTTGAGAAGTTAGTAGTTTATGATCTATGTAGTTAGCTCGCCGAAATGTCGTATAAATATAGTTCAGAAATAAAGCCGGCGATTTTGCTGTATCGTAGGCTTTAGTGGAGTAACACGATCTACGATTTAATTGAAAACGATAACAGCCCGAATTATTGAAATCGATTTAAATTCTCCAGATCGGGTTTTCTTGTAGACCTCCGCCGCGACAAAATTTTATAACACACTACCCAATCAGTTACGAAAAAACCGAAGTTACACCAAACCATAAGATCAAATCGGACGCAATAATTATCAAAAGAATTGCTTGTAAAAAATGACACTTTTTAACTCGCCGATTCGCTTCGTTCGTCTTTGCATTAGCTCGAAGAAAAACGACAATTTGATCTTACCATTGTTTTCAACGTGTGTTCGCTGATTTACAATATTTCGTTAAAACATTTTAAATCTTAAAAGCCGTGAAAACCAAAAATCATTAAATGTGTGCACTGTTACATTCACGAAATTGTGTCGTATTAGATTAATGGCATGCACCAGAAAGTTTATTTAATCCAAATAGATAGAACTTGTGTGTATACAAACGTATGTCATAGGTATGAAACTTGTCAATTCTAAATGTAATAAAGTTGAATTAACAACAGCGTTAGCAAATACACGCCATTTGTTATACAAATGCCTATGATGCTTTGTTCCATTATCAGGGACTACATATTTTGCCATAGATGTGAATGATGAGTTACCTAATTTTAAATGTAATGTATAATGCACCATTTGAGTCAAGGATAAACATTTCATCCAAGTACATAAAATCTCGCAAGTATTCAGTACGAAAATGGGATATTTCCGTAAAAAGTTCAGAGTAGAAATTTGACAATAATGAAGCTTTTATGTCCTGCATAAAGTGGAGTTAATTTTCTTTGTAGATGTATTGTGCGCACGTCAGGACTGCCTTGCCGGGTGCAGCGAATTTAACTACTTTGATGAAAAATTATCTATTTATTACTTTAATCTTTGCCAAACTGAAACTCAAACTTTTGATACGTATACACTACTTTGTAACGTTAATGCAGTTTTATTAGGTTTCTTGTAGACTAGACTTGTATTGTCATTAATTTTTGAGTGTTCACTTCTTACGGATATATCACGGTTATTAAAATTAAATTTAGAAATCTGATGTGGCCATTTGTTCGATACCGACCGAGGTCTAGTGGCAGTAAAATACTTTTATGACGTTCATGGCTTTACAGATAAAGTACAGGGAATTTAGTCATGCAGTAAGTTCGCCCAGTAGTGCAATTTATTACGAAACTATGATACTGATATTGCGTTTCGATATTTTTATACGCCGAGGTACTGGATGTAAAAAGTATAACTTTCGTTAACATTGTTGTTATATCTGATACAATTCAATAATCGCAGCGTTAAATAATATAAAGAAGCATGTAATTTGGTTTGCGATGACTACATTCATAATCACATTTTATACCAAATTTAAGAACGACTCGGTAATTTTATATTACCACGAAAACTACTCATATACTCCACCAGAATATTACATATTTAAAGTTTACGAGCACAGTTTGTGACCAAAGAGTCGACGTTTCATAAAATCCGACATATCTAAAATTTCCCACATCTTATGAATGCTCTCCAAATTTCGTTCCATTTGCTGCGAGGGTTATTATAAGTTTTAGTGCTCTAATGATACGAGCTTTGAAATTTTAAAAGGTTATTTCCGTTTTTACAACTCCAGTCTCATTTCAGATAACAGAATTTTACCATTTAATAGTTTATGGGAATCAATCATCTATATGTATCTCCAAGTTGCTCGCCTGCCCAAGACAAAGAACTACTTTTATTGTTAAACGTAAAAAGCAGATAAAATTTAATGCTATTAGTTTAAATTTTTAACGAATTTCAAGTTTATATCTGAGTACAGATTTTACATTTAATGTACCGCAACAATAAATATCAAATTAAGGTACACGCTGCGTTCATTTTAAACTATTAAATATTAAAGTATTAAAAATGAATTAAGAAATATTTTTTTACACAAAATGGCTGATTCGATTATTTCTTAAACAGCATTAAATAAGAATTGCACATAAAACATGCATGTTCGCTGTTGAAATGTGCTGCACGTATAATTTTAAAATCATATTATTCCACTTACCTTTCACTAAACTCTTTCTTTATTTATATCCTCTATCAAATTACACGCAGTAATTGAAAAATCGCAATGCATAAATATGAATATCATAAAAGTGGACTTTTATCATAAAACTGTTCCATTTTAATTTTTTGCGATTCCTGCATAGAAAGTTTTACCGCCACCGAATATAAGTTCGTCAGACATTTCTGATGGCTTTTTAATGTTTAATTATATTTTCGCGTGCACAAATTGTTTTTATTATTGCGGCTTTTAGCCGGTTATGATCCAAGCTCTATCGCTTAAAACTTGTGCTTTTCAATTTATAAGTCCGTAGTTATGCGAACTTTTAACGATCCCGAGCAACTCTCAGGAACATGATCAGATAAAAACGAAGTAATATTTGAATTACTGGGAGCGTTTCATGACCCAATTAAATTTGCATTACGATTAGGACACTTTAAATATAGAATTTTAAAACTCGGCCAGAAACTAATGTTGCATCCATTTCTTGATTAGCGGCTTTTATGTAATGGCCGTAATAGTAATCGTAGATCGACATTTCGATAAGGATTTATAAAGCAGTTAAATTTTAATTTAAATGTTAATGTATCCACGACATTAGTTATGAATATCAACTCTGATTTAATAACCATAGATAAGGTATAATATAATGGACAATGTAATCAGCTGAAAGGTTGTCTAACCAAGGAGCTGACAATTTCAATTTTAAATGCATATATTGTATTATTATTATTATTTTTATTATTATTATTTGGTGCTTCAAGGCAAGGTGCCTGCATAGATTGGTGTATCGGTGGAAAATACGAAACATCACCTCCTATTTCTGCACTTTGTTTGTTCACCAAAAACTTTTCACATAATCCGCATGTGTGAATGGCCGCTATTTTATGCAAAAATATGTAGGTGTTCTTATGTGTGGCTAGGTTTCGTGCAAGTTTTTGGGTATCTCTCCAGTCTGCATCACTCCAAGGCTATATGTTATTGCCGGTATGGCATATGTGTTTACAGCCTTGAATTTATTCCTTGCTGCCAGTTCGATATTTCATTTCGTCTGCTGAAGTTTTTCTTTTGCTTTATGTTTTGAATCCCTTTTAATTGCTGATATCCCAGGTACATATACAATTTCTTTTCCTCTAAACCAATTTCCATTGACTAAGGTCGGCATTTGTCAAGCCCAAGTGTCATGCATATGTTGTGGCTACCGAACATAGTCCTTATTTGCAGTAGGTCGTCTATGTACATTAGATGTGTTAATTTCGTTTCATTGTTACTGATGGTGCCTTTTTTTATTTTAACATTGGCGTTAATAAATTCAGGGCCATGCAAAACAATAACGCACTGAGCGAGTGCCCTTGGAATGTAATAATTTGCGAATTTACACAGTTCATTTTTAACACCTGTTAGTTAAGTATTGACAGCGTCCTACTGTCAAACGCTTTCTGGTAGTCAATGAATGCAGTATACAGTTCGTTCTTGCATTTTGCGCTTCACTTGTTATGACTGTATCGACTATTAGCTGCTGCTTACTGCCTTGCGATTTTATTCAGTAGCCTTTATGTTCTTGACCTAAATATTGTTGTTTTCAAGATGAAGATAAATCCTGTTGGAGATGATTGACGATATCGCTTAGTGTGTAGAGCTTTAGTAAGGTAGTCTGAGGGGTTCTTGGTTGGGGGAGAGGTTTTTGGGAGCAGGTTGGTCGCACCTTTTTTCATGAAGGACAGTACCTTGTCCGGGTGACAATATCAGTGAAAAGCGCGCTAGAGCGCTGTGTGAAGCGTTTGATCCAGTACAAGAGCATTGCAATTTTGGTGTTCTCGGTACAGCATTCCTTACTTCGTTTTAGACGATGTCATCCAGGAATATGGACATAATTTTCATTCCCATTTCTGCTTTCTGTTCGCACCCATCCAGCTACCTTGTGTTGTATCTCCTGCACCATATATTTCCCACGATATCGTTTATATGCTCTACTGTTGGTGTTACTTCGTTGCTGGAATTTGGTTCTGTTATATTTTTGATGTTTCTATAGATCATCTTTCATTGTTCTTGAATAAGTTGTTTTCTATTCTTCTGTGTTTACTTCCTATATCTTATTTTGGCCGTTATTGCGAGAGAGTTTGTTTCATGTAATCAAGCATCTCAGAGATGTTATGGTATGCATCGTTTCTGTATTTCTCTGTTATTCTCTTGGCAGCCTTTCTGGATTAACTTTCTAAGTTTTGCAACCTTGTGCTTCGCCTTTGTTTAAATGCTGGGGTGAGAGTGTTTTTGTTGGTATTTGCAGTATTTGTTGTCCATGGATTACTACAGCTGTGTGTGAACCCACATATATCAGTGATTGGCCTTCTTCTGCTGCTGATGATTATAGCTTGTTTGCTATAATTCTGTTTATTGCTGCTAATTTGCTATTGATTGTTTTATTAAGATCAAATTAGAAGAGAATAGGGCTTATTGTATAGTTTAGTCCGTTATACAGCCTACATTTTCCAATTCCAGCCTTATGTCTGCATCCTCTTTTGTTTGGTCTTAAGTATGCTCTGATGTTAACGTCATCTTCTTCTAATAGCAGCTTCTCTTCGGTCATTAATTTATCTGGCGACATCTGTTACTTATCATTAATAACCTCATTTGGTCTAGAATGTTTTTGGTAAATTTTCTGTGCAAGTTCTCGACGGGGTCTAGTTCGTGTAGCATTTCTGCGTATGGGGAGTTGCTAATCTCAAGTTCTGTGATAATATAAAAACTTCGGCCGATGAATTCGTTCAATTGGGCTGACGATTTCGTCCTTCGCTGTTTCCTGGCTGCTTCAGTCGACTAAGGTTCTACTACCGTCGCAATATCTTCAGCAGCTTTTGAAGTTCCCGATTTTATTGGAGCTTCTACTTTTTCTAAATCTTGCTGTTCCGTTTCCCTCTTTTTCCTACATTCCATCATCGATTGTATTTTTCCTAAGATTTCTAGCCCAGACCTCCGTGTTCTCTAGTGTTTTCCTTTCTTCTTTTCGTTTTTTTATGTTCAAACTTATCACTTCACAATCCCCCAACCAATGTTTCTATTCATTCCAACCTTTTCCACAGAACTCTCTCAGAAACCCTTATATTTCTCTGCCATCCAGTATGTGTTGACGTTCTAATCCTTTAATGTTTTTGTATATCGCATTTCTGATTTTACTTTCCCTTTCCTGCGTTGTTAACTGTTTCCTTCTCTCTACTATCTCCCTCTACATATGTTTCCCATCACTACTTTCCGCCCTGCTTTTTTGCATTTTAACCTACTTTTCCATCTCGATATGCAACTTTAGTCTTTCCTTTTCTTTAACTCTTTTAATACCATTTTATTTAGGTTCTGTTCTGCCCCCCATCACTTCTGTTTTGCTTGTATTGGTATACTTTAACTTTTCTAAATTTTACACCTCCATCATGTCCCTTCCCTTTCCTAGTCGTAAATGTCTATAAAGTCTCGTTTCCCACCCTTACTCTACACCACGTCTCTTCATATATTTTCTTCCCCCTTCTTTATCCACACCCTTTCTCACCATTAATCTTCTGTCCACTTTGTCGAAAAGTGGGTCCACGAACATTTCATATATTTTATCTTCCTTCTTTGCTAATTCCTTCTCTACTAATCAATTTAATAGGTACTAATTGTCCCCCGTTCACCTACCTTTCCTGAATCCCGCTTGCCCTTCCACAAAATCTCTTCCATTTCCTCCTCCAATCGCCCCCTATCATCCCCGTATAAAGCGTGTATATATAGTAAGGATGGTCCTCTTTAATATTCCACTCGATCCTTTAATATTGGCAGCATTATCGCTATCCTCCACCATTCAGGCAGCACACTTTTTCATATCCATATACCATTTATCCACCATGTTGGGAATATATTGAAATATACTGGAACAAACCCTACCTCTGAATAATTAAAATTTCTCACCAGTGGTCTGTTCACCCGGTGAATAACATCAGTGCATCAAAACTCACACACATTAACTTCACAGAGCACTGCAAGTAGAGTATGCCTGGCGTATTTTAATTCGGTTCTGTTAATTCATTTTATCAAATATTAATATGTAAATCATATTAGATTTGTATTTTTTATTTTATCATCTAGCAACGTCCGTGAAGAATATTGACCATATCGCCAGAAATACGTGCGTTTCTGTTTTATGATTCACGATGGTGAGGAATTAGATCAGATTATTCATCTGGTTCTCAGAACGGCTTACCACATTTTTAGCATACATTTTTCCAGGCTAATCTCTAAACACTGTGGCCACTTGAAGGTTTGGCAAGTATCCAATTATATTTCCTGTCTTTACTAAGTATGCATCGACTAGTATAGGACAATTGAAACTTCCCATTATTTCGGTTTAAGTTGATTTGTTACTATGTGAAGACTTTTATACTTCTTACCATGTTCGTCACAATCGGCGGCAGATAATCCTAACCCTAACACTTTTTGATCTTGTTCGTATCAGATCTAGTTAAAGCTACTATTTTGTGGTAATTTCAAGTACAATAAACAAAGAAAAATCTAATATTATACATCCCAAGTTAATTTTACACCTTAATATTAAATTAACAAGGGGTATACCATGACATCCGAGAAAATCCACATGTATATCAGCCAACTCGTCAGTCTTTTGTTGTTTACATTAATCCAAGTAAGGGAACTTCAGTTGAAGCTATTATATGATACTCCATAATACTAACGAAAGTTTATTATTTACCCCGTTGGATAGGGCGTAGCTGATACGTAAATGTTATCACGAGAACATTCGTCACGTGCACGTGCCTTTGTATACATGGCCACAATGCAGTAGTTAGTCAAGCCGATCGCTTTGAAATAATTACCATCGTGTCGATCTGAAAGCCGAAACATTTGTGAGTGGTTAAAACTAGTTCTACAAAATTGGAGCCACTCACAAATCGTTGGGTTTTTAGATCGCCAAAATGATGATTATTTTAATGAAATTGACCTGATTTGTGTAATGCAAACCATTGCAGCGCAATAATATTTTGGAAAACTACAGAATTGTAGTGCACGAAATAATGTTGCTTGGTTAGTCAAATATAATACTGGGTTGGTTTATTTCTCGCATTTTTAAACAGGTTTCGTAAAAATTGCAGAAAATTTAAACCATCTACTAATACTACATCTAAATCTAAATCTACATATGCAATACATAACAAGTACACGTACCCTAGCTTAGTTATCAGGCAAATAAACAAGCAATCAAGCAGTTGTTATAAACATGTTCAAAAAAAGACAACAATAAAATTACCAACCCATTTGACGGGGAATGATTCATAAAAAAGAAGAATTTTTATTCATTAAATTTTGCGCGCATATTTCTTAGTTAGATTTTTTCACGACGCGGAAACAAATTTGTTTAATATTTTAACGTTCGTTCGCGAGCACGGCGGCGGCGGCGAGAAACAAATTCTGATCTGCATGTTACAGCGCAATATGTAAAGTAAACGAGTAAATAAATAGCTGGCATGTATGTTTCGCGACATTAAAATCAGCAAACAACGCCAGTTCAGTGTGCGTGAATAAAAAATGTCACCATACGTCCTCAGAGCTCGACAACGACCTCCACTTTATAGCGAAATTACAGGAAATATATCGTCGTTCGGGCACTTTAAAATTACACTTATATATTTTCCTCTTGTAGTTCGTTTTATTAATTATAGATACTTATTTGGAGATGTATTCGCAAGAAAAACCCGCATTACTGGTCTTTAATGACGTGCTATTTAGTAAATTGTTCTTACATTTTGTAAGGTAGCTAAACCATTACGTTTTTCTTATTTATACAATACTGACTTGCCCATTATGGTATATTTTACGATCATTCAGTCATACTAATTGCTAAGATGAATTATCATATCGCCAGGGTTCTAGTTAGGGGATTCATAAGAAATAATATTTGTTATAACGACGGTAAGAAAATATTTAAAACACACCGATTCTGAGGTAAAAAAAAACAACTAGAACTAGTGATGTGTGAAGAATCTAGATCAAATAAATATGGTACTGGTATAATTGTGCAAGTTGACAAACTATAACCCTTAAATCTAAGTATTAAATGTATTAAATTAATGTTTTAATTGGTTATGCCAGACTATATGTTTAACGATAACAGATTCGCGCATGAAATATTAGACCAAACCAATAAATTTGCTTAAAAGTGCCGTTAAAATATTTACTTGTTAGGAATATGGATTATTTTAATTCGAAAACTATCCTAAGTGATATTCTCCTCACTTTAGAGAAATATGTCGCGGCGCGTTGGAAGCACACTGCTCATATACTTAACGATCCCCACATACATTTGGATGTGTTAATGTAGGGAGTTTAATTGAACGCAGCCAGCTTTGGGAATTCTGGAAAAAGCAGAACTCGGGTGGTCGTCAAGTGTATGATTCGGTTGAGCCTACTATTGTTCAAACTTAAAAATCTAAACGTGTTGTAAACAAAATTACCTGAAAGAATCGTATTAATAATCCCCTTAAATAAATACCGCGCAAATACATTAAAAACATTTAACGAATTTTCTGTCCTAAACAATCAGTTCTTAGTTTATGGTAAATGAGCAGGTATCCAAGTCACCCACTCAGTGTTGATGAAATAGTTATTTATTTACAAAGGGCTAACAGGTGCACTTTTATGAGCGCGTCAGCCTTTGCAAACTTATGGGGCCATTATTATACAAGGTAAATAAAACTTTATTCGTCGAATGTCCAATTTTTGTACTAGTTTTCAGGTTTGTTATATATCAAAATTCCTGGTATGGCAAGATTTAGTATTTAATTAAGCACAAAATGATTACCAGCTGTCAAACTGGTACTCACACAATATTAGTTTAAAAGTCGTATTACCCATTTCTTAAGAAATCGAAGATAAAACCTTTTTATCTTAATTTCTTAATAAATGTTTAATAAGTATTTTAAAGAAATATTTTGTAATAATAGAAATATGAGGGAACACTCTGATGAACTCCTAAATACATAAAAAAGGAAGACCAAGAAGAAATAATACCAGAGAAAAAGAGGAAGATATAGAAGAACCAACGTCAATAGTCAATATGAGCAGAAATAGTTAAAGTAAGAAGAGTTAACATATCTGAAAGAATTTGTAAAACAAGTATGGAAGAAAGAGCAAATGCTCGCAGGGTGGACAACCGCGCTGATATGCACCTTGCAAAAGGTGACAAATCTTTATGTGAAATTTATAGAGATATTGTATTAATGGACACAACTTATAAACATATTAAGCAAAGATTAAGCAATACCACAGAAAGTGTCCTGGGGGAATATCAAGCAGGTTTCAAAAGAAACAGATTGGTAAAGTAGTACATTTTTATTCTCGAACATATACAAACAATCTGAAATGGATACGAAGAGCAAGAATTAAAAGTCAGATATGCGAGAGGAAACAAAAAGTACGCAATGCTGAAAAGACTAATGAAATCCAAGAATATGTCAAGAAGAATGAAGGTAAGAATTTATAAAACTGTTATAAGGCCAACAGCTGTATATGTCTGTGTGGCATGGTCACTAAGGAAATCAGACGAGGATGTCATTGATAGATAGGAAAGAAAAATGCGTAGAGATATATGTGGCTGGAGAAGGAAAACGACTGAGGTCGATAAAAACAATGGTCAAAAATAGATTACTAGAAATGGTCCTTAACAGAGCCCCAATTGTAAAATGGAGAAACTGGAGACTACGGAAGAGAAGGCTGGATAATATAGCGCAAGATCTAAAAAGTTTCCAAAACTGGAAGGAGGCAATGAGAAACAGAATAGAATGAAATAAAATTGTTCAACAAGCCATTCACGACCTGTAGTGCATATAATAACTAATAACTAAAACTATTCCACTAGAAATCAAATCACTTTACTAGGTAGTCGCCTAGCCAATAACTTAAAATCAAAAAAATTACTACTAAAATTCTAAGAAGAAAATTTATATTTAAATATGCTTTAACTGGTTCCCTGATCAAGAGTTCAGGTTTTGAGGGGCTCGCCCAATTTCTGACCAATGCATGATACAAAATATCTAACTACAAACGAAACAAGCTAAAGAACACTACAAGTTTATATTCATCGACGTCAGCGATTTCGTTAACACTGGGATCTTTTGTAAACTGAAAAGCCCAACATTCGTGCAGTCACATCTGGAAAATAGATAGTTCAGAACTAAAGAAAATGAAAACAAAAACTTAAATGGCCCATATGGCCCCGTCCTAGGGCAAATGCTGTAGTAAGTATTTACTACAGAACTGCTAACCTCAGTAAATATCATAAACGCAACGCTATTCTCGAGTGTATGTAAATTCAGCGATAATATTTTTGAAAATTATCTCGACCACATATATAAATATGGAAAATTAAAATAATCCAATCCAAATCTACCCAATCACAACACAAATTTAAATTAATGACACTGAAATACCACAAGCTGCAACTGGGGCTACATTTACACCAAAACCTGTATTGGAAGAGAAATAGCGATGTAGAAGGATCAATAAAAAATAAAAAAGTAATTTGGAACAAAATTTTACGAAGAGGAGTTGCGGTTTCGAACCGAACTTTGCATGAGAAACCAACCAACGTTGTAGTATGATGCCGAATGGCATGATAGATAATTGTGAAAATTGCAAGATAGCGTTAATATTCATTGTACAGTTTAGTTGTATATGGTCTGTATTAATTTAATAAATAAAATTCTTATGAACAAATCTCATTGACATTTCGTGCAATAAATAATTTCTTATGTACATTTCTGTGCCGTAAAAATTTGAAAGCACTAGTGCTTTTAACTCTAGCAACGAAAATCAATCCAAACCATTAATATATTTATTAGTAAAATAAAAGTTTAGACCATTTAGACTTACTGAAATAAAATTTCAATTTCTTTTGGATATATCTAAGAGGTTTATTACAAATAAAGGGCATTGATACCATCTGTAATGAAAATATGGGAAATCCATATAGATGATAAAATATAACCAATTAAAACCAAATGCCAAAAAAGGTCGAAAAAGACCTAAAGCTAAATAAAAGCAATAAAAGTAAAATAAAAGCAGAAAAGTGCAGTCTATTCGTGTATAAAAATCATAGCAAAATATATTCTAAATGTATCTAAACAAATTAAAAATATCAGAAAATAATTCGTTTTACAAGAACTTAGTTTAAAGTCTTATGTGCTCCAAATAAACGTTATATTTTTATAATATTGAAACGATAGAAATTAGATCTTCTAATTCTCCTTGTTATGTCTATAACATAATCAATATCCCATTTCAATCATAGACTACCAAATATGCCCGAATTGAAAACAAATTCATAAAATGTCTCGAATTAGAAATAACCTAAGAGTGCATTGATATTCTAATTATAAATTTCGAGCTTGCAAATATGCCGCACAATGTTACAGAAATGTATTTATTAGATCCGTATCTCTAAATATAGCGGTAATTTACATTCTTACTATTTAAAATAATACGCCTGTATTTGTTTTTGTAATCGAAATATTTTCGGAATGCGTTAGATTGATGTTAACGAGTGAAAAGCTAATTATGCGTGGCCACATATTTTCCTCGACTGATATCAGACGTAAATAATTACAAATGCTTTTGCTTTGATGAATGCAAGGATGTGCCGAAAGGACACCTACGTGATCAATTGCTACTACATTGTATTTTTTATTCTGTGTTTATATAGCTGTTGACTTAGAGATAATTGTGGTGACAGCACCAACTCAGAAATGATTTTATAATTTAAAATAAAATACGAGAGGAGGTTCTAGCTATGAAGAAAAAGTGTTAGAAGGCTATATACAGCTGCACACGATTATTTCTGGGACTTTGGGGATAATTAACTGAAGCAGCATAGTCGTTTCGTGGTCATTTTTTGCTGTACAGGAGATTTCAACATTTCCTAATAGACTGTTATTGCAGAACTTGTTCAGGTATTTAATTAGTAATATCCCCTTTGTTTAATGTTAATGTTTTAAATTCTTAATGAGTAAATGTAAATATTCATTTTTCATTAAATATTTTTAAAATCTGAATGTAATTTTCTTTTGTATGCGTATTACGGATTTACATATACGTCTTAATTTAAAATTTCCCAAAAATTCGCAAATGGTTTCGACCGTTTGCAAACCCTTGACAATTATACACAAACAACTAGTCATCACAATCCTTGCTTTTTCTTGTATGAACGTTCCAATACTCATTGTCTGATCGTTTGGGATAGTTCGTGGTTTCTCGAGGAAGAAAGTTGATGCATAATTAGTCACCGATGTAACATGAGCCGCTTATATGACAGGACATTAAACTGACAACATCATAACACAAAACAATACGAAATCATAAAATCTTTGCGGAATATTATCACTATATTGTACGAGATCGTAATAAAATTTCTATCCGTGAGCGAAACGCGTCGTCACCGACTTTTTTCCATAAATTATTTTGGAAAATCATCCATATTCTATTATGATACAGAATAGTAGAAGCCAATCACAAACTAACTAATATATGCATTGGTCAAACATATGTGCAATAAGTAAACATTTCCTTTAATGGAGACCTCTTTTTCCAACTAAAATATTTTTTGTTAAAACGTCGAACATTTTTTTCATAAACGACTGAGCCAGTTTTTATAATTTGGGAAAATCATACGTCACCTACGAAGTTTTTTTGGATCCTGTGTTTAGAAATCATGTTTAATAATATTGCAACTTATGTTGAAATTCGCGACCTCTTTGATGCAATAGTAAAATCGTCGCTGCCAAGGAGCAAATTTCGTGGGAATGCTAAACGATGTAATCACATACGAAACATCGTTGGGTCCATTTCCTTTCTTCGGCTCTTCGTCAAGAATTTTTGAATTTGTTCAGACTCTCCAGATCTAAATCTAATTTGATCACTACTAATGTCACTACTTGGCAGCCAATATTTGCTATCGTCACTTGTTTCCTTCATGGCTAGGTAGATATAAAAATCTCCCCCGTATGTTATCAAAACGACCAGAATAAAATCCACTAAACTCCAATAATATAACAAGAACTAATGAATAGCATTCCAATAAAGAAATTAATTGACGATTGAATGTCAAAGAATAAAAATCAAATTAAAATTAAAAAATAAACACATAAGAATTTATAGGTCAACGTGTTCGCATCGCTAACATGTCGCTAAATAGTTAGATGGAAGGAGGGCGCTGAAACTGTGTCGTCTTATTAGTTAGGTGTTATCCGGAAAGATTTGGTGCTGCTGTGGGTCGTAATATTTCTGAATTGAAAAGACAGTCTCGAATTTTAGTTTACGTGTTTTTTAATTTGAAGAGAAATTATATGAAAAAATACGAAACTGGCTGTTTTTAATAGGCTCATGGATTATTTGTAGATAATCGTTCATACTGCAATCCAACAGGAACACAGCTTGTTGCAGTTTTTCTACGGTGTCGTTTAAGTTCTTCATTACAATAGTTTACCATAATGTTTCCAATGATTTTACTATTTTTTAGTAGTAATGGTATATAGTTTTCTTGCTTGTACATATCTTTGGGCAAGACATTTTGCTATTAAAATATTACTATAATGTTTTTATTTCGCTCCAGATACTCGTGGATCTTAAATTTTCCATTGGGTTACTATTTTATGTAACAATCTTAGTGTCTTCTTTTAATGTCGTGATTTCATATTGCTTGAAAATTTTGTTGTCCTCTTTATATTTGCCTAATATTTATATTATTTTATCATTGTTCTTGTTGTTTATAACTCGCAAATTTGTTCATTTACTTTTTATATTTTAGTCATTTCTTTACTTCATATTCCCTGTTCTTCGTACAACTATACAAATTATGCCTTTTATATCTTCATATTTTAAATATTCATTTTATTATGGAGTATATGCAAAGTTCTACGTGTATTGGGTTGTAGTTTCGAATTTGCACGCTGTATTTATTTTTTTGTGTTCATTAATTAAAACAATGTTCAACAGTTTTAGCTACTAAACTTTATTGCGAAAAAAATAAAAACAATATTATCCATAAAAATGCTAAGCTTCCACAAATAATAAGTTTGAAGTCTAACATTTTTTATTTAAAATTACAATTATATACCTGGTAGATTTTGGGATCATATTTTTCCTTTCCATTTTAATTTTTGCTTAACAAATTTCCTCTCTTTCCTATTTTCACACAAAATTGGCACACACTTACGTCAATTAACAATCAACGAAACTATCTACCACAAACAAATATTCTTCATCATTTTAAGAACAGTACCTCGCATTAGTTCTTTTTCTAAAATTTGTTTTGATATGAAACATTGAAACTTAAAAATTGGTAGCGATAATAATCACAGAGTAATGTTTCAAATTACAACTTATGGATTACATGACAGAATAAATTGAATCTGTATATAAATATTAAATACGGTTGAAAAGTCTAGATCTTTGTAATTTTTTCCTTATTTTGAATGCAAGGATATGTAGAAAGCCGGCCAACTATAGAATTTATTTGTTATACTTCCGGTGCCGAAATAGATAAATTATGAAAAACTTTTATAATCATTTTAACCTACTCATTTTTTTTTTTAATCACTGATGAAATGGATGATATCTCCTAGACAAATATATTGAAAGATAAATTGATTTTATTACCATATGGGCTCTTTAATGAGCATTTACCATTTTGATGCTGTTAGTTGTTTACTTTAGTACTAAATTGGAGACTTTGGTTGGTAAATAAATTGAAACAAACTTACCGTTACCACACAGTATCTGTGTATACTGTCTGGTAAGGGTAAGTTTGTTTGAATTTAGTTGTTTACTTGTAGTTTTGAGAAACAGTCAAGATATTACCTGTTCAGTATAATTGATTCTCATCGTTTACATATTTTATGCAATTTTGTTGTAATTAATCCAACATTATTATTAATGTATATATCTATGTAACTGCATTGGGATATAATATTCGGTAGAGTAATTGGAAGTTAGATTATTTTCAGAGTCCATTACGCGGCTTAATTTAGATCGCACACATAGACCCAGGTATAACATGTTTCTCCAGTGTCAAAGTTTAATACAGTTTCAATGTAATTCACGGATGAGTTGATGTATTGTACAGCAATCTTATTACATTCGAAGCGATGAATCTCAACTTCGTGTTCAAATATGAATTCCATGTATCACGAGGAAACTACAACCATTAACGGTGAAACTATTACAACTTTAAGTTTGCCTTCGCCCGCACTCGGTCATCAAATTTTCGTCGATGATGATAAATTTATTAATTCGCGCGACTTAGGGTTGCCTTCGGAAGAAAAAGTTAATTAAAAGTTGCTAGATTAAACTGTCAAGTTGCAGAACTGTGTAATTTAATCGTACGTTAGTTACACACAATTAGTGGAAATGGTTGCTTAACTCCAGCGTCGCTGTCTTATGTAGTGCAATAATTTAGTCGACTCGTTATTCCACCACGTTTTTCGTTTAAGAATAAATTGAAATAATTGTTTAATTCACTTCGAAGAAGGATGTAGACATTGTTATTCTTGACGTAAAAAAATATGAAAATTCGAATTTATATAGTATTTACCCGCTTAGCAAAATAAAAGTGTGGTTAATTTACACATGTAAATATGCATATATCAAAAAAGAAATATTTACAAATGAAAGTTGCCAATATAAAATTTAAAGAAAAATGTAAGGCGCTTCAATCACATTACAAGTGATTTTAAGAGACCTCGAATGTGGGTTATATTGAACGGGGTGTCCAAAGTAACAATTTTGAAGAAATTTTGTGCTAAGTCTTTTAGGTAAGGCAAGGTCGGTGTAGAATTGTATTCATGGGACTCGATTCATATACATTTATTTAAAAGATGAATTAATTCTAGAACCGAAAGATAGGAGTGGCAATATCAGAGAAACCTAAATGAACAAGTCTTAAACAATGAAATGTTAAAGACAACACTCGTGGGGTTTATTTACGAGTACAATGCTTTCGAAATTCTAAAATAATGTTTTTCCACAGTGTGTCAAAGCCATCGACATTTCCCGAATAGAAAATGTATGGTACGTTAGGGGTAGGAATGGTATCAATATTGCACTTATAATAGACTGATGCCCGGTTTCACAAACGCTAATCGGCCGTTAACAGCTTGTTAACGAATCGTCAAAAGTTTGACGATTAGTTATTGAGTCTTTAATCAATCGTCAAATATTTGACGATTCATTACCTTGACGAACCGTTAAAAGAAAAATTACCATTGTTTTGGATTTCACAAGCAATAGCGAGTCGTTAACTAATTCACCATTTGACAATCGTTTGTGAAACCGGGCAATAGTCATACACTCAGCCACTGTAGTCAGATTTAAGCCATCAAATTTCCATATATTGTGATTCATTTATTAAAACATGTGACACCAATGTATCTGGGACGTCTCTGTCTCTAGCATAAGCCTGGAGCAGGACACTACAAGGCTATCATTCGCGCACATGTCGTGATCGTGGATTGCTTTACTTTTTCTTGCCGTATTATATTTTTACTTTCTTATAATTTATGTAAGTAAGTATAGGAATTATGAACATATTTTCGAACTCGAGAATTCTTTAAACTTATTTTTTGATCTATTTTATTAACTTCATATGCGAGACATTTTTGACAGATATATTGTCGATTTTTTGCAAAATGCTGTCGTTGATAGATTTATGTTTTGTACAAAATTGTGTTATACATGATTTCTCTAAATCTAGCATGCAATTGTATTTGCAACAATTGGATGGAGTTGGTGCACTTCTTAGTTCTCTTTATTAATTCCTCCTTAGAAATATCTGTCATATTTGTATCATCTGTATAGATACCAGCCGCGCCAACTTTGCCAAGAGCCTCTGGAAGATCGTTGATGAAGATATTAAATAATGGGGCGATAAACTTGACCCCTGAGGTGTACCTTTAATTATATATCCATGTCAGAGCGATCACCGTCAATCTCAACTTGCTGTGCCTCGTCTGGTAAGTAAGATTTAATCCAGTCAAAGGCGCTCCTCTGACACCAACTTTATATCATATTTGCAACAGCAGGTTGAGGTTGACGCTATAGAATGCTCGACTCATTTCAAGAAATCAAACCTAAAACGTGTTCTTTATTGTTGAGCACTCATAAAAGTTTTTAGTGCTTGATCCAGTGCCATTTCTATTGGATAATTACTGTGGAAACAGTTTTGACATTTGGATATAATTCCATATTCCAGGTATGAGTTAGGTACATTAACTTTTTTTTACCAAATTAATATTGCAAATATACTGGTCGATAATTTTTATATCAGTTTGATTCCGTTTATTCTTATAAACTGGCACAATTCTTGACTGCTTTATCATATTGGGCACCTGCCCTCTAAGAAGCTTTTATTTATTATCGACGACAACGGATGGGATATTATATCGCGAATCTCAACCGTAATATTGCCAGCGATGTTATCAGTACCACACGACTTTTTACGACATACTTGATTTATAACAGTTGATATTTTCATAGGTGCAGTAGGATATACGTAAAAGGATTGTTGAGCAGTATTCTTTTTATTTCATTTTGTTGGTGCTTGGCCGCTTGCATAAAAAAGTTATTAAACATATTCAATTTGTGTCTTTAATTCTGTTTCCATTTGAATCAAATATTTCGTTGTTTACTTTTTAATTCTTTTTTTAATTTCGTTAATTATATGCCAAAATTCTATGTTTAAGTTTTATAGGTTCACTAGTCTATCATTGTTAAATATTTTCTTGATGCATAAGATTTTTATAGTAGATTATGTATTAGATCTGGTGACATCCAATCATGGTGCTTCTTAGTTTGGAAGTTGAATGATTTCATTGGGAAAACGATCTGGAAGATGTCATGTATTTTATTGTGTGCTCTATTATACAGCACATCCACGTCTGCGTTCACTGTGAAAAGCTGGTAACAGTCTACACGAGCAACCGAATTTTTAAATAATCTATATTTTTGAATGATCTACCATAATGTATGTCGTTATTAATTAATGTAACATATTTCTTACATTAATCAAGCCTCATATGGCTGGAATAACAGATTGACAACGATTTGGCATGCTCGAAATTAAATTTATTAATTAAGGACAATCCAAGTGTTCCCCAACTTCAACCAAAGCTTCTAATAATTCTCATCTCTGCTGTGGTAGTGCAAGTGATCTAGCACGTTACCCCAACCTGTCCCATACGTTCAGTCATTTCACTTCATTAAGGTAATTCCCAAGCCATTATCTATGTGTGGCCTTTCGTTATAATGAATTAATAAATAATCGTCTCCTATAAAAGGATGAAAAGGAACAAAATGAAGCTCCAAAATGTCTCTTACGTATCTGCCCGCATTTCCCAGTTGCTTAATCAATCCATGTAGATATGTTCGTGCCATTAAGTTTATATCCCCCATATCATAACCGAACCACTTCCAAAATATACTTTTGGTTGAACGTTACACTGTACATAACGTTCTCCTGGTCTTCTGTTGATATTAAGACGATTGTCAGATGAAAATCAACAAAATTTGAATTCGTCTGTAAAGAACATTGCCCCATTCATCAAACCACAATTAACATGTTCTTCGGCAAACTTTAAACGTACTCTACGGTGGTCCCTGGTAAGGAGACCTTTGGCTGGCATTTTTGGCGTCAAGCGATATTCTTTATGTACTCAATCGTTGTACCAGGGTACACAATCTCAAAAAACGATCTATTACGATATTTGTTGCCCGTTATCTGCCTTGTCCAGGTCTTCTTTTGGTGGACATGGTCATGGTCATTTAGAGTTCTTGCAACATTCGTAACAAGTTTGACACTGTTGATTAAAGCGACTACTTTAAGCTGCTTCTTCACTGCTTAAATGACGAGTTTGTCTTTCTTGGCGATTCATTTTAACCAACATGTAAAAAGTGCAAAGAAATTGCAAGAAAAACTTCACAGAATCGTACAACCTGTCGGGATATTGTTTTGTAAATTATTAAAACAAATTTAATAACTCAGTCATGGTAATGCAGTGGTGACTGGTTTTTAGTTTAAATGATTGTAACATGCTATTTATGCAGCTTTTGTCCAAAGTTTATGAAGCATTTGAAAGTACAACAGGAATAAGTAAGTGTGGCAATAATGAGTTGGTATGTATGATCTGATATATCGGTGTAGATAACCGAGGTAGAAAAAGTTTCAATATTAGTAAAAATATTGTCTATGTAGATACAGCTATTATTCGATATGGGTATGGGTTAGTTAGTTATGGGTGTGGGTACTGCTATGGTATGTTTCAGAGTGTATTTTTTTAAATATGTTTATCAATGTTCTCTCATTTTTATCACAACTATTCAGCAATAAATTCACGTTCAACTCGCCGCAAACAACAAGTTAAGTCTTACACAATTTTTCCATAACTATATTCAACTTATTCATGAAAACTACAAAACTAGCACTAGGTGATCCACTCGCATATACCATACAAATTACAATTTTATATAAGTGTATGTTAAGGACACAATAGATGCAACATAATTCGAAATATTTTTTCGCAAATATAATTATAACCAATCGCTCTGATGTAACTTAATACAATTTATCCACCCCGTTGTCTTCGAACAATTCTGTTTTTTTTTAATTCTATGAATCGCTGTAGCGTTCTTCTTACTTCCCCTATCTACCCCGGGTCGATTCACCATTTGCTCGATTCACCCTACGAACGCTTCAGACGCCGTTCTCCTGCCTGCATGGGTGTTTCACAAACTATCATTGATGCAAAATTTATACATATTATATTATCCCAGTTTACAAAAGTTTTACATTGATCACTTTTTTCGCCATTGTTTGCATTTGTAGGTTCCTCCAGTATTCACGCAACCAATTTTCGTTTCCCCACCACACGCGACAATCAAATGCAAACAAGTGACCAAGTGTCCAATACTTTTACATTTTTGATATTGAGATTATTAAACATTTTAATGTTAGCTCGTAAATAAAATTATTTAAAACTTTCAGGCTTCGCCAGTAAGGAACGTGGGTTAAAATAAGGTTAGTATTTGTTGCAGTGGTTCTTATTTGATCAAATATATTGTCATTTAAACAATGTCCATATAAGGTATTATTTATTCCTCCCATTATTATCATGTAGTCATTAAGGTTAGTTTTTACTTCCTTATACTTTATGTATAATGCTGTGTACCTTGTTTAACGGACGTAGAACCAATCATATTGCCAATTTGCATATTGAGGGTTTTTTGCTCAAGGATATACAACAATTCTTTCATTCCCACGTGACATGAAATCTTACAGAGTGTCTGCTGTATTATTACTAAATTCATATTATATAATTGTTATTCATTTTTTGTAGTAGCATATTACAGTAGCGACTTTTCGGTTCGCTGCATTAGTTAAGGAAATTTAAATACAATCGTATCAAATAAATTTTTCATTTCTAACAAACGACGTACTCACGTCGCATTTAAATGTACAAGTTGACGTTAAAATACAACGTGTGTTCCTTTTATCGGGCATCTTGAACTGTTTTAAATAGGCCGCGATTCGAGTCCTGACATGAGTCCGGCTGGCATATATTATATCCTTGTATCTCGATCTCGAACTGGTTTTTTCGCCGTAGATGTCAACGCTCAGTAAAGGCACTGAAATCATGTTTTTGCCTGTTGTACAAGATTTTGAATCGATCTGTCAAAGACGTGTTTGCGAGTATATTACGAAAAACGAACGGTTTTTCTTATTTAATTGACACGCTCGATTCGTACTTTATAACGTCGCACGTCAATCAAGATGCGATCGAATCGCTCGCTATGATACATTTGAATGGATCAGGTGGCAATTCTGTAGTACGTTATTGCAGATTAAATGATACGTGAAGTAAAATAGGTCCTAATACCGGAAACCTTGCGCACATACTTACCTGTAATTGACGTTGGAGATACATGTTGTAAATCAATTTACGTTTCAATGTACATAATTACATATGCTCTTTATAACAGAGCTATTCATGCAGAAAATTTTGTTGACTTTTAACTTAGTTTAAAACCAACACATAACGTAACGACTAACATTATTTAACCTTATTCTTATATAAGGCACAATAGCATATATTTGGCAGAGGAATATGAGATAGACAGTTATCATAAAATATCACAATTGGTACAGTACGTTTAGTTACCACTATGTACACCAGAAAAAAATAAAATTCCATCTCTAAATTCTTTAAATAGCCGCTCAGATTATTCTCACAAGCAAGTACATGTATGCACTGATATCTTATGAATTAAATTCAAAAACTAAGTTTGATCCTAATATCACGTAACCAATATGATTTAATTTTTTTTTTATTTTCTCGTATGTGCCACAATATAACTTGAATTCATAGTACTTTATCTTGGTCTTTAAAGCATTCAGCAACCGACTGTATTCCTTCGTCATTTATCGAAAATCCTCTATTTTTCAAATGTTTTTTGAGTTTTGGAAACAAATAATAGTCTGACGGTGTTAAATCCGTAAGCTGCAGTGGTTGGTCAACCAATTCAAAACCAATGTCATCAATTTTATGCAATGGAATCAACAACTCGTGAATGGGAACGTTATCTCGAAATAATAGCATACCTCTGGCAAGTTTTCCTCGTCGTTTTCCATAATTTAGTTAGCAACAGAATATAATAAGCTACCGTGATAGTTTTGTTCCAAATGATTTGATAGATCACATCTTTGTCGCAAAACACTTAAGCAATAATCCTGCCAGGTGATTTTTGAACACAGAATTTTTTGTACAGTGGAGAAGTTGGAAGCATCCACTGGTTGGATTGCCCTTTAGTTACTGGGTCATGGTGATGGAGACATATTTCATCCATAATAACAAGCCGATACAAAAGGAATCTTCTGCAAAACAGTGGTAGATTTCCTTTGACATACATAAATATAGATTGTTAATTAATGGCACTTATGATCAAGGATCAAGGATCAAGCACCGTTGAATTTATTTGTCTGATTTTTTCTCAAACCAAGTTGTGATGAACGATGTCACGTAGACGTTCATAGGAAATGTACAAAGCTACAATATTCTTAATTTTATAAAATCATGTCATGGATAGAATCAATGTTTTCCCGAGTGTTCAAAGTAAGTGTTCTTCTAGTCACTTTACTCATTTGATCGTCCTTGTTTAAATTCAGGAACCCAGTTTTTAATAACGCAGTATGAAGGACACTGAATTGAATTTCTTTGTTCGATAACTCTTTCAAAAAGAAATATTTAATAACTGACAGATATTTTCAAAATAAAGTCGTGATCAAGTTCGGCGATTTATTATAGGAACAATACTATCTTTTTTGTGGAATATTTCCAGGCTAATTATATATCTCGTATCTAGATATAATATTTTTTGATGCATACCCACCTACAATTTTCAATTATTTAGACCGATTTTTCTTTTACCATTGAAATGTACAGTTCGCAGACATTTAATTAATGTCGCTCTAATAACATATTTGATCAAGTTAATGGGGAACATGTAATTCCAATTGTCTGTAATATTTTATGTAAATTTTTACTACTATCATACAATACCATAACGAGAGGTATGTTGGTAATGATTTTTATTTTTAAATCATCTTGTTAATAGGGCGCCGATTTTTAAATTGGATTTTTAAATATTACTATTTGATGGATTTTACTCCGAAATAGCATCTTCATTTAACATTATGGACATTTGGCTGCAATTTTTGCCTTCAAGTATTGCTGCATGGTTATTGCTTCAACAACGCATGAAGTCAACTAAAAATAACTCCGCATGGACCGAGATACTATCATCATAAAAATGTTAAGCAAACCATTTGTTAAATATCTGCAAACAAACTTGTACTTAACCTGTAATGTTCTCGATAAAACATTTATCGCTAAACTTAATAAAACAGGCAATATCTTAAATAATTTAATAATTATTTATAAAACCTACCGAATCGTCTACGTTTCATTTAATCTAAGGATTTGCTAATACAAAGTGCGGCAACATATGACTACGAGGTGAGACCGAAATAGCACGAATAAATTGCTGATGCACATAAAATCTTTCGCATCGTATAGAATAACAAAAATCCTATGGCGTTTTAATATGCAACTTTATTTGCAGTAATTTTACTGCATGCATTAACTCTGGGTCATTATGACGCACAAATTTACAATAAATCCAGATTAATTGTGAGTGCTCAGATAATAAAAATCGCGAACGCCATGCATATCGACATTCCGATAGTGCAGACGTCTAATCTCACCTATAAATTTCATCATATTTCACTAAATAATGCAGCCATAAAAAAGACTTTATTTACGGCAGTCGACGGCGAAAAAAGACAAACTGGGCGCGTTGTACGTACAGCTTCCGAGAAACGGTTTCTACAATTTGCTAACCGATATTAAAAACAAGCGCGGATTCTTTGATGTCGGAGACAGTTTTAATATCCTTTGGGGTGCAATGCGCCCAACCGAGAGACCTGGCAAAAGTACAAAACTTCATGTAGTACAGTGCGTTCACTGTACCTATTTTAAAAATACTAATATAAAAAATATTCCAAGTGTGTATAAAATTAGTGGGAAATTTAATATTCGAATCTCAACGTGTGATTGCGCATTGAATAGAATAAAAGAAGTCACATATAAATTTCACGGTGTAGTTGAAAAACTAGTTTTATTAATAACGCATACTATAAGCTCAATGATCTTTGCTGGAAATTATCCAGCATCAACGAAACATGGTTCGGCGAGGTACAAGGGCATTAGCAAATAAAACCGGCGTAACGAACTTGCAATTTTCACTACTTGCGAGGTGATAACGCATAAATCATCGAAAAAACAATTTAAGTCGTTTTAAATTAAAAACGTAAGACATGTGTACGACAAGTTAATCAAAGAGTAAGCTATAAAACGTCAAATATAAACGAGGGGCAACTTTCGCATTTTGCCACATTTTGCAAATTAAAAAATCGCACAAAAGGTTCATGACATAGATATTTGCGACACTTGCCAACGTGAGTTTCGTAAATTATCCGGACAAATCACATTATCACTACCACTACTGTTTTATGACAATTAAGTTGAAATTCAAACGACGACAAGAAAATAGAAAAATTACGACGTTCAATGTTGACACGTTCAGAATCACATCAATGATTGCCTAATAACATCTATGAAAACGTTTTTGCACACTAAATATTGTTTGCATCACGGACGCGAAATGTTTTAGTACTTTCGAATGAATTCACATTTCTTGTCTCACTAAAACATTCATTATGCCCCCTTGATATAAACGAATAATTTACAACTGATCCAAAGCGGTTGTAAAGAAGTTAAATGCTATGTCACCCGAGGCACTACACCGAGTGGTATGTATCACCTCTACCAAACATAATAATTAAGTGGTAAAATACATCGCAACTAGCCAATAAATTATTAGAGAATAGTCAATACTGTTATGAAATATGGCTTCAGCACTCTCAACTATTCCAGGAAGGGATAACTATATATGAATCATAGGCATATATACATTTTTCGATAATTAAGTGTTGTGTCAAAGTGTTTATTTAGAATGTATTATATGGTCGTTCTACCATTACATTTACCTATATTCGCATGGAATAAACAACGGATACAAATCTATAGTAACATCTCTCAGCTGTCTCAGAAGCCCTTAAAGGGAAATATTATAATTATGAAAATACATCAATTATAAAATTGAAAAAACAAAATATATATTAAATGTAAGTTAGAATGATAGATAAAAATTGCCGATCTCGATTAATAATAATTTATAAACATTTAGTTTAAAAATAATTAGTGGTTCGAGCAAATATTAAAGTAGAATATTTTAACGACTATTCCTAGAATATACACTTCAAAATGACATCCGCGAACATGCATTAAGTGTGAGAAGCTTATGCACGAATCAACCAATTATCAGATTTACGACTATAGTTACAACTATGTAAGATGGCGTATGGTATCGGCTGTTGAAAACAGCCAATGAATACACCAAGATTTAAAAAGTTTGTGCGCACACAACTTGATTTGTATATTGAAACGGACTTTCCTCGGACATTCAGCCACCAGCATTTAATAATAGGCAACCAACCGACTAGCAAAATACTAATTAGAGAAAACAGTCATTCTATTCAATTTAACACTAAGATATATAGTTTGCTTTCTTTAGGCCATCAATTATAATTAAGATAATTATAATTATTGTTGATTATTTTCTGTGGCGATCGACAATATACTGAATGTCTACTTTTCAGTTTGACATGACAAAAATTGTTCAAAATTTAAGGATTCTTAATTTTTTTAAGAATCACTTTAGATTAGGTAAGAGTAAACCCTCACTTCCGGTTGATATATTGTTTTCAAAAATGTGAGGTTTTCTTCCAAGCCACATACACATCTTAAGTTTTAAGTTGCACAATTTTAATTTCAATAGTTTTGGCGCTAGAGCGCATACATAAACATAAAATATAAGAAAGTAAAAAATGTAGTAAATATATCGTAAGGGATCATCAATGAAAATATGCACTTCTTGTTAATTAATAAAAAAAATATCACCGGTGTATTTTTTTTATTCGTTTGTTGAGGTTGGAATAGCACTTTTTTAAAAAAAATAAAAATAAGAAAACTGTTAATCGTGTGAAAATACCGGAAATATAATACAAACGGAAGCGAAATGTGAAATAGTCAAATTGAAATAATCATCAAGAAATAAATGAGGATACATCAAGAAAATATTAAGGTAGCAAGGAAGAAAACAAAAACAATTGGAGAAAACAAATAATGTTGTAAAATATAATAATTATGAAATAAAAAAAAAAACAAAAAAAAATGAATCGAAAAAATCTTTATAAAAACAACCGAAATTGTTAAATTGGAAAACATTATTAAATGTCGTTATAACTTGCAAAACAAAACGTTGAAAATAATAAATAAATCGAAGAAAAAGTAAAACATTGAAGATATGTGAACAATTTCATATAAATGATGTATCGAAAAATTTTCTATGAATTGTAAAATTAAAGCGTTTGAAACATTATATCATAAATCGGTAGAACATTGTATAACAAAAAATCGTGAAAAGGAAGAAATAAAAGAAATAAAAAAATCGTTAAATCAAAAATTGCTGAAAATTATCATAAACCGTTTGGAATTTAACGAAATCATTAAATGTCGTTATAACTTCCAAAGGAAAAACGAAAACGTTCGATAATAAAAATCATTAAAACTCGAAGATAGTTGTTAAAAATTGTTACAAATAATAAATAAATCCAAGATATTGTAAAAGATACAGTAAAAAAAAATGTTAGGTCAAAAATTGAAAAATCGTTATATATCGTAAATTGGATCATTGGAAACATTTGTGCAAATTATCATAAGTCGTAATCCAACTTAACCCAACCGAACCCAACCCAACCCAATCCAATCCAGCTACACATTGTAAAATTTTGTAGGTAGTCGATCAAGTGATTTTTACCAATAATCATGCAAATCGTATTCAAAATAGCACGCCTGGCCATTTCATCGGTCCAACCCAACCCAGTGCAACACTCACCCAGGTAACTAATAGCAAATATTTGCCATATATTAAATATTTCATGACCCGTCGCTATTCGGGAAGGAAATATTTTCAATGTATGAGAAATATTTTCTAGTAAATACCTGGGTGTTGTGTTGGGTTGGCCATTACTTCCATTATGATCATAAATTTTTTGCAAATAAATTATTTCTTCTACAACTCAAAAAATTAACATGTACACTTTATTATTAGATGACACATATGTGAAATATGTTACCTCAACATATTTCACATTATTTTAGACAAAACACTGAAACACTGCAGTTGTGCAAAAATATTGTGTATCACTTGCGCGAAATGTATTAGAGCGTTCCGATGAATTTTTGCCTTGTCAAAAATTTACGTTACGTTACTTTAATCCAAAAACCTGCAAGGTCTCAAAGATTTATAAATGTTTCTATCATCTCTATTAATTTTTTGCAATGTATGCGCTGAGCCATGATTTTCATGTTGATTGTTAAGGGTGATGCCCTAAAACCTCTGTGAAACGTGTGAAAATGTGCAAAATGTGAGTCGTATTTCGGCACTCGTAACAGTTATCAATCTCGTGCATTTATTTCTCCAATACAGTTGATTAATGATCCATCCACAAGTACGACTAATAGTAACATCATTTCTTAAGCTATTTATGCAGCTATTGTAGATTATTATGAAAAAATCTATCAATAAAATATAGAGTTAATATTTTGAAAGAAAGATAAAAATAATTTATAATAATATTTGGCTCCGGTTTCAAAATATCCAGAAAGAATTATTTGCTACCAATGTGTTGGTAGGGGTATTAATTTAATTTGTTATTGAACATTGTTTCCTAATTAAATTATTTCAGAGTCATAAACAGCGTGGTACCTCTGGAATGAAGTTGTTATAGCAGATTTCGTAACGTGAAATTGCTGTTGCAAATTTCGATATTTCTTTCCGGTAGATAAAAATGACAATATTGCATCCAGTTTTACTTTCCCAAGTATAGCTTCCCTCATAGTGGTACCTGAACGTTGTGCTGCATCATGTACTTTATTTAAAAGTTGGTCAAAACATGCTGGAGGCATTCTCATGCAATTTCTATATTCTGAAAGGTCTTCGATAGCAAACTCTTTTAAAGGCATATTTGAAGTTCTATGAAAGATTTTTCAAGAAAACCACTTTCTTCGCAAACTTTTTCTGCAACTTATTTATTCGTTTGTAATGTCAATTACCTCCGCGCACAATATCTTCAAGCATGTTTCAGTAACTTCTTCAAAACTGCTTTTGTCGGCACTTTTTGCTATTTTTGAAAAGTGATTTTGCTCATTTCTTTCCTGTATTTACTAAAATTCTGTGTAGTAGAGTAGCAATACGCTAGTATCTAAATCCATTTATACCATATCAATATATTATTAAATATATGAAAATAATAAAGATGCAGTGGTTTTCGTATAATATGTATCTAGTACGTAGTATGTGGGTCGTACACATGTCGTTGTATAACTATGTGATGCATGCAATTAGTTGTAATGTTTATATATTGATTCAAAAGCCTGCAGACCATTCTTATGGAGTTATATGATACGATAACAGGCCTTCATATGATTTAAAAATAAACAAATCTGCAATGGATTTGAATGTGGGGAGGCAAAATGTTTCTAGTAAGGTGCCAGGATCCCAGTACGACTACGACAACTTAGGTAAGATCTGAAAGAAACCTTTGTATTTATATAAGATTATCGCAAATTGAGGATCCTGGATTTCTTCCCGCCTGAGTCTTGTAGACGCTTCGAGAGTCTTACAAGATCCTTCGCACACTTCCACATCACTTCCTTCCTGATGGAGGTAAATGATATATGGCTACTCTAACGTATTGCAATCCATATTGCCACTGTTTTTCTAAGACATCTGTCACGTTCTATAAAACTATGTTTCTGTATATCCTGACTTCCGTTGTGGACTACAAGCAAAATCAGGAGTCGTCAGCAAATAAAATTCTAGTACGCAATACAAATTTTTCAATAATCTGATCTTTGCGATATGCTATCCGTTGGACATAAAATGTTTTGATTTGACTATCTAGTACCTCGAAACAAATGGTAACGTCTTGGCGTCGTAAACAAAATTGGCAAACCATGTTCTTACGTTCGATTTTCATTTATTCATTATATTTACCACAAGAGGGAATAAATGACAAATAAAATATTATAATCTTAAATTATATATTAGATAATTACGCAAGGTCCTTTTAAATATTGTTTTTGATGTCTTCACTTACTATTTACTCGAAATTGGTACAAAATATGTACGGTTAAGGCAGAAGGACTGTTTACAGTTTATGTGGCTTATTATCATAATCAAGTTACAAATTGATTATATAGTAAAACCCTTTCACATGTTGCCAAACGAACTAACGCCGAGAAACGTGAAATTTACGTACAAGTATATTTAGATTTATCGTAAACACCGCGTACTGCTCCTTTTGAACGCTAATGGTGTCTAATTGTACACAAAACCCTAAACAAATCACTTCAAATTTAACGAGCCGTAATTTTTACATTATGGGATACTGCGAGATCTGGCCGTGGAAATAAAATTAACCAAATTAGCAACACATATGCGAAAACTATAAATCGCTGCAATAAAATCACCTAGCATAAGCGACCATGTGCGAATATATTTATAGCGGGATCGTTACTCCTGGTGCGTGATGCTAGTTCAAAACGAAGTGCTACATTTAAATATGAATGGAACATAAATTATTAACCTCTGTAATAATACGCCCTCGTAATTGATGTTGGCAGAGTTGCTTTCGAATAAGAAAGGCGGATTCCAACTAGATCAGCTGAACAAATACAAAAATTTCATAATGTAGCCGTATTTTTTTAACAAGCGGTAACGTGAGACCAAGTGTCGTCGTGGACGCGAACGTATCGATTTGAAAGCCAATCACGTACAATTGTTAAAATACGATTAAAAGTTTCTCGGTCCCCTATATCACACGTATAAACAAGCCGAATCAGATAATTAAGTGGTGCCATTAAGAAATCTGGATTAGAGCTGTTGGTGTTAATGTAGTCATAATTTTGCAGATTTTTGCCGTCCACGTTGTATTTGTTTTTCCCACAAAACTCCGTATTACGGAGCGGTGCCATTTATCATTTTTATCACCTATCGGCTGCTTCACTTAATACGTCGCCGCGAAATTCTTTTATAAACACGTTTCGCGGACTACTACAATTTTATTGTCCGACGAAAAATATTTATACATTATCTTTGTGATAGTATTATTATTATTACTAATGTAATATAAAACATTGACGTATTTAAAATCCTTCTCACCGGTGCGATGCGATCACCACACATAAAAATGTAACATAAGAAGTAATAGTAATACTAAAGAAAACAATTTGAAGAGCCTCAGGAGAGAAATATTTTAATTAAAAATATGCGATTTATAAATGAAGGAATTATTGGAATGGTTTTTGTTATTTAATTTAATAATTCTGCATTTTTACACGTTTTTAAACCGGTTAAGATCTTCTTCTACCTTATATAAGTAACAAGTTCTGAAACTTTCTAGCAACTACAATTTGAAGATATTTTTCAAATTTCAGTTAACAAATTCAATAAGCGGAACAAAGTTCGACATTGACCTGCGATAGAGAAAAATAACTTAACGCGAGTATATACTCCCTATGAAAAGTAGCCGATGTCGACTACGTCCTGTATCGTGACGTCACCGGAACCTCCACACGGTGGAGAGCCCGGATTAAGATAGCAGCAGAATGAACCACCGTTTGAAACAACTGAAAACGATGTTAGAATAATCAAGATATACAAACCAATACAACAACTACTTTTTCATTTTAGTTTTAAGTAAAGATGTATGTATAATCAATTCCCTTCTACCCGAAGGTGTAGGGTGTAATAGTTTTAACAATTCTTAATAAATATCTTCCATTCCTCTCTGTTTTGTGCTAGTTTCTTTGCATCTGTCCACATTATTCCCTTGTTCTTTAAAATTCTTCCTATCATCTTATCCCATGTCTCCTTAGGTCTTCCGCGCTTCCGTTTTCCTATATGTTTTGCTTCCCAAATCTGTTTAGTCGGTATTGTATCACTCATCCTCTGCATGTGTCCCCACCATCCCAGTTGTCGTTTTTCTATGTACTCCTCTATTGGTTCTATGTCAAGCTCTTTTCTAATTTGTTCACTTCGTATCCTGTCTCTTATTGTTACTCCCTTCACTCTTCTCAAATATTTCATATCCGACGCTCTAATTTTGCTTTTTTCCTTTGATGTTAGTACCCAATTTTCACACCCATAAGTTAAAATAGGCCTGTACATTATTTTATAAACCTGCATCTTTGTTCTCTTTGATATTTCCTTTTTATTTATAAATGCCTTATTCATTGCATGATACACCCTGTTTGCTTTTTCTATCCTTTTATTCAGCTCAACCTCCTGTCTGCCTTTTTCATCCAGTGTTATTCCCAGGTATTGATAACTGCTGACCTGTTCTATTTCTTCACCTTCAATTTTTATTTGCGCACGTTTCATTTCTTCTGTTACCACCATAATCTTTGTTTTGCTCTTGTTTATTTTCATTCCTTTATCTTTTAGCGCTTCATTCCATTCTTTCAAGTTTTCACCCAGATCTGTTTCGTTCTTTGCTATGATAGCTACATCATCCGCGAATGCACACACTGTGATTCCGATTTTTCAAGTTTCCTGTATCCTATATACAGCGGTTTCGCTTTCTGCTTCATGTTCTTAATTATGTCGTCCATGAAAGTTATGAACAGAAGCGGGCTTAGGCTTCTTAGGCTGTCTTAGTCCTTCCTTGGTTAGAAATACTTCGGATTTAAGGTTTTTACTGATTACGCAGTTTCTGGTTCTCTTATATAAGCATTTAAGTAAAGATAATCATCAGAATTCTGAAGATCCATTCCCCACTCGTACAGCCGAAAAAGTACTGAATCACCGCAGTTGTGAAGGAATTATACACTTTTAAGCTAGACTCATACTATAACATAATGAAAAAGAAAAGGGTTCACATTTATAAAACATTTATTGACAAAATCTTTGCGTTGATTGCCCACTTTACCCCATATCCTTAAATTAACAGCCTACGATTATGCAACAAAAAGCCGGCGCAAACTGACTTTTAATTTAGGGATATGGGGTAAAGTGGAAATTCAATGCAAATATAATTAATTTGAATCCATTTGTTTTTTCATCAATTTTTATCAATTTAACGCAATAATTAATCCTATAATTCCTCGGTGATCAGTGTGGATCTAGCTTAAACGTTTGTAATTATTTCCTTGCCGACCATGGCGTTTCAGTGCTTTTTCGACTGTAACAGTCGAGAATGAACCCTATAATTATTATCTTTACTTAAAACTAATGTGATAACGAGAATAAATAATGTTTTATGAATAATACAATCCGAATATTTATCCGTAAGTATAATTTGTATATCTTAATTATTCTAACCCCATTTTCAGTTGTACACTGTAGTTTGGTCCGCTACTACCTTATCCGAGATTTTCATCTTTAGGAGATTCCAATAGTACCACGGTATAGGGCTTAGTATACGTCGGATCCTGCCCTTAGTGTTTATATTCATACATTGAGATATTTTCTTCTGCGTATTCTACTTTAGTGCATGGTTATTTTTTCTTCTAGGTAGGGCGGAACACCTTATTTTTTTGGTGTTTCTTCGCTTTATTAAGCAACTATGTCACTTGTATGGCGCCAGTAAATGTTGGACTTAGAAGGAATGATTTCTCAACCTGATTTTTTGGCAACAGAATGACTTTATTTAAAGTCTTGGCTTTTATAATTGTTTGCGAAAACAAAATTTTATCTCATAGTGGCTAGTGAAGAAACCGATGAATGAGAGCTGACTAGTACAGACATTTTAGTTATTACGCCTTCGCGTAATAGTGTTAAGCGTAACAAAATGCCTCGAGTTCGAAGACATCAAAATTATCACCATGTTAATGGCATTGATGGGATAGAATTGTTGCCTATCGAGATGTTGGTTAGTCATATCGCGAAATTGGCCGCCGTGTTAATTATACTGCAAGGACGGTAATGCGTGTATATCGTGTGTGGACAAAAAGATAGAGGAACACGAAGAAGACAAACTGGTCACTAGAGGCTTTGTGAAGAAGGTAGACTAGAAAGCTTACTATCTGTTTAGATGTTTTGCTTTAAGGGATAAGGCCACCATTCAACTTTTAAAAAATCATTTTTTTTTATTAACTCAGAACCTTCCTCAAACCCTCAAGAATAATTAAAAAAAGTTTAGTAATTAGAAAAAATCCCGAACCGCTCGTTTGCGATAGTTTGCGGAGACGCCTCGCGGCACATCAAATGCATGTCGCATGATTGCCTTCTAATTTTGAGACATGTTAAATCTAATAGACCACGTAGGGATTTCTTGATAAGTTGTGTACTTTTCTTTTTATAATCAATCGAATATGTAATTTTTACGTAAAAAAACAACTTTCTATTCATATGCCCACCATTTTTCGGCAAATCGATATTTTCAAAATTCCCTACGTAAACCAGTAGCTTATGATATATTCTGAAGGAAACTTGTTGAATTTTTAATCTAGGATCACATTTGGGCGTACAGTCGGTTCGCCCGTTTTAGATCTCCAAGAAAACTCATCTTAGGAACCGTACCCTGGAGGGGCCATTTTTCACTCAAAAACTAACAAAAAAATTATTTGTACTCATAAATACTTCGTGAAGTACTACATAAAAAAGCGACAGGTTTTTCACCGTACTTCTGTAAAAAAAAATCCTAAAATTGTACTTTCATTTTGACGCTCATGGTGGCCTTACCCCTTAAGGAAGGTATGTCACGTGACCGGCCCAGTTTACTGAAAAGCGTTCGGTCAGGTCGAAGTTGCTAAAATATGAGAGTATCTTTGAACATTGAGTAGTTCTCGTATTATAGTCGCCGTTTTGCTGTGGTTTTATGCTTTTACTACAGATTTATTCAACAACAGTTCTTTTTAGAACTAAATTTACGTGTGCATCATTGAGAGGCCGTAAAAGCTGTGTAATTTAGCGTTTTATATCGAAGGTAAGTTTGAAGTTATGATAACTAGATTCATTTTATAAATACTATAAATAAATAACGATAAATGATATTTTGGAGGTAGTTTGAGGATGAAGCTAACGATTGGAAGTAAAGGGAAGGTGATCCACAGCCATGCCCGAGAAATTATTAACAACGTTTTCCAGTTTATGCGGTTGTAAGTTGAAAATCAAGGCCCCATTTTAAGGAACGACTGCTTGCTGCTACGAAAATTTTAAAAACTACCTACCACAGCATTGTGAAAGTATTTAAAAAAGTGAAGTCTGGTGAAAGTACATTCTTTTCGACACGACGTAAAAATCGATCTCGTAGAAGCCACAAAAAGCTCCATTTGGGAAGGCGACAAAGTAACTATTCCTACGTTTATTCATGATTTCTTTATAATTGAGAAACGAAAACCTACACTGAAGGGCATTTACAATAAATTTGCAGACTGAGGCTTGGAATGTCAAGGAGGCTTAAGCACTTTAGGCAAAATAATATACAACATGTGGTTTAAGTAAGTTGAATAACCGATATGCATGTAAATCAAGTAATCAATATTAACTTTATAAAAACTTGTAAAAACGTTTTAATGGAATCGGATAATATACGTCTCAAGCGTGTTACTTATTTAGAACAACTTAAGAAATACAAAGTATAAGGAAGGCCTATAATATTTCCGATGAAAGCTATATTCATAGCACTCGTAGCATAACACCAAATGAATGGTCAGATGGCAACACGCCCGGCAAGAAAAAACCGTATTCAAAGGGTAAACGATTGATTTTAGTGCATGCTGGCGGCAAAGATGGATTGATTCCCAATGCCTTATTGATGTTGAATTCTAGCACGAAATCTGGAGATTACCAAGATGACATGAACTATCAACATTTTTCTAAATAGGTTAAAATTTATTTCATTTCTTCCACCAAGATCCGTGTTGGTTGTTGATAATGCCTCGTACCATAATGTGGCTTTAGAGAAACATCCAACATGCTCATCTGTAAAAGTAGATATGATGATATGGCTGGCAGAGAGAAATATTCCCCACGACCGAGCAAAGCCGAAGCCAAAACTATATGAAATAATTAAGCAACATAAACCGGAACATCGGAAATACGAGTTGGACGCGTTGTTAGATGAATATGACCATTCGGTTATGAGATTACCTCCGTATCATCCAATTTTAGAAGATTTGGGCAATTGTGAAAAATTGGGTTGCATCGAACGATGCAAATAATACACTTGCAGATGTGAAGAACCTCGCGTTGGAAAAAATTAATGCTATAACAGCACAAGAATGGTGTGGAATAGTGAAATAGATGAATTAAGTGATTTTGACGATCTAGAATAGTTACTTAATATTTTTTGTTTATGATTTATGTATCGTATTATACATACATACATACATGTTATCAACTACAACATTGAAACTTTATTTGTTTATTTGTTATTATTTGTAACGCTTGGAAATATTAACTTGTTAATTTTGAATTATTCTTCCATTTCCTGGAATATAAGTTTATCACCTAACTATTTATAACTAAAATAAAATTATGGTATTTTTACGCAATTCTTGCAATTGATAATCCACCTGCGTTGTTTATTTATGCAATTACCGGCATGTTAAATTTTAAATATTCATTGTAAAAAAGTAAATGATCGATAGCCAATGGCTTCATAATTGTATTTAATTCTTTAATGATTAGATTATTACATGTGAAATGCACTGCACATTTGCAAAAATAATTAAATTGCAAATACACATGAGGAAAACTTTTGGATTACTCTGTCAGTACGTAAATAAATAAATAAATAAATAAATAAATATGTTGGAATATGTAAATTTAATTGAATAAAAAAATTTAAATCATTTTATCTACCCTTGCTGTTAAAGTGCTACTTTATCTACTCAAAATAGTTGATAAAAAAATTGTTTAACTTCTGCTATAGAAAAATAATAATAAATTGGCGGTGGCTCTTGGGTTAATTGCCAACACTACAATGCAACGTCCAGAGAATGTAGTAATAACTAGGAACATCTAAATTTTGTTTCATGCCCATTTTTGGAAAACTTCGTGATGTGTGAACCCAAAGAAAAAACGTATGTTACGCCACTGGGTTTTTACCTACGCGCATGGTGTGGTCACATGACATACCTTTCTTAATGTAAAACATCTATACAATATATCGCCGCGTTCGAGCCTTTTGACTTTTTTCGTACCCTCCAAGATTAGTGCTTCCTTTGACTGCGAACCACTGTCGTCAATCTTTGAACTAATCCAAAGCACGGCAGCATTGAGTCATCGGCGACGAATCGCGATTCTGTCTAGGTATGGACGATGGTCGCAGAAAGGTAAGACGCCACCGTGGAGAGGGTCGTGGTATTGGGTTTGCTCAACAGCATGTACACCGAAATGTTAGAGTAATGGTATGGGAGGGCTCTCGCCTATCTTAGCCGATCACCACTTCTCTTTATTCGAGGAAGTATGATAGCTGCACGTTATTTGAATGATTCCCTATAAACCATTTTACTGCCTTATCTACATGGCGGCCCAAACGTCCTTTTTCAACAAGACACCGCACCCCACCCCATATTGCTTGTCGAACTATGGACTTTCTCCAAGAAGCAGTCGTTAATGCTGTGTTTGCCATGGCCACCCGTTCACCGGATTTAAATCCCATTCAACATGTATGGGATTTGATGGGGAGAAGACCGCTTTGCATCATCCTCCACGGACTCTGGCACAGTTAACACACATAGTTTAAGTTGCTTGGAACGACGTGCCACAAGGAGACATCGATAATCTCATACTATCCATGCCTAGATAGTACAGGAGTGTACTTAGATAAGGAGTAGCCAAACATATTATTATTTTTTTTTAGTAAATGTTAATAAAATTTCTTACAAATGTTATCGTTTCATTCTGATGTAAGACTCACACATTTCCAAAAAAATCAAGTTCGAGAAATTGTTCCTTCTTGGTGTAATGTAATGCTTCTAATGTCAGTGAGCCATGTAATACTCGAACTCCAATTGGTGAAGACTCAGTCAAATCACATGTAAAATGTATTACTATATGAATTTTTATCGGTTAGTTAGTTACCCAGTTTTATTAAAAGGTTAGAAATAAACAAATATGACAGACTGTTTAGTGACCTTTTAAGAGTGATCGACTCGACTCGACACTAATGTTGTTGGTAAGATGCCATCGAATATCAATATGATTGTGTTTTAAGATATTTCATTAATGAATGATTTATTTATACTTTCTAAATTTTGTGTGCTAAATAAGATATAATTTTACATTTCACTCGTTTTTTGAAAATGTAAAATTAATGTATTTTAAATGAAGGTTTCAAAAATGATATTTAAAGTTGATATGTTATTTAATGTCTGCATATCCACAAACGCAGAAGGAAATGCAGACAATTTGACGCCATAAAATTCATACCATATGAATCTGCGCCATTGGATTTTAACGAGGTAATAACTTATAATTGTGTTATTATTTAATGATTGGTATAACACGTAAAATGTTTAAAGCAGCAATGCACGAATAATGAACAACGCGCCTAAAATAATTGCAGCAAAACTCATAGGCATACATACTCCAAGCTAAACTTCGAAATTCAATTCCTTACAGCTTTATTACCCGTATCGTAATGCGTCCATTTCGGACAGACATCCGTTTCGTAGTATAAATTAGTGTGCTTTTTCATTGGGCTACCGTTCACTTTAGAAAAACCGGTCCCAATTTTTAAACAAACAACTTCCATCAGCGTGGTGCATTCGTTTTAGATGCACCTTCGCCGTGCCCTCTCTATAGAGGTGCTGCAACTGTATGGTCGATGTGCGGTGCACCTGTGCGTGAGACCCGACCGTTACTAAGTAAAATCATTAAATTGCACGTGTCAGAGAGCGTTTTTCTCAAAAATTAAACGAACGTTTCTTCCAAATGTAACTTGTCGTTTAATTTATCTTTACGACGGCGATAAATCTTTGGCATTACAAATGACAAAATGTTAAGTATCGTGAAATAAAATTTTGTGGTCTGATCGTAAATATGCATATGATTTTTTTTGGGTGGTCCAGTAAGCCGGCGCATTTTTTCCATTGTGAATACAAAAATGTATGTTAAAGATAACTTAAGCGCAACGAAATAAATGTAGTAAACAGAAAGACATATTCGAAGAAGTCAGGATATGTTTATAGTTTACGACGTATTGTTTTAAACCGCAACGTGTAAGACTTAACTTTTAGCGATACATACGATATATAACACATTATTGTAATTTCAAAAGTTTTTTGCTTAAGTAATCATCATGCGTGTACCATCACCAGCAGATGTACCAGCAAATGGTTTTAATATAACAGCTGTTAAGATATTTACAATATTTACAAATGTATAAGCATTCCAAAAATATTTTGTTATTTGGTATTTGTTCCTATTATTTACTTTTTGCTTATTATTATCATTGTTAAGTATTGTTGTCCTTGCATTTATATATTATATTTATATAGTCGAAATGTTCCGAATGCGATAAATCCAGGGCTACTATCGTCGTTAGCTTTCTCTGTAATAATATGGTCTTCTATGAATTCATATTCATTAAATGTGCTCTTCTTCTGGTTAAGTAGCTTTCTGTAACGAAAACTTCTTCTTCTTTGAATCTTTTATTATTTCGGCGATTTTATATATTCCAAATGTCTAAACTTAACAAAATTACAAAATTTATAAATTTCTTTGTGTAGTCCAATCAAAATATATTTTTATAGCATTCTTAATTAGAATATAATGATTTAATAAATAATCAACAGATCAATTTAAGTTTTAACTTTTACATAACAATTTGTTAAATAAGAGAACTTTATGCATTTGAGCAGTTAATTTCGTCAGATATATAATTTGCCGCCATTCGTGTAGGATAATTCACAATTGGTTTGTAGTTTAATTGTTTAGTTTCGTGCATTTGATTGCTACATACATAAATTTCTTTAAATAGGCATATGTATTCGAAATGCCTGGTAACCGATCGAAATTCATTAACGCCGAGATAAATAGTAATGCAAAAGTACCTCACATCAGCAGTTCCTAAATTATGTTCCGTAATTTCCACAGAGTTTCGCAAACTCCTTGTGGAAAAATCTCGAAAATCACATTTAAAACAGAGTTTAAAATTATCAGTTAACGTGACAAACGATTAGTAGTTTGATTCTAGTATAAAAATGTATGGGTAAGGATGCATAGATTATTTATAATCATTTTCTATAACTATTATGACCCATTGATAAAAAAAGCAAAATAATATTGCTCGTAGATCTTGAAAATAAGGTAATGTAACAAACCTAAATGTTCGTGATCTTGGTGAAGAGCTTTCAATGGTTCTTAACACAATGGTAGCAAACTCTTACGATACTTTGACACAAAGCTAATTATGAAATCGCAAAGTGCACACTTGGCTTAACATGCTTTTTAATAAGAAACACAAGGAACTCTATTTAATCCACTTAACAATTTGCACTAGATGTAAATTGCAAGAACGTGTCTTCTACAAAAAAAATGCTGCAAATTAAAGTGTATTAGATTACATTGTCAGATATACACAGTAATTCGTATTACCACCCACAATTTCTATTTGTTTGTTTTTAATACTTTCTTACACTTAATATGTTATAAATTATCACAAGTTACTAGTTTCAGTATAATGGGGTGCGTAATTATAATTTTAATTTGCATTTGTTGATACATGTATTAAAAGCATTTACTCCCAACCTCGATTTAATGTTAAAAAGGTATTATTATTAATTAGTAGCATAAAAATAGTAATAAAAACTAATAACATTAAAATTGCCTCAGTGAGTAATTAACAACGTTGATGAGCACCGCCCGTAAACTTATCGAGATATCTTGCGGCTATCATTGTTAATTATCATGGCCGGTCTAATATTAGAGATTTGAGACTGCAGGCTAAATTTCATCCTTTGTAATAAATTGCAACAATAGGAAGGCCCCTCGGCCCGAAATGACCGGAACGTGTGTATAACATATCAAGCAAGATGCGAATAAGCTACGTTATACTATAACGCAGCTAAATTCGCTTCCAAACTTTACAATTTAAAATAATTACTTCTGAAACAACGCTTGAGTACATTGTATTTTTTATTTGGTTGTAATCCTTTGTGGTACATCACGAGCACAAAAATTATGGTTGTGCTATTATAAAGTTGTCTGCATGTATAATTTAGGTGTCGCCGCTAGTTATGCACTTTTATGTTACACAATCGTGTTTACATATTCATTAACAATCATTTTCCCATAACTCGTCATTTGTTTGCATATATTTGAATAAATCATTTTACTTTGATAGGGTGATCAAGTTCAAAGTCGATAAATGAAGGCCACTTTCTATATGAAGACATTTATGCCGAGTGGGACGTAATTACGCACCATTATGACCAGCTTTATGTTGGGTAAATTACCCTCGTTTTATATTGTGACTAACTGCGCTTGATGCAAAAAATGCCGCTTGATAAATAAACTACAATATATAACGCAATCTGACCTATCAATCTGTACGTGTATATTGCGTATATTAGATTATAGGAAGTTATTTCATTATTACATTTCAAAGTAACATGCGTAATGCCTATATTAATTTTAATATTCATAACTTCTTAGGCACAATATGCTTCGGCTATGAATAAAGTGTAAATAGCTGATCATTGGAAATTTCTGTTGAACTTAAAAGCATGTAATTTGGAAACTGATTAGCATCTAACGCGATAAAAAAAGATAAATTTATTTAGAAATAAATTAAGATGGCCATAGAGGATGAAGGCTGGCACCTTCCATCGCATTGTTAAGGACTGTAGACAGGTCTAAACACGATATTCATAAATATGTATAGGACACAATCCATTCAAACATAAAACTGAATGACAATTTTCTCTAAGGCACATTGTGTAATCGTCGTGTAATTTATAAATAGTTACGCGGATAGGTGTACACATTTGCAAACTTAGAGAAACAATTAAAGAGTCATTGTTGAAACTAAAGTCAACTGTACTTCTACATTCGTTGGTCAGACGCGTTTGCATGTTTCCGTCTTCTCCATCGAGGAGCATAGGAGGTAGTTGTCAATCCTATATGAAAAGGATGTGGTTTTAATTTATTTAGTAGTAGAAATGCTAATATGCTAATATGCTAATAAAATATTATCGTATAATTCAGAAGAGTAGACCAACCAGTTGCAGTATGTCGGTAGGAATGAAGGAACGATGGGGTATATTGCTAGGTATCGTATTTTTATTGTTTAGCGGATGGTGTAATACATGCTTTTGTTACAGGAAAACGAAATCTCGGTTCTGTGGCCACTTGTCACAACGGTTATGCGTCTGGCAACCCCAGCAAAATACGTGATGGGGTCTCCACATAGGCGAAATCATAGACCGATTGGTGTAAGCTGCTATAGCTGCTGGGTTTTGGAGAATTTACAGCATTGCAAATGAATATTAGTTAGAGGAGATATAACAATAGACATCAATTTAAAAAATATGCAGGGATGGAGAGATTTTAAAATGAATCAAGCTGATCAAGTGATTATTTTGAATATGATTTTACCGATAAAACTGCATGGTCTCCGACGAGTAAGCATTCCACTTAAAGTTATGTCCTATGTTCGTATGTTCGTATTCGCCTGTTAGAATCTGCCATTTAACAATTACTATAATATTTAGAAACGACCAGATCGGTTGTTAGTATAGGAGAATATTGGGTTTGTCGTTTTAATTATTTTTTTTATCATAAATACGAACGAATTGCATATTTTTGGGCGAAATTCTTATGGTGGTAATAAATATTTTTCGTGTTGAAGCAAATAGAGTAATTAAAGGCTTTTGATCACTCAGTTTGTGTGCTATTATAGCTATTAATGTAACGAGAATATTATGCGATTTATAATAATCGAGGACGTTGCTACAGTGACGAGGCGGCGCGGGCGCTAGCCGCCGAGTCACTTAGGCAACGTCCGAGTGTGTAAATCGCTAATATTCGAGTTATATTCAAAGCTTTATCGCATCATCGTTGAAGTATAATCAGGGCGATGCAAAAACAATTAAACAAATCAACAATTTTCTGTCATAAAAAAATTCGTTAGTTTAAGTCACGTTTTTGTAATTTAGAAATATATCATGGAAGATTTCGATATTCCTGCAAATATTTTGGAAGCAGCAGATAGTGCACGATTAGACTTGCTTCCAGAAAAGTCGAAAATATGTTACGAAAAAGAATATCGTCTTTTTTGCGAGTGGCGAGTACGAGAACAAATTCAAGGTGCGTCGGAAACGGTCTTGCTGGCCTATTTTGTGAAACTCTCAAATGAATATTCTCCTTCATCTTTGTGGCCAAAGTACAGTATGTTGCGAGCTTGTTTGGAATTGAAGGAAAGAGTGGAAATCGACAAGTATGGTGCTTTGATAAGATTCATCAAGAAAAAAATGTTGGACATCGAGTTAAGAAATCCAAAGTACTCACGAGAGAGCAAGTTAAAGAATTTGTGTGTACAGCTCCAGATAAAGAGTTTTTAATGATGAAAGTGGCCTTTTTGATTGGGCTAGGTGGAGCTTGCAGAACCAATGAATTAGTGAAAATGTCTACAGACGATGTTGAGATGTTAGAGAGTAAGATAGTTGTTACCATTCCCGACTCAAAAACTCACAAGAAAAGATTTTTTTCCGTTTTATCTGAAGGTGATATTAATCTAGTGGCTTTATTTCAGAAATATATAGCATTACGGCCGCGGCATGTTACACACAAAAGACTGTTTGTATCGTACAGAAATGGAAAGTGTACGATTCAACCTTGTGGTATTCATTTTTTCTCAAAAATTCCTGAGAAGATTGCGTCATATCTCAAACTTGAAAATCCAGCTATGTACACCGGCCATTGTATTCGGAGATCTTCAGCAATTTTACTTGTTAATGCCGGTGGAGACATTTTACAGCTGCAAGAACTGGGTGGTTGGGAATCAAGCAAAGTTGCAAAGGAATATTTAGAAGAAAACCTGACAAAGAAGGTTTCAATTGCGAAAAAGATTCACGTCGGAAACGATTCAATAAGCAGTGGATCAAAAACTACAGAATCAATGGAATTTGCACGTACAAGTAAAACTTTGGAGGAAGTAAGAGACTTGGATTTAATGTATGCTGAATCATCCCATCCGAATGATGCCAGTAAAGCTGCAGAAGACTTAACTATGATGATGGATACGAAATGCGTATCATTCAACTTTAACAATTGTGAAAAGATTGAAGTTCATGTTCATAAATAATTGTGTTCTAGACTTTGTATTATTGTATCTAACGTATTATGAGTATCTATGGTATTATGTGCCTTATAATTATCAATAAATGTTTAACATAAAACGATCATAATAATCGATGATACGATAAATAATATTATTTTTCCCCACTGAGTTGCAAAATATATGTTTTTCGATACTTCAATTAGAGTTGCGAAAATTTTCCTTTTCATTATAAGTGATAAGTGAATGTATTTTAATACAGGTGATAATAACATTTGTCATCCATTACCAAAAATCATAGCGACTTCATATCTTGCAACTCAATTGCGAAATGACAACATTTTGACAACATGTAATTTTATTTGCAAGAAAGACACGAAATATCTGTTACATTTTATATCTAAGTTTTTTCGTAATGTGTAGCAAACATGGAGTGATGAAAAGCAGTACTTTCATCACTCTACCTTTCGTGACAGAACGCACCATCAAAATTGACTTTACTTCCAGTAAAGTCAGCTTAAAAATATACTTAACCTGTTGGCATTTTAATGCCCATTTTCATATTTGGAACTACTTCAATATCAGCCTCTATTGCATTCTGTTTTGTTTAATATGTATTCATGCGAAAACGTGAAAAAACATAATTTGTGGGTAGCGAGCACCTTGTAGTTTATAAAATAACAATGGAGATTTTTTTACGACTGCTTTAGAATGTGTATACAGAATATTAATGGTAATGCAAAAATTGAAAATAATAAAAAAAGTGGAGCGGAGATGAGAAACTGCACATTCTAAAATTCACCACTTACAAAATTGTGTCACGTGATACAGAAATGACTACTGCACAAGAAAAATGATGCAAGTACAAATATACTAAACCACTTAAAGTTTATGCGAAAAGTTTGAACATAAATTTATGAAATGAAGATGCCCCCAACTTGGAAAAATATCGCGAAAATTTCACACCAGTTACAGAACTAATTGCAAAGTTAGAGTGGCACGAGTCATTCTTGAGCGAAAAGTTAAAAGCACGAAGTCCTTTGTTAATCCTCCGCTACCGATTCGCCGCCTGGAAATGCATGGTAAGCGCATATGGGTCCTGAATGCCCTTATTAAATTTAATAGAAGTGAAGTTAAACACTCTTTATGTTTATTAAAATCCCGGAACTCGGAAATGTATGCGCTATTTACTTTGAAACAAACTGCTCTACGCCAACGGAAGGCGAACGTTCCGAATTAAGCAAAACGCAATTTTAAATGTTTACTAATAAAAATCACTACATACATTAACTTGGTAAAAATAGTATTTTTAATATGTATTGACCAAGGAGTTGATGGATTGTCAGCGTGTTAAAGATAGATGAAGTCCAACGTGCTATTCTTAGATAGCTGTTACACAACTGATGCGATATAACTAAGTGGAATCATGTGTATTTTTTATGAATCATAGATGAAGATTGAAATTAACGGTTGGCGATGTGGCAACCAAAATAGATTTTTGTTATCACCGGAGTTATGTTTTGTGTACGACGTGGAATAAATACATATTCCATTGTTTCTCGTCTACAGTAACGTAGATCACTATTATATTACATGTTAATATACGAAATTTAAACCGAAATACACCACGTCGTAAAAACATTTATGATTATATCCATGATTTCCTATTTTCAATTATCAACTTTAATTTCTATATTAAACCTGGGAACAGCAGCAATAGGAACCTGTAACGCTACGAGGAAAACCTTGGAATAACGAAATAAAAATAGAAGTGGATGAAAAAACAAAAATGGGGAAATTATAGAACAAATAATAAAAACGCGATAAAATAGCAAAATCGCACAATGTAAATCTAGTTTATTTTTGCCATAAAACTATAATATAAATCTATATAGATTGGGCAGCTAACAAGAAACAAGCCACGAAATAGGGAAGAACACATCCATAGTACGTAAAGAAAGAAAGAAACAACACGAGAACAGAAAGCTATAAATCTACGAGAACAAATATATCGTAACACAAAACAGAAAAGGCTCAAAACGAATTTGGAAGAAATAGAGGCGCCTGCCTATGATATAACATTGTTACTATCACACAAAAAAGCGGAAAAGCAACACGAACGAGAAGACATGTACAAGAATGCTTCTCGGATATGGACAAGGAAAATTAAAACGGATGAAAAAGACTAGAAAATAGTCCCAACAAGAAATAAAATACTAGAAAATGTCCGATATGAACTAGGCCTCTAACAACGGAGTATATTTAGCCCTTGCTCAACCTGGTGTTACATAACATATTTAGGTGATAAAGGTGATAAAAATTAAAGACAAGAACCCCCCCCCCCCCATTCAATGAATTACGAGGTCGTCTTTTTCCATACCTCTTGGGCTTCGTATCCTCTTTTTCTTAGTCTATATTCTTCCGTTCTATGTATATGCCTTAATCATTTTAATTTATGTTGTATTATTATTTTAATTATTGTTATGTCCACTCTGAAGGTATCGTTTTTAATTTTTCAAGACAAGGATGTAAAAAGGTACGTTACCAATATATAGACAACCAATGTAGGAGATATGGAAAGGAAATTTTTATTGAAACGAATCCAATAAACCAAATTTCTCAAAGAGGATACAGGAGTAGGAAAACCATACATATTAAACATTTTAAATGACGATGAGAGTGAAGAAGATTTACACCAAATAGAAATAAATCCGAAGATTTTACCAAGAAATAAAAAAAGACAGCAAACGCTTACCATAAAAAACCCACTTTAAAAACCATCAAGGAGTCTTACTAAATGAACCGACGCAACTAATATAAATATGGAAGGAACACTTTGATGAACTCCTGAATACGAGTATTAAGGAAGACAAAACAGTTTACAACGCCAGAGGGGAAGAGAAATATATAAAAGTACCAACGAAAGATTAAGTCACAGAAATAATCAAAGACCTAAAAAATAATAAAAGTCCATGGGAAAACGAAGTATCTGCAGGAATGATTAAAGCAGAGGAGTTCACTTAATGAGCATGTAAAACTAGTATGGGAGAAAGAACAAATGCTCGAACATTCGACAAAGCTGATATATACCCTTTACATAAAAAAGTAACAAATCTTTACTTGAAAACTATAGAGGTGACTTAAAATTATGAAGTAGTGGCAAAACTTATTAACGAAATAAAGAACAGATCAGTAAGTGACCGTATTTTTACACTCAACGAAATCAAAAGAACCTGCTATGAATACAAATGAGTTCTGCTGGTGTTATTCATGGATTTGAATAAATGTTGAATCCAATGAGAGGACTAGTAATACCTAAAAAAACTTAAGGCTATCAACTATGCAGAATTTGTGGTGGGAAATGGCCCGAGGCAATGTAATCTTTTCCTTACGAAACTCTTCAACTTGGCTTTAAAAAGCATAATTAGAAGCAGTAAATTAAAAATGTAGGGGACAATATACAACAACGAGCATCAATGTCTAGCATATGCGTTTGACCTTACAATGAATTAAAGAGGGTAAAAAATAGTTGAAAAAGTTGTTGCGGATTAGAAATAAACCAACGAAAAAACTAAAACATGATATAGGCGACTCCGAACAGCCAGCATAAAAACTATAAATAACTATGAACAACGAAAGGGAATGTGAGTTCGCAAAGCAACGAAAAAGACACGAGGGGCAGGAAATAAAAGTTAGAATTGCGAAAGGTAACATGAAGTACTGAACGCTGAAAATACTAATGAAATCAAAGAATACGCCAAGAAGAATGAAGATAAGACTTTGTAAAACCGTTATAAGGCTAACCGTGATGTATGCCTCAAAGGCATGGTCGCTAAAGAAAACAGATGTAGATGTCCTTGATAGATAGAAAAGAAAAATACTAGGAGCTGTATACGGTGGAATAAACACAAAAGGCGGCGGGAGAAAAAGAACAAATAACGAACCAGACATTATGTACAAAGAAGCAATGGTAACATCAGTCATAAACGACTAAGGTGGATAGGGCATATAGAACGATTGACAAGAAATCAATGATCATTAACAAAGCCCCAATTATCCAAAGCCCAAAGAAGAAAACTAAACAACGGAAGAGATAGCTGGAACGCGTAGAGCAAGATCTAAATAGTATGAAGATATAAAATTGGAACGAGAAACAGAAAATAATGGCATAATAGTGTTCAACAAGCCCAACGCCTTCACCGCCTATATTGCATATATACATACACAGAAATAAATAATTGTGAACTAGTTTCTAATACGTAACAGGGAAGCAACACGAAACAGTCGTGTAGACTAGTGACATTCCTGGTGAAATAAAAAATTATAAATATAAACAAGAGAGAGACGGAGAAAAATGGACGAAATGAATATAAAAGAAACTACCGTAAAGATTACAAATAAATATTTTTTTTTAATTCCATTTTATATACAATACTGATTGGTTTTATTCGCAAATACAATTGTAAAAATACACTTAGCTGAATGGATGGATCCATAATGAAAATCCCGACGTTAAAATGTTTGATGGCAAATATTATTTCGCGAAAATATAATGGAAAATTTCAAGGCGACTTATTTGCAATTCATTTGCTTTCGGAGAGAGTTGTTTGAGTTGTTCATCTCCTTCCGGTTTGAATCACATGTTATTTCAATATTAGCGCTTGCTTAATATTCACGACCGTCTAATTTCCGTGGCTTTAATTTCATAAATGATTCATATTGCCCTATACATTTAAATCGTAATGATTTACCATTTATATTACAATGAAAATGTGTCGCTTTAATATCGAATAGTTATTTACACGCACTTGTGTAAGTAAAAATTCGTACGTTTTAAAACTTTAATGCAGCTCTTTTTGTGCAGGATTTTAATACAATTACTTATACGTGTTGACAAATGGATAGCGACTACTTAGTACAAAATCCGTTCTTTAATCTTTCTCCTTTTGTACTTAGAGTTTAACAAAGCTCCATGAATAAAGGATTACGTTAATCTTCTCTAGATGTATTAGAGGCAGGTGTCTAATATACTACCGTATAGACAAATTTAACATTTTATAGACGTGATTATGTAAAATGTATTGCGATTTATAAAAAAAATCAATAGTTCCAAGGTAAGTGTAATTTTACAAAGTGATAAGACCGATTTTTATGGGGATAAATATAATGCGAACTTATCAGTGATCAAAATTAACTTCTCGAAGCACAGTCTGGCAGGACTTTTAAATATCGATAAACAACAATAATCTGTTGCACAATATCTAATAGTGAAACCGGTCGGTAATTGCATGGGATATAAATCACACGCGTAGGATGCGATGTAAATGTTTTGACACCACACGTATATGAGTAATTGTGTTTATTTTACGTTAGTTATAATTTCGCTTATTAATAATATCTATTGCGGTATTTTTACTATTTATAGTCTAATTAAATCCTAACAGTATTTAAGACTTTCAACCGCATTAGACAATACGACAAAACGTAGTAATTACTGAGTGAGTTTTCTTTACTTACCGGCGTTTTATTTATATCCCCGACGATTTCCAGGAATTTAAATGCTTAGCAAAACATTGGAAAGAAACGAGGTAGTTTAGGAGATTATTTCGATCTAAGCAAATACCAGTTTATTTAATTAGTGTGCGTTCAACTTTTGGTGTAGTTTTAAGGGTTAAGCTAAATATTCTAGTTTGATTTTGTTTCTATTATGACAAATTGTTTACAAATAAGAAATGATATTTTCGAATATTATTAGATTTTCTCTAGGATTCCCTATTGAGAACTAGTGTTTCGACAAATTAATTTGAACCTTCTATTAACTAAGGGAATTACGATATCCTTGCTTCAATTTTCTATAGTATACAAATCCCAGCATAACGCCTATATACCGCATCAGGCTACAATTTAATGCCAATATTTCTACAATTTTCACATAGACTGCATACATAAAAACTTTCTCTTGGGTACCCAATTCACTATGCATAAATGTATTATATTAGCATAGCACATTACGAAACGAGCACACCAATATGCATTATTAATAATGTCCTGGTTAAATGGCCGAGGACTTCCCAAGGATGGTATATTTAATGCAGACTGTACCTAGTGCCATTCTTATTAAAGTAATTGTTGTTTTGTTTGACTATTTTGCGTTATGAGTGAAACACCAGTATTTTGTTCTGTATCAAATCTGAAGATTTGAACCACCAGAGTGAAAATTAATTAACTTGGGTATTTTTAAATATACTTTCCAACTCAGTTACAAAATGTCAACATTTTGATACCCAATTTATTGTAGTAGCGAAAATGTGTTTCAAGGAACATGCGAAATTTTTGTCATTAAACCCTTAACACAGTACATGCGAGTTGCAATTTTGTTCATAGATTCAGAAATAACAAATAAACATGCCAATAATTGTGACATAGCACGATTGTTCAAAGTTAAGGAATCAGAGTACTGAACAAAAGAAGAGTAAAAGATTTAAAGAAAGCCATACTTAGTTGTGTTGTGTTCGATATCACATGAAGGTTAACGTCTGAAAATGTGCATAATTTAAAAAAGATGATTTTGATATTGCCATAACAATTAATCAACCAGTAGTATTACTCCAAATTTACCACTGAGCATTTACTACAGCGGTTGCAAAATTACAAATAATATACCAGAGGTCTTCATGTTGTGCTCTTAGGTGCACTGAGGTTAAGTAGATTTTTTTGAGACGGGAACTTCAATTAGAATAATATTACGTTCTATACAAGTCCACTATTTAATGATATAAAATAAAATATTATGTGTGTGTTGACTTGCTAGAGAACTAGAGACATGGATGAAATATAATGCACGAAAAATAGCTGTCTTGGAACAATTCAGCGACAGGGTTAGAACCAGTTAGGTTTCATTTAAATGGATGTATCTATAGGAAGTCTATGCAAGATATGGCTTAGTCTACATCGATCAATATTTTTCTTAGCAAGTCTGAAGATATAAACAATAAGTTTACAGGAATGTTTAGTTGCTTAAATAAGAATTTATTATATTGACTACTCTGTCTTTTTACTTTCTTATACTTTATGTATAAGTATAGGGAATCATGAACATTTTTGAATTCGATATTTTAACGCATATACACGTTTTGAGGTACCCTGAATCGTTTCAGACTATTTTCGGAATGACGTCGGTTGTGTGTCTGCTGTGTGTCTGACTGTGTGTCTGTGTGTATGTGAGTCTGTGTGCCTGTGTGCACTGTACCACCCAAACGATGAAACCTAGAGGTACGAAACTTTAAACTTACGATTTTCACACCCTTTGTAAAAAACTACTACCGAAAGCGCGAAATAAGTGCAACTAAAAAAGCTTGCAAGTTATACGAAATTTTTAATTTCATGTTTGAGTCAATTAGGGGAATTTTTGAACAAATCCTAAGGAACCCAATATTATCAACACTTAAATTCTTAATAATTAGATTTCTTGTTACGGAATGAAACAATTCAATTTTTCCATGACAGGCGTGCCACTGATAACATCGTTCTTTACACTCCCATTTCGATTTAGTTCCGATTTGCACCGCTTGTTATATGAAATGTTTTTTCGAAAAATGTAGTATAACTAAGTATAGGAAACCTCAGTGCGGACCACTGCAGATTTTTTGCTGACTGAAAATAGCAGTTATTTTGAAATATAATAAATATTATTATCATATCATATATTATCATATAAATTACAATAATAAATAATAAATACTTAGGCCACAATTTGTACTTTGATAATTTTTATTTTGCAATTGTAAAAAAATACTTGCAACTCAAATAAATGTTTATATGTATTTTTAGTTGTTTAGGTAATGAAATAATTACTTTGCGTCTTGACCACCAATGGCATTTAATGCACCCTAATCGAAATCAAAGGGAATTAGCATTTTGATGAGGTGTTTGTCAAGGATGGAATCGTGATTTTATTTGTTACTTCTCGTGATGTAACTGGGTCGGTATCTTTCTCTTCACGGTTTAGAGTCAGATTTAATGACCGTTGATCTGGTACATGATGATAGCCACCACGTTTTCTGCAAAATATTTTTCTGTTGCCTCTAGCTCTTTAATATCTCCCATCGTTGTTTCATTGATGAAATGCCATTGAAAGACCAATGAAACTAATATCAATTGCTGATGAAAAGGCAGTTTTCCATAAACAGGTTGCATTGCTTAGTTTTCTAAAACGGGCGATGACCAATGTCTAGCTCGATCACTGGATCATTGAACGAGCAGAACATATGATGGTCTGCGCTTTTGAACATGTGAATCCACGCAACTTATATTGATCACACATATTCCAAAAAAATATGTAACCAAACAGAAGAAAATTGGCAATTTACTCCAAAAAAACCTAAGCGATATAAGGATAATCGAATTCACATTAGAATACTTTTTTAATAACCCAGATTTCGGAAATTAGTCTTGGTAATTAAACTGAAACAATAAGCGAGTCAAATAAACAAAAATTAATCGACGTAGTAAAAAATAATTTATATGAGCAGATAAAAAATAAATATCGAAGAACATACCACATAATCAAAGAACAAAAATCAAAAAGGAGAAAACAAGAGTAGAATAGCAGCAATGCAAATATACCACAATGGCCAAAGATAATAGAGATACGAGAAATAAATCATAAATTTATTAAAAGTACGAAGATGTATTGATATCTAGTTACCCTGGAAAGTTTCTAGTAAACATAACTGAATATGGTTGCTATGGTTACAAATATGATGTTTGATAAACAAGTTATCAAAGTGTGACATTCATATGTTGAACGGTCATAAGAATTTTTAAAACAGCATGTCTGAGAAAAGATAGAAAGATAGAAAAAGTTCAATTTCAATCAACTATTAAGTATTTCTTTAAGGGTTTATTATAATGCAAAGGAATTCTTCTCGTTATGATGCAAACTTTAGGTACTCTACTATTAAAACCTGTGGTGTGGAAATTAAAATGGTGAGATCAGATGTGATAGATGAGCATCGCCATGGAAGATCAATTTCTGTGACCACTTTAGAAAACATTTGATGAACTATCACGGGAGAATATTATACGTGTATTGCTATCTAAATTACTTATGAACATTGTGGCAAAATGCCAGAAGTTAGCTCTTTTCAATAAGATAAAGTTCCAGTGGACAAATCGTTGACTGCACAACAAAAAAGATGATATTGGTTCTGAACTGGTTTACACAACTTATTCTCCGGATATGGCACCAACAGACTATTATTATTAGTTCCCAAAACTCAAAGTAAAATATTTTCTATAAATTGAGTAATGGTTTTCAAAACATTGGCTGAAATTCGACATATCTACCCCCATGTTTGTTGTATCCCGACAGTCTTTGTTGCGTAGTTGTCGTGTAGTAACGAATTAGTTTTTAAGTGTTTAAATTAAGTAAATGAAAATAAATAAATCAGTGACTCATTCATTATTACAATTATTCTATTCCCAAATGGATGTAATAACTGTATGGCATGTATGTTCGTTCCCAACTTCGTATTCATACAACTCACGTTTAACGTAGTTAGATTAACAAATATTCAACTAAAAGTAGACAAACAAAATTGAATGCATAGATATTAAAAATTTATTATTCCATTTCAATATCAAAACATATTCAAAAAAATTATCTTTGGAGAATTTTCCGAAATGTTTTTAAATAATTAATCACTTCGTATTACGAACAAAATTCTTTTTTTCCCTTTTCTAACCTGGGGCTGGAATTTCATTCAAAGTTTACGACGTCCAACACCTTGTACATTAAACTAGTTTTAAATATAAAATTATTGCGAATACAATAAATAAAATTTGGTTAAAGAATAATGTGGCACGTAATCGCTTTAATGATATTGATAAGCATAGTTTCTTCACGATAACATGACAAAAAACCCGAACGTAATCACAACAGGTCGATGTGCGATCCAATCCTACTTGGATCGAGTTAAGCCGTGGTTACCACGACCATATTACAGAATAAATTTAATTGCACTCACCACGATGTCTCCGGCATTTTAAAAGCGCGCCCTCGATTCAAGCTACCAATGGCACCGATGAAACTCGTACAACACAAACACACACATTTTCGATAAAAGTTCCAACGCACATTGCACGCATTGCATCGCATTGAGTCAAAAACCGCGCAATTGTCTTATTCGACGTAATTGTCATTTGTCCGAGGGTTCCGCGGCAACAACGTCCGTTTCTTTGTCAAATCACCGTCACAAATAACGAGAATTAACATCATTTCGCGACGAACAGGTCCAAAAACACGGAACTCTTACGCACCTTCTAGAAGACTAAAGGCCGATCGAATCGGAGCGGTCAATTGTTGATGCAAAAAACCGACGCCTTATCGCAGAGTTTATGCATCGAGTTGTGGGACAAAAAACATCGTTCCGTCGTCAACGTGTGTTGGAAACGACGCCGTTGGAAACGAAACTTGACCGATAGGTAATGCACCAGGAATTGAAAATTGATTTCCATTGCGAAGTGAAAATATGAAATTCCAATTAGCAAATTTTTGTCAATCATACCTATTGTAAACTCAATTCGGTGACATACGGTATACAAATATTTCGAAAAATACTGGATCTGGAAAATTGGAGTATTTCTATCCGGAAAATATATACAATAAAATATATAATCAAGGGAATAAAAATATCCACCTGCAAAAAGTAAAAAATATAGGAGTATCTTAAGTCGACTGATAACCAAAGAATATTAAAATAAACAACATTTTTAAAAGGACTAGATTCAAACCAAATGAACTTTCTTATGACGAGGATCCGATCTTCATCGAATAAATTAAAAGACTAAAAGGAAATATTAAATATATTCAACAAAAAAAACTACTACAACTTGACCAAGAAAAGATGAAATTCCAGATATTACCAATAAAAAAAAAACGCCCAATTCATTTACGTATGCGATCAGCAAAATATGCGATTAAAGTATCCAAATACACAATTAGAAATACATTAAACAATTGCGAATTTTAAAGACATAGCAAGTGTAGGATATGATCAAAGTCCTACGAAATTGTTAAAACATACATCGCATTGTTACAGTGCACCGCTGTGCCATGTACTGAATTTACGATTCAGGACCAATATATTTCCGCAATTTATTAAGTATGCAATTGTAAAACCTAATCAGATTTAAATTATAGACGGTCTCAAGAAAGAGTCGCTTTCAGTATTCATCGACGGCTACCGGTCCCTTCCCGAACATTGGGATACGATTTGCCTATCTTATTCCAACCGTACTTTAATTGAAAAATTGAAACCTCTAGAGCCTGATTCAACACATGATAGTGTAGTGAAGAAAGTAAATAACCTACGATTCGTTTTCCGCAAGGAATTGAAGAAAGTAAACTAATCAAGTATGTGGTATTTTGGGGAATTGATGCTTTCGGTGGACCAGGAAACTCATGCCAGACAAATAAAGCATATGACAACAATGAGAACTCGGTAAGTAAATCTGCAATAATTATTTATTGTTATTATTAGATAATGTTATATTATAATAACATTATGTTTATTTTTGTATATCTCAAAACAAATTCGTGAATATTCAATATTTGACGATCGAAGTGAAAATGAATTGCCCATTTCTTATACCAATTAGACGTCCATTATTAGAGGATGCTCGAGACCAAATGTGGAACGAATTCTTATAACATCATTGATATAACTACTATAATGTCGTTCTTAAAAAAATGCAAAACAGGATACAAATATTACAACAAAATTCAACAATTGTTCTTCCCTTAGAAATACGATAGTTATAAACGCGCATTTCTTGATTAAGCACAGAAAAAGAACAGGGTTTCATAAAATTATCGTGTAACTGGGTTGCCCCGTTTTTCTCCAACTTCAGCCAACATAACTTCGTAATTTGTATCAACTATTACCATCAATGGGATGCTTTATAGTTGAAGTAGCGAGAGCTGGAATACTCTGGTTTTTCATATGAACGTGCTTTCACATCAACTGCACCAATGCAGGGTGGAAATTGCCATTTTTCTTCGAAAGCAAATCCAATATTCTTCCCTTTAACGAAGCTGAAATAAGAAAGTTAAATTAAAAGGTAACAAATACTCAATGAAGTATTTAAGTAAAAATATTTATGTTTTTCTTACAAGTTGGCCAATCCTCTCCATCAACTTCTTTAGGACCTATACTTACAGCCAATTCGCACAACCTAGCAGAAACAGAAAGTCGCTCCCGTCATCACATGAACTTGATAGCAAAGGCCACACGGTATTTGGAAGCTTAAGATGATGATTCTTTGAAGTTGGCAACAGGTTAGGCTGTGAAATTAAGAAAATTAATCCAGCTAATGTTCAGTCATAAACTAATCAATGAAACGTTTAGGCAGAAACAGCTTTCTGGTGCACCATCTCCTGATTAGAGTTGGAATTCCTACTGATCATTCTGGACCCGAAACTGCCAGGTTCGAGGGATTCTCGTACAATGGCAACGCATACAATAATTAACAATTACATTGTGTACCCACGTACGTCCATCCTACTGAATTTCAAAATCTTATTTCGTATTTTTAACTATTTTAATGAACGGTGGCTCATATTTTATGAATTCAGTCACACCAAAAAAAATTTAATGTGCGTCTGAATAACATTTTGCAGCGCTCCAATCTTGAAAACTTCTCCCAGGAACCGACGAATCACAAGCAGTCTCACATGTGGTGATACTGCTTCTCTCAAGACTTTTGCTTTTGTTCCAATGAGGGGAGTAACTTTGTTCAATAAAATTTTAAATGCATTTTCGTCCATCCTTATGTAATTTTTATAATCGTTAATTTCCCCTCCTTCTTGTAACTCGTAAGTGGTAATCACTAGGCAATATACTTCTGTGGAGATACCGATCTTTGCACCAACGTTCACGACATTTTTCCTTTGCCCTTCTTCTTCTAGCAAGAGTGCTACCATTATACAACAAATTGCGTATCTTAATATAAAAATATAAACAAGACCGAAATTATTTCCTTCAAGGCAAACAACAAAATATATTCATGAAAATAAGATTACAAAATACGACACGAGCACATATACGTGTTACGACACGAGCACATATACGTGTTACAACATCTACGTAAATTGTGTTGACTCTACATCCTCATATTATGGATAATTTGGATAATAGAGTGAAAATTGGTAACCTGCAATGAATGATATTTGACTTTATCACCGTTGTCCACTAGGCTTTCCCAGTCAGATCCACCATGAAAGACATTATCAATTCGCAACAAAACTAAAGCGGCTATGCAACAAATGGCCGAAAATATTGATCAATAAATAATATTACTGCTGAACATGGCATGGGCGCGAATTCATTAAAACTAATTTGTATCATAACTCTGAGATGTTGATCATCATGGCTTATCATCACTTGTCATGTTGTTGGAACACTGATTTAGAGACTCATTTAAAAGTCATGAATAACGAACGAAAATCATGTCTGAACTTTTGCCATTTGTGCGACAACTATTATTATTGAAATGTAAAATAAACGTATATTAAAATTCATATAGCCAATGGAGTACTGCAGGTTGTTGCTATCTGTTACACCGACGTATTTTTCAGCGTTGATATAGTGTTGTTTTGAAAAATCTTACACATGTTTCAAATCTACTTGGCAAAATATTAGGTGCATATATTCAAGTATCTTTGATCTTTGATTCTTATACCACTAGTTAATTTATTTTAGTTGAAATTCATTTTTGACGAAGTAGATTTTAGCGTGGATCTGATGCCACGTTAAAATTAGTTAAATTTAGTCATAAATGCTCTCCGTGCAAATGTAAAACAGATTCAATTTTGTTTCAATTTTTAAATTAAAATAATTTATTCCGATATAATAATAAATCAATACTGTTTTATAATTGCCTAATCTACAATGGTTGAATTATTGTTTAATGGCAATTATTATTGCATTTGCAAAATTAAAATATAACTTAATATACGTAAATATATTTGTTACATACAAATAATTTACATTGTTCGTTTAGATTAATTAAAATACTAGCGAGAATATATAAATCACTGTCAATAAATAAACATAACCCTCCAATTTCTAAAATAACTTAACGAGACTTATCTCTCGAAATTTAAGTTTGTTTTCCGTCCATATTTTAAATCTTTACCTAACTAAAGTATCCAATGACAGCCCGACTATGTCAGGCTCCATAAAGCATAGCTTAAGCCATATATCCTCACTAATTACAAGCAGAATTACAAACCGAACCGAAGGAGCAACACACTAGCAGGATAAATAACATCTCCTGACCTTGAACTGATGCCAACATATATTTCCAATTATCTTATTTGTTTTACCGCTTCTGTCAGATTAAAGAACACTTTTAATGCTGAAATTTCTTTACTGGCCTGTAAATTATTCTTAAATTGCAGTAAAAACCGCATTGAGTTACTGCTAAACTAAACACTTAAGTTAAACGTACTTTTTAGTTTGTAAGTGCTGCGACGCTAAAATAACAAATTACGTTTATAAACAAGTTTGCATATCTAAAATAAAACTTTATGTCCTTGCAGTTTTGATTAAGGTAATATTTAAATATTGTCAATATGGTGAGATATTCAGGAAAGCATAAAGTAAAAAATATATATATATATATATATATATAATATAAAAATTAAATTAAATTAAATATACATATTTTCTGCTGATTTTACAAGTATTTTATACATCTGTACAAGTATTTGTGATAAATACCCATCATAGATACGTGGGTTCGGTGCATTTTTAAAACAAATTACGTGTATTAAATAGAAATGTGGTGTATTGTGAGCGTTAGGTTCAGTTTTTCTCCTTAAGTTTATAATGTCACAATTTATTGCCACTATGATATTATTATTGTATCAATCGACGAGTATTTTTTTAATTACTTACAAGAGACATGATCGATTAGCCTCTCTTTTCTTGATGCTGATACTGATACTGAACGTGTGCCTGCTCGAACTCTAGTTTTACTAATTTGCTTCAAATTTCATTTTGAGTGCCACTGGTCTTCGTATCTTATCCTGCACTACAGCTCATTTGTTAATGTACCGGTCAAATTTACATTTGCCTGTCGTGTGATGGGGTTGTTTACGAAAACTGCTCAGTTCGAATCGTCACGAATGACGGCCGTAAATTGATGGTCAGGCAGTGGCGTGAGGATTCGCCCGACAAAGGGCGAACGTTTGTCGCAGTAGTTGTGATATGAATATTATAATCATTGGTGTGAACAGGAAAGTCAGCGACTACCCGTATAAGTGGTTAGATCGAGTGCAATAGTGCGGATAAAAAGTGCAAGCATGATCCAAAGATGGCTTAAGCAAGGGTACTAGAGGCACCCAGTATGTTAATACTAATTACGGAAGCTATTACGCAATAAATATTAATACAATGGGGAAGAAAGTAAGAAATTAAATTATTAGACTTAACCTAATAGATCAGAAAGTGAATTTGAAGCCTAAATATAAAAGAAACAGCTGAAATGTATTTGGTATGACAACCGCATATTCATATTATAGTAGACATGAAAAATACCGGAAGAACCGCGACAGAATCAGCGAAATTGGCAAAATAAGGATAAGGACCTGGATCTGGAATAAATAAAGACCAGTAAGACTTGGAAGATGGGGATGTGGAGTTGCAAATTCGTCCAACGCCGAGTACGAGGAGTGATGTTCTCGTATACTTCTTTAAAACGTTCCATCCATTACAAGTTTAGTTTTATTATGTTTACATAACATCAATTTAGTGATGGGTGGTGCATTGCTACTCAATTAGTTGCTTGCTGTCATATGTACCAACATTTATTAAATATCTCTTATTTAATTTGCATCGCTTCTTGCATATTGCCAGCGAGTCACAACATGGGTGAAGCAGTCAGTGATAAAACATTAAAATGATTCTGTTTGGTAATAGAGCATGTTCTATATAATTCGTTGCATTATAATTACATGTTTTGCAAAACGTACGCTAGTTTTTTATTATATCAACACGCACATAAGGAATATATGAAATAATGACATTATTGCTTATCTCGAAATAAGCACAGCAACTTAAGGCGATAGCATCGGGAACCATCACCTCATACTCTACAAATAATACTTGCAAATAAAATGTTGTCAAGGAACTGCATAAAATAAAAATCATGCCATTAGTATCATATGCTCTTTTGTAAAGGAACGTGGGTGCATTGGGAGTTTTTAACAGAAACTTTTTTAGAAGGATATTTGAGCAGAAGACTGTATACTGAAATGATCACAGAATAATAAACTGACAGCTATGAGATCTTCATAAGGAACGCGATATAATTGGAGTTGTTGCAGCAACGCGTTAGATATCTAGAACACTTAATGGAAAGAATGAAAATTATGAAACAGAATTGAAGCAACATGGAAAAAAATAGTCTTGCAACATTTCGTCTGGTGAAGATGACATTGATGATTTAGTAAATAAATCGGTCAGAAGATACTATAGATACACAAAAGTTCTTATGGTATCAATTTCTATTTTCCTGCAATGCGAATCTGCAACAAGCTAAGAGCACTTTCGTCAATTGCTATCAATTGCTATCAATTGCTATCAATACAAAACACTGTTTAAACAAATTTTAAAGTTAATTTTTTTGCCACTTCATACAGCCATAACACATTTCTTCCTGATGTTAAAAGATTTAATAAAATTAAATTTAATTCCAACTTTATTTTTTATTGTACTTTTAATTCCGTTGACTTCTGTGAATAAAAAATACAAACTAGTTGATTTTTCAAAGAGAAAAATGAAGTACAAAATTAGCCATAATTACTTTATTCTACACAATATCACATTACTCAACCATCTTCCTTTCCTTCTATAACACAATTTATCTTGATTCAGCAATGAACTTGAACTTAAAAAAAATCCATGTGGACAAAAAAACTAGTAGTGTACGGTTCCAAGTCACTATGCCTATGAAACAGTACCAGTCAATATTTTCAGTTTTGGTTGTGTGTTGGCCAAGAACATATTTCCAAATAGAAAAAATGGTATTCGGGTGGAATATAAGTCTCTATCTTCTTCAGGTGTTGCATTTTTGCTTTCTTCATAGCGACTCTACCAGCTGGGTACTCTGAAGTTGATGGTTGCGCTGGCCATACAGTTCTTGATGCCATAAAGAATATATGATGATACAATACATTGATTGTAGGGTAACATTTCAAGAAACCTCACACATCTTTTCTTTGTACGAAATAGTAAAAAGTACTAATGGACAAGTTTAACCTTTCATTTCAAGGTTTGCTTTTTGTTTCTTCGGAAATTGTAGTAACTGGTGCACCAGTTTTTGAAGTCAAGTACATCTCCTGCTGCCATTTCTTGTACTACGAATTTTCCTGGTGTGCACTCTGAATGATGCGCTCAGTAATCTCGTGAACTGTAAAAATTCTGTCAACTCTTGTCAAGTGCTTGGAGATGATGCCAAAATATTTGGATAAAAAGCTGTGAGGTGTGTTTTTCTTCCTGTGCCAATTTTAAGTAGTTTGTTACATCAGGAGATTCTCTACCATTTTCTTCATGATACACATACAGTGTGCTCTTATTTTCTTTCACATCTGTAATGTAAAACACACTCAGAGTAAGTTGCCTTAAATAGAACAGTTCCTGAACTGGTACCTTTGGTAAGTAGTTTGATAAGCAGTTTGTTCTGCATGTAATCAAAGGACAGGACATGAGTCTCTTTCTTTCCTTATTCAGATGCCTCATGCTTTAATGCCGTGTAAAACTTTCTTTCAGCTGATCGATTTGCTACTTTGTTAAATGTGGGGACTTCAACTTAAGTTTAAGTTGCTCACAAGTACACCAGGTATCGACCTCTACCGGCTCTTTCAAATCTGTGCCCAAAACTATTGGTGAAATCAGTCCTACAGACATACAGGATTTATTTCAATAGTTTTAGTACGATACCGTTCTAAGCTGAAGATATTGTTCTTTGAATACGAGGCACATTAATTTCACTGACAGGTGATGACTCAACTGTTGTCCTCTCCTAACTTTTCCAAGCATTTCAGATGACAACTGAAAAAGGAAGAAAGAGAATAATAATCAAAATGATGATGATAATAATATCAACCGTACAATAATATTAATAACATATGTCTGACCAAAATTCTGTATAGAATACAAAGCAAACAGATGATATAGAATTTATAAAATACGTACCGGTAGGCGCATTTTAAACCCTAAAGTTTGTGGAACATATTAAAATTTTTATTGAAAGTATTATATTCTTGCCTGCAAGACAGTGCCGGTTTTTTGCCTTGAAAATATTGCCGTTATGGGTGATATATTCTTTTCCTTGTAGTGTAGCTGTTTTTGCTTTATAGGTTGCTAGGTTTTTATCCCCTTTTCTCTTACGTATATTCTCTTGGGAACCACTTATTATACTATTAACGTTATTCATAATTGTCTATCGATCCACCAGTTAGACTTCATGGACATGTTTAATTAATGTTCACAACACCTTTAAGCGATCCGAGTTCATTAGCAGGAATTCCCATACCCCCCTTTGTGCATGCTTTTCAGCCAGTAGGAGTAACTTTTATATCTTTTTGTTATTATTGACTGAATGTATTTTAAATAATAATTTCACTTCATGCCAAATGAGTATCTGTGGTTGCCAGTATCTACCACAGTAGATAATTGTCTTATTACTTCCTAAAACTACTGAACATAACCCTGTTATAAGCTCAACATTTAAATGATACCTTAGATATCGTCTGCAGACAAACCTAACTCCTACGAACCTTTTTGTTTGTTTTAATGTTTTATAAAATATTGCAAGATTTTTGGCAAATACTTGTTATTTATAATTCGGTCCCTATTATGACTTCAGTAATAATAATAAGTCACATACGACACACAATAGTGTGCTATTAAAAGCAAATTAAGACAAATTTTAAACTAATATTAACTAAATATTATTATGTAGAATACATTGAATATATTTAATACATATGTAATTAGAGCTTCCATTGTGGCTCCGTTGCATTAATCCAATCAACTTCGGGCGGCAGTAGTAGAAATAATATTGAATGTCAAATTTGTGACTTTTATTTTTAAGCACTTCCCTTTATATAATTAAATTAGCTTTGTATAGAGAGTATCAGAACATTAACGCCGCGTGCAAATATTTTTTGTAATAAAATATTTACATATAATGAAAATATCATAAATATCGTAGTCGCTTGACGTATGTGTGTTCGCATTAACATTCATTTCTGTTTTATTTAATAAATACCAGTTTCCCAGAATGCACGTCAATAACACATATATCAGTAATCGCGATTTATAGTACCATATTCTCGACATATATCTTCCCATTACATTTCGGCTGACGCTAAAAACACAAAACGCAACATAAATAACAGCGTACATGATTCCAAATAACGATAAATCGACCTAAAATAAAGTGAAACAAAGGTAGTACTTTATTTACTCGGTAATACTTTTCTTTCATGAATCATGTAACAGAACAATGAAACCCTATGATAAATACGACCTTGAGTGAAAAGTAACCTCGATTAAAAGTCGCTATAAATTTTTGATGTTATAAACTGGGGTACAAAATACAATGTTTCTTGCAGAATTTATTACTGACCACGAATATCACATGACTCATGGAAAATTTTAAAACGTTGGTCTAATTAGATATAAGTAGATAACAAGCTACTACGTACACATCTTTTTGGAGCAGCATATAATGCAATTAATTAATCAATTTATTAAAACAATGTTCGCGTTGTATAATTACAAGAAATACATCACATTTTTAAATTCACAATTACGAAAAGCTGGCGAGTTCTAAATAATCTGTTTACAATTTCGAGCACTAAATAATCACATATTCACACACTATAAACAATTTAAAAGTCAAGAGCGCCACAAAACTGTTTCTGTAAATATTTTTAAACCGCACTTCAATTCTTTGCATGTGTAGGTAAGGTGCGTAGAAACAGGAGCATGTGTACAACAGCTGTTTCCTAATTGCATACACGACTGTCAAAATGTGGCCAAATTTATATACCTATTATGTTTGTTCGGTAATATGCTATGTAGGTGATATCTCTCTGTCACCGCCAAAACATATTTATAGATAATATGAAATATACAAATTATTTGCAATGTATTACTGTCGCGTATATGTAAAAAAAAATTATTTCCCGTCGACTGAAAAAGAGATTAAAATAAATAGCAGGCTATTAATTACAATAGGGTATAAACTAATTTTGATCTCGCACGACCCTTAATATTTTCAGTCGTTTACAAACGTAAATTATATGTCCATCATTGCCAAGTGAAAAAATATTTCCAAGCTATTTTAAACGAAGAGTTTATACCTACATCTACACGTGTTTACATAAATATGAGTTGGGTATGTTTGAAGTCTAAATCGTACAAAACAGGATGAAAGACGAAATATGTTCGGTGTTTCTTTTTTCTTTGACGGAACAAAAATAGTCGACGAATGTAATTTAAAGTGAACGGTGGATTGAGCACTTTTTAAGTCTCTAACAACCACCCCACATAACGACCACATAAAGTTGAATTTAGACTATTTGTGTACATTATTGAGGCACTTTAGGATCCATAAAAATTCCCTGTAAACATAACAGCCGTAAAAATGGGAAAACGTACAGGTCCAGGAACAACGCGGTTTATTCCACATCTAACGGTTACAATTTACAAACTCGGCATACTTAAATTTCTTACCAAATGTCTACTAAAATATAGTAATTGATATTCTTTTCCAGAGCAGCTGGAGAAAATAAATGTAAACAACGGAACTACTTTTGTGTTCACTTACAGGATGCCAATACCAAATAACATTAGCTGTACATGTAGAACTTCAATATTAGCAGGGTCTAGATATTTGTGATATGCTGTACACCAAATGTTATTGAAATACTTAGTGATGAAACTTGCAGTTTTTGCATTTTAAATTTACAACGAAATAAGTAAAATGAATGATGCATAATATTGGGTTTGTTGAAAAGATAAAAAATATAGAATTTTATAAAGTTATAAACATAAATACGGCCACCAGGTGACGCTGCATTGTGCGTGGAAATTAGAATTATTTTATTATTGTGTAGTAAAACAAAAACATAAATAAAAATTGCAGTGGTCTGCACTGAACCTCCTTATACTTAGATACATATTTCGAGCAACAATATCTGCATTTTCGATCTTTTCCAGTGAAAGTTGTTAAAATTGCATTATCTTTAACTTTTACACACACACATACATACGTCATTCCAGAAATAGTCAGAATAGGCTCAGGAAAATTCAAAACGTTTATTCCTGTTAAAATCTCGAGTTCAAAAATTTTTATGATTCCTAAACCTCCTTATACATAAAATATAAGAAAGTAAAATATGTAAATATAAATAACGCCCAAAATGTCGAACGGGAATTAAAATTTACTCCATCTAACCTAACGTAACCCAAAGCTGATTGAATTTTTTTAACAAACTTTCTGAAAAAGAAAATTAGGAGAAAAATAAAAAATTAAAACGGACAAAGAACGAAATCAACAAATTACCAAAATTGGCGAAAATATACAACTTGAAAACAATTTCCTGAATGAAAAAATACGCAGAATAAAAGAATTAGAACATTCAAAACTTTACTAAAATTGCACGAATGAAAAATTTGTCAAAAATATCCAAATGCTTAATTAACAAAATAGACAATCATTGTCCAAAAATATGAAAAGTTAAAAATTTTTAACGAAGGCAGCAGCATGACCAAAATGCAAAGAATATGGAAATTCTCAAAAGCTCTAACGTGATTCAAAATTTGACTAAAAATATTAATTTCATTTTAATAGTTCACCAAATTCCTAAATATTTTAAAGTTATTTCCGCCCAATCCAAAGCACACCAACTTTTGGTAACTTTTTTTATATTTTCTATTTTATATTTAATTCAAATTTGGGGGACACATCAATCTATTGTATACATTACGTGAAGGATGCTCATAAGGAAATAAATAAAAGTCATTAAAATAATAGTCTGAAAGTCTATGTCACATTTAATTTTTCGTATATTTACTCTTATATTTTGTTACTAAAAGGACGAGGTAATATTTTGCTAAAATTTGCAAATTTGTCTAAATAACATATACAGTAGTGGCTAATTAATTCTCATGTTCGTGATTGTCCTGCTGGTAGATGGCTTCCGCACCGGACGCCGTCCGTGGAGGCCAGCAGCAACAAGACGCCTCCGCACAGTGCGTACAGAGACGCTGGATTCATGGTTGCGATTCAGAATCCAAGTGATGGACTCTGATTTAGGAAAGTGGGTGGGAATTGGAGGGGAGTGAAATGACGGGACGGATGAATGAAGAGGTGAAGGGGTTCATGTACATAGGTTGTGTGTTGAGACAGAGTAACAGTTATGAAGGGCATATGATGTATGTGTGCGGTAAAACAAGAAAGGCGGAAGAAGCGTTAATGAGTAGTCTGTGGTATCAGAGTGGATTGATATACAGAGCGGAAGTATGCGGAGTTAGAGAGGAAAAGAGGTTGAAGAGAATGTTGCAAGGGGAGTTGAAGAGGCCGCTCAACCTGGAAAACTCAACGCCCGAATGCGTGATGTTGTAAGAAACGTGGCATTGAAGGATAGCAGTTGAAGGAGCAGGAAGGTTGGTGAAATATGAATTGAGAGGGGCAGAACTTGGTAAGTAAAGCGGTGGGGGGATGAAGAAAAGGGAAAATATAAAGAGCGAGATATTAGGGTGTGAACAAAACCGAATAAAGATGTATAAAAAGGCAGCGAGATGGTAGATACATGGAAACAAGTAAATGCGCAGGAAAGAGCAGAAAACACCAGTATGGCGAAATATAACTTAAGATTAAGGAATATATGTGTGTATAGAAGGAAGCCGAAATATCTGACGGACGAAAGAGCAACCAAGGAAGAGTACGAAGTGCGACGGAGGTCGTCTCGGGACAGCTGAACGAGCACAATGTCAGCTTGGCGAATAGTGATTCGTTGCTTTCCTCCATTAATTGGTCTCCCCACTTCTCCACGAGTTCGGATACTCTCCAACAGCTTCGAAACCGCTTATTTGGTGACGCTGAAGGCTGAACATCTCTGCCAGCTACTTATAACTAAATCCGTTCACTCGATTCGCGATTCGCTCCTGTATGTGGGGGCAACGCAAAAATTATTTAAAATTATGAAACCAAACCCGGTAGTTTGAGTGCCGATTGCAAAGATATCTCTAAAAATCAGTAAACATCAAACACGTCCAGTAAAGATCAACATTACTACGATAACATGCACTACTACAAACACCAAAAATATTATGCAAAAAAAACTTGCGCAGAAAAAAGTTACCGCAGAAAATCGCCAATATGAGAATAAATTGGCCGCTTCTGTATGTCATAAATGTCAAAATTGATGGAATTGTAACTAATAGAGAAATAATAAAAATGTCAAAAACAATTCCCTAAACTGTTAAAATAACAAATTATACAAAATATTTTCAGGTTAGGGGCATATTAAAATTGCTTTTTGGAATGTACATATATCGGTTTCTCTACTGTGAAAAATGAATACACTTTTTTTCTCAACGAAATCAATAGAAAACGGCAACTGACGAAAAGAAAATATTCTCCAAGAAAAAAGGGATAAATTACACAAAAAATTTTAAAAATATGAAATGAGAAATTATGCGAACAAAAAAAACGAGCAATGTATACCAGTCAAAATTTTCTACAACGAAATAATACAAATAACAACATTTTAAACGTTGCTAAAATTTGCAAACATGTGAAATTGCATGCATGTCAAAAATGTCAAAATTTACAAAATTGCCATTAATGAAAAATCACTGAAATGTTAAAATAAACAAAATTCATCAATATTCGAAAAAATTGTCTAATTATGAAGCCAAAATGCCAAATATGACAGGCAAAATTGCCTAAAATTTAAAAATAGCAATAAACCAAAACTGTTGAATACCAATATGAAATATGAAAACAATACATGTTTTATCACTAAGTGTATGGGAATTTCAAATGCATCAGAACCTTGATCTGACTCAAAAAACTAAGTACATTTTCAGCGGCGCCGAATATACTAGAAACGATCAAAATACGAAGGAATTTCGAAAAAAATATTAATTGCTGTACAGTGCTATTGGGGTTAATAACATTACTGTGATTAAAAATTGTAATGAAGCGTTTATTCTGCCCGCTGCATTTGAGATTGTAGAAACTATATTTGGAGATAACTTTGCAAAACAATTGCAGTCTATCAACTGATGTTCGACTTTGTGATGACACTTCGGCAGTAGTTGAACAATTTTATTGACAAGGTACACATAGAGAGGAAACATTTCGTCGTGCTTGAATAATTTCTGGATGGTTCAAAAGTACTTGTGACACAAAAGTAACGTGCGTTCAAGAAAAATCCTAATTTAGGAGGACTGTGAAATGCAATTGGTGTTTAAAGCTACTCTAACCACAACCAAAAGAAACTACAATAATGTCAGTGTTGACAGATGAGGTTCTAACCTCAAAAAGCACATTATATATTCTTAATGGAAATCTGTAAAGCTCTCAGGAATGGAATAATGCCAAACACCATCAACTTTTTGCCCTGTTCGATAATAGCATTCCAATAATTTTGCTTTCTGCTCTGTCGTGGTAACCATTTTTAATTGGTAAACCAGTTTTCAGTTTTGACGTCTTGTTAAAATTAAATTGACATTTTGGTTGTAGCTAAAGTACCTTTAAACATCAATTGAATTTCAGAGCACTGCTAAATTAAGATTTTTCTTGAACGCACGTTACTTATGATACATAATTCGTGTATCTGGGCATATTACATGATCCATAGAGAAACTCTAGCTTTCATATAAATGAGCAATAGTAAATTATATAAAAATGAGACCCCTATAATCAAGGATATATAGACATAGGTGCAGTACATTATTTTATTGCTAGGCAAGATGGTTATCACGTGGGATATTTTTCAACGTATATATGAATTAAGAGAAGAAATTGAGCTACTTAGCTGACATATTCAAAAAGTTAAATACTCTGCATCTTCAACTCCACGGAGCAAACACTCGTTGAATATGAATGATAAAGAATGTTTTTTTTTTGTAAAAAGTTGGAATCGTGGAGTAGAAATTTAAAGCAAAAAACCTAGAAATGTTTGCATATGGATGAATGTGTTAAACTTTACAAGGTTGAAGAACAGCATGTAAAAGATGTTTTGTTTGAAAATCATTTAGCCATGTTGGCAAGAATTTTAAAGAGAATCTTGCTGGCGACAATTTGAATCAAGGTTCATGTGGGTTACGTACCCATTTGAAAATACTCCAGAAAGTCTCTTAACTGCCGAGGAACATATCTTCGTAGACTTCACAGCAAGTGATGAAATCAAAAGAGAATTTAGTAATAAATCACTCTTTGCAGTTTGGGCAGGGGTGGATGATGAGTTTTCTGCACTGAAACAAAAGCATTGCATATACTACCATTTTCAACATCCACTATTTACGACAGCGAATTTTTGGCGGCGGCTGCTTTGAAGGCAAAATATAGATCTCAGCTAAATATAGAAAAAGAACTCAGAGTGTCAATTTCTAATATTAAACGTTCTTTCGACAAAAGTTACCCTGCAAGACAGGACCAAGGAGTTACTAATAATTATTAAATTGGTTTTTAATTTAGTATTGCCAAGTTAATTATTAAATATATTCCGTACTATTGATACAATCCTATTTATGTATTATATGAGTGTGAATATGTATTGTATTTTTTTCAACATGTGTTCTATTCTATCAGTAAATTACATATAATTTTTTAATAATAATTTTTCAATATACTCACTACTCCCCGCATTTCATTTTAGCGCGTCCCCTTAAGGGGCGCGCCTCACACGTTGATATCGCATGACGTATTTTGATAGTTTACTTGAGATATACCCAATTCTCGAAGTTAAATATATGTTTTTAATACATTTTAAAATATAGATCTTATGTTATTTTTCATTTTTATTAAAATTATACGTTTTTGTCCTTTTCATAATGGTCAACCGTTTTTTTTTTTTTTAGTTATCGTCGTTTTCTTAACAAGTCGTTTCTATTATTTTTATTACCTTTAGCTTCATTGATTTTTTACTTTGTAAATCATAGTTTGTTTTGTTCGCCATATAATTTTCTAGACCTTGAAACAACAACAGTGATCTGTTGAGTATAATCACAAGGCAGAAGTAATAACTCTGGCCATTAGTTGCAATTGAAATAAATATTATTGCAAATCATCGATGTTGTACACCAACCATAACCGTTGATAATAGGGTTCCTTGGAAAAGTGCAAATTACAGCGGTGTCTTTTGATGAGGCAAAATATTTTACGCACGTTACCAAATATTAAATAGAACGTAATACTCTATTCAAATAGTTGCTGGCTGGCATGCAGTTGCAAATTTATAACCACATTTAGAAGGTCACGCATATAAAACGCCAACAGTTGATATTTTGGTTACAATGCGGAAAAGAAAACACACTCAACACATCGCATTTAAAGATCTTGTAAATACACCACAATTACACAAAATTTATGCGTGTTTACAAAAAAATACTTGCTAAATGAACTTGCAACATAAATGGCAAACCACGCAACGTTACATTTCGTTTTACGAATGTTTATGCTTTATGTCATCAAAGTTTTTATAGAGGTATACAAGCCCGAAAAACTGAAGCGTAAATGTAAAGTAGCTAGTGACGTACAAACGCAGGGTTTACATCCAAAAAGTCAACCAAACGCCCTAAAATTTTGATATCTGGCTGTGATCATAATTTTCGCGACAGTAAAAGTTTATTTTTTTCCGTCCGACTATAGGATTTTAGTATTCAAGAAAAGATGCAAACATCTTATTACAAACAACAGAAGTTAAATAAAATGCACGTCATTCATGTTGAACAAAAGTTCTGTATAATAAGATATTTTTCTGGTGCAATTTATTTGTTAATGCGATGGTAATTAATTCGATGTCACTGAGTAGAAAATTACACCCATTATCGGATAAATTAGAGTAATATTCGCTATCATTAACAGTAATTAATTGATCGATATATGCTACACGATATGGGGGATACGAATGTCCCTTCTCTCGCAATTTATATCATATTGGCAAATTTCACAATAAAACGATGATTGCCATAAAAAGTATAATCACGTATTAGGAAGTGATAGTTATAAATAAAACATACAATAGACAATGGCCTGATATATGAGATAGTGTTGTTTTCAAGTCTTGAGTGATGAGAACACGTGTATTAGTTTGTTAAAAAAAACTTGTATAATTTCGTCAAATGTTCTTTGCATTATGTTAAGATTTAAAAATGTGTAACAATAGTCACTTTCAGGCTTGCATATAGGTCAGATCTGGAGATATTTCTAGTGTAAAATAAATGCATATATTATACTCAATCAATGCTTATGAAATTGTTACAAAAGACATTTATAATGGCATTGTTCGTGCCGTATTCATATACAGATGCTACTGCAATGCCTCATACTAATTAATATCGGTAACATTTGATAAATGTTGGTATTGCCCAATGCAGTAAGTCAAGTCCAATTACCATGTTGCAATTTAAACTTGATCTTTCATTAATATTTTAAATAGTAGTTGCGTAGTAAAATAATCGTTACCTTAAATGGCCCGCAAAATTTATTCAAATAATTCAGTAGTATTGAATAATAAAGGTACGTACATGTAATGTAACTAGTTTTTCCGAAACAACAATATTTTTCTTGCGTGAGTAAATTGAATGTACTCTAGGAAAAATACAATAACATTTTACGAGTTGGTTTTACCACATCCCACTAAACCAGTTATGCTTGTCAGCACATCGACCTCAAGCTAATATTCAAGAAAAATAAATTCTCAAAAATACTCTTTGAACTGGGGCATGTGCAAATTTATTAATACTTTATATATAGTTAAGACAACTGTAAATTTATAAATTAGTATGGTCGTTCGATAAAAAATACATTTATTCATAAGCCAGGGCTTTCAGTGTTACTCGAAGCGACTTTTATGTAAATAGCTACGAAGAAAAATTTTGGATAAAACAATGTTACTAGTCGACATAGATATTCGAATAACGTTATTTGTAATCAAATCGAAGAAAAATATTAACTCGATCAAAAAATTACAAATATAAAATCGTTTAATTGGCAAAGAATTTCACCCTTTGATGTGACATTAATTTATCAAGACATCCATTATATGCAATTTCGTTCTATATTTTGAACGTTTATGCGTTTTTATGATAAACAGAACAATTACCTTGTTTCCAGAAAAGTTCAAGTACTTCATTGGGCCTTATCCAAGTAAAATTGGCATCTATTTACTGAACATTACGCGCAAAATATGAAATTCCATTTAACATGAAATGATTGATGCGTTCTAATTTTTATACTCGTAATTAATTGTTTGCTAAATTGTAATTCACAAATAACTATTTTAATCAGTTAAAAATAGGTCAGATGTGACAAAAAAATAGCTGCAAAAATATGTTCTGACATGAAATGCATCGAATAAGGATTTTAACGTGAAAAAAATAAGACAGCATTTCAATATATCTATAAATTTTCTAGAAATGTGTTTAATACAACATAGTCATGCACATTCGATGACAAAGCGGACACAGGTGGTTTTTGTGGGAATCTTCACAGCCGCGTAGAACACCTGTGCATCCCAAGTTATTTGCCCACTACGTCATAATGACATAAAATTTGTTTATAAATTCCATCCTCCCCGCTTGACACCTTCCGAATACTTAAATAGCGTTTCCAGACATTAAATGCAAATATTCTATAATCATGTATTAATTAATTAAAAATACTTAAATTCTGGATCGTATAAGTTTGGAAATAAATATTTTTTTTAAACTTATCCATTTCGCATTTGCCTATATGGAGCACAACTTGAAATATTCATTTATCAAAATGTAATTGAAATATAATCACAACATTTTTAAAAATTGAGCTCCGGGCCACATTTATGTGCAGTGCCAGCGCTAGTTTAGATAAAAATATGGAATTAAACTTGTCACACATACAGTGCCACCATAATCATTGCGTCACCTCTCGTTAATAAAATATACCGCACAGATGTGCAACTTTTCAGAAAGAATAATTTGTTGTGATATGATTTTTTAAGTACGATTAATATCCGTTCAAATACAAATCCCATTCCTGCATTTTGCTTTTGTCAGAAACCAGTATAGGTCACTGTACTTTCATAAGGGTTTGTTAACCAATTGATGCAATCTTCCGATCGAGTCTTGTTAGACGAAGCTATTCTGCAATCCGACTGATAAAACCTTATTTATCAAATACTGTTCACAAACAAAAATATTATGAAAATTAGGAATAAAATTTGATGTTTCAAACACAACTTTCAAACGAAATAGGAAAACTAAATGTCATCTATTTATTTCACATTTGTTTATCAATTTTAAATTGAAAATTTAATAACGGAACGATACGAAAATGATCAATTCAATAAATTCGGTACCTCATTGTGCGCCAAAAACAGGCAACAAACATTCCAACAGCAAAAATATGTTTCGCGATATATATGTAGATGTAGAACAAGTAAACAATGATGTTTATTGACAATAACATTTTTACCGTGGCATTGTTAAATCAATTACGCTCAATGAATACTACTTTTTACAATCCGTACGTATTGTTTCATTAATGTTGTAATGCGTGCACAAACAATCATAAATATGACGCGGAGTGGTGAAAATGTCCCACTGATACTATAAATATTAATTAACTAGAATAATAACAAATCATTAGCATCCGCCGTTGTTTGCACTGCATTCATTAGAGGTCATCATAACTTCGCTGGGATTATTTATTCGCCCCGAGATGTTTTTATTCGTTCAGAATGACGCAAATAGAAGATGTTACACTATATTTTTAAACGTACTTGAAGACTGCACGGTGAATCAGATATTTTGTAGTTGACATGTCTTGCCCAATAAAGTATTTTGATATTTCCGTACAGTCACAAAGCGACAAAGATACTCCGGATTTGGTAACTAGATTGTAACTTTATTTCCATGGTAATACGTCTAAAATCAAATAAACAATTGAAACTTGAAAAAAGTATAAAACGATAATAATCCAATAAATGATACAGGTAATAAAAATATAATGATATGCCACGACTTCATGCACGTCATAAATAAACTATGTCTCATACTGACTTGACTGTCTTTAATCATCCATTGTTTCATTTTCTTTTTGGAGCACGCACTAAATATTATATGCGCCTACTGTGTTTTAATAATACAATATTCCGATTATATTTCAAGTTTTGTTTTGTCTCGAAACTTTAAAAAATATTTAGGAAATGTTTTTTAAATGTTACTTGTCTGTTTTATTTATTATAGCATTTTAATTTATTATTTTTATATTATCGATTAATTATAAAAATTACAGCATTGTTAGGTGGCGAATTTATTACATATTGCTTATACGTTAACACTGCTTTTAATTTGGGTTGAATTATGGCATATAATATACTCAGTGACATATAAACTGCACCACCTAGAAGGGATGGGATTTTTTGGACAAAATTTTGCAGAAACATTGGACTAGTCTAAGGTAACAATTGATTAAAATTTGGTAAAGAAAACACTTCATCTTTTTTATTTTTCTTTAATAGTGTGTTGGTCCGCCCGTATTTCTGATACACTCATTGACCCGCCTTGGCATTGATTCCAGCAGGTGATCAACGTCTGCTTGGGGTATGGAATCCCAAGCAGCCTGTACTTCATGCCGTAGAGCTTCTTTGTCGACGTGTAACATCCGACCATCATGCATTCCTAAACAAAATCGCGATTCGTCACTAAAGACAACTCGATGCCACTCCAAGTTCCATTGAAGTCTTTCCGTGCACCAGGCCAAACGTTCCTGGCGATGTTGAGCAGTGATGGGTAGCACAAAATGTGGGCGGTAAGACACCAAGCCAAAGGTTCTTATTCGACGATAAACTGTTCGCAAGCCTATCGGACGACCTTGTTCACCTAACCATTGATCAGCTATTGATCTAGTTGTAGAGAATCGGTCTCTCAAGGCCATTAGTCTTAAGTGGCGATCTTGACGTTCATTGGCTCGTCTTTGAGCCCCAGTGCCTCTTCACATTCAACCCCATTTTAAGACCACGCTTGATAAACACGCATTATTGTTGAATGGTGAACGGTTGCCGATTTCTCTAAACGAAAAACCTGCTTCTCGTAAACCAACAATCCGCCCTCGGTCAAAGTCACTCAACTGCTGGTAAACTTGAGGTCTCCTTCCTCTAGGCATCGTTAAATACTTCAAACACTTTAAACTGGAGAACGGGATCCGAAAAAGTGGAACAAATTCAAAAAATGACTCGATAATTGCTTGTCTATCACCACCTCTAAAAAATGACACAAACGTCAAAAATCCCATGACTACTTGATGATTGGGTTTCAAATTATCAATTATCAATCAATTATCAATTATCAACTATTTCCTTGGACTAGTCCACTATTCCTGCCAAATTTGGTCCAAAAAGTCCCACCCCTTCTAGGTGGTGCAGTTTATATGTCACTGAGTATATCACCTAATTATATACTTTATGAAACAAATATTACAAAAATGGTGTGATTTATATGGTATGTGTATTTCTAAATATTGAGTGCTCTTAAAGTATGTTTTATTTATAAACTAAGATACAAAATTTAGTTACAAAAATCTATATATTTTTACGAAAAATACTTATAATACATTATTTTAAATCATCCTAACAACTTCAATTGCAATAATTATGAAATATCAATATGACCTATATAATTGCAAGGGAAACGCAAAATATTTAAGCTATTTATTGAATTAAAAATTTATCTCAACGTGTAGCTCATCTCGGCTTAACCCTCGATTAACAATATTAACGTCGTGATTAAATGCAGTACATTTTCCAACTAGTTTCATAAATATCTATTTGCAAATGATTTAGAGGGTATTCTGTAATTTTATGTTTAAAAACTTTTGTTACGAGTACTTTAGTATCATTGTCTTTAAAGTCATTGCGAATTTCTTTTGTTTATTATAATACACATGTTATTTTTTAAATGAATATTCTTTTATTTGTAAGTTATTGAATATAGGATTATGTGATTGCTGTTTTGGAAGTGTTTTACTTCAAACAGTTTACAAACTGCGTAAATTTACAGCAAGTAAGATTTTTTATTAAAATATCATTCTTCTATGTACATAAAGTTGCATTTGAGACTTTTCCAACAAAAAAACGTAACTTAGATATTTCTGTTTGTTGAGTGCTCTATAAGCTTACATCAGTTCTATTGTGTGATTTATTACATTATGCTCGCAATTTTGACGTGATAATACGTAGTTGTAACTGCTATTCATTATTTTATATTTCGTTAACGATATTGGGTTGGGTTTATTGATATTTTACACAACTAACCTTTACGTTCAAAGAATGAACCACCAATTTACATGGGAAAGACGAAAGAAAAGGAAAGAAGAATAGCAAGATGTAGATGCTGAAACGTGGAGAAGAAAAACACATATTGGATGGAAAAGGAGTACAAAATGTGCGATATATGTGGTAAAGGAGGGATGAGTGGAAACATTGGTGGGAGGAGTACGAAGAGACGGGATGGAGCAAGGAGGCGAAAGATGGAGAGGAAAGGAAAAACTAAAGAAGAAAAGACAAAAGGTTAGGAAAAGGAGGATGGTGGCAATTAATTAAAATATGATTGTTACAGGTTATGAGGAATATGAGAGAGAGAGAGGTGGTTGAAGAGGAGTGAATGACTGAAAAGGCAGGAAGGATGGAGAGAAAAACCAGGAAAAACTCACATACATAGACGGGGGGGGGGGGGTAAATTTAAGTAATGAATGCCATGTTAAGTACAAATATTCCAATAACGGTTTTTTTATATACATTTTAGTAATTTCAAAATGATATGACTCACCATTGATATATCAGTTATTAGAAGAGATGTAGCAACGGTTGAATGGGAAATGTTGTACAGAATTCAATGCGCCCAGAAAATCTCATTTCAAAATCATTCGGACTTTTTACAATTTTGAGACATTTTGAAAAAAACGTCAATTACTTGAATGCCTGATGCGACCGCTTTTAAACTTTTACATTGTTTTTACATATCTTTCGGGTAATTTTTTTGCTAAAACAGCCGATTTTCATTTGTTCTTGGCGCTATATTTTGTTTTTGTTATGGGGGTCATATTGGATTTTTGATTAATTTCCCTAAAAAAAGCTTTTCAATAATGTACATGACTAATAAATCTTTATTTATACGAGAGACATGAACAATACATAAATTTATCTCTAATACAAAATTAAAGCTCAGATTAACTTAAACTCTTCATTATGGCGGTCGTTCTGCTTCACACACATTTGGCACCTTGTTGCGTTACAAACAGAGTTGTAAACTCAGCGTAGTGTGTTTTCGCTTAATTATCTTAGGGCATACAGCACTTTTTGTTCTAAAATTTCCTGATTCTCTGTTAAAATGAAATACTTTGTCACAAATAATAGTCAAGGGGGTGTAAGGTTGGGCCATTGTACTGGTACATTATTTTCCCTCGATGAAATGTTGCACGTCAAGAGCATTATGGGCAGGACAGCGGTCCTGCTGAAATCAGATGTTTTGCATGTTTTCACGGTTAATAATATATATATATATATATATATATATATATATATATATATATATATATATATATATATAATAAATTTCAGAACAGGCATTATCTTGTCCATTAGCAGCTCCAAATATCTGTTACCAACTAATTGTAATCAAAGAACTACCTATTATGTAATTATCTAAAATAAAAAAAACAATTCAAAAAACAAAACAAAATTAATAAAGATTCGTACCATACCATAGCATAGATAAAACGAAATCAAACTTGAAATCTTCTGCGATTTATCAAATGTGAATTTTCAGTAGACCAATGATTATGCCTATTGAACACTCCACAATTGGTAAACCGTGCTTCATTTGGGCAACGTATTTTCCTAAGAAAACCAGTAAAATCTTCACATTTTTGTTGATACCACCAGTTAAATTGTAATGCCTTAAACCTTGTATCATTGTTGGGTAGTATTTGTTTTTCTTCAACGTTTCATAAACACTAGATTGCGGAATTCCAATTTCTCGAGCCTCTGGGCGTAGTGATGTATTTGGATTGTTCATAATATTTTGCAAAATATTATTTATATCATATCAGCATTGTTAAACAGTCTCCGGTGTGGTTGTGGTCTTTTTAGGTGCCATTAATATTTGTTAACGGTAATTGCTTATCTATAACTAGTACATACAGTTTAATATCATAGCATACTAATTTAGTATTAGAGCTACATTTATTTGTTGTTTTACCTCTCCCATCAATAAAGTTTTATTAAGCATGTTGTATATCGTTGAAAAGCTATTTTAACCCTTATGTGCACACCCAACTTTTACCACGTTGTTACACACCCGAAGTATCCGGGTACCCACCACTGGTTTTTCTCGATTCCTTCATATGAACTGAATCGTTTGGAATCAATTTACTTCATTAATATAAGATTTATAAAAGTAGTTTTCGTCGTTCGGTTTTAGCCGTAATTATAAAATCGTCTCACAGCGACGGCCCTAAACTTTCGCCAACGCATTGACCGGCCGCGTTTCGCCTGATACCCAGCGGTCCTCGCCCGCCGAGTTCGGCCAAATGGTTTTTTGGCACCTCGTACTTTCCAAACGCTCGTTTTGTGCGACTCACGCCCAGACAAATTCTGGAAACGTTCGTAAAAAAATCAAGGAGAGAGGGTTGTAAGAGAACTTGCGGCAGCATTCGGAGGAAGTGGCAGAAATATCACTATGGATAATTATTTGTTACTTCTTGCTAAGCACTTACTGTTATGGAAATTAACTATTGTTGGTACTAAGAAAAAATAAGCCTTACATTCCAAAACAAATGGCTCCCCATAAATCTAAAGAAGAATACTCTACTCTCTTTGGTTTTCACGAAGGTGTCACACGTACTTTACTATCGGCAATATACTATGATACTGCTGTGAATGACGATAGAAAGAGAAAACCTCACATGATCTCATGTTATAATAAATATAAATCGGTGTAGATACTGTGGATCAAATGGTTACTCGATACACCACGCACAGGCGCCCTCAAAGATGGCCGCTTGCTATATTTTTCAATATCCTAGACATAGGCGCTCTTGCTTCATATACAATATATTATGAGAACAATAAGATGATTGCAAAGAAAACTAATCTCATGTATATTCTTGCGTCAACGGGGCGAAGAACTAGCGAATGGCCAAATAATGCGCAACTTTAACACGATAATTGCGATTGAAAGCGTGATCTGGCCACTTGCTGGTCCTTCCACTGCTCCTGAAAGGCAAGCTCAACCTCGAGAGAGTACAGGCAGGAAGAAACTTATACGTTCGTGTTATATATGTTACAAAGAAACGATCAAAAGACGCCGGAAAACACGAAAATCTTGTTCTAATTGCGAGAAACCTATTTGCGATGAGCATAGTTCATCGACAATCAGACAATTATATATATTGATTGATTCCCGACTCGAAATGCCATTTTTCATCTAGTGGGTACTCGGGTACCCGGGCGTGTCCGCTAAGCACATGCACTTCAACGTCGTTTATTTATATATTTAAAAATTGGCAAAAAAATTACGATTATGTTTTTAGCTTCAAAAAGTGTCAAATAATGGGGATCTTGAGGCCCAGGCCGATATTTTTCTCCGAGTTATGAGCAAAAATATGACCAGGTGGGCACCCGGGTACTCGGGTGTGCACATAAGGGTTAAGGAGTATGAAACTAATCAAAGTGGCCGCCATAAGAAAACCAAATATAGTGCTAAGAACTTGGAAACAAATAACAGTTGACACCAAAAAATTGTCTTAATATAGTGTATAAACAATGTAAAATTTCAAAAGCTATCGCAATTAGGACAAAATTGTATATAGTACGAATAAATTTGAAATGAATTTTGTTTGAGCATTGAATTCTGCAAGTCATTTCCAATGTAACCGTTGCTCCATCTCTTCTAATAATTCGGAAATAGCGAAAAGAATAAATAACAATAAGAAAATTAATCGCTATAGCATGCAAGAAACCAAGCAAATATTGTTTCAAAAATTTCGGAAAATTTATATTTTCTGTTGATTTTAAAAATATTTTTTTACAATAAAAGTCTGTACTTCAGCATTCGATAAGAAAACCGTGCTTACCTACGTGTATTGTAAAAATTCTAAAGCGAAACCTCGAACAAAATCAGAATATTGTATTAATGAAACGCGGTGGGAAATATAATGATTCGTGCGAGCTCCAAGATTTAAAAAAAATAAACTCATGGAATGCGAACCATATCAAATCTTTGAATCTAGTTTTTATGTGAGCACGAATTTAAAATATGCAAGGTAATGCAGCCCAGTCTAAGTCACCTCCTCAGTCATTATCAGTATATTGTTGGCAGTTCTAATGTAGGTTCATGTAATTTCGAATTGTTTTATGTTCTTGTGATTTTATATATTAAAACAACTTTTTTACTTATAAACCGTGAGTTCAAAGGCTTAGGTAATAAAACTTGTACGTGTTTAAAATTTTCTAACTCAGTATTTTATTTCAGAAACGCATCGACCCAAAGTAAAATGAGACGCTATTCGCGTTTATTAAAATAGCCCAATAATTTATCTATAAGTGCATTCCATTATAACAGCGCCGTAAATAAGTGGTACAGTCCGCAAAATATCTAAATTTAAATCTTAAAAATAATTCCCGTAAACACTCTCAGAAAAAACCGAAGCGATAAAACATTGTTTAGTTGACTTCAAAAGTGTTTGAGAGGTGAATAAATTCTGTTTCGGCACGCAAAAGAAAAACATGTTTTCAGAATCGAAAGCAAAACCGGCGGATAAACTCAGTGTAAATGTTCTAAAAAAATATACATAAAAATCATGTAATTAATGACATCAAAGATCGTGTTGGCTGCTCTCCAGGTCCAGACGCGTGGGTACAGAAAATAAGCAGTCTCTGACCTAGGCTAACAGGATAATGCGATATCTAATGGTAAATTCGCAATTACATATGTCTTGACATTGCCTAAGATTTATTTTATTGTTATAAGCCATTGGTACGGGCGTGTTCTTTTTTACTACTGACTATTAATTACAACATAACATGTTACCAAATTATATGTATTAAATATATAGTTTTATCGATTTATGATTTATTTATTTACTCCTGCCAGTGTGTAAGACGAAAACAAATTCAAGAAAATTGCACCCTCAATAAATATCATTAAAATTAGAATATAATTCTAGTTAGGCTGCCAATTAATTAATTGATAATTATATAAATATTAAACTTCTTTAAATTTCGCTATGAGTGCACTTTGGATGTGTTCCATTAAATGTGTTGCTTTTGAATCTAGACAAGGTCCTCCTAATTTTATGATACACATGTGTACCTTGTTTTCGTGATCGTCGTGAGAGTAAATGACAAACGTCATTAGGTGGCGTCATAGGTTCATTTGATTGTGTTAACGTTGAATTTTCCATTATTAGTTTTATTTCGCCTAACATCCCATGGAAAAATAATTATAATAGTGGAATAAAATGAATGAAAACGTAATACAGAAAATAATACAAGTTTTATAAAAAAAACTAACACAATTCATTAATAACTAAACCGGTCAGAGCGAAACAATAATAAGTACAATCTACCATTCATTTTATGGAATAATATTTGTGGAACATTTATTGCTTCTGGTTAAGGAGTTGATAATATGACATAGCATGAAATATTGTGTTTCTGTTCTTATGAGCTATTATATATAGGCAGTATAGGGTGAGGGTGGGAACGAGACGTCAGAGAGTTTTCAGACAAGGGGAAGGATAAGAGAGTGTTTTCCACTGAGCTGTGTACATGTGGAATTGGATAAAGGGGCAGGATGGAGGTGTAAAATTGGGAAATGCTAGACTATGATGGCTGGCATTCGCAAACGAAGTAGTCATTCTAGCGGACACGGAGAAGGAGCTTCGAGAAATAGCGAAAAGACTAGGAGGCTTCCTGGACAGAAAGAAGAACAATATCAGCGAGGGGCACATGAAGCATATGGGAAAAAAAGCGAAAAGAGCGGAGGAAAGTTTGAGAAGGAAACTGTGCGGAAAGAGGAAAGGGAAATTCAGCGAAACAATAGTGATATGGAACATATGTATCAAGAGTATCCTGATGGACAGAAGTACGAGGATAGAAAGGATCAGCGTAGAGGCGGATAAAAGAGCGGAGAGATACGATATGACAGCGAGAGATGGGCAGAATATAGCATAGTGAACATGGTATCGGAGGAGTTAAAGGATAGGGAGAACAAGAGAAGTGGCATTTCCAAATGTGAAGGAAGTAGAATAACAATGTATAAAAAGGCACTGTTATCAGTGGAAGGGCAGGAAGGATGAGATGTGAAATGAAACACATGGAGAGGATGATATTAGAGAATTGGAAGCCGGTAGAAACCCACGAAAGGAAAAGTAAAATCGGCAGACGGGAAGAAGCCGAGATTATTGAAAGAATTAAGATCGGCAGAGGGGAAAATATTAGCAAAGCTTCGGATGTGAAAGTGAGGAAAAGGCCAACCAACATTGGACATAAGAGAAACATAGTAGGTGCGAGTTCTATGGAAACGGTTGGGATGAATGGGAACATTGATTGGGAAATTGTGAAGGAAGGAAAATACTGGACAAGAAATTTGAGAGAAAATGAAGAAGGGCTAGAAATCTTAAGGCAAATATAAGAGATTAAGGAGAACTGTAGAAAAAGAGTGCCTATTTCAAGTGTTGAAAAACAGTTTTGTCAGTTTCGATGTAGTATCACGGTTTCCCCAAATGTCGATCTAGGAAACCATGGAAATAATACAACACATACACAACTCACCTAATGATATCATAGAATTAGTTAAACAGTTAAAAACTCATATTTCAAATTTCTCTTTCAAAAAAGTGGTTCATATAAATGTTAGAGATTATCAAATTCTGAACAACTTTCATGTGAAAGGGTGTTTAGAAAAACATACAATTGACTGGAAAATCTTTTTGTAAATTAGTTTTAACAAACCATCTACAGTCACCGCTGGCGGTGGCGCTGTGGCAGTTGCAGTGGCTGTCATATGTAACTAATTTGTATGGACGAATTCAAGAAGCGATAGCGCCTTCGCAATATCGCCTGTCATCATAATCGCGCCAGTTTGATTTAAATTTATAAGAGTATAGGGAAGTTCAATGCGTATCAATGCAAATTTTATTTATATTGTTCATAGAAGTCAACTAAATATTAGAAAATAATATAAAACTTTATGTATTATACAAATACATAATAAAATGGAAATTGGGGACGACTAGGCGTAAATATTTAACTGCAAAGCAACAAAAAATACTCAACACAATTGGTAAAGCGAAACTCATTCCTCAATATAGCTTGCTAATCTACAAAAATTACACAATACACATTTTACAACATGTAAATTGCACTTTATATGTTCGCTAGTAATTAATATTTATACTCTTTTAACGACTCACTATTCACTCATTCATGAAAATTAGCTTAGAAATCTAAACTTGTATGCTGGTAATTCACATTTATTTTACCTACATTCGATTCATTATTGAATTACATATTAAATCTATTTATGGAACATTGTTGTTATAAACCCGAATAACAAGTTTCCAGAATGTCTGGGATATTATTTGTTTGTAGCTTATCTGTATTAATCAACGTTTTATTTACAATTTGTGCAATTAATGCCATATCAGATAAGGATAATTAAAAAATCGGTTAGTAATTACCCCCCTGAGGCCGCAGTATAACGATCTATTTATCTGGACTTAGTTTGCATTGTGCTATCAATCGTAGGTCAATTGCAAAATTTTTTTCGCGGAACAACGTTACCGGAGTTTAAATAAAAATAGCAATTTAATGCGTTATATTATTTTATTTTTAATTTCATTATTATTAGTTTTGTAACTAATTTGAAAAGATGTTTTCTTGATACTCTTTAATATTTCGATTTACAATACAATATTGTGCAGTATTCGCTAAACAAATTTAATTCGATATTTTACATACACCACGTTCCGAAAATCTGAGGGACTATGCTAACATCAGACAAGTGAAGGATGCTCCCGATGTTTTGATAATGAACCATTTTTTTGCGCACACAATAAAATAACACAGAAACAAATTGATTGAAATTACGAAATGAAAATTAAATAATTTGACTATTAATTAAATATATCGTCATAAACATCAATCATATTCCAGATACGCACATTGTGTGATATCTTGTTATGACTGAAATAGGACCAATAGATTTTAATAATAAAATGTGTAACCAAGCAAAATACGTAATAAAATAAGTGATGTACTTTCGATGATTAATTTATTCCACACGTGCAATTAATATTTATAATAGCAATGCTTGTAGATGTAATAGAGCGTTATACCAAATATTTTAATTTGTAGGTAAGACAAATGGAAATTAAGTTATGAACTATGAAATAGAATTGAACAATTTAATAATACAAACACAATAACATAACAATGACAAACTTTATTGTTACACAAAATCATAATAAAAATATGTGATGGTCGTAAACAACAGTGTTAAAATTATATTTAAAAATTATGCAAAGATATCTACAATAAAATTGAAAACATATTTTTAAAAAACTTTGCAACAACATGTATACTACAAAATCATCAATCATCGGCTATTATTTGCTTATTACTTTCTTATACAAGTGTGTACCATGAATATTTGCGGGTGCGATTGCAGTTGCGGTGGCTGTCACTGCCAACTATCCTAATTGAACTTGTGCACTACGCGATACAGCGTTCGTGATTTGGCCTGTCATCACGATCGCATCAGTTTGCTGGAAATTTATCTAAGTCCGCTAAATTTTTAAAAATTAATATAAAGATTGTTTACGTGTAATTCAAATGGTTGTTTTTTTATTTTTCTAGGATCGCATAACGAAGTATACAATACATTTCAATAGAAATTAAAATACATATCGCATGATAATGAAGAACGGGTTCACGTAACTCATACAATCTATGACATCATCGCAAAAAATTAGTGATATTGAAAAGTCCCGTTTCGTAAAATTGAGAAATCAGTGCCCATTAATATTTTCATTTAAAACTATGATGCAAAGAATTAATTTTCATTGCTTTCAACGCCATTTATAATTTTTGCAGGCCGTTATGTACCCGTATAAAAAATTAGGTTGATGAAATGCAAAGAATATTCATTCACCTTACGACAAATGAGAAAATAATTATAGCACACAATATGATATGATTATGAATGAACGACCGTCTTTTTCGCAGAAAAATTGTGGAAATTGCTACTGATGGTTAAATATAAAATCAAATGTATTTTGTTTTAACTGCAGTGTTGGCCCTATTTTATATCTCGGTAGGTATGTCGAGAGTAGTGGGTATCCCCATTACTATGTTATTATCGAATAGTTTTTATGTACGACGTACACTTTTGTAGTCTATTAGATACAGACTTGTTTCTTTCGTTTCCACTCTATAAATTAGGTATCATTATATATGCAAATGCTGCAGAGAAGCGCAAAAACTTGAAGTGCACCACCATGGCAAATAAATGTAGCTATTAACTATCAAATTGTTTTAATAGTGACAACTGTTAAACATGGTGTTATTAACCGAATGATTAATGATAGTGGGTTATAAAGTAGTAGTAACACACACCTGAATATTTGTATGCAAGGGTACCACAACTTCGTTTATTTTCAAATAATATGCTACTGAAAGTCATATAATAAATATGCAGCGGCCCATAAAAATAAACTATAGATAGAATAAAGAGGTGTCAAAATTTTGAAAAGCAAACCAGCGATAATCATTTGGTGAAAAATATTCATAAGACATTTATGCCATAAACATATCATTCAGTATTATCCAAAATAATCGATAAAGATCAAATATAATCTGAAAATACGAGTATATGAATATTAAATGTAATTAGGAGATGGTCTTTAAAAGTCCAGCCTATTTGTTTATAAGTTACTGCATTATTCAACGAATATGATAATACCATACATGTCAGTTCTAAAGAAACAAGTAATATACATCTAAAAAAATACGAAAACACACGTTGTTACAAAATACTGCAAAATTTTAAATATATTTAGTCTGTTTTTTTATGGCGTTTAGAACGGAATATATAATTTTACGATCCTTAGTAAAATTCAGAATGTGGTATTTTTATAATAAACACAATTTTTCCTTGGTATATTTTCTCCACAATTTGTATGTCCTGATGGAACTGTTCCCCATGTTCTTCGCTAAAAGCGGAGATTCACTGGGAATCTATCCAGATGGCTGAAAAGGTAATGCATTTATATGCTCATTTTACAACGCAGCATTTTAAAATTGTTTATCATATCGTTGACAAAAAAATCATTTTCCAGTCAATGATTTCCCATGAAGTTTATTACAATTTCAACAAATGACACTCAGGCCAATGACTCTAAATTGATAATTGCATTTATGAAATCAGGATCTGTCACCAATTTGCTGATCTGAAGACCATCAAATATACCAGTTTTTAGCTGTTCAAAACTTAACCTGGAAATTGGTAGGGGAGAATGATTTTGTTCCTAAAAACCGGCGGCTAGTTTATAATATTTTACTTCTCTGCTTCTATTGTCTATTGTGATGGCCGCTCTCTTCTTAACCAATGGTCATCCACAGTCCTGCTGGCCCACAAGCACAAAATCATGGATCACCTTGATGCCCCAACAAAAAATTCAATTTTCAAGTCGACGCAAATGTGGAATTGGTGGTTTTGGTAACATATTTTCTCCAGTACAAGTGAAACTGTCTGATATTCTACCATCAAACTTGTTTAATTAGCAATGGGGATAGAACCGTGTTTATTACCATTGTGTAATAGGACATATTTTAAGCTTCTTTTGGAACTGTCTACAAAAAGGAGCTTTCACATGGATGATATTCAATGAACCCCATTTTATTATGAAGAATATTGTTTTCTAATTGAAAAAAACGGGATTAATTCTTTCTCCCTAGCACGGTACTTTGTTATCTTTGTGACTAGAGATAACATTATTGTCTTCTTCTCAGTTCTGAAGATTCCTTGGAAAGATTGAGCTCTCTGATTAGGTCACTTAGTTCATCTTGATTGAAAGTTTGAAGATTAGAATTTTTGTCGTCAAATTCAGTGCCATTTTCACTAATACTCACGAGCATAGCATTGTCTTTCTGTGGAAGTTGACAAAAATGGGCACGAGAACATAATTTGTGTGGGGTAAGGGATTTTTAGCTGAGGCCAAATTTGCGTTCGTGCCATCTAACAATACTGAATAGAAGTCATCAAAGTCATTCTTTTTGTTCTCACCAATTCACAGCAACTTCATGTAACTGCTTTAGTGCTTTCGAGTATTGTGTGTTTACAGCACGTTTTGCAGCATATGGAGCCCCGAACTCATTCTCGTCCTTTGTGTGCATGCACTTCGTACAAACTTATTTGGGGTATACTCCCCACAAATGTAACATGTTTTTTAAACAGCATCCTCTTAAATTATCGTTTAATAAGTTTCAAATATTCTATAATGTGAAAATAATTCACACATAAGTCGAGTGAGCAGGTTGTTTCATCAAAATATCAAATTGAACGTATTGACGTAAAAATTAAATATTAGCTAACTTCTCTTTGTTGTTAATAGTGATGTTCAAAGATTCTACTAAAATTTTGTTCACACAATACAATTTTTTTTGTAGACTTGTATTGTATAACATTGTTTTCATTATTAGAAAGACACAAAGAGTGCAACACCCGAAGATCGCGAATATTATATCAAATAACTAATATACATATATATTGTTTTCTAAATCATTCTAAATAACAAATACTAACGTTGCTTAACAGGTAGGATGCAAATTGTATTCGAATAGCTCGATTCGCTTAATTTCAATTTTGTTATTCAGATACCATAGTTATGGAAATTACCTTTTCAATACGTGTTCACTGAACAAGTTCCTGTAAACGGTCACCTCAATATAATTTGATCAATTTGTATCATAAAGTAGCACATTATATAAGAAAAATTGGACGGTGCTAAAATATTACAAATCAAGTAAAAAGGTTCCCCATCGGCAACAATTTTATGGCGTGAATGTGTTTGCTCACACTTAGTTTATAAATTACCAACAGCACATTTGCATACTGTCATGTCAAATAATGTATTTTATTACCAAACTGTTGCATCCTTCCTAACAAATACAATCACCTAGGATGATTAGGCTGCGAAACCAATAAAATAAAAAATAAGATATTGTAATTAACTTGAAACTTACGAGTATTGGTCCCGCCAATCACTGGACAAAACTTAGTTACGTTAATATTGGAATCCTTGCCCATTTAGTTTCGGCTTTAGATAGAAAATTAATAGTGACGAGGGTCTCTGAGACCGAAACATATTAGTAATTTATAATTATTAAAAGCAATTTCATTGTTCTGAATGTACTTACGTGGTGGGGACAAAGTTGAGATTAGTGATGTAAAAGGTCACCATGTGTATTTGTAATTGGGGTAGTTGTTTAAAGTTGTTGCCCTGTTCATGTTCTTTTAATTGGCCTTTCTTTTATATATTTGTTTTCAAAAGCACCACTGCTGTAAATAGCGGCTTCATCATCATGCTGCTCCTTAATAATCAATTCTTAAGAGTACAATACCAAATGAATTAAAAAAAAATAAACGTGAAGGTGGTTGTTCGATACTGAATCTGTAAATAACGATTTTACTATAAAAAGCAGTACGTCACAACTTGTTTTACAAGTTGTAACACAACCGATGTGGATGTATATAGAATAAACGGCTGATTGACGCAAGCGAAACCAACTTAGTAGTTGATCTATAAGATCGTACAATAGCACTGATTATTAAGTACCCAACGTTAAATAAAAAATGCATTTGAACGAATATTGTTTACTAAAGATGTTTGAAGCGCCAACAAATATATGTTATATTACTCTAATAGCTTGTTATGCTACTGTTGGACTAAACTTTAATAATGTTTCAAAATGTTATTTTACTGTACTATAATACTGCTAACGAATTGATTAACAACATAAATTAGCCTTGCACGCATATATCTTGTATAAATACATAAATATAAATGTACACTTAATGAAAAATAAAACTACAGTTGATAGTAAACACTCCATACCTTACACGTGCTCGAAACAAGACGAAGGTTATCAATATTTGCAACGGCTTGAACACAAATCTTCCGCCTACATGTTTTCATCAAAAGGCCTTGATTACATGTTATTTTAATAATGTAAAGTACAATAACGTTTAGTTGGCAATCATTAATATGCAAACAATTATAAATAAAAACGAAATAACTAATGGAGTAGACTTATTTAACGCTCATCAACATAGTAAGAATTGCTAAAATATTAGCATATTGTTGGAGCACTACGTTATCGCTTTACTATTATTTGCTTTCATATATTAAGAGCTATTAATATAATGTACTCATAATTGAAAGTATTTTAATATATACGAGAAATTAAAATCAGTGAAAAATTCGCAGTCTTTACTTAACGTTTATAACTGTCTTAGAATTCCGCTAAACACCCCACCTGATATCCATTAAATAATCTGTAGACATTATATTTATTATCAATAGCGTGCACGACGTCAAGAAGCTTTAAAATGTTATAAAGCGATTTGCATATGAAAACAACGGGTTGTTGTGTCTCTTTGAAGAAGAGAGTGTGGCGTTGAACTATCCAAATTTAAAATTCATTATTTGTCAGCGACACATGCATCATCCCATGATCTATGTTCAGTTTGATCCTTCGCGAACTCGGCTCTGTCCATAAATTTACGAAATTTATATAATGAAAATACTTCTATGAAAATATTCATGAAAAATTTACGTTCGCTGCAAAAAATAAATCTAGCGGAAAACTCAAAGAGAATTTCACTTGATACTTGTAAATTATTTACGTTTTGTACTTAGAGCAGGACGATATAAAATATCTATGAAATGATACGATTTATTTATCAACGTTTTGAAAGGCAAGTACGTGTAATGCGTTTAGTCTTGATATATCGCACTTATTTTTCTGCTATATTTAGACGTCTATGCATACTTTTATTACGTTCCGACTCGTTCGTATTAATGTATCATTTTATGAAATTAAGTTCGTAATAAACCATCTAGTCCCTCCTCGGATTTTAACGCTTAAATCGCGCAGAAATTAATTGGACGTAATTTATGAAAAATATGACACATCATTTGCTAAAATTGCATTGAATATGCGAAAAGAATTATTAATCAACTTCAAAGTTGACATTGATATTCAATGGTACTTCATGCGAATGATAATTTGCATATTGGATTGATGGTCACCTACATTACGTACCACTCACATATTAATGTATTTCCATTGATTTAAATGGGTTAGGTTATTGCAAGCGTAAAATCGCTCATTACATTTTCACTTTGTTGTGTTATTATGTTACTATCGTTAATGGTATCAAATTATAAATGAATTTTGTAAACTTATGTAAATGAACTATTACTACTCATATTTCGATGTATAAGTTTGCCAAAATGCAATTTTCTGGGTAGTACAAGTCACCATCCAGTATATTTCAATCATAATCATGGTACTTTATAGCTTGTCTGGTATAAGGTGCAAGTATACCACATAGAGGGGAATGACTACTATATTAATCATTACAATTATGCAGTAATCGCCGCAGTAAGTTTACAAGCAGCAGCTTCGCAACATTGTTACGATAATCTTTAAATTATTATTTTCACCTTTGCCCAGAAAATAATATATAAATAGTTGGGTGTAACAATTATTCAATCTTTCTAGCGCACATTCACCAATGCATTTAATTTATATTTACATAATTACAAAAATGAATTAACTTATAGCAAATCAAATCTCAACGTCGTATCCACAAACGGTTAGATATGAATGTACTGATTACGTTGCAAAATTACACGCCGTGAAAAGGATTTTCTATAAAGAGAAACTCATTCCCATATTAAATTATTTAATCAAATTTTCCACAATTCACGAGGCTGTCTCGCAAAGGAAATTTAACCGGATTCGAGCATATTCATTGAAAGCGATCGATAATTTGTTAATATTTTACATAATATAATGTCCTTGGCAGCCTACTAATAATGAAATGAACGAAAAAGACGAACGTATCCAGGGTTAAATTAAGTTATGAACGTAAAGGGACTCGTTATTTAGATTTATTGTGTGCGTTAATTGTCTACACAAACGCCAAACCCTTCGGAAAGCATTTATAAAATATTCACGACATAATTTAAAAAGCTTTTCATTTCCGGCTGATTCATTTGAATAAGTTCCAGCTCGAACACTTTATCGATTGCTTTATTATTAACGCGGATAGTAGTCGTTATTAAGTAAAGTTGCTAAAAAAGTTGTTGAAATTAAAATGGCGTTTACGTCTTCCTGCGCAATTAAAATTCGTAAAACGGGAAACTTGAAATTTGCCTAATTATAAATTTACGAACTTACATAATGATTAATCTTCAATTTCGTATAGATTTTTTTTAATACAAATTGCAGTTATTGGCCCCATTAATATTAATTAAAACGGACCTATTGATTATTCTTGTTTGTGCGATCAGCGACAACATTTATATAACAATTATATGAATAAACAATTAATTAACACAAATTGTTTTTAGTTTCAAATATATTGTAAATACTACATATGTTTCCCCAATACTATGGTTTCATCACGTGACAAAACACAGATATAAGGAAACAAATATATGCCCTAACACTAAAACAGAAATTGAAAGGGGAGTTGTATTACAGGTTTCGATTAAGTAGGGGGAGAATTCTTAACATCTAATTGGTCATTCAAAATAATATCTATTTATTAAATTTATTGATTTCTAAGCTTGCTAATCAATTTAGTTTTTTACTTTTTCTGTCGGTATGTAGTATTTCAAATTTGCTATTCAGGTTATGATTATATTGTATTTATTCGTGTTATAGCTTCCTTCATGTTCTTCGATTATGGTTTCGAATGGTATCCCTTTTTTTGTTCGTCCTATGTAGACTTCTGGATTCTTCGCACGTCAACTATAAAAACCTAAGTTCAACTTTATGTCCGTTTTGCCTTTGTTATTGCTAATAAAATTTTGTAAAAAGTTGTTGTTTTTGAAAGCAATGGTTTGGTTTTTCGGTTGTTTAATGATTTTTCTGAAATCTTGCCAATATACGTGATAATATATTTGGCAATTCGTTCATAAAATAATATACATAAGGAGTATGTAATTAATTTTATAGAAACTAGAAACATAAAATCTTTAAAAAAAGATCACCAAAACTTTAATTGCTATTATGACTTTCACAGACGCTTAATCTTTTCTTCCTGATTGGCGTGATGTCCCTTTCATCACTTTCTTGTTGTGAATCTGGTTTGGTAGTTGCCGTATTGAAATTTGTAATTAACAATTGTATTTTGTTTTTTTGTTAAATCTTTACAGACTTCCTCGTATTGGGTTAAACATTCATTAACTTTTCTCTGGAACCGGAGAGCTCGTTCAACATTCAACAAATCACTATTATTGTGGCGGTTATTTATTTCGGTAATCATATCAACTAAATCACCGTAATCTAATTCTTTGTCCGTCATTAGTTCTATAATGTCTGCCTCAACTAAGTCATCGAAACCTTCTCCTGCTATTGTACGGTTGCGGTCAATAAAATCTGAGCAGTATGTTTTCCTACTGTAAATATGACTTAGATTGTTGCGGTAGTCACCTGGAAAACTGTTGATGTAAACGTAAAAAATGCCACATTTATCTTTCGCTGTAAAATTAACGGTTGTGATATTGCTCGAAGAGGGTTAGTCAGAAAGGAGAGTAGCGCTCAGGTTCAACATAGCCAGAAGTACTATCCACAACATAAGAACGCCAGTCGTTTGAAAGGCAAGTCGGTAATAGCAAGCTTACAGAGATTGAGGATGTTAATTTAGTTCAAGTTCTACGGCAAAATCCGTTCGATTCTGTTACTGCGACACACAATAGCCTGCCATACACGAGCGAACTTTTTGCTGGACTAGATCCGTGAGACTTGATCCGCCGGATCTGATCCGGCAGATTCAGTCCTTCGCCGTGCCCACTAACGTAAAATTGAAATTTTAATAATCCAACGAATTAAATTTTCTGCCGGGCTAGGTCCGCTAGTTAGTGGAGAGGAAATCCGTCACATTTGAAGGACCCGATCAGCCAAAACCTGATCCGCTAGTCCTTAGCATTATGTCGAAGAAAACCTTTGGCATTGCAGCAATCGAAATTTATTCTTAATTCGATAATAAAAGCGATAATGGGATATAATAGAAAAAATCGTAAAAACCTGCATTGCTGAAAGAGATATTTCGATAATGATAAAATTTCTTTATAAGCAGTATCTTTTAGATTTTTGTTTCTATAGTCTTCTGATTTAACATACTACAAGCACGGTTTATGTTTATAAATTTCATTAAATTGCCTGAGTATAGCTCAATCGCCGTATTATTAGTGGGGAACAACTGATTAGGTCCGTCGGATCGGGTCCGCTGCTTAAATCCGATGAACTTTGACCCAACACGACAACCTCCATTAACAAGCGGATCTTTTGGCGGATCTGGTCCGCTGCGGACTGAATCCGCCAAAAATTCCGCTCGTGTATGGCAGGCTAATGAAACAAACTTTTCAAGGTCCGTTCGAACCGCAAGGCGTCGTATCACGGAAACATCGGAACTGCGAAATCATCCTGCTGCCAAAAAACCTTTTTTTTTCTCAACAAAACAAAGAACAGAGAGTAGGATTCGCGTTGCAATATTCACTAGAACCCTTATATTCCTGTCAGAATGTTATTTTCACAGACGAGAACCTTTTTCAATCGTACTATAACGGTCGAATTAGAATTTATACACTACCAAATTCTCGATTTGATGAACGTTATACACAGAAAGTAGTAGCAAACGGTAGCTTTTCTGTGAATGTCTGAGGCTGGATTAGCGCCCGAGGACCTGGAGTTTTAAGACGCGTAATATGCAGAAATAATGCAGAGGTATACCGTCATACTATGGAGAATTTCATGCCGCCACCAGTGAATGCTGCCTTTCCCGAAAATAATTTTATCTATCAGCACGACAATTGCCCCATTCATACAGCTAGAATTGTCTCAAATTGGGTGGAGCAGCAAGGAATACGCGTTCTGACTTGGCCTTCGCGCAACCCGGACTTGAACCCCATCGAGAATGTGTGGGGTTTGATGTTAAGGAAAATAAATTCAGGCAATCACTTTCGTCCACAAAACGTCGAAGAGTTATGGGCAAGAATTCAAGAAGAGTGAAATGAATTAACTCCAAACTAAACCGAGGTTTTGGTAGCATCAATGCCGAAAAGATTAAATCATGTAATCGATAAAAATGGGGCTGTTATAAAATATTTGTTATAATAAAGTTTTTTTGGTTGTATTATCTTACAATGTTCTCGTGTTTCTTCAATAAACACGTTATTTATTGTTCACGGAAGGTGTGAATTAACAAGTGGTATTTGTGTACCAATGCTTAGGTACCGTCTCCAGGGTAATGTGACTTGAGGTGAAAGCCTGATCTACCAAAAATCACGAAAAAGTCATAGAATGTCAAATTAGCGCTCAGATTTTATTGACCGTACGTGCCATTTATTTGAGAATATTCGTTCTCCAATACCAGCATTGTCAGCTTCAACTACTACATCAGGCCATACTTTTTCCTAACAGGCGTCGATTTCTTAATCTTTGTATTAATCATACCAACATGTTTAACACAATCTAAAATTGTGATTTTTTTCCAAGCATCCATAATTGAAAGAGATTCATCATTTTCCATTCGTCCTAAAATATACCTGAATGTGTGCTTGATGTACAGTGCCTTAAAAGTTGAAAAATTATCCCTTGATCTAATGCCTGGAACAAAGAAGTCGTATTCTTGGGTAGAAATACAACTGTCGTGTTGTAAATCGCAAAGACGGCCTGGTGTATTATCAATCAACAGAAGGTCCTTAAAAGGCAACCCCTTTTTACTTCAGTATTTTTGAACATATGGGAAAGAACAATTATAAAACCTTTAATTGAAAAGCATAGCAGTAACCCATGCTTTCTTGTTAGCCTTCCAATGGATAGGAAACTTTTGATGTGTATTTCTTTCTTAATAACCATTTTCATTATATGATCACCTGAAGTGTTGATACAGAACAGAATTATTACACGACTTTTCACTGCTTTATGACCACTTGCCGATTTATAAGCTTTATTCAAATGGGTTCTTTCTGGATTTTTTTTCCAAAATAATCCCGCCTGATGAAGAGTATAGGAATTGGCGGCAATATTTTCAATAATTTTTTCTGGATATTATTGCGCTGCATCGAAATCAGCAGATGCTAGTTCACATTTCAATCTTAGATTATGTAAGGAATGTCGTTCTTTGAATCTTTCAAACCAACCATGACTGGCTGAAAAATATAGATCATTTTCACTTGAAGAAGTGGATGTTAACTGATTCTTAATTTTGTCATTAAATTTCAAAGCCTTATTTTTAATGACATTATTGTCAATTGGGTTTGGTCTTCTAGCCAATGACTTTTCCACCTTTTCCATTGTAATATTTCGTATGAGGGTGGCTCATATTGTACAGGATCCAGCTGTAAATAACCAGTAAATATCAACGTAGAAAAAAATCTGAGAACAAACACAATGATGTACACTTTTCTGCTGCTACAGATTTGCTGCAATAATTTATGTGAATGCTTAGGAAGTTTTATTCTGCATGTAAAACGGGGAATCATCGGTACGCTGAACCAAGCTATCGGAGTTAAAATGATTGTAGAAATACACACGCAATTAAAATGTTCATTATTACCAGTTTATTTTAAATTCATCATTTTTAAAACCGTATAAAAGCAACATCCTATAAAACAAGTACCGTGTAAAAAGGGGAAAGGTGTATTTACTTGTTTTTAGTTAAAATGTCAATAACCATGTTTGTCGAATAACCATTATTTAAATCCTAAAATAACTAAAAGCTATGGATCATTGATTGATGGGCTGATAACTTGTGTGAACGTGCATGTACTGTAGTGTCGTATTACTATTCCGATCGTCTGTTGGGATGATTGGGGTTGATATGATTCTATAACAATTATAATTGTCTCTCCATGCCTGTAAAGCAAAGTAATACGTGATCCATGTAAGTCGAGCTTAATGTTATTAAATTTAAATGGTAACTGCGAAGGTAGTACCTTAAGGGATAAAGATATGTGGTCTCTGATGCTGTTGATGCCCTTCAGTTCCTTTTTATCCAGTTTTTTCTGTGCAATCTTTGTCGCCTGATGAAGCCCCAGTGATGGCGAAACATATGTAGTTGTCTACAATATATTTGAAACTAAAGGAAATTTGTGTTAATTTTATTTATTGAAATGAAGTTTCAACAAGTAACTCCACAATCAATCAATACTATATAAAATTATATCTTTACGTTAAAATAATTATCTTCATATTTTTCATGTATCAATTGTAAATTGTGGACATGGTTTTATGAAAAAAAGAACCTACTCTATTAAATTGCATAACATCATTTAATGAAAAAAAAATAAATAAAATAAATAAATAAAAATATTTAGTGCAATTGAAACAGATAAATCCTTTGCCTCTTAACTCGTTGTGGTTTTTTTTGTGGTTGCTACTGTTACTTCTTGACATTTGCATTTGTTTTTACTTGGATAAATAAGGATATTTAAGAATATTTAATCGGTTTTCTAGTTGGCATTCCAACGTTTCATAAGTAAATGCCCTCTCTTCCTACACCTTTAATTCGTCTTACTGTGCTGATGATCTATATGCGTTGTGCGCTTCATGAAGCTTTTTCAGTCCCCAACTAATTGCTGTGCGAGTTTCTGTCGTTCATCTAAAATTCTTGGCATTTTATTTCTGAAGAACATGCAGTTTATTTAATGTGTGATTATTCATGTGTCCTCTTGTTGTTGCCTACCTGTATTAATTGATTTTTTAAGAATACCAGTAAATAAATATAAATAAAATAAGTACGGAAACGAAATGAAAAGTTCAAAGGGATAATTATAATGTAATGATAATATATGGGATACATTATAACCAAAATTGACTAATTCTTGGTCAAAAATAAGTGTTTTGAAGGTTACATAAATTCAATACAATATACGTACGTTCGCATGTGAATGCCAACTGTATTCATCAAATAATTGCTGTAAGTTTACAGCTGCGATATTTGCAATATTAAAACAAACATTTTTCGGCAACAATGGCCAATTGTATAGATCTGCTTTCTAAGATTTTTCCTCAGGTAATACAGTTTTCGTTCAATTACAAAAAAAACTATCCCGATTATCCCAACATATTGCAATGTATCCATTAACGATTTTCTTCTTAATTATACTAATTTCCGTTTACACCTGTAGTCATTATCACAGAAGGCACTTGGTGCTCTAATTGTGAGTAATAGGGGTACAATATTATATATCGCATAACGTAATAGCTAATAGGTACCTATTATTAAATGCTGCTTTGACGTATAAACAAAGCTATTAATTATCAAATCAAACAAATTTACATTGGCTCGTAAACAAGGTTTATCTTCGCTTAAAATGAAATGTGACATCATATTCTATATTGAAATGACTTGCTAGCAGTAGTTGGAATTATGCGAGGGTTATGCTACAAATATTTTCTCGGTATTTTTGTACACTTGTTTATTGTTAATAAATATTCGACACCTTGCAACTTCGTATTCCGGGGTGCATATTTTATAAAACTGTTTATCTAACAAAAACCAGGCGCAAATATGGTAGATACCAGAAAAGGACCGAACAATGTATATGAGAAAAAATGATAATAGACATAACGTCATTGATTTTAATGTTTCGTTTCTTGAAAAGAGGCATCGAAATGATAATTTCTTTATTCTGTATGTTCATGGCTTATTTTGTAATGTAGCTTATTTGATAGTTTCAAATTGTATTTGATAATAAATGTTTAAAAACTACCATCATTAGAGTTGTTCTTTTTAGGTGTGCATTTTTGTTCGTTTCTAATTTGTATTCTGATAATGTTTCGTATTTTGTTTTGGACGCATGGAATTCCTTTAGATTGCGATTGGTGTTACGCGCATTTATATTGGCGATGAAACGTGGGTTCGTCACTATAATCCTGAAAGTGAGTAGGAGTCTATGCAACGCAAGCGCTGACTTAGCACCCTGTGATTTTTTTCTGTTCAGGAAGTTGGTGTGTATTGCTAAATGTAAAAACATGCATAGAAATAGAAGGAGATTATATTGAAAAATGACCAAAGACTTTTATTATATTTTAAGTCATTCATAGTCAGGTACATTCTTCATCAGCTTGAGCTCGTACAATGGATGATTGCAGAGTTGATTTTCCACTGAGAATGTGAATGGTTTACAAGATGTGTGTACCATATAAGCATTTATCGTAAATTTATTTGAATTGTTTTCTTCTTTCATGTAAAACATCCTTCCGTATTATTTATGATTGCCTAAGTTTATTCTCCAACATACATGTTCGAACGATTTACCTTAATTAAAATTTTTAATATGACCCATACGCATTGTAAAATCAAGAATTAATTACATAAAATGCGGTGACGTAATTTTTATCTAATTTTTTTTTTATTGTAAATTAAAAAAATAATTCGGCGCTAATGTATTTTAAACGATACATTTTTTCGCTGACATTCGGGATTATTTTCTAAGACGAATTATACATTCAATTGAAATTGAAATAATTAAATTAAACTCGTAACAGATGTTTATTTGCGCGTGTACAGAAACATTATTTTACGTCGCACGAAGCATATACGTATATCGTTGACGTTCGTTATTTTTACATCACTCGCAGAAGCAATGTCCTGTTCTGTGCGTGTTGCTGACATTGCAAGTCAAATCTAAAGGCTACCGAATCCATCTGTCAAGCGATGCAAATAGCCCAAGGTCCACTAAGCTCAAGTAAACCGAACTTCGCTGCGCGTATTTGTATTTATAGAAAAACACTATTTGGGAATATAGGTATTCCACCAGTGCACTTTAATTCGCATCAAAACGCATTCTTCTCACATACCACCTTATCATTTGGAATTCAAATATACAAATGAATTTTAAACAACTTATTAAAAAATGTTTAACGCGTATTTCTAATACGATTTAATTATATATTAATTATCTGATTTTGTGAGGTTTAGCCTTAGCCTAAACGCAATAATTATTTTTTCATTACATAATCTATTTTACCAAATGCCCCATTAAATACAGCTACATAATTCATTTCGAATAAAACCGTAGTCCGATTTTATCAAAAGATACTTTGCACCTTCATTGATGGTTTTGCAAACCCATAATGATTTGTCATGAATGTTTGCTTACCAAACAGTTTGTTCATTTCTACTGATTATTTTCTCGTTGAATTTTTGCACGTTTTAATACTTTGACTTTAAGCATAATGTTTTAACTCTTATTATTTGTACCAAATTATTATTTATTATTCTTTTAAATTTGTAAAAAATCATGTTTGGTAATTTTCAAATTGTATTCTGGTTAATTTTAATTAATTTATTAGTCCTTAATCCAATAATATTTGCTGTATGTATTACTTCTGTTGCTTTTTCTCTGTTACAGTTAATATTAGCCAGTTTTTGCTTTGACATTCCTTAATTAATAATGATTTCATGGGTCTTTACTCTTTCATTGCAGGGCTTTCATTTTCTTATTTTGAATTTATAATTATATAGTATTGTCGTTTCCATTTTTTATTTTAATTTGTTTCCCTTCAGCTGCCCAACTGGTTGTACGGCTTTCCTCGTTTTGTTTTAATTATGCATTCTATTTGAATGGGGGAGCTCGCTTTTTTTGCTGGTAATATTCTCACCATTCATTCTATGTTTTATTTATATTATTTTCAACTATGAATACATATGTATACATCATATGCATTAAATTTCAATTCGTATAAATGATCACCACAGTTAGCACACTTGGTGAGTGGAACAAAACTGTATTACTGTCAATAACCACATTTTTTCATATCTACCTACATCGTTCATCTGCTGCAGATGACTATCCGGATTTTCCAGGATTCACAGATATCGCTGTAAAATTTTAATGATTTGAAGGTAGCTAGAAAGAAGCCCAGCGAGACAATCTGGCATGTCCTTAACCAATTTTCAAAAAGAAATATTTACAGTGAATCTGCGCAAAATTTGATGACATACTAGTAATGTGAATATTATTTTGTGGTTCAGTATGGTTTAATAAATATGACCCAAACTATGGTGAAATGCTTTGAAGACAAATGTTAGCTAATATTATATGTACTTTATTTGAAACCGTTAGTAATCCCCATTAGACGTTTGTTGTTTACGTTAACTGCACCAGAGATCAGTTTGTTAATGTTTAGTGGTCAGCTGCGTTATGGCGTTGTGTCATGCCTTGCTTCGAGTTACATCACGAGATAATCGCAAAAAAATCCTGAATTGCTATTGTTGAATCTGAAAACAGGGGAGCGGGGGGTGTTTGCGAAAGGAAAGCTTTTACAGTTCCCTAGCCAGGTATTTAACTTTGATATATGCAATTTACAAATTCGAGAAATTTATGGTCAGAAACATTTAGGAAGACGTCTGAAAGATTATTCCTCTTGTCGTACCTTCACCAAGTTGTCCAGAAAATTATTTCAATTTGTGGTTTCCACCCCTTTCTTACAGCTACTTTTTGAGAATCTAGTTTTATTAAGTCGCTGTCACTTAGCAAATATTTGGAGTGTATATTTTATGCTGAATTGGCTGAATCTTTACTTTGCTACTAGCAGCTTCCAGGAAGATATAATAAAAATAGAAATATTTTGCGCCGGGTCTTTCGACCATCCAACGGCTCCACGTCTTTATCCACATATTTTCTTCAACTGCTTTTACATCTTTTAGTTCAGTTACCGTGAAACCTGATTCAGCGCTGCGAGACATTGGCATTTCTTCTTCTTGAGTGTCCACCACACTTTCCATGCCATCTATGTTTTCTTTTGCGAGGAGTATACTTAATTGACGCGATGGAACCAACTATTTTATTAACTTGCGACTTTAGGTACAAGTGTCTCTTGTCAAGTTTTGTAAGTAATGGATGCAGTTTCAATTAATCGGAGCAACTACACTAACTTTCGAATACTCTGGTCATGACTACTGTGTTATAAGTTTGCCAGGTATGGTCGGCGTCGTACACCACATAAGTTTGCAGGCATGACGATTTCAAAGTGTGCGTAGACTTTCAGTCTTCCTGGACCCCCTTCATACTATTGCAAGAATCACAAAAATGGTGTCGTTAAAATTGATAATTGCCTTAAAACAACCATATTCGAATTTGCTTCTGTTTCATCAAAATATTTGTTTATTACTTTCGGTCCTATTTCTAGTCTATTGGCTCATATACTTGTACATTGGGATAATTTCCTTATTGTTTCGAGAAATCTCAATTTTTATTTCAGATTGTACCACTTTTCTAGAAAACAATATGTTACCAAAGATGGTGTGTATGTATGAGTGAAGTCATCCAGAGTCTCCGTTCATTCTTATTTACACGTGTTGATCCAATTGTGTGGTGTCAATGAAAAAAATATGTGGGAGCTTCATCAATGCTGTTAAGAGAATGACCAGAAGAAGATCCTGAGGTGTACAGAAATTATTTAAGAATGAACGTGGATCAATATGAATATCAATACCATATCATCTCGAAAACGTAACTCGGTTTATTAAAAAAGGAGATACTTGGTTCCGAAAGCTTTGAGTCCTAAAATAAAATTATAAATGTCGCAACGATATACATTGTACATAACTTCAAAAAGTTTCTCATAGTTTTTCCCGGAGGTTTGCGAGGCGATGCACAACTCTTTGACAAATTTTATAATAGTACATACAAATTCTATAATTTAACATCAGCGTTTGGGGCAAAACATTTTGAAGATATAATAGTAGTAGTAGTGGTACAATCTTTATTATTGGCATTACATATTTGCTTTACACATTAAATATTACAAAATTAATCCTGCGCGTCTCTCCTCCCCCCTAAAACTTCGTGCTCCTTCCTGTATCCTCGATTCCATTCCCTTCTGCTGGCTCCCTTCTCCTCCATCTCTCATCCTGTCCTTGCACAAATTTTGCATTATATTTCTCTCCCTCCTACATCTTTCCTCTTCTTTTCTTTTCTTTAACTCGCCCAACCGCTCCACTACCACCTATTTCTCTCCTAGCGTTCTTCTCCAGACCAGGCTTAGCTTATCTTCCTCTCTATTCCTCGCATTGTTTACATTCATCTGCCACTATTCCACATGATTCGCACCGCTTGTACTCCTCTCCAATCCAATACTTGTTCTTTCTCTCCAAGTTTCCGCACCGGAATTCAGCCATTAATCTCTCCTCTTCGGCTGTTTTCCTCCCTCCCATATATTCTGACCTCCTACTGTGCACCTGCAACTGCTTGTATTTTCCAGTGTACCTCGTTCTCCCTTTCTTTCCTTCCCTCTCCTGGGCTTCCGCCTGAGACCGCCTCTCTCTCCACCTGTCGTCTCCTTTTCTTTTCATTTCCACCTCCCCCACCGACATCCCCGCCTTCTCGTACAATGTTCTTCTTGTCACCTCCAAACTTGATAACTCTTTCCGGCTTATCTCCCTCTTCTCTGGCTCCACCATCCATTTGAAAATATATTGGAATTCTTCGCAGCGTTTATGTTCTCTGGTAAAAATATTCTAATAATTTCGTAAATTTTGTAATTTCGCACTAATTTTTGGACTAGTCGTAATTACCGCCGAAGGATTTCCAATATTATCTGGAAATATTGCCTCACTATCCTGAACATCGGCTGTTTTAAAACTTGGATAGATTTCGGCCATACTCCATAATCATAAATTAAAACAAAATTCTTTGATTACACTATATTTATTGTATTTCTACTACAATTGTTTCGCCACACAATGGCTTCATCATGTACTTACATACCTTCGTCTACCGGTTTTGTTTTAATTTATCGTCTGCTTTGTTGCTGCAACTGTTGGCCATCGTTTGTTGTTTTTCTAGATGTGCTATTTCCCGTCGATTCTAATTGCTAAAACAAAGAAGATTTATATTTAATTGAAAGAATATGTGAATTCCAAACAAAAAAAATGTTTAACATTTTTTGCTATTGTCTATAAATAATTATTGTTTGTTACAGGTGCCTACAACAGTTGATTTCTGGGAAAAGTGATTATGAAACACTCTGGAATTTTCCAAATGTATGAACGGTAAGCAGGTAGCATCAAGTGTCCTTCGCATATTGGATCAGGGCTCAAAGGTTTGTCGCGTTGTGGGAAAAACATTGGGCACTTGTGTCAAAATGTCGAATTTTTGAAAAGCCTATTCCACTCACAGCTAACACTATGAAATTTTACGCTTAGGATTTGTATATCGCGAAGAAAAAACGTCATATTTTAATAACAATACCACAACCGGAAGTTATGGTTTACTCTTGTCAACTTTTTCATATCTCCACAACTGTACGAATTATCAAAAGAATATTGTGATAAAAGTGAAAGATATTGAATATTAAACAACTTTTATTTGAAAAGTTCTTTTGAAAAATTGAGTATAAGTAAGTATAAGAAATTTCAGCTGCAGACGTTTTTTTATTGACGTCATTTTTGCTATTTTAAACAAATTACATTTCGCTTACATATGTGTTTATATCTGTAGAAGTGCGAAATGAAATATGGAAAAATTGTGTTGCGATAGCCGATAGATTTTTGCTGAAATTACGTTTTTATGAGTCACCTCGAAATATGCTCACTGACGTTTGTTTTGTGTTATGAGTAATGTTAATTAGATTATTAGATCATTAGTAAACGTAACGATAATTGCAACATAAACACATATTTGATAAACCAAACTTTTGCGACAAAATTGCGAACTAAAAATATACACGTACGTATGTATTTTCCAATTTCATAATAGTTCTATATATTAATTATTAAAATAGTTAATTATAACTTTAAGAAATATTCTCTTTTCATTATATATATTATATTTCATTTTCAATGTCGACGGGAATAATAACAATTACATTAAAGCATTTATACTGGACATAGTATTATCTTGAAACTTACTGTCGTAACTCCTTGTTAAATGTACATCAATATAAGTAGACATTTTAGTAATTCGTTTGAATGTTATTTCGTGTCAATTTCAATAGGTAAAATAAATAGTTGACGGCGTAGAAAAGTGCATTAGAATATCTGCTACAATAACTGTGGTGGAAAAGCAATTCAAATTATTCTTAGCCCCCGAAATATAGTTCGTTGCTCGAATTTAACTGCAGTCGGCTCCAAGAATGTCGCTGCAAAAATAATAGAAAAGTGCAGTTCAATGAACAACATGAAAGAACCTGTCCATTGTACTTCATTATTTTTGAAAATGTCGTTTGTCATATTCGTATTTTTAGTTTTCGAGTCGAAATAAAAGTGTTTTTGCGCCCGACCAGATTACGGTTAAACGTGAATAATGTCGGGTTTGCGACGAAAACGCGACACAGGAAGTGCGCTCCCATGATCCCATGAAAACATAATCGAGATTAATAAAAACGTTCAATCGATAAAATAATGAAACTTGGGTTACAGAAATACTGTTCGCGCTACCGGTTGTATAAATGACAAATTGCTTATGCTGATGGAAGATAATAAAACCTAATTTCCAATAGAATTTATAACTCGCAGATTGATTATCAATTAAATTACAAAAATTTTAGCAAGAAACTTTTTAATACTACACACTACAAAAGTTTGCAAAATAAATATTTAAATATAAATATATAATATAAATTATATTTCTCTACGTTAACAAATTTACAAATTTTTGCTACACGTTCAATTATATATGTAGCAACAACAACATAGGAGATATAGCTGAGGGACGTGATTATCACCCAAATATGTACGCAAGAAGTTACCATTACATTCGAACAAATCTAGTAGGTTGCATTTACGTAATTGTAATTTTTAAAGACCCTATCTGAAGGATTTTACTTTTATTCCAACCATTGGCATTTTCAATAAAATTTTTAACTGCATTAAGCCTTATTAGTTTAATGGTCATTGTAGTGGGTAACTATGAATTCATGGGAGTCTCAACTCGAGATCTGTTATTTATATGTGCCATAAAGAAATACATAAAACACACGAAAAACATAAAACAAATTAAACGCCACTTTAATAGATATAGTGGCTAGTGTGGAGATCTTTGACCCAAATGCGCATTACATAAAAAGAACTAATCGAGTGAGTACACTACAGGAAGATGATTCATGGTTCTATCGAAACAGACCGCATAATAAACACGATATGCTCATTAGATTCTGTAAATAATGCAAATTGTTTACTAAATCTTTACGCGAAAGCGTTCACAACTCGCACTAATAATAATGGTGGTGATGTATACGGTTGTGTTGTTTCTATAAAAATACCGCGATACACAAGCAGACAAGGTTGGCCATAAACTCCTAAAATAGAAAATGCAAATGCAGTTCTCAATAAAGAAAATAATATCCTTGGGAATGCATTAGAGTAGATGCAGGAATAACATAAAGTACTAAATTGGGTGCTGCAAGTTATTGCGGAAGTAATAGTAAAACTTCGAATATGAGTAATCCAGTAAGTTTCTTATTGCAAATATATTTACTCATGCTGGCAAACGCGGATTTGATTTCGTTGCCATAAAATTGCAGTAATCCTGTTATTTGTTACGGCTTATTACATTTTTGTTTTTGCATGCGTTAAATAAAACTCGTTTGTAACAAAATGTTTGAAATGTGAAATTTATGGAAATTTAGCGATTTTAATGGACAATTGGAAGGATTGTCGTGTCTTGCCATTCAAGGTTGGCGCGTTGATGGGTGATAAGATCGCTTGTGTGTAATAAACTACCGGTGACAGGCAAGTTATCAAACGGTGCCTAATAAAATAATTTTGACTACATGACACCTAATTTGATATACAAATTACTTTATAATGGACGTATTTCGTGTTATTATGTTAAAAGATTGTCATCGCTCTCTTATATTTTTATTGTCATTTTAACGAAATTGTATTTCGTAAAAACAATTTATGCAGCATTATTACTATTATTGTTATTATTACTATTATTATCATTGGGCTAATCACTCGGCAAATCCTTTGTAAAATTAAATCAAACTAATGCATAATTCCACAAATACATACAATATTACTGCATTATTTACATCATGATTCGTGATGCCGCTGGATTTCTAAATTGTCTAACGTGATATATGAAATAATTTAATGTAATTGAAGTAATATTTTTCTTTACAGAGCTGTGTAAATGTTCAATTTTAAGGAGTTAATACTTGAATTAACAACAAAATGGAACTACATATATTTTAATCAAATATTTTTCATGAAATATTTATTTCATCAGCAATGCCTATTTTTCCTGAAGTACTAAAACGCCATAATTTCGTGTTGGGTTCATAATAAATGTATATTGAGTTCAAAGAGTCAAAGGAACCTATGTGTAATCCCTCGTATAACAGAGTAGTTTTACAAGACACCATGATTAGTGAATTGATCAAATGACACTGTCTCCATAACTTTGCAATAATTTAGTTACAACAATAATGTTTGTTACTTTTATGGTTTTAGAATGACAAACATTCTCTTCTACTTTTACCTATATTTTAAGCAGATCAAAATAAATATACGAAACAGGTCGTACTTTTTTGACTAGTTTTCGCAATGTAAAATTTTATAAATGGCAATGTAGAATTTTAAAAAATTTATAAAGGTGTCAGTCAAATAATTAAAATTTTCAAAATCATTAAAGTGGCTTACAAATTTGGGACAAGCAATGTATGTTTTAAAACATGCTAACGTAATAGAAATATATTAAAAAATAAAATTGGCTGAACAGTAAAAATCAGACAACCTGAAATATATGGATTTTATTTGACGCATCTGCATTAATTCCCTTAGTCAACATTGAGGGAAGTATAAGAACATGTTTTAACCAAACACAATCTTTTGTATTCAATATTAAATAAACAATAAAAGTAATTGATACACAATTCAGAAAATTTAAAAAAGTACAAAACGGTAATAGTAGAAAACAATACACACATGAATTTATTCGCATTATATGTAAGCCAATAATCCTCAAAGTGGCCTGTCAAATTATTATATAGTTTTATTATTATATAGATTACGTGTATGGGAACATTTTTTGGACCAGTTATGATATTAAGCCTAGAAATCAGCAGTGTTGTGAATATCCGTTCAAAACCTTATTTTTTGCTGTAGATATAATGGAAACTGAAATGGATACGTTTTCGGACAAAAGGAGCCACTGTATCTTTGATTTTTAATACTAAGGCACTTCATTCGGTTGATCTTTAACATTTATTGAAGTACATTGAATCTGGAATATTGTATCCATATATTGTAATAGTAGAAAACAATACACACATGAATTTATTCGCCTTATATGTAAGCCAATAATCCTCAAAGTGGCCTGTCAAATTATTATATAGTTTTATTATTATATAGATTACGTGTATGGGAACATTTTTTGGACCAGTTATGATATTAAGCCTAGAAATCAGCAGTGTTGTGAATATCCGTTCAAAACCTTATTTTTTGCTGTAGATATAATGGAAACTGAAATGGATACGTTTTCGGACAAAAGGAGCCACTGTATCTTTGATTTTTAATACTAAGGCACTTCATTCGGTTGATCTTTAACATTTATTGAAGTACATTGAATCTGGAATATTGTATCCATATATTGTATCTGGAAGTTTCTAAAAGTATCGTCAATATAACATGACAAAGTGTGGGTGTTGATCAAATTTTTAATTTTTCTTGGCAAATCGTCTCAGTTCTTTTCTTCTCGAAATGCAATCTGTGTTTAGAGCTGGCTTCACTTGCACGACTTACTACTGATATGATAGAAGCAACTAATTATAAGAAATTAAATGTACTTATTCTATTGGACTATTCAAAGGCTTCTGATATGTTTAATCATGAAATCTTTTTGAAAACATCACGGTCTTAATGAGACAGAGGAACATTTAATTTCAAATTATTTGCTAAGTGGCATTTCAACGGAGTTTATAATTTATAATAGTTATATAATAATTTATAATAACCACAGAAAGAAGGATGGGCAGAAATATTGAAAGTGGGTTACACAAAGATTTTACACGAATTTCGGTAGGATTATATTGATGGACATGTCATAATGGTTGATATGGAATGGTTTTCAGGAAAAGTACGTACCACAAACAGCAGCGGCCCAGAAACGCACGTATATAATTTACAAAAATCTGCAAAATTTGAAGATTTAAATTGATGTACTTACGAATAACACAAGAACAGCAGGGAGACGTCTGTACTGTGAAAATTATTGTGAAAATAGTGCCTTCTCAGGCATTTGCTCCTAAATGCACAAGTTACTTAATAGTGGAGACGCTATGCTTGTTAACCGGTTGCTGAAAGACTTGCTTAGTGTAACGTCAACTTGTTTTATGAGTCTTAGTTTTCGAACTAGCAACCATTATGAAAAATATTATATTCCATCTACTTCTACTTCATGTATTCAATTACGCATACAACATAAAACCAAACTATAATGTTAGACTAAGTAATTGGCAAGAAGCTATGACAAATCATATGTTCATATTTTTAATGTAGGGCAACCAATTACTTACCGTAGTACTGAATCAGTCTTTAGACGATAGTGTCATAAGTTTCTATGAAATATTTTCTACTTTCTTATACTTATGTATATTAATTATATTAATTAATAATGGCGGGCAACAACATGATCACCAGCAATGGTAACTCAGAACAGTACCAATCACCAACCACAGATAGCACCAAGGGCGACTGATGCAATAACAAGAGGATAATCAACAATAATGGACAACACCTAACCAACAGTACAAAATAACAGAACCGATATTGCTCAACTATCTAAGCAGAAAATGCTCTATAGAAAGGCCGGAATTTGAGGTTAAAGAACTACCAGTAGAGAAGAATAAAAACAAATGTATAGGCGAACTAAAAGATAAAATATACGACTGAATTTTGGCCAGAGAGATAGTGGGCTTCAAACACTACAATGGCTATAATAATAATAAAAAATCTTTTTTATAAAAACACCAAAATCTATGACAGCAACTAAAATTAAAGTAAATCCACTAACAATCATTGCAACAAATGTTCAATGCATAATAAACAAAGCCAGGGCACTTGAATTAACTACTGACTCGATGCAGGTAGACAAAATATGCATAATGGAATACTGGTTAAACGAGAATACTATGAACATATACAACCTCAAAGATACGTAAAAACTAGCTGCTTCTGCACATCAAAATACTCACATGGAGGCTCATAGATCGTTGTTTTTGCTGACATCGAAACAAGTGAAATCGAATCCATAAAAACAAACCCCATAGAAAAAGATTTTGAACTTTCGGGCGTCTACCTACCAACACAGAACATCGTGGCAAATTGTATTTACTGGTCCCCGAATGGGAGTATACGACCAGACTTTTCGCGGCTCACTACAACAAAACAATACGGATCTGCAACAGCCTACCGCCGGAATGGAAATCCACGTCAAGCAGATGTTTCCGGAACATACTTAAGAAACATACCTCTCTCTCTCTCTCGAGGCTCCCTACAGCATTGAGGAATTTTCCACCTCAATGAAAAATAAAACATGAACACATGTTTTGTAATACGCATGACTTTACTCTGTACAGAGCGCGAAATAAATTCTATTCTATTCTATTTTATAAGGTTAACTCTAAATACTTCATACCATCCTGGACAACAGCAGCTTTGTGCACTGCTGTATTTTCATGCAAATGCACAACTCAATTTTTTAATTTTCCATTACGGCCTTTGCGTAAAGTGTCAGCATAATAGTTAGCCTTCATCGAATCCCAAAAAAATGGCCATAACCTTTCCAGCCGAATGTTGGACCTTCAACTTCTTTCCCGTTGGCGAGCTCTTATGTTCCCATTGTATCGACTCCTGTTTTCTTCAGGATCGTCGCCAGTTAGAATTTTCTTAATAATTTCCTTCTCTTGCCCTTCACAAAGGTACAAATATTGTTGAGAAATTTCAACTGGATGTTGTTTATCGAATAGAGCCAACATTCGCGGTACTCATCTGACCACATAAGAGTTTCCAAAACTCGGCGAGTAGTCATTAAATCAATTGTTTGATGCATCGTATTTGAAATATTATTAAAATGCTTGAGTATTTTAATGGATCATAGCTTCAGTTTAATATCTACAGTCAATAACTAAAGATACGATTATCATTTACAATTAACTACAAATAATATATTTCAAAATTTGTTGTCGATTATGGGCCAGTTTTTGTTATGTTTTTTTGTTTTTTGCCACTGTTGGCTAATTATTTATATTTATTCCTTAATCGCAAATTAGGAAAAAATAAAGCTTTATACAGATTCTGTGAATTTGCAAACTGAAAAAAGTTATTGAGAAGTAGTTTTATTGCATATTTAGTAAACCCTATTGAATGTAGAATGATATATGTTACAGATTACAGTATTGAATGTGTTAATAAAATCTAATGGCAATCAGCTTGAACAGGAGGCACATTGATGATCAGATATATAAAGGAACATACAATTGCTTTAATGTTCATCTCGCTCGTTCTCCAATTTCAAATATTTCCTGAAAATTCTCTAGGCCAGCTACACTTTCCGATATGTTCCTGAAACCTAACCCTATTGGTCTAAACACTGGTGAAATGACAAAAAAATAAGTAAGCTGAAAGAGGAACTAACGTGTATTTTATGTGGTGGAGCTTAAAACCACATGAATTTTAATTAAATATAATAACTCATGTTAGACGTTCTGTCTAATAATAGTTATGAATGCTGATCGACTACTGAAACATTCGAATGAGAATTAGCTATCTCTTTTATTTAGCTTTCTACAGGTTGCATCCCAATTTTGGTTCTGCCAATGAAAGCTCTATAAAAATTCAAGTTGAAACCGTAAAAAATCCCAATTGTATGGAAACGTGTAGTAACAATATCTCCTACTTAATTTAATTAAGTATAACTTTAACTTCGAGGAGACCAACAACAGCAATTAATGAATTTGTATATTTAATCATAGTTATTCAATATTATCATTAATTACCCATTCTGAAAATAACTTATAATACTGCTATTTTGATGCTTTATTTCAACGTAAATTTCCTTATTCGACCATTTAGTTTAACACGGTGATTAAAGAAGGGCGAAACTAAACATTGGAATGACAAATGTGTTAGTTAAAACAAATTTGACATTAGAATCATTAGAGCAAAATGGTGGGTGGTATTATACATTGAAAATGTAACGAAGTGTACAAAGACAGGCCGACCCATCTTTGATAAGCTTTAGCGATCATCAAACCAGCTGTACAAATTAATACAGAAATGTTTGTGTGATAAACATCTATATGAAAATGGTCCATCGACCCGAGCCAATTCATCACCTTACTAGGATTAAGAATCTTGTTAGTTGATTCATCGTATACGAAATGCTAATGGAAATAGTAAGGATCAAGATCTAGTTGCTTTACTAATATAACAAATATTTATTATATTACTTATACATTGTTAATATAAATTACATACATTTTTTGTAATACTGTTACAACAACCATATTTGTATTATAAATGAAATTAATTTTATGGGTTTCAATTAAAAACTAATACATCTAGACAATTTTAAATATCGAGACAATTTTAAAAATAGAAAATTCCCTTCCATGAGATCTCCCGCAAAATAAACAAGCGAAGCAATTCCCACTGCGATCTCCTGAAAATATCAGTGCACTGAGGAAATAAAAGACAAATGTTCAATCTTTTAACACACAATTTGAATGTACCTAAACTTATCCTCTGCATAAATATCAAGTCTAGTTTACAAAAGGACTGTTAAAGCTGAAACGCACGTGATTCATGCAAAATAAACTTACTATTTTCAAATCGCAGTAATAACAGTCTTTAATTAGACATCACCTGAAAGTCGACATTAAATTAACCGGCTTAAAAATGATAAATAGAAGGATATTATATACAAATGGATTATGTGATTCCAATTTATTTATTATATATATCGTATATATATTAAACTGTATAAAATCATTACCTCAGAACATAATTCGATTAATCACATATTTCCACATATTCATTCCATTACCGTTCCATATAATGTTTTATAAAAGCTTGTGGTAAAGATCGTTTAAAGATAGACAAACCTATACTTACTATGTGCTTTGCACATAAAAGTTCAATGTAGTAGACTCGCTTATGCTCTTGATGTTTATGTTACACCATTATCTTCACATAGTTGCTTGCATAACAACCAAGACATTGTGATATATTATGCGTTTGCATGCTGGAAATCTAAACAAAATAAATTCCCCCAAGTTTAAAATAATGACACGTAATTAATTAAATAATAATGCACGGGGTTATCGGTACGGGTTCATTCCAAAAGGGCCCTAATATGACGTGAAATGTTTTGATTTTATTGCATTATTTGTCAGGTCATCTAATATTTTAAACATGTTGGTAGGGTCTGATGATCCTGAAACCCCATTAATTTAGGAACGGTATTATACTGCAGATCACGCTGACCAAAATCCAAAAAGATTATCGGACAACTTTATACAATTACATCGAGCGAGATTTTTTATATATTTTTATATATTATTTGCCCACTGTCAGCATAATCCTACAATTTAAACATAAGCTTTCATTATATCGTTTACAATGCCTTGTTAATAATATCTACTTGATTATATTTATCTAAGTATATACTGTTTAAAATGGAATCATTTGCTGACATTTAAAACACGTGATAAGCGTTTTTTAGTGATGAAGTTAATAAGAAAAGTGCGTTAATTATTCATGGCATGTAAATGAAGTTGTCACCGTTATGAAATACGTTAAATATCATACAGGGGCGCTCGAAAATTGTTAATGTGATATCGACAAACGTATGAATATGTAAAGCAGTTATTCAGGTATAATTTATAACACCATTTAATTTAATCTGGAAAATACATTTCAATGTAAATATGGCATGTATCATCTTTTCGTAAATAGGTTGTTAGTGCTGCTGTTGAAAGCAACATTAAAACAGGTGTGGATTTCAAAATTTCTTAGCAAACATTGCTAGACGAATATTTTTTATGTGCTATCTACTACTAAACTTTTAATAATAATAAACTAATCCTAAAGAGAAGATATCCTAATATAGTAAAGCATACATACGCCTTTTTCGCATAATATACAACGATGACAAAACTTAATTCAAAAAAAGGAAAATTTAATTAAATAATAACACGGTTATTGTGTTATTAAAAACGCCTTTCACAATTTGCATGCAACCATTATCGGTTATTTGTAGCAGTGCTATGTGATATAGTAACTTTAATTAAACTACATTATGCATTAAATATGCAAATACACGAGGAAGATATTAAATGTATAATACCCTGGAGTATTTTTACGTATGTTAGTACTAAATTACACAGCGAGTTAAAATATGTTGCTTGATTGAATTAATTGCAAATAACTACGCCCGTTATTTCTACTGATCAGCATGCAAGTGACAAAAATAATTTGCAAATCAAGTTAATTGTATAAATAACGAAAAAAAATAAACTCAGTGAACACGAGTAATTGTTCGCGATCGAATGGCAGCCTTGAACGTAACTTTATAAGTTTAATTACTTAGAATAAAGACTAAGCTGGTTCTTGGAGTAAGAATAATTATATGAGTCTATTTTCAGTGGATTTTCTAACGGATGACATATACGGCCTTGAATTTATTTTGTGAAATAATCTAGTACCATAATCTACCACTGAATGGTGTACGGTCAAATTCTACTTCTTAGGAAATGTTTGTAGAAAATGTTAGCGCATTAAAAGCATTTTTCTATCAATGCACTAAGATACAAAATTTCTGTCTGTGATATTTTCAAATAATCACAAGTGACAAGAAGACACTTCTGACATCGTGAGAATATATCCCATTTTTAAATATTAATGATATAAACAATATTTTAATCACTGCCAAAGGTATCATTGATCTGAAATTGTGCCAAAGCTAAGCCGGTAGCCAACACGTATTACATCCCACATAAAATTCAAGTGAGTAGTTAAACGTTCACGAAATCCAGTAATCATTTAATTCCCACAGCTTGAGACAAACCTCAACTGTACTCAATATGCAGAACGTGGTAATATGAAAGTAAAACCGGCAGTGGGAGAAGAGAAGATGAAAGTTTAAAGAAAATAGGGTAGATGCCAGTCTGAACAGTTTGAACACCCGCAACTCCAGCCAGTAAAATATTATTATTCGACGCAATTATTTCGTATGTGATATTGAACGATAAATGATATTGTAAAGAATTACTAGATCCAAAATCTATCTCGAAACGTAATCATCATAAGACACGAGTTAAAAATAATTGTTACAGTAGAAAATGGATAAACATAACCGATATCAATTATTCATTTCCTTTGTACATTATATTGAACATTGGGATTTTTCTGAAAATCACCCGTCCAAAGCATAATGCATAACTGTTAACTAGTGCTTGAATTAAATATAAATAGGTAGATGTAGGTTTCTATAAACACTAAGATAGTTTGTATCCAGGTATGTACGATTATTGTATTAAAACGTGTAGTTTATATAAATTAATTGTAAAGTAAATTGGATTCAACATTTTTATGCCTTCAGAAATTTAAAACGTGATAAATAGGAAAGAATAATAATACATTTTGTTACATCTGTAAGCACATAATTGAAACTAATTACGGTAATTAATTTCTTGAATTACTGCCACATACACATTAGCAGTGCACCTTGAAATTACCAATTCATGAATTTGTGCGGCGATTTTTAATTTGCGCGCCGGTGTTCGCAGATTGAATTCCATTTCTCGGGCTTGTAGCTCGCGCTCCTGCGTGAAAAGATAAATATCATTCAAAACTGAAATCAAATCAAACCGGGATTGAATGCGTCAGTTCTAAATTTAATCGAAAATCTAATTATATAAATGCATGTTGTAATGCAGTTCGTAGTTAATAATATACAAGGCGATGATTAATATTCTTTACACCTTTGCGTTTTGCCACCTATTCACAGTTAGTTCATTTACACCATCCATCCTGTTCTATTAAACATTAAATGGCTTTAATTAAGGTTGCTGCTTTATCTATTATTTATTCACTTTGACAGGTTTCCTCATCGAACTCTATTTCTAAATATACACGTCTACATGAGAAATGATTGTTCATTGTTGTAATTACAATTTGTGATGTTTTCGTTTTAATTTTAATAAATGCTGGCGTCCGTCGTATTTTAAAGCTTAATTATGATTCATCGGCAACGTCTGAGAAAGTTTTTGTGTCATTTCAAAGCATTCGTGGTTTAACAAATGGTATTTTTGTAACGCAGGCTGGCGAATAAAATGGCAATTTGAATGATTTTCGTTTGATTAAAATGGTGTGTGACACCATCTTTTGTGGCATTAACCTTTCCAAATTCATTAATAACGCTCTTTTAGTTTGCCGATTTCAAAATTCTATTTATATTTATATTATTAAACTATAAAATGTATAGATTTGCCAATTAAATGTATAAAGGCAATACTTAATCATGTTCGCTTTGATAATTAATGGAAACTTTGATCTCGCTCTATGCGTAGTATTTGAGATAAATAACTCCCGTCAAGAACATCAGATATTTTGTAAGGCCCAAAACTTTCTCGGAAAAACCACAATGTTATAGCTTTAGTTGTTCAGATACAGTTGTGACCATATAAATATGCCCCATCACCCTTATTGTGCTGTATTCGTAAATACACGATGTTATTGAGTTATTATTATATAAATTGGCGACACCTTTATGTATCAAAAGTATAAAAAAGCTCACTATATTTCATAACTGAGTCAAAATTTTCAATTATGACTACTAACTAATTTATCACATTTCGCATGTCATATAGTAAGCAGGTTTAAAGTCGTTTGAATGTTTGCTTGTTTGGAAATTATACTCAAACTGATCAACAACTACAACTACTGTAATGAATACGGGGCATGTTGGTTGGTGGATTTTACTGAAACAGCTAATGTTTTTTTTACATTGCATATGTCATGCGCCAGAGTATTACGACTATAAATCAGAATAGAAAAAATGCACTGTTCGAGAAACCCATCTCACAATGCATGTCGTTCAAAATTATTTATTAAATATTACGGGATTAAAGAATAAATGCCAAAATATTCATTGGCGAAATGTACTCACCTTATGACCAGACACATTCCACACACATCCGATACCAGCTTGCATGACTGTAACTTGATGACGCATTGAAAAATAACTTTTACACCGTAGGCGATATTTCAACCAGATAATTTAATCAACGGTCGCAAGTCAACAATGTTGAGTCATAAGTATTAAATTAAATAATGGAATTATTGCTAGATACACTTTCGCTCTGAAATCTTAAGAAATTTGTACATATGGTAAAATAATTAAATAAATAAAAGTATACAGGAATAGTGTTGTCATTTGTATAGATATTTGAATATATTTAAAAATGTTTATATGATTGAAAGGTTGTCTTAAATCTACATTTATGCAAACTATTAGTAAAAAAAACTGTCGTAAAACTATGACTCTGCATTTACTCAATTTGTCTTTTCTATTATTTGTTTTATGTAGAAAATATTTTGGATGCGGGTTGGACCGTTCATCCTCAAAATCGTTACTTCCTCTATAACATTTTTGTCCACTAGGACTGTAAATATTCTTCCAGTTAATCGGCTGATTGATGGCGATTGTTATTGTAGCCGTTTTTGTTGCCCGTTTTACAGAACGTCATTCAATTCTTCTGGACTTCCTGTACATTTGGACATTGAATAATTGAATAACTTTACTAACAACTTAACGAGTTTTTGGTACTGTATATCAGTAATAGCATACACCAGTCCACATAATTTTTGTTTTCTAAACAGTACCTTCTTAGTAGCTTTCTTCACGACACTTTCATCTATTTGCATAATTTTTCTTTTTACCTAAATTAATGGAGGATCGTGGAAATTACATGACATTGTTCGTTTGAGGAGATGTTGGCAATGATCTTTTCTTAGTACATATCCATGCACATAAACAGCATTGTGTGTTATGTTAGTATTACCGTAATAATGTATCCATCTAATTCGCTATGTATCTTAACCCACATTTAGCATTTTAAGTAGATATTAGTTCTTTCACTTGTTCCGTCCACAACATTGTATTTACTTCTTCTTGGTGCCTTAGCCTTCCTAGCAGTTCTTACTTGGAAGTATGTACATTGTTTCTGTCAATCGCGATCAAGCGGTGATCAGATCCACAGTTTACCCGTTTGCATAGTGATATAATTCAATTGTATAGATGTTACCCGTTTCATAATCATATGGTCTGTAAGTTATACACGTTCTCTTGTTTGTTGTCCCCAGCTATGTTATGGAACCATTTGTGTTTGCATACCAATGACATTTGTATTATCGTCAACCAAGTTGAGACACTACCGTATCCGGTAGTTTATATGTTTGTTAGTACTTCATTCAATTTTACACTGAATTAAGCTTTGACTATAATCAGTTTATCAACTAAAATACGAGTAGCATGTTCCCCAGGCAATGTAACTCTTCGTCTACTAATACTCAGGTTTAGTTTGATGATATTTTCGTTTATGATCTAGCAGTTATTAATTCTATTCTTAAATGTTAACTGTTTCAGTAATGAGACTCCACGTTTGGCATGACTATGCTTAGAACTTTGTACATATATTTAGTGGAGACCACTAAATACATCAATACAATTAAATCCTTCTAACAAATTTGTAGTCTACACAGTTTTTATTCGGGACTGAGCAGCTGATCCATCATATTCATCCTTCAAGTAGAATTTTTAAAACGCTGTTCTTATTCCTCTAGTAATAACTAAAACTTTTACTTGGCGGTCAATCAACACGAATTTCAATTTTCTTGATGACTTCATGATCAATTCTTGCTTCCAGAGGTCATGTCACAGAAACTTAACATAAGATCTTTATTGTGGACAGTATTAAAGTATACATTTTTGACTTGTCTAGTTCCAATCTCAGGCATTTTCACTACTAGCTATTTGCTTGGCATGTATCGATTTGTACGTAATCTGTTCATTCTGAGGAATTTCCTAGTTTATGAATGTGATAAAGTTGATGGTCAATCAATCGATCGCTTCAATCGAAGCGTGAAGGATCATGTTAGTCGAATATGTTATTTCCCCGCTAACCTACGCCCCTGTTGAACTCCAATGGCACGCAGTTACCACATCTCCATATGAAGATCAAATTCTATCTTTCAAGTACATGTACGTCAAGATTCGTCAGGTAACTTTGATCCTAGTTCTGTTTCAAGAATTAGTTACATTGTACAGCAACAAACGTCAACAAAATAATTATCTTTTATTGATCAGGATATTCTGTTTTTATATTGCGAAGTTATAAATAAAATTAATAATACCCCTATAATAGCTTCATAGAAAATTAATTGCACGAGCCGATAGAATTGTTGAACAACTCATCGAGTGATATAAAGCAACATCGTGATCAGCGATACGTACAAGATTTTTCCAATTCAGATATAGAGTGGTAGTATTAAAACAATTAATGGAGTGCTAGACCTAACCTGAAATGCCTATAAACCATAGTGATTGTATTTTGAAACCAATTTATATTTCTCTTTTTCAGTATTTTGACTCATCATGAATCAAACGAATAGAATAATTGTCCACCAGGAGGCTCGAAACATAAAAAAATGTATAGCATTTTTTATGGACAGAAGCTGCTGACCAGTGAACATGTCCTATTGAAACCGCTAAGGAGTTAGCGGCAGCAGCAACTACAAAACAGGTTAGCTTCATCAAGATGATTCGAAAAGAAACGGAATAAAATCAGTCATCATTGGTGCAAAGTCCAAAAAAAGAAACGTACGAATCAAGGTACGAACAAAATTGATTCGGACAATTTCGACTTAACTGTGGATGAAGTATACACTGTAGGTCGAAAAGTTGCTACTCTCGAATTATGAATTAATAAAATGCAAGAAAAAATTAACTTTGTTGGACAACGACAAACATGAAATATTTATTGCAATTAGGTTTTAGATATACGAAGTGCATTGGCAGAAGAAAATTCTTAATGGAAAGATATGACATCCTGGCTTGGCGTTCGTTAAAAACATTGATATGAAATAGTGCAGATGATGACATGAGGGACCCAGTAATTTATTTAGATGAAACGTACATACATGCATTATATGATGTAAGTTAATGTTGGCAATCCCCTGAAGAGCCAGGCGTATATAGAAGTAATCGAACTGGACGGAGATACACCATTGTGCATGCAGGTGGCTCTTACGAGGATGTTCCTAATGGATTGTTGATATTCAAATCTAAATCCAACTCTGGTGACTGTCATAATGATATGAATCACGCAAACTTTATGCAATGTCTCGATAAACAATTAATACCAAATTGACATACCAGTGGTATAGTTGTTATAAATAATGAACAGTATCCCTCTGTACAAATTAATAAACCACCTAACCAGGCCAACAAAAAACGAGAAATAATGTCGAGGTAGAATTATGCAATAGAATTAATCTGGAGCCTTCCCGATAACGCCCGTCTGCATATCGCTAACATCATCACGTCACATATTGCGCGGATGAAGTGGAAGTTATTACAGCACCCCCCTTATAGCCCGGATCTGCGACCATGTGACTTCCAAGTCTTTGGACCATTGAAGAAGGCACGCTGAAGTCCAGTAGGCAGTTTTGACATGATTCCGTCAACAGCCAGAGGAGTGGTACGACACCGGTGAACAGCGTCTTGCGAAGCAGTAGGATGTCTGCCTGTGTAGTAATGGCAATTTTTTTATTTTAAGTAAACAGCTATATGTACCACCGCTCGAACGTGTATTTATTGAACCTACCTCGTATATTGGTTCAAACCCATTCGATATACGCAATATTTTTTTCAAAAATAACATAATTGGAAATTTTGCAACGTTTTCTCTTGGTCTACATATAACCCGAAATTTTAATTTATCGCCACATCTTTTTCACTTTGAATGTACTCTGTCGTCGATCGCAACACTAGACACGCCATCCAGTCGTTTGTAAGCTTGGTAGACCTATAATAACACATTTATGTGGAATGTCAATGTGTCCATTTTCTTATTCTTTAGAAATATCAGTATTTTATGGACTAAAACAAACATCATTTGGTTGAGAAAGCTCCGAACATTTAGTACCGACGTTAATTGTATATAAGTATAGCTCAAAGATGATTTGTTACACGAATAACTCTCGATTTAATTTTCCTCCGGAATCGTAACTGTACAATACTAACAGAACAATACGTTGTAATATAATCGTTCATATAACTAATGTTTAGCGCCGTATGCATGTAACTAAAAGTGTTATGTACTTGCAGCGTTTTTAATACCAATAAATATGAATAACTCTTTCCGACTCATGCAAACAGTCTCATGGCCAATATTGCAGCGAATATTTTGAGTTATTACGCGCATTTTATCCTTGTCTAACGCGCCGCGAAAACACAACACGTTCGCGTTGTTTTGCTCCTTAGCATGCAGTCAGTGAACTGACTCGACTTTTGCAATCATACATGGCATTGAAACATCAATAAAACCATAAAAATAAGTATAATTGCGTTTAGACATGTTGCAGCCGCGTTTATTTACCTCTTCTTAAAAAAAATAAACAAACAAAATGCAATACCGCGCATTGAAGGTAAATCACGACGCATTATTTTTAATTCCACGTGTTCTCGTTTTAAAACAAAAACAAAGTATTTACAATTTTCTTTATTTTTGCGCAATCATTTTCATTATAAATAATATACAGTTTGCGTACTTGCTCACGTGTTACTCGTTCGCCTAAAATAAACAGTGAAAGCTGCTGGCAATATTAATCGGATTGACAAATACGTAATATATAAATTTACATTTCTTGTGTTTTTGCACATGGCGTATAAATATGCATTTCTCGAAATTGTACGTATTAATTATAAACAATTTCTGGCTTACTCGAAGTAAAATGTTGAATCGTTTTACGTTGCAAATAAATAAACGATGTTTAGGTATATTTTTGTATTAATCAGAATAGACGCTTGTTATTCTCAGATCGAATGTATGTACAGCATACGTACCTTGCTATGCTCTGGTTGTCATTGAACGAATATAAAAACATAAATTTCGTTTTCCGCAACATAAAATCTAAAACGAATGAAAATGTATTTAAACAACAGTTTATGTCTAATATATTTTTTTAGTATCGCTGCATTGCTCGTGCTAATTTTCTTTAATGTGAAATAAATAATTAATATAGTACGTAGATAAACTATGTACTAATGCCAATATTGGTGTCAGGCTTATTGAGTAGATATATTTTTCTTTCACTATTGGTGCATACTTGACCATTCGTCATATTTACGCCACCTTCCTTATTACCAGTGTCAAACTCTACAGTGATCTTTGTGTTTGATTTGTCGTTTAATTACTAATTGATTACTTTTTATTCCACCACGTTTGCCTTCTTATGTTTGTGACATCCTCCACTATTATGATGGCTATTAGTCTTTTCATTCAACAGTATTTTTCCCACTAGATCACACTTTCGTTATATGATACAAAGCAGCGTCGTGAAAGTGAGCCCTCTATTTTCGTCGATGAAAATGGCTCCACAAAGAACACATAGTTCGATTGCCGCTATGATATTTGTAAATTGCTGCCCAATGTAACCTCGGTTGTTGAAAGTATTGAAAATTATTTTCATATTTTCGAAAGACAGTAAGTATAATTTAAAATATCGCTAATTATCACATATCAACACGTGCAATGACACTCGTGAAGTATGCAAAAATATAAAATTACATAACGTTTCATGTAGCTAATTATAAATTGAACCGATTTCGAAGATATATTTATATAAATGTCGCAGCTAACGGTAATATTTACGGTAAGTGTTTAAGAAGTTCCGAGTCATTTTAAATGTACGATCGGAGAGCATTTCCTATATCGGATTTCCCAGGACATCTTCGATTCTCGTTTTCGTTTCATGTATGCCATCAATAAGCCGGTCTTTATAACAGGAAGATTAGAAACAATAGGATGTTCGACATTCGGAAAAACTAATGTAGAAATTTCACGACGATGCTTTTGAACACGGGATTAAAGTGGACGGTGAATGCCTTCGAGCTTCTGGGCAATAAATATCGCCACGTGTAATGAAAAAGTTGGAGCGTTTTATTTTAATCCGCGCCGCCAGTCAGTAATTTATCTGATAACTATGAATACTTTCTTTTATTGATTTTAGATATGCCAGCAGTAAATGTTGCGAAACGAGGAAATGTCTCTCTGCTGCGAAATCGATCTGTAGACAAATATTGTGTTGAAATACAGGATTTTATTTGTGATCAAACGTCGTGCACACGCACGCAAGATAATTACAAAATTTATGAAAATACATACTAATCATTTTTATAATGGGGCGGTGGCATTTTAATTTCTGATCACACTCACTGTTACCCAACGTTATGAAAAGGTTTATTTTTAATTGAAGTTGTCATTTTGTTTATTATTGATGCTAATACACTTGTGTCATAATTGTTGCAGTGAACATAAAACCGAGTTAGGTTATTACAAAACATTTGTTTTCAGTCATGAATTTTATTATGTTTTGATTACTCGTAACACTTTAGTAAATAATCAAATTTCGGAGACGATCATATTGTATTTTGATTTTATGACCTTTCGTGTTTTGTAACTATTTTCTAACCCTACTGGAGATTGTCTGCTTGCTTGTTTAATGATAAAACTCATATGGAGTGCGTTGAACAAAAATCCAGAATCACAGAAATATATTAAATTTAAGCTCATAAATTACTTATATAATTTGTCGTATCGCTACACTTGAATGCAACTTGATTTATGGGCGCTTGGATACTTTAAACGCGTTATTTAATTATGACTGCATGGGAGTTTAATTTAATAATATAGTAAAATATGCTATCCGCATTTCTATACTATTTTTTTCTCCAATCAAATTCCTTTACATGCAATTGCACGTTTGTAAATTCCTTAATAACGCTGACATTTGTTCGATGACTTTCAAACACTCAGTATACTGTAATTGTCTTTTTACCCGTTTGTATGTGATTTTGCATTATTCGTCTTCACGATTTATTTTTCTTCGCACAATTAATCTTCTATTTAAGTCTAATCATTTTGCTGCAAATTTTTTACTTTCTTATACTTTATGTATAAGTAAGTATATATATATATACATAATCATGTAAATTTTCGAACTCGAGATTTTTACGGATATACACGATATGAGGTCCCATGAATCGTTTCTGAATATTTTCGGAATGACGCCTGTCTGTGTGTGTGTCACTGTGTGTGTATGCCTGTGCGCTCTCTAGCGTCCAAACGATTACCGCTACAGCTATGAAACTTTAAACTTAAGGTTTGTATACAGCAGGAAAGAAAACGTCCTATTTTGAAAGCAATACCTAAACCGGAAGTGACTGTTTACTCTTATCACCGTTTTCCCTAGCTCGAAAACGGAAAGAGTTATCAAAAAAAAGTTCTTATATAAGTTAAAGATAAAATTTGAAACAACTTTCATTTGAAAAGTTTTTTCGCAAAATGTATTATAACTAAGTATAAGAAAGTTCAGTGCGGACCACTGCAGAGATATAGTCCACAATTTTGGATCTTCTGGTCTAATTTTTGGTTTTCGACTTTGTAGCTGCGATATTAAAATTACGTATCGGACTACGTTTCAGCACATAGTCCGACCTGTGCACTTCCATACATTCCATATAAGTACATGTTTTTACCGAAAATCTTTCCATTTCAAATGCAAATTCTTCTTATTTTAATGTATTTTATAAACCTGCCTCTAATGTACACCAAGTGATCCCCTTCATTTCTACTTATTTTCGGAAACATTTAATTTTTAAAATCCACAGAGAATGGAAACTTATCTTTGACGTATACGATCTCAATGCAAATTATTTACTTATTTTTATTTAAATCCTAGTGCTAATATACAAGTTCTAGTGTCTAATATTTCTGGCTAAAAAGGATCGAATTTCAAAACTTTGCATTATCATTTATCGTAATGGTTATCGTTATTTTCGATTAAAATCTTGAGCAAAACCTAGAAACCAAGTTGTTATTAACTAAAATATTTTTTTATCTCCTCCATCATTTCACTATCTAGCCTGAGACTAAATAGATTCACGATAATTATGCAAACATATAGAACATTTCGTCTTGTCATCAGATAATTTACTCACTTCTTGCTAATTCATGCCTTCATTTTCTATTATTTTCTTGATTAAACAATGGCACGTGGCGATAAAGTTATAGCGTTCCATTTGTTCTTCATTCTAGATGTGTCCATGCCATGTGCTTCAATTGTTGCTAGCATTGGTTTGATTTCTAGCTGTTAACTTAACTCTTCATTCAATATTTTCTCTATTTTCTATAGTGCCAAATACTCCATCTTCGTCTTCTTTTTCCCAGGCATGCATAATTTTTATCCAGCATTCATTATACTATGCTAACTTTATTTTATACTCCTAAATGTTTGGCCTTTCTCAAATCTCAAATCTTTATGATATGATATAAGTAACTTTCGGTTAATCCACAAACAGATTCATGTACTCCTGAAGAACATTTTGCCACAATGCAGCATTTCTCAGATTTTAGATTTTTATATCCCATTACAATTTGGTTGATCATTGCCGCCAGTTATAACGGGTGTTTTTTGAAATTTTGCGTCGAAGTTGACCATGAATGTTTAACTGTGAACGAACCACAATTTTCTACATACAATCAAACGTCGCTTACAACTTTTGACAATTTATTTACTTTTGAATTTGAAATGGTTTTGTCACAAGAAATTTTTGTGGTGGAATCTTATTTTCGTAACCACCGAGTTGTTGATGAATTGTCATACTCAATTCAAGCTCGTTTTCAAGAATTCCGCCAAGCATTTCCCGATGTAGTGCTGATATATAACACATCACATTGTATTCAACTCTTTCGGGAGATTCGTGTGATCGTAAAAAGGGTAGTGGTCCGCTAAAAAGAGAACAAAGGAATTTGTTGAAAATGTAAGGCAAATAATAAAAGAGGCGTCGGCTTTTACAACAAGCTGAATTATCAACCTCCACTTGCCACAACATTTAAAAAAAACTTATTCACTTGCATCCCTATCGCTGCAAGTTGCACATCAACTCCTTGCTGTTGATTATACTGTACGTGTCGAATATTGTCGTTGGTTTATTAACACTTTTATTGGGAACTTGTCAAACTTAAGTTTCTTCACGGATGAGGCTTGGTTTCATTTAAACGATTATGTGAATTCACAAAACATGCGGATGTGGAGTTCAGAAAAACCTAATTTTTTATCAAAGGGGTTCCAATGCACCCCGAAAAGGTAGGAGTATGGGTGGCTATTTCAAGGCGGGACGGGTATTCCCAACAAGACGGTGCCACTGCACATACCACATACGAGACCTTGAATATAATACACGAATTTTTTGATCTGATATTTCAGCCGAAATACAGCCATAATTAACCCTTCAAAATCCTTCGACCTCACTCCGTGTGACGTGGCCCTATTTAAAGGACTCAATTTTCCAGCATCGCTTAAATATCCTCGACGAGTTGCGTGAGGCAATAGTTGCCAAAATTGATGAAATTAATAATAATCCTCAAATGTTGGCTAATGTCAGTAACGCAGTTATTCAAAGAGTCCACAAATGCCTTGAAGCACATTTGGATTATTTGTTATAAACCTTATTTCCTCGTTAGTTTTTTTTGTTTGTGATAACACTACAAATTCTTTTAATCGCATTAACGTATTGAAATGTCGAGTAATTAAATTAAAAGTGAGGTTAGACCGGTTAGACATAGGTTAAGATGTCAAATTAATAATAATGATTCGTTCACAGTTAATCATTCATGGCCAGCTTTGACGCCAAATTAAAAAAAAAAAAACAACTGTTATATCATGCATTTCTAGGCTGTAGGGATTTTAGCACAATTTTTTGTGTGAATCTCTCACTCGGATTATACTCCTCTATATTTTACTTATATTTTACTTATTTTTTACAATTGTCAATCATACTTTTAATGCTTCAGTTACATTTTGTGAAATATTTTCTTCATTGTCCCTATGACAACTTACAGATTTTTTAAGGAAAAATATTTGATCCATCACGAATATCAAGGATACTGTTCTTTTCGGAAATCACACGACGACTCTGATAAAGCTAATCATTGATTTAGTAAATTTTGTAAATTTTGGGTTCCTATACAACAATGACAATTCTTTCTTTCTTCCTTTTTATAAATTGGAACTGCCACTCATACCTCACAATCACTTTCACATTCCTTTGATTTCACGATTTTTTAAAAATTAGCCGTCAATTCCACCCTATGGAATTCTACCCCTGTTTTTCTAATCTTTATGTCTATCATTATCCACCATTTTCTTATCTTTTGATGTGTTTCACATTGCACTTTCTATTATTTCATAGATTTGGGTACTGTATAATATAACGCATGACGAAACATTGCCATCCTGCCATGTCCTTGTACCCTTCCAACTCTTTCACTTCCTCTTGATAAGATATGTTTTTCCGGATGATCCGATATTTTCGTTCTATAATAATTGCGATAACTTTCAAGTTCAAAGTACACGGAACCTTGCTGTCGGTATTAAAAAAAATATATTTGACGAAGCTCGACGGAAGCTTTCTGTCTTGGTGGATGCAATATGATTCCCTGTCTCCCTTGCTTAGAGCAAATCTTTATACAATGTGCCTCATGGTTAACATATGTACCTGGAAATTCGCCAGGCACTGGATATTGTGATTTCAGTTACTAGCTTCTTCATGTATTAATACCGTAGGAAGGTAAGGGTGTTTTTTTTCAATTACATTTGTTTTTGTCATTTTAGTTGCTCTTCCGATGTTTATGTTTTTTTTCTGCATAACTGTATAAAAACTTCGCAAGAATATATTTGCTGAGCGATATTATTTACATTGTCCAAATCAAAAGTATGGTTCTTCGCGCTAAAATGGACAGATAAAGGCACAATATTTTTTGCCAATTTGCAGTCTTTGTGTTGAATTGTCTGGTATGTTTGCCCAATGTTGCAATCTTCATAACCGTTGCAATTAATTTTATACAAAAGATAGCAATATTACAAAGATACTATGGTTTTTAAAGTATATTTAGCTAATTTAATGTTACTGGGATTGCAAATTTGTATCATGTGTTTTCTTTAATATATGGTAGAATGTTTTTTCAACGCATCCAACGGGCACATCTACATATATTTAAAATGGTATAATCAAATGGTAATGCCGGAATAATGTAATCAAGAACTAATTGTGTAATTATAGGACTCGAGGGATATAAAAATCAAAAAAGTTTGGGTTCTAGATAATTTTAAAAAATACCATCTACGATCTTCTAGAAATGATTGCTCTCGAAAACAAACTTGACATTGCAAATCTTTATATTTTTCCTGTACTAAGGACATATTAGTTTTGCAAAGTAAAATTGCTTCTGGAAACCTACGCGACTAATTCGGGACCCATGTAATTAACATTTGTGTTCCATTGAGTTAGCGAACGTTAAAACAATCCGTACATTTATGCGCGTGTCAATAACTCAAAAGTTGAGGATAACTGGCGTATTCCGCACTACATAAAGATCGTCGAATAAATGATAAACCCAAAAATTCAAGGCGAATTCAAATTGAAGACGTTAAACGTAGAAATGAGATTGTTTTTGTAAACAGTCTTGTCCCGGTTAGGTGCTTGACCGCCTATAAATAGTACGCTAATATAAATCGACGCCCAGATAAAAATATTTATTTCGCTACAAGCTTGCACTTTCTTCGCACCGGGAATCTTATTAGTAATTATTTTATTTTCCGATTATTAATAGTACACATATAACCCGGGTTTATTTTACTCATAATTTATTGACAAATTTTCTTTGCGGTTTATTTTTTTGGGTCTATAAATAACGCGAACATTTCTACTTCGGCGATTTAAAGTTCAAAGATATATTTTTAAAAATAATTCAGCGATAGGCTGTTTATTACTCAGAATTTAAATGTTTTATGTTGTATAAACCCACAGGTAATAAATTACTACTTTACGAACTAAAACTATGAAGTTTTTATATTCTCTCAATGAAGTCGATTACAATATGATTCCTTGTCAATACTTATGGATCCGTCACATTATTTGGTCATTTGATTCGATGAACAATCAACGGATAAAGCCTCTTTAGTCGTTATGAAATCAAAAAAAAAAGAATATAAGAATGTATTAAGTTTGTATGGTGTCGCAATTAATATTTTCAGTTTTTCGATGTTTAAGAACATTTTGTCGATCATTTGTATATTTTTGTGTACGATGCTTTTAAACATGCGTCGTCAATTGTTTTCGTGGGCTCGTTTCTTATTTTTAGGTTTATTTTTGTTTGTTGACAAACTATATTTTTGTAGATAGTGACGTTTGTCCTTTGAGCGTCGTCATTCGTATGCAGTTAGATATTTTGTCGTTGTAATTTTCCATGAAATTTGTGTGGTGATTATTTCATATGAAACACGTTTGTTTTCTAAAGCGCTATTTACTTCAAGTATTGTTTTATTTGTTTTACCTTAATTGCAAAATCACATAATCTGCTTGTGCTCTAATCTCAAAAAAATCTAATTATTGTTTGCTGTTGAAAAAATAAAAAAAAGTAATAATTTTATTCTGTACTTCGAACTCTTATCGAAAATGAATAATAATAAAATGAATTTTATTATTTATCACTGTAGTTTTACCAAAATTTGTAATTTTAAATTGCATTCTGCATTTATTGTTGTATAATGTTGTATGCATTCAAACGAGTTCCATTATATTTTTACATTGTATTACTCTCCATTTACTATTGCTTTCAAAATAGATTTTCTTTCCATAGATTAATAGTAAATACCACCCATTGCCCGGTTCTGCATACATTGTTTGCTAGCCTAAGAATACTAGTAAGCGTAAAGTATGGTGAAAAGCTGTTCAGCATCACAGGAGCTTATAAACGCCCCAGATTCCCAGATTTCAATTACTATTTCGCATGCGCAATTAAAGGGACATGTTTAGCAAGCTATCCACGGAATCAAATATCAGTAAGATAGCTGCTCATTTTTTTATTTTACATTATATTTTGCGTTGGCTCGACACTGCTGCTATTTAGTAATTTGAATACCTAAAGTATTTCAACTAATTGTTTTAATTATAATATCAACTGAGTTACCGATGTTTTAGGTATTCCCTACTATGTGCAATGAACTTAATATTGCGCGGGCAGTATTCCTTATTTTCACACCACAACCAAACCAATTAATTACCTAAACATTTTTCTCTATTTCTACATATGAGATGACATTACTCATTTTTTAACATTGCTTTACCTGTGTTAAGAAAAAATGTTTAATTAGAAAAAAGTCATGTCGACCACAGCAACAGGTGTTTTTAACTGAACAATTCAAGGAACAGCAAAATCTGCACAAAATATAAAATATAACAGTTAAAGTTGCCTGTAAATCCTAACCGAACAACTCTCGTCGCTTAGCGAGCAGCTTTAAATTTACATATTTTTATAGAATATACGTTACTTTTCGCCGATCTTGAAAGTGGTGACGTACATGTTCGAGTTTCTCCTAGAAAATGTATTATATTGGCTAATTAGTTGATGTGGCTTGTGTAAACACAGAATACTGACTGGTTTTGCACAATCCATTCTATTATGTTGATGTTGATTGAGCAAAATAAGTGTGGGCTGATGTTTCAAACAAATACATATAAAGTGCATAGGTATGATCGATCACTCACTGCCAGACTCACAAAAAGTTCCAAACCTTATCCACAAAATGTGGCGACCTAACATTGGGTATCGGTGAATAGATCATACGCTACAGCCTCCAAACAAATATCGCTTTCTAGATTAACGCTTTTAAGCAGAAGTTTCTAGCTCCCCGACTGTTTAGTGCTTATAAACAGCCGCTAATTCCAAACCCCACAGGTTTTCTACTAACTCTAATTATTTACTTTCTAACACTTTATGTATAAGAACTCAAGATTTTTACGGATATATACGTTTTGGGGTCCCTTGATTCGATTTTGACTATTTTCTGAATGAGGTATCTGTGTGGCTGTCTGTCGGTGCGCGCTCTACCGCCCAAACAATTGAAGCTAGGTCTATGCAACTTAAACTCAAATTTGTATATAGCAAGGAGGAAACCGCAATATTGAAAGCAATATCTCAACCGAAAGTGATGGTTTCAACTTATCACATTTTTCCATCTCGAACACGGTACATAATATTGAAAAAAATATAAAAGATGTTAATATTTTAAACAACTTTAAAGTTATTTCGAAAACATGAGCATAAATAAGTATAATTGAGCATCTTTGCTAGGGTCAGTTCGCAAATACTTTAAAAAATGTGTAAGCTAATTTTTGAAATTTTAAATCAAAACATCAACTCGGCTTGCTTTCGGATTGTTAAATTGAATAAATAATATATACATAGTATACAAAGTTAAAGTTCATAGATTCAAAAAAAGCATATGACAGTATTCCACATAATAAACTATGGGAAGCACTAGAAAAAACTAACATCAGTGTAACCATAATGAAAGCGATAAGTAGTCTATACCAACAAGAAACAGCAAAAATCAAGTTAGGACAGAGAGTGTCAAACGGTTTAAAATTACTAAAGGGCTTAAAGAAGGGTGCTGCCTATCAACGACATTGTTCAAAATATACCTAGAGTAAACTTTAAAACAATGGAAAAGGAAATGCGGTGACATGGGTATACCACTAAACCACCTATGAGCACAAATAAGCAACGACGGAACGCTAGATGACTCCATAAAAGATAGAAATATATAAGACAGAAGATCAATAGCCATGTTAAATGGAGTACTGTGGAACAAAGGAATTACAACCAAGAATAAGCAACGAATGAATCTGTAGTGAAAAGCATAATTACATATAGTAGCTAAGTATGACCAATTAAAGACAAAGCGGAAAGAACCTTACAAACTAAAGAAATGGATTATTGGCGAAGAACGGCTGGTAAATCAAGAATGGAGAAACTCACCAATGTCAGAATTCGCGAAATCATGGGAGTCACACACCATAGTTGAGGGCATAAGAATTAACCAACTAAGATGGTATGGACATATACAAAGAATGCCAGAGGATAGAATCCCAAAACAAGTATGGGAATGGACACCAAAAGAGAGGCAGACCGAGGAAGAGTTGGAGGGAGGGTATAGATAAAAAACTCAAAGATAGAGAAATAGAAGAGGGCCTATGGACAGACAGATGACAATGGAGACTGAAGACAACGGAAGACGTTTCAAACCGACCTAAAAAGAAGATACAAAGTGAATAGAAAACTTTTAACTGCAACTTTTTTAAGATGTATGTAAACCTCAACTTGAAATCTTGTAAACCGTTACATTTAAAGATTTGAGCCTGGAAATTTGCTTCTTGACTACTAGACGGCGCCGGCTGATGCAACAGAACAAGTATCTTCAAGTTACTCTTTTGGCGACTATAGTCCGTCAGATAAACATCGCACACGCAATTTATAGCTCGTATTCATTTGCGCAAATATAAATATTTGCCTTTTACTTGAATTATTGTATTTGCATGAGTTGATCAAATTTAGTATTTCAGAGTTATCCACGTCCAACGCCACGACACAGGCACTAGTACACATTAAACGTACGATAGGTGTAGAGTAACTACGTTTAAAATAATAGAAGCTATATATGATTCTCGTGATACTATGTAAAAAATCACCCCACCCCTCACCCATGTCTGCGATCTAGGATCGTATAATTATACTTATGATCCAACTCCTATATTTGTGTAATTCTTTATTCGACTTTTCTAATCGTCGAGGAGTCGGAGTACATACGCAACATGACGATGGTTGCGCCATGACCTGCGTTACTTACTCCTTTGGCATAGTGATGTTTATATAATAATAGAATCTGTTGACGTTATGTGTATTTAGTGTTTACATATTATGCATAATGTTGCAGTTCCGATGGAACAGTTTGTGCAATCTAGGTCCTGTACTAGTTTACGCTTTACACTTTATACATATCCATTTTAAGGTTTTTTTATAATGCCAATCTCTTATTAAACAGTATCACATCCTAGTTTATGATCCGGAGCTTCGGCAAACTGCGCAAATCGACCGATACATCAAATTCTCCTGAAATATCCATTGCTGAAGTAATATATAATTCCGTTTCTGTGTCCAAGTAGCAACTATTTGCGAGCACTTCGTTGCGCCTTATCCACGATTGCTTTCAAAAAACATTATATCAAACGGTTCAATATAATGTATTTATTATTTTTAAATGATACCTTCATTATCTTCGCATCATGAGTCGTTCGCCAGACAAATCTCTTGCATAGATTTCTGGCGACTATTCACTTATATCTAACTACTTATATCACTTCCACCAAGTAGAAACAAGACGGGAAATATAGTTGCATCAGAGACTGTCAACTTTGACGTCCTGTTTTGATTTAAAATTGCAAAATGTAATCCACATAGTTTTTAAAGTATTTGCGAACTAAGCAAGGTGCAAATGGGACTATCATGTAGTATCCTTTAATAAACTTTAATAGATTGTTGTCAAATCATTAGGGACGTCAATATTTGAATGCCTCGAAATTAACATGGGATTTCCTATGTAGCATTCCGCCAATACAGCAGCATATGTATGAAAAAGCGGGACTGTCCATAGAGGAGGTAGAAATAAGGAAGAGGGAGGGCAGTGGAGTAGAGAGGGTGATAATGGACAGGATGAAACAGGTGAAAGCGCAGGAAATGGACGGAAATACAAAGAATTCAAGCAATACTGAAAAATAGAATGAAATAAGATTATTCGAACCAAAATAACTGGAAGGGGAAAAGGCGGAGGATAGGCGAGGAGTACAACAGATACGAGATATGTGGTAAAGGAAGGGACGAGTGGAAACATTGGTGGGAGGAGGGTGAAGAGACGGGATGGAGCAAGGAGGAGAAAGAGAGAGGAACAGAATGGAGGAAGGTGCTGGGAGAGAAGGATAGAGGGGTGGATTTACTGGAAAAACTAACGGAGAAGAGAGAAAATGGGAAATTAGGACGAGGGTGGCTAACTAAAATTATGATTGTTGCGGGTTATGACGAGGTCGTTGAAGATGGGTGATGGAGGCAAGAGGCGGAGGGTGACTCAAAAGAGAACCAGGAAAAAGAAAAATACCTTTCCATAGACAAGGGGGGAAATGGAAATATCACTTGATATTCTGATGTTCGACGAATTTAGAAGATGGCATATTAAAGTGTTGTGCTTTCATTGCACTTCTAGAGTACTTGATTGAGTAAGTAACTTATGCTCAAAATCATCGTCTTTAATTAACCTTCTCCTAAGAGTTTTCTGAAAAGATTTAGGTCTCATTAATCTATCACAAATAATCGAAGAAGATAAATAAGAAACTTACTTACAGAATAATCGTTAGCAATAACTTACGCATTCTGACATTCTTAATTGAATTTTTTGAAAATGAGCAAAGGGTTAACTTATGATATCAGACACTTAAATGTAATATATACACAAACTTGATAGATTACTTTGATTTCCATATTCAAATATTAGAGTAAAATATTATGAAAAATGACACAAAATTTGAAATAAATTAGTACGTACCGGGAAATGCTAGTTAATGAAAAATCAAATGCACATAAAAATGTTCTTAATCCTACTCTACATAAATGACAAATTTGCTATATTTTCTACATAGATATTATACGTCCTGAAAATTAAACTAGCAATTTTATAGACTATAAATGAGTGTAAAAACGACGAATTTACAAGATGCGTCGTTTAGCGGCAACTGACCTATCTTAACCTCGAGTGCAACTTTATTTTGCGTAGTAGCACTTTATGTCTCGGATGATTTTTGCCACGCATTAGATATCCAAACGGCGTCTCTGTTTTTCCAACTGATTTATTTCTGGAATTAAACAACGATTACGTGGTAGTCAACACCACGATAAATACCTCGCATTTATATTTAAGGTCACACGTCATTGTAAAATTTTATGAGCTCTACAAATGAGCGTTATAAATAATTATCGTTGATAAGTTTTTCTCCTTGATTTTTATTTATTGCATGCGGTGTATAGGTTTCCGTTTTTTGTGTTTCTTTTAATCTAATTCGCGGCATTAATTATGCTTAATATTTAGCTCTGAAGATTGCAGAAATAAGATTACGATTATTAAATAAAGTCGGCTGAAAATAATGCAGCGCGAAAAATTTAATTCTTATGCACACGTACACTGTTTCTAGATTGATTTTCATTCGCTATGTAAGGAAATACTAAAGTATTTAAATAATAATGCGTACTTTAAAAAATCTGCAGTGGTCTGCACTCTAATTTTTTGTACTTAGATAAATTTCCAGCAAACTGGAGCAGTCGTGATGGCAAGTAAATTTATTTGACTCATCGTCGTACGTATAGCAGTTAAATTTAAATGGGTTGCTTCAATTGCATCATACGTTTTAAATTGATATACATTGATATCAAAAATGATTTTGGTCTAGGGTGGTTATGAAATGGGAAACGGCCATCTCAGCTCATAAGTATATTCCAGCAAAATGTCCAGTTGAAAAATAGCCTTATGCCATTTAATGCTCTATGGTGAAAACTAATTCAAACTCTGTCTGAGATTACAATGGCTAAGAAACTACACCAGAACTGCTTAATAATTTTTCACAATCAATAACTAGATGACACAAACACAGGGAACTAGGTTAGAGTAAAAGGCAGCAGGAACCGGCGGAGTCATAAAAATAGTATAAGCGACATTTTTTTATAAAATATGCAAAAAATATTGTTATCGTATTAATGTTGTGCTTAATCAATATCAATATTATCCCGCAGCTGGTACGGTGGTCAAATATTACTCCAACTCACATAAATAGCGCCCAAACGCATTATCAGCCTTACCAGCTGCAGGATAATTCGTAATAAGATTTTTCTTTCATACCAGTAATCAGCAATAGTGTTCCTGTAAACCCTAAACTTTACAAGTATCATATTTTAATCCGTACTATCAATTAGTGGCATTCTCAAACGTCACTAAACTTCTGCATCTTTAAGTATGGCGCATTCAAAATTTATTATCCGTCCGATATCCGTAGTTACTAGTCGGAATTGTTGACATAAATGTTAGATTTGCACCTTAACTTAATGCTAACTTAATAGTATTATTATATTATAATATTTTCCTACCTTAAATTTTGTGTGTAATACAGGACGCGTTAGGAGGTCATATTGTTAGGGTCATATTTGTTAAATTAGTTATTAATGACTTAGTTTGTTTTGTTCCTGGAAGGTGTGGAAAATCATTTATGATATAAATATATGATTTCATTAAAATTATATTATTTTTACTTATATTAGACTTCAAAAAACTGGCATATTGTTATGATATGTATATATAAGCGAATAAAATTTGTATAGAAAATTTTCAGATAGTGGGTGCAGGTGCAGGTTATGATGATGCCACATTACTGGCAAGAAAGACATGCAAATATAAAATTATATATGTTTTACTTTAAGAAAGGCATACCTACGTCAACATTGTCGAAAACTTTCGAAGACAAGAACATGAAAATAAACCTGAAAACTTAAATATCGATAGGTATCAAATTTTCGATAAAAGTCAATTTGATTCAGAATTATGAAATTAAACGAAATTTGAGAAATTTTGCGATTAGACAATAGTTTTAATACGAAAACGTATGAAAATAAGAAACACAAGCAGAGAGCAATGTAGCGGTTATGCAATTTGAAAGAGGAGAAAATATCTGTTAAAAATTATATAATTAACATAAGTTTCGTTTGAATATAGGTTGGTTATATTAGAATGTAGCGTTAGTACAAAATGTTTTTGCAATGTATAGGGTTATTAGAGCACTAAGAGGAAAAGGGACCGTTGCAAAGAGAACAAAACGTAGCCACAGTTTTAACTTACTTTTGATAAAATTAAGAAAGATTTAACCGATTTAAAAATTCTGGAAGAACATATGCAAGGCGATAAAATATAGTGCAAACAGATTCAGACACGGAAGGCTAAAAAGAAACGCCAGAAGACGATAAAAATAGTACCTATTTGACCGTTATGGTTCAAAGCTCATAGTCATAATGTCAAATATAAAGGAAAGTGAAATGTCATTAATAAAACTAAATTACTAAAATTGAATGAGATAATACTGAAGAAAAGGGTAGTGATTTCTGAACTTTACATAACACCAAGAAAATAACCGTATGTGTTAAATCAATAATAATAAATTTCAATGAAGATATTTTAAGATATTACCCAGCACAAGAATCCACGCGATTTATTTTATAAGTAATTATAATATTTAAAAGGAACCCGGCGATAAAATTCAAATATTGAGCCCAATTTCTTGTAAAATTGAAATATATAAACTTAGGAATTTTTGTTTGTTAAATAGTTTTACGTAATGTTTTAAAGTTAAAAAATATAGGTTGTGTATAGTTGTGTTTTGGTATTTACAATTTTCGATTCCTTGATTTCATTAATTAATGCAATTAAAAGGCAATTTTAATAATAAATTAAACTAATGATATAATTTTTAATTTTATTTAATATTTTGTTGAGTAAATTCATATAGCATCTGAAAGGTTTCGCGAAATTATCGTATGTAATTATATTTGTGTTTGCATAATTAATGAAATAATTTCAGAAATAATAAAAAAATTAAACGAATATCTAAACACTATGACAATGGGAGTAGCGGCGAACGTAATATTTGCACTCTTTGGTTGGTTCCCGGTTCCAGATTTTTAAACCGAATTGTTCGAAATGCCGCCCACGTCTAGGATCTTCCTTCCACCCTTTTTTTTGAACGCACTGCGCTTTGTTTTCCAGGTTGGCGCAATTCACAATATGTTGTATAATATCCGTTGAAATGAATCGTTTGAATGCTTCCACGAGGGTTCCAACTATATAGATTTTTATAGACCACTGTTGTGAGTTGGTGTTTTGGTATTGTTGGAGGTTCTGGAAATCACTTTAACTCGCTTGGAGCAACATATGTAACGTGAGAACAACGGAATTATGTTTTAGAGTTGGCCATGGAAGAGGGAGATAGACATACAATGAATGTGTAATTTTAATCCAATAAAATAGTTCATCTAAACTGTCACTTTTTGAAGTATTGTAAAACAGTTTTTAATGAAATTGTAACACCATTTATGAACATGTTGCACGACGTCAAAGGAAGAGTTACATTGTGATGTCGGTGGTGGCCATATAACTCATCTTATTTGATAATTACTATTGGTTGTCATGATTAAAATGTATTATTTACTGCCAACATAACCTCAGTTTTTACAGCTTTGCATGCAGTTTGATTTCATCTAAATTTAAGTTACCGGTAAAAGGATTGGTACACCTGTTAGTAACGGCGAGTAGATATTACTCAAAATTAATCTAAGACATACGCGAAAACTTCCAAAGCCCTCCCTGAATCACAATTCCGTTGCTCACACGTTATTAGTGACAGAACAACAACAACAGAACAATATTACTTGTTGAGCGATAATATTACACGAAATATTATATCCGTAATACTTAAACTTGAAACTTGTCTCGGAGAACTTTGAAAACACTGACTACTATTCCTTAAAGACAAATCAAATTTTTGGTCGCTTCAGCCCATTGTAGTAAGGCCTCTTCTTAATTTGCTTCGCAAACCCACATACCTAAAATATTTAAAAATGGTTCACTGGCAATAGTTAATGAACATCAAGCTGAGTAAATTGAATTGTCCGCACAAACGACTTAAATGAATTTAACAGAAATATATAATCCATGATAAGCGAAAAGGCGAATAAAATAAAAATGCATAATAGATGTATCTCGATAGGTTCATTATGAAATCTTAAACTGCAAGTAAAAACAACTTCAGAATGTTTAAAAGATGTTCGCGTCTGTAAATCAGAAACTTCAAAATCGATTTTTTTTCAGAGAATTTACGGAAAATTTATTATCAGCTCTTGACGTAAATTTCGCGATCCTAGACGCTGTGTTATTTTCAGCGCTATTTACACATTTAAAAATCTGTATTCCATTGAGATAAATATTTTTATCTTATTTACGCATGCAAAAGAAACCAGATGTGTAATTTCAAAATAAATGGCTGTGTATTTTCTTTGGTGCGATTATCAACAGTCTAATTTTTGTGTAAATATTTTCCATGCTGTATAAATATTTTTTCTCGGAGCGCTGACCTACCGTGAAGTCAACTTGTTGAGGTAGATAGTGTTTAGTTAGTTATTTATGTTGACACCTTCCAATGGTATAACAATTGTCTGGTATTGTACTGGTTTATTTCAATTGTAAATATATTTGTGTCGGGCGTATTTTAAACTTGTGTTTATTTTGCGTCTCATTAGTTGTATCGATAAATTACTTTCTTTGCTTTTTCGAAGAGGTAAAGATACCTCATATCATTACGGTTTACAAAGCATTCGCATGACTTCCGGTTAAAGCGGAAGTAGAAGAGAATTTAACCGTAATTATCGATTGATAATAAATTGAGTCCTTGCGTAACAGATATCATAAATAATGTCGCTACTAAAAACACTCCTCAAAAGGTGATTTTACTGGATTTCGAGATTTAAAAATATCCATGTTTTATTGCAACAAACAAAATTAACCAAAGAACGTAGAATATTAATATCAATAAATTCATTGATATTAATATTATGGAAACGTCCATATTTGGACGTGAAATGCCATGGTTTTGTTTGTGCATCTATATCTGGGATACCTGTGTAATTATATACTTCAAAGCACTCAAACATATTGTTGAACAAAAATGTGTTCAATTAAGCGACGCAAACGTTATGTTATTGTAACACGATAATATAAAAAGCAACCATTTGTTTCATTAGAATAATTTGATAAATCTATATACTCTTTACTTTCAGTATCTCACGGGATTATTTTCTATGTTAGTCCTAATTGATATGAAAGCAAAACGAATCCATTCGCAGTATCGCTATACATGCAACTACTTTTTCCGTTATTTGCAGAGACTTGCGTCTTGCCGGATTTGCATAACCAATGGAATAGAAAATAAATTAAGTACTTTTCTATCTACAAATCGAAACGTAATTTCTTTCAACAAGTTTTAAAGCAATTAGCATATTCATCCCATTTATTACGCGAAATCATTAATATAAAATGGACGACATAAGATAGCGAGGCTTTTTTCTCTAAATCAATTTCCTTAAAGCTTATTAATGTTGCGCACTTGATTGATGATGCCCAGTTCGTATAAAGAATACGTAAATTATGGTTTCAGTCGATTCTGCTTTTGGTAACAAGACAATCGTCATTACTTTCGTAGATAATTTGCTTAATTTCCTGTGCCGACTACTGGAAACGAAACGAGGGATAGGAAAGCCAATCAGATTCAAATTTGTCTTGTAATTTCTGCGGTTTTTACTGCAAGCTGTATCTAACCGAGCCATTTGCGATCCGATGGTGATTACTATAATTATCATGTATAATTATTACCGTAAATATTTTAGTTGTTGATGTAGCAATAAATAAAATTATAAATTTGAAAATTGCAATATTATATTACATTGATTTAATTATTTTCAAATCATATTTCGGTGTCTACGCGATTTTAATTGATGCCAGGCACCACTTTAGAAGAGCATATGTTTAGACGCAAAGATTCTTACGCTAACGTTACTTTGGGTTACTCCCTAGAAAATTTGAAATGAAAATGTTGCGGTTTCTAATTGTGGTGACAGCCAACTATTTGGAAATTTAATACAAAAGTAAATCCGTCATTAGGAGCTGACTGGCATACTTTAGCATTTGCATCATAATCAAAACATTAAAGTAGCCGACGTTGCAAATACGTCTGCAATAATCCCAGATAGTACAACTATATTAAATCGGAGCGTAATGCAGTTGTAATAATAACGGTTATATTGCTGACCATTGCTATTATCAAATACAAATCAAGTCAGTGATGCTACGTATGCACGTTTGAAGTCCTGCCACAATAATAATCAACCACCGAGATCAAAGGTATACTGTGATATGTAGACGGAACACACAGATGCCAAAATATTGTTTCGCCTAGCTTTGAGTATAATCTGCAACGGTATCGTTCGTACCGTAAAAATCTTTTGTGTATTTGTTTAAGCAAGTCGATTACAGTGGACAGCCGTTTGCGGTGAATCAATATTTTTAATTTAAATACGTACAAGCCAAACTAATAACAAATGTAAACAAAGAGATTTAACCAACCCTTCGTTTTGAGATTGAATTTTTTTGTATGAATATAATTTTGAAATTTATTACCAATCATGTTAGCAAACACGCCATGAGATTGGGCAAAATCGCACCCATTTCTTTATCGTATTTACGTAAGTAAAATTAATAATACGCAGTCATCGATTTATATGAAACTATGACAAAGGTGTAATTATTTCGTCTTTTATCAACCACGCAACAACCGATTAAAAGATAAAATTAAATTTCCAATAAACCATTCGCAGTATCCAAACATCGAAAACTACAGCTCGTACACTCTTTGACATCGAAATTCACATTCATGTATAATAAACGTCCTTAGAAAAACTGCGGTGAATGCGAATCTTGCGTTATGATGCAATCTTACGTTCGATGTGTATGCACTTTTGAAATACCGTGCACTTTTTAACCGGCGGAGTGGGCCATTAATCAAATAAAATTAGCCATAAAACCGAATAATTTATTTTAATTTTTGACACAATGTAATACACGTCCCATTTTTCAACGGAGTAGACGACAACAATAAAATCTTAACAATGAGTAAATGGGGGTGCATCGTACTCTTTAAAAGACATTCGTCATGAAGATGACGTACAATAAACGAAACGCTGCACTGCGGACCTAAACAAGCATCATATTAAAAGATTAAAAGATTAACCGTTATTGCTTACTTCTTCAATAAAATAAATTTTATTGGACAGAAGTAGCTATTTTAAAGTTAATTTATCATTTTTACGACGCTGACATTAAGTTCGTTGGTTTGGTACATTGTCATATAAAAAAAAAACGCAGAATTATGCACAATAACTAAGGATTGTCGAACGGTTTTAATAACACTGGAAAATAAAATAAAAGATTTTATTTATTTTCGTTGCTCACCGTATTTATGTTTGCTGTTAATAAGTAAGTTGACGCTTTAAACACCGTTTTTAAATAAAACAAGTTCCAACATTTGTGCATTGTATTTAATAAGGGTAGCCTGAGGAACGATGGGGATCAAGGAATAATAGATTAAAGCAATTCGTTGCGTCTTGAATAATACTATAGCCAAAATATTTATAAAAATACAAACAACATTTCTGTATTTTGCATTTGATAAATTTGTGTATTTTTGGATTTCATTGCTTTGGTTTGTTTCCCTTTTTGATCTTTTCTGAGGGCTTATTCGTAATTACTGCCTCCTGATTAGAAATTACTGATTATAATTATGATACATTTTATTAAGTTTGTATTTTCCTTTCCGTGCGTTACGTTTGATAAAATGCTATCAATTTTCATGTGATAGTTAATTTATTCTACAAAACATTAAACATTTTATAAAATAAAGCAGTTATTAAATTAAAACTGCATGAAACATTTTTTTAATTAACAATAGATACTAATTTATTTTATTCCAACTTGCATCCTAATGCCCTTCGTTTATCATTGAGTATAAATTTGCAACCACGTTTCCAAATCACTGATAATATTTATTTTTCAAATTGTTTACCTGACATTAACCTTATCTCGATCATATCATGCGTCAACAAGTCTGGTGCATTATCTAAAGTAGGAAACAAAATGATAGATATCCACTACATGTCACCTCTAAATAATTAATACGCAGTAATTTACATTCTTTTGATGATTGTAACATGAATTTGAACTGTGGCGCAATCGCAGCGTGCATTTACGATTTAGTATTATTAAATTTTTCTTTAAGCGATTTTAAAATGTTGCCCGACCCTAATAGCCATTCGTAACGAATATAAATTGATAAATGCATCAGTTTGATAAATTAGTTTCTTATGCCTTTGTGAAACTGACCTTCCCATCCTGAAGCAAATTGCACCGATGATTATACCGGAATTAGAATAAACGTCGTGAGGTAATAATATATTTATATTACAGTTTTTGAATTCATTTTATTCACTTTTATTAGACACGGTTTCCAAAAATATCAAAAGCAAAATATGTACTGGTAATGCATTCACAAGATAGAGTTTATCGAGCAAAACATTCACGTTAGCGACTTATATATTTTTAAGTTGTAATCGCCAAGAAATATGAGCACACATACGATCCAATGCAATTAAGTTTTTTGTACAAATTAAATAATTTAATAATTTACAGGATTCATCACACTAATGTACCTATTATTTAAGACTAATTAAATGCAACCAGAAATTAACTTCGTAGTTTTGACTGAATACACAAATATTATAGCCTCCTCGGAACTATGACATAGACGACGCCACAGCAATAGATTATTTGCTTTGTATTTTGCACGTGTTCTCAAAAAATGTAAATGTCGCCAAAGATATCTTTGCAAAACCTTGTGCAATCATTCGACTAAATATGGTTTATTAGATTTATCGTCACGTTTAAAACAAATATGTTTATTTACTTTAACTTCCTGGATACTATTCAATTTGCGAACAAATAAGATATATGATAACGTATTTACGCGTATCTGAAGGAAGACACGTGCGTTATTGCAAAATCAATTATACTTTAATCGTGTGGGGTAAATAAGATTTGAAAATCATACCATATTGTTACAAAAGGTGTGCAAAGATCACGCAATGACTAGGTAATTTATCATTTCATATCGATAGTCATGACATCGGTCGGGATCGTACACGTGTACATGTTGTACGTATGTATAATTGCACATATTTTTATATCGAGAATATTTTCCTCAGCTCTATCGGCGTGGTACGTGCATGCCTTGAAAATTGGTTTATTCGAATATTGCACAAGAGCAACTAAGTTTTATAAACTGAACACCAATACCAGGGCTACGTAATTTACATTTGTAATACATATTTGAAACAAACTTACCACACTTACCACACAGTATTTATTCACACTAGATGTACATTTCGACAGCTAAGTTGTCATCTTCAGCAGTGTACTGGTGAACACTGCTGAAGATGACAACTTAGTTGTCGAAATGTACATCTAGTGTGAATAAATACTGTGTGGTATGTGTAAGTTTGTTTCAATTTATTTGCCAACCACAGCCTCCAAATTACTAATTTAATACATATTTGCACTAAATACGAACTACATATAACAATTCGCCAATTTATCTAAGACATCTTAATCCTTTACTGGAAAATATCAAAAGCATTTTCTAACGAAGGGAATTAGTTATACATTTCATGCATTCACGTTGCCGTTTTTATCTACATCGAGAAAAAGTGTGCGCATTTCTAGACATTTGAATATTTAATAGTTTTTAATGCCATACTTTATTGTGACGCTGGTACTTGTTCGCTCACTTTTAACACGGAAAATTAAATTTTCCTTCTCAGTTGGTAATTAAAGATTAATATCAAAGTGAATAAAAAGGAAATGAAAAACTCGAAGTTACATCACGCAACGCTTGCATATATTTGCTTTAATTTTCACGCCGAGTGTCGCGCGCTTGAAGTATGAAACGGTGCTGATTTCGCTCGAACTAATGGAATAGAATAGCCTTAATTGGTTTAGTAAAAGTCGAACTTCTTACGTCGTCCATCTAGTGGACATTTCCCGTTGGTAAAAACAAGAATTTTTAATTAGATATTAAACTAGGAAACGTAACTAAATAACTGTAACGTGCAGCTTTTGTATTGAGAACGTAGCCACGTGTACATGACTCATCTTTTCAGGTAACTTTTTGTTAAGACAGTTTTTTTTATTTAAAATCCATTAAGATTGATGTAGCATACACATGCGCATCGCTGTTGTTCACTCAGAATTTATTTCTCTAAGGAGTTTTGTGCCTATCATAAATTAAAAGAAAATTAACTAGTGTTAGAAAATCTGATTATAACTAACCTAAAATTGAACATCTCAAATGCAAATTGATCCACTGCCTAAAAAGTTTGTCTAAAACTTGTTCTTGGTACGTAATTGTAAAAGAGTAAAAATGTGGAAAACAACAGGGAAAAGTCAATAAATAAAAATTATTCTTATTCTACTTAGCCAACGAGTTTCTACCTAAGGTTATTTTTAATTATGGTTGCACACAACTGTAATACTAGTTTATTTTTTCAAGAAATATTATATGGCATTAATAGCACTTTTCGTGAAAATCAAATTCAAATTAGTTAATGATAAATTTGTTTCAGGTGGAAGATTGAACTCTCATTTTTCTGAAACATTTCTTCCTCTTCCCTGGTCATTATTCTTACCAAAACTAGTTACTCTCTTCGGTATAGAACCCAATATTCCTCCTACCGCCTATGTGTCGTATCTCGGATTAAAAGACAAATATAAGGTGAAGATATAGGAAGTGTCGATCAGAGAAGGCTTGCAAGACTCCTGATCTGAATACGACTGAAAAACAAAGAAGTTTATCATTGACAGGAACAGTTGTATGAGACCATTAATGTACTCAAAACCAGTAAAAGGTGAAAGGAAAAGATTGAGATATTACATTGAAGACGGGATTGGATCTACTGAGTTCAGCACTATAAGCGCTGCAATATGGTGTACAGGATGAATGATGAACAGAGAGGTGACGGTAATAATAGTACTGGAAAAAATAAAATAGAATGTAATAGAAACGCAGGAAGGAATAGCGAGGAAAAGAACAGGGAATAAGAGCTGGCAGTGCACATTATGAGTTAATTCAACAGGTGATCTACAGAGATTATGTGATTAGAATAATAGTAACAACCTTTTCTGCCATTTATTACAATTAATATACGAGGGGAGATCATTATTTAGAGACCCTGACATAGCAGGCGTTGAGTGACGTGGAATCAATTTGACAGATGAAAGTATTTTCATTGTTTTGTTACGTTGGTTCAATGCATGGGCTCGTGCAGTTATAAAATACTTGCACAAGAAATGGTTGTCGTCAAAAGAAATTCATGAAGACATGGTAGGTGTATTAGGTGAGGGTACTGTTTCTTACCAAGTGGTGAAAAATATGTCTCGAGAATTTAAATTAGGGAGACAAACATGTAAACATGCGAAGGGTGATGGACGACCAGTCACTAACTAAGAAAATGTTATAGACGACTGACCATTCGCCGGATAGCTGAAATTAGGATTTTTTCTTATGGTACTGTAGAAAATATTTTAACAAATATTTTGAGGCACGTTGGGTGCCACGAATATTGACAGAAAAGTTCTATTGCATTGTGAAGCCAGTTTGGCAAAGGTTAAAGAAGATCTGGATGAATTTGTTCCTCGATTCGTCGCTGTTGATGAAACGTGGGTTCACCACTTCGATCCTGAATCGAAGCAACAAAGTATGGAGTGGCATCGCCGAGGTTCTCCGCCATCCAGTAAATTTCATGTTTTCCCATCCGCTGGTAAAGTTATGGTCACAATTTTTTGGGACGCACACGGAATTTTGATGACTGATTTTTTGAAACGTGGACATACAAGAACAGGCTCCTACTATGCCAAATTTATTTCAAGATTGTGCGATTGTGTTAAGGACATGGAAAATTTAGCAAATGAATTCTGGTTCGTAGAAACTACGATCCTACGATCCTGTCCTCAAAGGCCATGTTACCATGAGCGCTATTCTGAACGCAGTATTTGAATTGTTTAAATAGATAATGAAGTAATGACGGCCGTAAACTAGTGGTTCGAAGAGCAATGGAAAGAATTTTTTTCAGCTTTTTTTCCATCCATATTTCGAGCTTCGTTGGCCCGAATGCAAGGAATTCAGATCAGAGATTATGTAGAAAAATAAACGTTTGATATTTCTTCAATTTGTTTCCTTCTATGTTAAGGACCGTAACTACTGATCTCCCCTCGTATATACATGTGTGTGGGTGTGTGTTTGTGTGTGTGTGTGTGTAGTTCTCTAATTCACCATCCCTCACGGTCCTGTACCCCTCTCCAGCTTCAGCTTTCTTTATCCTATTCACGTCCAGTAATGTCTTCAATACGTCCACATCACCTCATCTATTCATCGCCTCCGGTTTTCCCCTTTTTTAAATTCCATAATACCATCCATCCCTATTCCGCAAAACCCACACGTCCTGTAATTCTCATCCATTCTATATTTATTTCCTCTTTCGTCGTTGCCACACATAACTTATTATTAGAATAATATCACCCATACATCAATCAAAGCCAGATAAGTTAAGCATAGCAATACAAATGTCACCATAATGTAATATAACTACAACAGTAATTCACTAATATCAGAATTTTTTCTCAACTTCTTTCAATGGCTTGATCGTAGATTTCGCAATATATGTCCAAACTTGTACAGGGGGGAAATGAGGTATCAGTAGAAAAAACTGGGCATGGTAATGCTGACTAAATAATTTCTTGGAAGAATTCAATGTTTGCTGGTTATATTGATATAATGCATCACATTGATCATGAAAAATGATGAAAAACTGGTACAAATCTAAATATCCAAATATCCCCTAGTAGCTATCTTTGAATTTGCCATGTTATCAGTATTGGACACCATTACCGTTTATCACAAATCTTCGCATGCTGATGTACCTGAAATTGCTTACTTGCCACAGGCACAACTAAGGTGACTGTCATTCAACAATACACATAGCAATACAATAGGTACCAAATAATCCACAAACAATAGATAGTCAACACTATCTTACAAACTCTGCATTTGCAATAATATTCCTCTCCAAAATGTGGCTCACTACATTCAACACAAATCACAAAATTATGCGAAGTTACACTCAAGTTTATGTTCACATCTTTATAATGCACCTTTCCCTACGCCACTAATGTTTGAAAAATAACGTATACATAATCATATGTAAACATATTAATATAATTGATAGGTCTAGGTAATAAAAAATAATCCATACGTAATTTTCAGATGCAGTTTTCATTAATGTAAAGCAATCTCTTGTACCTGTTTCACTTTCAAAACAATTTTACTTCAACATAATCTGCATAGGAAGCAAGTATAGAACTGATGACTAATGCAAAAGGAATGACGTATGTTAACATGGTACGTATATGGGATCACTGAATGAAATGTTCAAGGGATTGTTGGACGTTACAATTGAGTCAGAACGATTAAACAGAACGATTAAATATTTTAAGGACAATGATGACTAATTACAATATTTGCTGTACTTTTATAATAAATAAAATTTGGACAAATTGTCTTTAGTTTCTAATATATTGTAGATAATGCATATGTTTCGCCAACATTGTGGCTTCATCAGGGAACAAAATACAGATACATGAGAACAAATAGATGCCTTATACTAAAACAGAAATTGAGAGAGTGGGTGTGTTACAGGTTTAGATTAAGATTAAGTAAGGGGAAATTGTTAACGTCTATTTGATCATTCAAAATAATACATATTTTTATAAAATTTATTGATTTCCGAACTTTTTAATGAATTTAGTATTTTACTTTTTCTCTCTGTATGTATTATTTCAAATTTGTTATTGAATTTGATAGTAAAATTACAGTTGGTTTTATTCGTGTTATAGCTTCTTTCGTGTTCCTTGATTCTGATTTTGAATTACCTCACTGTCTGTTCTATGTAGATTTTTTACATTCTTCATACTTATAACAACGCTAATATGTCTATAAAATTTGATCCCAGCATCATGATGAAATGTGTATAAAATATATGTAAATATAGTTTTACAGTTAGCTAGACATTACTTCCGCAGTAATTTATAAAATATCTTAAAAAATGTATAAATTATAATTTATTGCATTAAAGCCTCAAGATTTGAAGTAAGTGAAAAAATAAATTATGTATTTTAAATCAGATACACTATTCTACTTAATGACTTTGACGATTATAAAAATTGCAGGTTTAATAATTCCAATATTTTCGAGAAATATATATGGCTAACCTTTAAACGACTTCAACCCATGATGATGTATCTATATTTAGCTCGATGTGCGTATCGAATTGTAGATATCCTTGCAGGTCCTTACACGTGTCTTATCCTCTTTTTCTGCACCTATACTTCCTGCCTATATTGCATGTACTAATATGGCGATAGCCAGGCCATTATATATTATAATCGTTTTATCATCATACAGAAAACTTTTTACGTGAAGATACGCATTTAATACTGCGAAAATTTAAGTTTGTAACAAAAATATTTGACTATCGACGATTCATAATGTCCCAGACAAATTAAAATAATTGTGTAATGGATGTAAAAGCTTTACAATTAGTAGTATGGAAATTAATGTATCGTATGCCCAACACGAAACGATTATTGCCGCAAGTTAATACTTAATAATGTAACAAATGGTATTTGGAAATTTCAATATAACATGTAGATTAATGAAGCATTTGCGTTAGTGTTTCAACGTTGAACTAAATAAAAATAAATTACCTCAATAATAGTTATGATTACAATTATGTTAATATATTTGATAAGAATTAAACGTGGGCACGATTTTCTAATATGTACATAATTATCAGAGAAAACTATACTGACTGAAAAAAAATAATAAATTTGAAACAAGTATATATTTTCAGCACATTTTTCTGAAAGTGGCATTAGGTAGTTAAATCTTGATCCATTCTCTTTGGAACGATCAGATATTTGATAGTCATAGTTTTTTAAGACCATAGCTACTAGAATAATTTTTACACACTAGGTACAAATATTGATACTGGTTCATTGTTGCAAAAAATACGTACTTGGTATTTTTCTGAGGTACATAAAATAATATCGCCAACTTCAAATATTAGCACACAGTTGTTTGTTATTTGCTTGAAAAAGATAAAGAATTATAACGGGATTTTTGTTTAAAAAAATGATCCTGCAGCGTTCACCAAATATTTACGTTCCTTCGCAACGGACACATGCAAAAAAGGTTGAAATTTATCCACAGTTATTTTTTCGCTCGCATCACTACACTTGCAATTATTAATTCCCCTGCATTATTTGCACAACATTTTTGATCGGTCGCGGCAATATTAAAAACCAAATATTTGTACGTTTATACACGGGCCCGATTATTAATTTTGGACGTACTCGCCTCTGTTTGTAAATAATAATTAATGCAATATCGGGATGCTTCTGACAGATTTGATGTACCATTATTTGCATTACAATGAGCTATCACGAGCACATTCTGTGAAATTTGTACAATATAATCTACAGATACACTATTATTATCTACTTATTATATTACTATCAATGGCAATTGCAGTATAATTATATATTTATTAAATACTGTCTACGTAATTTGAAGTAATTTATGACGTAAGTAAGTAATATGTAACTAAAGGTCGTTAGTTATATGATGTTGGATACTTCTCGACGTTATATTCATTACATTCATTTTATTTATACACATATAGGCATGTTTCGAGCATTGCAATGTGAAATCATCCATGCAACGCCATTTCCAATATATTTTTACGGTGGGTTAATAACGTTATACAATTAGTTATCATAAAGCCAATTACAATGATAAATTGATTATCATTTATAACATGCATTTCATATATACGGATACCTTGATTTACAATAAAGAATAAATAACTAAACTATGCCAATTACATGAACACTCAATTTCAGCAATTTGGTGGTCCTTATTAAAATACAACTACAGTAGTTTATCAGCTCAAAAATGGTCATTCGTTTTAAAAATATAACTTTTCGTTTAAAGAAATATACTTAAACATACATTTTTTGAACTGTTTTTTAAGATAATAATACTAATAATAATAATAAGCTTTATTGGTCCTTTTGATTACATGGGACATTAAATAGGTCAGATTACACTAATACACTAATACACATAAAACACGTTAAAAATACGCCTGTAAGGAATAATAAGGAATAATGATTTAATCAGGCCAAGGAATGAAAATAAAAGCAAACACATGAAATGGTATTAACAAAGCCACCCACATAAACTACTACAATAATATTACCCTGAAAGTCAGATTTGGTGAAATATTGAAGCCATTCGGAGAATGAAAAAAAGAACGGTGTCGATCGTTAGAAATGGAGTATAGATAACGACATTACTGCTATAACTTTTATTAGAATATAAAATGTACAATGTTGCTCCACAATTTGATATTATTAGTCAGTAGAGAATATAATGTAATATATATAATATTTTAATTTTACTCTACGATTCACATTATAACACAACTGCGTATATAATTTGGTACAATAACAAAACAGTATCACCTTGATAAAGTTACTTAGCGAGCGCATCGTTATCTTAATTCGTGACAATTAGTATGATTCATCGACGCGTCTACATGCACAATATTTTAGATGATTAACTTTATCAATTCAGGAAATGCTCGGTTAGACACGTAGGGAATAAAATTACAAGGTGAATATGTTTTACGCCTTAAATTACCCCTGTTGCAAAAATAAGCAAAATCAGATATTGGGATAAAATGAACGTCTTTTTCATAACTGGAATGTGATTATGAATTACAGCTGACTGCAAAATATAAATAAAATTTAACGTTAGAATATTTGGTCATAAATTTTTGGTCACAGAACATAACAATCCTATCGCCAAACAGAACAAGTGTCGGGGCACACAATATATATAATTGTGTACTTGGTTGATTATACGATTGAACGATTGAAACTAACTGCAAACATGTAAATGAATTTATTAGCATATCAAGATGTTAGAACAGCAAATCATTCAAATGCATTTCCTAGAATCCAAGTATTTTATAATCGAAGCTTCGAATAAAAAACGTGCCCGTGGTGCAAAACTCCAGCGAAAATTGTGAAAGATATCCTTCGTAAGCGTAAATATAAATGGGTAAATTATCTTATTCCTACATATACATACGAATATAATCTATGCATCATCATTACTAGTAATTGTAATGTTGCTAGTAGTTATAAAATCACGTTGAAACCACATATAACTATAAAATACAGAAAGTGCCGCAGGACATTTGGCCATAAAGGGGCAGAGCAGGCTGGTGCACGGACACGGGACATTAGAAGGCCAGACCGCGGAGTCGACGGCTGTGGCTGCGGCTCGGCGTGACTTGCTGGCCCAAGGTCTCGGGTTCACCGGCCGTTCCGAGAAATCTACCCCTGCCCGTCACCTGACCTACCACCCACCCCCTCACTATCAACTGCCGCGGTCGTATAGATAGATATCAATTTATAACATAAACTATCGATCACTATCACACTATAAAAGGTTAACACGTGTTACAAAATTATCTAAACGACTGCATAATCAAGTTATTATAATTACACGGACATTGCTAGTTGGAGATATGTATGTCTGTGTGAAATGTCGAGAGCATGAGCGTGCGAAAGGGGAAGTCAACTGCTTCCATCTTTCATCGTTATCGTTCAAAGATATTGGCGCGACGTGGTTCCTCTAATATTATTGTAATGCATGAAAATCACATAAGAATTGCACAAGTAATTTGAAGAAAGTTTCAGATTATGTTTAGCTTTTAGTAATAACTTTATAGTTTTCCGAAAGTGTATATATGCTGTAGATAAAGTTAACGCAAAAGTTTAGTTAAGAATAAATGACATTTATTTTTTTATCTGAATCGACCAACTAGAATTAATATGGAATAACTCTTTTGATCTAATATGCCAATTAAAAACTTGCGTTAGTTATCCTAATCAATGTGATAATTCACCCAAATTGTCCTACACGCATATAAAATAGAGCTGCAAGTAAACTTAATTTTTAACATATCCACACTACCTATTTCTTTCCAAACCCATTGAAGTTGAAAACTAATGTCGTCGCTGTTGGAATAGATCTTTTCGTGAAATCCCACACTCAATGATAACACAGGTCAACACGAATTTTGACTATGATATGAGGGTATGAAATTTCTATGGATTTAACGGTAGGTAGATGAAAAAAAAAGTATATGGTGTGAAAAAGTTTGCTCTTGTATCCAGGAAAACGATTGATCAATATCTTAGAAAAATCGTAGTTTTTATTTATTGTCCATGATGTCTTGATGAAATAGTTCTCTTTGTTCTTCTGAGTACGCCCCCATGTTGTTTTCAAATTTATTTATATGAGATTGCAGCATACGTAATTTTAGACATTCGGTAACCCATGGTTTTAAAGCCTTGTAACTGGTTATTAACCAGTTCTCGGTAATTTTCAACTTTGTTATTCCCTAAAACCCAGAAACTACTGCTTTAAAACTATTCCAACTTTTTGTTGAGCACGACAGAGTAATTTTGGAAATCTTCTCTGGCAAAACGTTTTTTAATTTGTAGACCAACTTTCGACCAGCTTTTTTACGAATTGTTTCATAAGTCATAACTTGATGTGTAAAGGTGACATTAATACGTTTTCAGGTTTAGCAACAGGTTTGACGTTTTGTTTCCCAACACAAAATTCCGTTCTTAGTGGCCATGATCGTTGATGATAGTGTTGAGCATCCGCTCTACTATCCAACAAACAGAAATAATACGAATATTTTGTGTACCCACACTGTAGTTCCATTAAAAATCCTACCATCTTAAAATCCCCAATGAGCTGCCACTTATACTCTTTATATATATAAAAAAACCTTTATTGGTATACTATATACATTTCTATTGTACTATCTACATTTTCATGTGCTTGCCCTTTCCCTTACGTCCCCCTGTTGCCCTCCTATCCTCTCCTTTTCTCTTTTCTTCTCCCTGCATCTCTTTATTTTTTTCATAATCGCCAATCCACCTCCTGTCTCATCCAAAATCTTTTTCCAATTTCTTCTCTTTATTTTCTCCTCCTTACTCCATTCTACCTCCTCACACTCCTCTATCCAATGCTTCCACTCATCTGTCCCCCCTCGCAGAACTCACATTTTCTGTACCCCTCATTCGTCCAATATTTGTTATTATTCTCCTCACTTCCGCACCTGAATCTCGCTATGATTCTATCCTATACTCTTTATATTTTAAAGCTTCGAGTAAAATTTTAATCTTTCATAGTTTTCTTTCAGATGTACAGAATGACCGACTGGAAGATATTGAAATTTATTTACGTTATGTAATAAAACTGATTTCAAGCTTTTCGTCGAACTGTCAATAAATAAACGCCACTCATTGGGAACACAGATCCCAATGACTTCAAACAAACCTCTTATGTGATTACAATAACAAAGCCCGTCTTTTTTGGCGAAGAACGTAGCAAAACTCTCATGCCGTCTTCGTTGATCTGTTATTTTGACATCGATAAGCAAATTCCATTGCTTTAAACGAGAGCCCAAAAGCTCTGCCGTACTCTTAGGCAAATTTAAATCCCTTATTAACTAACTAAAGTCTTCTAAGGTAAGGAAATGTGGTTTTGGTGGTTCCTGTGACAGTACAAATTCTCATTTTTTTAGGATATTCAGATATACAAGATTGAAGCAGAAGATGAAGCAAGGTCAGGTAGGTATTCGATGGGTTTCGCATTTTTGCCTTTACGTCTTTTAGCGGGATTAACTACGCAAAAATAACGTGATCTTTTGGCTCTCGCCAAATTCATGTTACTGTGAATTTCATATTCCGGTGTCTCACCACGATAACAATCTGATATAAATAAAGATGAAAATGAACATATAATAAACATTTATTTATATAATTAACATTTCCTTCCCTAAAAATTATTTACCTTCTAAACATCTTTTTCAATTACTGCAAGCAACATGTTGAGTACAGGGGTCGTCTAGATTCGGAACAGGGCTGTTGACAGAATTTTTTTTGTAGTGTTTTGTAATTGACAAGCGACACCTTCCAAAAAAAGCAGCCACTTAATTTCATAGCAATTATTACCAGATTCACTGATTAAACATACTGCATCAATTTTAACAATTTCATAATTGGTAATCCCAATTGCAACGCCTATGTTCGAGTAACTTAAAAACAACAACCAACGTCAGTATCGCGTTCTATCAGTTGTGGATGTTTATTTTTACTTGGCAGTAATTCCAGGCATATCTAATGCAATTTTTGAACAGAATATAAAGTTTAGCGATAATTCCGCGTTTTTATTTTCGCGGTTGCGCCAAATGTACCACGACCTAATCGAATTGATCTGCATTTAAAACTCAACGCGTTATAGTAAACATGATAGTAGTTTATAGTTTTAAGATGCTTTAGAATACATAATTATATATTGTTCGGCCGGGATGGTAAAAACTAAATTACAAATTGATCAAAGGCAATGATACCTGACACTTTTCTTTGTACGTACTTATTATTTTATAATGAAATAACCGATAAAAAAGGTATAATAGAAATCCGCACATGTACTTACAATTTGATACGCCACATTTAATGTTGTTTAGATGATGACTCGATAATGTAATTGCGATCGTTTAATACCTTTTTTTATCTGTTAATGATGGAAGATTTTGTTTTTAGGCCTCTGAAAATATTAAATGTTAGTTGGAAATGCAAGTAATTATCTTTGTTTCTTATGCAAATTGTCATCAAATAAATTTCATGGTAAAACTAGTTATACGTGCATTATCGAATAAACATGTTTAATTATAAAAATGTAATCAATATGCTTAACAATATGCAATCAATATGCTTAACCAATCCTTAATTAATTAATTACCTGTGAAACTAATACATGCAATTAAGTTATAAACAAAGATCAATTCAATTATTGAATAATAACTGTATTTATTGTGAAATTGTCCTATAATTAATACCTAGATTGTGGTGTGAATACACCTGTACTTTAATACGTTGAACTGACATACGTTATCCTAAGCTGACACTATATATTTTTGCCCGAAGTTTCACTGGTATATTCAATTAAAAATATACAAAGAGTATATTTTGCGATCCTTTCCGGCTGGACGGGCGATATTATTACGAAGCTTTTTAATCCAAACGAGGGAACGGTATAGTGTGATCGGTGATTACAACGAATGTAGTACAATGTAGATGGGGTATTGGACCAGGTTGGTCAATCTCCACTGAAAGGTGGAACTAAACCGATTGATTGGCATAACCAGTGATGAATACCGAACGGGCAAAGACACACCAACTACAAGTGAATTACTACTACAATTTTCGAAGTGGAGTTAAACTACTAAAGGAAAATGTCACGACAATAACTCAAATTGTCAATTAGATTGAAATTTTAATGGGGAGTTTCAAAAAATTTCTATAACTAATTTCTTTTATCCAAACTATCTGTCTATGTTACTATTATAAATGTACATTATTTGCATATTTTCAGTATCACTGATAAAACGTCATTACCTAAAAATTGTAATTAATATATACAGCAGGATTCTTATCTTTCTTTTTTATCTCTGAACATGAAATATGTATATAAAATTTCTATGTTAAATTTGAGAAAACACAGTTGAATCACATTGGGTTCTGACTGATAAGCAATCAAGACAAGACTATTTTTATGTTTTAGGTATTTACTGGTCTTGGATAAAAATGAATATTGAAGTTGCAAATCCACATACTTGTCTGACCTAGCAATTATCAACGATAATATTATATTACGTACGTTTTCTTTGAAAAATGTTAGAGTCCTTCAAATTCGTTATCGTTGTGGTCAAAGGCATTAGCGTTAACCCGAATATACCTTTTCGATAAACGTTGATTGATTTCTTCCAAATCATTGTCTAAGTAGAATATTCTATGGCTTGAGTTTTGCAAATCGAGCTTAGCTTTCAGAGTGAGAGTTTTAGGACTTCAGAATTTTGAAGATAAAGTGGCACTTCAACTTCCTTTGAAAGATTATGGAATTCAATTTCGTTACTCAAGTATGTTAGGTGTATTTTATAAAATTGAACATAGAAATCGTATGCATATATTTTATAAAAAAGTTCGCACTGTATAATGATCATAATCCTACAAATTAAATATTACACTCTTGTTGTTATAATAAATCAAAGGTTACCAACAAAATCAAATAATCCAACAAAATAATATATAATGATTTAAAGCAAATTAAGTAAAACAGATTTTAACACGTTCTACAGACAAAGAAATATAAAATTTATCATTTATAATCTTGTCCTTAACCGTTTCATTGCGTATTTAATATAATTTTATGTAATTGATGTACAACCTTTTTAGGTAATAGAGAAAAATCCATCGTTTCCAGTTAAAGCCGAATTATTTACGAAACAAAAACTATTGGATATGTGAATTAAGTTGGAACACAAGCATAATATTTAAATTAAAACGAAACAATTTGATTTTGAAATTAGTATATTCCAACTTACCCATCGCATAAAATTTTTTTGTGGATATAGAAGCCCACAATGTCTTGAAACGTCCCTGATTAAATTGAAATTATAAACATATCGTTAACCAATCGTACGTTTAATATTAAAATTAAACGAACGTAGGTCCGTATATCACAAAGTACCGTATTTTTTACGACTGGTACTCTCATCCATACTAAAAGGCGAATTAAGACAAACTCTATTTGTACGGCATACTGAAACATCTGTGCACGTAATATGATCCCTGAAGTCACAGACCTCCATACCCTTGGGGTGAAATTGCTCATTCAAATTTACATTCACGATTATTTTACGATTAATAACGCATTGATTTAATGGCTAATGCCATTAACGAAAGTCGCATAAACATAATTGGAACTAGTCGCAAAAAACCATATTACTTAAGAAATGTATGATTTTCTTGTTTGGTTAACTTTTTTTACAACGACACGCGATACCATAACTATGTAATATTTAAACAAGAAATCAAATAATTTATGAAACAATTACGAAATGTCCAATCACAATTAAATAAGTCTAACTAAATATTTGCTTTTGAATGATATACTTAGTGATGTTTAATGATGGAAGGCTATATTTATTTTCAATTAATGAAATCGTGTGACCGCATTTTTGCACGTAGTGGAAGTGAGACAATATTTATCATTCAATTATTAAGTTTACACCGAAAGAAATAAAATATTTACGAAAGCAGTTCGTTATCTATGTAACCCTATGGGGCCTCCATACTTTTAAATAGTTTACATTGATAGCGAATAAAATGTGCAATGAAATGCAATATTTATTTGCTCTTTATGAAATATATTGATATCGTTCGAACAATAGCCTTCCGGGCATCTATCTTTAGTCGTGATGACGTTGACGCAAAGAAAGTCAATATTTGAATAACGTGAAACAATTTCGTTAATGTGTATGTATAGAACCGTGTTTGTAATATTTTTATTTGTCATAGTATTTCCTAACATGCATATTTCAGTTGATTTACATTATATATGTAATGGTATTCTTTACTTCATCTGACATAATACATGAATTGAAATACGCCAGGATTTATATTATATGCATATTAAACTATAATAGACATATCAAAAGTGCACACTAAACGCTTTTGTATTAGAAGTTTGCACGAAAAGTATTTGTCAAGTGAATAAAAACTTGTCTCAATTAATAATTGGTTTACACTTGTACAATGTCATTCTTTGTTGAATCGGCCTAATTCGTCAGATAAATGGTTATATATTTTGATAGGCATGATATATAAATTTTTAGAAATAGTAGGTAATCTGTGTGCAGGAATTTTTACATGGTTACCATATATCAAGATATATGAGGATATTTCAGTTGTGGTAAATTTGTCTACATTTGCTCTTACATATAATACAATCTCAGGATATAAACTGCTGGCGCCGTTTATAATTTCAATTAATTGAAAATAGATCTACTCGAATGATAGTTTGGTTTAAAACAGATCGTCCTTATTATTCCTTTGTTTACTATTTGGCAGTAATCTAGTTTCTATATATAGAATGGGATCAGCTCATTTTATGAGTGACTCGAGACGGGGTAGTTATGTAAGCAATGATTCTCCTTGTCAATAGCAAATCTTGTTCCCTGCAGACTCAGACCTCGTATCCAGTCAGCCGAGGCAACAGCTGAAGTATCATCCCCAAATAATGTCAAAGATCCATGTTCAATATTAGAGAAAATATTAAAAAATATTAAGAATAATAAGGGCACCAGTATACTGTTCAGTGGACCCCATAAAGATACATTTCTGACGTCTGATTTAATTCTTTCCCATCGATATTGATGCCAACCGTTTGTAATGGGCCATACAGAAAATATCACAGTAAGCAGCCCTTGTTATTCCCGATTAGCCTAGTTAGCTTATTTACTCTATCGCTAACACAATACTTTTCTATTTCTATTCGTCGGTATGTGTCACCGTCCTCGGAATTTTATCAATATATACCTTATATACCACAAATACTATTAATACTGTTTCCATATTAGGACTTGTTCCTCTTCAAAAATTTTCTGAAAAATGCAAATGCAGAAATGCAAATGGCCAAAGAAACGCACAGCATAATTATTACAATTAAGATTTTCGCATTTAGGCTAACATTTCGGCGGATTTTAAATCGAAGTAAAAATAACTAACATTTTCTCATTTCAATGTACTCGAGGCAAAATAACTTCATCAGGGATGAAATTCTGAATTCTGAAATTCTGTTCTGACATTTACGGCATAATCGGGCCCTACAATTGAAAAATGTTCATATGTTAGGAATATGTTTTTGATGCAACTGCAGGTTTGATTCCAGTGTTTGTCTTATTCCTGGTAAACAAATTATTTATTAAGTTACTAATTATAAAGACATATGACGTTCTTATTTGTTACAGGGTGGCGCTAAATATTTCTGGATGGACTACATCATGGATAACATCAAGTCTGCCTTTCTGACATTTACCCTATACCTGCCCAGTCCGATGAACTCTCTGAAATTCTCATTTAATTGAAAAAACGATTTTCGATCGTTTCTGCGGTGTTTATATCGCTCTGTACTTCGTGATTCTATTCCCTAGTAAATTCAAATTTAAAACGGGTCTTAACTGTAGAACTGTAGAAAAGATAAGATGTCTGTCCGGGAATGTATATTTCTTCCAAACCAGATTCCCATTATTGCCTTCACGTCGTTATTATTAACCCAAACAGTTTACGCATACGCAGTATACGTTATTGTTGCAAATTTTTTTTATGGAGAACACAAGACTTCATATGTGATGATTTATTCTACGTTTCTTCTATTTTCCTTTTCCACAGCCCTACTGCAGTCTAATCCCACTTGCTTCAGATATCTTTCTACTCTATTTTCCATTTTCGTCTGCCCCTTCCTCTTTTCCATCCAAATTAAAAATTCGCATATCAAACTCAAGTTTCATATCGAAAAATATTCCCGCAAATCTCCGTCCATTATTATGCACTTAATTAATAATTAATTAACCAGAAACTCACACACACATTCCAAGAGGACACCTTGCGTTGATAAACCGCACCGTTAACCGTGCTGATGTTGACTTAAAATTTGATTTTACTTTACTGAAATTATTATACTGTCCTTTCAGTATATACTATATCTATATATACCATATCTTAATGATTATGATTATGATTATGATTCAGAAAAAACCTACCCTTATTAATTATTCCTGGAATAATCCATGGCCTAGGATTCCCAATATTGTAGGTACCTTTCACTTATTCTTCAGGAAAAGCAGATCAACAAGACTAAGAATTTCATCAATAAAATAGGCAAATTTCTTGTCAGAATTTTTAAATTCATTCATGCCCACCAAACTTTCCTACAATTTCCCTGCACTCTTGTAGGAAAAAGATTATTTCACAAACGTTAATATGACCCGGCACAACGAGTCCATCAGCTTTTCAGTACACTTCTGAAAGTAAGATGGCTCCTTAGAGGCAAATAAGCCATCAACCTCCCACTTTGACTCTTCTGGACCAGAATTATTTTAAAGTAAAAATTTGTAACAACCGAAATAGTTAAAAGTCAGATTGAGCAAAATTTGGCGAATATGGTGCGTACTCAGCAATTTAACTGGTCAGTTGGTGAAGGTGGTGGACAGTCTGTTTGTGGTTTGGTATTATCTTTGTGGAATAAATCCCCTTTCCGGTTGGTTCAAAGTACGACGGCAGCTTAGAGGCAAAGAAATCATCAACCTCCCTCTTTACCTCTTCTAGGCCAGCATTATTATAAAGTTATGATTTTTGATAATCGAAATGGGTAATCGGGAGTTGTTGTAGGTGGCGGACGATTTGTTGTGGTCCATTTCTTAAAGTAAGATGGCTGCTTGGTGGCAAAGAAATCATTAACCTCTCACATTCCCTCTTCTGGGGCAGAATTATTTGAACTTAAGATTTCTGATAACTAAAATAGGTAAAAGTCGGATGGAACAAGATGTGGCGAATATGGCGATTGCTCAATAATTTCCCAGGCCAGTTGGTGAATGTGGTGGACAGTCTGTTTCTTGGTTTGGCATTATCTTTGTGGAAGAAAACCTCTTTTCGGATGGCCACTTCTCAACGGAAGATGATTGCTTAAAGGCAAAGAAATCATCAAATTATTTTAAAGTTAAGATTTATGGCAACCGAAATAGATAAAATCGGATCGAGCAACATCTGGCGAATATGGCGAGCGCTCAATGATTTCCCAGGCCAGTTACTGAAGGTGGTGGATAATCTGGTTGCTGGTTTGGCATTATCTTTGTAGAAGAAAACCCCCTTCTGGTTGTCCAACGTTCGGCGAAATTCTGCATTTTGCAGCCAAATTATTAAATATTTGTCAGTAAATATTGCTAACAATCGTTTTACCAGGTGGTAGTTAGTAGTGGGTGTAATTTATCTCGGGGCAATACTAGAACACACAAAGCAGGTCTTTTTTGTTACTCAAAGAGCGTTTACACTTATTCGGTTTCTGTTAATTAGCCATCACATATTCTCCTTGACTAGTTGGATTGTCGCATAAAATCCATTTTTCGAAAGATGTAAACATTTTTAGCGATTCAAGATCGATGTACATTTTGAGATACTCTTACACTAATTTTGTTCTTTGTAAGACCGCTTTTGTACTTCATACCTAAACGTTTTAATCCCTCGTAAAACGTTGACTGAGCAAAAAATAGTATAGAAGCTACCCCCTGCTATGTGACCCGGGTGATCCTCGACGATAAGCACCAGTTCCTCGTTTTCATTTCATTTTTACACATTTTAAAAACATTTTAATTGGTTTTATTTAGGCACATTGTCGATTAGCGATAAAAATGTGTTTGGAGCGCATTTGAAAAAGCAGACTGCGTCTAATATTCCACTACAATCATTATAAGAAATGCATCGAAAACGCTACATTTCTGAGGATCAGGTTAAAATTCGTAAAAGCACACATTAAATCATTTCATTCAATTCAATCTATCATTAAGTTTTAGCCAAGGTTGAGTATTACTCTCCAGTCGGTTTGAAATAAAGTTGCAACTAGAAGACCATATACTATTCTTGAAATGGAATCTAATGTTTTTTTTAATTATTTAAAATCATGCTACAAGTATAAAAAGTTATTGCATTAAAATTTACAACGAGTATTTTTCGAGATGCAATATAAATTTTCTCACATTCCCCAAAATGAATGGGAAGTGGAAACTGTCCGAATGCTATACGTCACCGTTTCCGTGTGGATATGAAAAAGCACAGATTTCTGAAGCAAAAAATACCGCTATTGAATCAATGATTGAAAAGAATAAAGATTATTTTATAAATTTGATAAATAATTAAGTTTTATTATTTTTGTTCGATCAGAAATCTGTTTTATTAATTTAAAACACTACAAAGCCGTATTTGACACAAATAAAATGATCGATAAGTTTGGAGCAAAAATGTCATATGTGATTTTGAAATTAGTTATTTTCACCGATATTGACCTAAAATTTGGTAGACCGTTGTGATAAACATGTTCTATATTGTTCAGTCAATGACCTCAGATGTAGTTTGGTTTCATTAAATGACTAATTAACTAATGACTAATTAAATAAAATCAAGTACACAATTTTTGATTCTGCATTATTTCACAATTTAAAAAAATAGATACGACGTTGTAATTCCAAAGGAACGATTTGTCAACATATAAAACTAACTAAATATTTTAGTGGCTTATAAACAAAAATAATAGATGAATAAAATAAACCGTTAAAAGTTTTTAATTCAATTAAGAAAGTGTGATTAGTTTTTTTTTTCTTATAAAATATAACATCTGAATATTCAATAAGAAACGATTACTGCAAATCTGACCAAGTTTCAACCCTAACGCGCCCCATTTATTTTTATTAGAGATATCGGCGAAAATAATAGTTCAGTCTATCTGTAAGTACCGTGTGAAAATCAATACTAATGTCTGATTACCAAGTGCGCGTGGGTGCATATCGTACAAACATGATAACGAACATCAACGCCCGCTTATCGGAATTAAAACAAATTTTTATCGAAAGCGTTGACGGCCATTTAAATTCTACTAATGAAGCGATCTTATAATCGTGCGTCCGCAGGTTCTAGACCTGGGCGAGCGAAACACGAATTTTCAATTATAATCCATGAGGTAATCCAAACGTTGATATTGGGTTAATCTGCAAAGCGTTACAAAATGTCATGCGGCCGGTAATGCATATTTTGTCGCCCTGGGTAATTTCCATCGCATATATAAACATTACATGTTGAAACGGCACGAACGTGAATATGACTTAAGAGCCAAGAATTATACTTTATTCTGCATATCCGGTTATATGTTACGTGGTTCAACTCGCATCATGGCGTTCATGGCGTCGAAGTGATGAATTTATAAGATCCAACGATGAAGTAAAAGTGGCGTTTTATTTTAACAAACACTATGTTTCTAGGGAGCAACATGAATATTAATTGCAGATAATCTTTTGGGTTACATCATATTTGTACACACACCTACAATAATATCAGAAAATGCGCGTCTATAGCAACCACCGGGACAAAATGCTAACAATGTGTCTCCCAGCAAAATGATGCATTTAAATTGTTAGTTAGTAATCATTAATTGTTTATGAGAACAATGAATTTATTTTAGGAATCCCTACTGCCAAAGGAAGATGCTAATGGAAGATTTGTAAAATAAATTCATTCGTCTCGTAAGTAACGTTTCCATTTCCAAATAAAGATCGCTTTGGAAGAAAGGTTATATTTAGAGTTTTGTGCAATATCTTTTTTGTATGGTCCATTTTTAATTTGTTCCAAATGACCGGTACATATTCAACTTTATTATGCTCAACATTGTGTAATGCAAAATCCCGTGTTATAATTACGGCTCAACAAAAAAATTATGGCGTTCGGAAGAAGTGTTCCTCTGCCAGGGTATAATTCTAAAGAAATTCTCTGGTAGAACTATACTATATTAAAAATGAAAGATATGTGTATTGTACTTTGAATGAAAAGTTCACTATCCTACACAATCAAATACAAAAATAGATGTCCTATTTTAAAATTGTTTACCGAAGCTTTTATAATCGATCTACCAAGACGTCCAATTTTATGAGCTCTATTAGATTACCACTCCATCTTACTAGTGAGTCACGAAATGCAGATCATCTAATGGAATTGTTGAAAAACCACATAGTACGACCTGATCAATTGTTAGTATGTTTCGATTTTGTGTCACTCTCTATCCAAATACGAATCGACAAAGCAATCGAAGTATTTGAACAGGACCAGTAACCTGTTGACTATAGGATTACCTAAACATTGTATTAAGAACACTTACTCCATGTATAATAACCACCACTACTAGCTGTTTGAAGTTGCACCAATGGAATCACCCCTATCGCTGCAAATAAATTTATGGGCCATCTAGAACCCAGAGCACTAAACACAGCGCAATTTAAGTCAGATGTATGGCTAAGTTATATGAGTGACACCTTTGTAATATGGTTACATGGAGGAAACTTACGGGTTTTCTCAACAATCTTAACGCAAAATCTAACATCACAATATCAGAGAAACAATACGAGCAGTATACACTGTTTCGATACCAAAACAAACAAGAGGACGAAGCAAGCTATAGCCACAGTCTTCCTACCATATATTTGTTCATGCCAGTTGACGCAAAATGGATAATTATATTTTAATATTTTTGTAGTATGTAGATAGAGTACTACTAATTAATTAATATATATATAAGGACTTAGCATGCGTGCAGGTGTGCTATGTTAACTTACAGCTACCATACGCAATGTCAAATTTTATTTTTATTACTCAAAAAATATTTTATTTTCATTTTGCTTATCAGTTTAAATTGGCGTAAAGAGAGGTTCATGCATTATAATATTATATGTCCACTAAAACGTTATTAATTTTGTATTGTATGCCGGATTAAGCCCCTATCATAATTATGGGCGCCGCTGTTCTATTAGCTTATTCGCAATTCCCAGGTTGCTTACGACTTGTGTGCAAAAGTCCATAGTTTTTTTTTCTGTCTTCCACAAATAGGATATGCAGCAATGAAACGATTTCTGCGTAACGTTACAATTAAAATGCAATTACACGCCGTTTGAGGCATATTAAGCGATCGTTTATTAAAATAAATAAATAGAAAAAGTAAGGTGGGTGTGTGAATTTCCGTTTAAACAAGTATAATTAAAGAGAAACTAATGTAACGCCGAAGCCCTTGAACAACGATTGCTGTCGTTAATAATATAATAAATCGTATCACCAACCATTGCGAGTAATACATGGGGAGTGGTCATAACATAAATATTTTTTAATAGTTCATGCTTCGATAATTCGGGGTTAAATATTACATTTCGATTAAATCGCACTCCACTACTCTGTGCCGTAATATATTACATAGGCGTTACCCACACTTCAGAATAAATCTAATGTTTTTATTTATCGACAGAACAGCTATATGTTGCCGGCGATATAACTACTACACATATTTGCCAACGTAATGCAAATTATAAATTACCTGTACCTCACTTAAATTACACACATTGATTAGAGTGAAATTGCGATATAGAATATCGTTACAAAAATGTATAAAATGTTCTTGAAAACGTTTATGCAAGAAAATTTATTATCTGCAAAATACTGATTGCGAATATACGCAATAATGTAGCGTGCATATACAAGATTGAAATTATTGGACTTATTATTAGCAAAACAAGTTACGACACTGATACCTTTATATCCATATAAATTATTTTACCATTAATAATAATAATGATTGGAAAGCTAATATTTCTGAAATAATAAATAGTGATTGTTTTCGAAATACGCCACGGAGCTCAATCAGTGGAGGGAAGGTTTAATACGGGCAAGGTATCAAGTCCACCTAGATTTTACGAGATTTTTAGAAAAGCAGTCAACGAAAAGTGTTAAGATTGGTTATAGAAATGCACACGCTGAAATACCAAATATTTCATGTAACAAATGTGAAACGTAGATGAACATACATAAAATTATCTTATCGTAAATATGTAAGTACCGCAACGAAAATAGTATTGCGGTGTGCCAACAAATTAACTTGAAATCAATTCAATATTTCTAGACAACAGGTATCATATTTCACAATATTTTTAAAATGGTCAAAGCAGTAAACATGTTTGTTTATTTTCTATATTATTGGCATGTGCTGGCATAGAATATAGAACGAAATACAAATGTATAAACATGTTTGGTTTTAAATAAAAACAAATAGGATGTCACTACATAATAATAACGATAATTCACTATATCTGGAGCTCCAGTTTGTCGATGTTAAACGCATTTGTTCCCATCGACCAAATAATATTTAATACATACTGATTTGTAAAATAAGAATAAAAGCATACGTTTTGCCCGATTCGATTGCTATCAAAAATGTTTACGTTCGAATATGCCCGGCATTCAAATGCGGAATTTTTTTTTTAAATATTGCAAAATATTTGCCACTACAAAATATGTTTACTACTTAGATGGGAATAGGAAAATTCGCGGAAACGATTTTATCAACCCTGCAATCGCGATGGATCAAAGTCTTGCAATTATAGTTTTATAATTTTATGTGCAATATAACGCTCCTTGATGTATCGCAACTAGGATAAGATAACCCAGCTAAAAAATATGTTTACTTGCAAACTACAATCACCTTATGTCCATGTTTTAAGACAAAATAAAACAAAATAACCAAATATGTATTTCAATAAAAATAACATGTATCAGTAAATCAGGTAAGAAATTTATTGTCACGGTTTAAATACGAATCAATAAGCCGTGGTTTAAGACACGGTTAATAAGTCCTGTGTTGGAATATTTAATAAATTGCGTCGAATGTCTAGAACAGTATCAAAATACCTTAACGCTATTTCTGTTGAGGTACCGTGGCTATGATAAGATAAATTATTTAAAAAATATTTTGTTCGCCTTTACGTATCGATTCTGGCAAACAAAATCATAAACGAGATTAACTATCTAAAAGTCCAATCCAATAAACAACATTATTTTTACTCAGACGTAACCCCAGTCAATCAAATTCAGATCAGAAGATTTGGGAGACGGTGACGCGTTCGGTATTATGTACGTAGACAGGCAATTATTTGAGAAAAAATATATCAAATGGCCAGAACAGTAGGATGACTATTTCACATTTGTCAAAATATCGTCAACAAACTTAAGAACAAAAACTTACCTGGTTTTGATTGGTTGCCGATGAAGGTCTTTATACGTTTTGTAAATTAATTTGTGCACCGATGAAAAGGATCATTGAAAAAAAATCGGGTTAAACAAAGATGTTCAGGCAAAATTGCATGAGATGTGCTGGGGTGTGGCAACTATAGACGCGTCTATACAGTATCTAAGGTCCTATCCAATATACTGTGTACCAGAGGCTGAAAATTTACTACAAATGTTACTTATGTTATGTTATGTTATGTTACTTATGTTACAAACTAGAAAAAAATAGTCAAAAAGATTGTTATGTGCAATATTCAACAATATCCAACTCAAGCGTTGTGGACTATGGTTGTATGGTTAACGACATGTTGTTGTTGTAGTGCATCTTTCTTCTTTCTCAAACTTGTTCCGCTAGGTGCAACCGAAGTTTTCCTATGTTTACATATTAATCAATCGATTAATTATGACGTAGAGCTTAGTTTGAATTAGTTGTAGCTTCGATACATTAACACACATAGTTTTCAAAAGTGGTTTTCAGTATTAGAAATGTGTAATGGACTCGATTAGATCAATTCACGCCGCGCATCGTGTAAACGGAAAGTATATTTCGTTAACGTTTATTTATTAGAGGCACCTGACAATGAATCGTGACTGATTGTGTTGCATGGCTGTTGCTGTCACCAACTGTCAGATTTAGACGCAGATTTAGTCAAACGCACATGCTCATTTTGCGAAAACTTCAACATGGATTGTCGTCAGAGCAGCGAAATGAATGTTAATCGTAGTATTAGCAAACTTCGACTGAAGTTGAAAATGTCAAACTTAGTTCAAATTAATTGCTGTTTCAAATTATTACAAATTGAGACATTCTAGATATAACTTAATTCCAAAAATAAATTAATGGAAAAACCAACAACAAGAAGGACTACTCTTTAAAGCTTAATTCAATTAATTAATTAGGTCGTAACTTTGTTAAAATTATATGTAGCTTTGCTAGATCAATCTTGCGTATTTTAAAAATGTTATTAATGTGTTTCTGAAAATTCTTTTGTGACAATGGTTACGTATGCCTTTAGTAATTGTAAATATTTCGTGAGTAATATCTCTCATCATCAGGACATCGACAAGGTAAGTAACAATAGGAGAAAATTATTTAAAAATAGATATTCAGTCCACTGGACAACCAAGTAACCTCAACATTTATAGATCCTTCCTTTCATTGAATACTTACATATCACGTTATTAAATCATTAGCGAATGAAAATTTTCTAATGTTAAGGACCCCACCGACACTCTTAATAAGTCTGATGTGATTTATGAACTTCAATGCAACGGTTGCGAGGGTGTTTACATAGTCGTTTGACACAACACAAAAGCGATATTAGTAGAAAACCAAATGCTGGTGCATTAGCTACACATGTCAAATCTACTAAATATAATATAGCATGGACTGATGTAAAAATCCTAGCAACTGAATCCAATTATCAAAAAAGGACCGTTCTTGAAATGTGTTACATCAATGAAAATAAACAGCATCAACTCTAAACATGACATCAATAACCTCAGCATAATTTACAAAAAACATAAGAAGGGCATAGCAGGGAAACATTAACGAAACATTAACACAAAGCAATTCAACAAATCAAAAAATAAAATGTTGCCTAAAAATATAAAAAATGTCAAAATTGCGAAAAACGAAGAAACATATACAATTAAGGTAAACCCGAAAGTATTTAAAAAATTGACTAAATACGTAAAACATTAAAATCAATCAATATTTGTCATGCCGCTTGTTGGACCTTGCAAATGAAAATTGAAACAATGAAATTCAATTCGACAATCTGTAACAATAAATGTTAAAAACATTTAATACCCTACAATTAAACGTTAAATATAAATTATAATTATATAAAATGTATGTACCGATTGAACCTGTCCAACATAGACATTAACAGTGTAATTTCTTTACAAACTGTAAAACTAATAACAACGAAATTTAATTTAATTTTGTTATAAACGATACCAATCGAACCAAACCCAACTCAACCCAACCCAACCCAAGTCAACCGCAACAAAATCAAATCCATTATAAAACAATTTCATACATTGGCCAACTGCCTTCGTTAACTAACGCGTACATCATGCGATATAAATATTATTTATGAATATTTATTTATCTACTACCATGTCTTTCAAATATTTCTACATAATATTCAATAGTACTTGCAGAAGGTCTGGTATTATATTTACTGGAAAACAAATCTCTAACTTTCTGCAAACTAAACTAACGTAAAAAAAGTAATGAAAATGTTTTTGTTCTTATTGGATCGGTCCTCCCCAACCCACACGAACCTACCCAGTTTTCCAAAATTCTCAAACCACAAAAAATTTTAAAAATGCAAAAATCAAAAATATTGATAACTATTTCAAAAAATTGATCGTCAGAAAATTTTGTGGTGAAATATTTTTTCCAGTTTTATTAATAAATTTTTTTGAGTTAGAAAGTCCTAAAATTACTTTAAATTTTTGTCACTAATTTTTTTTCCTAACTCACATGAATCCAAAAATGCAAAAAATCGGGATAAGTCATAAGTTTCAAAAATGTTCAAAAATATTTAATAATAGTAATAATTTTCTAAAATTCCAAAACTCTCGTTTGCAAATTGTCAATTTTTTTATTAAGCAAATTTTATTAGGTGAAAACTATGAGATGAAAAAATCTGTATCATTTTCAAAACTGCGAAAATTGTCCGTAATTTTTTTGAATTTTATTTTGAATATTAAAAATATTAATATCAGTGTCAATTCTTTTGAATATTTTCGCATTTTTATTAATCAATTTTTTTAATTGCGATATGTCCTAGACCGTAAAAGTTCTCATCATTTTGTAAAACTGGAAGGGATTTTACCACATAAACTTGTTTTTCATTGGAGCAATTATTCATTTCTCCGTAAATACTTTAAACAGAAATTTACAATTGGTGACGATTAGCAATTTTTTTTAACACATGTCAGAAAGGCATATAGCATTTAAAAATCGCAAGGTTTTATTTAGTATTTCAAAATCAAAATAACACATTTAATCATATTATTGGTTTCACTTGATGCGCAAGTTATCTTTCTATAACGATTCGATTGCCGTAGCAGGAATCAATACGTAATAGTAAGTGTACAGTGGCGTGTAAATCGTTGACATTTTTTTTCCTATAAGTTGAAATATTTGATATTGTCGTTACAATTAATTAATTCTTGTCAAGTAACAGATTCGCTTAAGCTGAGATTTTGCATTGGTATAGCTGGATCACGGACTTGGCACATAGACTATAATGTCCGCCATCTTGAAACAAAATCGAGGAATACCATCTTGGGAAGGCGTGCACCTATCAATTTGAAATTTTGCACTGATATGTCTGAAACAACTAAAAAAATCATTCGAACATACTACAACGGGCTACTCATTCATAAAAACTTACTAGTTACCTGGTTACTTACTAATATTGTTTTCACAAACGTATCGTCCACGAAGCGGTACAAACAAGTTATAACCGAAAAAGTGATGGTCCATGCCTAGAACCTGTGTAGTCAAATTTCTATGAAATTTTCTAAATTGTTCATATAGTTGCTGGCCAATCCTACATATTTTTTAATTTGGCATGGTATTGTGTAAGGTTTTGGTTTTTGTGTATTTTAGCTAGCCTATAAAGCATATATTTCATTTTGTTTTGATGTGGTACACTCCTTGATTTAATTTTCTCATTTTTCGCTCGATCTTCGCCACTATCTGTCCCCAGCACAATGGCGCTTTAATCCTTACGGATACCACTTACCACTTACGGATACAACTTATTGTGCTTCTTCGATGGTCGATAGTTCTGATGCCACCTTCCACTTTGGTTGCTGAAATTAATTCCGTCACGCAATATTTTGGTTTGTGCCTAAAAGGAGTATTTTCATAGCTTTGCTGTAATGATCTTCTGTACTATACTGTACTATACAGGAATATGCCGATATAGGGCTAACCACTATTATTTGCGAATAGGAGTGGGGTTATTGGTAATTATGAAAAACACACATAACTTCAATCGAGAAGATATATATTAAACAAAACCGTTAAAAGAAAACAAGCAACAGATGAGCAATTCAATCGTAACGGTCAGGGAGCAGTCAATTATAACAGATACCATGGACCCATGAGCTCAACCGAGTAACGACTAGGTATTTAAAGAGGAGCAGAAGGCGCCACAACATCAGTCTTTAAAGAACATCTGGAAACATGATCACCTTAGCGTCAAGATTAAAATTAGAACCACGGCGAAACTCAGAAAACATTTATTCAGTTAATTTGAAAACCTGCATTTAACTATACTTTTGGTTAAGCTTACTAAATATTGTGATATAATATGAAGATGTATTTTACTCTATTTTTTTCTTAATTCTTAATTCATGTATTCATTAAAATTGAATCGGAAATAATTACGTTACAGCTTATGATATTTTTATAAACCCTGTATCTAATGTAGGTTCATAATGGACATACCTTGCAGAATATATTAACATACTAAAATATTTCAAAATTAAAATGCATTTTGTGATGAGTAATTGTTTTGTCCGTATCTAATATTCCATATTCATAAAAAATTGCAAACAGGAAGGCCTGTGATACGGGCAGCCTTGTTGTTTGCTTCAATAATTTTGTCCTTCTACTTAAAAATAACGTATTACGTACGAATATTCGATAAATTTACGTCGCACTATGATATTTTAATATAATATAACTTTAATAATATACACCATGTCCTTTATGCTGTTTCTGCTTCTCGTGGCCCTTATTCTATATTCCATTTTAATATATTTGTTCCATTAACGTTCAATTGCTTCTTAAAATCTCGCTATTGGAACCTCGACCATATACATCAACGAACTCATCATCAGTTCTCTAATGTTGCTCTCAATATTACTTCCATTAGTCCAACCATTTTAGTCCAGCCATACCTGCTACCAATGCTAGTGAATGCCATGCTTTTTAGAATGTATTCCCTCCATCACAGCCCCATCTGACTCTTTTCAAGATTTTCCACAGCTACTAATGTTTTCTTTGACAAACTAACAATAAAGATATTATTATATATTTTTGCAAATGCCCTGGTAATTTGAGAATATATAGCACTCGCCACTATTCATCCTCATTCCACGACACCGTTTTCATTCGTGGAGCAATCGTACCCATATTAAAACACCAATGATGTTAAAGTCATTTTATGATCAAGTACCCATTAACAGTTGAATGACTCTCATATGTTCGTCCATTTTTAGACAACAATCCTGTTGATTGCATTCTCAAATAATATACGTGCTAGTGAAGCAATTCTATACTGGAGACAATTATGGGAATTATCGGGAAAGTTAAGACTATATAGAGAATAATCTTGGAATCATTTTCCTGACATTGTATAGTATTTTAATAATTGTTTGATTGACATCTCAGTTGTTTTGTGAGTAGTTAATAACTGGGTCATCGATTGGCAGTTACACAAATTGATATGCGCTGCAAATTATTCAAGTACATATTACTCGGTTTACGTTTTGGCTATATAAACATTCGGCGTAAGCTAAAAAATAACGCAAATCTTATCATTAGGAAGCCGCATGTAACAACAATAAGGTCACTCTTAATTTATATATGTTTATATGCTGGTATTTTGAATAATAAATCAGACGTCGTCTTGCTACTATATTATTCACTTCCTATAATTTATAAATTTAAATTCAAACTCTCATTCATATGAGGTAACTGTACATTTGAATTTAACATTGTGGCTAATGGCAAGTCATATATTTATATATTTAAATGCATACATACGCAAAATCATTCATATAGTTTGATATTTGTATCGAAATGGTACCGCATTTTAAATGAAATTTTGTTCTATAAATAGCGACTAATGAAAATGAAACCGTGCGCATAAATAATAATCGAGTTGACATTTAAAACTACGTAAAATACGCGCAAAACGAATTGCTTTTTACGTTTCGATTTGTTCGAAAATCTGTTTTAATTTTTGATCATTTATTTTAAATTAACACAAATTACGTCATTTTAAAACCCAATGTATAATAGGTAACTTAATACATGCCAGAACAAGTTAAGTTTATATGATAGATGTATACGAAGGATCTAAACGGCAAGGAAAACTACGACAAAAAAGAAGGGAAGCAAAAGAAGTCGTGAAAGAAGCAAAACAAAAACTGTGGGAGGACGTCATAGAAAACTGTTAGGTACACCGAAGAAATTAATACAAGTCAAAAACACGGTACAAGAAAATACACGAGGAATCTGAACCATTTAATATCAAAAAGGCGACAAAACAAGGTAATAGTTTAAGCCCATACTTGTTTATAATAGTAATGGACAGGCTCACTCGTTCAGCAGAAGATCACAATAAGTCAATCTCACCAGTAGTGGAATCAAGAAAATCGATGGTAGGTTAAACGATGAACGTATATGAAGCCGAATAGTTGTGAAGAAGAAACAGTAAAGCCTAGAAGCTCATTGAAAGAAGAGATTAGAAAAGCATCAGAAAGCAAATGAGTGATGTGTACAGAAATACGTTACAATTTAATCAGCCCCCATTGCCATACACCGAAGCCTACAAATAAAAAGTTATTTTCCATTTCCTAATGGATTAATGGCGCACAATTGATTGAACGCGTAATATTAATCATGATTAAGAGTCAACTTGAGAATTGTTATCGTAGGTCATATTATCTCATAAAAATATTTGGAAATTTTTATTTGACATGAGTGATTTGTTTGTTTCACGTTTAATAAATTTGATAAGTCATTAACGACATTAAAACTCGTCTGCAGTCTGGATACAAAATCTCATGATCAAAACTTCTCAACGCTGAATTAATTTCATTACCATTTTAGCAATAATACATGCACATGTCGTCTTGTATCGTATGAAGTTCCATCATCAAACATCAAACATATAGGCATTTAACAAAGGAAAACACAATATGCTAATCAGCGAGATTAGATATTTTATTTACTCATTTGTTTTCGTAATTCGCATTTGCTACCTATTTCGAATGTTAATAATATTTCCATTTAATTTTAGACGTACCGCGACCTGCACAAACAAATCACTTGGAAACATTATATATCCAAAAATATTCAGCGATCGAACACAATAAAATGCCTAGCTCGTCGACTATTATAAATAGTTTTCGTTAGATAACACGACCTACGTCAATAACAGTCGCCAATTAATATTGATTTTTTGTGATACTGGCACGAAATAAAGTTATTTCTTAAATTAACGATGTAAAAAAATACCTAACCGAACCCATACATATTTGAACGTGAAAGAAAAACACCGGCTTACGTATATTTATTATTGCTAAAATTGATTAATTGCATTTAATAATAAAAATCAAAATGCAAACAGATAGTCCTTTCGTCCATGCACGCGTCTCCTAATGATACGTACGTTTTAATTTTTAAATACAATTATAGGAAAACAATAGAAAACAGTAAAAACAGGGAAAATATTCTCGAGAGTTTTACTAAACATACTTTGAAAGTAATGCCAAAATAGTCCATTTGTGCCTACAACGCAATAGAGCTCTTATGCAATATTTATTATATGCAACTCCCAATGGAACATTTTAATTTTTATAAACAATCGACATCTGTTTTGTACTGCATTACTCCAATTTCATTAATGACTTTATAGATTACCTTACCCTGTTATCATCCGTATATAAATTTAGACGTAATTTAGCTGATAAGTAGTCCGAGATATTAAGTTCACCTTCAAATTTACAAGGGCATTTCAAACCTTGACTAGGTCACGTATATCATGCACATGGAAACCAATTGTCTGCGTCATCTCTCCAGCTCCACATATTCATTCATATTCATATTCATATTCATATTCGAATACTTGCTGGTCGCGATACGATTACGACTATGTGGATGGAAAAATTGATGCAAATATTAATTTAGATTAAGTTGTTAAAATTTCAACGAACAAATATGTAGTAAAATTGAAATTTTAAAACAGGATGTCCATACCAAACAGCATACATACCACTCCATTCCTTTACTGTCTAGCTAAATATCAAGAGTAAGCCATACATGAACATACACAACATGCTTCCTGTGGTGAGCTGTTACAAAGAAATTCTGATGAAAGCGGTTTTTACAGATAATGATCCAAAAATAAACTTGATACTAAATTGTCATAATGGAGTAAGAGTAAAGAAAATTATTCAATTTTGTAGAATTTTACAATCTTAACAGGTAGCTCATTGTCCGCCATATATTATTTGAAATATAATTTGTTGTTTATCATTGCCAATTTGTTAATTGTTATCGTAGGTCGTGTTATCCAATAAAAATATTTACAAATTAAAAATAATACCTGTTTTGATAGTCACGGCTGTGGCGCCTTCTTATCGTACATAATTATGTCTAAGTCTGGTTCAAATTTTTGTAATTGTCTTATTAATTTCAACGTTGTCATTGTTCCAGCTAGTTTAGATTTTGAAAGGAATTGTATGTAAAGAAAATTCTTTTTCCATGTCGCCTATTTGTAAAAAAAACTGCTTGTAAATGTAAGCTGAAAAAGATATATTGAAAAATTTGCAGTGGCCCGCACTGAACTTTCTTGTAATTAGATAAATTTCCAGCAAACTGGCGCAGTCGCGATTCCAATAAAAGTTGTTTAATTTATTTAGTTTATTTAACAAAAGGACAATTTTTTTCTATAACTCCTACCGTTTTCGAGATATGACAAATGTGACAGGAGTAAACCATCACTTCTTCGCTATATACAAGTGTTAATTGAAAATAAATTTTATCGAGTGTATTAAGGTGTTTCGCCCTCTATAGGCTTTTTAAACCACCACACATATATTCGCTGAAGTTGCATCAAGTCATGCAAATATGAGTGACAATGAGTTTGTATGTAAATCATGTGCCACCTAGATGTGAATTCCCGCAATTCCTGTTCTTGTTACATAATTGCAGAGGTCTTTTCTACCTACAACGTTGGTACAATGAAAAACTTGCAATTACTCCAGAGCCGCCTGCAATAAAATACCTCTTTGTTAAAGATAAATTTGAGCGTTTGTATTAAGGTGATGACAGTTTCGCACTCTATGGGTTCATGAGACCACCACACATATATTTACTGACTTTACTCAAACATGTAGCAGTAACCAGTGTGTGGATACTCTAGGTGGCAGTAATATTCACACCCATCTCGTTGCTACAAGTCTTAAATCTAAATATTTTTCACATACTACCCTATATTAGAAGGATATTGGTAATATTACAAATATGTAAACAGTATAAATTAAAGTTCCATTGCTCTTATCTCGACTCGAGAACCACTTGCCAGATTTTCATTCGGTTTTCACAGTTCTGTAGAACATTTCTCGATCAAGGTGTGGGTAGTAATCTACAACGAGAGGAAGCGAAGCAGTGGTGATTTTAGAAGAAAACAGTTGTTCACGCGCTTTCTTTGATTACGCTGCTTAAACCGTTGGAGATATGTCAAGGCAATATATAGAAGACAGGCAGTATATGCCTATTCATTAAAAGTTAAGCCCGCAAAAGCGAATTTATTCTTCTCCTGAAAAGGATAACTTGTCGCTGATCCATTATATACTAAAATCTGAAAATACAATTTGATTTAAGAAAATGGTTATAGAGTTTCTTGTTATTAGAACCTTCCTAAATTGTTCCTTTAGAATTATGTTAAAGTGATTAAAAGTTCAATTCAAAATTCATCAAACTTTTTAATATTTTCTTGATAAACTAAAGTAGATATACAATAACTAGCAGTGCAAGAATGTAATGTGATATATTGAACATATTGTACATATTATTCTTAAATTATTTTATTCGGTTAGATCAGTGTATTTTTATATATCCTATTTACATAGTAGGTTATATTTGACAAAAATCGAAAATAAGTGTACATTCGGGAAATTTACTTTTGTGAAAAATTAAAAGAAATCATGCCTTATGCTAGTACAATTTTTGTTGTGGACAGATGCACAATATTTGTTCGTCCGGCCAACACAGGCAGTTTTTTCACGGGCCATAAAATCTGAAGATTTCCTACTATACGATGCCGTTCGTTTGATCTGGTGCATTTTGGTCCATAGCATAAAAAGATATATAATTTACATTAAAATGGAACCAAATTCAGGAATTTTGGATATGTATTGAATATCAACCACCTCCTTAGGTATATTCATTCAACTGCCTTTTTCAACATCACTTCCAAATCAGATCAGAAGGAGAAAATGTATTTTTAATAATTCTGAAAATAAGGAACTACTTGCATAATATATACAACTTTTCTGTATTTGCACTACATGCTAAATTAACTTGTATAATTTCTACTGCTACCTTACAAGGTGTTTAACAATTTCTTTTTAACCGAAATTCATGCATATACCTCTTCTTCACATTACAACGAGAGCTCAATGAATTACTTACAATTCGTTGATTTTGTTCCAATATAACAGAAAATGTAGCTATGTATACCCATTTAATACGATAACATCTATCTACAGTGACAAATCATAAATGTAATGCAGGATGCTGCAAAACAGAGTAACTCTTTTTCTTTGTTTCATCAAAACCAAAACCGCTTTCCAACTTGTATCGTAATGTCCGGGCAAATGTTTTAATCGACGTTGAAGCATGATCGGTTACTCGACAATATGTACAATTATTCGTACAAGGTATATTATTGACAGAATTTCAACGAAGTTTGCAGGTTTGCTTATTCGTGGGTGCTCTGAAAAGTAGTCGGTTTGATAGTGAAAAAAACAATTTATAATTTCAATAAAGTTTTAACCCCGCATAACCACTTTTAATATCAATACATTCCATCCAGAATTGTTACAGCGCTATTATCCCGTCTGCATAGTGTTCTTCCTGAAGGGCTGCAAAGTACCCGCCTAGAGTCGCAATTTCTTCTTGACTGGACGAAAAGCGGTGACTAGCGATGAAACTTTTGTGTTTTCGAAAGAGATGTGAGGAAGTCTAATCTGGCGAATGGGGTGGATGTTCCAAGCATGTCCCAGTGCAAATCCCTCAATTTTACTATCGCGAAGATACTTTTATGGGCTGGTGCATTGTCCTGATGAAAAATTATTTTTATCTTCTGCCGACCTGAACTGTAATTTCGTTAGAAATGTAGAATAGAATTGCAGTTATTGTTTTACCTTTTACGTTTAAATTCGGCTGCCCATTTCTTCACGGTAGAATTGGTAGAAGAAAACTCGCCATATACATTAACAATCCTCGTATTAATTTCGCTCGGCATTAAGTCTTCTTCTACGAAGAATTTTATGGCTTCAGTTTCACCTGCCGTCTTATCTGAGTTGTACCAACATGGGGAAAACATGTAGAAATACGCACAATTTCAATTTATTTATAACAGGAACAATTCTCACAAAAATACTTTAAATACTTTCTTTACGTAATTCTAAAACTTTCCACCCTTGCAATTATATATTCCATTCTTTTATATTGTATTTTTCCACTGCACTTCTTGCTACGTCTACCAATCTCTCGGCCTTCCTTTTTTCTAGTTCTTGCTTCATATAATCTCTACTAAATTGTTGTCGCTAATCCTCATTAAAATTTGCAATCATATCTTTCCTGCTATTTTTCATAGAATGCTCATTTGAATTCGTTGATTATCTGCAGTTGTTCATATCTCTGGTCCATGTGCTAAAATTGGGGGGGACTAATTTTTCGAAGAGTTGTAATTTTATTTATTTCGCTAGTTTGCAAATAACGTGTTTTACCGTTAAAGAGTTTGCAGGTGGCGCAATTCTGGCTTTAACTTCCTCTTGATACTTATGGTATCATTGTTCCTTGATTTGGTAAACAATTATGCTATTCCCTCGCCTTTTTTGCATCATTTCTAAGTTTTTATTTTTAAATCATGCATCAGCGATGACATCCATGTGAGAGGCCGAAAAATTTTCAGCCCACCTTCGTAATTTAACCTTTCGCTAATAATCGTACCAGTTTCTTCAGGAGTTCTTTAATGATGTTTTCTGCTTCTCGTTAAGTACGTCCTTGTTTCGTTTTGTTGGTCCTTTGTGATCACTTGCAAAGAGACCATTGCAGTTGATTGGACCGTGCCCCCTTATTATCTTTGGGTAATAGCGGTTATTTCTGGCCAATATTTTCACTATGTCGTAATCAATGTTGTGGTGCCCTTCCCAATTTGGATGTTAAGCAACTGCAGGCTTTTGAATATGTCTTCGTGCAGTATCCCTTCGATATGCCTTTATTCTGCATAGTATGCTGCGGCCGGTTTCCCCAATATGAGATGTTCCACAATTACATTGCAATTCGTAGATGCATTTACGTCGCATCTTCTGTATGACGTATAGCTTTCCATAACTCCCGTAATGAAAGCTAACCATAACCAACTGGTTGTTGCTGTCATTTATCCTTCTTCTTGTCAAGCCCACATTTCTGATAACCCTAGTTGTGTAACTGTTCTTCTGTAGCGTTTCCTTAACACGGCGAATTTCTTCTGGACACACTAACCTTTTCCTCTCGTCGTAGGAGTGCTGAAATTATCAATTGTTTTTATTATGGATAATGGTGTTTCGTGTAAATATTTGAACGTATATCCCTTCTTCCTATATACTAAATACGTTAATTTGTTGTTGCTCTGTGTCACTAAAAGTAACACAGGTAACCATTTTCTTCAATTTTCATTGTGAATTTGATACTGGTGTGATATCCGTTCAGATGGTCTAGTCTTCTTGTTCAGGTCCGAATTATAAATGTGTCGCCAATGTAATGGTACCACCATGTTAGTGGTACATATTACTGGATCCTAAGGTTTCCATAAATGAATTAGCAATCACTGGGGAGAGTTCTTTTACTCAATTAAATCGTACGGTAATCCTCGTGGCACTAATTTTTTTTTTAATAATATGTTCTTCTATTTGAACGGTGGTGAAGAGTGATTCTGTCGAATCTACAACTACTAGTGAAAACACTAGTTATCATGTGTTGACGTAGAAGTTACGCAAAGAGTCCGGTATTCTTTAAGGCGCTTTTTGATCCTACATATTATTGTAGTAGTTTTGATAGGTATTCTGCACGAGAACATCCAAGAGATGTTGCATTAGGGCATACTCAAAATTCTGCAGTCGCTGAACATGTACACCGCGAAGGAAACCACAACATTCATTGCACAAAGTCAACCAGAACCATCCACTATTACCCACGGAAATAATGTAGAACACCAATAACTTTAGCTGAGAAGACGGATATGGACTATGCAATACATATCATGCCTTTCAACGGATGACTCATCATAGCCTGAAATGCTTTCTACATCATGGAATTCAAGACTATTATTCTCTATGATTTAAATTTCAGTAAATTCCTGGTCGTTATTAGTTGAGGTAGACAAAGATAAAAAAATAAGTAGACATTTTACGTATATCTATATGAATCCCAAAAGTTGTGAAAATATTAAGTCTCGGATAGAACAAAACTATTGAATTTAAATAACAAATGTAAAAACTACTTACCGTCATTGCTTGTCATTTTACAGTTATCACCAATACTACGTATAAAATTACACCCCTTACACCTTCTTAGCACCTAGACGGGTTGAATTCCTAGTTGAGTTTATAAATTACTTCAAATGCAAGTTTTCAGAAACATGCAAATGAATTAAATGACATCGTTAAAATTTAATAAAATTTATTTCTGGAAATTTTCTGCTACCCTGGTTTCAATTGTCAGGTAAGTGCTTACACCAATTCTAGGTAATGACTGTCATATTGTGCCTATAGATTATACAGTTATGTCCTTTTATTTCCATAAGTTTCCCGCAGAATTATTATTACGGGTAATCTTATCACCACTTGATGTCGCTATATTGGTGCAATAAAATAAATATCTTAGTGGATCCCAGAGCGATTTAAGTACTGAATTGCCGCACACTTCGACACTTTATTCCTTTCGTTGCTTTCTATCTGAAAACCGTTAAACTGATACTGAAAAATTAGCATAAATACATCGGTTTATAAAATTATTTGAAAGCGACGTTCGTATTTATACAATCCTTTTCATTGATTTATTATTATTAAATGCTAATTAATATTTGAAGAATCTACTGATTATTTACATTTTTTAGTATTCATGGCGTTTAAATTTTCAGAAGAATTTAAAGAAAAATACCGTACAACCTCTGTTGATTTTTATACACATTGTGCATATATTTCAAAATACAAAAAAGGCCCTTATTCTATAACTTTTATACGGTAGTTTTATGTTTAATGATTCACAATGCATAAAACTAAAAAAAAAGTGATTGGTAAACAAGAAAACTTTTGGATGCCTTAATAAGGTTATCATTCATAAATGTTCGATGTTACTTTCCATATTGTTAACTTGTATTGTACTAACATATTTATTGCATTTATTTCAATTTCAATTTTATATGATTCGTTTTCGTATATCATTTGCTTTGACTTATTCTTATTTTTGATTTTCTTATCGTATCTATTTTGTCATATTAATAAATTTTGGTGGGTGTTCGAAGAAGGTGATCTCAATATTACAACAAAACGTGGTCAAGAAACATGTTGGTATCGAGCAATAATTAAATTTCATTTGTCACAGATTTAAAGTAGCATTACAGTTATATATTGTCACATATATATTTTAGAACGAATTATCTACTTATTGCGAAGTCATACATGAAAATATTCCTATAATTTGCAATAATTACTATGGTCTGCGTCATATATAGGAAACATTATAAAATAATAATTTTACAGTTACTGATCTCGTAAATCGTTATTTTTGAACAAAATTTCCAGTCGCTGTTGCCTCAGAACTGACATGGCCATTTGAACAATTCAATTTGTTCCGTTTATTACCTCCATTCAAGAAGCAAAATTATTTTCTTAGCCTGAACCCACACCATCCCTCACATTAAAATGTCACGCTTCACTCACTGCAGAGGAAGTAATTTAAAATGTATCTATAAACTTGAAATTTTAACGACGCTGCAATCTTTCCATCAACTGCCCCAATAATGTGCTTAAGCAAACATAATCGCACGAGCTTGTGCAATTGCAAAGCTATTGTTCATACTGAATGTAAAAACTCTAGATACCTTATTTGTGTATGTGGCAAATGGTACCCCGAGGCGTGTTTATTTGTTATGACTTCGTGGACCGTAACGGATTAGAAGACCGGCTAACTTCAAATGCGTGCAAACGTGTTCCGTTTTCACCCACAAACGGAAATGCAGTGGTTTATGTTTACATACTCGTACCACATATGAAAATTTCGTTAGTACAAAGTCAGTTATACGGTGAGTTGTTTACATAATACAATATAATTACATTTGTTTTTACTACTATAAAGTATTAATGTTTCAACGGAGTTATTACAATTATTTTTACTAGTTTTGTTATTTTATTGCTAAAATAAAAATAACTTTGTTGTTAGAAAATACGAAATTGATTATAAATAGTAACAGTTAACATCATAACTTTTCAGTGATAAATCAGAAAAGTTTCGGACGTTCCCGTAAAATTTATTACAATTAAAATTCGAATTGTTTTAAGAAACTTTAAATAAAAAAACATCAGTATTTGTAAACTTTCTCATTATTTCATATATTCCGAGCAAGAACAGCGCCAATTTCCTTAAAAGTAGACAACTTAATCAAGCGAAGGAAGAAGGAATCCGACTGCAATTGTTTATAGCCCGAAAGGAGAAGCACAACTTCAAGCGCAAACCTACGAGATAATTCCTCGCAACAGATTTATGTTATGAAGTTGGTGGAAACACTCGCGTGTTTTAATTCCACTGCCAGCCAGGGAAAATAGGTTTCCCATTTCGCATCGCCGAATATCCAGTGGGGGCCCATCTGGCCTCGATCCTAGCGTTTTATCAAATATTAATTTATTAAACCGATCAGTCACGATAAACGACTTCGACACGAAATTGCGTGTTGAAAATTTCACTTGTATTTCCGCCAGGGTCGGTCTTGTACGCGAGGTTGATGCTTTTATTGCCACAACGCCTGGGTCTATTTTTAAACGCAATGCGATAGAGATATGGGGGAACCGACATCGTCCAAATAAATTGGAACCTCGTGGTAAAAACAACTAAATAACAGGAAACCGTATAATTTTATAATTGTATCGCTTTAGGGGTGAATTCGGATACATCAAGTCACGTTTTTGTTGTTAGTTCACATATATTAGGGGCCGATTTATCTAGACGTAAATTGGTTGTTACCAGTAAATTTAACCAAATATACTATCCATGCATATATTTGTTAAATGAAAAAAAAGCTTCTTTATGTATTATAACAACACAACAGAAAATGAATTAAATTAACTCTATACAAATTTTGTAGCACAATTCACTTAGGTAGTAAATACATTTCCTGTAATATCAATGAGTTGGTTATATATTTTTCTGATAATGGAGGAAAGTATTCCCTAGATACTTGAAGCTCAAATCAGAAAATCAAGCGCCATCTTTGTTGCGGATGCGTCGGAAATTGCTCGTTGAGACAGCACTCAACAACAGGAAATTTCTGTACACTGGAGAAATTAATTAAGTCATGAACTCTGCGGTCATTTGATGGCTGAAAAAAATAATTCGTTCATTGAATTCAATAGCAACAGAAAGCTCTTAGTGCTTACTGAGTTTATATAATGTTCAATAATAATAAGGAAAATGTATACGAGATACTACATCCTTGGTCGTAAGAATCATAATAATAAGTTAAATAGCAATTTATGGAAGTGTCTACGATCGCGCTGCCTCATCAAGTTGCTATTTATTAGCAGCGCAACAAAAAAAAATGCAACAAAATAATGACATGCACGGGCACGACAATCGGACATGTATATTTTGCGTGTATTCTTCGCAGATGTAACAATTAATTTTGATTTCAAGCCACTTTGTTACAGTTTGATATTCCGGAGCCACAGAGCCACGGAATCAAACATAGACGACGACCAACTATTAACAGGTAAAGCACATGAAGCATCAATACCGAGCATCTGTTAACCTTATTTCAACCTCTCGTCGTTAATCCGTCGAACGGTTCTTTTCATTCGTTTCTTTGAAGGATGAAGATCTCAGTTAATGGAAATATGAAGCAATAAACACAAAGTATTGTAGATGGACGCTTACAATTCTGATATTCGATATATGTTTCGCAAGTAATGTAATCTACCACGTTCTGGAAATTGATTTTCTTGATAAATACGACCGAAACAACTGAGAAGACCATTTTCTATTTTGACAAGTACTAATAATATTCCAATAATTTCGTTGCCATCTGTATGCCTCATTGTCGTTCTATCTCATCTATCTATCGTACCTTGGCTCTATATAACGTATCTAACAAAAGTTTTGGGAAACTTTTGCATATTATTCTTACCATTGAATATTGAGAATATGTCAATCTGTTTCTCCTGCAGTTTGACAATACATGTGTATTTACAAACTTTTACAAAATTACAAAAAAGTTAGAATTGCGGAAAGTTCGTTGGCCGAATGCGCAAACGTGACATTGTCGCCATTTATAGAAACCAAAGTATTTCTAAGACGACAATTTACAGTGCCATTAAAGATTGTGAGGAAGGTTTGCCGTGTTTTGAATCATGTAAGGTGTCAGAACTTCATTGAATCTGCAAGAAATAGAAAAGGAATTTCAACGAGAAGATTAGGCCTGAAATTTCACATTTACAATAGCTTAGAGCTAAGAGCTAAGAGGGAAATTATCAGAAATAATTTAAAATATAGAAAGCGACAAAAATGTTCAAAATACACGGCTGCTTAATTAGAAAGGATTCCAAGATGCTACAGACAATTAAAATTAGAATATTTCAGAAATAATGCCACGATAATTGTAGACTACGAAAAATATTTGAGGACAAGATACTAGTGTTGTCCAATTTCGGAAGCTGCGTTTTCAAGACCTTATGTTGGGCGAAGCAGTGACGAAGCTGTAAATGTAGACTACATATTCGAAATTAGTGAATTTTATTCAAACGCATCATGGTAATAATATTATGTACTGTCAGGATCTGATATCGTGCCATTATGCGAGAAGAACACAAGATTGGTTAAGGCAACAAAATATCCCATGTGCACCTAAAGAAAATGGACAACAGAATGTTCCACATGCAAGAGTTTTAGGCTCTACTCGGTAGAAAAGTTTACGACGATGGGTGGGAAGCCCAAAATCAAGAAGAACTACGACGAAGAATCTACCAAAAGGAAAGTTTAACGAACTTACTGTCCAAAGGCTGATGAGAGACACTCGCACCAAATTGCGAACCATTGAAAGCAATGGCCTTTTAGCTACTATGTGATATATTATAATTATAGCTAAAGTTTCAGTGAATCGTTATCTGTACTAGCAAATTAAATGAAACAATTATAGTTTGAATAATCATATTTCCAAACTTTTCCCAAAACTCTTGTTACATATACGTTACCTATTTCCTTATGAATGAATTATACACCTGTTTGAAATCGATGAAATCAGGATACAGTGTCACTTGATGCCTATAATAGTTGCCATCATTGCTTTAAGGAAAAAAAATATTTGATACACTACACACTTCTGCAGTTCACTTCCACCATGCTGAACTAATTCTGCGGTTATTTTGGGGTTCTGTCCTTTTGTAATTTTTTTAATTTTCATTACGTCTTGGAGGGGATTTTCTTTGTGTGTTCCTTTTACTCTGTCTTACTCTGTGCCGTGTTTGTTCTGCTTCCTCCAAATTTTAATTTTTTTTACATTTCCATCTCTTTATCTTTGCAATACACATTTCGCCTGCTCACAAACCTTTTTTGATTTTCTTGGTAAATACATATTATAATATAATAATAATATCTTTATTGTCCACATATAAACATTTAAGTACAGGACAAATCTTAATACTAACTAAAAATTTGAACAAAGAAAATAATAAAAAATAAAGCATGAGAGTAAATGCATAAAGAAAAAAAAGACAAGAACAAATCATTTTGCGTATGAACAAGGTGTAACAGGTGTGTGTGTGGTACATCTATTTAATATAACCCATAAACTAGTGATATTAGTAGCTATGCTATTGTCCGATATAAAATTTAAATAAGCACATATCCTAAATAAAGGCGAGTGGCGCAGCCAAGTAGGATGGTGTAATGTAATTTTTTTCGTATAGCTGAGGCGCATCAATGATATTGTTTAATAAGTCGTACAAAAAGTTGACATCAATCCGATCTCTCCGCAACTCTAGCGACTCCATATTAAAAGTATTGAGAAGTATAACGTCATCCAAACTCTGCACCGGGTATAAACCAGTTTTTTTGAAGTGAAGATATTTCAGAGCCATTCTTTGCATTTTATCAATTGCAACGGAGTGACCTTTCTAGATAGGAGACCAAATAATCGAGCCATATTCTAGCCTGGGGCGAACAAAGGTATAATAATGAAATCAATCGATGTAAAAGTTCGTGTATTTCTGATCAAATATCCCATGTATGTATGTAAGTTTTCAAAGCGGATAAGGTAATGGTGTTGATAAGTTCAGAAAAAGTTAGTTTTTCATCGATGATAATAGCCAAATCTTTGAAAACACTACAGCGGTGGATTACAATATTATTAATAGTGTAATTGAATTTAATAGCGTTAAGCTTTCGGGAGAATGATAATACATTGCATTTGGAAACATTCACTGGCAACTTATTAACATAGCACCATGATTTCAACACGTCCAACTGCGGTTGCAGAAATTTTGAAAAAGTTTAATATCATCAGGAAAACAATAGTTTATTACATTCAATGTTAGAACATACATCATTAATGAAAATGAGAAAAAGCAAAGGCCCTAGATTAATTCCCTGAGATACACCAGAAGTTGGGATAAACTCATGTGATTTTTGACCCATATAACTTACATATTGCGTCCTGTTCTTCAGGTAGGAGTTGAATAAAGACATCAGGCGTGGGGGAAAACAAAAAAACCATCAAACTTGTTTAAGAGTATTGTATGATCGATACAGTCGAAGGCCTTAGAGAGTCAGTGTAAACGTCAACGTCAACCTGCTCATTTAGTCCAAGGATTCAGATATAAATTATGTCAATATTGACAGATTAGTAACCGTAGATCGCTTATTAATAAAAAAATCGATTTGGGGAAAATGTGAGCATATAAACACATCTCAAACACTTTAGTAAACATTCTCAGCAAAGCTATTGGTCTATAATTACCAATTGAATATTTAATAATTTTTAATAATTGTTTCAATAGCTAAATTAAACAACAAGGTTAGTAGATGAGCAAAAATAATAACACAGTTCCTTAAAAGGAAACTGGGTAAGTTGTCATCACCCATTGTGTTAGAATTTTGTAGGAATTTTAAACTTTTAGTAACTTCTTATACATACAATATATTGATTGCGGGAGTGATGATGCAAGGTATTGCACCTGTCATATCAATTTCACTTGAGCGTGTGTCACTTGACAGGCATTCAGTAATTAAATTCAAATCATTAACCACACGCTCAATTACAGTTGGGACACTCCGTTGCACTTTTGGTTTTTTTTCTTCCTTAGTAAGTGCTAATTCTGCCTAGCTTCTTGCTTAATTACGTTTTTCTACCCCTTTAACCAATGAATACGTTTTTATGCCCTTTTTCCATAACTACTTTTTCCTTATATCTTTTTTGTATTTTCTCTTGCAGTTTTTCATATTTATATATTAATAATTCACAAATCTTTTTACAGTTTTGTTAAAAATTCAAACGAACCTATTTTAATAATTCTTCTTAATTAATAATTAATTTCTAGCTGACTTTACAGAAATAGATATACAAAACGTGTGCCAATTAAAGTAGTAAAGTAGTAAAAAAATATCTTACATGGTTGAATGTTTAGAAGCGTTTTTGCATTTTCTCTCAGCCTACTTAAATTATTTATTAATGACTAATTGAATCTACGCCATTCTACATCTTCTATTTGCATTTCATACATTCTGAGAATCGACTGTGCAAAGTTATAAACAACAACTTACCTTGGGCTAATGGCCATATTCTGTATGGTGGCAGAATACTTTAATCGGATAAAACGATTCACTTCCATCATGTACCTGCTTTCATTTGGCATTTCATGTTACTACATGAAATATTTAATTGCAGCAAATAATAATCTCTTAGTTGGAGTGTTTCAAACTATTATTAAACTTTTAAAATTCGTTTTATTAATATACTAAGGACAAACTTGATTTTCTAGACAATATATAACTATTGCAACTATTTCAAAAAGGTATTGAAAGAAGTTGCAATGGACAAATACCAGACATATTCTCATTCATTTACTTTTACATTGCTCTGTCGTCTCTTCCACAAATACAGATAAGAAATGAAATTAATCTGTATTGGCAATGAATTGTTGCTGATTAATTAAATCCATTTTTAATCACACGTTACATTGACGTATGTGTCTGTAATGAGATTAGCATTTTTTTGCAATTCCGCATAAATTCGATATTTTGTTATCACATTTATTCCGAAAATGTTTGCTGATCAAGTCAAATGCAAGATAATATTAGATTTCACGGAAATTAAATTAAAACAGAACTTCAAAAATTATATATAATGCAGTTCACGCGTGGAACACGTTTTTTATTTTCTTAAACTTTATGTAAAAGGAAGTACAGTTATCATGAAAATGTTCGAACTCGATACTTTTACTGAAATATATGTTTTGACCTTCCCTAAGCCTATTCAGACTATTTTCGGAATATCTGTGCGCTCTAGCACCCAAACTATTAAGGTTAGAATTATGAAACTTTAAGATTTGCATGTGTCAAGGAAGGAAATGTCCCGCTTTGAAAATAGTACCTTAACCGGAAGTTATGGTCTTACCACCTCTTACAATATCTTGAAAACGGCACGAGTTCGAAAAAAGATATTGAGTTTTTAATTTGAAAAATGCATTCGCAAAATGGAGTACAAGTAAGTATAAGAAAGTTCAGGGCGGAATTCAAATTATCGTTTATAACAATTCTTGAATTTCTTACCATTACATAAATTTTTCTACCATTACTGATGATCCACATGATCTCCATATTATGTTATGCGACCACAATTATCTATATTTCCTATATTTACTCTTAAATATATTTTTTTACTCTTTGATGGTTTAACACTCTTCTAATTCGTATTTGGTTGGTATATGTGACATTTATTTTCTGCTTCTTGACCTGTGTTTTTCTTTGTGGGGTTTTCGTATCTCCCCAGTTAATTTTTTATATACAATATGCGTCGTAATCCATGTTGTATACTCTAGAATTCTTCATCTCTAGTACATTTCTTGACCATTTAAAAAAGATTATTGTGTGTTGTTAAATTACTTTGAGATTAAGTAGCAGCACTAAACCTCAGAGATTATTAAGAAATTGCTTACAGAAGATTATTGTTATTTAAGTTCCATATCACGAAAAGGGTTAGAGTTATTGAAAAAAAAATTCATAAACGTTGAAGGTGTTGAAACTACTTTTATTAGAAAAGTTCTTTCGAGAAATTGAGATAAGTAAGTTTATGAAAGTTCATTGTGGACAACTGTAGATATTTAATTTTGATTTTGCTCAGTTCGTAATTGTGCAAAGGCAAGTCTACCGTCATTCTTCGTCATCTTACGATGAAGATATGAGTACCTAGCTAGAAGTTGCAGGGTAGCAGGGTGGGCTTGACGAATCCATATTTTTCATTATCATTGTGAGCAATAGTACATATTGATGTTATTTTTTTCAGGTATTGTATCGTCTCCTTAGACCCCCCCCCCCCCCCCCCCAATAATGATAGGGAAGAAAGCATTAATAAAATCCGGGCAAGTATGGTTTTCTCTTTACTTGATACATTTCTTTCGCCTGGAAACAACATTTCCATGATGTAGATAGTTTATTTATTATTATTATTATTATTAGAGGGACTACTTCTCCTCGCTAATGCGGTAGAATCAGCCTCTCATCAACACTGTAAGTACGTATGTAAGTATTATTATTATTAAATTATATTATATTATTTCCATACAAAATATACATAACATCAAAAGAACATTTCACTAATAATCTCTTAAAGTTGAATAAATTACATAAAAATGGGTACATAAAAGTTGTTTATGTGCCAGGTACAAATCAATAAATGTAGATTCCATTACCGCATGAAAAATTGGCTGAAATAACTTTTCGGATTCACAATATTGCAAAATTCCCGCTGGCAGCAATATGTATTTTGACATCGAAATGCACATAAAGTAATGGATTACATTTCTGCATATTAACTGATAGTTCTGGAACTTCATATTCTCTACTCGTAAATCTTTATTTACATCCCTTTTACATTACTGCCATTTACATTCGATGTTTGCCATATCCATTTGTTTTGTTTTTTTGTAGTTAAATTTTTATTGAGAACCGATGCACCGAACTCATATATATCTGCAATGTCAATCTTCCATGCATGGTGTAATGTTACTGGCTGACGTAGGCGTTGTTCACGAAATATTCGGGATTGGTTGAAATTTCAAAAAAATGTATATAATGTATATGTATTAAATACGATAAATAAACATTCGTTTATAGGTCATTTAAAACATATTGATAGAAACTTTCAAAACTTAACTCGCTTCGACAAGGAAACGTTTTGATTCACAGATATACTATAAGATTAGTCCCTGTTGTATAACAATTCGCGATTCTTGTTTAATTGATTAGTCATTGTCGAAACATGGATCAATGTACAATCGGATCGTAACTTGGCGCAATCCTAATAAGCACTGGACTTTCTCAGATAATACTATTGACTACATGTGATTTATTGTTTTTTAATTCCATCACAAATTTATTTTAATATTGCATTGCATATTGCATTTTTAATATGATTTCGTGAAAACAGGAGAAACGATGTTAGTTAGTTCTAGACACGAGAGAAATGAAATGGATGGAAAAAGCTAAATAATAAATTCCGCTACCAGCACAATGTCCCTTACATACTACAAACATATACAATTCATAATGTACGTATCCTAACCTCCATATTATCGTCAACGCAACGCAGGATCAAATTAATGACTAAAGTGTATGGAATAATAAATTAAATTTACTGATCCCATAGATAAAAGTTTCCTTTTAATGTACCTCAATATTTATGGGCATAATTTGAATTTAAACACCCACGCAGCACAAACCCTTAAAATGTCCAGTCGTTATGTTATTAAGATTTACAACCTGTTATCCAGACGCAAAGCCCTAATAGATAGAAAATAAAAGTCGCCTTTTAACGCTCAAATGCTTAAACTTTTTCATTTGGAATACCTATTTTTAGTTTTATGTACCCTATAAATAGAATGAATTTCTCCTTGTAATTACGTTATTTATATTCCTTCGTCACTTAAAATATAACTATAATGAAATTAAGGAAACAAATTATAATTTGAAATACAAAATCGAATAAGGTAAGCCTGCCGTTATGTAAATCATAGTAATTTTGAGCATGTTAAACCAATTTCGAAATGTAAAAACAAGTCGCTTTTTGCGTACACGTAAATGTAATCTTAGTAATTACGATAATGGATCTTGGAATGCTAAATAAATAATGTAGGAAATACACACAATATATCGACACAATTTTAGTAAATTTTGTTTACTTTGCGGGTTATATTTCCTATAATCACGCGATTGTTGCTGTGGATGGACGCACCATGGTCATTATATTGGTTTCACATCTTTTATTTTTTGATTGAATATTAATTGTAAACATTTGCATTAAACATATACATAAATATTAAATTATAATAAGGTTTAAAGTTACATTATTTTGAATGAATATCGTATGTTTTAATTATTTTATTTGCGAGTAGTAAATTTGAAATCAATTCGATTGAGTGATATTTAAAATAAAATCAAACGCAGAAAACAATATAAATGTAATACGATAGGAGTAAAACAAATTAAAAACTGGTACCGATATGAAATGAATACGAATTATAAATAAATATAATATATTCTTAAATAAAACCAAGATATTGTTGAATTAGTAAAACAAATAAAATGTATTTCTCAAAGAGTAATTTTTTACATAATGACGATTAAGGCAGTATAATTACAATAGATATCGTTTAAATAATCAAACACATGTGACAAAATTTCAAATTATAAAGCTTATGTAATTATTGAAGAAATAAACGTGCAACTAATTGGTAGCAATAAGTGAAATCGAAAATAAAAGATAGGAATAGATGAAATAGAAATGAAAACAACGTACTGAGCAACTGAAAAACACCTGAAAATAAGGAAATGGAAAATCTAAATGAGGGATAATCGATAAGAAATAATTTCACTAAAACTTGTGAAAGGTATATGTTTCCTGAAAATTAACATATATACGCATTTTTATAAAGTAAGAAGACACTTGTATTTTTATAGCACCAATACCGTCGACCATGGACTTGGCTGAAAATACAGAATTAAAATCCTAGCAATATTTTTGAACAAGCAAATTGCATATGTATTAATTGTTATCAGTGACCAGTTAATTAATATGCGCGTTAAAGCAATCGTTAAAATATAACTTAGCTCTGATAAAACCAGCTATAAATTACCGCCATGGTAAATGAGTTAAAATATGAATGATTATAGGAAATACGTGGACAAACATGCAATATATGCATTTGAAATTAGATAGTAAATCAAACGAATGTGCTGCCATTTCGTATAGAGGCACTTGAGTTCTAATAACAATGTTTTTAAGAACTTAATTAATGCCCCTGAAAAAATCTTTGATGTTTAAATTGCGCTCGCTTGTATCACGTTATATAAATCAATTTAGCGATATGTAAGTTTCCTGCGTTGACTATAAATTAAGGATCTTAAAACACATTAATTACATGGAACATATACTTAAAAATGCTTTTTACCTCTAAATAGAATGAATATAGGACACGGGCGAATTAAAATAAATTTTCCAAAATATACTACATGGTAAATATCCATTTACAACTCTAAACAACGTCTGGTCACGATGGGTCTAAATGAGGTCAGTTCAGAATATCATATATCACACCAAAATAAATAAACAACTGACATGTTATAGTAATTTATCGAACAATAACAAAGTATTTCCATAACATATTATAATATCCATACGTCAACGCCACTACGTGCATACGTTCCATTAATAAATTAAATTTTCGTCTTAGATCTGTGCACGGCAAGAGCCAGCTTAATTTTTTATTGTCTGATGCATTGCAGTTTCAACCAAACTTCTAATTGCCCATCATGTACTTGCACTATTATTACACTATACTTACACGCTATTAATCATAAATCACGAATCAATATTGCATTATATATGATGTTAACTAATTAATTTATAATTACCTTTGTAACTGATAGGTTGTCCAACTTATGTTCTCCTCATTTGCGGATAATAAAATTATATGTACCTCATGTTGTGTGAAGCTGCGAACTCATAATATATCACAAAAGAAGATTAATTATTATCTGTAGTTCACACATCATATAGTTTAAAGCAACACTAATTATTGTCTCCTCACGATTTTCTAGCCAATTAATATTGTTTCAGTTACTTGTATACATGAAGTATTAGCAGTCCGAATAGATAGTGCAATAAGCTTTTCTTATCTTTTAAATATATCTACCGTCTTTCTACACAATAATAATGAAAGAGTTTTAGTAAAATAATAGTCTACTCACCATTAATCCAAAAATTGTGTATCAACTGAATAAAAAAAACACGAAAAAGGTAGAATGGTAGGTTGACATACACTTACTTCTTGACAGAGTACTTCTAAAAGGAACATAAACATACCCATCATCAATATAACAATAATATCACCCAACGAAAATTATGCAGAATTTTTACAATATTTATAGGGTGGGAGTAGGAGGATCTACTTGTGTATTGGCTCTGCTCGTGTCACAGAATACATGAGCGCTTTATTTTATAAATTACCATTAACCATTAACAATTAACAATTTTTGCTTGTTGACATATATCTCCCTTGATTCAACTATGGCCACTAATGTCAGTCAGTTTATATTTCACCAATACTAGAAGCATTAGGCTTGAGGTAGATTTTACTCCTTTTATTCTATGTGAAAAAGTTTTGTACCATTCATGAAACTCACCGACTTTTAATGTAGAAGAAGTGTAACTTTTGAGTGATTGTCGAAACCAAAATGTTCATCTATCCTATTTTTTAATAAATAAGTAATTGCTGAGGTTATTTATCCAAAATGCAAATAATGGCTTGGGCACTCGTAGAAGAAGCTTCTGAAAGCATCTCACCCATTATCCTGGATGGATGCGATCTAAAAGCGCAAAAAAATTATATAATTGGTATGTCCAAAGTAAGATAACCTAAAGCGACAAGTAGGCAGTTAACATAGAGACTTCAACTTCAAAAGCTGAAGAGTGCAGAACCAAGTAGAAAACAATAAGATAGAAATGCACAAGAAAAGAAAATACAAATCGATACACCTGTCGAGCGATTGTAGACAAGTAAAGAGTGTGCAAGATACGAGGCATGTTCAAAAAATACGTTGATTGACGTCATAAAACAAACTATACTTTACATATCTGGGTCCCCTTCGAAATACTCACCTCCCCGACGCACACACTTATCCCAACGGTGTTTTTACTATTAAAAACAGTCCTGGTGCGCTTCATTCGTAATGCCCTTCAACTCCTTCGTCGCATTTGCCTGAATGTCGGGAATCGTCTCAAATCTTCTTCCTATCAAATGTCTTTTAAGTTTGGGGAACAAGAAGAAGTCAGCAGGAGCGAGGTAAGGTGAGTAAGGTAGATGGAGAAGAACAGTGATCTAGTGTTCGCAGCAGCGCGGTCTTCAATCTCGGTCAAAATCTCGTAACATGATCCAACTGATATCCCACACTCTTCAGCAAGCTCTCTGATGGTCGGACGTCTATTTTCCCGAACCATGGTGTTGATTTTTTCGACGTGTGAGTCGTCAGTTGACGTGGAAGGACGTTCAGTACGCTCATCATCTTCAATCGACTGACGACCATCTTTAAAATGTCCATGCCACTTAAAACATGGGGCACGCTTCAACGTCGCCGTAAGCCGTCTTGAGCATGTGAAAGGTTTCACTTCTTGATTTACCGAGTTTAACACAAAATTTCACAGCAACTCTTTGCTCGTTCAAATCACTCATTCTAAAATGCAACAAATGAAAAAACACACCTCACAAACAACCCAACCCAACCAGTAATGCTATTTGCAATCAACAAGCTGCGTCGTAATCTCCTGATATGTATGAAGATGGCGACACGAAACCAACTGGTAATTCAAACAATCCACGCATTTGAAACAATAATAAACAGCAAGGACGGAAAATACGGGCGATTTTTGACCATATAAGAAACATAATACAAGTTTATACCTTAAAAGACATATACCATGTGATAGGAGTTTGTTTCGAATATTTCTTAATTGCCATTTTACATAATTCTCTCCTTGTCCACTTCAATTGAGTTGTATATTATGCGTTCCTGCTGTCTGCATTGAACACAAAAATTTAGGTCTAATTTTAAAATTTTCTTGGGAAAAAAAAATAAGCCCACTTTTATATGAAAAATACAAAAAATAATTCAAATTAAAAAATATCAGAAATCTCAACTATTAATATTTTACATTAAAATATCATTGGTTATACAGGGCTCTTGATTCCCAGAGGGCGCATTAATTCTTAACCCAAAACCGGATAATTTGGAGATAGGTAAAATCGGATGTAGTTTAAAATAATAAATTTAAAATACTTTATATTAACTTGCACTCTTCGTGTATGTTGACTTTCTTCGTTGCGAGTTGTAAATCACACAACAGATCATTAAACAAATTGTAAAATTTGTGTTTAAAATAAAAATTTACGACATAAATCATAAATCTAATAAAATTGAATAATGTGCACAATGTTTTAAATCATATCTATTCATAAATATATACATCTGTGTAGTCCGGTATTTGTGGTAAGTAAGCAAGAGAATGTTGAATTCGAACGTGTCTCTTAGGGTTCTGCGAAAATTCAAAATTGTTTGAAACTCCACTTTTACTCTAATGCTACGTAATATAAAGAATACATCTAGCAGCTGACAAGTTTAAATCTTTGTAAGCTTCGTGGATTTGTAGACCACATAAAACTTTTGTCGCTACTATTGCCTTTTGGATGAACACATATTTATGTCCGATTAAATTAAATATCACCTTCAGGCATATGCCGCCGATATATCTAATAGAATTTAATTCTAAATGTGACACGGTAACTAATAATATTACTAATGAACGTCGATGTTTTTAAATCAACGCAAAATTGCTAAAGTTTATTAATCTCTCGTAATTGAGTAATTACTATTTTTCATATCGATTGCGCCACGGTCTCTAAACATAGACACGTTTTATAAAACCTAAATTTAACGAGTTCTGCGCAAAAATACACGCCGAGAACATTGAAAAGTCATAACGAAAGGTCCGATCCGAAGTTAGCAGATGTTTCGTTGCACTTTGCGTTCCCCAAGGTCGATCGTCCTAATTTAGAAGCGCGCGGATTTTTTCTTGGCTCCTGCACCAAGGATCAAGCGAGTGCATACGCCAACCATATCGTATTTATTTCGACTCAATTAAAATATTTGGGTGACATTAGTCCCATTCATGTGTAGGTTGGCGATCCAAGGTCATTATTCTCCAAACAATTTTCAAGTCTGAACCGTAAGGCGTCAACCTGACGGTCAATACTCATGGCTGCAGGATGACACACGAAATTTACGCACCGTTGTTACGCTAAATGACTTTGCTCTTTGCGTCTTTACCCAAATTATGTGTGCATAACTAATTATAGAGTTTTTGTCAACCAGTTCTTGACGATTTAATCTACGGGGCATTCACGTTAATAATTTAGTTCTCATTTCAGTTTTGATGACGGACAGTTTCCGTAAATTATGAAGTGGAAACATGGCCAAAAAAGTTGTTCGCGTTATAAAATTATGTGCGACGATTTTAAACAATTGGTTTCGTGTTTTATTTTATGAAACATTCGTGAATCTGAATTTTTAAATTTGTTGACTATTCAAACGCTCGCATATTTTCTTTCTCTACAGAACCCGCACTTCTTATAAATTTCATACACCCAACATCAATTTTTTCCTAATTTCTACAGATAAACATAGCAACTTTACTTTAGATATTTTCCTTCTCAGATTTTGTGATCTGCCCTGCCACCTCTTCAAACAGCAGTTTCTTTCCAGCTCCTAGGTCGAGTGAAAATGGAAGAAGTATCTCGCCTTAAATAATGCGTAGGATTGATATCTAGTAGCCTGAAAGTTTTTAGTAAAAAATGAATATGATTACTGTAGACACAACTATGATGCATGATGCATAAGTTAAATGGTGATAAAACTGTGAAAATTGTCGAATTTAATAAAATCGAGTTTCGGTCAGTTACTCAGTATTTATTTTGAAACGCCAAAGAAATTATTGCTGAAACCTGAAGTGATCAATATCCTTCATACACCACTATTAAAAACTGAGTTGCGGACTTTAAAAAAAGATGATTAGATGTGAAAGAAGACCACAACCCAGTCAGACAAATTTCTGTGACCACTCCGGAAAATATTGATTGCAGAAAGTCGACGAATTGGTATTATGAGTATTGCAGATGCATTGCAAAATTTCCTATGCATGTGTATGTCACATCGTTCATCACTAATGGTTTTTTAGATCCTTGAATGTTGATCAGAAACGCGTTCAATACTACAGACGATTCCTCAACGTTTTTGCAACGACTTTGAACGAATCGTGGGTCTATCATTATGATCAAGAGACTAAATCGCAATCCAAACTATGGAAGTCACTACCCAAAAAAATTCCGTGATCGAACATGGGATAATTCTGATAGATGATAAAAAACGCCGTCTAAAATTTTGCCAAACAGTGCACTTTTGCAAGACTGCGCCTCTGCGCATAAATCGTTAATTGATGAAATTAGTTTTAAATTGATTGAAGAAAATGGGATTTGTGGTTTGTAGAAAAAAGGGCGAAATAGTACGAAAATAAGTTTATTAAGGAAAAGAGAAGTATTCTAAGCCATTAAAAACCTTTGTTTTGGTTTGAGCTACGTCATTTGACATTTCAAATGTTTTTTGAATTTTTTGAATAAATAATAGTTCATCGGTAGTAAATTTGTAGAATAGGGTGGTTCTACAAATTTACTACCGATGAACTATTATTTATTCAAAAAATTCAAAAAACATTTGAAATGTCAAATGACGTAGCTCAAACCAAAACAAAGGTTTTTAATGGCTTAGAATACTTCTCTTTTCCTTAATAAACTTATTTTCGTACTATTTCGCCCTTTTTTCTACAAACCACAAATCCCATTTTCTTTGTACTATTTCCTCACTTCTCAATTTCACCCCATTGTTGCAGGTTAATTAAAAGCCTGTGTATAAAATATTTTTAATCAATAATTCGAACAGATTCCGAAAGATGTGTATGTATGTCAGGGGTGAGATCAGTCAGATTTGAAAGGAAATGCATTTGAGTGATTAATTTTGTAAAAATGCGCATCTTTTTGTTTTGCAGGCACTATTTGCCAACGTTCTTTCTATTTTCAGACACACTGTATATATTATTAATTATCAGCATCATCGGTATATAAAACTTGAATATTGTGAAAATGAATGCACTCAATAGTTAATACTTTTACAAACAAAAACGCAGCAGGTAGATATCCGTTTGAAAAGTTGGGTCGAGCGGGCCACATGGTTTTCAGCATCATAAAAACAGTTACAAGAAACATTCTTATCCGAATATAGCCCTTACAGCGCATATTGTGGACGGTTTTGAAATAATGTTATCCTTCCAAATTTTTACCTCCACACACTCAGGAAATGCAACAAAAACAGGCAAATAAATCGATGCCTTTGCAAAGGAGTTTTGCAAATTCGTTTAGTCCAGGATTTTTAGACAGAGGCTGCCTCTAAGTATAAATAAAGTTTGTGTCGTCCGAAACCGCGAGTGTCATCTTGAAAACCGCCTTTTTGCAAATATCTCGGAAACGGAAAGTTTTACGTTAAAAATTGCGAGGGCCTTTTTTGTGGAAGATAAAATGTATTCATCTCTTTTTATTTGCCGAGATATAGTCGATTAAAAAGTCAAATTTTTGTTTTTGGAAAATATCTCGATAATTTTTGGAAATACAAAAAAAAAATGTGATGATCAAAGTTGTAGAACATAACGATACGACGAACAAATAAATTTTGGTCCGGCATTATGTCAGACAAAACGATCGAACAAACATTAACGCGGTCTATGAAAACGTCTGGAGGTCTTACGCAAGATCGAGGAATTGCTGACAGTACGCTCACCTGATGGACTTTGGGAATGGTCTACATGCAATATATCTGCGAACAGATGGAAAACTTGCTGAACACCCTTCGTTTATGGAGGGCACAAAGGTATGGTCACTCAGCACAAGAATTGTTGGTGACATATCCATCAACCGTTATCAGTGTTTAGAAATTGGCACGGGAACGATTTATATACTTTCCACTTCAAGAGAAAGAACAACGTACTTCCTTTAGCAATTATGTCCAGCAGTGTCAAAGTGGAATCAGCACCGATTCCTATTGATCCATTATTGCTTTTCAAAAGGATGTGCATTTTAAAAGAATCGCCAGAAGATTTAGAAAAATTATCTTACTTACGAGCTTACGCATTACCCTCTATCATTATTCACGGAAGAGGGAACGCGACATGGAAAAAAATCTACGTTATACAACTGTTTCCGGTCACTGACAGACAACACAAACTTGAGGCCCAACAGAATGATTGTTCTGGATGGAGTTTTGTGTGGGATCGCAATTCCTCATACCAAGACATTTGTCTCAACTTGTTCAATACGAACAATCTCATTTCGGCACCAATACCGTGGTAGTTATTGATGGATATCCTGAAAATATCAGTCATCAAAGTATCATGGGTACAAAGTCCTCTGAACGTCTTCATCGACTGAAAAAGAACTTTTCCGCAAATATTACTATCACCGAGACAATGATTGCAACAACTCTTCAAGAAAAGTTCTTAGCCAATGACAGCAAATCTCAAAATCGAAAGCCAGGAATCCCTTCCGAACAAGCTGTGGAAGATGCTGACACGCTGATTATCGAAATAGCTGTGGATTTTTCTTCGCATTATTAATATTGTTGACCGTATTAGCGTACAAGAAAAAAATATCTATTTCCGCAAGCCTGGAGTACGAAGCACTCCAGAATCCATATACAGCCCACGTTGTCTAAATCCGGAGTATGGTGAAAACGTAAGAAAAATCATTCTATTTTTACATGCATTCAGCGGTTTCGACACAACATCAGCTCCGTTTAAAATTGGAAAATACAAAGCTCTGACGATATTAAAGAACCACGACGAATTGCTGGCGGCTGTGGCATTGCTCAAAGATAGGAGGAGCGATCCCAACATGATTGCTCAAGCTGGCGAGCGTTTTTTTATTGCTTCGTATGGATGTAATACAAGAACTTTGACAAGTTAGCTCCGAACACGAAGCTCAACTTAACAATTCTACCATCGACGCAGGGTGCAGCCCGTTAACACTCCTTCAAAGTATATCATCAAGTTGGCTGTTATTTCACCATCACCCGGAAGAATGGGGCTGGAAGCGCGCTGCGGATCGCTTATCACCAATTGGAACAAAAAAAGCTCCCGCGCCGCAAAATTTACTGCAAATAATATCTTGCAAGTGCAAGACAAGTTGCGGAGCTGCTTGCGGATGCCGAAAGAATGAAATGTTCCATAATTTATTCAAATTGCAGTGGCTAAACATGCGATAACGCAATCCCTACTGTCGACGATAGCGACGAAGAGGATATTCAAAATGAATCTTTCGTAGATTCTTTTGCTGTTCACGACTTGAACATGAAAGAAGAAAACTCGCAAACCATCAAAAATCGCTCTTCCTGTTCCAAACAAAGATAACCTATCATCAACGTTTAAAATTTCACAAGAACAATTTTGTTATTATTATGATGATAGTGCGATCCTAATTTGTAAATCGTGACTCAAATCGCGCAAATAATAATGAATATGAATAAATAAATACATTTTCATGTCTTTTTCAAACAATTCGTCAAAATGTTTTTATTGCGCAAACTTTGCTCCTATCGTCCATATCCCCCATATTCATGATAAATATTATTGTTAGCGTCTCTATTATAAAATTCTTCGATTAAACTTTTTTGGCATGCTAGAGTAACGTATTACCAATAATCGCTGTTTTTCTTTACATGGCGGCAACTTTCTTTGCGCTAGAACTCAGCAACTATCAATTTAACAAAAAACGTTTTATGTAAAAATTGTAAAATTGTTATGCCCTACATGAAATATTTTTTTTCGTCTTTCCTAAAATTAACGAGATATTTTCCAAAAACAAAAATTTATCTTATTAATCGACTATATCTCGGCAAATATTAACAATAGAGCAAAAAGTTCAAATAAAGGAGATGGGAAATTTTATCTTCTACAAAAAAGGCTCTTACAATTTTTAACGTAAAACTCACTGTTTCCGAGAAAAGGCGTTTTTCAAGATGGCGGCTAACGCTTGCGGTTTCGGACGACACAATCTTGGTTTTATACTTAGATGACACCCTCTGACATAATGCAATCGAAAAATCAAGTATCAGGTTTTTTTGGGGAGCGAACCCGTTTTTGGTGCTAAAATTAAACTAGTCTGGTACTCGTTAGATAACTGTTACAATTGTAAACAGCCTAAAATTAAATCATATCAAAAGACGGCAACTCAAGTGATTGTTACCAGAAAAATTTCGAAAGTGAAAACCAAAGTAAAACAAAAATGAAATGAAAATTAAACGTAAATTCAAAGAACTTGGCTTGTAATGCTTCTCGGCCAATTCGTCATTTGGTTGGGGGTCATCTTGCTGTTTTAGATCAAAATTATTTTTTGCATGATAACAAAACGCATAACCGCATAATCACATACTTCACTTAATCAAATAATAACTCTATAATTGCTTATTAACGAACTAATCCACCAATTACATTATGGAAATGAATCGTTTAATGACTGTCGATAACTCACAGGGTCTATTATATTTCGAAGTATAAATGCTCGTCCATAAAACATAACTACTATGCAGAGAAGAATTATACAAAAGAAATTGCCGAAGGATTGAGTTTTATGCGCCAATTAATTTGATTTATAGTTTGTTTAGTCTAAAATCTATAATAAATTTGTTAACGTTTAACGTAAACTTGGTTGGAATTTAAGTCCCATTGCAGTGATAGGTGTCCGGTCCCTACCTACATTTGCAATATCAAAGAGTATCATTTGACCAATTTACATTTCCAGTTAGACAAAGTTATATTTCGTCACGAATCCATTCAATTAGAATTATAATTCGAGAAAGTAAGTTTCAGTCGCAGCCGCGTCGCATCGGTTCATTTCAAATGTAAATGTATGATCCTGTGTGCGTGTAGTTCAATTGTTTCATTGCCCCTGGCCGTAGCGGGTTCAACTGACGAGCTGTCACTCCAAGTGCGATTGTTTTTGCTCGACGTTCCGAGGCTCGCGTTGATCTACTCCCGCCTACTGCGCGAGGTTAGCCCAGGTCAGGTCTTCACTCACGCTATTACTGGCGCAACGGCGTTAAATTACTATTTGTTGGAGGATGCTGGAAAAAGTAGGTTCTCTTCGCGGAAGACGTGTTGATGAACTGTTAATGTTTTTGCGAGATATCGATAGATTTTTTTTAGTTGGAAGGTAATTGTTTGAAAATGGTTGCGTGTCCGTGCAGGAAGAGACCGTGCTACATCGATTATGGACGCGATACACTTTTTGTTGGTGTAAAGATGCAAGTTCATTAGCAAATTAATAATAAATATTCACACTCGATGTAATTCTTTACCTCCGTCTATTGAACGTTGATTTTTCTCCAATAATCTGAACTTTTAGAATTTCCCCACCTACATTGTAATCTGAATTTCTCATCATCTGAGATAAACCAATTATAATATAATCGATTTACATTATTCATAGCATACAGAATAGCAACTGCGGTTGTAACTTGTACTTGCACAAAACGTATTATTATGTGTTGCTCTGATCTCGCTCTTTAGTTATCTGTTTTCATTGGCTACGCTTTGCGGTCGAGAGAACTAAAAATCAAAATTTACATTTAGCATACCAATAATTATTTTATTTGTATCTCTATTCTTATTAAAGCTTGGCTAGATTTCGGCAATAACTCCATAATCATCTATTCTGATTGTTCAGAATAGAACAAAGTACGAAGCTCTACATCGATAATATATTCTGTGCTAATCAGTAATTTTCCTCGAATTATAATCTACCATTCCATTGAACCCCTTTCGGATTATTCTATATATTCGATAAAATTCTATGTTTTGGTTCGAGCCCATAAAATCTGCTTGACTATTGGGTTCTTAAGCCTCACTTCTGATCAGTAATTTTAGCCTATGTCTAGTCCACGACTGTTCTGACCTGCTTGAGTGCCTTGCGAGATCCTTTAAAAGTATCAGACTTCTGACTTTTGTAACTCCACATCGCAACTTTATTTACGTGTTTGAAAGATCATTTATCCTACAACCATGTATGAACACTGTTTATGCATAGTTTATGCGACGGTTGTTGATATTTGTCTACTAAATGGGTGGCATGTTCTTAAATAATGTAAGTTATATTTAACGAGGGTTAAAAAGACGATGTTGCATAATTTATAAATACAGGGTTTGGGATTATTTGTATATAAAATATTAATGGACGACAATTTTAACATTGTGTTTCGATTAAACTGAATACAATATAAATATCTTGGTTTTATTCTATTTTCATATTACGGCGTTGTTTGTCTGCATCCTTCGTCCAGAATGCATAACGGCACAAATTAACCTATTTCTATAAACCATCCTGTATAAACAAGTCATAAAGTATAATGTGCAAAAATCTAGCAAAGCAGCAAAAATACTCTTGGCTCTATGCATTCGAAAATTATAGATTTTCAATACCATAATCTAATATATACAGTGTTCGAAACCAATAAAAAGCGCTGACTAAGTAAAAGTGGAAAATAAACGGGTCCCAACACTGGCAATAATCCGAGTCGGGTTGCCCTCAACGAATATTTGGAGTCTCATTTAGATCGATTACGAATTCCATGCACGTTCGCAGCTAGACTTACAAAATATCCTCGATAGTCTGGATTGTTTCTTCTTCGCGTATGACATTTCAGATACATCTATTGAAAAGGTCTGTTTTTGCTACCGAAACATACTGAATGTGACCGCATAAAACGCAAATTTATATTCTAGTCTAAGGTTTGTACACATTTTTTATGGGTGCAACTTGAGAATGCCCATCGGACGGGACGATATATTATATTCGTAAAAGATGCCAGTTCACTTTTCTTGTGAATTATTTATATTGCACAAACTTTTAGTTAACGCGATGCTTTACAGACCAAAATAATAATAATATTCGCTCAGTTTTGTCCAGTCTCGGTAAACGTTTAGTATAAAAAGTTATTAAAATAATATCAAATCCATGAAATAGATTAGCAGATAAACGAACATTATATTACAGGTTACTGTTGTTCTTGCAGAGAAGGGGAAGAGTTAAGATAACTACCAAATTGAAACGGGCTAGAATATAATGTGCCCAACATATGACTCAATGAGTAATCGTTATTTGCATCTTAATAAAACTTATTATAATTTATATCACCATGAATAGAATGATAACCAAAATAAAAGATTGGGATACAGATTGACGGCATATACAGGAATAATTCGTGTGCCATTCTGATTGGTATAGATTATAATCGTTTAGGTAACACTTAGTTGTTGAAATACCTTTACATGTAGTGGACATCAAAAATTCTTGGTGCGAACCAATCACCCCTAACGAACCACCAACAACAGAACACTAAGAAGAAGTTTTGATAGCAACTAGATGCACGTTCTTCTAGGCATTCCTCTTCTTTTATTTTTATTATTCATTATAGTACTTGACTTACTATTTTATTGTCTTGCATTCTTTTCTCATTTGTAATTCTTCGACGACTTTTCGACCGCAGATTTAATTTCATAATTACTCCTTATAGTTGTATTTCAAATTCCATATCTTTTTGTTATATTCGCAATTCTTTTAAGAATAGCATATTTGGCGTAATTTTTGTTTTGCCTTTTCATCATTTTCCACCCTTCGGCTCCGCATGTTAATAAATGTGTTATTACTTTTTGAACATTTGGACCCTAATGGCTTTGGAATTTCCTTCCTTTCCAGGAATGTATCATTTTTGTTGGTGAATGTTTTTCCTTCCGTTGTCACACTTTCAATTATTTTCCTCCAACATTCCTATTATCATATTTTTGGTCTATTTCCTGGTAATTTTCATATTCATTTCTTTTTCAAAATTCTTCTTATATCTGTATATTGCTATTCTCTATGATTACCATGTCATCAGTGATACAGAGTTCACATAATTCCTTTCATTTCCCAGTAAATGGTAGCTAACATAGTCAAGTGAAGCATAGTGGAAATAACGGGGAACGCTTCGACGCTCTGTTTCCGAAGCATTTTTGGGACCTGGAATATTAAACCCACGTGCGACGATTTCTACATAATTATCACCACATTGTGCAATAGAAGAAATCGTAACTAGTTCAAAGCTACTTCCTAGATATAAGTGACTGTATGATAAGTGAGACTTCTGTGTTAGATATCCCAATTATTTAATTTATCATCATTTTCAAAGTGTCTATAACAGTCAGTAAATAGTCAATAAACAAAACGTATACCGGTGATTTATTAATTATTATTTATTGATTTTGCTTCGAGATGGTATTTTTTTGGAATGCGTGCGGTGTAAAACTTAATTTTTAATTTATATTTATTTATGCGTGGTATCAACTTTATGTTCAAAACTATTTTATCTTTTCATTTTTGCAAGTATGTTAACACTATTATCGTTTTCTGATATCATTTCATATGTTCTTAAACTGCCAACGTTTCATTAGTTACTAGATACATATTGACATAATATAATTTCAGCACTTTTGAATGTGTAAGTGCATGAAAATTATATACACACATATGTGCACTTCAGTCTCGTCAAACTGATATCGCATTTTTCTGCAACGTTATCTAACTCGCTCGTGAGAATCGAGTTCAACGGGTGCGATAAAAGTTTATTGCCAATAAGTACTTTAAATAGTGCGAGGTCATGGCTATCATGGCTGTCCCTAAACAGCTGATCACGCCATCAATTACCTGCTTAATTCGCGGCAATTTTATGCCGGTACCAACGCCATGGCGCAAATGACGAAATAAAACGATGCAGAAAGCTAAACGGGATATAGCGTTTCAGATAAATCCTTATCACGCGCTACATGTATTTAAAAAGTCCTCCGATAAACAGGAAACAGTATTTTCAAGCAGTTTCGCAAAAACACGTTCGTTATCGACTATCCTTTGGTCGGCGACACTCCGAACAAAGTCAAGTATTTAATTGTTTGTTGCAAGATCTGTTTTATAATAATATTTTTTGTGTGAATTAATATAAAATCATATAATAAATAATGAAACTGCGTTTGAAGCAATTATCTAACAACTATCTCATATTAGGCTCATTTCACTAGGATATTAAATATGCAGTGGTCCGCACTGAACTTTCTGATACCTTGATAAAGTTGCCAGTTTACAGTAACGTTCACGTTCAAGTATAAGAAAATAAAAAGCATCTGAAAAAGTCAGTCTCAAGTACAATTCTTAAATGAGAAACATTTTAAGTACGCAAAGTTTTCATTTAAAACACTTCATTTAGTTAAAGTACAAAAAAGTACAAACGTATGGTTAAATAATTTACTGCACACATGTGCGAAGCCCACCATTAACATAACTAAACATTTGGATACATAGTATGATTTCTAAGAACAATTTAGTAATCTACAAACGAATTCAAATCATTTCCAAATTTGTCAGTAAACCCAAACGCAATTCTACCCAAGGGAATTCTGAATTCAAAACGTTAATTTAAAGTGGTGTAGCTATGGTTTTGCAAACGCAAAAAAGGTTCAACTCAACATCGAATTTCATTCATATTTACTTTGCAAGTATAAACATTGTGTGTTTAAGGGGCTTCTAAACCCAAAATATACGAACCCGATTCAACCCAACCGATTCCAAAGTTAACCCAGTGCATATTCACCCAACTGTGTGCAACATCCTGTGCAGTAAATTCTTGTCATATAACTTATAAACCCAACAAAGGTGCGAAAATTATATTTAAATAAAGTAAGTGAATGTACATCTGCGGTTGAATTTCGTGATTTCGCAATGAAACCTGAATTCGTGTTGTTTGCAAACCCCAACAAGGTTGAAGTCACTAGAAGTTGCTCTGATTATGTTTCTCAATCAAAGGCAAATAAAGTAGGTTAATTTACACAGATTTCACTTAACAGATGTAAAACGTATGATTATTGCCAACTAGTTCTTTAAGCTCAACCTGAAGTGCAATATAAAAAACCTACCTAGTGGTTCGCACTGAACTTTCCTATACTATACTAGGTTAGTAACATCTGAGAGCCACGGCAACTGTGACTACGGCCGCCCCTGCGAATTTTTCGACAGCGACTCTCCCGTAAATGGTAGATTCTTCGAAAGAACTTTTCAAACAAAACTTGTCTAAAATTTCATTATCTACATCTTTTGTGTGAACTTATAAGCACCAAAAAAAAAGAGTAAACCCTCACTTCCGCTTTCAAAACTAAGAGGTTTTCTTCATTTGTCGTTTTATATTCGTTTTATATTCATAATCCATTTTTAAAAATAATTTTCATTTATTTATTTTAATATTTCATGTCAGTCCACATACCTTACATTTGCAATTGTTTTTAAGCCGACTTCATAGGTACATAGCGCTTAAATAATTTAAAACACAGTGTGTGTGATGGCGTGTTCAATTTAGAATTCATTGTTCAATAAAATGCTTTCGAAGTTGAAGTAAGTAGAAAGGAATAAATTATTTAGAAAATTATGTAAGACGTTATAACAACATGTAATTTCTTAGCTGTAATACAAATGTATGCAATAAAACGCAGATATACACTGCAGTATAAAGGCAGGTTAGGTTTTGATGGTTTATTCAATATGAAAGCTTTCGGAGCGACAAAATTATAGTTAGTTAAGTCATTTAGAAAGCAATATTAGGACCCATAACAGACTTGTAAACGTTTTAAAGACATGCAATTTGATTTGTGTAAATTACTCGATTTCGATGCTCTAATCAAGGTTTTATTATTACGATTTTTAACATTTATTATGAAAATATGTAAATTTGATTAAACTACGCGGTTAACGATTTAATATAATCAAAATATTGTAAAAAGAACGGTTTTTTCAAAATCTTAATGTATATATTGATAACGCAACATTTGTATTTTAATTATGCTCATTATTGGGCATTTTTTTGCGAAATCTGTAGATGGGATTGCCAGTTATTGTTGCTTGTTATACATAAAAAACTGTAGCATGTACACTTGGTTTTGTTGATTTTTATGGCGATGAGTAAAACTGCTCGTGAAGGGAAAGCACGTGATTTTTGTGTCACGAACAAATGAAACGTATAACTCTAAAAGTGTAATGATACAAAACGGTGTGCACTGTGACGGATAAACGATAACCGCAAAAGAATTAGTAATAGTAATAATTTAATTTGATTGCTTCAGCAATTCACCAATTATCATAGAGAATTTTTACCATCTTCTTTAAAATAAAAAGTAAAATTAATTTTCGTTGTACATTTCGTAAAATCCATATATGCTAAAATTTAATTAAAGTGATCATAATCGGCCAAATCTCTTAATACAATGTGTAATTAATCACATCTAATCCATTAATCCATCTATCGACCTCTGTCTTCAGTATTTTTTTATTTGCCACTTTAAAAAGTAAGCTCACACTTTAATTAATTTTCTGAAATACAAATATTATTATATAACTATAATATTATTATATAACTAATGAACGTTATGGTGTAAATCTGTGTGTGTGAGCGTTCTTGTATATTTTTCAACGATGACTTCGTTAGTTGATCCAAAGATGACGACCCATAAGACGTTTAAATACTGACCCATAAGACGTTTAAATACTATAATAACTTTAACTTTGTCATCAATAAAAAAATAAAATTTCCTATAATTATTATGTTTGCTTTAAATACATCAAACTTCAAATGTGAATGATCATAATTCATACATAAAGACCTGTGTGCGTTTATTTCTATCTCTTGGATACAATTAGCATTCTGAATTTTTGCTGATAACGAAATTATCTACTAGTCAGCAGGATATTTTGACATATTTCGTGCTAACTACGAGGATAAGGTGGAACGTTCTCGACCTAGCACATATATGGCGTTGCTATCGATGATTTTTTGTTATGTTGGCACACTATCCCAATAACGAACGTCAAGTGTCAAATTGACTTGTGGCTATGACTTTGAACCTCATCCATACCAGGGCCGAACATAGTTCTCGTGTCCTTTTATCTCTTAGATATTCTCTCTTCTCAGAGTTTGGATGGTGGTGTGTAGGGGCCCTTCTGTACCCTTTCTTTTAATTTGTGTCTCTTGGGCGTCGGATGTTACGTCGCTCGTCCCCTAGACGATAGTCCATGGCCTTTCTAAGTGTAGCATTCTCATGTGCAGATGCCTTTTTATAGATTAATTGGTTTATCTCCTTGAGGTGCTCTTTCATGCTCATCAGCCCCAGGTTATCCCGTAGTAGGAAGGAGCATTAGTTACCTTTCGCAGGATTTTATTCTGGAGCACCTCTAGCTTTTGAACATGAGTCTGCACAGCAGTGGACCAAGCTGCGGACCCGTATGTGATGGCCGGCCTTAGGACTGCCTTGTAGAGTGTTATCTTGTTCGTCAACTTCAGCGAACTGCCCCGACAGAGTAGCGGATCGAGTAATAAGGTGGCCCCTTTAATTTTGTGACACACCTTCTCCCCATGTATCATCCAGGTCATCCTGCTATCAATGATTACACCCAGGTATTTAACCTCCAACCTCCAGGGCAATCATCTCCGCCATACGCAGTCCTCCGGCGGGCCAGAGAAGGAATACAGTGCGGTATCGTATGCGAAGATTGCCACCTCCGTACACTGCCGGCGTGGAGTCAGCCATGTAGATGGTAAAGAAAGTTGGTCCCAGCATAAAACCCTGCGGGACTCCGTCATTTATTATCCGCTCGGAGAATATGTCGCTTTCGACTCTCCCCGGAACTTTCTATTTTCCAAATATGAAGCGATTAGCTGGACGAGGTTATTATTTATTCCGGCATCCACCATTTTGTGTATTAAGCTGTCGTGCTATACACAATCAAATGCGCTATTAAAGTCAAGAAAAACTGCCACCGTTACATCCTTTCTGCAGAAACCATCCAGTATGGCCTATTGTCTATTGTCTATTTCGGAGGCCTTTCTTGTCCTCAATTAACGGATTGCCTCAACAACCTCTGCCGTCAACTTGATGTGTCCAATAGTTTTCTTTATTTTTAAGAAGGGGGAAATGTAAGTATCATTACTAAACATAACATACTGAACCCATCCCAACATGGTTTCAGACGTAATCGATCTACGGAATCGGCTGCTATACAACTCCTAAACTATATAAACAGTGAAATTAACAAAAATAATCTTGTACTTGTATGTTCTTTGATATGTCCAGAGCGTTCGACTCTCTGGACATACAGTTTGTGGCGACGAAGCTATATGAAATGGGAATAAGAGGAAACATACTCGACTGGCTGGTTTCATTTTGAAAAATAGAAAGATGCATGTCACAGTAGGTGGTCAGAAATCCCCGAGCTATATTGTCAACGAAGGCGTCGCACAGGACTTGGTTTTGGGTCCTCTGATTTTGATCTTGTTCTTGAATGACCAACCCGATTACATCCCAGATGGGTTTTTAATAAATTACAAGCAAATTATTAGCTCATCAAGTACTGCATGAAATGAATGAATGGTGTCAAAATTAATAAATTAATTTTGAACATGCAGAAAACACAATATGTGCACTTCAAACCGAACACAGTTATCAACATTGATCTAAACCTAAACCTCGGTAAACTTTTTAGGTTTGAAGGTGGATAGCAGACTGTCATGGGAGACTTGGATCGATTTAATAACAAGCAAACTATCCAATTCATATTACGCAATACGCCAACTTTAAACCGATGTAACACTAGGTGTTCTGTTACAGGCCTTTTACGCTCTAGCCTATTCCCACCTAGCGTATAATGTCGTAATCTGGGAAGAGCTTCTTGCGTCAACAGATTATTTATACTTCAAAAGCGCATTATCTAATTGATGTTCGACCTACGCAACCGAAAATCTTGTAGACCGACTCTGATTGCAAACAATATTCTGACGCTTACTGGTATCTACATCTACAAATATTCTGTGTTTGTTCAATCCAATAGAGGAATGTTCACGTTAATCAAGTTATAATACCAGATTTAATGATAACTTACGAATAGCATCTCACCGAACTACTCTCTATGAATGATTCGCAAAAACACGTTCGTTATCGACTATCCTTTGGTCGGCGACACTCCGAACAAAGTCAAGTATTTAATTGTTTGTTGCAAGATCTGTTTTATAATAATATTTTTTGTGTGAATTAATATAAAATCATATAATAAATAATGAAACTGCGTTTGAAGCAATTATCTAACAACTATCTCATATTAGGCTCATTTCACTAGGATATTAAATATGCAGTGGTCCGCACTGAACTTTCTGATACCTTGATAAAGTTGCCAGTTTACAGTAACGTTCACGTTCAAGTATAAGAAAATAAAAAGCATCTGAAAAAGTCAGTCTCAAGTACAATTCTTAAATGAGAAACATTTTAAGTACGCAAAGTTTTCATTTAAAACACTTCATTTAGTTAAAGTACAAAAAAGTACAAACGTATGGTTAAATAATTTACTGCACACATGTGCGAAGCCCACCATTAACATAACTAAACATTTGGATACATAGTATGATTTCTAAGAACAATTTAGTAATCTACAAACGAATTCAAATCATTTCCAAATTTGTCAGTAAACCCAAACGCAATTCTACCCAAGGGAATTCTGAATTCAAAACGTTAATTTAAAGTGGTGTAGCTATGGTTTTGCAAACGCAAAAAAGGTTCAACTCAACATCGAATTTCATTCATATTTACTTTGCAAGTATAAACATTGTGTGTTTAAGGGGCTTCTAAACCCAAAATATACGAACCCGATTCAACCCAACCGATTCCAAAGTTAACCCAGTGCATATTCACCCAACTGTGTGCAACATCCTGTGCAGTAAATTCTTGTCATATAACTTATAAACCCAACAAAGGTGCGAAAATTATATTTAAATAAAGTAAGTGAATGTACATCTGCGGTTGAATTTCGTGATTTCGCAATGAAACCTGAATTCGTGTTGTTTGCAAACCCCAACAAGGTTGAAGTCACTAGAAGTTGCTCTGATTATGTTTCTCAATCAAAGGCAAATAAAGTAGGTTAATTTACACAGATTTCACTTAACAGATGTAAAACGTATGATTATTGCCAACTAGTTCTTTAAGCTCAACCTGAAGTGCAATATAAAAAACCTACCTAGTGGTTCGCACTGAACTTTCCTATACTATACTAGGTTAGTAACATCTGAGAGCCACGGCAACTGTGACTACGGCCGCCCCTGCGAATTTTTCGACAGCGACTCTCCCGTAAATGGTAGATTCTTCGAAAGAACTTTTCAAACAAAACTTGTCTAAAATTTCATTATCTACATCTTTTGTGTGAACTTATAAGCACCAAAAAAAAAGAGTAAACCCTCACTTCCGCTTTCAAAACTAAGAGGTTTTCTTCATTTGTCGTTTTATATTCGTTTTATATTCATAATCCATTTTTAAAAATAATTTTCATTTATTTATTTTAATATTTCATGTCAGTCCACATACCTTACATTTGCAATTGTTTTTAAGCCGACTTCATAGGTACATAGCGCTTAAATAATTTAAAACACAGTGTGTGTGATGGCGTGTTCAATTTAGAATTCATTGTTCAATAAAATGCTTTCGAAGTTGAAGTAAGTAGAAAGGAATAAATTATTTAGAAAATTATGTAAGACGTTATAACAACATGTAATTTCTTAGCTGTAATACAAATGTATGCAATAAAACGCAGATATACACTGCAGTATAAAGGCAGGTTAGGTTTTGATGGTTTATTCAATATGAAAGCTTTCGGAGCGACAAAATTATAGTTAGTTAAGTCATTTAGAAAGCAATATTAGGACCCATAACAGACTTGTAAACGTTTTAAAGACATGCAATTTGATTTGTGTAAATTACTCGATTTCGATGCTCTAATCAAGGTTTTATTATTACGATTTTTAACATTTATTATGAAAATATGTAAATTTGATTAAACTACGCGGTTAACGATTTAATATAATCAAAATATTGTAAAAAGAACGGTTTTTTCAAAATCTTAATGTATATATTGATAACGCAACATTTGTATTTTAATTATGCTCATTATTGGGCATTTTTTTGCGAAATCTGTAGATGGGATTGCCAGTTATTGTTGCTTGTTATACATAAAAAACTGTAGCATGTACACTTGGTTTTGTTGATTTTTATGGCGATGAGTAAAACTGCTCGTGAAGGGAAAGCACGTGATTTTTGTGTCACGAACAAATGAAACGTATAACTCTAAAAGTGTAATGATACAAAACGGTGTGCACTGTGACGGATAAACGATAACCGCAAAAGAATTAGTAATAGTAATAATTTAATTTGATTGCTTCAGCAATTCACCAATTATCATAGAGAATTTTTACCATCTTCTTTAAAATAAAAAGTAAAATTAATTTTCGTTGTACATTTCGTAAAATCCATATATGCTAAAATTTAATTAAAGTGATCATAATCGGCCAAATCTCTTAATACAATGTGTAATTAATCACATCTAATCCATTAATCCATCTATCGACCTCTGTCTTCAGTATTTTTTTATTTGCCACTTTAAAAAGTAAGCTCACACTTTAATTAATTTTCTGAAATACAAATATTATTATATAACTATAATATTATTATATAACTAATGAACGTTATGGTGTAAATCTGTGTGTGTGAGCGTTCTTGTATATTTTTCAACGATGACTTCGTTAGTTGATCCAAAGATGACGACCCATAAGACGTTTAAATACTGACCCATAAGACGTTTAAATACTATAATAACTTTAACTTTGTCATCAATAAAAAAATAAAATTTCCTATAATTATTATGTTTGCTTTAAATACATCAAACTTCAAATGTGAATGATCATAATTCATACATAAAGACCTGTGTGCGTTTATTTCTATCTCTTGGATACAATTAGCATTCTGAATTTTTGCTGATAACGAAATTATCTACTAGTCAGCAGGATATTTTGACATATTTCGTGCTAACTACGAGGATAAGGTGGAACGTTCTCGACCTAGCACATATATGGCGTTGCTATCGATGATTTTTTGTTATGTTGGCACACTATCCCAATAACGAACGTCAAGTGTCAAATTGACTTGTGGCTATGACTTTGAACCTCATCCATACCAGGGCCGAACATAGTTCTCGTGTCCTTTTATCTCTTAGATATTCTCTCTTCTCAGAGTTTGGATGGTGGTGTGTAGGGGCCCTTCTGTACCCTTTCTTTTAATTTGTGTCTCTTGGGCGTCGGATGTTACGTCGCTCGTCCCCTAGACGATAGTCCATGGCCTTTCTAAGTGTAGCATTCTCATGTGCAGATGCCTTTTTATAGATTAATTGGTTTATCTCCTTGAGGTGCTCTTTCATGCTCATCAGCCCCAGGTTATCCCGTAGTAGGAAGGAGCATTAGTTACCTTTCGCAGGATTTTATTCTGGAGCACCTCTAGCTTTTGAACATGAGTCTGCACAGCAGTGGACCAAGCTGCGGACCCGTATGTGATGGCCGGCCTTAGGACTGCCTTGTAGAGTGTTATCTTGTTCGTCAACTTCAGCGAACTGCCCCGACAGAGTAGCGGATCGAGTAATAAGGTGGCCCCTTTAATTTTGTGACACACCTTCTCCCCATGTATCATCCAGGTCATCCTGCTATCAATGATTACACCCAGGTATTTAACCTCCAACCTCCAGGGCAATCATCTCCGCCATACGCAGTCCTCCGGCGGGCCAGAGAAGGAATACAGTGCGGTATCGTATGCGAAGATTGCCACCTCCGTACACTGCCGGCGTGGAGTCAGCCATGTAGATGGTAAAGAAAGTTGGTCCCAGCATAAAACCCTGCGGGACTCCGTCATTTATTATCCGCTCGGAGAATATGTCGCTTTCGACTCTCCCCGGAACTTTCTATTTTCCAAATATGAAGCGATTAGCTGGACGAGGTTATTATTTATTCCGGCATCCACCATTTTGTGTATTAAGCTGTCGTGCTATACACAATCAAATGCGCTATTAAAGTCAAGAAAAACTGCCACCGTTACATCCTTTCTGCAGAAACCATCCAGTATGGCCTATTGTCTATTGTCTATTTCGGAGGCCTTTCTTGTCCTCAATTAACGGATTGCCTCAACAACCTCTGCCGTCAACTTGATGTGTCCAATAGTTTTCTTTATTTTTAAGAAGGGGGAAATGTAAGTATCATTACTAAACATAACATACTGAACCCATCCCAACATGGTTTCAGACGTAATCGATCTACGGAATCGGCTGCTATACAACTCCTAAACTATATAAACAGTGAAATTAACAAAAATAATCTTGTACTTGTATGTTCTTTGATATGTCCAGAGCGTTCGACTCTCTGGACATACAGTTTGTGGCGACGAAGCTATATGAAATGGGAATAAGAGGAAACATACTCGACTGGCTGGTTTCATTTTGAAAAATAGAAAGATGCATGTCACAGTAGGTGGTCAGAAATCCCCGAGCTATATTGTCAACGAAGGCGTCGCACAGGACTTGGTTTTGGGTCCTCTGATTTTGATCTTGTTCTTGAATGACCAACCCGATTACATCCCAGATGGGTTTTTAATAAATTACAAGCAAATTATTAGCTCATCAAGTACTGCATGAAATGAATGAATGGTGTCAAAATTAATAAATTAATTTTGAACATGCAGAAAACACAATATGTGCACTTCAAACCGAACACAGTTATCAACATTGATCTAAACCTAAACCTCGGTAAACTTTTTAGGTTTGAAGGTGGATAGCAGACTGTCATGGGAGACTTGGATCGATTTAATAACAAGCAAACTATCCAATTCATATTACGCAATACGCCAACTTTAAACCGATGTAACACTAGGTGTTCTGTTACAGGCCTTTTACGCTCTAGCCTATTCCCACCTAGCGTATAATGTCGTAATCTGGGAAGAGCTTCTTGCGTCAACAGATTATTTATACTTCAAAAGCGCATTATCTAATTGATGTTCGACCTACGCAACCGAAAATCTTGTAGACCGACTCTGATTGCAAACAATATTCTGACGCTTACTGGTATCTACATCTACAAATATTCTGTGTTTGTTCAATCCAATAGAGGAATGTTCACGTTAATCAAGTTATAATACCAGATTTAATGATAACTTACGAATAGCATCTCACCGAACTACTCTCTATGAATGATCACCTACTTATTCATGTGTACAAATTTATAATAATTTACCATTAGAAGTTAGAAATATAAATAACATGAAATTGTTCAAAACATATTTACGGAGGGTGCTTATTTCAAAGTGTTTTTATAACCTGAAAAAAATTTTTAATTACTAAACATGACTACGAATGTATTATCGAAGTACGATAGTTTATTTAATTTATATAATACATATATTATTATATTTTAGTTTATAAGTTGACTTGTCCAATACCAATATTCATCCAAAGTTGGTAAAGGTTTATAAGTCTTCTCCTTCACTTTCAACGGTGAAGAAATAGGCAGCTGAATTAAAACGTACATCTCTTGAAAATGATCTACGTGAAGGACGACCAAAAACTGCAACCACAGAAGAAAACACGGAGATGGTGCAACGTATGGTATTGGACGATCTGCGGTTAAAGGTCTGTGAGATAACGCAGACCGTATGCTTATCGGAAGAAAGGGTACGCTATATTTTAGATAAATAATTAAATATGACAAAGCTTTGTGAATGGTGAGTGATCGATTTGTTAACTGCTGACCAAAATCAAACACACAAATGAATTTTCTCAACGATGACGAAAAGACTCCAACCGGTTTTTTGCGCCGATTTGTTATATGAGACATGGTGCGTAGGTCGAACATCGCTACTACGCGCTAGAAACGAAACAGCCATCAACGCAGTGGACAGAAGTCGATGGCACCAAAAAAAGGTGAAGTCGATTTCATCTGCCGGAAAGGCCATAGCCAGTATTTTCTGGGAAGCAAAAGGGGCTATTTTTAACTGGTCAGTACTACTCTGCTATTATGGACCGACTGGATGACAAAATTCGGGAGAAGACGCCCGAATTGCAAAAGAGAAAATAATTTTTCATCAGGACAATGCACCTGCCCAGAAAGGCGCTTTATCAATGAGAAAACTGAGTGATTTGTACTACGAATTATTGGTTCATCCACCCTATTCGCCAGATTTGGCTCCCTCTGATATCCACCTATTTCCAAATCTAAGGGAAATATTTTGAGTTAAATGATGAGACGATAGCAGCAGTGTATTTTGCAGATCTGCTAGAATTGATGATGGAATCCATTCAGTAAAAAAACGTTGGACTAGTGCATTATTATGACATCGACTGAGGCACTGCGTAGGAAAATGAATATATTTGGAGCCTACAACGCAATACTTCACTGTCAAGCAAAGAGCTTTCCACTTTACCCTCGTGCTTATCCAATAGAAAATCAAACCGGAACAATTATCTTTTAACATTGCTCACACAGTAAGGATATGGACCTCAACATGACATCTAAGAAATAAGAACACACGTGACGTCTTGTATTTATTTTCATTTAGCGCAACATAGTTTGGTAATGATAGCTACACCGTCTCCAAACATGCAAATAAATATAAAAAATGTATATTAGTTGTATAAATATTTGGAATGAGTAGATTAAATTATTTGAAGTATATCAATATGATTTACGACTTTTCATGGAAACAAACATTTGTTACGGAGTGCTGAATATAAAAATGTTAATTACTCTTTCGTAGGGTTTACGATGGACTATCATCCTCGACATAAAACTGTGGAAAACGAGTGTACGCCACATTAGTCGAAAATGCTTGAATTCATATAGAAACAGATATTGCAAAGGTGGATGAAATTATAATGACGAGACGGCAGTGAGCCCAATCAATAACTATAAAATAATTCGGATGCAACGATACGATACCTCAAGTCACATTAATTATAGTGGAAGGACTTGGTAAAAACCTTATTAATTAAATTAAATTTAAAGATAATAAGACCAGCATTTCAATAATTAATAAATTGTCGAAATTTATGTACAACAAATGCTATTTGATAAATATCGTAGTAAGACTGCCAAGGAAGTCACTAACAAATTCAAGCAATGAAAAGTGTGGAAATATAACAATACAATCATTTGTCGATAATCTGTTATCATGTAAATATGTTTGTGGCAGCTAAGCGCTAGATTTCCTATCATACAATGTAATATTCGATGTAAAATATAAACAATTCATTCTACGATATTTTCTTGCATTATATTACACAATATTGCAAAATATGCAAACGATGAAGGCGTGAAGTGAAATTTGTAAGTACGGTAAGATTAATGTAGAACATAACGAACTTGCTGCACGTATTGCGAGAACTAAGACAAGAAACGTAAGAAGTATAAGTTTCATTTAATCACTGGTAAGTAAAAAAGTGACGTTCGATAAAGATTTATTAGTTGTTTATTTATTAAATTCAAAAATGCCCTTGCAGCTTATATTTTATTTCGACTTCATATTACCGATTTTTTAATAAATATTAATTTAATTGTCACTTGAAATGTATTATTATAAGCTCGGAGTTTCTCCACTTTTAGTTCTTATTTTGCGCAACTGTTATTTGTTAAATATTATTTGGTATTAATTTAATTTCATTAGTACCCACCCATACTGTCGATCCATGTTCACTGACCTACCCAGATCAATGCATGTCTATGGCACGTCTATTTTATAAGTTTATATGTTAAAATTGCTTCTTAATTTAAATTGCAATTGTAATTGTTCCCACTAATATCATTTAGTTTTTAAAATTTGAGCTTTTTTAATCATTAAGCTAAATGTACAATGTTATATTAATGCATGCGCAACACTAAAATTGCAAGTATTGAATTTATTATAAAAGCACCTTCACTCCAAATATGCAAAACTATTTTTAAATGCTTGTAAATATCTATGGTAGGTGACTCACTATACAGGTGCCTGAGTTGTCCCACGGGAGAGGTATAAAACCTACCCTAATGTAAAAGACGGATGAGAAAAGTCATGACGTGCGTTTTTCGAAAGATAAACTACACGGTCGGTATATTTTTTAATGGGTTCCCTTGCCCGACTACCTGTATTGGGTGCTGTTCAGAGCATCGACCGTGTTTCGGGATTAAGTTTAATATTTTAAGCATGAAACTGTACATTAAAGGCAAATTGACTATAATTCACTACTCTGGAAGTTTCCTTATTAAAATATTTATAATTGTATTTTGATGGCAAATATTTACCATCAAAATAAGATCAGCATTTTAAATGGTTATAATAATTCCATTTAAATTACAATTATAAGATATCAAAATTTATTCTGCCTTCGCTGAAAAAAAAAAACGTATAATCTGAGCCTGCTAACGTTAATGTTACGCAACTGATTTGTTTGTCAAGTCTGCCTTATTTTTCAAACGTGCATTCATTACGAAGATTGCATACCGTGATGTCGTTTTTTATTCGTAATTTATTATCTCTTCGCTGTATTTACAGGATTTTTCCACGACAAACGTAATGGCATTATTAATATCGCACGTACGAACAATGTTATTTAGTCGTGCGATACCACTCGAGTTAATAAAATAAGTAGATATGCAGATGCGTGTCGCGGGTTATAACGCGTGTTGTGTCGGATATGAACACGACTGCATGGAAAACGGCAGCGCATATATGCAATGGCATTGTACTTGAATTATTTATTTTCTTTCCGATAACACGATGCAGTAAAGAGCATAAAATAATGGGATCTAAATTTCTTATAAGTTTAATTATTTTTATTGTGGGTTATTCCTCTCTGATGTGTAGTTACATCTGCGGAGTTCAAGTCATGAATTATCTAATAATGGTTTCAATTAATAGCATATATTTAGAGGACATTTACGATAAGGTACTTTGCGATCTACGGTCAGATATAAATTACGTTTAATAATTTAAGCAGGCTGAATGATAAACGAATTATCATTTGTGGAAATTACTTGAAACATTTTAATTACAGCAGAAAATTTTTAACTTTTTTGCTAACCAATGTCTTAATCTGTATACTTCCTAATTTAATCATCTGCAATTTTGGAAAGATCACACCGTTTGTATCGAGAAAGAATCGAGGGATCACCGGCTCATACATTGAGGATATATAAGAAAAATACACCTTAACTAAACAGGAACGAAATATGGCAGAAGAAACACAAATCTTTAATTTTTTCTCCTATCTTCCACTTCCCACGAACTATTTATAACCTCCTCATAAAAAAATAATATTATTTTGGTATAATTTTTTTAACTATGTTAGTTTGTGAGGGTGCATTAGAACTATCAATTTTAGTTTCTTTGATACGATTTTATGTAAATGGTTATTTCAGGCTTTTAATATATTATGATAAAATTTGTGTTAATAATCATTTTTAGAATTGCATTACATTACATTATTCATTATTTTACAATACCTATTTTAATAATTTAAGATTTTATTACTTGGTAGAAAACTGCATTAAAACAAATAAATTACGTAGTCGTAAAAATGAAACACAATTCTTATATATGTTTTATATTTCTTTGGCACTGCTGATATTTCCAATTTAGGCATAATTAATCCTGCCTAGATTCTCGGTTAATTTTATGCATTTTATTTACAGATCGGTACGCCCCTAATGTTCTAAAAATGCAATACATCATCTTATATGTGTGGTGGCATTGAGTAAATACCGCATTTTAAAACTACAATTAAGAATAATGCGAATCGTAATTTGCTCATTTATACATTTTTTCTAAGAAACATAAATATAACATTATTGAAATGTAAGTATAATTAAGGACCGAAAATTGTTAGGCTCGTAATTTCCATCTGTGTTAAAAAAACACAGCCACTGCGGTGTCGTCTGGCGCCACAACTACTTAAAAGGTGGTGCCCCTAACTGTACAAAAGCGTGTATTTATCATTTCGTCTAATATACCGATACTTCAAGCTCAAAATGCGGTTTAAACCAATACCTATGGGCAACATTTCGTTACACAACACATTTGCACGAATATTCAATTCTGGTAGAAATTATTTAACATTTAATGATTCAATAAATGTAATGACGGCTTTTATTCAAAGCAATGGCACGTAGAGCGTGTATTATTAACCAAATATGTTGGCCGCACGCAATGTTTACGGTTATCTAAATAATTAACGAAAGTATCCTACACCCCCTCGCTTCTCTAGGTTTTTTTTTATTGCGTTTTACTTTATCAAAGGGGGCATGTTTGTTCATATTTTACCAGCCACAAATCGAACGAAAATCGCCCCTGAATATTAGTAATCACATAGATAATATTGATTATTGAATCAACGGAGTAAATATTTGTTGTTAAGCATGATTACGAGTATACTGTTGCAGGATTTTCAGTGTTTACTCACGGAAATAATGCTCTATATTATATTAAAATTGAAATGCAATTTCGAATATGTACATTCAACTATGCAGCATACATTCTTTTGACATCAAAATTAAATTGATTTAGTCGAATTTAATAAATGTACAAATATTACCTTTTTGTTAATTTAAATAAATGCAAATTAAAATTGTGGTAATATGCTTGTGCAATTTTCGGTATCCAAATAATAATCTCTCATCCTTAATAAATTGTAGTTTCGACAGATTTAAGTAATTTCAGATAATTAATAAAATATTCACCCATATTTTAAATAATATTAAAGCCGGTTCGCAACGTCCACTTCCTGAAGCACCGCAGAAGCACTGCATTCGCATCGAAAGACCTTTGACTCGAATGGATCGCTGTATCGCTTTTTGTAAATTTTGGGCTTGTTTGGTTGAAATAATACAAACCAGTTTTATTTTCGATGTCACACTAATATACGAGTTACAATGTTCGTACGATGTGCATGCATTTGAACCTAGTAACGGAGAACCTTATATATTAGTGTAAATCCTTTCAATCGTAAATCATATAGTTCTTTTTATGGACACAATTGATTTACACTATTGATTTTACATTCACGTTAGGTTTGAAAGGTAAAATGTAGGATAACTACTGCCAATTATAAATATAGTGCATTTAAATAACATCCAACGATTGAAAAGCCTTTACTCATTACATAGGCATAGAAACATTGGGTATGGTTTAAAAGAAAAAAACAATTTTTATTAACAAAATTTTATAAAGAAACAGAATAAAATAAACAAAATCGTAACATAATTTTGAAAAAAAAAATAGTAGTTTGTGGGGCCACCACGTAAACTAATGCACTGCTGCAATCGACGAGGGAGGCTATCAATCTGATTGTTGATGTACTCTAAGGGCATCCCAAGCATCTTCAACTGCATGACGTAGGTCATCAAAAGTCCTCGGGGGCTGCGGCAAATTCTTAATGTGGATACCCATCCAATCCCGCACTTTTTCGATTTTGAGATAAATCTGGAGACGGAGATGGTCAAGATAAGGTGGGTATATGCTACTATTCTAAAACATCATAGATAGAGGTTCGCGCAATGTAACAGCGGGCGTTATCTTGCAGGTTCTCCGACAATTGACACCATAAAAATAAATGATTTATTTTGATTGATCTCCGAAATTGAAATCAATTCAGATAGTCAATTCTGTGATCTACCTGACCTATGAAAGTGGAGAATTCATTACAAAGTTGGCATTGAATAATATAAGACCTTTCGCTGTCGTTGATTTTGCTCGAAATAAGTTGAAAAGTGAAAGCACGTGGACGACGCATATTTTCGGTGACGCTAGAACTAAAATACATATCATTCTTGAAAACAGTGAAACGACAAGAGATAAAAATATTGCACGTTTTCCGACAATTAAAACCACAAGAATAATGGATCTATTTTGATTAATCTCCTAAATTGAAATCAATTATAAAATGTTAAAATTCATATTGAATGTTATGTACCCTTGTTGAAAGATTAGACAGCTATTATAAAATATTCCTTATAGTTTCCTTAAATTCTTATTGTATATGAAAAAAACTTTAATTTTCATTGCACTTTGTTTTGATATTGTTAGATATCCGAATAATATGTGAAACGATAGAGAAGAAGCACATTTTCTCAAAATGTAATACCCGCCAAAAAGTTTAATCCATTAAGAGGATATTACTACTAGAATGCTTTGCACTATTTGCGAGAAGTCTCCGTAAAGATAATTGGCATATATGGTCAAGAGTACTGCAACGTAATATTCTGGCTGTGCTGCTTAATGAATTATATTAGTGATACCGTGAATTGTTTTAAAGTTTCATATGGGGCGATTCACAACGATTGAGAAACGGCAATTAACTAAATGAACAAAGAATTTGCATTATACCAGGAACGATGGTTACTAAGCACACCTATCTTGGTATATATTATTGATGATAATTTCCATGAATTGTTGGTAATAGTAGAAGTTGAGATATTTTGCTATACGAAATCAGGCCTAGAAAACTTTTAGTTTTAGTTAGTCAGGGTATCGTCGTTCAATCGTTATCGATATTCTAAAATACCCAATGTAAAATATTGCAAAAGTGGTCATATTTAAAGTTGTTTCAAGTGTGATAAAAAAACAGTCAAAACTTTCAGTTTACTGTCGGAAGATCATCTGTCTATCAAATCACAAGTCACAAGTGGCCGTTAACAAAAACATGTATGCCCGGTTTCACAAACGATTGTCAAATGGTGAATTAGTTAACAACTCGTTATTGTTTATGAAATCCAAAACAATGGTAATTTTTCTTTTAACGGTTCGTCAAGGTAATCAATCATCAAATATTTCACGATTGATTAAAGACTCGTTAAAGAATTGTTAATCTTTTGACGATTCGTTAACAAGCTGTTAACGACCGATTAGCGTTTGTGAAACCGAGCAGTAGTGTTTCATTATTACTGTATTTAAACACTTTTGTGGTATCCTTGCCATTATTATGTAGTAATTTTTGAAAATCGCATTGTACTTTATGTATTTCTGACAGACGCACGTTACATAAAATGTAATCAAATACACATTGCAATTGAAATTCGATCTGCTTTTCGTTTTATGAAGTGATATTTTATTTGTTAAAATATTTTTTTTTAGTTTTTACCTCACAAGGAATTTTAATTGTTGATGCTTTTTATTTGTCGAGATAATGACTTATATCTGCTTGCACGTTCATCAGCATTAAATAAATGAAATTACAGTAATACACTTTATAGGATCACACCTATTAAGAGTGAGAAATTACTGATATTTAAATCTATTTAATCTGACAGAAGTAATAGAAAGGAGAATTATTTAAAAATAGACAAATATCTATCTGTCCATGTTCCAGTACAGTTTATGTACCAGTTTTAATTTCCAAAACGCTGCATTCACAGTCTGCTGGGGTTTGTTTGCAGGGTTTGTCAAATTCATGGAAACAAGCTGGTTTTAGTGCGGCGAGAACTAAGATCAGGCGTGAAGTACGTTTGACATGATCAATAGTTCGACAAGTTAGACCAAGTAATCCAAAGATCTGACCAAATTGTTCGTATTTACTTTATTTGTTCAACAAGAATGTACATAGTTCGAGTTGAGCCAATATCAGTATCGTCTTGTGCCTATTTATATGCACTACAGCAGCAGGAGCCATTTACATGGTAATATTTGTATATACAGAAAAATATACATAATTTATTATGATTAAAAATGTGTCTTCTGACAGCAAAATGTAAAATTTACACGAAAGATGGTCTAATCTTACACTCAATGGTGTAGTGAACATTAATTTAAACAGGTCCATGAAGACTTTGTTTCTGGGTAATTACCCTTCGTCAGTAGCGATTACCAAGAACCTTAGTTGTTGAAATACCTTTACATCAAAACTTCTTGGCGCGAGCCAATCACTCCTAACGAACCACTGACAACAGAACACTGACGAGACGATACCTTGTCTAACACCGTGCGGAGACTAAACAAGTCAGTGGTTCATTAGGAGTGATTGGCTCGCGCCAAGAAGTTTTGATGTAAAGGTATTTCAACAACTAAGGTTCTTGGTAATCGCTACTGACGAAGGGTAATAACCCAGAAACAATATTGTCTAGCGATCCACAAGTTAGTCTTCATGGACCTGTTTTAATTAATGTTCACTACACCATTGAGGTGTAAGATTAGACCATCTTTCGTGTAATTCATTATGCGTATAATTAAACTAAACTAAATTAATTACCTTATTGTTCGGTACATTAGATACACAATAAGAAATAATAACATTAGTAATAAGTTCATCCTCAAAATTTACATTGTTGAAAGTTCCACAAATAGAAAACATCGGTGAATTAAAAAAGCTTTGGTACCAAATACACCATTAAAATAAAATGTTCTATGCAACCGAGCATTCAAACGTGGGACAAAAATAAATCACAGCCAATAGTTCGGGCGAGTAAATGATATTGTTTACTTGTTTATAAACCAAATCACATTCACTAAAACATTTCATCACTGGTGGAACCATTGAAAACTCGAAGAAGTTCTTCGTGGTTGAAATTAATTGGCGGATAGTAACGATGCACTTTAAAATAAATAAATACATAAAAAAATTCGTTCCACATTTTCCAGTTTATCCATATGATCATGATATGACCGATTCCAGCGACCGAGCTGTTCCAATTTACGGCGAATTTGCAAAAGTTGTCTATAATAAAATCATGTTGAACAAGCTGTTGAAAGCTTTGAGATTGAACAGATTGCAATTATATCAAATTGGCATTGCGAATCAAAAGCTTCTGAAGTATATTGCGTGAAGCAACAGAGATTGGTAGCTTGCATAAAACCACGTTGTGAGTCAGTTATCATTAGATTTAAGTGTGTACTTTAACGGATGTGTAAAATAATTTAATTTTTTTTACGAAAGTGGAAAATTGGGCGATACTTTTGAACGTGGCTTTTGTCACTTTTTAGGAATGGGACAGATTCGGGCCACCTTCCAGCAACTAAGGAGTGTGTTTTGTAATGTCTGATTGTACAATCTTGGCCATGGCTATAATACAGGAACACAATCTTTAACGAAGAATGCGTTTACATTATCTAGACCCACCGTAATCTTATTCTTAAGATGAATACATGCCGATTTAATATCATTTTCACTTATGGATGATAAGTATAAATTATTTGCATTTATTTTTTGATTATAACCTACAGCCTCCGACAATCAGGGGTAATTGAATATACCGAAGGAAATTATTTAGCAAATACATACAATACGATATCTTTGGAAGTAGTCAGAATATTGTCATAGAACTAGGCATACGACTGTTGTTCTTAAGCCCATTAATATAACCACACAACTTATATTTTGTCCCTATAGTAGTCACACCGATGTTTTTAATGCATTTTCAGGTAATATTATTTCAATTTCGAATAACTTTTTTGTTGAACCAAGAATGATATTTACTATTGCGTCTTCAGGTACAGGTGAATCTTCACTTTGTTCAACGAAACAATTAATCTTATCAGTTGCAATTACGAGGTCTTAAATTCGCTCGTTGCCATTCAAAACGTGATGATATTGCTTTAAACTTATAATATTTAATAAGTTCAATAATAAACGATAAGATGGTTTCACTGTAGAACCATTGAACTTCAGAAATATTAAAATCACCAACAAGGAAAAAAAAACATGTTGACACCAACTAATGTGTCCAAGTCAAACAAGTTCCAGAATTCAACAGCAAAAAAATTGAGGGGAATTGTAACATAATTATCGTTAACAAAATAAGATTTTGGTTCTAATTGGTGGTTGGTTTTATGTTTTTCTGAACCATGTTATAAATACCATATATATTATCTATAATTCAGTTCGATGCACCTTCCGCAATGCTGTAATTCATTTTGCTATGAATTCCTCGACTGCGCTCATGAAATGGTAACTCTTCGCCAAAATACCATTTTTCTTGAATTTTTAAGAATTCATTCTATTGATTCTGTACAGCCAAGTACAATTCTCTATTGGTCTAAATTTAAATCTTAACCAATGTAAATGTTTTTATGTGGAAGTTATTCAACTTATCAGTTACGAGGTTAAATAACTAGTGAGCAAGTTTATTTTTCATTTCGTTCTCTACAATTACTTGATTCGCATCAACATTCTCAATATTCTTCTTTTTTTAGTGCGTTCATTAATATCATGAATAATTTGATCAATACATGTGTCTTCTGATTTTTCATGGAGCTTTTTTGTGGCTTTGTGGACTTCAATCTGCTATTGTATGCGCTGAATATCTGTTTTCAAATTGATAATGATAGATTTTACCAAACCAACGTCGTCGGAAAATTGAGTGTTGTATCTAAGATATCATATCTAAGACCGTTGAAGATTCATTTGGCCTGTCATAAAAGAGAACAGGTTGGTTTCTTCATTTCAGTTAAAGCCGGTGCATATTTGAAGTGACTACTATGAAATGAGATTTTTTTTTGAACAATAATCAGTAATAATAATTAATCCTATAGTAGATGTCCTATTTTACATTACGATATATTTCAACAAATATTCAATACCTCGCATAAAGAGAAAAAAATAACTAATACATCAGCAGCTACAATTTTCTGCCATACCTTAAACAAAACGACAGCTTAAAAAACTGGGCAACTCAATATTTAAAAAAATATATATAAATAAATTCAAGGCACCTTTCAAATAATACATTGTAATATTGGCATTGTAATTCGGAGAAATAATAAAAAATCTATGTTAATTAAATGATTGAAATCATCACCCTTATTTGAGTTTATAATGCTTCATTTTCCATATTGAAAATTCGTATTATTTTTTCAATTTTTTTAGTGCAAATGAATAAATATTTAAGATTTACAAATTTTTTGAATGAATTCTGCATCCTACATGCACGGTAAGTAATCCTTTATTCGTTGTTGAATTTTACTATAACATAAAAAAAATCGTGACTCATGAAGTTATAAATATGAATCACCTGGGTGGGCAAAATTTCCCATGCGTGAGCATCGTAATTGTGCAGCATAACCATGTGTGGAAATAACGTTCCGAACAAAACGACTATATTTATTTTTTGAGGCGCACAATAACGTATGTAACATGTTTTGGGAAAATGTATTATTTTTTATTCTTATTAAAAATAAAGCAATCAACTTACCATTGGATATTGGGAATCTGTCAGGTTTCTCCTGCAGTTTGGCAATACTTTTGTATTCACAAAGTTTTACAAAATGTCCTACAAGTTAGAATTGCAGAAATATATTTACAATTTGGTTGGCGCAATGCCCATTTATATAAATCAAAATATTTCTAAGACAAGGTTTGCAGTGTATGAATCCCAAGATGGAGAAAGGAGAAGGAGAAGATTAGGCCGAAGATTTCACATTTCCCATATGACAGCCAAGAGGGAAATTAGCAGAAATAATTTAAAATATTGGAAATGACAAAAATGTTCAAAATACACTACTGCTCAATTATTAGATAGGATTCCAAGATGCTGCAGACAATTAAGATTAGACCATGTCAGAATCAATGTCACGATAATTAAAAGGAAACGAAGACAACAGACAACATTGAGGACGTTCCTAATGACGTGAGGTATAAAAAACTCGAAATTTGAGGACATGGTACTAGTGGTGCGCCATTTCGGAAGGTGACCTTACGTTGGGCGACTTAGGGGCGAAGCGGTAAATGCAGATATTTATGTTCAAAGATGCCCCGTAAATGCAAACGCATCATGATAATGATAATACTATGTTCTGGCCGGATCTGGCATCGTGCCATTATGCGAGATGAACCCAAGATTGTTTAAGGGAACGAAATATCCCTTGTGTAGCTAAAGAGAATAACACCCCGAATGTTCCACAGGCACGCTCTATAGAAGAGTTTTGGACTTTACTCGGTAGAAAAGGGTAGTACGACGGTGGGATGGAACCCTAAAATTAAAGAACTACGACGAAGAATCTAAGATTCGAGAGTTTAACCCACTTACCGTCCAAAAGCACCAAATTGCGAACCATTGAAACCCATGGCCCTTTAGCTGCTATCTGAAATATTGTAATTATAGTTAAAAAGCTTCAGTGATTCGTTTTCTGTACTACCAAGTTGAATAAAACAATTATAGTTTGATTATTTATATTTCAAAAATGTTGCATACATACGTTATTACCAAAACTATTCCAAATGTTCATGGTGTGTTGCGTCACAAACCTTTCATAAACGTAATGTATCATTCAGATTGTTCATATTACTTCGTTGAAAATGCAATAAATAAATATGAGGTTAACTATAAATCCCTTATGTTTATTTTGAAATTATAACCACTTTTATTGTAAACAATATTTTTGCGCATCCATTACAATGTTGCAGGCATTTCTACATTTAGGAATCGTGTTCCATGCAAATATTTATAGCGTGTACTATTTTGGTAATAGCACATTCGTAAAGCAACCGTATGTAAAATAACACAACAAAGGTAGCATAAGTACATTTACAGTTTCAATCGACTTATCGCCACATATGAACCTTTACGAAAGCGCATAAAGTTTTACTATAATTTTAATTGTACCGTTTGTTTAACAGCTAGTCATTTAAGGGGCCACTGCAATGCTAAAATTGCCTATATACGTAACACGTCACCGCGGTCCGCCGCTGTTTACGATGTTCGTTACGACTTGGAAAATTGAAATATTTAATTAGTTCATCGTTACAGACATACCATATGTTTTAAGGCTAGTACAACATACACTTATTATTTACTTGTCTTATTTTATGGCACAAAAATTGGCACTACAAACAGTAGAACAAAAGCAGGTACAGAAAAATTAGTAGCGTTAGTGCGCATTGTCCAACAGAAGAAACTGATGTTTTCTGCGATATAGGATGCGAAGATTATGTGAATATTAATAAAGTATTTAACAAATTTTAAATTAAGTGACCACTCTAAATTACGACGGGTCAAGGTTTTAAATAAAAACAAATCATGGGTAGCATAAGATGGAACAAAACGCAATTCTGTATACAACGTAAACAGGCCTATCATACAGTAAAAAGGCAAATGTTAAATACTTCAAAAAAAATGAATTAAAATTGAGAATAAACTCGTAGAGATGCACTCAACGAGACAGAAATCAAGATACGGGAGATTAGAGACGTATCACAAAATTTCCGGGTTGCAACATTTAATACAGTGGGGGCTATTGTCAACCGCTCTATTTAATTCAACGTGGCACGTGTCATCGAGAGCGACTGACTGGTATAATAATTGTGGCAAGAACAAACAATAATATTGTATGAGCAAAATATAGAAAAGCGATTTAAAAATAAATGAACATAAACTGTATGGTGATCGAGGAGGACAGAGCACTGTACACTAACAGACTTGAAGTACCAGAAATAAATGAAATAAACATAGTGAGGATATATAGAAGAAATAAACTAATAAACGAATAAACTAGGTAGTGAAAGGAGTGTATAGACAACGATGTATAAGAAGTATGTGTGGGAGTGGGAGTAGAAAGTAAAGCAGAAAACAGATCAACAAAGCAGAAAGGGGATCGTCATTAGAGGCAAGAGAAAAAGAAGAATGCCTCGTATTAAATAAATGGAAACAATAAGTTCACAAATTAGAGCAGTTTGCGGTAGGAAAGAGGGAAGGAAAATACGTGAACATGTCATGGGCATATACAATTTCTTGCTTTTGAAGTTTACGCAAAGTTGTAGGTAGTATTCTGCTAAATATATGGTAGAAAAACCTTTATCGTCTTTAACTATTCATCTAGCAATTCCTTTACACGCTTACACGCTTACAAACTTGACACAATTATACAATTGATATGGTATTAATTTACTCTATTTGAACATTATTTTCGAGTTGTTCTACTCTGTTTAACTTACTTGTTCTTGGTTACTTGAACGGTAAACGTACTTTTCTTGTGGATCATTATATTCTAACTACACGCTGGATCCCCGTTGATTTGGGTTAGAATCTCTAAAATTAATAATTTAAGGTGCAGGGTTAACTAAAGTATGATTTCGAGGAAGAAGTGTGGTGAGGTGAGGCCAGTCATAAACTTTTCCCAGAAACGTTGTTCGTAAACAGGATGAGCAGTTGATAGTTGCCTCTTGCTAATTAACAATATATATATATATATATATATATATATATATATATATATATATATATATATATATATATATATATATATGTGCTTCTTGGTTCTCGGGTTGTGAACCGCGTTGTAGAAATGTTCCCCGAAGGGTCGCTTCGACGTATCGGCAGAGTCCCATCTGCCATCTTCAGGAAGCTCTTCTAGGTCTCGCTGATTTAGAAGAACTGACTGACAGATTTTAGCCGCGAGAACTTACGCACCAACATATGCAATATATATATATATATATATATATATATATATATATATATATATATATATATATATATATATATGAAATATTAGGAATTCATGCGGTTGACAATGTTTGAGTTAGCAGGTAGATATAAACGTTTTAAACATGCGAATCTATAAAAGTTAATCAATGGAATAAATATGAAAAATATAAACAGCGTTATAAAATTTATAAGATGCATTATTTTTTTTAAAAAAATCTGTCATCCTCAATATAAATGTATGCCGGATTAATTGCTATGTAAAACACACGTTTCGTACGCGTATAATAAATATCAATACAAGGCTTTATAGGCCCGTGACATACCTATATAAATATATCATCTGTTATCGTGAAAATGTTACAAACATCAGTTTATTTTTATCTACAACGACAAATATTATTGATTTTCGAGGTGCGTCGAACGCAATTGATTTTGGAACAGCTGACATGATTTGACCGATACGACATGTGGCGTTTTTATACTTTATCCCCGTACGTCATGTCTTGTTTTGCATTGAAACTATTTCGTTTAAATAATTGTTTTCAACATTATTATTATTATTGATTGATCAATTTACAATTTGATTATTTGCGTAATTTTTGATTACTTTATTTTCGTTATACAGTTTAATTTTACTGCGTCAATTAATTTAATCACATTTAGCACATTTTCATTACTTTTCGTTACTTTCGCTCACCTAGTCTGGACAAATCAAGTCTGTAATGGTAAGCAAAATGAATGTTCTATACATGAGCAAACTTTAACTTTTTACTCAAATAGCGCTTTGAACCTCATCCATATTCGTTTTTAGTTCCACACTTTTTGCTTCTTCAGCAACATCTTCAAGTTTGGTAAGTTTAATAAGTTTAGTAACGTCATCACATAAACTTCTGTAGTTTGGTGGTACGTCGCAATCCAACATATATTACCAAGTCTTAACTTGTGAACTAAGACGTAACAGGTGAATAAAAACAAGAAAATATTTTTAAAAATCTGTTTATTATTGGCCATATAATTATTTATAAACAGCAACTACAATACAAAATTTACACACTATAATAATAATAATAACTGTAATATAGTATGAATATAATACAAAGGATTTACAAATGCGGGGAGGGCTTATGATACATCAAGGTTATATGCAAAAATATTGCTAATTTTGTTAACTCTTTAATCGTCCGCCAGAATAGAATTCAACAATGCGAGAAAAACGATGTTGGTGGAATGTTGTTGAACGAAGCAATTCCTAAAAAAGTTAAAAAACGATCAACTCCGCTCAACAACAATTTCTCGCTTATTTATTGCAATATGGAAACTGATCGCATATAGTATACAATATAACAAAAACAATCTTTACATGAGCAAATTTATACAAATTATGTACAGTCCTGAAAAAAACGCGAACGCAAAGCTACACAGGATTGTGGAAAGTCGAACCAAATGGAGCAAATAAAAGAACATTATTATCGACTGATAAGCACAGTGCGGTTTAACATAAAAATCCTACATCTAAGTCAGTCAGCGACGTTCCCACAACGAACTCTGCATTCGCGCCAGGAAAACAAACATTGGGTACAAAAATACACCGAATATGTTATTCTACATTTTCATACTGTACCAGGCCTCATAAAATTTTAAAATTCGAAAACTCTTAAATATACGGACAGTCCGATCTAACTTTAATATTATCATAAAGTTATTCTAGTACATTGAAAGCACACGTAGGGGGACGCAGACCGCGTCTCAATATCATTATTATTAATATAAGAATATCGATGTTGCTCGCTACTCTAGTTGTAAATTTCAAAAACGATATACACTATTTTATTTACTTATATAAAGTTTGTGCATCGACTTCAGATACATTAAACGAAGAATCATAAGCGTATATATGCAATACTCGAAATAGTAATTACACGTTTAACACATAGAAACCATATTTACAACAATCAATATGTGCATACAAAATTAACCAAAATGCCCGACCATAGCAGCACAACAATCCTAGCCTACAGGATTTTTTATCATCGACGCTCTACCTCTAACAACCCACAGTGCTTTTTTTCAGACAGCTGTACAGACTTAGATATCAAATAGTTTTAAGTACTTCTGGACGAACGGAATAATAATAATAATAATATATTTATATATATTGACTAAATATTAAGATTTATTTAAAACATGATTTAACTAAACTCATTCTCGAAAAAATAATCTAAATGTCCGCATTGGCAGTAAGTGGAACAATCAGCTGTTGCCGAAGGCCATCCTGAAAATGCGCCCGGACCAATTTAACAATAAAAAGCAGTAGACTACGGACTTTTTTGAAAACGAAACATTAGTCATCGAAAGATGAATCACAGCCTGATTTTGTGTGTCCCGCCCGTTTGGAGGCGGAGTCATAGGTGTCGAAATCTATGCCGGTGTCTACCCGGATCGACATAATCGTACTGGGTCTAGGCACTAACAACTGGTTGAATCCGGGGGGAAATACGAATTGGGATTGAACATAAAGCGACGCGGTACAATGATAAATATATAAAATAAAATGAGATCATATTTGGGGTTAATAATAATAAATGACGTACGTACAATCAACTCCGAAAGGAGGCGGAGCAATTCGACTGCACTGGACTGTACAGCGTACAACGGTATACTTAAACGGTGATTTTCAAATCACGCGTGAACGTTACGAACCTACAGTCTTTTAATCTCAGTTCAAAACTTTGAAAAGAGGCCTCGGTCACCCCAGACCGTTCCCGAAATGGCACCGTTCATTATGTATTCGGAAACATCGGCAAAGTCTAGATGAGGAGATGAATTATTGGAAACCGATCCTAAAGCATCCATGTCATCGAACTGATCAAAGTTAAAATCGCCAGTAGGAGGCAATAGATCCGTGAGAGTGGCTAAATCGTCTAGGGTCGTGTCGTGGATTCTGTCGTCCGGTTCTTCCTTGACGTAACTGGAAAGTGGTGGTATCCGCATGTCGGCATCGACAAGCATAGAATCGTCGTAAAACGACGCACTTTCCGGAGAATCCGGAGTTTCGCACGAAGGACTTGACGGCACTTTCGCATGCGTGGTGAGGAAATTCAGCTCAGAGCTTGTTATCGTTGCTTTCGGGCCGTTCGTCAGTCTTATCTTCAACTTTGAAGTGACGTCAGATAAGCCGTCGCGTCTCACCGGACACCTCGACAGCGAATGGCTGCTGCTGTTATTGTTACTGTCGCTTTTCAGCGATTTTGAGCTCTTTCTAGGTTTCTTCGGCGTTGAATTCGCCTTAGGGACAGGCTTCGTTGACTTTTTCCTGGGACGATATTTATAATCTGGGTATTCTCTTTGATGCAACTTGCGCAACCTTTCGGCCTCCTCAATGTACGGCTGACGAGAGGCGTCGTCCAACAACTTCCATCTGCGACCAAGTTTTTTCGAAATTTCGGCGTTGTGCATGTCCGGCTGCGTTTCGCAAATTTTTCTACGCTCTATCTGCGACCACACCATAAACGCGTTCATGGGCCTCTTGATGTGGTTCGGATTGTTTTTCTTCGTCTGTAACAAACAGAAACCAACTTTGAAAAAGTGCATTCAATTAAACAAATATCAATAAATTACATAATTTCTATATAGGAATTCGCAAAAGTTACAGATTTCATTACACATACATCTCTGCTCCGCTCACAATCTCTAGATAATAATCATCAAACAATTTGTTTAGTAATAACCCACAGTGTTATCTACTTATTGATTGGTACCTCGACAGATCTGTGGTAGATTTATTCCAGCATTCATTATCATCAAAAAACTTTATACAAGTGCCCGGTCAAATCAAATTCAAAATCGTTATCATTACGAACATTATCTCTGAAGTAAAACTGGAATGACTTCGACTGAATTGTGCACCTTAGACTTTACGATTATCAGACGTGACGACTTAAGTACCCCAGTGAGACTATAATAAAATATATTATTATTTAATCTTTTACAGTTTGTGCCATAAGAAAAAAAATTAAATTGGTTCCTACAGAACCCTTAAAATTGAAAAAATAGACTAGTCAGTCTATCGTATGTGTCGTCGAACTATTGTAAGTTTGATATATATCTATATATGCGTGTATATTAATTGTTAATTTTCATCTTGTGACAATGACGATGATGATACGCTATTCGAGTATACATCAAATCCTCAAATCGCGTGAACGCGCACACTTCCCCAACGTCGCGACGAACACAACCTGAATAATCACGATCCTATTTATATAAATGAAACGCGACACGTCATAGTTTATGTACGCGCAGAAAAAAAACTAATAATCGTGACTTAGTTCCTGTTAAGATTCAAGCAATCTCCCAGCCACGCCATTTATCAAGTGGTGAGGCAAGGACACACAGACAATACCTCCCAAATAAGGCTGATGTCCTTTCACGAACGCCAAGTTTTGTACGCGCAAGTCCGGAAATAATAATGTTTTCCTCACATTCACCTCGCACCAAGGCTCAGACTTACGTGATATATTTACCTATGTCTATTTACAAAATACATAAGTAATATTGCTTCGTCTAGGCGAGAGTTGAATATTTAACGTCGTCCGGAACGAGTTTCGATTTTAATGGTTAATAATGCACACGTATGCGCTGAAGCTCGGATTGAGCACACCGCCAATTGTACAGCGGCCATATACTAAAATGGTTTGAATAGAAAACATACTTCACGTTATCTATGTTTGGCATTTTTTGTATTACTATTGAAATTTGTTTTCCCGTTGTGGTTATTGAAATATTTCTTTCTTTGCTATTTTTCCGCGTTTGGTTTAATAATAGTTCGTTTAAGATTATATTTTATTGCTCGTTGGTACTAGATATCTTATATTTATGTGCATTTTCAACGATGCTATCTTGTATTTCATTTTCTCATTAGCTGGCACCAAATAACTAACAACATGTCGATCGACGAATAAAAGTAAATTATGACAAATTATTTTATAATAATTTTATTCGCCTACAAATTCAGTCGAAATCCGTACGAGATAAGTAGCACACATGCGACCGCTTCCGAAATTGCTGAAATTGTTTCGTTTGTTATGAAGTGCGTGACGAAGCGATGTTAGTTCTTCATACGACGAAGTCTTGCGTGCGAACCTCCGTGCGTATGCAAATGAGATATGTTACGGTTCTAAAAGGTGTGATAGGGAAATAAAACTATTCCATAAGGTTTCCCCCTTTTTTACAACAAATCAAATACGTCTACAAACTCAACAGTAATAAAACGAACATTAAAAGAAAAATCAAAACCACAAATGGAGATTTATTTCAACAAACCATCACACGCCAATAATCGTACAATATTTGTTGTCGAACCGGTGTAATTGAATGTGTGCAATCCGCAGAGATTATGAAAGCGCCCAGCTTTACAAATCGCCGGCATATGTGTACAGCCTTGAAAACAAGGCTTTTCTAAATATAGTGTAAAAGTCGTACAAGGGTTAATTTCACAATTTCCTACGTAGTGAGATGTTGAAGGTTTTCAACGCCAGCGAAACGTCCATAATTATATCATGGATTTTAGCTGTTTTCCGATCGAAATACTCGTACGTTACACGACGAACCGCAGGGAACGTGCAAGAACAGCTGTAGAATAATCTCGTTATAAAAAAATACCCCAATCGAAGTTAATCAGCTTGTGACGTAATCTATTTGCAATATGTAAGTTTCTAAATATAATTGTGACGCATGCGGAGATTTTATCAAATCCTATCAACCGCAGGTTGTCTATAAAAACTGCTCGTATATAACTAATGAATTTTATTATTACCAGTCCGTTCTTATTTGTGAATTATAATCTCCAAAATCGCTAACTAAATACAGTTTTATATGAAGTTAGAGTGTATAATGAGCATTGAACCTCAAGGTAAAATTCCAGAACTCACTGGCGTGAACTATCGTCCATTTAGCCTTCCATTATTACATTACATAAAAAACATTCGGTTTTAAAGCATAGATTGCAAATAAAAATTATAACCAAATTATTTGTAAGAATTTTATTCAGGAATTTATGCTTAGTGATGTTTTAAATATATTTAGTAAAAAAATTAATATTAATTGAAATTATTTCTTTGGTCAATCATTTTAGGACTACGAGAATCCTGCGAAGTACTCAGTTCAGTCCCACGAACTAGTTAGTATTAATTTGCTTGAAATGAATGTTAATTATATTTAGTAGGACAGCAACAATTATCAGGATTTTCCATATCTAACAAATACATTTCAAAACGGAATGGAATTCAAGCACATTTCCTATTCTAATTGATTACCTAACATTAGTTCATATATTTATTGATAAGGCTTTCGCACTTTGTTCAAATTATTTGAATCAAAAGCATTATTTGCCTTTGGGTCCATTGGACATAACTTACTCTTCATCTACTCCCTATCCTAGTTGAAAATACCGTGGAAATTCACTGTAAACATTTTAATCCATCCACCAAGAATATCGCGTTTATTGATTTTGGAAAAAATAAACTACGAACAGAGATCAGGACACAAAATCAGTTCATACCAAACACAATTAGAGGCACATTAAATTAGAAAAAGCGGTACCAAGATAAACGAGCGATATTTAAAACGGTTCCTGAACAAAAAGTAAATGTTCTTTTTCTCATAGGCAATGGAAACTTGAAAGCAAGATGCTCTAATACCCGATGTGATTAAAAATGCGTATGACAGCAGTCCATCAAAATTGTGGAGATTGCGAGCCAAATGGCATGGTAACAGGAATATTGTATTTGTTTCAAGCAGAGTGAGCCAATATTGAAGACCTACTTTGCATTGCTTTGGGGATGATGATGAACTCAAGCGCCGTTCTTGAGTAACGAATATATGAGGACATTGCCGACAGACATCTTTGACGATGGGATAAGGACACTGAGTAATGCGGTGCCATATGTGGAAATTAATAAACTATGAAAAATAGGGTAACTATGTAGATATTATGACACATAAGACAAATAAGAAAATCAACAAATCACTACATCTTCAAGTAATAATATAAAAAACGTTTATATTTCTCGTGTAGAATTAAAAAAAATAAATAAATATTTTTGTCATCATGGCACGCTGTAACAGATGTAAAGTGATATCAAGTTTTCTTCTTCACCCTTCATCATTTCCGCTATCTAGCATCATGTTTATTTAAGACCTTCAGGAGCCTATTACATCTTTTTATAATTCGCCTTCCTGAACACTTGCTTATCTAGGCAACTTGATATTTAAGTGAATCAGCATAACTTCCACATCCATTACAAATTCCCTATCCGGCTAATCCTGATTCACAATCGATTTTGTTAGAATTCCATTTATCCATATTATTTGATCTCTTTCGGCGTTGATTGGTTTCATCCAGATAAGTATACAATGGATTATAGATGACAAGTCATGGCAAATCATGAGTATATAGCATAAATAATTTATTTTTATACCACTTGTGGCTATTAGTAGCTAACGTAACTTGTACGAAATTTATTCCACTGATTTAGGGTGTACTATTGCTATGGAAACGTCACGGATGATGATGCATCGTGAGAGCAACCTGAAGCTTCAGCACACGACTCGTTAGGGTAATTAAAACACCCACCGCCACGGTTCGGAGCCCCGCGAGTATTTCCAAAACTTGGAGGAGGCCGCTCGCCCGTTTTAATCAGAGTTAAATTGCGTATCGATTTTCAATTTGTCCGCGCATTTTTCGCCGCTCGCAAAGCGCGTATGCAATTTAAATGTTGGTGCGGCATAGTAACAATTTGCGACGTGTGGCCTTATTGATCACCGATCGCGCTCACGTTGCGATAACGGGCCGTAATTTAAAAAATGGGCGATATTTCGGCAACAACGCGAATATACACCGCATAATGAACGGGCGGCGCAATAAAATAATTCCGGGATTAATGGAATATACGGCGCGGGTGGCGAGAGATGGCGGCACCAACCTGCACAATTGCACACATATATACTTGGTTTATTATTTGCCATGAAATGCGTTTGCCAACATTAAAACGACTGGGTTTTACGGCGTAACATTTTAACTATCCGATTTTTTCCCGAACGCCGTGATTATTTTTTCAACGTGAAATTTATGGGAATACTGTCGGAACATAAACGTAGGTATGAAGTTATGATTTATGTCAATTTCTCTTAATTATCCAATGCGTATGATTTAGAAATTAAAAAAGGATAAGTTCCCATAATTTTTGTTACTTTCTCCTCGCATGCAGCCATGATAGCCACCGTGACTATGGAGTAATTTTGTAAATAAATACGTAGCATTATTCATAGCAATTAAGTGCAAAATATCATGAACAAACGGAAATAAAAAAGATAATGAAAACATTACTATTTTTTTACTACCTAATGTACCATTCGATACTTTATGGAGCGACCGTGTATAAAATTACGAATATTGCCCAAGTGCACCAACGTACATCAGTTATAATTCTCATTTTGCTATATTACAAATATTTCAAATCATGCTGCTCATTTAAGCATTTTAAGTCATACGCAATTCACAAGCAGTTATTTAATTTTGCGATTTAAAAGGTGCCTCATAAATGTGTTTAATCTAAGTGAAGGTCCTCAAGTTTTGGAAGGGAAGGTAAAGCCTTAAAGCTTTGCAAGTGCAATATGACTATGGTCGGGATCTGAAAAACTTTGCTCAGGTACAAATCCGAATGACCAACGTATAAAGTCTATGACGTTGATATCAACAAATACTATCTGCTATATGAAATGGTACATCGAAATTAATGAATAATTTTAATTTGATAGCCAAAATCAGCTGTAAATTTTAATCAAATTGTACCCATTTTAACACGTAGGTTCATTCTCAAGTCAACTAAAATTTAGTTTGTACAATATGTGAAGCAATCTAAGACGAAATGCATCATCTGAATTTGCAGACGATCATGTGCTGGATTCAACAGTAATGCAGATGGCCCAAACAGTTAGTTTTGTATGGATAGTTATACCTAGCGTGTTTTAGAAATTAAGGATGTAAGGATGTCCCTACCAATTAGGTGTAGTTTTCACCAATTACCCCTTGAAAATACCAGATGTCCCCACCAAGAGGGTACAGTTTTCACCAATTCCGCGTTGAAAATGCGCCCGTTAATCATCATGAGTCATATTCATTATGCATAGGCCGAGTGGCTAAGTAAGCAATTCGTAGTTCCATACAACAATTTCTTATATAATACATCAACTTATGACTTTTGGACGTGAATTCTTCTACTAATCAAGTTTTCTCGAAAGGTAGGTAGGTCTGTAGTTGTATACCCTTGTGAAGATATGTAATTTTAGATATAACATTTCTGGTCAAGGAGGAATTAGCCGGCCGCCACAGATCGTATCAAACTTCCATACATGTCTTGATCTTGGTACCTGAAGCAAGGTTAATATAAACGAAAATGTTTGTTCCGACCTTCTGCCTGCGATATCACTATCACACTTCCTTGCAGGAAACGCGTAATTTCAACTCCTTTGCCATTACCGTCGCTTGAATACTTTTAGATAGCACATTTAATTACCATTTTGTCGCTGAAAACGTAACGCTTTAAAATCACCATCAGATAACCGCATAACTCGCATGCGACTGCAATAATAACTATACGAAACGAGTTTCGTTTCCAATCGATAATTGGATTAGTACCTACGTGCAAAATTGTTCGAATTCAACACCACCTACTTACACATGCACATGCAATAATATTCTGTTGGGTTAGTCATCAGAAAACATTGCAAATCCGAGAAAGATAAAAATCTAGCAATTACTAGAGAAAGTGTAAAAACTGACTTTGAATGTTATGCAATCCGTTTGCAATACGCCATGCGAATCAAATTACGGTGAATATTTATTTTACGCCAGCGTTACAAAATTAATTAATATTTAGTGTAGTTGCGGCAATAGGGTTCTAATTGAGGTCATCCAAACACATCGCGCAGATTGTAGTTATTACAGATTTGATGTGCGTCGATGGTGCGAGGTAAAAATGATTATTTTTAGGAGGTTGTGTCGTGTCCAAGGTGACATCACGTTAGCGCAACAATAGTGTTTAATAAATTTGAAACTACGGCTGTCACCATTGAGGTGACTGGCATGTACACGCAAGTCGTAAAAAATAAAGTCAACGTTTACGAAAGAAACTACAAGGGTTTTACGGCGATCTAGTAGTCCATGAACCGTATGACCTGCTACGATCCACCTCATATCTCAGTTGTTTAGTCGTGCTGTTGTTTCTCGAAGCACACTTGATTTATTCCGAAACCAGTTCTTGCAGCGAATCCTCTAAGTGAGGTTATTAGGCATTTTATATTTCGAGTTTGAGTTTTATTGCGTGGATTACGATACAGATGATGAATAGCCACGTCCTGCAAGATACTGCCTGAGTTTTATACGTTTTCAATTATGCACTATTTTATATTAATTTATTATTTACCGTTACGCATGAGTCGATCTTCGACGTTACCTATGGTCGAAAGGAAAAAGTACAGTTTATCTATCTTGATGGCTTATTAATGCCCGGTTTCACAAACGCTAATCGGTCGTTAACGGTTCGTTAACAACTCGTCAAAATTTTGACGATTCCTTAACAAGTCTTTAATCAATCGTCAAATATTTGACGATTGGTTACCTTGACGAACCGTTAAAAGTAAAATTACCATTGTTTTGGATTTCACAGACAATAACGAGTCTTTAAAGGCTTGTTAACTAATTCACCAGTTGACAATCGTTTGTGAAACCGGGCATAAGTTTACTTCCTATAATTACGTCTAATGCTCGATATATATGGCTAATGACCCGAATAAGTTCACTTAATTGCCAATATCGGCCGATCTACTCTATATGACCATTATAAATTATGAATAAACAGGAAAACTCTCACAAAATGATGTATGTAGAACGTGGGATATTCGCTTCGCTTGGAATAGGCATTTGAACGAGCTCGCCCATGAACTACGCTCTCTTTCAAACATTTTTATTTTTCGATTTATCTATACATCACACACGAATAATGCCAACATTATTGATTGTCGGTGTTTTATCAAAACTCATCGGTACTTCAAGATGGGAATAAATTTAAGTGGACGTAAATAAAAATCGAACGGTGTGTACTTGAAACTTCCATGCAGCACATGTAAAGATGTCGGCTTATCACGCATCATGCATGGAACGGCTTTTGTCGACTGATGGATTCTTTTTGATCTCAACAGAGACAAATCTCATTGCACTTGACACAAACTTATAATAAGAACACACGTTTAACATGCCGACGTTATTCTTAGTATGCAACGCATCGGGCTGAATGAATTGGAGTTACGTACTGTACGAAATTTATTTTTTGGTTTACAAAAATTGGAACAAATATTGACTTTGTTAAATTTTTCGATTTAATCACTTTCTATAAAACAAACTATTAATACTACACGATTTTCCCACATAATCGATAAAAAAATATTTTTAATATTTAGAAGTTTATAATTAATTTAAATTGTTAAACGCAATCATCTTTATATCAATCATGCCGTTGATAAATATAATTTTACATGTAACGGAAATTAAATAAAATGTTAATTTTTGCCGTATAAATAATTTAATAGCTTCGAACGGTTAAGAGTAAAAATATTGCGAAGGTTACGTGAGCAGTTCCGACTGGTAAAGGTCACAATTACTAAATTTTTACTACGAGCTGTAGCTAAGCCGACGGTAAGAGACAGACAATGTGACTCACGAAGACCTTGAATAGAGCAAACACCTCAGCAGCTGATTACTGTCACTATATCGCTTGAAAATAATCCTATACCACACGGAGCTTTCTAATGTCAAACGGTAATTAAAATACACTTTATTCGAATACGTTCAATTATAATTATTTCCCGTATCATTTTTACGCGATGTTGTACAATTAATTATACCAATTAGTTTTTATTTATAATTCGAAGTCATCAACCACAATTTTAACTAATAAAACGATTTGTCTCAACAAAAATGACGATATTCACCCAACATGAAAAAAGTTAAAATTTCAATTCATTATGATAATAATAATAATAGAGCATAACATTAATTATTTCCAGAGTTAAACTTGTTGAAACGTGTTTTGATTATGCACAATCCAGGTATGTTATTAATATTAATGTGGGAAGTACTTATTACCTCTTTAAATGTATTTTAATTTAGCTGAATTGAAAAACGTTTTCAAACTGAATTATTTTTCTGACTTTTGCTTTTGAAAGTAAAAAAAAGTTCAAAGGCTCCTACCCAAAGTAGTTATAAGATACTGAATAATCGCCTTCATGTTGGCATGTTGTTAATAAAATCTGCTTTATATAAATTTAATTAAATCTGGGGTGTCGCACTCCGATCACTTCGATTTACATCAAAGAAAATTTTATCTTGCGTCAAATACTTTAAAGACGTGTTAAAATGATCACAAACAAGTTGTTTGCGATCGTTTTTATCAGCCAAGGACAAAAATCAACAAAACCTACCTGAGTGGCATCAGAGTAGGGAGTTGCAGAATTTTCGTCTACGAGTTGAGAACCAAATAATTGAACCCTATTATTATTAGGGCTCTCCGATCTAGCCGCATCCATATTTTGTTGTGGAACCATATCCTATGTGTGAGCACTCACTACACAAATGTTCGTAATAGTTCACTTCAAAAAAGTCGATGTATTTTTGCCAGTGTTACTTATAACCCGCTGTGTGTTGTTACCATGCCGTTACTGAACGTTGCTGCGGTACTATCGCGACTAACCACTATTCCAGAGTTACTGAGAGTTTTCAATTTCTAACTGATCCAGCTGTTCGCCCCCCACTAATACCCCACTCCGACATGCGCACTCCTGAACCAGCTGATCGCGATACACTTGTTTTCTTATTTTTGCCTCGTTTTTCCGCGATGCGTGTGACCAAAATTAAACCAAATTTAATATCACTAGTTTAACGCATTTAATTTCGCATGCATACAGCGCGAAAACTCATAAATCGTTGACATGATACGATGAGTTTCCTATACCTATATATAAATTTATGTACTATGTACGCAAAAAAAGATTAGATTAAGTTAAACAAAAATACCACAAACTTTTATCTCTATGAAAATGCTAACGAAAGAAACATCACGCACACGAGCGCACGCTTAACATTATAACTCGTACCGTATTTACATCACTACTGATCCCCACCACTTAGGCACTTTCCCGTTCTGCCGTTTGATGTTGATGGCAGCACAAGGTTGACGTTAAATCAAACGAAAATCCCAGGCTTGACGAAACAATCAAATTAATGTATGCCGGTTAATTATACGTATTTGATAAGTTTTTGCGTTAAATTGAATAATAATAATTGTTTGCTCTATTTTAACTGTAATAACGCATACGGCTTAAGAATTTTCTACCTTAGCCTATACTTAATGACTCCATGAGTAATCTTGTGGTCTTGCGAAGAAATTAAAGTATTGAAAAATGCCAAACTTAGTAGTTGAAATGAATCATTGCGAATAATTAATAAGCAATTGACGAATTAATAACTGATGTTCAAAAACTACCTCATATCTTTATTCTTAATACTTTTTTTCATTCTGGCGGTGGAATTCATTACGTCCGCAAACAAGACGTGAAATTGTCTAATAATCTGTTTTAGCGAAGCCTTAAGGATTATAGATTAAAATTATTAACCTAGTTCATTAACAAAACGGAATGCAAAATAAATTTTTATTAAGCGTTTTGCATCTACGTGGAATACATTTTTGAAGACAACGTAAACAAAAAAATAATTTCTAAATCAATTCCTAGGGTACACACTTGACTACATCCAATAAACTGATCATATATGTTGTGCTATTTCCGGACCAAATTTGGCGAAATTCCTTCTGAGAAATATATATTAATCACGACGAAAGTGATATCAGGTGTATGGGTTCGAGTGTGTAACTAAGATGTCGAGGCCGAAAATGATTAAATATGTTAATAAAAAATAGACTTTAACCTCTAAAAAGCAACGCATTTAAAATATGAACAAATATGGTGAAATTGCAATTATTGTTCGATTGAGATAATGGAAGATAATGAAAATAATCAGTCTGGCTTAAAGATTTTTTAATTGTTGAACCTGGAAGTGCCACGCTATCTGGGAGTACAGCAAACCGATAAGTTGCAGTCCTAAAATAACGTAATATTTTTTCGGTCAACTTGTGCTACATATAAACGTCTCTAGTTCAAATTTGAGCAACATTTTAAAAACACAAAATTATCCTAATAAAAACTTCCAAAAATATTGAAGTGGTTGTAATCTTTTATTTAAATATAACAGCAACAAAAATATAACGAAAATTAAAGTTATTCTTGATTCGGGGTTAAATCGATCACTCATTGAAAAAAACGCCTTCAATCAATGAAATGAAATATATTAGACAGATAAGCGTCATATGGCTGCTAATGATGGATAATGACTTACAATTAAAAATATATTAAATTAAATATTAAATACAAAAATATGCTGTTTGCCCTTATCTATAGCAGTATCGACAAAACCGATAGATTTTAATTTTGTGCCCTTTGTTCCACTTCACATTCAGCAACATCGGGAAATATGAAACAGTCCGATTTGTTTTCCTTCCTCAATCTCATGAAATTTACATGAACACGTTCTTCATTTCGTATTGCAGTGCCATGTTTAAACATATTTGTTTCAATAAGTAAATAAAAATAAAATACATTTCTCTAAAACTTAATCTCCCACATCTGCGCAGGTTGGGTTAATTAATTCGTGTTTCCTTAAGCTGTGTAGTTCTCGTCGTCTTGGATGTCATCTTCCTTACCTTCAACATTCGCGAAACAAGCAAAACTTTTTCCAAATTCTGTGTTTCATTTTCCTGTATTTTTTCTTTCTCTTTGTGAGAAGACATGTTACCGAAGGATTAACTGATTATATATCAACATCCTGCTCTTATTTTGGAATTTTAGACGGAACTACCACTGAAACTGTGTTCAATATAATCATAGTATTCTCGATCATTCAGTCTTACCAGTGTTGTCCAACTGGTAATCTAGTGAAGAGAATATCTTCAAAGGTAACATCTTAGCTAGAAATACTAAGTTTCACACTTTAATCGTTTTTTAGCTTTCTACTGAAGATGGCAACTTAGTCGCCGAAATAGATTTGTTAAAATCAAGTGTGGTAGGGTTTGCTAAATTTATAAATTTTTATTTATAAGTTATTTTCTTTTCAAGGACGTATATGTTTTCCACACCAAAGACATCAAACGCAAACAGAGAGTACTAGGAAAACTATTCTAATATTATTTTCTTCAGAATATACCCGGTAGATTTCGGTAGATTTTGCAACGTTTCCAGGGAACGTCGTCAAAATTGCTTTGGTCATAATTGATCAGATTTGTTGGCGGAATATCCTGTAATGTGGTTCATAGATTTTCGAAATAATTTTATAAAGATGCACATAAGTACTGCAACCGAATGTTGTTATCTCGAAACCGTCCAATGATTTTGCCTTGTCGATCTGTATATGTTTTGCTAAATGTTGCAAATATATTTCCAATAGTGGGAAATCCCAATAAATATTACAACTGATCTGATTCAAATCCTCTGATATAGAACAATAAGTTGAGTGGCCATCATATAAAACGTAACGTCCATTGCAACAATTGTGTGGCCAGGAATCCAGCATGGTCAGCGACCAATCACGAGACTGTTTCAAAATATGTTTAGTTGCTATTTTCGTTCGTTTTCTAAATATATTGAATCACTCTATTTACTACCTTATTTAAAACAAATTAAACAGAGATCGATTTTACCATACGTTGCGCAAAGCCACCCTGCATAATACAAACGGACATAGCAAAATAATGTTGATATTTAAGATTACAATAATGATGTTAAATTTATCTTGGATTACTATTCGTGTTTTAGAGGGCGCGAAAAATTTTAAAACAAACTTTTCATTATCAAAGTGTGTACTATTTACTTGTCTAAAGATTCATGCTTAGACATTTGAAAACGTTAATGAGCACGGTTTGGTGTAAGACGCTTCAAAAAGCTTACGAAAACACTAATAATGACTTTAAAAACCAAAGGAAAATGATGCATAAAAACGCGTTAAACCTTTCTGGATAGCAATCAGGTAATTTTTATAATTCTACATACAATAGAAACAACAGACTGTAATAATTGCAATGCACATTTTTCTGCGATGATCGAAGAAATATGATTCAAATTAAGAAAATATGTAATGTAACATCAATAAGAAAATATATTAATTATGAAAATGTGTGTACACGTTTTGAACTCCCCTAAGCCTATTCTGACTATTTTGGGCACGATGCCTATGTGTCGGTGTGTCTATGCGCGCTTTACCGCCCAAACCATTGCCGCCAAAAATTATGAGATTCTAAGATTTGTATATAACAGGGAAAAAATCTCTGCGGACCACTGCAGATATTTTTCAGCAGATGTAATATTGATTATGTCTGATGGTGGTAAAGAGTTTGATATTTTTTTAAATGAAATAGAAAGTTATATAGGATATAATAAAAATTACAAGTAGGAAGTTATATACGATTTAATAAAAATTGTTTTTATTTTTTATTCTCATTTTCCGCCAAATTAATAAACAACATTGATACAGGTATATTAGTTAAAACTTACAAGATTAATACATTAATGGAATATCTAAGCAGTTCTTAAAGGTTTGCTAAAATATTCATATTTACTATTATGTACCTGTAAGCCATCTATTTTATTTATTTTTATAAAACTTAAATACCGTACAATATACAAAAGATTTAATTTTACTGTATCCGGTAGAAGTATAAAGGTATCCGAGGAATCGTTTTTGTAAACGGCAATGTTAGCTCAGTGTTAATCTATTGAACGTTAGCTTGCGTTTCTGGGGACTCCATTGTTCGGTTCTAATTTATTAATTCTAAGAAATCATTGCAGCGAATATGTAACTGTCTCTTTACATTTCTAGAATGTATTCGTTTTAATATGACTAATGTATGTAGCAAAAGTTTTGGGAATATTTTCCGTATTATTTTTTTCCTATTTTCCTGTAAAGCAATCAACTTACCATTGGATATTGGGAAAATGTCCTGCAAGTTAGAATTGCGAAAAAGTATTTACAATGTGGTTGGACAAATGCCCAAACGTGACATGGTCGCCATTTATAGAAACCAAAATATTTCTAAGACAATAATTTATTGTGTCATTAAGGAATGTTTGCCTTATATGAATCTTCCCAAAATGGGTCGCCCTTGAGTTTTGAATCATGAAAGGTGTCAGAACTTCATTGAATCTGCAAGAAATAGAAAAGGAGTTTCAACGAGAAGATTAGGCCGAAGATTTCACATTTATGACAGCCAAGAGCGAAATTGCCAGAAATAATTTAAAATATAGAAAGCAACAAAATTTGTAAAGTACACGGCAGCTCAATTAGAGGGGATTCCAAGATACTACAGAAAATTAAGATTAGAATATTTCAGAAACGATGCCATGATAATTTTAGACGACAAAAAATAATTTACATTATCTAACTCCGAAATAAAATGAAACGGAGGCTTTTATACAAACAACATTGAGGACGTACCTAATGATCCAAGGTATATGAAAAAGCGAAATTTCAGGACAAGGTGTGATGCGCTATTTCGGAAGCTGGTTTCTCAGGACCTTATGTTGGGGGTTAGGGGCGAAGCTGTAAATGTAGACATTTATATTCGAAGATGCCTCCCCAAATTAGTAAATCCCAAGATTGATTAAGGCAACAAAATATCCCTTTTATACCTAAAGAGGATATCCCACCGATCGTGCCACAGGCTTATAGAAGAGTTTTACTTTACTCGGTTACTTTACTGAGTAGAAAAGTTTGCGACGGTCGTTGGGAACCCCAAAATGAAGAAGAACTACGACGAAGAATCTACCCAAAGATACGAGAGTTTAACCCATTTACCGTACAAAGGTCCAAAGGGAGAGGCATTCGCAACAAATTGAGAACCACTGAAACCCATGGCCCTTTAGCTGCTATTTAATACTCCTTCTGTCCCAAATTATGGTATACATTTCTCTGATTTTATTTGTACCAAATTATTTGAAAATTTATTTTATAGTAAATTGTAAATTGTAGAGAAATGTATACTATAATTTGGGACAGAGATAGTAAATTATAATTATAGTTAAACCTTCACTGAATCGTTTTCTTTACCTACAAATTAAATAAAACAATTATAGTTTGACTAATTATATTTCAAAAATGTTCCCAAAACTTTTGTTACATACCTTAGTGCCGACACGATACGTTCAAGAAGATACCAGACCATGGTATCCTCTTGAACGTTACGTTTCCAAATTTAAAAACATTAATTATAAGGAGCCCAATATTTCGCAGAAAACTTGAAATAATGGCAAAAATATGAGAATACAGTATTAATGATCTAAACATAGGTGATTATATCTGCTAATCTGTTGACTCGACTTATCCATACCAATAATTGTACGCTATATACCCTACCAACAGCTATTTAGAGAACATTTCTACAAATAGAAAATTATTCACGTGATACATTGGCGAAGATTTTATTCGATAAAAAGTATTAATACTACGTGTGGAATAGAGTCCAAGGAAAAGGCAAACGCATAACAACACGGCTAATATGACATGAAAATATAGAGATATACGACAACAAAATTATACATAATGAATATGTATTGTGTTGGACACAAACTTGGTATGCCAGCAGCAATGAAAAACTGTTTGGAACCAGCAATTTAGTTGAGTTTTGCAGCAAATGTATGTACCTTTTTCGGCTTCAATAAAACGGTAGTCTGCTTTAAAATCAAACTTGCCAATAAATTTTAGGGCACAAAAGTCTTATTTGACATCAGATGAGCAGCATATGTTCTGTATCAATACAATTTTATTTTACATACTTTATTAGATAGGAACATCACTTCGTAAGGAGTGATACTAGAACAGAAGTCTATTATATGTATTTTATATATTATATATATTCACAATACGATGGAAAAATATTTGTCCGTTCTTATTTTTTGGCATGAGAGAACTATTACCTAAAATTAACAAATTCATGCAAGATCCTCAAACATCATCATCATCACATTAAATTTCCGTTCACATTTTTATAAAAAAAATATAATAATAAGTTTTCTTCAAGAAGTAGATATAATTTGGAAATATATAAAACGGAGTTTAATAGTAACCATGAAGTAGACGCAAAAGAATAAAAATTGAGCTTCGTTTCAGCATGCTTCAAGATAAACTCTTTTATTTCAGCACTTCATATATATGTTAAATATGTGAAGATTTTTAATTTCATAATATAATCGATTGTTTAAAGTTGCATATAATTTAAAATGTGATAATTAAACCAACATTTTATTGGCAAATAAAACGTTTTTTTACTTCCACAATTATTATCAAATTCTATACCACAGGCATTAAATGCCTAGGGTTGCTTTATCGTTTTCTCTGGCCTTCCAATCTCTTATAAATAATACTTTTATGTCTTCTTCCATTGCAGGCAACCACGCTTTCCTTGACCTTTCTCGCCCTGTGGCTGTGGTATTCTACCTAGCAACACTGTTTTAGTAACTCAGCATTATGGCAGTCGCTTCAAATGGCCCAGCAAACGTAATTATTGCGTTTTCACTATAGTCATTATATTAGTTTCGCCATAGAGTTTATTTATTTCCGCATATGTCCTTCTCACCTATTCTTCCTCATTTTTTTCCACCTCCAATTTTCCAGCTTTCTATCTTCTCTCTTGTTGTTTCCCTTTGTTTAGTGTCAATGTTTCACACGCATATGTCACTGTATGTGTAGTAACTGGCTTGTAGATTCTATTTTTTGTGTTCCTTGAGAAATTTTCCGAATTTAACAATTTGTTCACAGCTCATGTTGCCTTGATTCTCGTTGTTAGTCTTAAGGGCTTCCAAGTAAATTCCGTGTACTCGTTTAAATTTATATTCCTTTCCATTTCCCATTTTTATTATAAGATCCGTTTCTCTTTCATCACCTCTCATACTTCCCAAAACCATATACTTTGATTTTTGCTCGTTTACTTCTACGCATGATTACCCTGCCCTTTGTATGTCCCACTGTCACTAAGCCTATGAGCTTACTTACTTGGTATCTGTAAATTTCCCATGCATTTATATGTTTGTTTCCTTATGATTGAATCGTACGCCTGCCTAGAATCTATGAAAACCGCGTGCAGCGTTACTTTATGCTCGTTGTTCTGAATTAGATTTGATCTATCGCTGATCTGTCCCTCTTGAACCCACCCATTGATATTCCCAAGTTGCTTTTTCTATATATCGTCTCAATTTATTTCATATACAGTGGGTTATTTTGTTACACATTACATATATATTACTTATTTATATAAGGGAACTATAATTTCGTTTGTCCACATTTCTGTTATGTCTTATTTGTTCCATATCCCTACTATCAAGGCGTATATCATTTTTCGCAGATCATTTCGTCCATATTTCTGTGTCTATCACGTTTTCTCCTGCACTTATTTTTTTATATTTTTTTATGCATCTATGTGCGTTCTCTGTTTGTATATGTATTTCCACTCCGTCCATCTCATTCCCTAGTTCTTCTAATTACTGAGTTTCCTCCGAATTCCTGTTCAAGAGCTCCTACAAAAATTCTTTCCACTGCTCTGTTACCTTTCGCCTCCTTTCTTATTAAATTAGCTTCTTTATCTTTGCAATATATTTGTTTGCTCTAGAAACCTTCTTTTCACTTTCTGACTTACATTTTTCTTCCTATTCTTTATGTAATGTTCCTAGAAAACTCTTTTTTCTTCTTATTGTCAAATGATTAGTTTTATTACATGACCTATGCACATGTTTGAGAACTTCCAATTGTAAATTCAGCCATGCTTGCAATGGTTTTTTTTTTAAGAATATAGCAGTAAACGCTTTTTTCTCACAACTCATAAATTTGTATATTCCTTTCAAGTCCTTTTATGTTTTATTATTTCTTCTTCACAATAAAAATTGTTTTATAAATCTAAATATTTTTAAAATTTCTATCTAATGCTAAATTAAAACATTCATTTAAATAAATCATTTTTGCGATTAATGTATAATAATTATTATTCTGACGAATTATATCATTTAAATGCAGCCCTGTGTTTGATGCCCGATATTCTTCTAAGATTAATTCCTGTATTATGATCCACTTATGTATATATACATTTCTCGTCGATGCAATAATGAGAAGGAACTATTAGGACATGACGAAGTAATTCACGTATCCGTATAGTTGGTTTCAAAAATTATCGAGACTGCCCTAGGCCAAGACCGCATGCGCGTCAGACATGAAGCCTGTCTCTTTTTCATTTAATTTTGTTCCCACTTTTTTTATTAATTGCCTGGTTTGCAGATAACTGACGATACTCTCCCGATAGTTGAAAGTTTTAAATCCTGGATGGGCCGCGCGTACCATCGTATTTTAATATTCTTATTGTGTGGCGTTTTTTTCTTTTTGAACTTCTAAAAAGAATATTATGAAAATAAGAAACTTAATCGTTACTACAACGCTGTGTACAAATACTAAAATCTGTTGGTACCCATTAGGGATTTAAAAAGTCAAAATGTATACAGAATGGGCCCCAGTGATTCGCTCAATTTAATAATAGGATGGGGAAATAAATTGAACAATATTTAACAACAGTTACAAGAGGCGTTCCTGGCGCGCATGCGACTGGAGTACTAAAGTTTTGAAAAAACACATCAAACGTTATAAAATTCTAAATACGTGAAATTTGAAGCAGCAATGTTGTTTTTCATATACCTACATTTATGTTGAAATACATTTTTAGCATTTAATTTTTGAAAATTTTCTTGTAACATTCATTCCATTAAACCTGTATATGGTCGACACTGATTTGTAAAAATTTGTACAAACGTAACTTTGCATTTTCTGTATAGGGCATGTCAAACATAAATTTACCAATGCTGTTATACTAAACGTTGTTCCGTAACATAATATAATAATAATTATATATTTAATATAAATCAAACTAATCAAGAAATTCCAACAAATTGGCACTTTTTGGAATTATTTGGATATTTAAAGTGAAGGAAACCAACAACAACTCAAACAATTAACCAATGCTTGTTACATTTTTTACTGTGAAGTTTAAAGTAAAAACTTGAAAATACAAGCGATGTATGTAAAAAAACGTATTTTTCATCACAGAAAAACAACAATGTCGAAAGAAATTAATTTGCTTAAAACCAAGGTCATTTTTTATGTGACTCGATTTATAAATCAAATAATGCGGAATGACTAATGTAAACATTATGTGGTAAAAAATAAATACCGAGAATTTATACATAGAAATATATTTAAAATAATAACTTAAAACATGTAATATTTTTTTATATATTGTAGTAATCATGAAAATTTCGACCTCGAGATTTTAACGGATATTTTTGAGGTCCCCTGAATCGATTCTGACTATTTTCGGAATGGCGTCTGTTTGTGTGTCTGTCTGTCTGTCTCTCAGCCAAAGCTTTAAAACTTTAAACTTAAGATTTGTAAGTAGCAAAGAAGAAAACGTGCTGAAAGCAATATCTACCGTCCAAATTTAAGCATTTTGTTGAAAATATACAATGATCTGCCATAATCTTTTCGATCATATCATCTGAGATGAAATTTCGTTGCCTGATCATTTGAAATTATTCTTTATTTTAAATGTTGGAATACATAAACTGATGGTATCAAAGACGTTTTGATGGAGGAGAAATTGGGTACATTATTCTGATATGGAAACGATGAAAACATTATAAAATGGAATTAGTGATGCACATGATGGAACAATGTGAATGGAATTAATTAGAAAAATTTCGCGCAGCTTAAAGTGAACGACGTTGTAATAGCCGTAGAAATGGCTGGAGAAAATAACTCAATAACGTAAGTTTGCTATGGCAGCTTCCACCGTAAGGAAGTTTCGCAGAGATTTAGTGCTTTCCTTCTTGGGGTGCACACCAACGTACCTGTTTATTTCCTCACAATACATTTAATGATTTCTATTTCGTTTTCCAAAAATCTTACATACATAAACGATAAATTAATTTGTTCCACAAATAAATAAAAATAAATGCACCATATTCATTTTGTACCAGGCACTCTTTATACATTGATTATAAAGTATAATCCTAAAATTGATTCAGTGATTCCATTCTATTATTTTTACAAAATACATACAAATCATACGAGTTACCCAAACAACGATGTCATAAATTATCCTTAACAAGCATACACGTTTATTCAGAAAAAAAAACACTGCACGTTTTAAAATTAATTTCCAATTAATATAAACTCCTTTATGTTGTGTTTATAATACGAATCGGTAGCATTTACATATAGGTAGACAGTAGCGTAATTCATCATAATTACCAACAAACAGTTTTCATTCGTTATTTGATTAACGTAATAAGCATAAAAGTGCTCTTAATTCGTAACATTAGGTTAATAAATACGGCGTGAGCAGCCAGAAAGCTAATTAATTATGTTTTGAAAGCTCGTGTCAGTTGAATATTATTAAGTCCATATATGCAGAATAAGATGAAAAGAACGGCATTGTTTTTCATTAACACGATCACACGACTGCGCTTATTTTCAACAACAAATAATTAAATTATGGGGGCGTATCGTACTATGTTGATTCTACTTATTTAAACATCATGCAATTACTTTACATTAGCAGGAAAATTATTATTATTTATTTCTTTTTATTTTTTTCTTAATTTATTATTGGAATAAAATAGATCAAATTCTCGTTTCTGGGAATGAATTAATAAATTATCGTAAATGTATTGTCGAACAGGATAATTATTAAGATTACGTAATATTTATTAATAAAGTAAACCCTAGTTCGAAAGAATCTTAGAAAACAATATTTTAAGTATTTAAATGCGTCAATACACAATACAATACACAATACACAAATCGCAATACTTCGAAAACGTAAGTATTTTAGTTTCTTCAATACAAGAGAGCATGTTGGCTTTCCAGGGACTATTGCCTGGTGACAAAATACAATGCAAAATACACATTTTGACGTTGCTGAATTCTACTATAAAAAGACATCTTGTTTTGTGAAAAAATGCGAGCTGTTTGTCCAAAAAATATGTTCTTGTGTCCATCGCGTTCTTAAGTTTTTTCTACGTTATTGTAGTTTTAAATGCAAAAAGGGTATATGCCCTATATATGGTATCAACATGAGGTTATTATGATTAAGGAACTTACTTATGGCCTATCAGTAAGTAGTATAGTAAATCTTACTTTATGTATCTGGAAATTCTGCAACCAACATTTGGCATCCTACTATCAAGATCGCAGAGGTGTGGGATGCACATACCACGTGATTTTAATCCAAATCAAATCCAAGTGCTAGTTAAACTTCTAATAAAGTGAAATCAGTAACGTATATCAATATCTTCATAGTCAGAATATGAAGATAAAATAATAAAACGAAATATGGTCTCAAATCAATTAATTGTAATTTAAACAGTTTAATATACCAAGTAAATCGAAATAAATATGGAAGTACTAAACGAATCCTAATTTAGCTACAGGTTCAAATTATTTAATTAATTAATGAAATACGTTCGAATAAATATGTCTAATAATAATAATAATCTGATTATACAAACATCGCTTAAATGGTGTTACATCTTGAGTTTGTATAGATATAAAACTGTCACAGAAATAGAAACACTGAAATACTCCATGATAATTATTTATGGAAGCAACAATTGGTATTTTTTAATCCCAAAAACTACTCAAGTAGCGATGGTTCTGAATGATAGATAGTATTATTATTATTGTCATCTGTATAAAATACTAGCAATTGTACAATATATTCGAAATGTCCTGATTAGCAACTCCAGTTCGAATTCGCAATTATTCGAATTTTGCAAATTTTAAACAATACCGATGCATGCTTATCCAATGTGTTTTGTGCCTGCGTTGTTCATGTACATATATATGTTATGTTATGATTGTAAAAACAACGATTGGCACCATCGAATCGTTTGATGTTTGACTTAGTGAAGAAATTTATATATTTTTTTATTACGACATATTTCAAATAAAAATGTTAGCAATAAACTTTATTGGATATTTAAATATTTTATGATTTCCCGCATGCCATAGATTGATTAGTAAAATGATTTCTCATGCCTTCTAGAAAATTAATTAGTGCGTTTTGTGATGGAGTCCTCGTTAAATTATAATAAGCTTTGTGATGTTCTTATATAATAAATTACACTACCGGTTTCTCTTGTAATTATACTGCTCTGTAATAACCAACTTACGGGTAATTCGTATCTGTCAATTAAATTGGACATGTCGCCAAATTTTCCAACTTGTAATGTAGGTACAATAATAAGTGTGCATAAATTTCACGTTGCATGTCGAAAAGTAAATAATCTTAATTTGATAATTACATTGTTAAGCGGCGGTGAAATTACCGAAGGTATTCGCCAATACAACAGGTGATAATTTCAATGGGGCAAGGGCACCCGTTTAGCATAAATTTCAGCCCAGTGCAATGCGCAGGAAGGACCACTACGGGCAGGCCAGGCAATATACATAAATGATGCGCATCGTAGATATGTATCTGACTGCAGAGGACAGCAAATTAAATGTACCTAAAAATGAAAAATAGCTATCGAAGGGTAATTTTTGTTCATAAAAGTAATCGCAAGAATTTTTAGCATTTACTTACTTTTTATGAATTCTACTCAACTTAAAATTTAAATTAAGATTTGTCAAAAATTCATGTTTATATTATTATATTCTACCAATTATGAACAATGTAGGTTACATCTCACCGAAAATATGTAGTTCCTCTATTCAGCTTATTGATAGAAGTCCTCTCTTCAAAATTTATCACGAACATTATTAGCTACTGGAGGATGGATATGAACAGTGATCACTATTTAGTGGCACGTATGGAAGGAAACAGCTCACAAAAAGATCTTTGCAAAAACGATAGATAAAATGTCTGAATATGAAAAACGGCAAGAAGAGATAATACAAAAGGGATACAAGGAAATAGTTCTGAGAGAGTTAGAAGTAAGAGATCATAAAAATGAAATTGAACAGGAATGCAGCCAAATGGTTTTATTACTTAGGAATGCAAGGGAAGAAGTATAATAAAAGAATAAGTAATGTTTACCAAAAATTGAGAAATCAAAAGAGGGTTTCCAGAGCCAACAAATATATTGTAAAGATAAAGAAGTTAATTTAATAGGAGAGGACGTTAGCAGAGAGGTGGAAAGAAATTTTACAGGAGATATCCTGAACAAGAACTCGGAGGATGCTGGGCAAATAGAAGAACTAAGGAATGTAATGGAGGGGGTGGGAATGCATCCACCAATAGATAAGGAACTTAAAATGAATAATGAAAATCTTAAAAATCAGAAAAGTGCAGAAGGCAACATAGTCGCACAACTTTGTGCAAAACCTTAAGTTTAAAGTTTTCAGGAGATCTTGGAAGCCAAGGAAGAAGGGTGACTGCAGTTTTTTCAAAACAAGCCATAGTAACCCTGGCAATATGCGGCCTGGCATTATCTTGTTGAAAAACAGGGTTTGGTAAGATGTGAAGATACGGAAGAAGATGAGGCTTAATAAGTCCGCAACGTATCGTTGAGCATTAATGATACCCCTAACGAACACTAAGGGTGATCTACTACCATACCCAATTGCCCCCACACCATAACTCCAACAGTTTGGTTTACATGGCATACCACGAAAAACTGTGGAAGTCGCCGTTCTCCACGTCGTCTCCTAACCCTTATCCGACCATCGCTCATACCCAACCAAAATCGGATTCGTCATTAAAGACCACCTGATACCAATCTCCATCCCACTGTAACCTTTCTCGGCACCACCCTAACCGTCGCCTTTTGTGCGCCGGGGGTAATGGTAACACAAATTGCGGCTGGTAAGACATGAACCCAAAAGATCTTATTCGCCTGTAAATGGTTCTAGTTGTTACCCTTTTGCCTTCTTCTCCAAACAATTGGAGAACAATTGTTGTTTGTCGGGGATGCCCTGAACGTCTGGCTCGTCCCTCCTCATACTAAACATGATAACAGTTTGCCACAGCTGACACCGTTCTGTAAACGCGCTGCAATTTGGTGAAACGATAAACCCCCTTCTCGAAGGCCCACTACTCGACCTCGCTCAAAATCACTTAATTGTCTAAAATTGGGACGCCGACGAATTCTAGGCATTTTGAACAATACACTGAAAACGTCAAAGTGACCCCCACATATAGCGACAACACATTCCTTGGCATAGAAGGAAAAAATTAACAAGAACTACTGAGGAAATAGAGATAAAATTTTAATCAATCTTTATTTTGGTCACCCAAAATTCATATATAAAATTTGGTTGAAAAATAATAATTTATTCTTGGCGTTCTTTTACTTTTGTCACTCAGTATATTTTCAAATAATTTGCGTGAGTTGATCATTTAGTCTGAATTTTAATGATTTTCCAAGAAAAATAACAATGGCTTGTTGGTAATTGCAAAAAAACACCTGTATTATTTATAATTAAAACAACTGATAAAAACCAATAACACATGCTAATAAGCTTAAACAGCGTACACATATGTATCTCCTAATAACGATTAAAGCACGTCGTGTCAGGTTATGTATAATCCCCAAAGTCGTAAACAATGCACACGGGAAATATTTAAATATTTTAAAGACCTTGTTTATTATCAATGTCAATTAGATAGAGATACTGTTTCGCCGTACAAAATGTCTTAATAATACGTTTGCCAATTCATTTGCATTCGAAACAAGGCATTACGTAACGCTACTCAGAATTCGCTTTGATAGACGGCTCATTATCTAACTTGTAGAACACGTTCTTGTTAAACGCAACGAAACCACCTTTCGCCTTGAATTTTTAGACTGCATGACTCCCGTCTGCTTATAAGGTAATCGCTTATCTATTTGCCGTCAAAGTTCCCGCTTTGGTGGGTACTATTCGCAATTAGCTTCGCAGTTTGTGTTTCGTTTGAGCAGTTATTATGAAATTGCACGCAGGCGAGAACCGGCGCGCCGAAAATATCTGCATTATTTGCTTAATTGTTCTTTGGATTAGAATTTATTTCAACCTTTAATTGGTTTGTTTTTCGACTGTGCTACAATTATTATTAATTGCATTAATTACAATCTTATTGTTTTGTAAACACATTAAAGCGGCCTGTAAAACAAAATCAAATTCATTAATTTACAAAATTTTATGTAACGTATACCGTATATAAAATATACGATGCTAATTTGAGTTAATTATCACTGTGAAGAATGGTAATTTTAATATTTTATTTCTCAAATAATTATATAGGTATAATGTTATTATATATAATGTGAAAAAAACCAAATTTTTAACTAATGGTTTTTGATTCAATACTACAAATGGATTAAATTTGGATTCAATTACACTGTCTCTCCTCTGCTTCATAAATTCCATATAGCAATATTATTCATTGCACAGATTTCCAATGTTTTCCTTCAATTCCAATATCCTCATATGGTCCCATGCATGCCGACCCTGTCATTGCATATTCTCCTATTCTGGGGTGCCTGTTTGCTATTATTATAATGTAGTTTTTTCTTTCTCATAGCATATCATTTATATTTTGTAGTTTATCACAAGATGCTTCAATAGTTGATGCTCATATAGCTTATGTTGCATATATTTTGTACTATGACTGCTTCCGTTCCATTCCTAATAGAACATAAAAAAATTCCGATAATGAATTGGCCGAAAAAACGTGGACACAATAAAACGAAAAACAATAAAAGCAAAATTTTTCTAAAACCGTTTTGCACATTTCAACAAAATAAATAAATAAACAAACTTGGAAGACACAGCCCTAACGCAACCAACAATGTTTTGAAACAAGTTGGTCTCGATCCCCACAATAGAAATTGGCGCCATCTGGAATCTCGTGTGGAGAAATAATTGTGCTTAATTGGTCCTAAACGACTAAAGTACACAATGGAACGTCGCTTATAACTGTATACCAGGATCAGCGGAGTCGTCAGCATCAAAGAATGTTTTTTTGTGCAAAACTGAAAATTCTCTAAACATGCGTGCTTCCCAAAATGCGTTGGTATTATAAGATTTTATTAGCTACAATTACATTAGTAATTTATTAACAGCATCCTTTTCCAAGGTTTGAAAATTCCTTGAATGATCTGTTAACTCGGTTTGACATTTTTTGTTGTAAAGTATTCCCTAAAGCTTTGGAAATTGAATCTGGGAATAAGCAGGTGCTTAAGAACCACTCCACAGTTCTATTTATCGTCACATATTTATCTCCAATTATTTTGCTACGTGCTATTTAGTCAAATCTTGCATTGATGAAGTTAGGAAAACATTAGGGAGGAAGTCATAATTAGTTTTCTGTCTTGCTACCGGTAATTTTTTGATGTGTTTAGTCTCCACCAGCTTGGCATGTGCATCCTCTGCCAATGTGTCTTCGTGCGACTCTATTTGTTAAGTCGACGAATCCATATGGATCAGAAATTAGCAGACTCTTAATCACGTTCTCATCTAGTGCTTTAATCTATCTCACTTTTCAAGTTGCATCAACTTCTGGAACACGTAGATGTTTAGTTTGATGCAGTAGTCGTATTGTGGTCTTGGAAATGAAATTCATGTCGACACTGGTTGTATCATGCCCGTCACTTAACACTCGAAAGAATTATCTATATGCATTTGTTCATATACCGGTAAAGAAATTTTAAATGTACCCATTCGTTCGACACATTTCCTTACATTCTTATAGGACTATGCGGCATTACGATGTTCTGGCTATTAGCCATGCCCCATGTCACCCATATCACAGTACCTTATAAATATATGTCAGTGCAATATATTAATAGACAAATGTACCAAGACATCAACATATTGCTTTGTCTTTCCAGTGGTAGAATGTAATTTATCTTTGGTGTACGATTTGAGGTTTGGGCACATATTACAATTTCCTTACCTGCAGAAAGAACAAAGCACTATAAAAACTCAGCACAGCGTGACTAATGTGATGCCAAATTTCGATTTGAAAAGGAAGGTGACGACGAATGAAAGTTAATTGCAAGGTACAAATATATTTATGTATATAGAGGATGACATAAATAAAGGAGGACGCAGGATAAAAACATAATAAGGATCCAAGCTGAAGAAGAGAAGGATAAATGGAGAACGGTTAAGATAGGTTAGGAAAAATTAATTATTACCAACAAGGTGTGGATGTGGAATATCTCTATTTCTATCTCATCTAAAGAAGCTGGCCCGTAAGGAAGAGGCTGACCATACAAAAAATTAAATCAGAGGGTATATATTTAAGGATGGCCAGGCGACCAAAAGACACGGAGAAACGTACTAAAAATTCATCAACTCTTAAAAAAGGTCTGGGAGAGGATATATTTTTTATGGGCAGGGTAGAAATAATAGCCTTACAAGAAACAAGGGTTAGATATTACAGATATAGAAGATGTGACTTTTCTTGAGTGGTGGAAAAGACTAGGAAGTGGCTCATGTTACAAAAAATTATAAACGTAAGGTGATGTCTTTCAAACCGATCTCGGAGATGTTATGTGATATATGTTTGCGAAGAGAGAAGAACAACATCAGTATAATTAAGCTGCAAGTCCACGAGAGAAGAAAATGACATATTTTATTAAAAACTAGAACAATATGAAAAATTACCGAAACCAGACATGAAAATAGTGATTGGAGCTTACAACGCAAAGGAAAAGCTGCAACAAGTGGAGCAAAACAACAACAAAAATTTAAAAAAATGGAAAAACTATATGATGTGTACAGATTTAAGAATGTTAAACCAAAATATCGTGAGAGATTGGCAAACAACTGAGAAAATGTTGCCAAACCCCACAAGTTAAAATGTGGAAGCAAACAAAGAAGTCATTCAAGATATTGCTAGAGTAGTTTCAGGCTGTAAATGCCATGTACGTCATCAACAAGTTGCGCGGCGGGAAAAGTCCAGTGGCTCGAACTGGTATTTCAGGCGGACGCAAAGCAAATGCAAGCGCAAGCTGTTAGTGCGCCTATATCCTTTACACTTCAAATCCTCTCTAAAACATCGATCCCGAAGAAAAAGAAACAGACAAACAAAAAAGATTGGTCCTCGACGAGGAGTGGGTAGATATAGCAGAGATTAAAGGAAACTAAGACAAGAATAAAAGAATCACTGAATAACAACACTGGAAAAAGAGAATAATATTTATAATTGTTTCATGAGGACTTCTTTAAACAAATACATTTTGCAATCATTGTCCTTATACAGCTTATATGGTGCACTGGTGGTAGGATTTCTCACCCACACCATCTTCAGGAAGCCACAATTGCTTGCTCTGTTTACATTTCTCTGAAAAGTGAAATATTAGGGAGGCTGTTTACACATACCCATCCACATTATACGTGGACATCCTTAAGCGATTGGTTCGACGAGGAGTGGGTAGATATAGCAGAGATTAAAGGAAACTAAGACAAGAATAAAAGAATCACTGAATAACAACACTGGTAAAAGAGAATAATATAATAACATAAGAAAACAATCGAAGTGCTTATATTGGCAAGAAAAAGATTATTCAATGAGAAAAACTCGTAACCATTGAGGAGAAATTTCTGAATAATGAAATTCGAGCATTTCACCAAGAAACTAAAAAGACAGAAAAAGGTTGCGACAGCAGAAAGATGTATTTTTAAAAGGATGGTGTCTTATTGAGAGAACCAATGCAAATGATAGAAAGAAGGAAGGAATCAAATCAACAGAATGTTCCTCTCTCTATTACACTCTTCAACCTAGTTTTGACAAGCATGAAGCAGGACGAAGATAAGAACCTGTAACACCGTTATAAGGCCAACCGTGACATTTGCCTGTGAGCATGATCACAGAAAGCTGATGAGGATGCCCTTGACAGATGGGGAAGAAAAATATTAAGAACTGTATACGGTGGAATAAACACAGAAGACGGCTGGCGAGGAAGAACAAATAAGGAACTAAACATTATGTACATAGATGCAAAGATGACATCCATCACAAAAAACCCGACGACTAAGGTTGTTATGGCAGATGGAAAGAATGGCCAGAAATAGATTGCCAAAAATCGTCTTTAACAGAGCCCAATTGGAAAAAAGGTGAAAGGTGTTTAACAAGCCCAAGGGCTTCACGGCCTGTAGTGCATATACATAAATGTCTGCTGAAAGGTTGTTTCATGAGGACTTCTTTAAACAAATACATTTTGCAATCATTGTCCTTATACAGCTAATGTGGTGCACTGATGGTAAGATTTCTCACCCACAACCGTCTTCAGGAAGCCACTCTTGCTTGCTCTGTTTACATTTCTCTCAAAAGTTAACTATTTCGGAGGCTGTTTACACATACCCATCCAAATTATACAGTGAACATCCTTAAGCGAATAGTCGCATTCGTGAAAGTGGTGAACTTAGGCATACTTTTTACCTGTCTTCCGATCCGTGTCTGTAAACTGTCGGGATATTGCTTAATAATAAACAACCTGCCAGGCACCCGGGAATAGTCGCCGATATCTGGGTGGTCAGGTTGGGCACGTCCATCAATTACCATGATGATGTCAGTTTTAATATAAATGACTGCAACTGATTAAATAAATAAATTCTGTCGGTTGTATAAAATTAATTTAGTTTATTGTTACTTTTCAATCACTCTTGGCGTCTAATAACGATGAGTTTTTTTATATATATATATTTTTATAGCCATATTTTTAAACACACGAAACGCAAGATTAAATCCCATAATCGTAAAGCCATATGACTTATTCGCCAGTAAAATATATCATTCGTATCGAAACCGTGAATTAAATGAGGACCGAGGCGACTTTGATGCATGAGCGAAACGGAAACGGATGCGGTTACCGCGACAGGTGTGAAGTCGCCCACTGGCACATCAGGGTCTCCAACCTGTAACCATTCAGCACAACATGCTGAAATGTCATGAGATAACAGAACAACTGTATAAATTAAATAAAATGTACATTAATTAATTACAATGGACTACATATGCTACCAATTTCCAAATTTAATGGTTCATGGAGATTGCAAAGCTGACGTACGCGTATTTACGATCACTTCCGATATTAATGTGAATCGTAATAAGATCTACGTCCTGCGATACTTTATTGGTGAAATTACAAAGTAACATCGCTCATATCAAACTACTTTATCTAATTCGCATATCATTTTTTTTTTCATGTATAAATCATATTTATTTTCTTGATGGATATTTTCAAAGACATCGTCATTTTCCCAAAGAGTAATATGAAAATAAAATTAATGTTTAATAATTTAGAATAACTTTGGAAAGTTTTTAATATGTTGCTTTCGTGTTAAAATTATATGTCGTGTAATAAATTAGCTGTTATTCGTCGATGTTTACGGCACAAACTACACCACCAAATAGACATTATCAGTTTGCGATCAACATGGAGGTGGCAACGATGCGCAATAATTCTACGCACAATTATACCTTGTAATAGGATAATTTCATTATAAATTATACACGAAAATTCCGTTTTACATCAGATATAATTTTATATATCAAATTATATAATTAGAAGGGTCATGGTAATAAGTTTCTTATTAGATATAGTTTTAAAATAAAACGTTAGTGTTCTATCTTTTATGCGAATCATAATTGCTATTAGTTAAATTAATCTAAATAAATCATTATTTAAAACTTAAAGCATTAAAAAACAATGAAGATTTGTCAAGAATAATATTCTTTACGAATTTTGTATTGCTAATTCTAAAACATGATGAGGTTAAATTAAATTGACGTGATTGTGGTTTTAAATATGAAAATAACTTTTAAGTAAAAGTTTACAAATTTAACAAACCTTATCACAGTTGATTTTAACAAACATTTTTTACAAATTCTTATTCTATATATTATAATTAAATTATTATTATTTATACTGTCTTTCCACGCTGATTATTATTTAATATTTCACGTGTATTGCAATAAATAAATTATGTTTAAAAAATAACAATTCGTTAAACCTAAAACGGATTTGAAATGATTTACGTCAACGGTATTCGTATTTCCATAGTTTCTAACGGTAAATAAGGTATTTGTTAGAATTTACAAGATCACAAAATATATGAATATGTTTGCAAAATTTATTTAAAGAATTCCGGCAATTAAAAAAGTACTACAACTGCTCGAAGCATTTCCTGTTGTTTATGTAACTATTTTAACATGAATGTTAGGTACCTTCTAAAATGTATTAAACATTCTCGTATATTACTCATTGTATTTCTTTTACAAAAAAATAATGGTTACCTAATAAATGATGCTAGTTAAGTCATTTATCATTAATGGTATAAAAATATGATAATTGCTTGCGAGATCGCACCGGGCGATACATTTGGACAAACTGCTTTGATTTATTGTTTGTTTTGTACAGTGGTTTTGCGAGTGGTAACACGTTCTAAATATCTTTCAAATAAGTTTGTGAGTTATTAATGGCAATATTTTTGCGAAATAAGTACTAATAAATTTTGTTAAACAACGCACAGTATAGATTTTATTTTGACAACTTCTATTTCTATACATTACGCTCATAAACAAGACTGACGATTGAAATATTTTATTTCTTCTCTATATTTCAGAAAATTTTCTTTTTCCTAAAACGATTTATTCATTTTTTGATATTTTTAGATAAATTTGTATGTCACATGTTTGCTAAAGCATATCAGTATCCGGTATAGTAAACACCTATACAATTTTCATGTACATTAAACCAAATTATGGGATAACCAACTGCGATAACAGATTATTTATGGCACGAATTTCGGGAATCTAATATACGAGAGCAGAGCGTGAAAATTTATATTTATATTTGTTTGTTAAAAAAGCAACGCGTGACGTAATTTTTTATGCAAATGTGGTTCAAATTAAACTATTTCTCATGCGCTTTGAATTAAATCGTACAGTTGTCTCGGTACATTTATTATGTAACGAATTATTTAAAACCGCTTGAAGTATGTTTCCTGTTGTCGAATGCGGCGAATATACCAATTAGCTATTTAGACAAACTTGTGGAGATTATTCGTCCGATAAATGGAGTAGACGTCAACGCGTATGTTTTGAAATCGGAACTTGATGTTAATCGAATTTGTCAGCAATGTTAATTGCAATAACCCTACAAAAACCTCCAATATCAAACCAAGATTAAATTTAAACTATGAATATTTAAAACATAATAATATAAAAAATATAATAAATAATATAAGAATTTTTGATAAATTAGAGAAGAGCGATATATAATATATAATATAATATTCGATGAAATCAATCACCGAAATACCATGCCGGACATAATAAAAGATGTATTTTAAAAGCTGAATTAAAGTCACGATCTCCAACGTCACGTTAAATATTTATTAAGACCATTACATCAGTCCACATACGTAATTAGGGTTTACTAAGCATGTTTATAATTATTTTATATATCGTGCAGCAAAACGCTTTAGAATACACTATTATTAATTCAGTCAACTAATTTCGCGGAATTTTATGCAAAATGCAGACGCTAAAGGTGCACCTGTTTAAGGTCACCGTTTGTGTTCTGAATTATTGAGCGGCATTTTGGACTGAATATTTTTGTTTGTGTGGTAACTCGATACCTCTGAAATATTACCAAGACTCTTACGGACTGCAGTTGCTGTCAATTTGTCGATGCAGAAACACACGAATCGAGTTAGTTAGTTAGTTCTTAAATTTGCATTTATAAGTTGTTGGCATCAACAATTTTTTGTGGGTACCCTTAATGAAGTCGTCGATTCAATGCCAGAGCTATAAATATTGTACAATTAAATTCAATAATTCATAAGTATTTTCTGATATGTTATTTCATAACTTATGTGGAAAAGAAAATATGCAACACAAAATTAACATATTGTGATTTTTTTCAATAAATATTACAAATTTGAACATGGAATTTGAGAGCCGATATTTTACCAAGGGATGACTTAGAAGATTTGTTCTTGTACTGTGTTTATTTAATTAAAAACCTTCTAATTCATATAGAACATAATACAATATCGTCTTATAATTTTAATTATATACTTTTCGTTTGAGCTTCTACAACATATACGGTGTGCCTGTCAAAAAATCTGACTTCTTTATTAAAAATCTAAAGCTAAGGAAATGTCCCTGTCACAACTGTACAGTTGCTATCAAGTACAGGAATCAATTTTAGCTGATATTTTATGGGGTGCCTAATGAAGGGTTTTGAAAATAATGCAACTTTTGTTTCTTCTGCAGCTTGTGGGCAATAAGTAATAACATATAATAAATTAACCGCACTTTTTTGTAGGTATAAATACCAGCGGAAATGGTGCGTCAAAATGCAAATAAAAATTGTATACGTTTCAACTTAATGTTTAGCATATATAACCGCAGGATAATTAAAATATTTACGTTCGCATTTACATATGCTTTCGAGTAATATATATTTGGTCTCATTACTTTACATATGTTCGACTGTCTACTTCAAAAACTCTGCGCTTTAGAGCGATGGATTCCCATGCTTACATTTTGTGATAAAATAAGTGGATACTTCGTAGGAGTTGAACTTTTTACCGTCAAACTATTAGTTATGTTCTTAAAACTACTACTTCTAAACGATCATAACGAAAACTCACTATGCAACATTCTAATTTACTATTTTATATATTTTTAGAGAAAATTCTTGTAACCCAGTAAATTTAGTGAATAAAATTTTATTTAACTTGGTTGATATACAATTTAATAATAATACTAACATTGATCCTGATGACGCTAATATTTTTAAATCACTTCGTTGATAACTTTTCTCATATATAATAATATAATATAAAAACTGTCGCTAAGTTTAATGTTAAAACTGTTAGAAACCTTTTTTTCTCATTACAGAACGAATAACTATTATAAAGTGATTTATAAATAAAATTGTTACGATTGCAGGAATATTTACAATGGCCAAACGTGTCTTCAATTAAAACAAAACTAATTATCAAAAAAGAATGTTTTTAGTAATGTGTTATATAAAATGAAATGCACACACAATTAATTCAACATAATTATATAATCATTCATTGTACTTGGTTTTATATAATTATTGTAAATAATTATTGCTTTCTATTATTATCGATTTAGTTTTTGATAATATAAGGTGGCGCAAAATGAGCTATATGGTTTGAATTCTTCGTAACTTTTTTTAATTATTAATTTTTTTCCAGTATTTTGTAAGGAAGACTTGGGGAATTTAATATGTATAATTACACAATCGAACAGCGTAACAAAACAATTGAATTTTATTTTTCAAACCAACAATCCATTGTGTTGACATAGCATGCATATCGTCGTCATTTTAATGTGCGGATTGCACCCACAGCGTCAACAATAAACTATTTGGTTGGAAGTTTTCGTCAATATGGGTCTGTAAGAACCCTTCCTAGTGCTGGAAGACCACCTACCGTGAACACTGCTGCGTACAGCATAGTCCCACAACACCAACAAGGAGACGTTCGACACAACTTACGCTGTCGCTGCAGAGAATTTTGAACATACTACATTTGTTCCCATATAAAGGTGAACTTGTGCAAGATTTTAAGCCGATAGATGACCAGCAACGGCTTGACTATGCGATTAGTTTCCTTGAAAAAGCAGAGGAAAATCCAGACTTTATTCAGCAGTTAATAATGAGCGATGAAGACCATTTCCTATTGAATGAATACGACAATAAACAAAACTGCAGGATTTGGGCTACGCAGAATCCAAGGGCAGTTCATTAGCGACAGTTACACCCACTTAAGTGTACAGTTTGGTGCGGTGTATCGTCCAAAAGGATAATTGGCCCCTATTTTTTTGAAAATTGATTCAATCCCTATCAGCGGTGATGAATATCGGACGATTTTGGAAAATTTTGTTAGGCCAGCTGTGGAAAACAATCCAACCTTGTAGTTTCAACAAGATAAAGCCACAGCACATACTGCTTGTGACTCAATGGCTTTGTTAAGGGACATATTAGGCAAACGCATTATTTCGCGCAAAAGCGATTTTAACTGCCTTCCACGTTCACCGGATTTAACAGCTTTGGCAGTTTTCTTTGGTGATAAAAAAGAAAGAGTGTATGTTAACAAGCCAAGAACGATCTTTCAAATAAAAACCAACATTCGAAATGAAATCATGGCCATTACACCGATATTTTGCGGAAAGTTATGGAAAATATGTAAAGAAGAGAAGCAGAAAATTGCCACCATTTACAGGAAATCATTTGTCAAAGCTAATCACAAGAAATTCCCCAACAATATAATTTATTTAAAAAAAATTATAATAATCGCATAAAGGAAAAAGTTATGAAGAATTCAAACCATATTTTGAGCCACCTTGTTATTGCATTCGCTATTTTCATGTATTTTGTCATTTTGTGTTTGTTAATTAAATTTTTGTAATTTGGTACTTTAGACTTCGAAAGCATTATTTTCGATTTTCTGAACTATATTGGATGTCTATTTTATTTCTATCGCGTTGTATAAGTACCAGTAACCCTTTTTATAATTTCAATCTTATTCTATTTCTAATTTTTAATAGTCCTGATGATGTTGGAAGTGGCCCACGAAATATTAAAGATTGAATGAAGATAGTACTTATAAAATAAATCGCCCTTATTAACGCCGTACATGAAATGCACATGAAGCAAATGCAAAATAAACTAATACAAAATAACAACGAAAATCTAAGCGAACAAAAATACCGATTAAATATTTGAAAACACCAAACTGTGAAGAACTACCAAAATAAAGAACAAAACCGATGAAAATATTGAAATCAAATGTAAATATTCACTGGCCATTCGTTCTGAATTTAATTGCAATTCATGGTATTTCTACAAAGTTCAAATCGGTTTTTAAATATAGTTTTAAGGCAGACTTTTCAAAAAATCAACGCGACCCAAAATGTATACTATTATGATATTTGCCCCTTTTATGTACTTTCCGGTGTATTTATCTCTTATTACCTATTTGAGATTTCAGTGGTGGTCTTCGACATAGGCCCACTTCCTAATATAGTATTCCGTTTCGAATAACAGCGTGTATATTAGATTTCCAGTCGCTATATTCATTAAAACTACTGGGAATTACACGATTCTATTCATGCATTTTTAAGCCATTATGATAAATGAATAATAATAAATCATGATAAACAATAAAACCTGCGTACGTAAGGATGTTTTTTTCAATTTATAATTAATGGAAAATCCAATTAATCCTGGTTTCCCATAATGACATATAATGAACATTACCATTAATTTAATGGCATATGTATGTTTCTGGTATATATACATAAGATGTGTTCCAAACAAGTTTTTCGTTAAATATATGAAATGAATTTTTAATTATATATATATTTCTTTTTCAGTTTTATTTGAGTTAGATATATTTATTTTTATAACAGAACTATATGTTGCACATTTAGGTACAATTTCGCATTTCCACATATACATTTTTAATATACACAAACTAAATTTGATCTTATTGTTAATTTTTATAAAATATCACCCAATCTTAATATACTTGCTTGTATTTTTACAAGTGTATTTAACGCAACTATTTTTCTGTCAATTGAAGTTCAGGTGTTGAAGTTACGTTAGTTAAGGGTGATATTACTAAAACTGGTGAAAATTGGAATTAAATAACGAGATATATCGAATTATGACTTCTGTGCTGATAAGTGCAAGCAGAATCCACAATTTGCTATTAGTGATCAAGCCCCTTCTTTGGCTATAACTTGCAGATTGTACAAAAAATTTAAATGTGAAAGAAATTCTGTTTATCATCAAGAACGACCAAGTTGTCCTCCTATGTCTGCTGCCCATGAAAATGTTACTCTTGCTAAAATAATTATTAAAGGGAACAATAAATTGATATTACTGCAAGACTCAAGAATGATTCCTCAGTTGTTACTCAAACATACACACCCGCTCGCATTTATGAATGTGATGTGTCGTTTTGTACCATATCAGCTTCTTGGCATCGACAGAGCAGGATTGAATGACACACACAAAACGGCGCATCCAGATGTGTAAAAATTCTAGAAATTTGAACTATTTTGATGGATAGGAATAACATGTTTGTGGGGCAATTCAGTCTATTAGTTTATTAGTTTACAAATCACAAAAAATCAACATTATGTACAGCGAATCCGGTGTTAGCTACAACAATGATGTATATGAAAGTGTGGTTGGAAAAAAGTGAAGCATCGACAAGGACTTACTATAATGTAGACGTATTATAAATTAGGTGTAGACAAAGCTGTGTTTATTGGTCTTGCATTGGACTATGAACAAACCATACTCATCCAAAGTTTATCTGTTCAAACGGAAAATCAATTGTAAAGTGTTAAACGCGCGACCTGTTTTAAATCCGCCCCGGCTTGATGTAACTCTACACTTTATATTACGTCGAATCAAGTCATATGTGACGTAATCGGACCGTTATATTACCAAAAAGGTTCATTTTTCACACACATAAACCTCACAGTTAATTGTCATATTACATTTCAACATATTTAAATTTGAAACACGCTTTATTCATTTGGACAATGAGGCTTCTCGCATGGCTACATCTGAAACCACAAGTAACCCGAGCGAACCGATGACAAAACTTGTGATATTTAAATTTCTAAAACTCGTACCTCTAACATTTAGGGATCATTTAAAATTTAAACGGTTCCACGACATGAAAAGAAAACGAGCCCGACTTGGATTGCACCATCAGTGCCACGATATTGGCTGTTGCCACCGTCGACTTACTAATGTTCTCGTAGATTGAAAACGTTCCCGGAATCGCACAAAAAAAACCCAAATCATAAAATAACTCTCCGGTTTATTTTATAAGTGTACCTATCCATTTTAATTTAAAATTAGACCATATAATATCTAATTTACATATGTAAATTAAACGTATAATGGTCAATAGGAACGGTATATGTGTACCAATAAAAACTGTTTTATGTGAATTCAAATTTATTACGCCATTCACCTAATTAAGGTCGATGCATTGGATACAAAATTCCTTTAATTTGTACCGGACAATTTCATGTCATGCTAATTAACTTTTATGTTCTTATTTTGGGCCTGCATTTTGTTATTTAATTTGACTACAAGAGGCGTTTAAAGTTAACAATTAGATATTAACAGTAGTTTGTATGCAATGCACGTTTTTAATCTATTTAATAATTAAATACTACCCATGCTTAAAATTATATCCTGAGTTTGATACTAACTAATTACGAGTGAAATACAATCTATAATTTTACTTAGAAAATTAAGTCCTAATTTCAATCATAATAAATAACATAAATAATTAAAAACTATTTGTAGTAACTTACACATTCCTCGAAGCAGCAACATGGAAATAATTAGTCATTAACTTGGATCACATTCGTATAGCTTCGAAGGGGCTTTTTTAAAAGCTAATCTGGTATTTTAAAACTACTTGTACTAAAATACTTATATTGCCAATTATCAAGGACTCTATTCCTTCCACTATGGCTTTCGATTTCCGTAAAGTGTCACCGAAACCTCTGACTCACGTAGACATTTCATCAAATTTTTACCATTTTCTCCCTCCACTTCATCCTGGCCTGTTACTCACACTCGTATATTCTTTATCCATCCAAAACTTGTTTTGAATCTAAATCTCGTTACAGTTCTTTCATCCTGCCATCAGATATTCCGGCTTCATTCCACACATACAGATCCCGCTATATCTTGCATTATTCGTTCCCACTTTGATTCTACCTCCCCACCACATCCCGCTCCACATCGTTTCCTTCGCCCCATCTCTGTCGCCCTTACTGATATCGCTGCATTTTTGTACAACCTCAGCCTGTTGTCTTCCCATTTCGAAATTTCACCTATGGTATCAGCCTTTTATTTAACTAAATCATCACCTTATTTACTGGCCTCTCCTCCTTTTACTCATGTGTTGTGTTAGGCTCAATCGCTAATGGTACGACATGAATGAAGGATGCACATGTAGCTTATTGAGGTCGGAATGTGCGGTGTGTTTGTACCTCCACTAATCCAGATTCAGATCCCCGACTCATTCGACTTCTGGTCGTATTTGACCAATCTGCTCCCTGGCTCTACGCCATCCTTTCGATTACCGTGTTTTGTAGTACTATTTTAATTTTAACGCCCTCTTCACCTCTCTTTGAAGCATTTGCCCCAAACTGTTCTCCTCTAATATTCCAACACTGCTCCATACATGCTTTACTCACATACTTCCACTTCCACAGTACCACCTTTTCTTTAAATGTACACACCCTCTTACTCCATATACTTATCCTTGGCTCTTCTTCGACATTTCGTGCTTCTCTGCATGCTCACTTCATGTGTTCGTCATAGTTATTCTCTCAGCAGACACACTGAAATACTCGCTCCTTTACCACCCCTATGTCTTATGTATTACCACAAATGTAGTATGAGTATGTAGTAAGAGATTTAGGATCTCTGGTTTCAACAATGTTCTCCGGACAAAAACTAATAGTTTGTCGCAACTTCTTCTCTCGATACTCTCCATCCGCTAACATCCAAACTATAACAAATGAATAAATAGTTGATTGACACACCAATTAGTTTACGTAGCACTGGGTCTCTGGCAACTTTAAGAAAAGCCTAAAGAAAGGCTTAAGTACCAGAAATGCAGATGGCAAAAATGAACGACGTTGACGAGATAATTCGGTGAAGTAACAAGACATAAAAGGGACGATGAGGACATTAAACGTTGAAAACAATGAATTGAGCTCTTGACATGCATAACTCTTTCATCATTGTGCATAATTGTTGAAGGATTTCAGAAATGATTGATTTGAATCAAATAAATAAAACAGTAATTAAAATCACGCAAGAAGAAGAAATGCGATTGGAACGGAAAATCCCTAGGGATAGAAAAAATCCTCATAGCATTAATCATAAACGTTATTAGTTAGCTATGTATTATACATATGATATATCGAAAAAAAATTTCGACCTGACTTTTTCTCATTATGTATAAATGAGGGAGTAGAAGGAACGACAAAAAATGTAGGGGAATATTATATTATATAATATTAGCAAATGTATCGTTAGTAGCTTCCAACTACCGAAACATAAAAATATTCGCGCGTAGAATTTTAATAACAGCTAGACTTCGAACGTCTATTTATTATTTAGTATTCTTAACGCTCCATAAAACAAGAGCAACTTTCATCGAAATGGACGTATCCCAAGTGAATTTACCTTTCTGTTCGGACCCTTGTCCCCGAAGCAGGGCTTCCACATCATATTTCCGGAGAATAATTCGATCTGGAACATCCTGTCATGGTTTTCACTTGGTGACCTCTTTCTTATTCAAAAATTATCGAACTACCTTCACCGTGAAGGGACACATTTCGACGATTTCCAGTTTAGAATCGATTTTTAGAATCGAAACTGATTATAAAATTTCCACGTAAAATCCGTTGGTTAGCGACGTTTTGTTTCGAATAGCGAATAGGAAATAAAAATTTTATGCACAGCTGTAAGTGGGCACATAGTTACGTACGTTGTGCATAAATTCTTTTATAGCGGTGTAATATGACATTTTAAAGTTCAACTGGTTTAAAAATGTATGCAATTTCTTTCAAAATTGATGCATTAATACATTATTGAGTTACCGCAAAAACGGCATGCATGTAGCTATATGTTTTAATTATTAAGTTTTAAACGAAATATGTTATACACAAGCAAATAATAGTGGCTGCCAAGTATTTGAAAACTAAATTTATATAGTTAGTAGAAGTTTAGTATTGATTTTGTATCATACCAAGCTAATGTTAACAAATCGTCTTATTTCAGAATTACTATTCACTTTCTCCATTTAATAATTAAGCATAAAGTAGTTTATATTACAAGTTAATTACGTTTCTAAAAACGCAGTTAATACAAAATTAGCAAATTTGGAATAATGCATTTGTTGTGACTATCGATAAGCTTCAATGAAAAGAAAATGTAGCAGGACATTGTTTTTCCCGAGCAAAGCTGGTCCCCATGCTGAGCTAGTTTACAACGAATATTAAACAGAACTACAATGGAAATTCTCCAAAGAAATCACAAAGAAGTAAGTATATCCAATTTGATATTACATCAAGCAAATTGTGTCAACTTTCGTAACACAAAGTTATAGGGTTTTAAGTATAAAATGTCGTCTTTATAAAAATTGGATCCCAACGGCGGGCCTTTTAGGCCTTTTAGGTTTCCAAATTGTTGGAATACATAATATATTATAATGGCCTGTTGAACTTACCTTATATTATATTATTAATTTTGCTATTTAACATTCCTTTCATAAGTAAATCATCGTAAATTATCTAAACAATAATTTTACTACCATAGCGAAAATGTATTTATGAGTTACATGCTATTTGTTTTTAGACGTATATGAAAGAACAGGAAGCAAAATAATTCCGTCTTTCAGTAACGTGTGAAAGTTTCTTTTAAATAAAAATTGCATTTTGCGGTAATTGAACCACCTTAGGGAGAGTATTTAATTTATTGTGCTGCAGTGACTATTTGGCTTGATCACAATCTTTAGACGACTTCAAATGCATATGAATTAAATAAATGAACAAGGGCAACCAAAAATGATTACATTCATATGTCTCAGTATCAAAGTAATTGCATCGGACAGATGCTTATAAACTGTTACCACTTATTATTTGTGTGTCTGTTTATTGCTTGCATACTTATTGGGTCATTTAGATTCAATAAACTATAAGCTGTAACTCTTTATTGAATAATTGTTGTAATTATGAATTAATCTTCACAAGAATTACTAGTAACGCCGATATTGATTTTTGATAAAAGATTAAAGTAAATGTGTTTGTTCTATTTGACAGTTAGACCTCAGATCTAGAACTACCTTGAATAACAAACAGTCGCCTACATTCCGCAACGGTTGCAACTGGTTCGAAGTGCTAAATGAAACACGCCAAAAGGCCTTCCTAAGACTGAAGATACGTTTTTTGATTCATGGTCAAATGCAACTATTAAAATCATTGTATTTGAAGATTGTGAAACCATTCGACAAGGAATGCAGTAAGACTATTTTTTTCACATACAGCTATTAATTATGATTATTTTTTAAAGTTTATTATCTCCTCATTAATTAATACATACATACAAATGTGTGAGCCCAAATTTGGAATAAAAAATTGAAATTATAATCAAAATGTTGAAATTAAACATCTGTTCACCTAAATAATTACATATTCAATATTGTCCTTCTTGAATTTTCCAAGCTTCATATAACTACCCATTATTAATCTAAGTGATTTTATATTCAATTTTTGTTGTTAAATATTTGTACAGATATTTATGCAGATGTCTGGTCTTACCAGGAAAATAACATACATAATACCATTGCGCGGTGCGTACAAGTCGAATCAATAACCCCGGAAATAAATCGGCAATATACATGGCAATTTCATTAGACACTGAATTAATTAAATATCGAACGAATGCTGATGGTAATGGACGGAATTTTTAAAAGTATCGAATTCACGTCTGTCCGACCAATTTCCGTTCTCACGCGAATATTTTTGCCCTTTTTTGCGGTTTAGAAACGGAAGTTTCGCAGCAGGAGACACGTAGACTGTGCTACATGTATGATTAAAAAGTAATAGGTGCAGTTACGCGTTCCGATATTTTATTTATTGGATTCTAGATGCAGTATCGAAATATTGCACCGGTTTATGTCTGGAAAATATTTGTTTCCATATAAAACGAACAAATGGTTCTACGTACTCAATTGAATAAAACTTATATACCAAATACTAAACTTTTCGTATGATAATATATTTGTTATAATTAAACATTATAAATTATAAATAATAATTATTTCATGTTGGGTTCTGCCTTATGATTGATAATTGATGACTAACCCTTTTGTAGCAAATTTTATGCAAATTCGTATGTATTAACTTAATGGCTGGTTATTTACTAATTAGTTAAGCGTATTACTCTTACTGATGACGAGAATATTAATTATAACATGAATATTAATAAGGTTAGTAAGTCTAGTTGGATTTATAAAACAAGTTCATATTTATAACATTACTATTAATTATTTATAGCGCTTTCGGTAATTTCGTCTATTTATAACTTTTTCCTCTATTGAATTTGTTATTAAGCAAACTACGTTCATTTTGTTACTTGTTCATTTAGTTTTAGTTCATCGTTGATCGGCGCTCGAAAGTAATTACGTGAATTTGTATTTATTTGTATTTATGCATTGAGTGTTCAGATTTGATTCTAGGTTGAATAGTTGTGGCATCTTTGTTTAATTTTAAAATTACATTTAGTTTTTATTTGATTTTGTCTTTTGTATATATTATTTATTTTAATTTTTATTGTTTTGAGTTATGTTGCTTCCGTTTATTCTCGTGTTCTTAACAAAGCCCAATATAATATTTTACCTTCGTGTTATGGTGGTTTATTCAATTCTCATTTGCTTTGCTATGTTGCAGTTTTTATTTATAATGTATGCATTTCATTAATATTTTGTTATTTACAAACATTCTCTCATTCAATCCTTGTTCGCTTGATCTCCGGTTTCTTACGATCCATTTTGTATGCAATTATCGAAACGATCGATTACATATTTCAAAATAGAAAATTTAATACTTTAAAAATCACAATTCAATCTCAATCCGTTTTTCATACGGATCATTCAGATACGAGCACTTATACATTTAGACATTGCCGAAACGCTATAGATCATAAATGTCTGGCTTTAAAAAAACAGGTAGCGGATGAAAACCATTTATCCACCACAGAATAATGCATCAGCAATGCAACCCGAAAATAAATATCTTTCAATATTTTTGCAAATACAATGGACTGATTAATGCGGGTAACAAATCAAACGCTCCGCGATTGTTATTTACACATCATTTACACATGTACTGGAAACTGGATACGTTTTAAGAAGTGTGAAAAATCCACCCTAAACGTTGCTCTCCGTCCATTGTCACGCAAGGTTAAGGAACACAAAATAACCTCTTCAAATTTTTATACCGAGGTATTTGTACAGCGCTACTATGCTCAGATAGCTAAAATTACTATATCAGTATTTTTCGAAACTATTAATTAAATTCCTAAATTAATACAAATACTATTGTATAATACTAAAATTGTTGATAAATATATGTATGTGTATATATATATATATATATATATATATATATATATATATATATATATATATTCAATTACGTTTAAAATAGATAGACACATACACAAATCTTACATTTACTTAATGTGGTCTTGCTGTTGAGACCACACCATTATATGGAACTCGTTGAAAGAAAATTTGCATGACACAGAACGTATTTGTGACAGCCAATTGACATGGAATAAAACAGTCACGTGGTAGGGAGCCAATTCACAAAGTACTAAAATAGATACTTGTATACGGTTTAGCCACCCCTGGAGCTTACAGTCACCCCTCGATATAATCGCCATAATTCACAATCGAACCCCTCAAGCTGACGCGTGAAAGCGATCTGTTCGACTGGATAAATAATATTTGTGACCAATTGTTGAAGGATAATCCATCGCATTATTTTAAATGTTAGCAAAGTTACCAATGTGGTGCCGTTAGATTACCAGAAGCGGAATTTATGTGCTAATGCGGTCCTAATAACTGAAAAGCGCCATTAATTTATTATACTTGCTAGAATTTGAAAAAATATACCTTATATCTTATTTTCCAGGTTGAATTTGAATTTGAATTTCGAAACCTAAATTTTATTCTCAACTCATCGAATCCATAAAAGCAACAACAGTAACAACATTTAACCTACAGGACTCTAAATTATTCTATGTTACGATTAAAATTATTATAAGTTGTTCTGAATTACTAGAATATTAAGTAAATAATGCTTTCGTGGGCAACAGGAAAATGACGTGTGTATCCAAGACAATATATGACAAACGAAATTAAAATAATGAGATTATGCGCACCAAATCAAAAAAAAATCAAAATATGTAAATTCAAAGTTAACATAGCAAATGCGAGCTGGAAACGTAAATGGAAAACATACCTTGAAGGAACCATTCGTTTTCTCCTGCATCATTATTCTAAACACGGTTTCGTCACTGTTTCCTGGATTCTGTTGCTGGTTTATGGTCCGCTCTTTTTCTTATGGACTTTTACAACCATTCACATATCTCATTACCTCCCCACAACCTCTAGTTATCAAAAGTAAAATGTCTCCTTAAAATCCAACAATCCTCTTATCTTCTGCAATGGTCTTTGCCTCTTTCATTCTCACATCTCACTCTGTTTTCTTTCTTGCCCTGACTTCCCGTATCCGTCTGGCAGGTCTTGTCTCTTCAATCGGACGCATATGATCCCACCAGCACAATTGTGTTTCTTCTATGTATTACAAGGTGGGTTCAATTTGTAATTCATCGTTTACATCCAAATTTCTTATTCAACCCTTTTTTGTAATTCCCTTAACCGCCCTTACGCATTTCGTCTCTACTGCATTCATTTTGTTTCTCATTTGTTTTGTTACTGTCGATGTTTCACTTCGGTAGGTTAGAATTGGTCTGAATATTGTCTTAAATATTCTTATTTTGTTTTGCGTTGCCATGCCCTTCTTTCTTATAAAGCCTTGTCTCATCAAATGCTCTCTGTTCATAATTTTTTCAAATTCTGTTCATGATGTTCTTTTCTTGTTTCCCATTTTCCTCACTCCCAAATAATTGCCATAGAGAACATATACACAAACAATAAAGTACGAGAACAAATACAAGGAGACCTCAGTGAGCCAATACCAACGGGTAGCGGCATTCGCCAAGGGGAATCCCTTTTCAATTTAATAATGGAAGAAATTGTTCGAAATGTTCGAGAGCTAAAGGGATACAAAATGGGGGTGCAGAAATCAAAATAAATGTTACGCTGATGATGCCGCTCTTATTGCAGAAAATGAAGATGATTTACAAAGGTTATTACACTTACATAATAGCCAAATCTCTAAATATGGAAATATCACCGAGTAAAACAAAGTGCTTAACAACATTAAGAACGCATGAACTCTCCGGTTCTTTGTGATATTGAAGCAGAGGTGAGAGACCAAACAACAATAGCAATTAGAATAGCTGGCTGACTGAATAGAATATGATGCAATAAAAGTATGGGAACAGATATTAAATCAAGGATCTACAAAACCGTCGTGAGGCCGGTGATGACATACACCGCATAAACGAGACCAGAAACAGCAAGAACCAAAAGATTCATAGAAACAGCTGAAATGAAGGTACTCCGCAGAATTGTCGGATAGAGAGAAAAGCGAGCCTATAAGAAGAACCTGTAACGTCAAGAACATCAATGATTGGGTAGCAGGCAGGAACAAAGAATGGAACGAACACATAAGCAGGATGAATAACTGCAGACTTGCGAACATTGCTGGGGGCAAGTCTCCATTGGTACGAAGAGGCGTTGGACGCCCCTGGAAACGATGGAGCGACATCCTCGTGCAAGTGGACTGTGATTAAACAGGCCACTCGCCTAAAATTAAGAAAGAAGGAAGTTACCTGCTCTATTTTCTTTCTTTCTACTTACTTGTTTGGAACTCCTTTGCTATCCTACTTTGTATTTTTCCATAATTCCTCTATTTTCATAGATAGTTTCTGTTGCTCAGATCTATATTTATTCACCGTTCCTGAATATATTTCTCTCTTAATACGGTCAAACGCTTTCTTCAAGTCAATAAACGCGAAAAATGATGTTGTCTTACTTAGTAGGGTTTCCGGATTATTATGTAAATATATAGTAATTGTCGCTTCCATTTTCTGAATCCACATTGCATTTCTTCAAGCGTTATCTCGATATACGGCGTGCTTCGAAGCGTTATTGATCTATAATTATCACATCCTCTCTTATCTCCATTTTTGTAAATCGGTATTATTACTTCTATCTGTCAGTCTTTAAAGATTACTCCACGTTCCACCGGTTTTACAGACTCGTTAATAAGTGTACTACTTTCGTACCCATATTCTGTAGCATTTCCGATGATATTCTGTCGTATCCTGCCGCCTTGCTATTTGTCATAGTTCTTATAGCTTCTTTTATCTATCTATTGGTTAACTTCTTTTATTATGCCCCGAACTACGTTCTAAACAACCTTGCCGATCACATGGTAGCTCTTGTAGCTGTTTCCATCTATCCATTATTTCTTGTTCATCTGTTAATATTTTCCATCCCTTTCTCTTCACAGTTATATTACGGTTTATTTTCTCTATTCTCATGCTTTTTAACATATTGTAGAATAACTTTTCGTTACTCTTCTTATTTATTTCCATTTATTCTCCAAAAATTGTCCAGTTTTTTCTTTACTTTCGCTCGGAATTTTTTTAACAACTTTTTTATATGCTTCTTATCTTATTGCTGTTCTATCTCCTAGGTATTGTTTCCATTTATCTTTGTCAACATTATATTTCGTAGAGTTATCCACAGTTTTTATTTTTAACCATTAATACTTTTCTTTCCACAACCTCCTTGTACTTATTGGCTATTTCTTCTTCTCTCATCTTGTATACTTTTATGACGTTGTATCTTTCCGTCAACTTCTTTAGTTCCCCCTGTATCTTGTTCGTTTTTAATTTTTGCAAAAACCATATACGATTTCCAGTCCCACGGATGCATTTTATAAACCTACGTCTCCACCAGCATTGCCATATATGCCGTTCAATATCCATAAGCTATAATCAGAGTAGTTATACATCCAGTTCCCTTCATCCAGTCCATCCATTGTGACTTCAAAATATTGTTCCTCGCGGCTGGTCACAGCAATGTATCTATCGACATCTAGTGCTCTTTGTCTTTCATTTAGTCTATTTCCCTATTATCTGAATCTACTGCCCTATTTCCCTTACAGTTATTTCCAGCCCAATAAAATTGGCGAAAGAGGATAAAAATTACATAAAAATGTTGTTCCTCGCGGCTGATCACAGCAATGTATCTATCGACATCTAGTGCTCTTTGCCTTTCATTTAGTCTATTTCCCTATTATCTGAAGCTACTGCCCTATTTCCCTTACAGTTATTTCCAGCCCAATCAAATTGGCGAAAGAGGATAAAAATTACATAAATTAAAGTTAAACAAGAAATCTAAAAAACTAAATCAAAATTAAGGAAAGAAGAGCGACAAAACAACACGCTTGCATTAATTAATAATTGCATAATAATAACAACTATCCAGCAACCTTAATTTGTATTAGCTTTCAAAATTAATTTTTAATGTGAATACTACCAACATCCTTCCACCTATCCCATAAGTAGACAATTAAACATTCATTAATCGTACATGTTCACTGCTTTGCAATATGCAAGTTTGGTAACTAAAATCCTGGATTTTCAGCCTACTGCACTCATGTGACTACACTTCTAGACAGCGTGAAGTAGTGTCTGGTGTACCAATAAACTGTAGATGTTTCAACAATTGCAAGGTAACCGTTTGGAGGATATTACAAAATTTTACGTTATTGTACTGTTCAAAATCGTTAATAATATTATAATTCGTAATTTACGTGATCCAGGTGCATTTTAGTTTTGGTCGACAATATCAACACGTTAATGCAACTTGAATATATTGAATATAATTATTGAACAAAAATTTGCTTTACATTTTAACCTGTATTGTGAAAATAATGTGACATTATTATCACAATTGCTGTAACTGATTTCACTGGGATTATTACAACGGAATATCATGTATATATTAAGCGCTGCTCATTGTTGTGGCACATGAACGATTTTATGTTAATTATCAGTACGATCGCACAATACGCGCACTTACATCACACTCCTTCATTGTTTGCATTGAATGAAGGTCTCTAAAATGGGTTCATGTGCGGAATGTATAACATGTTCGATGCAAATGCATTATGATCCCCACTGGCAAATAATAAGCCCCTGGCGGGAGAAATCTTCGGCGCATTGCACAATTTCACATTATTTATGGAGCACATTTACAAGTTTCGGATGACCAACGGTTTATTTTAATGTGCATGCATTAAGCTAAGCTTTTTATGAAGGAAGGGTGGACGTTTTATATTTTACGAGTGGATTTTAGGGGTTACTAGTAGCTTACCCCCTGCCGTCCGTCCGCAGATTATTACCTACAGGAGCTTAACTGCTGCATGTTGAAAACGGGGAACTGAAATACGTTAAACTATTCTCTAGCATTATAATTATTGCTCTAAATAGATAAAAGATATACACAGACGGTCGTTAAATCCGTCCTATCAATTTAATGGTTCGGTACTACATAAATATCCTATCAAGGGTATTAAATCTGAAATAATGAAAATAATAGCAACGTCATTTTGCAGACATATTATTTGATATAAAATAAATCTATACGTGCTGGCAATGATACTCTAACAATTTCACAACCATTTTAATTCAATTAATAGCAATTAACTCGTAATCATTCAATACAACAGTTCTAAATAGTAATACAAAAAAATATCCACGTTGATGTCATAAATAATTAAGCATAACTATGTCTGAACTATCAACGTACAAAATGATCAGAGATCAAATAAATAATCCTCAGTGTGAAAATAAAGAATTTTACAATTTACATTAACGGAAAGTATTTATTGTAAAGCGCGAAATAGATCCCCCAATTCCATTCTCAATTGGTTGGGTTCCAATATTATACGGATTTACTTGATATATTTCTATACATATTTAATTCGCTTAAATCATTGTTTATAACTATGCGCGGAGCAAAATGACAAGTAATGATATTGTTTGTGCCCTAAATATATGTTCTAGTTACGAGTCAGGATAAAATTAAGCAATGCTGCCATAACAGCCAACTTTATGGTGGAATCCCAATTTTAAAGCTTTCAAAATCAAGGTCACTTCTTCAAATCTTTTCGTATTATGCTATGATCCACTTAAAGATTTCGTCCAATGCAAAAATGGACCATAATTTTTGATTTGCCCAACAAAATTTTTACTGTATGTACGCCATGTGTGAAAAGAAGTTGCAAACTATATTCATTTAAAATGATTATAATGTCTACCTTTGAATAATTCAAAACTTGGTTTTGTACTAGATGATCAAGGTTACCATGGTTAACGTTTCCAGCAATTAACAGTATTATTTACAACAGTCGTGGCGTTATATTTACGAATGTTAAAAATAATAACCTATATTCCGCGTTCGTCTCTTTCTCTGTAGTATTAAATAGCATTCAGTTTTTAGTGAATTTGAATTGTTTGACTCGAAACAACATTCACATATACAGGAAAACACATTCGCAAAATTAAAATGATCTTAAAAATTGAAAATCTTGGTTATATTAACACAACAAGTTGCTCACCTAAGGTACTATATAATAAAATAATATAAATTCTTTGTTCTATATTTAATATTATTATTAAATAATGCGGTGTCAATGTTTTACACGTTTCAATAAAAATTGATAATGAATAAAAATATAATAATTTATTAAGCATTCTTTTGACATATTTCGTTAATTCTTTAGACTGGACAAGAACAATGTAATACACAAATTACATTTCATGAACGATCAAGTAGGTTGTAAGTGACGGTTTTGAACAAGAACAGAAGTTTAAGTGAAAACTTCCCAAAACTTCTAAAGTCTAGTGGTAACCCTAATGTCCGTGAGAAACAACCAAGTATGCAAGCTGAAAGCAATAATAAGTGCCCTTACAAAATATTTATATTGACATATGACTCTTAATAGCAAAAACCAGCTTTCAGTCGCCCCTCCCCTTGTGTACCGAACCTCCACAAATATATGCATCTCTATTTAATACATGCCCCCTAATGTATGTGTTCTGCACCTATAAAATCTTAATCCTAATAATATTCTTATGAATACTTTTAGGTATACGCTCCCATAAAAAATTACATTCGGATGCCGCCGTACGTTTTCACCAGTTTCATTGCTGTTTACGCGTCAAAGAACATGCAAGGGTAACTTTTGCAAATAGTCTACGGTTTCCAGGCCTATAGAATGTTTATTACTCAGAAGAAGTTGGTTTCATTTATTGCTTCAAATGCGGCCACTATTTGTTATACAAACTATGGGTAGTGTGAAACCGTACGTTTGTCCCCATTCCGCCCAAGAGCGAACGATACAAAAAACAACTCGGTGTAATAAAAGTTTGCTTCTTTTGCTTATTATAAAAAGTTTTTTCATTCAAACGTTAAAGATTTACAAAGTCATAAAATTTATTTCCTTTATACGACTTTCGCAAAGTTCATCTCGACGTACAAAATTTGCTTTGATCTATACTGAAAGTGGAATATAACTCATTTCGTAAAATAGCACCCTCGGAATGAAGAAAATACGGCGAAAGTTACAATTTAATTTATTAATTATAAATTACAAAAAAAAACTTAATGAGTTTTAATTTTCATGAAATGTTTACAAATGCCCGTCCCTGGATAAAGTGAAGGGAATCACTTTTAATTACCAGACGTGCTTGTACCGAGCAATGGAAACTAAAACTTATGTTCAATTATAACAATCATAAGAATTGAGTAGAATCGGACCACGCTACCTAAAAGTGAAAAGGATATTCATATTCAAGTGTGCCCCAGCTGCGGGATGAAGTAATTATCAATCTAAAATTGACACGCATTGCGGTAAATCACCGTGTAATGAACGGTCGTTTCAAAACACTATACGGATTGGTGCAGACATTGCATATTAGCGCAGTAAAAATGGCGTTTGTTTTCGAACATAGTAACAACAAAGATTTAATTATCGCCCATTCAATAAGCTGTCAATCACATAGCGTGTTGAAGCTCTACAGATAGGACCCAAATTCATGAATATTGATGCCGCCCAACTCAATGGTCTGGCGGATGTTTTAAATTACACACTTTGAAATTGTAACTGGCGATTAAAAAGCTATAATTGCGTGATGAATAGCTTTATTTAAAACGTTGGGCTAGGTGTATGACGTGCCTATGGCCATTCACGACCATTTTCAATTTTGTATTGCTGCCTGTGCCGATGCATCAAACAAATTTCGCTCGGAAAATTTCAGCGTAAATTTTCCATCGGTGTTATTACGCTTGTAATTTTCTTTTCAATTGGTTGAGCTAAACATACACAAACGTTACTAACGTGATTTGAATATTTTCGGTAATATAACAGTGGGTGTTTTTCCAGAAAATGCAAAAACACCCACGAGAATTTACGAACCACTATATAATATATATATATATATATATATATATATATATATATATATATAAATATTGAATTTTTATTTAAGTTTTTCTTAAATTATTGAGTAGTGTTGTCTTTAACTCTTCCATAACTAAGTTGGTGGTAGTGGCTGAGATTGGTGAACCCATTGCAGTACCTAATTTTTGTATGTAGAGCCTTTCATTGAATGTGAAATATGTGGAGCTCAGACAAATAATTGGTACTACTATAACATTTTTTCTATTATACTAGTTGCTTAATTTATTTGTTTGTTTTTAAGTAAATCCCGATGAGTCTTATATATATATATATCAATGAAATCACCGGTAACGTAACGTATCGTAACGTAACGTAACCGTAGGACGTGACACGAACACACAAACACACAAATACTAGACCTGCATATAATTAAATTGAATGAAAATATAAATCAAATAAATAAGTGAATAAAACAAATGCAAATAAGAACACGAAAACTAAGGTCTAAGAAACCACTGATAAGAGAAATGAAGAACGTGGGAATTGTATACTTGCGAACAACGAATCGCTCATCCGCTTCATCTCGTGTTCTATGGAAGAGAAATACCGATATAAAGCCATGTTCCGTGGCTGAATGCCAGACCTATTTCTATGCAAATTAGAACTGTTTCCTTCAGGAAGGAATGGCTACATTTCTGGGGATATTCGTGGACACCTCTCTACACTGGGAGCGCCACATTTACAACAATGTCAAGCGCCATCTACGTACTCTACTCCGCTCTATTCTACACAAGAATGAAATATGGTATTAGAGTAATATTATATTATTATTATTAATTATTAATATTAATATTATTAATTAATAATAATAATTGTGGAGGAACACCAGTCATACTCATAAGGTGTTAACTTTGCAGAAAATATTGCGCATTCTGAATTGTGTTCAGAATTCAGCCAACGAGTTTATAAAAATGAAAGTAATAAATTTGGTTGATTTTTATCTTCTCGAAGTTATAATGCAAACGATATATGACTTACGAAACTGTAAAAAGGTGCCTGACTATGAAGGGTATAAAATATTATAAAAGTCTTTGCTTATGTTTCAATATAATCTCCTTGTACTTCTATGTATTTTTTACATTTAACAATTAACAAAAATTAACAATAAAAGAAATTTTCTTGCTCTAAAAAACCGCCCACGTTAGGTTTCGTCTTCTTTTCTTTTCTTATTGAACAGATAAAATCACAGGGAGCGAAATCAGGGCTGTAGGGTGGATGACTTAATTCTGTGAACAAAGAATTCCATTTTAGAATTCCTTTGCGTTTTTTCTTTATGGCCTGTTGCAATTTGCATAAATATCAGCTTAATAGTTACTCATCTTGGTAGTCTTATGTGCCAAGTAGTCTATTAGTAAAATTTCTTCCCAAAACATAGTTGCCATAACCATCAGCCAAATGTTGGACCTTGAACTTCTTTGACGGTGGCAAACCCTTTTGTTTCTATTGCACAGGATTGACAGGAGTCGTATGTTTCCTTCAGGATCATAATGATGAACCGAAATTTCATCGCTATTTACAATTTTCTCATTAATTTCTTCCTCTTGTCTTCCACAAGGCTTCAAAAATTGTTGACAAGTTTCAAATCGACGTTGTTTATCGAATTGAGTCAATGTTCTCGGTATCCATCTGGCACTCACCTTTGATATGCCCAAAGCATCATGGTCCAAACACGATCCTTTGCTAATTTGCAAACTTTCAGCGATTAAATCGATTCTAATTCGTTAATCTTCAAGAATCAATGTTCCATATTTTAGAACGTTTTCTTCGGTAATTACTCAATTTGATCGACCACTTCGAGGATCGTCTTCGAAGGATTCCCGGCCCCATTTATATTGCTTTGAGCAACATTTTATTGCCTTATAGCAATGCAGCAGACATATTTTCTTTGGACTATTTCATTCTTTTATGCGAAACTTTTCCATTATTAGAAAAGCATAACACGTTATTAGAAACATAATTCTACAAAAGGCCACAAAGAAAATGCAGTGTTGACTATTTATGTGACAATATTCTGACAGTTTAATGAAAATAATAATTTAGTGCAATGGTTTTCGTAAGATATTCGCGAAGAAACGCTACACCCACAACCACAATATACGAAGTATGGAATATGGGACAACATAGCTAGAATTGACTGCCCAATAAGTTATTCTACTCTTTGGAGAACTTCTTTTAGAAGAGATTTTTGTCAAATGAGCACAGATATTTTTGTATTTTACTTTTTTTGAATGTACTTTAATTGATATATGATGATTTAATAATAAATAATAATTGTAACTGCATATAATTGTGTCATCATTTTAAAAGATTTTTCTTTAAATTTTTCAGTATGATAAAGAAAGTTGTGTCCTGTTTTGTTATCCTTTTGAGTGTTGGAAATTAATTGTAAGAATATAGATTGAGTGTAAAATAAATAACACAATGACGACACCAACAATAATGATATTAAATGGTATTTCCAATTTAATTAATTGACGGACGACCTATTCATTTGAATATTTTACAAATTACACAAAACATTTTATTGTTTTATTTTCTTAGCGAAAAGTCATAAATTATCAAAAAATGACATTAAATCGTTACAGGAAAACCTTTAAAACAGATTTTCCGTTAATTTTCATAAATTGAATATTCATTTAAACTAGTTTTAGTAATTAATTAAAAAAATGATGAATAACTTTCTCAGAGCCCGTGCAATATCCGATTTAATTATAATCTGAACCGTTACAGCAAACACATTCATTTAGAGTTTGCGTGTATTTGACATTTTGCCTGAGAGGCCTTTTATATTTTTCTTTCTACTCCGTTTGACGAGTATTTTTAATTTGAGATATTAATGAAAGAACACAACTCCAAGTGGGCAGAGCTATAATTAACGGAAAACCAGGCGAAGTATTTAACATTCTTCTCTTTTTAGTGATGAAATCAATACGCTCGGGAAGTTTATAATGAATGAAAGTTTCCGTCAAAGGGATATCATCTTTCCATTGCCTGCATTATTCAACATGATTCATGTTACAAAATCCATCTAAGCTACCGTACCTACTCAATCCTTTATTAAATTGGACACTTAGACAATTAATTAAGCAATTCTCAAAGCTTTGTGGAAACCATTTTCAACTAAACGGAAGTTCGTATTGGCAGCAAATTTAAATGTCTCTAACCGCAAAATATTGTTGAATAACACAAATATGTTATTCAGTCTAAGAAAATAAATCTAAGATAAATGAGAAAACAAAGCTCAAACAAAAAACAAACAAAAAGACAATATAAAAAGCAAAATAGAAAAAGTACAAATAAACAATCAATATAAGATAAAGAGAAAATAGAAAATAAGAAAGTGAGTAATATGTTTTTTCTGCTCCTAATTTTGATGCATAAATTGCTCCGTTTCAAAATTGACAGACGTTACGACACGTTACATTTTCGCAGCTACAAAGGAAGTGAAAATGTTCCACAACATGTAGTTAAATGTGCACAATACCATGTACGATAAAAGCACACAAACTCAAATGAAAATCAAAACATATTTTGCTTAGGTTTGTCTGTATATGAGAAATATAATTGTACGGTAGAATTATCACATTCTAAAAATAAAATTAATAAAGCTACATTTTCATTCAGTTGTGCTTTATGGCGGTTCTCATTTATACCTTAAATATGGTCGAAATTAGCGTTAAGAATCTTACATTAAATATACACTACCCTAACGACTACAATAAAATTTAATGAAACATAAGACCATTTCCCAGGTAATTACTGTATTATTAAAGAGTATTAAAGGCGTTCTGGCAAATTGCTTGGTAAATTCAGAGGAATATTTGTCGTGGTTTACTTTGAATTGATTAATTAATTTATGTATACGTAGCCATATTCAGAATAATCAAAGTATTGTATTGATTTTTGCATATTTTTCACGGTTGGTTGGTATATAATTAATATAGTCCTTAGAATATAGTAATTAAATAAACACGAAGAGCAAATAAAACTTATTACCAAGAAACGAAAGTTTTTTTCTGTGGAATTCAATGACTCCATCAAATAAACCAGCATGGGTGGGTTTTGAGTTCACACTTTTTATTATGTAAATATAAAGATATTATCTTTGGATACAAATTCTAGAATAGTCAATACTCTTAGGGTGCACTTTAATCTATCTAAGAATACATTATCTAAGATATTTGACAAGATTGGCAGTTATCTGATGGATACATATGACATGTGTCCTTCTGCTGGTTTACAATGCTTGAGCATGGAATTTATGTACAGCTTGTGTAAAGTGGAATTTTCGAGCAGGGTTTACATTACTAGTAAGCAGGTGACTTTCTGGTGCCTTATAAGGGTTTAAGTTCCGATTGTTATGATATTTCCTTTGTTGACAGTTATGGTGTGACAGTGAATCATACCGTTTATCATTGACGAGTACAAATACAATTAAGGCAATATGAAATGAATTATAAAAGAAAGGTAATTACATATGTGAACGAGAAAATAAACTCTGACGTGAAAGCTTAAGTGAAAATAGTTTGTGGGCAATTTTAAATGAAAATGTGATTTGCGTAATCATCATTTTATTAATATAAAATTTTTGAATTATTTAAAGGTTTCACAGTTGAAATACATGAAAGAAATATTCTACAATAAACAAGAATTGTTTTTCATCTGTAATAGCTACTCGTAACATTAATATGTTGATTGTTATGTAGAAAGTTTTAAACTTGTTTGAGAAATTTATAGCTAAATGCAGTTTGAATATCATTTTCGATACGATAATCTCGAATCTATAAAAATACAGTAGCATGGATATCTTGCTTGAGAAAACACGTAAGGCCAAGATATGAAATATAAATTTATTGACTACCAAATATATCACAGTTTTGTTGAAAAGAGTCCAAAAATATGCTAGTTGTTATCAACATGAACTACTGGTATGCCTTTGTCATAAAATGTTTTAATTCTTAAACACACTTCTGGAAATTATAATTTAATTTAATTAATACATATAAATTAGAACATAATTATTTCGTTATACCATATATATCTAAACACACGGCCGTTTTCCTCATAGCAATTTTTCAAATTTTATTTTTATTTAACAATGCATTTAAATCTCACCGTGATACTCGATTGATTGTTAGTGACAAATCTGCCAAACTAAGAACCGTACCAATACCATTTCCAAAAAAAATTAGAGAAGAATCCTCTTGTCCAAAGGACCAGGGATTTTTTGAAAGTAGTTTAACATTTAACGTGTCGAAATTATCTAAAATACACATGTAAATGATAGTGTAAATCTTCGTAAACAACCGGTTAAATATAAATTGTTTAAATAAGTGTTTCGTTCTATGTTCGTAGAGGCGAATTCCACGAAATTAGTTATTTCCCAATCGTCGACGATTTATTATGTCAACCTTCGTTGGCAAGTCAGATCGCCCAATTAATAAATTGTTTATGCTACACGAAGGTAACTCTGTGATCTCGCCGCTTTCGAGAATGTGATGTATAGGCGACGAAATTGTCTGAGTATTTGATTTTAATTTGAAAACCATGGGAGTTGTTGTTTTTTCTGATTCAAATAGATGACTGTTGTGGTCGGTCTTTATGAATTGGTAATATTAAAAATTTGAAGTTCGCTCTAGCAACCTGAATTTTATAAAAAAATAAGAAAGTAAAAATTGGTTCACTTAAATCTATGGAAATGTTCGCCGTCAAACGTTTCATGCACAAATTTCACGTAAGGATCATTTCTATTTTATTAATTTGCTTGCGAAATTTGTCTGTTTGGTGAACTTCATTCGTGTTGACATTTCATAAAATATAATTTCCGATGTATTTCTAAGTAAATGGCTTCATATCTGATATTATTGTATTATATTTTAATGAATCATCATTACTCGTTGTGAAAATCATGATTATATGATTTATAATGCCAATTAAATTCACTCATTAAATTATCATTAGTACAAATTTTTATATTAATGGTTAGAGCAATCATATCGACTCAAATATACAAACGGATTTCAATTCTGGCGTTTTAATTCACAAGTTTGATTTTATATTAATTTTACTAGCATGCTGTCAGGACAATAAAATGACTTGATTAAACTTTCATGCAAATTGCCAATGTTTCGCAACTTAATGATGTCGAAGTTAAAACTCAATAAAACGAAATTACTAAAACGGGACGAATGTCGAACGAATGTCGCTTGGAATCAAGCATATCTATGTAAATTTTCCGAACGCAATTTGATTTAGCATTGCTCTGCATCCATGACGTAATATTTCAGTCGCCGTAAAAAACGGAAAATTTTATCTGCGGAATAATGACCGGCCGAAATGATGGTGATTGTTCCATTGATTTAATGACGATAAGTTTAGTTATGCGCTCATTTATTGGAAACGTAAAAAGACATTTAGTGATAAGCAATAAATAATGATTGCAATTTGTATACTGAGTATGTTTTTGAATGAAAGTCTCCTGGAAAAATAATCTTCTCTTCATATTCCAAGAACACCCATTTCATCATGTGGAATAAAATAATTCAATATACAGTTAAACAAATCTTTTCTTTGATTCAGATACAGTTCTATAATCAACCAATTAGACCCTATTAGAGTTTCATATATCATTCTTTCTAATACATTGGTGTTAGGGTGAACTGCAAAATATGTGCTATGAATAAGTGCAAAAGAATGTCTAATTAATACTGATGAAGGCGACTAATTGTGTACTTCTTCTTTTTTTAATCGAATAAACTTAAAGCCAAAAAATCACCTTAAAAAATCAATAAAAAACGCCTACTTTCTACACAAGCCTGGCGTGACGTCAGTAAACCCGGCGTACAGTGGTAATCAAAGAACAGAGCAAAAATGAGGTTGCATATGTGCATATCTTTTAATACTGAAATAGATTTTACTTCAGTATTACATAATATATGCAATTTTTTTATTTTATTGTTTTGATTACAAGAGTATGCCGTGTTTACTGACGTCACGCCAGACGGGCATTTTACTTACATTTGAATGATGCAACTTTCAGTGCACTTTTTCATGCTTCAAATTTATTCCAATGAACAAAATGAAATACCAAAATGTTGCATTTTAGTCGACATTGGATTTGACATATATAAAAAAAACTCTTGCAAATTCCGTATTGAATGATATAAGTCTAACAATTCCACACATTTGTAAAAAGGGGCAACAGTTGACATTTACCCCGTAATAGAATGATTGAAGCCGTACAAACCCAAGGAGCCATGTGCGATCGTCTGTTCCTTCGAGACATTCGTAACATTTTAAAAGGTCGTTGAATAAATATTAACTAAATAGGTACCTTGTAAGGTTAATGCAATGTACAATAAATCTTACTCTGTGATAAATGGTAATTAGAAAATAATAACCGATCATATCGCTTGCCTTGAAAGATTTTACGTTCAAAGTGATCACTGCTACTTGTTGTTTTCTATAATCACACAACTTGGTTGCTGATATTTTGATGAAGTCATTCTTCTTAATTACGTGGCTACGCAATGTTGCTTATATAACTCCTTGGACACGACACCTTATACCTTATAATATATAAGTGCTTTCAAAATATATTATTTTAAAAGGACGTTTTCGCCCAATGTAAATCCATGATAATTGAAGTGGCTCGTGTGAAACGGGTCTTAAATTTGCTTAATATGGTATTTCAAAATTGTTTTATATTATATATTTAGCATGCATTTCATTTATGCTGAAGTATGTGAAAAGCCCACCTACAACCAAAAGACGTTTTAGAGCCAAGCCAAATAAAAAAGTCGATTCATCGTTTTGTCGAATCGCTTAAGGTAATTTAATAATTAAACATAACGACATAATTAGCAAAAGAAAAATGGTTTCCGTCAATGGACACGACAAATATAGTTAGTAAAGATCAAACATATCGAATTTCGAGCGCGATCGTGTTACAGACACTAATTTAAATATCAGGTGGTCCCGGCACATTAAACTTTTTATATTTGTCAACTTTTTATCTCGATTAATCTCGGATATTAATTTCGCGATGTCGACACCGAGGTCTATTTTTAACCTCATCGTCTTGCTGTTCATCAACATAGAACACTTAAAAACAGCTATGGATATTATCGGTTAGGATGAATACTTGTAGGTCAAATGTAATATATTACACACACACGCCCAAGTTATCTATTACACAAGCTGATAGCGACGGTCATAAATTAAAACATAGGTAGTGTTCCTAGAAACAAGCGCAAAAACCCGGACCTAATTTGTACTAACAGGTCCGGAAACACTTCATTAGGGGCAACGTGTTCTTGAAAAAATGGTTAAGAGATTCTAGGTTCGCACTTTATTAAAGTGTATCATCAGACTAAAATATTAAAAAATATCTTAATAATTAAGACAATTAACTAAAACATATAAAACCTGATTATAGGGTAAAAATAATATTGACTTTAAGTCCAGAACACTAAACATATTGTATATAACAATTGTAATTAAAATTGAGCGTGTAATTGTTCCAAATTATTAAAGTTGTAATTTGGACAGACCGAAAACAAACACAATTTGTATAAACACGTTAAAAGTGAAAAGCAGGGCGAACACCGTAATGACAACTAAAAACCGGCGATGCGTTAAATATAAAGAACAGGGCAAGGAAAAATGGGGCTAACAAAAACATGTAAGTATATTATTTTAGAATATTATTATACATTGCCGATATCATTAAATTTTCTTTTTTAACGTTGCAGGTATTTTTGGTAATATTTATGTAAATAAATTCAAGAATTAAGCGTTTCGGTATGTTATTGCGTCTATTCATAATTGTTGGGTTGCATAAATCAAATGTATGCTGGTGTTTTCGGACATTTGAACGTAATGCACTAATTTCTTATTGCTTTCCCTTCGATAATATATTTTTGCAAACGTGTCTATGGTACTGTGTCATCCGTTTTAAATGTAGTTTAGTTTGACCAGCATATGCCAATATACAATCTTTACATTGGTGTTTATATAACAAGTTAGATTGCAACATGGTTAGTTTTAATTTAGTGCGCAGAACTCCTATTATTTTTGTATTATAATGTATGTAACAACGATAACTAACGATTCAGTGATACTTTAACTATAATTATAATGTATCACATAGCAGCTAACGGGACATGGGTTTCAAAGGTTCACAATTTTGTGCGAATGCCTCTCATTAGCCTTTGGACAGGGGTTGGGTTAAACTCTCGGATCTTTTGCTAGATTCTGTGTCGTTGTTCTTCTTCATTTTGAGCTTCCCACCGTCGTAAAGTTTTCTATCGAGTAAAGCCCAAACGTATTCTATAGCACGTGCCTGCGGAACATTCGGGAGGTAATCCTCTTTAGGTAATGATATTACTATTATTATTATTAATTAGTGAATTTTATTCAAACGCATCATGTTAATGATAATATTTTGTTCTGGCCGGATGTAGCATCGTGCCATTATTAGAGGAGAACCCAAGAGTGCATAAAGCAAGAAAATAATCAATATGTCGAAAAAGTCCAAGCAACCACTGTTCACAGCGTACATCGACTATCAGAAGGCGTTTGACAGTGTTCCCCATTCGTGGCTTGTAGAGGTCTTGAAAATCTATGAAGTAGACCAAACCCTAATTGCCTTCATGCAAAGCACGATGAAGCACTGGGAAACAACGCTCAAGCTCAACACCTCTGCGAAATTAGTTAACGCCGGACAAATACCAATCCGACGGGGAATCTTCCAAGGCGACGCCCTAAGTGCACTATGGTTCTGCTTGGCCCTCAATCCCCTATCACCGCTGCTCAACAACAACAACAGAGGATACAGTCTGAACAAATCGACGAAAAATCAGTCACTTGCTGTACATGGATGACCTGAAACTGTTCACGACATCCAAAAACAACCTAGACAACTTACTTGACGTGACAGCCAAGTTCAGTAAGGACATCAAGATGGAGTTCGGACTGGATAAATGCAAAGTAAATGCAATGATAAGGGGCAAATGGGGACAGCAGAAAGGATACGAGATGAGAGGAAACGCAGGAATAATTGAAGGCATGTATGAGGATGAATTCTATAAATATTTAGGGTATGACCAGGATAAGGGCATAAACCACGCCAGAGCCAAAGACCTAGTGAGAAACAAATTCGAATAGAGGCTGCGCCTGGTGCTGAACACACAACTCTCCGCCCGGAGTAAATACAAGGCGATTAACACGTTTGCCATTCCAGTACATACTTATAGCTTCGGAATTCTGGCCTGGATTCCCATCGACATCAAGAACCTTGACATCAAGACGAGAACAATGTGCACAAAATTTCGAACACACCATCCTAAGAGTGCTGTTGAGAGATTCCACTTACCGCGAAATGAAGGCGGGAGAGGAATAGTGGAACTACACCATCTACACCGATCCCAAATTCACAAACTTAGAGAATATTTCTACAACAAAGCGGAAATCAGTCAATTCTACCAAACTGTTGTAGAAAACGAACAAAACTTAACACAACTTCGCCTAAACGACGGCGACTATCTACCGCTAGCAGGCACCCAAACAACAGCTCAAAGGGTGCAACAGTGGAAAGGTAAACCACTCCACGGTAGATATCCGGCACTCATTCACGAAGAGCACATTGACACGAAAGCATCAAATGCACGGCTAACGAATGGCAACATATTCTCAGAAACTGAAGGGTTCATGATGGCCATACAAGATCAGGTGGTGGCGACGAAATACTACCAGAAACATATCCTCAAATTGCCCATAGTCAACGACAAATGCAGGATATGTAAAATGAAAGGGGAGACGATAGACCATATTGTCAGTGGATGTTCAGTGTTGGCTCCCACGGACTACACCAGAAGGCATGATAATGTTGCAAAAGTCATACAACAACTGATTCGGAAAAACTACCAACCAGACACCGAAATCACTCCGTATTACAAATACGACCCAGAAAGGGTGATAGAAGACAAATACTTCAAATTGTACTGGAATCGGGACATCATCACGGATCTGAGAATTCAACATAACAGACCTGACATAGTACTAACAGACAAGGCTAAGAAACACACATATCTCATAGATATCTCCATCCCTTTCGCGACTAACGTGAATATTAAAAGGGCCGAGAAAATAACCAAATATCTACCCCTCGCCAACGAAGTCAAGGCGATGTGGAATCAGGACAACGTTACGATTGTTCCTGTCATAATCGGAGCTACGAGGGAAATTCCCAAAGCACTATTCGACAGCTTAAATTTATTGGACATAAAAGCTAATACCTATATACTAATGCAAAAAATTGTAATTATAGAAACATGCGGAATAGTGAGGAAAGTCATGGGGAACTACATGGCGGATAATCCCATAAATAGATAAATTTTACAATAGAGGCGCACTATATCTTGTTATCGAACCGATATAGTATGCCTATAATACAAGTTTCTTCTTTGAAGGAAACTTTGGAACATCTAAATAATATTTATTTATTTCATACATACAATCACGTGAGAAACAAGTCGGTAAATACATTATGAATTAAAACTATGTGAAAGATATTCGTTGATCGAGTAACTACGCAAGTTCCCTAACAGCTCTTTTACCCTAATCTTAAAATTGCGAAACACGTCAATATCTCTAATATCTTTTGGGACTTTGTTATAAAGTTTACACCAAAAAAAAAATAATACTTGTTTGAAATTTACTCTTATATTTAGGGGGCAATAAATAATGGTGTTGGCTAGTATTATAATGCTCCAGATTATTAGTGGAGAATTCTGACATATATTTAAGCACATAGCACAATGTTTCAAAAATTTAAACGTCATAAAAAGTTATTTATGACTCCCTATGTTTTAAATTACACAATATTCTAGTTGCTCGTTTTTGCAGCACCAAAACTCTATTGGCAGTTGAACATAAACCCCAGTGTATGACCACATAGCGCATACCGGAGTAAAAAACGGAATAGTAAAAAATCCTTAAGGTCTCATAATTGCAACATTTTACCAAAGATTTAAATGCGTAACAGTTTTGTGCGAGTTTAATACATACGCTATCAATATCAGGGAACCATTTCAGATTTTTGTCAATTATGACTCCCCGCATTTTTGATGATTCACAAGTGTTAACCTCGGGAATCAGATTTATATGATTACCGATCGAGCTGTTAGACCCTCCAAAAACGATATAGGCTGACTTTTCCGCATTTATAATTAGCCTATTCGCACTCATCCAGTCGGATATCAAATTAAGTATAATACGAAAGTTGTTGGCTAATTCATTTATAGAATCACATGCAACAAAGATATTGCAATCATAGGCATAATTAATTAACATGCAGTCCATTTAGAGAAAAAAAGGGGTATATCATTAATAATAATTAAATAATGTTGGGTTCCAAAATGGAGCCCTATGGTACACCAAACAAAACATATAACATATCGGAGAAAGAGGTATTACAAAAAACTTGTTGGCACAGGCCAGTTAAATACGAACGAAACCAATCATTGAATACCATATGAAGACAATTTATGAAGTAATATAGAAGGATCCACACAGTCAAAAGCTTTTCGTAGATTAATAAATAGTCCGAGGGGCGGGTTACTCTTATCAAGTGATTGATAAATGTTCCTTAAAAAAATATACAGTGCAGAATCAGTGCTTCTGCCCCTCAGAAAGCCTTGCTGGTTCACGCCAAATAAATCAAAAACAAATTAGTTTTTTATTAATGATGTATTCATAAACCTTAGAAAAAAAGGTAACAAGCATGACCGATTCTACAGTTTTCGACATTATCAGGTTCGTTTTTTTTTTTTTGTAAAAACGTCTAATGGAATACTTTAGACGGGACGATTTGAGGGACAAATTAATTAAATGCACTAAGATTGAGTCCAAATCAATAACGCATTTTTTTATTAAATAAGAAGAGACTCCATTGGAGTCGCAAGATTTAGAGGAGGACAAGGACATAACAGCATTCCGAATATCCAAAGATGTAACCGGAGGTATGAAAAATGGGTTTTCAGAAGTTTGTAAATATTCATCAATTTTCGAGTAATTATATTCCTCGGAATCAAATGTTTTTGATAATAAATCCGAGACCGCAAATGAGCAGTACTCATTAAAGTTAGTGCAAAGTTCAATGTCATTTGTGAAGGTTTTAGGAAGGGTTTTGTTCTTTTGTCTATTGGGATTCACTTTATTAATTAAATACCTTGCGATTTTACATATATTCGTTGAGTTTGAAATCAATAAGTCATTAAATTTTTTCTTCTTTGGAAATTTAGAATAAAATATCGCAAAGTTATCATTTCTAAACATCGGGTACTTCCTAGACATTTCATTCAGATAAGCCAGCCTATCCTTTAGCCAAATTATTTCAGGAGTTGTACATTGTTTGTTTGACATATTATGTTAATACTTATAATAATCGCAATATATGTCAAGATAATACAAAAAAGTATTATGACACTTAGTCCCACAAGTCGAAACCCAATCTTGAGAAATCAGGAACCCACAAAGCTGCTGAATATTATGTTCATTAACTTTCCTTCTAAAATAGAACGAATTATTGTTCATGTTATAAGGCCTTTTTAGCTTAATAAGTTGGGCCCAGTAATCCGAAATATTGGAATCCGTACACAAGACCGAATAATGTATATCAGCCATATTTATTACATATTATATTATTGATACAAATTTTAGAAGAATTATAAATGCGAGTACGGCTGGAAATGGTCATATGCATATTATAACACGAGAAGAGATTAATGAGATCGTATTTTTCACTGGATTTCACCAAAAAGTTTACATTAAAGTCACCACTTACAATAATGGCTTTTGATTCCGCATGAAGAAGAACGAGGATGCTGTAAGTTTATCCATCAACAACATGAAGTCAGCTTGATAAATCACTTTAAACACCATATGTAACTCACCAGCTTCCGCGGCACAGCATTCAATAATGTTCTCCACCACAAATTGCTTCATCAAGTCGTATCATTAACTTAATATGTGTCCTAGCATAGATGGCTGTTCCACCATGTTTGTTTAGAGCTCTGCAGAAGGATGATAAAGAATACAGGACGTTAGTTTATAATAATGGCATTTTCCCAAAAATATATGGTTTAATTACATAAACCAGGGAACCCAATCAGACAAGGTGGAGCAAAAGTTGTCACCCGATGTTCTTTGACTGTAATTTTTTTAATAAATGAAAAGCTTTAGTGTTGCTTTTGAATTGTGTTTATTTGATGTCTAAATTTGCTTTTATTAAGTGGAAAAAATGATCGTCCAAGTGGACACCGCCAGAATTGATGGCCTGACGGGCCAGATTTATGGCATTTTCCATCAGTCTTTCCAGAACTTCCGGCGATAGGTTCCCGCATTCCTGACGGATATTCTCTTTGAGGGCTTGTCGACATAGACTCGTGACTTCAAGAAACCCCACAAAAAGAAGTCTAGAACGGTTAAATCGGGCGATCTTGCCGGCCAGTGTAAATCACCAAAACGAGAGATGAGGCGATCCGTAAATTCAGCCCTCAGAATTTCGGTTGTGGGTCGTGCAGTATGTGGAGCAACGGTTCCACCCTGTTGGGACCACATGTTCTCCAATTCCAATTTATCCAATTGGGGTAAAAGAAAGTCGTTGAGCATGGCTCTGTACCACTCGCCGTTAACAGTAGCCGTTTGCCCCGCGGCGTTTTCGAAGAAATAAAGCCCGATCACGCCTCCAGCATAAACACCACACCAGTAACACATACAGTAACTTTGAGCGGGAGTAATGGCTCTTCGTGTGTTATACGCTGATTTTCGGTGCTCCAGAAGCGATAATGCTCATTCACGTGTCCACAGAAATGGAAATGGGCCTCGCCGCTCATGATGATTTTCGATGAAAAGTTGTCTTCCTCGTGGTCAAGATTCAGGATGGCTTGAGCGTAGGTTACACGCGCTTGGTGGTCAACGGCTAGCAGCTGATGCACTGTCTGCACTTTATAAGTGAACATCTTCAAGTTTTTCACCATAATTTTCTGTAAAGACCGCCTATTGATGCCCAATTGCATGGAACGCCGTCTGATCGATACTCCGGGGTTCTCTGCGATATCTTCAGCCACAGCCGCGATATTCTCAGCACAGCGGCTGTACCGGCGCCGCCCAGACCTGACACAATCTCGTGTTGTCCTCTAGGCGAGCAGCTAAACGCCGTAGTGTTTGCCCAGTTGGTGTCGCACGACCGGGAATTATTACGCAAAAACATTGAAACAATTATTCCACGTTCTTGAGGAGAATAGCGATTCATGTCTTATTGACGTATATTTTGAATCTGTTTACTTCACAAATGTCGAAGCAAGCTGACATTTATCACCATTTGCAAAAATTATAGCATCTTGGTTTACTAACGTATAATTTTCACTCTCACTAAATTTCACCTTTGTGATTAAGATCCATTCTCTTTTGTTGAAAAAAGTCAAAATATATAAAATTACCAGATGATCATGTTTTTATTTCATTAGGCATGGTCGCACTACTTACTAATATACCTAAGGAAATAGTACTTAATGAGTGGGATAAGATAAGACGACATACATCAATAGATATATCCATTTTCATTACAACTATCCGCTTCTTACTTAATACTAGTTACTTCGCGTCTAACGACACTTTTTTACCAAAATTCTGGGTCGACGATAGGTTGCCCGTGCTACAAATAGTGTCTTTAGTAATTAGCGAACTATTAATAATTTCTCATGAACATTCCGTTCTTTTATATTTATGTTGATGAGGTATGTAGGTCTATTTCTCAACAACACATTGAAAATTGTTTTAAATATTTTAATGGATTTCATCCACAATTATAGTTCCCCCTTTTTGGATAATACCATTTCTAGAAACACACAACAGTCACTCTCTACCAGATGGTATTCTAAAGCTACAATTTATGGTAGAATACTTGATTTGCTACATCAACACCTAATGACAAATTAGTATCGCAATAGCATTGCTGATTTTATTAACCTTGTTAATAAAATCAGTATTGTTACATTTCATACAGAAAACAAAACAAAAATTATATAATATTTTACAGTTTAATAATTACTCTATCCTTCACAGAACTAGACAAATGTTTAGGTTGGATACCTCCTACCAGTAGAAATTACAATAGATTTGTTGTTGCTCTTTCCTGATCATATATCCAGAACACCCAAGGAAAAAGAACATACAGTTGAGGTTAAACGAGAACTTAAAACCTTAAAAGCGCAAGCAACATAAATAGAACAATCTCGCCCTTATACTTGTGAATTAGTTTCGAATGCTCTTAAAGATGTCAAGAAAGGAAAAGCTCTTGGGTTTGATGATATCCACCCTGATTTCTTTATAAACTGTGGCAATAACGCCAAAGTCTGGATGGCTCACTTCTTCACAGATATTATACAAACTGGTAATATCCCAAAAGAATTTAAACGATCGAAGATAATCGCTATATTAAAACTAGGCAAACCATCTCAGCTGGCCCAGGAATTACAGACCAATAGCTCTGCTGTCTGTGACCTATAAGATACTAGAACGGCTTATTTGTAACAGAATTAGCGCAAGAATAAGTAGGCTTTCGGCCTAAACGAAGCTGCTCAGATGAGGTCCTATCACTCACCACCTACATTGAGGTAGGATTTGAAAGAAAACTTAAAACCGTAGCTGTATTTATCGACTTATCGGCGGCTTACGACATAGTGTGGAAAGAGGGCATGATATAGAAGCTCATGTACCCTACCCTGTAAACTAACAGCACGAGTGATAGACAGCATGCTAAACAACCGAGTGTTTCAAGTAGCTATGGGCTCCGGCATTAGCTCCTCAAGGAAATTAAAGATCGGACTATCACAGGGATCAGTCCTTGCCCCACTCCTCTTTAGCCTGTATATTGCTGACATGCCAGAAAAAAGATCAAGAAAGTTTGGCTACGCTTATGACTGAGTACTCGCAACAAGGTGCAGTTCTATTGGACAGTCTGAGGAGATTTAGAAGTAGTGGGAAAATACTTTCACAAGTGGAAGCTTCAACCTAATGCCATCAACACAGAAGTTACTTGCTTCCAATTAATAACAAACTCGCCAGAAGAGAACTCAACATACAATTTGTAAACACCCTACTTACCCACAACAAAACACCTAAATATCTAGGCATAACCCATGATAGAACAAAGAGCACCTAACAAGAACTGCTGAAAACTTAAAAACAAGAAACGACATAATTCAAAAACTGTTCAGCACAACTTGGGGAGCATCGGCTTTCACTCTGCGCTCCTCTGCGTTGGGTCTTGTCTTTTCAACTGCTGAATACTGCGCTCTAGTTTGGTTAAATAGCTCACACGTACATAAAATAGATAAAAATAACACAATAAGAATGTTTGCGGGTGTCATCAAACTAACTCCCACGAAATGGCTTCCAGTCCTAAGCCACATCCCACCCCCTCAACTGCGACGAATTAATACGAACGAGTATAAACAGATCATAGATAATACAAATTTACCCATCCATCAGGATATCGAAGATGCCAACCGTAACCGACTTCGGTCTAGACCACCACCAACAAGAACGGCAAGGGTGGAAGATGAGTTCAACCTTACCAACGCGTGGACTCAAGTATGGACTGCACGATAAAACAATAATATGCCTTGCACCAACCAAAATGGGGCAAGCGACCATCACCCCTTTGTGACTGCGGAGAAATCCAAACCATCAGACGTACCACAGAAGAATCTACCATACGATCATATAATGGTAAACCTGAGGATTTCCTGATAGATAAAGTCGATAGGCTATATAAATAGACCTTTTCAAAGTGTGTCATATACTTACATGTATTTAGGCAGCTTCATTATTTCTTCACTTTTTTCATCCTGTTTACATCCTATTTACATTTAATGAATAAATTTTAATTACAACTGTTATTTATATACAATATGTTTCATGTTCTGGACATAAAGTGAATATTAATTTTAACCTTTACATTAGGTAAGTTTATGTGTTTTAGTTAATTGTCTTAATTTTTAATATTTTTGTATAATATTTTAGTCCGATTATGCACTTTAATAAAGTGAGAAACTTAACAAATGCAAATTGTTTTATTTTCAACCACGATCGTCCCAGCTTACCCGAAAAAATCAATAATGGCATTCAATGTGTTTGAAAATTATAACATGTTATGTATTTGCAACACGCTGCATTTTTCACAAAGTGCAAACCTGTTTATTGTTTTCGATACCTTGGAATCATACGCATTTTTTTGGAAAATATTTCGTTACGTATTGTTTTGTTCACATTGTTCACGATACAATGGAAACGTATTGTGAAAGCTAATCGATATTATCCGACGTTACATTATGAGTACACTTCTCATCATAAAAGAGTTTAAATTTCATCTGAAATAATGGCCCAACTACAGTATCTTTTGTAATGGTCCTCCATTATAAGGTGCAGTTTTCGCATTGATGCCTTATACTCCAAGTCTATCAAGTTTTATATTTCAATTACTGACGTAAGATGTACATGATCTCACGTAAAAATATTGACTATACATATTTTTCTACTTGAAAGCACCCATCGTGGTAACCATATATTACATAACATTATACTATACAAATATTTAATATGAAAGGAAAACTTTCTTTGAAACGTGGCGTTATAGAGGAAACTTATTATTTAACTAAAATTTTTCAATACTAAGGTATCATGTTGCATTACTCTTTTGTATCAATAGTTGAATAACATTTTAAGGAAATAATTCGCTTTGCAATATTTCGTTTTCTCAAACTGAAAACCGCATGGCCGCTCATAATCAGAAAAGGTCCGACTGTGTTTCTTGCAAAATAGTGGGCCATAATCGAGAGAGACGTTTTTCAAATAATTGTTTAATATCGGACCTGAAGATTTGCGCTTGTTTGTATTTTGCTTTTTATTATTGACTTAGTATATTATAGATTAAAATTTTGGACCACTGATATGATAATTAAAACCAATTAACTAACGATGTAAGAATGCATTTATTTCAATTGCATATATTATGGCTACCACCATAGTAAAGGTTTATTCACCTTACTAGTCCATAGAAACGACCAAATATTACTTGACTTGACAGTTAAACTACCTTAATATTACCGCAAACTATAATAGACATCGTATAATTAATAACTATAAGTAGTATCAATACGATTCTGATGGCGATGCGGTATCATCTGATGGTACCCAAAACAATGTAGTTTATGCTCTTGTTTACTGCAACCAAATAAACAACTCTCAATCACATAAATAGTACCGCCATTAATCTTGCACAAATAAACTTTCAAGCTTGTAATAAGAAACGTTTTCCTCCTAGCACAAACTTAAATAATATATTCGCATAATGATAAAATGTTTTGCATAACGTCATAGCGGCAAGTTAATTATTTTCGGAAACCGTAGGTAATAAATATTACGTTATTGTTTTTGTACGGTCAAAACGGGACAAACAAATGCAGAACGTAATTCATTGGACTTATACTCCTCTTTCCAAAAAGGGAAGTAATTAATTGAAATATTCCGAGATAGGCATAAATAAACAGTTACTAATTACTCTTCTGTAGAAATGTAGCGTTTCAATGAAAATATAAATTTGCATATTGCGTTGGATTTACCATAAAAACGATATATACGGCCATTAAGGCACAAGCATATTATAATCAACATCTCGTCGTAAATTGATAAATCTCCATTAAGATACGTTTTATATTTGCCATAAACGCATAAATATGTGTTCCGCTTCAACAATTTACATGTAAAAAGTGCGGTTAATACTTCAACGACTATATTTCTTGCCAATAATCAATCATTTGTTCAAATTACGCCAATTTATTAATACTAATTTGATTGTATAATACACGATGGCGGTTGACGGTTAATTCACAACGCCCAATTAACCCGAGGCGATATTAATTTTTCGCTAAAATTATGCAGATATATACTAAGATAGCGTAATCGCATTTATCACAGTATGAGGTGTACGATAAATTAAATATAATAGATTAGTGCCCATTATAAATACAATCATGTTGATATTTTTTATTAAATCGTTCCTAAGAGTGACTTCAATTTAAAAAATAAATTTTCCACCGTTAAATATAAATATACTAATTTTGAAATTGCAACAACTGTTGCTCTTCAATCAATAAATATAATTTAATTTTGATATATGAATAGTTTTCATAAAATTAAAAACGAGTCGACTCCTGAGTTAAACAATAAAACTATATAATATATAAATATTCGTAATATATTATAATATATATAGAATCCTGAATGTAATTATGGATTTTAGAAAAGTTGTGTAAGAAACGATCGGCATGGTTTGGAAGCAAGAAGGCAAGGAAGAATTGGGGAGGGTGGGTAGAATCAGGTAAATGTGTTAAACAAGAACCGATCAATAGAGAAGATGAAAATGAATAAAGATATTAAGCAAATTACATGAAAATTCGGTAGGATGAAAATCCTGCAAAGTGATTTTGGTAGAATTACGAACACACAGTATAACGAGACAACAAAGGCATTTACCGTTACATTCCATGAAATGCTAATAAAAGAATCGTCATCCACTCCCGCTTCTTTTTTGAAACAGACATTGTATGCTTATTACATATACTCACTAACATCGTAAGTGTTACACCCAGAAAGAATAATTGCTTCAACTTGATTTTTTGGCAACAAAATAACTTTTGTGGTAGCAATGTCGACGTTTTTACTTATAATTGTTTGCGAAAACAAAATATTATCTCGTAGTGGTTTGTGAAGAAGGTATGATAGCTGACTAGTACAGAAATTTTTAGTTATTGCGCCTCCGTGAAATAGTGTTAACCGTAAAAAAATCCCTCAAGTGTGAAGACGTCAAAATTATCACCATGTTAATGACTTTGCCCTACGCGAAATTGGCCGCCGTGTTAATTGTGCTGCAATGACGGCAATACGTGCATGTTATGTGTGGACAGAAGAAGGTAGAGGAACACGAAGAAGACCAACTGGTCAACCGAGGCGTACCACAGAGCGTCAAGATAGGCGCTTCAGGCAACTAGCTCTACGAGACCTTTATGCTGCTACGCGTTAAATCGCTGACCAATGGCGTGAAGAAGAAGGCAGACGGTAGATATAGTGTACTATCGGTACACTATATCACCGCATTCGGGCCTTTGAACTTTTTCATACCGCCCACAATCAGTGCTTCATTTGACTGTGAACCACTGTCGTCAACGTTTGAACTGCTGCAGAGAACGGCAGCACCGGGAGGCAGAATGGCATAATCCTCTTCCTCTTCAGCAACGAATCGTGATTCTGTCTAGGTATGCACGATGATCGCAGAAACGTAAGACTCCACCATGTAGAGGAACATGATATTGGGTTTGCTGTTGAGAGACATGTACACCGGACTGTTAGAGTAATGGTTTTCAGGATTATTGCTTATGGTAGCCGATGACCACTTTTGTTTATTCCATGTAGTATAACAGCTGTACGTTATTTGGATGATTTCCTACAAACCACTTTACTGCCCTATCTAGATAAACGCCCATTTTCAGCAATGCAATGCACGTTCCCATATTGCTCGTGGAACTATGGACGTTCTCCAAGAAGCAGTCGTTAATGTTTTCCCATGGCCGCCCCATTCACAGGATTTAAATCCCATCGTACATGTGTGGGATTAGATGGGGAGAAGAATAACCACTTTGAACCATCCTCCACATACTCTAGCACAGTTAGCCCACATAGCTCAAGGTGCTTGAAATGAGGTACCACAAGTAGACATCAACAATCTCATTTTGTCAAACGCATTATTATATTTTTTATTCAAGTTGAAGTAATTGTTCCTTCTGGATGTACTACTTCTAATGTCAGTGAGTATATAAACATTCCGCGCTATAGACAGTAGTCTTGATTTTTAGGGGACGTTATTGTATACTTTTATAAAATGGGTGGCGACACTCTTTTGGACTCTTGGAACTGCAGTCTACGGCGGACACGAGTATGGTTGAATTGTACCTCGTGTATCATGTTCATGAATGAGTTCCCGTTGTCGTAATAATTCATGGTGGTTTTTGGGTAAACGTGCACACTCATAGATATATAAGGATAGTAAGTAAATATGCGTGATAAGCTGTAAGGCTGGGGGCTTAGGGACGAGGTGCTGGCAGTTGTGGTAAGTATATTTTCATTGAATCGTTACCTTGACGCTTTTTGATTTTTTGATATCCACTATTTTTGCTTTCCCTATGGTAAGCTCTAAATTATTTTTAGTAAACCACTCATCGAGTATTGTTAATACCCGTATGAGATACTCCATCTCTAATGCTTTATTATAATTAAAGTATCATCTGCAAATTGAATCGTTTCACAATTTAAAATATTCGCCGAATCGTTTAGGTATACCAGGAAAAGTAGTGGACCTACTATCGAACCTTGGGGGATGCCTAACTAGTTCCCAATCAGATTGTAACTTGTTTCCATCGTCATCTGTTATCGCTACGCTTTGTATCCTGTGTTGTACGTAAGATCTGAGTAATTTCAGTGGCTGAATCGAATAGGTTCCAATTCTATTAAAATTGTCGAAAGCTGTTGACAAGTACATCAACATACATGTTACATTATCTCCATCATTTACACGTTCCATTAATTCACAGGTCAACCGAGAAGTCCACTGATCAAGCTGTTTTAGTTTTTGTTCATTCATCATTTTCCACGAATCATGCATTTGATATTTTCTCATAGATCTTCGTAATATTAGAGATTAGAGCTATTGGTCTATAAATATGCTAGCTCTGATTTATCACCTTCTTATGTATCATTTGTACTTCTGTTGCTTTTAATTTGGTGGAAATAAACCATTGCAAATGCTTAGATTTATTAGATTTGCTAATGGTTTAATGACGCACCTTGCTTTAATAATTCTATTGGGACCTCATCATGTCCTGTTGTAAGTGTATATAGTGAATGTATCACATTATACACTTCCTTTGATAAAGTTTAGAACAAATAAATTACTTTGACGTTTGAGTTTATGCTTCATGTGGGAATTTGTGTTTATGTTCTCTTTGCTATTCAAGACTTAAAAGTTTGCTGAAATGAATCTCTTAAGCACGTACCGATAAGAGATCATTTTTGTTTGAAATTATCGTTGAGTTAAAGTTAAGTAAAATAGCTCTCGAAGTATTTTAATTTGTAATTACTAGTGTAAGAAACTACTGTATCATCCTTAAGCAATGGTCGTTGATCTAGAGATGCATATTTTTCTTCTTTTAGGATTTTTGTAAAGGCACACTGGCTTCACTAATAACTCGTGCATGATATATAACCCACAAGTTATACATATCATTTGGCCAATGTTTCATTGCGTCTTGTCTTGCTGCCTATATTTCTTAAATTAAAATGGAATACTCCGCAAAATATTCAATTTCAGCCACTCGATTCTATAATAAGAATTGATTTAGATTTTTCCAAGTATTTAGTATAAATACATAAAAATTAACAGTTAACTGATTTTTAATGTACTGGCAAAGACCTAATGAACTATTTCCCCTCACGGGAACGTAAGGTTGTTTTTCCATAATCTTGTTATTTAAAAGTAATTACATTTTTATAGGTCTCAGATGGTCAAGTAGATAAACTGCTTACAAGGCAGAGTTTTCATGCGGAGTTTAGACCCTCTAGGGTCCAGGGACTTTCAGCTTGAGTTATTTTTTCAGGTACGTATAAGGATTAAATTGCCGAGTCGAATTTAACATCAGATGGAGAGATTACTACTTCTACTCCTAAAATAACCTGACTCACTGATATAGTTTGTAATCAATTTTAAGTTCATTTTACAACAATCAATACTATTTTATTAAAACAATGGACATTTAATTCTTCATAATTCTGTCTGTAATTTGTTTTACATTTGTTGATTCATCTTTATTTATTATTTAATATTAATTATTTATTTAATATAAATATTTTACTGTTGCGATATAGTATTGCCGCCATGAAACATTCGAAGGAAATTCATAAGAAGGAACGTCGGAAATAAAGTAGTAGAAATGAGAAAAGTAGATATTAATAGAGGACATCAGTGGAATCATCAAATCCGGCAACACAACGATAAAAGAAGAAAGATTATTATTTGACACCTCATATTTTGATTTTCTGATATTTCACCTGGTTCATTTCTGGTTTTGCAGTTTTGTAATTCTTTTATGGCTTTTTAGACAATTTAGTTCTCATTCCATGGTTACTTGTTAACAATCTTATATTTAATGTATAATGAAGTATACCATGAAAATTTTCGATCTCTAGATTTTCACGGAAATACACGATTTGTCCGCATGAATCGATTGTGATTATTTTACGCATGACCATATGCATGTATGTGTGTCCATGGGTGTGTATGTGGTGTGTGCATGTGTGTTCCTGTGGTTATGAAACTAGAAACTTAAGATATGTATGTGGCTCGGCAGAAAACCTATTGTTGAAAGTAATTTACTTTATACAACTAACTATTCACCAAACAATACCGCGTTTGCGATTATCGTGATCGCGTCAGTTTTGCACGAAATTTATTTAAGTATAAGAAAGTACAAAGGACCAGTACAGATTTCTTCATATGCTTTTTATTGGTATATTTGATATAGTATACGTCTTCATCCGCATTAGAGGGAAAATATCAAGACCATACGAAATAGAGACAAGCTCTATGATGTAAGTAAAAAAAAGTAAGTTGGTTCATTTAAAAGTTACATATGCCTGCATACCAGAGCATCCAACGCAATCACACCATTGCATGAGAACAAACTGATAGTTATACCCCCCCCATTCAATACTTCTCTTCATTTCCGCATCTGAACCTGGCTATAACTTTCTCATCTTCTAACTATTTTGCCCCCTCCCAAATACGTTCGCCTCCCTCCAAACACTTGCAAGTCTTTGTATCTTGCCCTTCTTATTTTCCCCTCCCTCTCCTACGTTTCCACTTATTTCTGCCCACCATATCTCCTCCACCTGCTTCCCTTCCGCCTTTCTACCTCCTCCATTCACATCTTCTCATTCTTCGTATTTTCCATTTACCTAATCGTCTTCCATCCTCCGCCTCTACTCTAGTTCACCCACCACCCTTTTCCCTAGACTGCTCTCTCTGACCCCATTCACTGCTCTATCGTATCTCACCACTCACTAACCTCTCGCTCTCCATCACATGCCTCACTATAACATCTCTGGGTACAATGCCTTATCAGTTGGCATTTGTACCTTCTCCACCCTGTTATGTTCTTTTACCACACACAGCTCTGCCCCACACTTCATAATGCTCCTGATATATAATTCCATATCTTGACCGTCTCCCAAAATATACTTTTTCTCGTTACCCATAGCTTGCTCGTCAAAAACCCTCATCTGCCGTCCTCACAACAGCACCGTTACCTTCCTCGTGTTAAGCTCTAGTCCTGCCCTAGCCAGGAATTTTATTTATATACTTAAATCTAATGAAGTCTAATAAAAGTATGAGAAACAAATAACGACAAGCAAAGCCAACAATAATTGTAGTATGTGGTCCAAAGGGATTTTCGGAAAAATTTGAACAGTTAACTGAAGACGATCATAACCTGGCATACATCATATGGCATTGAATAGTATATAAAAACTCTTAAAAATTATTATTATATTATTATTAAAAGTTTAATAGATTATTGTAAGCATATTGCTCTCATATTCACCAATACAATGTCTTTATGTATAAGGCCATACATAAATTAGTAAAGTGAGAAAGTATATATAGTACCTACTTACTATAAATGGAAAGTAGGCATTAAAATCGACAAACCACAGGAAAAGTTACAGATAAGGAAAAAGAATAATAAATAAAAAGAATACACTGAAAGGCTATAATGTATACACTGGGTGTCCGAAAAAGAATTACATCTAGTTACCTGTGGAAAATGGTACAATTATTAAACCACGTTGGAACCTATCTGTTATATTACGCTTAAATTAGGTTACAAAATATAAATTTTCTTGCTTGTAAATTTTCATGTTCCGCTATATGTTATTTGTATTGCATTATCCATAGCTGTCATTCATTAATTGTCACCTTTCACCATTAATGAGTAAAAAAAATTACTTAAAATTTTGAATTAAGTTTGTTAATACAACATAAAATGTAGTAGAAGGATTTGGACAGCAAATTCACTCGATCTTACTCCGTTAGATTACTCCATTTGGATATCTTAAAAATTAAGTCTACAAAGAAAGAATTAACAACTTAGAGGAGCTGATTTAGAATTAAATGCAATGATATAATACCTGCAATGTTGCACCCTCTACTAGTATAACAGCACTGCGTAGGTGCGGCTCGTGTTAATTTACATGGGAAAGCATACTAGATGTAAATCATTTTTGGACACCAGTATTATAACTGCATAAACATTGGGAAACAGCTGCAAAAAAATGGAAGAAGGTTTAAAATACAGTCAAAATGTATTTTGCCGGAAACACAGTTTGAAAGAATATAAAGACTGCAAATTATTATACGAAATTCAAAAGACATGTTTTTGATTCATTTGTAAGAATTGATTTTAATACTTGAACTCATCTTTTGCCATACAACTTATTATTATATTATATAGTTTTATTTTTTACATATGGTTTATACCAACTACTGATCGTATATCTATACGCAGAAGCAATTATGAAATTGACAGGTCTTAAAGATAAGACCTGCCAATTCAGAGCAATTTGAGGTTCCTGTTCATGACTAATAAAATAATGATTTCCGCAACAAACCAATGATAACCTGCCATCAATGACTATAAATGAATGGCATTGTAAAACATGTAAAAAATTGTAATTACTTATTTTTATTAACAACACATTATTTGATAAAAGACCAACAATTAAAACGTGGTCATTAGTTACTCCTAAAAATTTCATGGTAATGAAAATATTTGCACATTTAAATTTCAAGTAATATAAAGATTCTAATTACATGGAAATTAGAAGAATTTATAATGTATCGATATATCACAAAGTTTAATTAATTTAACAACCGGATAGTGAATCCTTAAATCAACTGCGACGCAGTTACGGTATTCTAGCGGAAACACTGATGAAAAAGCTGTGAAGCTCTGTTGGATTAATTACGAATGTGGTATATTTTATATATTTTTTTATAAAATTGCGATGACATTTTTTGTTATTGTAATTAGATATTAATCTGCATACTTTACTATATCTAAATTTACCAACCTAGCTTAATGTTTATATTATATTTATTTCCTAGACATGGGGACCGTTTAACACGTGTATTATTGCATGCAAATAAATTACTATATTATTATAATCACACACGACGGTACAAAATTAGTTCGTTTGACAGTTGGTTAACACGCCATTGCTAGTGGAACTACAAATACCAATTTTTTATGTGCGGAAAACTTACAATACCTTTTACAACGTGTATTCATATACAAGTGATAGTCATCTCTATAGCGCTACAGGCAGCTTATACACGCCAATTTAAGAATGAAGCCTTCCAGGTGACAGGAAACATGCGGACCTTCGACGTCACGTGATTATGCCATCAGCTGTTCCATCAGCTGTAAAGGAAACTGTTGCCATGAGAACGCGCTAAATTTGTCATTGCAAAAAATATTAATTTATTTATTATACGTAGAACCAAACATTATGTAATTTTTCATATTAAAAATGGTACAATTATTGAACCACGTTGGAATCCATTTGTTTATATTACGTTTAAATTAGATTATAAAATATAAACAAATTAAGTGTAGCAGTCATTAAATTACTTACGTAATAAGAAAGATATTATATAACTTTTACATTTTCACTAACATTTAACAGGATATCTATTATTTAAAACTTACATATTGTCTTTATTTACATAACATCTAAAACAATCTTCATTGCTCTATAATTTGTGTAGAGGGGCATGTTGAATAAGGATGTAAACTTTCATTTAAAAACCGAGATATATTTTCGAAAGACCACCCACATTGTTTATTTGTGTTCAGATTGCTCAACTTTTAGCTCTGGTTTACACTCGGAACTCTCGTAACTTAATCTTTATCTCAAGACGTTGAACAATATTAAATCAAAAACAAATAATAGAAAAGTAACGTGCGGAACGCTTGACATTTTTACGCACATATTTATTTAATAACTCGCAGCCGAGTTTTAGTTCACATATTTCAAGGAGCTTCGCAAGTTTGTTTCACCAATAAAAATCATTAAAACAGTTCTGACCGTTAGCCCAGTACTGATAATCGCTCATATAAATCACTGTACTTTCGCATATGACTTTTTCGGTTTGCGGAAGGTAAAAACTGACCAGATACGCATACCCATGGGATTAAACTGTGACAAATAGGAGTGAGAATTACTTGTCAAATTTAACCGTTTCAAAACACTCTGACAGTAACAAATTGTTGCAAAGTTATGATTAATGATCACCTTGTAAACATATCACTGGCAAAAATGTTCGTTTTGTATGTGGTAATAACACCACATTTCTTGCATGGCAACTGCAGTTGTCAACAATAATGGAAATTGTTTAATAGTGTACGAAAAAAGCGTTACATCTGTCGACAGTGCAAATCGATTTGTTGGAATTAATGGAATTTCTGTTCTGTTATGTTCATATAAAATTATGTGACCCTTCACGCCTTGTTAGTGTGGGTAGCAAACAGATTTATACCTCTGCAACTAAAATGCGCGAGCAGTCTAATGGTTCTAACCCATTTCAACTTTAATTAACCGCTTACTGGTACTTTGGAAGAAATTTAAAACCATAGATATAATTAATTATTAAACAACCGTTCGATTTTCTATATCGTCATGGATCATGTCAAGTACTAAACGCTTTTACAATCAATGATTTCGTCATACTGAAAATCGAAACGTATTTATTCGCTTTCTGGTACCATAATATCATTTGATAAGTCATGAAAAAATATAAAATATGAGGATCTAAAGCAAATTGATTGAAATCACTAGAGGCAGTGGTTAAGATTCGAGTCGTAACACAATCATGACAACCCGGCATCCACATATGTATTAGTATTTCAATTATATTTTACACCAACAGTAGTCGTCCTCGGTATTCCGAGCACATATTTTATATTTCACCTTAGCATTGAAGATAGTTTTGTAATACAAAATCTACGTATATACTCCTTGTTGTTGAATACTAATATTGTAACATATAACATAAATGCACGCATGTATTATAGATTTGATTGCATTTTTACTACCAGTTTCATGTTAATATGTGTGTGGGCCATTTCTCTCTGATGCGTGGAATTAGGGGTATAACTGCGTCTACTCTTCCCTACATCCTGCGATATTGATTTTCTAGCCTACTTTTGAGGGAACTTTCCATTCTCAGGTAATAACTACCAATGTAGCAAATTCTCGATATGCTATATAGATTTCGTTATATGTCCTACTGCTAATTAAAATCTACCGGTTAGAGGTATTGAACTAGTGATCGCGTGATTTAAGATTGATTACTGTCAATTGACGCAAGACCGTATAAAAATCACAGTGTTAGTGCGCCCGTTTTATTAAAACGGGTTTGTATGATTCTGTGGTATGTATTACGCTTTCCTGCATGAATTTTGGTGAAATTGCTTACATGACTTTGACTTTGACATATAGGCAGTAAGAGTGCTAATTGAGTGATATTATGATGAGTGACGGTAGCGCAAGAGCAGTTGTTAATTTCCACGGACAAGCAAAACTTACCCAAACACACACACAAATAAAATAAATTAATTAAAATTAATTACTAATCAAATTAAACAGGTGAAAGTATATAGGAAGGAAAATACAATGATTTAAAGTCACGAGTAACCTCAAATTGCTCACAACATTATAAAAATGGCGAAGTAAATAGAGACGTGTGGAAAGCAAAAAGAGTTGCAGAAATAGAGGCCAACCACTAATTGATTGCAATACAAATATTGAGAGATAGCTATTTATTATGAATGAAAATGCAAGAAGCTTACATTAAATAATAAATCAAGTGGCCAATTCTATCAAAGATAAATAATGATATTTAGGTATATATCATATCATATATGTATGTGAAACGAGGTAACATCAAACATATACTTTAAGTCAGTTAAGTATTCATGAATATTGTAATTATCTGTAAAGACAGGTTTTTTTTTAATTTCCTGAAATTTCTTTTTGTTCTAATTGCAAGTGATAAATGGTTAAAACATTTTGAAGCCATATAGTCCAGTGTATGTTGTGCCACTGTGAGTATAATCTCCGTAAATCTAGACCACAGGTATTGTTTAGAACCAGTTTATGAAACGAATATACTGTCATTATATCATATTTATTGAATAAACTGGTATAGGTTTCTGGTTGTACACCAGCAATAATTTGATTTTCTTCTGCTTGACATACATTTTGCCACAAAACCTGGAACTTCCACAGAATATAAGTTCATACGCAATAACAAAAACTCTGCAAGTCCGAAATATATAGATATGGTTCCGCGCAAGGTTTTATGTAAGAATGACACTGAACTAAGTTTGCTACTTAATTGCGCAATGTGTACTTCTCATGTAAGTTTTTTCACCCAGGAATATAGATGAATCTTTTATTTCAATAGATTTCTTATAAAATCTGGTTAATTTAATGTGCTTCCATCAACTTTCTCATTGATAGTGCGCCAAGGATCAACTGAGTGGTTGTCTTATCAGCAGCAGTAACAACTTCTGTAATTGATAGTTGTACAATAAGCATATTGGTATCTTCTGCGTATATAGTAATTGCAGATGCCGCTGTCCATTTTACCGGTATATCGTCTATCATTATGGTGAATAGTAGTGTCCCCGAAATCGTATCCTGTAAATGAACATGGGCGTGCGCCCATGTTCATTTAGCGAACCTTCGATAGTATGTTGTTAACTCACACCTGTTGTGACCTTCCAGTAAGATATGAGCCGATATATCTATTCGACTCGCATCTTATTCCTTTATTCGCTGGCTTCCTCAGTAACAGCAGCATATCTGCAAATACATCACAAGTGACTATGATTCGAAAGATCTCAGTGGTGTGATTTTGCAATGCTAATGGTCTGTAATTTGCAAAATCGAATGGGCTTCATTCGTTCTTAAAAAATCATTTTTCCTGGATAAATTCCACGCTCAAAAGATTTGTTAATTATCAAACAAAGAGGTGTGCTTACTACATCATAAACGTGTGATATTCCATCTATTTCGGTGGAATATTTCCTACAACATTTTTTTATGGAAACTTCAACTTCCGTTCTAGTGACTGGCCAATATACATACTGTTCTCTATCCCGTTGGAGTCAACTCATTCGTATGAAGGTGCTGGATACAACACTGCCATATTCGTAACGTGATTGTTGATTGCATCAGGAACATCTTGCTTTGGTACGAGTAGTAGCCTGTATTAATTCCATTTTCTGCTGATTGTTTAATTTTTTGAGCCATTAATGACATTACAACATATTTTATTAAAGTTGTTTTTATTGATAATTCTTTTCAGCATTTCATGTTAGCTTTTTATAAAATCTACAGACAGAGTAGTGTTTATTTACGTATGCCATTTCACCTAGCAATTTAGAAATATTTCGAAATTTTTACTTTCTTGATTTTACTACACTGGATGCAAGTGGAATCGGTTCATTAAATTTACTGATATGTAATTTTAAAAGCTCATCATCATTAGCGAAGTCACAATCAGTATCAGTAATCAGAATCTATATTCATCAATGACTTTCTGATTATCTATTGTCGATTCGGGCAATGAGATATATTATCGTTAACTATTTGATGGGTATGATCAGACAGATGAATGTGGATAACTTTAGTTTGGAATGCAGTTATTGTAGTGAAGAAAACACCTATACAAGAATTCTGGTGGGAATATCAATTTTAGTCACCATGATAAATTCCTACAAATGCCCGTTTCTTGTTCCGATAACATAACATCAATATGGTCAAATATATTTAGTTAGTTATTTGGGGAACTGTATATACTATTAATGAAAATATGCTTGCCCTCTAAATTAATATTTATTGTTGCATTTTCGAATCCGTTGCTTATATTATTTATATTTCGGGCATCTAGTTCGACTCTTACCATTATGCAAATTGTTCCTCTTATAAATACTTCACTCTAGCAAAACTTGCAACCAGTTTGCATCCAGCAATCGTAGTATTTTTCTTTCCTCACCATGTAGCCAATGTTCAGAAGTAGTCTTGTCCCTTGTACATATACTTTGTTTAATAAGCGATAATCTCAAGTTCTAATTGTTTAACACTTAATCCCTTAATCTTTACATTTATGATCTTATCTGATTTAGTTACTATGTTTCAATGTTCTGCCTTTGTCCATTTCGTATTCTAATAAGGCAATGGCAATTGCAATCCCATGCCGAGTGTTATTTATTCTCAAGTGTAACAATTTATGCACATACTTAAATCTTGCTTAGGTTATATTCCAGTATTAGGTTGAATCGATTTTTGAACACATTAATTTTGTAAATAATTTTCAGTTCATCATCAGGGCGTATTTCTAAATTATTTTGATCCATGATGTTAATAGATCATCATTTATAATGTCTCCATGCATTCCCACTATTGCTATCTTAAGTTTAACGCCCTTTGGTTTCTGAACTGAATATTTATTTTTAGAGATTTTCAATATTTTGTGTAGTGTGTAGTGTGTAGTTTAAGTGTAGTGACCGCTTTCTGATTTTCATATTGCCATTGCCATTTTCAATCCTAATTTCAATTAGACGGGATCAATGTTTTCTCAGATGTCGTTTTAAATTTTTGAGATGTCTTCTTCATCCATCAATGTCAATATTATTATATTCCTGTTGCTGCCCGAAGATGCTTCACTTTATGATTTACTTATAGTTGGATTTGTTCCATTTTGATTGGATATTTCATTTAATTTGTTATCGACAAATAGTGTCTAATAGCACGTTTATCATTTCATTTTGAGCTTCTATATTTTTAAATAAAACTATTATTATTTCAATCTAGATTTCTACCTTTTCTGAATTCATAAAATTTTCGATATTTCGATTTCTTATTCTTTAATTGTACAATTCCTCATTGATTGAGTCATATTGTGGCAATTAACGTTCGTAATTAACGAGAGCATCGCACAACTAAGATGAAAAAACTTTGTTACTGCAACGTTTGCATTTCTTTTTCATATTCAAGTCCAGCAATTTAGTTTACACCGAAAATTTACGAATTGATTGTAAAACGTTTAGCAAAGATGCTTATCACTGAAGGCTCAGGTATTAAATATTTTTTCAGCCAGGTTTTTCCCACCGGCGTTAAAAACTCACTCGATGAGACATACGAATGCCCAAAATATTGTCCGATTAATGTTCACAGTTCTAAATATTTAAATTTCTTTGTAAAAGCGACACTTACCCCGCCTAAAACTACAAGAGTTTTCTAAACATACTCTGAATACTTTATCGGAGTACTTGAAATACGAACTTCTCACATATAAGATATCATAATGTATAATTTGTTTATTATTGAGGAACCGAAATACGAAGGATACTATTAACGCTTTATTTACGACAGAGCTATTTTCGAATGTTAATAAAAATGTAAACGCCATGATATGTTCTCATAATTATAATAATAAATAATAGACCGACTAAATGTGCAATGTCATGGATACAAATGTGCACATTAAGTGATAATGAATGTACCAGAGGTGGGACCTGTTTAACCAAGAAGGGCTGAAGGAAGCTACTAGCATATATTTTCGAATATATACTTTGTAGAAATTAGTATCACAGATTAATCAATACAAAATAACGTGATCTTTTCTTTCAGCAGCTGATCTAAAGTTACCGTTAAATAATTGGCAACATGAGTAATGTTAATAATATTGACATTACAAATTTGTGTTATTTAACAAATCTACGATCACACGTAAATCAAAAATAATAAATACGCCTGAGTGAACAGGTAAACAGATAACTAGCCATGGTAACAAAAACGTATTGTCAATTATATGTGAGAATATATGTACGCAGTTGAAAAAACAAACGGAGACATATGCATGAACAATGGTTCAAAAAGACCAAATAAATAATTATAATTTAGAACAACTCATAGTAGAAATCAATACAAATGGTGAGGAATATTGATATTCCCTAGAAACTATAAAGCAGAGAATTAATATACACACTTACATTCCAATAAAAAAGATAGCGATTATTGTTCTGGAAAGTTTATGATCGGCATAAAGAGAAAATATAGATTTTCGTAATACGTTGAATGGTGTCTTTAGTAATATATGTAGTGAGTTGTGTTGTGGGGGTTATATCAATTTAAATATAAAAGAAATGCAATATGACAAAAGATAACCTAAAATTTTGTATACCATTATGAATTATTATGAATTACACCGGCCAACAAGATTCTTGTCCCAAGTACGAAAACCTTCGTGTACATTTTTGAAACCGAAATCAATTGCATTTTCAGCATTGCTCCATCGGGATTAGTTTTTGTTTCCCAGTATAATGGTGACTAACAGAATACCCATGAATATACATGAACTCTAAGACGAATTTAACACACCTGTGCGAAACATTGATATTGTATTATAATAAAATATAAACAGTGCAAGAGTTTTTATTTAGACAGTCTCCCTCTGTTGCCGATAAGTTTTATATGTTGACACCCGCAAATCTTTATCAATTGCAGGCTAGAACTCAATGTGTGATCATATCAAATGCAGTATTCATTTACGTAATACAATTAAAAGAATTTTAAATCCAGTGAAATAAATCAAAAATTTAAATATAGACCAATTCAATCAAACCATAAAATTTATTTATTTATTTTTAAAAGACTTGTGCTGAATTGCATTTATAGCTGTTGTAGTGAAACCCTCCGGATTACTCGACATGCTAACAAGCCAAGAAACTGTGTAAACTACTCGATTTAACATTCAAACATCAGAAATAGTAAAATGCCATAAGTAATATTCATAAGTTCCCAAGCTCCCAATATTTGCTGCGTTAAATGCGCCAGGATTCTTATAGCATAAGCAAGAAGTCTACGACATATATGTCTTGCCATTGCTATAATTTGAAACTGATATACCTTCTAAACTTGTAAATATTGTAAATTATCCTAACATACCATCTGCATTTAGACCTCGCGCCAGTTACCAGTGCCACTACTAAAAAAAATACAATATCAAGCGACACAGAGTTGCTGATGACGGCGAAAATGTAGATTTGAAAACAGCATTTGAACCAGATTACCATTAAAATTGTCTAAAAAGTAAGCCGAACTTTAAAGTTGCAGGCTAAAGGAGTGGAATCTTGTTCAAAGTGGAAAACAGAAAATTACTTGGTGTTTTGTGCCAATTTGTTTATATTATTTCGTTTCTCCGATTTCCACGCAACCCTGATCCGAATATATTTGCTGACTTAAATACGTCAATAGATCTTTTAATGCAGCTGAAACTAGGAACTAGGAAGTACGGGAAGTGCTGATGCTTACAAATCTTAGTAAATTATGTAATTCAAGCAATAAGAAGAAATAATATATTTTATTTAAGTAGATCTACCATCGGTATCATATTTAATGTCCCATAATAAATGAAGCTTAACTTACAATTTTGTTAATAAATCGAAATTTTAACCATTGAAAATTATTTTTAATTTCAGAAAATTTAAACAAAAGAGTCCCAACCCAACTTTGACTTCCACTATACCAAACGATGTAAATTAAAATTATAATTTTTTCGAACTATGTAAGCTAATAACTGACGACCAACTTTGAACATTTACTTTAATTCTCAATGCAATTTTGAAAAAAATGACATCCAATTTATACTTTTATCCAAGAACCTGATTTGAAAATGTGTGCTTTCAAAATTTGAACTTCCTTCAATCCAAGGTTGACTACATTTTCAACTACCCCTCCTCTCCATGAAATAATTTGAAAAGAAAATGTTGACAATGAATTGACGTGTTGGCCGAAATTCTAATAAATCGAAATTTTACCACTGAAAATGTCAACAAAAGTGCCCCAATCCAACAGTGATGGAGCACTGCGTAAGTTGATAGACTATTGCTGTACAATGAAGGGAGGTATTCCTGATGCAAATTACAGCTGAAAATCGTATATCTGTATGTTTTTGAAGTAAATTGATCACTAGGTTATTTATGATGAATACAATATATACTACATTCTCACAATTTGTCACTTGCTTTGTCACTTTTGAACTGTGCCTGATACAAAAATTCTCAGAACAGATTCGATGTCACTATCAAAGGTGTTATCCACTTTATCTCTTTCATTTTTTCAAATATTGGTTTTAAATTCTCATGTTACTAATCATTTTATATAACTATTAGTGGTAAGACAATACCTCAGAAGACATATCAATTTATGTATTATATATTCATAATATATCTATACCCTAACAGTAAAGTTTTTGTGAACAAACAGATCGAAAATAAGTAGTAACTTACGCGTATCTAAAGAAGTTTCATAAATAATTCCCCGCCGATATTACATAAACGAAACGCGACTGGCATCCACAAATATCCGAGATTTTATTTGCGCTATTCAGATTTCGCAAAAGATCATACGATATCAGCGGTTATTTATAATAATATAAATCCGTGCTTGTAATCTAGCCCCCATTCACGTGACCCAGAGAACAGAGCAAGGCAATCTGCCGGTTCCGGTTTAGGATTTATGCCCGACCGGAAGCGGGTGCGTTTAGGAATTCCGGCTGATGATTTGCGGCTTGTATGACTGCCCCTGCATCGTCGAAACCCCCAGTGCACCCCCTCGAGTATTCACTCGCCCGCAAATGCTCGCGGTAGTGAGACATTTTTTCGCGGCGTTTTTATGGAATGCTTTTATGGGTTGTGAGAGGGTGTGTATGTGTGTGTGTATTTATTAAGTTCGCCAGTATGAGATATAAATCAAAATTTTTGCGTTGTTAAAGTGTGTGTAAAGATAAGTTGTTGATTTATTAGCCGATTTGTGAAGTTTTATTTTTTGAGAGGTTACATGAGGAGTGCTAAAACGTATATATTTTGCACCAGTGAAGTAAAAACCTTTCAGTAGGTTTATCGTTTCATTTTTAAACGGCAAGAAAATATATGATCAAATTGCAGCAAAAGGAATTTGTTAGGTTTCTAATTTTTTGCAAAATTTAATTGAATTCAAATAGTTTGATTCTGCTTCGTCGAATTTTGTACATGACCTGTCAAATTTGACAGATACTATGAATTTTTCGTATTAAACTTCCTAAAATTAATTAAGTCCATAATGTTTGAACATGCATTCATTTTGTGTATAAATTTATTACTGGGTCTGGTTTGTGAACGTCAAGTATTTAAAGAAAAAAGAGAAAACTTATAATAACAATTATAAGATAAAAACCCCTTACCACACTTGATTTTTACAAATCTAAATACGTATTTCGGCAACTACGTTGCCATCTTCAGTAGAATCTGAAAGGATGAGTGTTAAACATAGTATTTCTAGTTAAGGTAAAAACCTTTGAAGATATTCTCTTCACTAGATCACCAGTGGGATAACACTGAAGTCAAATTAAAAAAAAACCTTATATATATACTCTTAACCCTAAAGGAAACGTAAAGCGGGGTGTAGTGTACCGTACTCCTTGTTGCCATGAGTGCTGACTGCGGGGAAAACCTAAAACTAATCAAGCAATTCAAATAAGCTGGACTGCGGAATACTATGTTTAACACTCATCCTTTCAGATTTTACTGAAGATGGCAACGTAGTTGCCGAAATACGTATTTAGATTTGTAAAAATCAAGTGTGGTAAGGGGTTTTTATCTTATAATTGTTATTATAAGTTTTCTCTTTTTTCTTTATAGTAAAACCACAGGCTGCGCCAATTTTTAGTCAGGTATTTGGAAATAATTACGTCCTTTTACTTCCATATATAGTGAATAAATTAAGTCAAATATAATGATGTTCGACAAAATTGCCGTGTTCGAAACAAATTGGTGCATTGATATTAAACGTTTGTTTATTCTCTGGCGGATAAATAAAAGACTAGTTTTTTTGTGGTGGGTTTCTGTTTATAGTGGACACAACAAGAACAAGACTACACATAGATGCACTTTGTTTGTTGAGCAGAATGTTCAGTGCTCATAATAGATTGTTTTGTTTAATTCAATTTTCTTTAGCATTGATATTGATTGTTAATATGTGATTTCTTAGTTTTAAATCATTAAACATTTTATGCAGGTGGCCTAGGATATCTTCTGTCAAACTATCACGAAGCGCCACATGCAATAAATCATAAGGCAATGAAAAAGTATACCCCGATCTTGCGATTCGTTCTGGCACTTTTTTCACGTCTCTAATCACGGCGATACGACAGCTAAACGTCACGTCCAACGCACGTTTGTTCGTGGGCCCGGGGCGCTCCGGCTGGACAGTTTCGGGGCGTCGTACGGGCAATGTGCGATTGTAAATGGGATTTGCAGTCGATCATGGTTCGTTTCGCAACGTCCGATGCCCTCCGTCGGCATCGCCAATGATACAAAATCCAGTCCTCTCAAGAACTTACGGAAACTGTGACGGAAGCAGAAAAAAACTAATGCTCGTCAAGAGCTGCTTATTCGAATCTTTACGATTTCACATGCTATCCGCACACGGTCGAAACTGGAAAATATATTTCGTTAACGTTTATTTAATAGAGGTATTTGATTTACTCAAACGTACAAGGGGCGGAAATATCGTATAACACTGTCAAATAATATTATGGGAACACGATATTTTTTTTAACACAAATCTAATAAAAATAACGTGAACAATTTTAAGATTGAAAAAAATTAACAATGAAAATAACATAAATAAATATAATATAAATATAAAATGTACAAAATGCGACAAGTCAAAAAAAGCAAAAACCGTTCAAATTGTAAACAAACAAAAATTAAGAGAAAACATGTTTCAAAAACAATTCTGAAAAATAAATATGTTTTAAAGATAGAAAAAAATTAGAAACTTAAATTTCAAAAACTCCCAACGTTAAAATACCAAAAAGAAAACACTAAAATTGAAAGAAAACAAATTTTATCATTGTCTCTTAATTGTCATTGACTCTTAAGATTTTTTCCAATTTTCATTTTGTCGATTTGTCGATTGCCATTCGTGTTACTCTATCTGTCAACTTCAACCCAACTTCGGTCGAACCTAACTTCAATCCAAAAATTAAATCGAATACAGTCCGTCGATGTACTGAATAGAATACTTGAAATTACGGGTGGTTTGGTTGGATTGTATTGCATTGGGTTAGGTTGGGTTATGTTGGGTTGGATTGGCCAATTTAGCCGACTTTTCAAATTTACGAAAAAAATTTAAAAAATACAAAATACCGAATGTTCCTCATCATAATTTAACTAGTAATGAACATTGCCGAATTTTAGATTAACTTTGTGAATAAAGTAAGTACATAAATAACTATCAATACGTAACATATGATTACAGAAAATTTTCATATAATTTTAGATATTAAATTCTTTTATATATAATTTTTTTTCCAGATTCTACCCTAATTTGACAAGCTTCTGATCACACGGTATATGTACAGTGGTGTATAAAAAGTGAATGATTTTTTTATACTATGCAAATTGAAATATTTGACATTGTCATAACAATTAATTAAGGCCTGTCAAGTGACAGATTCGATTAAAAGTCATCTTGATTCTATCTTTGGAACGCGTGAAACGATCAAGCTGAAATTTCGCACTGACGTAGATAAAGCACAGAGTTTGCCCATTGAACGATTGGAAAAACTACCATAAACTACTCATTTACAAAACTTGGTTTAACTTGTCACTATTAATAAGCAACTGCAATTGCTTACAAATTGTTTGTTAAGGAGTCATTTAACATTGTTGGCAATAAATTAAGTTTTATTAACGATTTTTTTTATTTAATGCCTTCCAGACAATTAGACACCTTGGCCTGTGTACGTAAATCAGATTCGATTAAGCTGAGATTTTGCATTGGCTTGGCTTATGATTTACGATAAAAGTCATCTTGATTCTATCTTGGGAACGCGTGAAACGATCAACCTGAAATTTCGCACTGACGGAGATAAAGCACAGAGTTTGCCCATTGAACGATTTGAAAAACTACCACAAACTACTCATTTACAAAACTTGGTTTAACTGGTCACTATTAATAAGCAACTGCAATTGCTTACAAATTGCTTGTTAAGAAGTCATTTAACGTTGTTGGCAATAAATTAAGTTTTATTAACAATTTTTTTTATTTAATGCCTTCCAGACAATTAGACACCTTGGCCTGTGTACGTAAATTAGAAGAAATGAATCCTCCACGCAACTTAAAAGAAAATCCTGTGAAAACGACAGTCTATACTACGAGGGGCGTGGCCAGGGATATGTTGCTAATTTGTGAGGTGTTTATTAGTCAACTAGTAAAACGTTTCAAGTTACTGTAGAACAATTTCGTAAGAACTCTGCAGATACAAGAGATGAGAGATATGTTATGCAAGTCGCCTTAAGAAACATGCGTTGTACGAGTTTAGAGCTAAGTAGATCCCTTTCAGCAATTCCAAATATAATACGAACAGTCAGTAGTGTTATTGAAGGAAGATTGAATAGTAGAAGACCAGCTATTGCACCACTGATCAACATGGATTAATTTCCAGTTAGACGTTAACAAGTCTGGTATAGGCCAGGAGAGAGGTTTTGCTGCCTGCAATATCTCTCCGAGGATTAATTTCTTTTTGTGGATCAATAATGTTCTAGGGACGAATTCTGTTGATGTTTACACGGATTTGGTTAATGTACGGGGGACAATTTACCGTGTTATTAAGGAAAGTGAGGAGGGTTTGCCGTATATGAATCTTCCCAAGACGGGTTGCCTTCGAGTTTTCAAACACGCAAGGCTTCAGAACTTTGAATCAAGAAATAGAAAAGAAGTTTCAATGAGAAGATTAGGTCGATAATTTCACATTTCCCATATGATAGCCAAGAGGGAAATTAGCAGAAATAATTTAAAATATCGAAAGCGACAACTAAAAAAACGGTTACTCATTTAGAGAGGGTTGCAAAATGCTGCAGACAATTAAGCTTAGAACATTTCAGAAACAATGCCAAGATAATTTTAGAGGAAGAAAAAATATTTTACATTATTTAATTCCGAAATAGAAGAAAACGAAAACTTTTATACAGGCAACATTGAGCACGGTCCTTATGACGTAAGGTATGAAAAAAGCGAAATTGAGGACAAGGTACTAGAGTTATACATCATTTCGGAAGCTGGTTTGTCAAGATCTTATATTGGGCTAGTTAGGGACATTTATATTTGGAGATGTTAATGATAATATTATTACGTTCTGGCGGGATCTTGCGTCATGCCATAATGCGAGAAGAACCCAAGATTGGCTAAGGTAACAAAATATACCATGTGTACCTAAAGAGGATTGCCCTACGAATGTTCCACGGGCACGTCCTATAGAAGATTTTTGAACTTTACTCAATAGAAAAGTTTACGACGGTGGGTGGGAAGCCCAAAATGAAGAAGAACTACGGCGAAGAATATACCAACAGATTCGAGAGTTTAACTTACTTACCGTTCAAAGGCTGATGAGAGGCATTCGCACCAAATTGCGAATCATTGAAACCCATGTCCCTTCAGCTGCTATGTGATGCATTATAATTATAGTTAATGCTTCACTAAATCGTTTTCTGTACTACCAAATTAAATAAAGCAATTATAGCTTGAATTACTATACTTCCAAATTTTTCCCAAAACTTTTATTTCATACGTTACCTGCTCCTATGAATCTTCGGAAACTCGAGCAATTCTTATGATTCACCTTCAATTTGTTTTAAAGGTTGCAATTCTTGCGATTTATGTATAGTAAATCATTTCAAAATGTGTTTTACAGAAACATTAGATTATGAAATAAAAATTTAAAAGAATGTATGTAAATGTTAAGAAACATTCAAGCCATATATTATAAACATGGCATTACCATGATAGGTGACGAAACATCAGTTTCGAATTTCGAGCACATTGGTACAGTAGACTTTTTAATACAATTGATATAACTAGAACAGAATGAAAAGAGCTGAAACGTTGTATTAGTATTTACTAGGATTTCTTGAATAAAATATAAAATTAAAAACACCATGGGTAATGATAGGTCAACAACTTCGAAATTCAAACACCATGGGCTTATGATCATTTTATTTCAAATTAAGATATGATAGATATCTCAAAATATGTCGTAGGTTCATATTTTGACGTTTTGCCGAATAACAAATTAATATTGCGGCTGTATAATGACGAATAGCCTGAGCAATGTTCTAGTTCTTAGTTTTTAATAAAATTTAAGACGCAATATTAAAAAACATTGTTTAATTAATAAATAATTGTGCAATTTGCATATGTAAGTCACTTGAAATAAACGTAAATTAATACCGAATTATGATAACCAATATAGTTACTCACACATCTTCTAAATGACTATGCAACACAACACAAAGCTTAACCTTCGAGAAATTGTTAATTTATTTATATAATTTAGTTCAAATTCACATACATGAATACTATTGCGCTTAGGGTTACGTGTTATTAAATATATTGTCCTCGCAAAATAATAGAATTTCGTAAACCAAGACCCAAAGGTAAAATACGAAACGACAGGAATGTAATCCCATTTCATATTGTGGCATATGGGAGGTAGCTTGTACGCCCCGGGCGATAGGCGGGCGCTTCATTTGTGCCCGGTAATTGCTGAAATGGGAGTCGGACAACGCCATCTGTATAGCGGGTACCCCGGAGCACTACGGAACGGCGCACGCAACGCTCATAATACACTGATTAAGGAATTTTGACAAATTTACTAGGATCGTGTTTCTTGTGGGTAAATAACGAACCGACGAACTACGTTTTGTCATATATACGGTGGCGGAGTGATTCTGCAGGCGATCGGCGAAATTTCACGAACTATAACTTGTGGCCGGGAAGCATGCATATAGGGAAAATCCAATTTAGAAAATGTTACATCATTCACTTTCTTTGTTCCTGAGTTTTGATGTCGTTACTCAGCTTAGGATTTAATCGCAAAATGCATTAACAGTTGGGTAAATATACGAGTGGTTAACACGAGCACTCGTGCGCTATATACATATTTCAAGGAATATAAGGCATCAAATTTAATTAACGTCGACATCATTTGCTGCCATGGGTTTTAGTTGTGTTTAATGTAAATAGTGCCGATGACAGTTGCATTACACTCAATGTACACATTATTTTTAATGGAAGTATGTATCCGCGATCATCCGCTCAAATTATAGAATATGAACTGGAATAAACTATATCAACCGAAAAAAGAAAATACACAACATTGCTCATTAACAACAAACGTTTGTGTAAAAACTAGTAAATAATGCGAATGTCTTATCACTAACGAACCACCCACCATAATGCATTTTGCTATTAGAAACCGATTCTTGTCGTCACATTTAAGGACGATGTACTGTTAAGTGATAATTGTTACAAGTCAAGTAATTAAGTTCAAGTTATTATAAATTGTAAAAATACGTGACTTTTTACAATACCTTGAACTCAGTTGGAATCATGAAATGCTAGGGTATTTTTTGTTGCCGAGTTCTTTTTGCAATTTTCAGATATTATATGTATATTTGTGTCATGATTGACATAAATTTATTTACTAAATCAAGCACAATAATAACACTATTGTCAAACTATGAATTATTTATCTATTATTGCTGCACGCACATGCACGTACACAGTGTTATATGTCGAAAATAACGAAAACAGCAAACCATACATAAATACAAAGTCACCATTCATTTTTTAAATTAATTATCTTATATAAATTAATGCAATACAAAACTGTGTTCGGTTAGTGGTGTCATTTTTATTTGGATTCTTTTACTATATTGGTTTTCTATTTTTGGGTTCGTCGTATGGAAGGTATGTTGTTTTTTATTAGCGTGTTTTCACAGTGCCGTGGTGCCGTTCGAAAGATCATGCTACATTTATGTGAGTACGTTCTTAAATTCCTAATAAGATTTTTTACGAAAAATTTTATTTTATTTTGCCTGCACCAGACGATTTTTCACTACATCATAATGAATAACATATCTAAAACATTTCGGAAACCGCTGGGATTCAAATGAAAAAACTATATGTTCTAAAGAAATAAAAGTTCATCGATAAAAAGTTAGGTCCGAACCAAAAAATTTGCATTAAAATGTTTTGAAAATTTTACAATTCCGACGAAAATATTCGGCAAACAAACAAAAACATGCATCTTTTAATTGTTTACATGTAATTGTTAAAATAAAATGACGATTATCTATGTTTGTTTGAAACAATATTTAATATAATATTTTATATATCGACTAAATTGAAGCGTTAGGAGACGATTTCGTACAGTGGGGTTTTATATTTCCGAGGATTAATAATGCGCGCCGTAACTGATTATAGATGCCGTAATAAGAACATAAACGCCGTGTATTATAATAATATTAATTATTGGTTAAACACAAGGAGAATCTACATATTAAATATGAAATACCACTAATTTTCATAATTTCAGTGTGTTTTATCTAAATTATCTTTTTTTCTTGCCTTAATAAACCCTACATTATTATGATTGCGTGAGATATAAAGCAATACATCTTGATCATATTCATTAACGGTACATTATAACTAAACCTAAACCGTTGCGTTGCCGCGAATAATATATGAACAATATCCGGTCAGAATACTGAGATACTTTAATGGAGATTGGCAACAAATATGAAAAAATCTACATACAATTCATTTGCAAGTCGCACAGTTGCTGTGCTTTTGGGCATCTATGAAATTCAAAATAGAGCCTAATATGTAAATTAGTATTATACTTATATGCCAGTTTCACGTGTTTTTATGTTCTGGAACACAAATAAAGTAGCGAACTGTCAGATTTAAATGGAATTTACTCGGATTCAAAGACTTCGTAACTATTTTTAAGTATATAACCCAAGAGATATCTTCGTGACCACGAATCTGAAGTCAGCCCGATCAATTAAATAAAATGTTGATATCTCCAAAGTATTATCTTTGGATTTGTAGTAAAGGACAAGCATGTTGGCACCTAATTCACAGAACGGGTTGCACTGTTTTCAATTTCCAGTATAACCATTTAACCCATAAAACCCATAAAAAACATACTCAGCTAATACAAATTCAAGGAGCTACTGTTACCGTAGTAGACTCGCTCCTTAAGCTTCATTCGTTAAGTTTGGAGTCACTAAATCTGCTGAGCTACTACCAATTTGTAACCTTTCTTTAGTACTCTCATCAATTATCTTCTTCCTCAACACATTCGTACCTTAACTACCATTCTAAAGCCATTTTTATAGCTCTTTGCTTTTGTATTCAATCCTCCTCAACTGCAGTAGTACTAACCATCCATTCGCTTTTCATTCCAGTTATCGTCTTCCTTCATACCTTTAGCAATTGTTATTGACTTGTTTTCATTATGTTTTATATTTATTATAGTGCTCTTACTTGTAAAATTCGCCAGAATTCGGTAATAACATGGTCCTGCAACGCTTGCAAGTACTAGACTTGCGACCTCAATGGATTAAATGCTATTATGTGGAATCTTCAGCGGGAAGTCTGCGTTAAGAGGAATTATCAATTCTCCCACGTACCCAACTTTGTTTATGATTGAGATGGAAAAGATTGTCTACGAGGTAACTGAGAGGGAAAAACGTAAGAATAGAGAGTCTGAACTTGATACTGTCTTGGTAAAGGGTATACTGATCTTCTCGAATGTGATCTCCCGTAACTGCTTGGATAAATATGATCATATTAGGGATATTCAAGCTTGTCCAATGAAACCTGTATTCCTGGTAATTCCTTTATTTCAGGACTCCATGCAATCTGAATTACGTCATGACCAGGACAGAGTTGCAAGAGCGGATTGGTAATGGAGAATTAACCTTGCATATTAAATATAGGAGTGATTGTATCACTGGTTGATATCGCCGTACACTAATGAACTATTTTGACCTACATCTTCTATATTATTGGTGTCTACAGTCCACCCAGTCTAAATGTTAACGATGTTGTTTATTTTCGAGACAATAGAGGCTGCTGGATCACCCGACGTTACTTAATGGTGGTTTTAGTATAACAAATTTCGCAAATTTATCGAGCGTAGATCCCATAGTAAAATAAATAAAAATAAATTTCTCAGCGGTCCTCAAATTAAAACAATTTAATAACATTTACAATAAGTAGGGATAATTACTAATTCCTGAAGATGTATATCACCCAGCACATTTAATATCACAAACATTGCAATAACTTAGAGGCCCATACATTTTCTGTTCAATATCAATAAACGTAATTTTTATAAAGCCAATTACCTTGCTTTGTACAATGAACTACTAATAATAATATTTATTAGAATAGAAGGCACAGTTGTCCAAATATAATTTAACTTTTCTTTTACATGTATGCAAAACTTGTGTTGCCTTTGACAGTTTATTAAACAACTGTGTCTACTTTGCGTTAATAATGGACTCATTATTACATCGAAAACAGTTTAATAATGAGTCGTATTATTAAACTACTCTTGGTAACTTTTAGTTTGGTTATGTTCGTGTCACGCCATAATCTTTGTAATATATCCTCTTGGATTTTAGCGGCAACAAATTCAAGAGCCTTTTGAGCGACCTCGTGTAGGTGTGGCGATGTACACGTAAATTCTGTCTCCTTTTCTGGCTCCATTTTCCACACAAATTACACAAATTATGACGGCTATTAGATTATTTTGAAATTTAATACAAAGTGTCAATATCAGTGAACCCAACCTACGGAAAAGTTTCTAGTTTAATACGAAAACTTGAAGAGGCGAAATTTCAAGAATCAGTAAAACAAAGTAGATAAAATAGTATATTACACTCGTTTAGTAGGGCAATACTGTCGCACTCGTTCTATTGGGGCACTTCTCGCACTTCTCGCTCCTAGTGCCCCAAACCACTCATGCGACAATCTGTTGCCTTACTAAACTGGTATAATATACTATTACACCTTGATAGTATTCTGATTGCTGCGAGATTTATTACATGAAATAGAAATAACAAACTAAAATCTCATTACTACGAGTATTATAATTATGTACCTCAGAATGACATGTTATGTAAATGTATAGTGAAATGGCGGTTAGAATTTATAAATTGATGAATAAAGGTTTACAATGTTCAAGACAATTAGATTTCGTTAAAACATGAACTACACTGGAGAGCCAGTACTTTTTGTATATAACTAGAAGTACTCCATAGTATTATTCTATAGTTTATTAAACTTTCGATATTTGAGTAGTATAATGTCAAAGCTGTACCAAGATTTGAAATGTCTAATAATTTATGAATTTGGTAAGTAGTTACATTCAATTTTTTACACCAAGAAATAATATGATGGTGCCAGTTTAAAGACGAGTCAAGATTAATCCCAAGAAGTATTACTGGCAGACTGGATTTTTAAGTGAAAAGGTAATTTTCTGTATTTTATACGAGTTCATTTGTAATCTGTTAGCATACTTTACGTTAGATACTAATTTTAAACGTTCATCAGTTTGTTCGATAGTTAACAAATTAGTATTATCCGCAAATAAAACTGGTTTAGGAGAGGGTAGCCAGAATGAGTTGGTAAATCGTTGATGTAGATAGTAAAGGGTATGGGGCCCAATACAGAACGCTGCGGAACACATTTCTCCACAAACGATTCACCCGAAGTTAGATGCAAACTTTTAACTGCTCGTTGACGGTCTGACGGATATCATTTTATTAATTTTTTGTGTACTTAATTGAAAACAGCCATATCTGGATCAATTCAATCGAAACTAGATCTATCAATATCGCTGAGGTTTTATTAAATTTGTTAGAAGAATCAAAGATGTTCTCAATTATTTCAAGAATTGCTTTTATGGTAGATCTTTGGTGTCTTAAGCCAAATTGTTGTTAGCAGAGTAATTGAAACTCTTGTCAGTAGATTTGTATTAAATCCGTAAATATCTGTAGCGTTGCTGTTTTTAAATTTAGACATTATTTCGTATATTTCAAGTTCAGTAGTAGCTTAAAAAAAACGATTTATTGTTAGAATTTAAAAAGTTTGAAACAAAGTTAACCTATTTAAATTGTCAAATTAAGGGTCGTTGTTCACTACGATTTTAAGACATTTACAAAATGATGGTTAAAACTGTTAGCAGATATATTACCATGCTACTTTGTATTCTGGCTAACGTTCAAATGGGAATTTATTAAATGCCAGGAGGTTTTGGCTTTGTTTGGTGATTTCAATACAAACAATTGCTTAGGTTTCTTTAGTGCTTTTCTATATTCTAATTTTTGGTAGTTATATTATTGCTCTGCTTCTGTAGTTTTAATGCATTTTTTTGCTACATCTAAAGCGTGTAACCGAGTTTTCATAATATTTAGTTTTTCAGTGAACCATGTAGGTTTATGATTTATTATATATACGTATACTGCGTTCATTAGAAAATTTGCTAAACAATGTGATGAAGTTTCTATGGAATGCCACAGAGGCATCCGCAGCAGTAGATAGCTGATAAACAGCCATATAATCAAAATTTTTTAAACGGTATCCTGTTATTCTCTGAATTGTAAAATTGCATTCTAGTCTAACATAAAAGTTGTACTTTAATATTATTGCGTTATAATCTGAAACTAATTATTAAATTACTTCCGCAAGTACCCAGAGTTACCAAGTGTCACCACATATTTGGAAATTCGACTAACAGCAACTAGAACTCTTAGATTTGTTATGAGGAATTTCAAGTACTTCACGGACCAAGATGTCATGAAATACCTCTATGGTGCTATGGTTCCTGGCCGGCTAGAGTACGCTTTAAAAGTTTGGAATCCTTTTCACACGAACTTGTTCAACGACGCGTCTTATTTTTTTTTAATATATTGATGGATGGTATTTATTCCATAAAGAATACTGAAAATGAGCTATTGCTGCTGGATCACCATTTGGTCACATTGGACATTCGGAGAGTTATCGCTGGTGCAAAATTCCTTTTGTTATTGTGTGCAAATGAAGATTTATTATTATTATGTTAAAAATTACAATGTAAAATGTACTTACATTCTTTTATATGTTGACACTGGACATTTGAAATTGCTTCATTTTTAGACAATGTGCTAGAGAAGGTTTCTCTAGCGCCTTGTTATCAAACAGTTTTGTAAGTGTTGATGGCCACTACATATAAACATATAACTAAATTTCTCGGTACTGATGAGGTGAAATAACACCGAAGCGATCCACCCTTTCGTTTTTATGGGCATATTTAATTAATGTGTAAGATTCATCCATCCATAATTTACATATAGCTTCACCTCGAACTTTCTATTAGTATTTGTAAGTATTAAATTTAACAGTTCCTTTATTCGCTACATCTCTAATTAAATGAATCTTGGCCTTCTACTAAATAATAAGTCTTTGATTGCACAGAATTAACCACTATGACGTGCTTTTCATTTCATTATTACATTATGTAATTTTTTTCTCCCATTTTTTGCCATTTTTAGTTACTTATATATACACTAATGCTTTAAAATGTGTTGCTTTAATTGTTGTTGGCTTAATCGTTCCTTAGTACTAGGAGCAATAAAGCAGATGATTTTTTTCACTTTGAGTTTATTATTGCAATAATTCTGTCTTGGCTCCTTCAATTCAAATGATCAAATAATAAGAAGAAGAGAATTTCACTAATTTTAAATATTACCTAAAAGACAATTTACACGATCGTATCAGATATTACAAAGTAAATAGTGATCAGACGGAAATTAATATGGCAGTTTTCGGCAGTACATATTCCAGCTAGCAGCAAACGAAGCTACTGGACATTATAGAAATGAATCTTAAGAATCTTGACACCGGAAGCGTTAAAAAAGAGGACCGAGGCAATATAAATCTTACAGTAATTCGGATTGAATAATAAAACAATTAGTGATAATGGTACTCGTAAATCATTTCAAATAATAAGTAGTTGTTTGTACGCGTAATTTCCTTTGTTTGCGGTAGCATAAAAATTAAAATTCCCATTCAGCGTTATTTCAGCTACAAACATTTTTATGTAAATAATCTACGTCTAAAACAGTTAATCTAATGGTTTTTCTTCATCATAAATTATGATAATTTGTATTATATTAAACTTAAGTGCCGAGAACATTGTGATGACGGAATCATTTGTTTGCGCAAATATTTGTTCGGAGATTAATTATAAACATAGTGGAAGGTTGTTCCGTGAATTTGATTGTACGTGAAGACGTGAGCTCGGAATAGGACATCAAACAAATTAGGCGTCACCATTAGTGGGAAGAGATAAAAGGTAGTTTACATTAGAGAGGAAGCGCATGTTTGTGTTAGTCTCTGAATGGGAAAGGTTTCCAAAATAATGAAATTACGAAAGGTGTATCCCTAAAGAAAGCAATAGGATCGGACTATTGAGCCTCACAACATAATGATAACTAATAAACGTGGAAGCGGAATAATTTACATTTGGGATGAAATAATTTGTGGGAACTAATATTTGAGAGGAAGTAAAAAATAATGTAATTGTAGTGCCAGGTTTGATATGCTAACGGCGACAGTGGGCCATATTGAATGGATGAGAAGTGCGTTTTTTTTTGTTTTGAATAAAACACACAGAAAATGGAAACCATCAGGGCAAATTATGGAAAAGATATTTCACGAAGAAACCTTGTAGGCTGGAGATATTGCAAGTGAAGAAATTTGATGGGAAAGTCGGAAGAAAATAAATGGTAAATAAACATCAAGGAAGAAGTTAGGATGTAAAGAACAAACGAATATAATGGATTTGTAATTGTTGTAGAATTATTAACGACAAAATTTGAACCGCTGAATACTTAAAACCTACAGTTGGGTCCAGATGAGTCAGTTGGAACATATAATATATGATGAGAAGTGCGTTAATATTTGTCAGATCGCTATAAAAATCTTGACAACTTAAGAAGAAAATTATGTTGGTTGACACTATCGTCGGACACCTAAGAATATCTAGCATTCATACCCGGGCATTGTATTTTTATTAGTTACATCGTTCGATAGCACATAGTTCGAATGTTGTCCATTTTTGTCAACGACAAGGTATCAATTATATATAACCTTTTGTCTGTAAGATATTTCATTGTATGCTCTATCACCACATTGTTTGGATTGAAGCTGTCGTACTAGGATAATGGGTCAAAAACTGATTTGCACCAGTATGACGTTATATAGATTTACAGCGCGTTTCGTGAGGCCATGCTGCCCCGTAAATATGACATTACAACAGACTTGCCTGAGGGCCTTTAGAGATCAAAGTAAACAAAAGCTTCCACACTTGCTATTTTAGACTTGTTACTTTTGATTATCGTCGTTTGGTTTGTCTTCTGGATTACGATTGGACGAAGGGACCTTATACATAAGCCTTATACATCCATTTATATTTGAATTGCGAAATAATTTAGTGTACAGTGGCGTACGAAAAAAGTTATATCCTTCGTTGGTCTAAACTTCAAACAGCAAATCGACTTAAAGTGTTTTTACTTTCCAAGGTATTTTCCACAAATTTGATATAGTTTAGCATTCGTTCAAACCAATTGTTAAAGCAGTTATTCCAGTGATCAGTTAAAAGCGCAATTATGAAGACATCGACTATTTTATCCGGCAACTGGAATCGTTGACCACACTGTCCATTCTTAATCTTTGGGAAAGTTAGGAAATCGTTGGAATTAGTCCTGTTCAGTCCAGTTAAAAAATGTGCAATCCAACGTGAAACTTACTTTCTTACATCCATGTCGATCTTCATTGATCAGCTGACGCATAGCATGGATGCCGTTCTGGCTGGCTTGTACTAAGATCATTCCTGAAACTAGTGTGACTATGCTGGAGTTCATAGAAATTGCCGATTGATGTGGTGCTTCATCACCAAAAACAGAAAGCAAACGTGAAAAAATTATTACGCAAAAATTTTCTGGGTTCAATTCCAGTTTTCTTGTCCACTGTGACTAACCCACTTGATGAAGAAAATTTGGGTTTTGACTTATTTTCATTATTAGCACTCGATGATGCTAGATGCAAAACTAAAGAGACAGCCCTCGTATATACAAGGTTGCATTGCATGCAGTGGCTGGGATGTTGAGACCGGAAGTAGACTAAAACATCTAGGCGAGAAGCAGCGCGAGAAGGAGAAAAGAAGTCGTTGGGGAATTGGGCACAGAGAAAATAGCAGAGATACAGATGGAGATGAATTGGAATGGACTTTGGAAGGTTTTATATTGCATTAAACAGTCTTTATGAATTGGAATGGACTTTGTAAGGTCGAAACAGCTTTATATTGCGTTAAACTGTCTATGATCCAATGTCATAAACTTGTTCAGATCCGTCTTATGTTGCACTAGGATGTAACTGGGATGTAAAAACATCATCAAATACTGTTTTTGAAGAGCAAAAAATATATTATAAAAACACCATGTGACATCAGTGTCGAGACTCGATCAATTCATGTTCCTGAATTAGGACTTTTTGAACTTTTTGTATAAGACGAACAACTCAACTCCAAATTTTAAGCAAACCTTATACTGAATGCCTACGTAACGGTTCACAAATCAACCTTCTTAAGGTAAGAACTATCACCTTGGGCATATGAGATGAACAAAAGCAACAATTGACATATGGGCCATACCTTAGGAATGTTACCAAAACTGCATCTAACCATGAGATATACGGGGTAGCGAACAGTAAGTAAGAGATATGAGATATAAGATTAATCGAATCTATGGTAGCTAACCTAAGCAAACCAATCTAGTTGTAATGATGTCGATAAGTAAGTCTCGTATAATTCGACTGGTCGATTGAAACAATTGTGGTGGTAATTTTTCCTTGCGGCTGGACGTTTAGACAAACCAAGAAAGATAATATCGTTATTTAACGAGTTAGAGATTTTGTGTTTGTCTTCGACATATTTGACAAGAATAATTAAGGAAGATTAAGGAGATGAGGTACTCGTGCTTCTCTCCGTATAGCCGATATCGTTTCTTAAATCTTTTCTGCTTTCTCGGTGCACTACAAACCATTATATGCTCGAATACATGTACCAATCCTCCTGATGCTCATCGTATGACCTCATTAAATCCAGATCAAAATTATCTGTTTTATTCCATTTTCTTTCACATATTTTTTTGCAAAATTGTGTAAGTAATGCCGATTATTTGAAATGTTTCGTAAAATGTATTATGTAATGATTGTCTCACTTTTATTCACCAAACGTAATCCTATCCGTCATCACATTCATAATCTTCAGTCTCAGGTTTGGCCAATCATAGTAGGGTGCAAGAACAACTAAACGCACGAACATTCCTTGTTGGATATTTTCTATGTAGTCTACTGAAAAATATAATTACATTGTGAGCACTATTATTTAATTTACCGCAAAGATTAACGCATTGGATAAATCCATAGTGCAGTAGTCCTATATATCCTAGAAGCTGAAACATAGAAAAGAAACGACAATAAAAAATAGTTAATATTTAACAGTTACTCATATTTGTAACTGCAATTATATTAATTTCTAGTTTGCAAACATAACAAACTCAATGGAAAACCATTAATACTTTATTGGTTGGTGCATGTTGGTAAATTTATTTACAGCTTATTTATTTTTAGGTACTCGGCCAACCAACATTAAGGTGATAAAATATGCTATAATAATTCATATGCTTGCCAATGTAAGTAACTTACATTCTTTCCATCACAATTAAAAATACAAGATAATATTATATCAAATATGAAACAATTGAAATAGGCAAGAGAATTAATCTGAAAATGGCAACGGGTCTTGGAAAGAAGAATTTTAAATTTATATTAGAACGAGGCATGGTAATATGATTCCTTTTTGTAGACAATCACTCACAATATTTGGGAGAAGGGCATGGTCCAAAGAATTCTAAACACATTGTCCACAGTATGGAGCTGTTGTTCAGAAAATAAGTATTGACGATGAAAAAATTAAATCCGTAGTACAACTTCAGACAGTTACTTAAAATTATAAAGGACTGGACGATGCTCCAAACAATAGGATAATGCGGAAAGTATATAACAACAGCACGACAGAAGCTTTGCCTGTAAAATAAACTTCATTAAGGTTTACGTTTAATACGAACTATAAATTGATTTTAAATGTCAAATAAACTGTTGACTCTGCCATTTGCGCCACTTGCCAAAAGAAAATTCATACAATCGTAAAGTAGCTAGAATTGTTACAAGGTAATAACGACAATATTTTAAAAACACATCATTCAATTATCACAAAAATATGTTGTTTCCAAGGCAGCATCAGGCAGATCAAATAGTTCACTTTAGAAATTGAATTTTTGTGACTGGTAATTTTGAAAATAAGAAGCTTTCCGTTATCCTTTGTGATAACGCCCAAACTCTTCAAAATGATAATAGTGCCTCAGCTACATTTTCAATCAAATTCTTATCTCAATATTTCATTGAGATTCGTGAGTCGCCATTTTCCGATGTTCTAAAAGAACGTGTTTTTTGTAGAAAAAAATGAGGCTTCTCCATTGTTTCGTTAAGAGGCTTGCTTAAAACCCTGTCTCCATTGCTGTAACAAACACCACTAAATACATTAATGGATGTATACACATTTTTTCTACATTTGACTGATACGTACCTTTTTCCACCAACCAATTACATTATTGCAACACAAAACATATTCAAGTTTGTTAAAAAAATAATAAGGAGCTTTTTAAGGTTGCTAAAAACTAATTGTTGCCAACCAGGTGTGGATCTGGAAGATGCAAGTAAAGAAATTGTCCCTTAAGGAAGAGTCTGTCCAGGCAAAAAATAAACAATGTAAATGAGATGGAATATATATTAAGGAGAGCCAGGTGGAAGAGGATATGGGAAAAAATACTCAAAACTTCTCAACAATTAAAGAAGGTGTACGAAAGCATATATTTTTATAGGCATCTGGATTGTAAGTGGAACTTTTGCGCCAGGACGTCTTAAACAATTAACCAGAGAAATTAAAAGATATAAGAAAGAAATAACAGCTTTACAAAAAAACAAAACAATTAGGGTATTTTAGATATATGTAGAAGATATGACATTTTTTTAAGCGGTAAAAAAAGATAAAAGCCTAGGGAACGGGCTTCCTGGTACAAAAAAATTATAAAGATAAGGTGATGTATCTCAAACGAACATCAGAAAGGTTATGTGTTATACGTTTGCGAAGAGAGAAGAACAACATCAGTATAATTGATATCCACATTCCCGAAAGAAAAGATAAAGGAAAGATAAAGAAGATAAAGAAAAGGACATAATTTATGAACAACTAGAAAAAGAATAAGAAAAATTACCGATACATGGCATGAACATAGTGATTGGAGATTACAACGGCAAGATTAGGAAAGACTGATCAATGTGAGTACACATTAAAGACGAAATATCTAATGATAATAGGCACCGAGTGATTAATGTTGCAATAGCCACGGCTGTAGTCCGTATACAAATATAAAAAACTTATTAGAATGACCGAGTTTCCTTCGATGCAAAAACAAATTCCAATTTAGCCTGATTTAAGTATATTTATTAACATATTGTGATGTTTCACGCACTTTTCAAATTTTATTATACGTTGCTCTATTACCGGAGGCTACTAAACTGCCGGGAAGCGACTGCGGAGCGTTTACCACTGCACTGATTTTCGGTACCAAATCGTTGATATTGTTGATGCTATAAATATCACAATAAAATTGAGCTTCTGTTACAAAATAAAAAAAACCTCAAAACGTTTGATATGTCAAATAATAGCATAATTGGAAAACATCTTATCATTGCCACTTAAAATTATTGTCGTAATAAATATTAAAATGTATAATTCTTGGTATACCTAACGTGCAACATTAATCATTACAACATAAATAGCCTTAATTATTGCAAAACAGACATGAAACACATATGTGGGCTTGAAAGGAATTCTTGAGTAATGTTTGTTGTTTGTCTCACTCGATATTTAGCAGCTGATGGACAGGTGGAAATTGAGAAAGGTGGATCTTTAGATATATTTGTTTGGATCCACGTGCGCGAGGCACACCAAAAGCGTGGTGCTAATTTCGGTAATTTGGACAATTTATAACCGCATAACGTAATAGCATTTTACATATGTTCGAACCATACATCAGGCGATGTGCCATTACGAGTTAACCACACAAAAGAATGCTATTTGTAAATGTAGTAAGGTGGTTGATTTTCGAACGAAAAGAGAAAACATATAAATTCGGTGTAATTGTTTAGACTTAATTGCATAAATATTTTGTATGCAATGGAACATTAATATTACGGTAAGTAGATTCTGAAACTTAAATTAATAATAATATCTGGAACGTCGCCATGTGACCTATACTGGGTTGAGCGATATCTAAAGCGACAGTAGTAGTTTTATACTTTTTGCAAGGTAGCTCGAATTCTTTCCGACGCGACATCATTGAAAAGCGTAGCAGCAATTCAGTTAAGCTGATGGACCGTTTAACATGTCAAGAGAACAGCTGACGATAAAGGAGTCGTGATAATAAAATAACGAGGTCAAAACAATTCCGAGAACGAACCACTCCGCAGCAATCTTCGCCAGCTTCTAACGTACGCCAGGTGCGCTCACTACCTACTCTATTGGAACTTTTTCAACCGTTTTACGAATTTTCGGAGAACAGCAACATAATTAATTATGTTGATTGTGATGGCAATTGCAGGACGTGAGGTTACAACTACTGATATCGTCAATTTATATTTTATTACCACTATATTTGCAATTGATCCATTTGATACAACACGTCCAATTACATTTTAAACGAATACCCACGTGAAAGTTTGGGTCGCAGATACGTATTTCTTATTTTCATGTTATTTTAGCTAACACGTGAAATATATAAATGTCACAAACATTCGTAATGAAATAATGAAACGTAATTAAGAAAAATATCACATACGTTATTGTTAAATACCAATGTATTGCTCATTGAATTTGCAAAGCTCCCAAAGGTATGTTGCACCTAATGCACGTTATTCCCTTCCTACGTCGCCTTTGGCAATTTGAGAGAGCCTTTTAAATTTTAAATGCCGTGCCGGTAAATACTTAGTAGCCCTTTCTGTTTTTTGATGTGAAGCAACCCGATGAGTATTTTGCTATGAAGCTGGGATATCTCTACCTACCTGCTTTTGGTTTCATCCCATTCCACAAATATATTACATTTTAAATTTCGTTGAAGAGATTAGTCCGGATTTACTACCTCCAATATGATAGTAATTTGTGAAGACGAACCATTTAAACGAAAAAAAATGAATTATATTTTATTTTATTGAATCCATTCCACGCAAATGTTTTTAAAATGACTGTAATTTGTATCGTGTTGCCGTTTTTTTTCTTTTGCTGCAGTTTGTGATCATTTTCACCTTGCACCGAGGGTACTAGATAATAATAACTCATCGGCGATTTGCGTGTCCCGTCAAATAATAGAATTTTTAATTAATTTTTTCACTTAAAAGACGAAGCCCTGCAGCATATATTTTATCGTGAAACTCGCGAATTGTAAAATCGTACGAACTCGTGCCTAAGTTATCTTTTATGTACAAACTTATTTAATTAATGATTCACTTAATTTTAATTAAGTAGAACGTAAGTTAACGTAGAAGCTAACCCTGATTTCTTGTGTATTCGAAGATTATTTCTAGAAAATGTGAACTGTTAACAGGTCGTTTACATACCTCCATTTAAATGACCTTTCATAGAATCATTTAAATAAAGTTCAATTTTATGACTATTAATCATGATGCATTACAAAAGGCGTTATGTTGAACGTAAGTTTAGGGGTAAGGTGCGATATATATAGAATATAATAAATTGTATAAAATACACCTGCAGAAATCCTACTTAAATATGCATATTAATATACACCGAAGCAAGCGGGCATGACAACGACAGAATAAGAAAAAGAATAACACCGAAAAAAAATTAAATATAATTTATCGTATATTTAAAATAAATAATAATGTTCAAATCTAACACTGGAACAAACGCATATGCAAATATTGCTACGAAATGAAAAAGTTAAATATTTGTCTATCAAATCTACACTTTGCATATTTGGATGAAGTGCATGTGCATATAATTCACCATGTTTGCGACACGTACTAAAATCTTATCTAGCAAGATACGTTCAAAGCAACGAAGATATTAAATCAACTCCAAAGATTTCTCTTGATCACCTTTATCAACATCAAAAATTCATATTTTAGACTTCAAACTCTTTTAATTTGAAGGATTAAGGTTGCCGTATTGAAAAACTGAGTTAATGGACATGTATTTTAATTTGGTTAAAGAGGTATTTGTAACCATTGCAGAGATTTAATTTGATTTTTTGTTATTGTCCATATGAGAGAATGGCCCATTTTATTGCTATGACATGTTACTGACATAATACTCCAGACCATCGATCTTCGTAAACAATTTAAGCCTAACGTTAATAAATACAGCCTGAAATATACTACATGTATAGAATAATATAATTTATATATTTTTAATCGATAACTTCACAAAGAGCAGGTGTTCCATAATTTTTGCACGAAGGCACGTTAATAATATATATTGTGTCATCTACTTTCGATTCTTTAATTTTTATTGCAAGAGCGCCAAATGCAGCATATATGTTTATTTATGATCATTATGCAAATGAGTACGCACAGTAATAATATGTACTAAGATATAACATTTTTTATGTTACAAAACATACACGATGAACAGTGAAACAGATAGCATCTGTATGTTCTAGTCTAATAAATTCCCTATTTACATTATAAATATTTAATGAGCAATGCGTAAAAAACAAATGTATTAATTCTCGGTAAACATTTTTACTTTTAAAGGCCGCCTGTTTGATTACGGCAACTAATTAAATGTCCCAACGAAAACAAATTATACAAATTAACGTTAGGTTTATATTCTAAAACTTTAATTAAATAAGTATTCCAACATACTTCTGATGTAGCATGTTTACTTTCTTGTGTCGGTGACAGAATTCATAATAATTGCAATGATATATGATATTTGCAGCTAGACAGGTGTGATCATTTACGTGTTTCAGTAGGTTGGAGTAATGAATAAAACGCGCAGACTTGCAAAATAATAAACGTAGGAAGAACTGTCAACTAAATTTAATGTTCTTTATCGACTTAGAAAGTAACGTAAATTGTCTCATATATTTAATTTCTAAAATTAAATTATTCTGTCAACGTTACAATAATTACCATATATGCTTGACTTAAACAATAACACACACACACACAAATAAGCTAAGAACTAATATTTACTAAAATTTTAATGAATTACACATATTAATGTATTTTATAATCATTTGCATTATTACTACAATTAATAATTACCATAAATACTATCCGATGGTGGAGAATGCCAGCTATGATTCATAGAAGACAGGTATTGTTTTATCTAGGACCTATGCGGAAATCTGTTTTTAATATAACGATTGCGTAGGCGATATTATTGACATGGTTATTATTTATACGTTATGCACTTAACAGTCCTACGAAGTTGGTTGTAATTTGAACATACATATGCTATTATTAATAAATTGTGTATCAACGAATAGCAATAACAAGATTATAATACATGTTTAACCTGTCTTAATTTTTTTAATTCGATTCAATTGCCATCACCCATTTCATTTAACTTGGAAGCATAACGCAATAAATAAACGTTAAGCTATGTAAAAACATTTCAAGAATTATCAACGATAACTAGTTTTGATTGAGTACCGATGAAGGAACGAAACTTCCAAAATTAATATATGCTGCTATTTACATCTGACCACTATTATTATTATTATTTATCATTTTCATACATAGATCGCATATTGCTACGGCTCGAAGTATATAAAATTGTTGCATATTTATATATGATGGTAATTGGTATGACACGAGTCACGCCTTCATTTCGCTAGTTGTATGTATCAATCATTATTTAATTTTTATGTTTTTATTTCTGTGCTCGTCATAAATTTATCTATCACAGAGTATGTTATTTGTGTTTGATCCATGCCAATTTCGTATTATTTATCACTCTGCAAGGAACACACATCTACGGAAAACCAAAAAAGGATTACAAATTTGTTTATATAATTATTTTTAAAATAATTTGTGGTGACAATCTAATAACTTTCTATATTTACTAATTCGATCAATTATTTTTAAAACTCTGAAATTTACAAAATTAGTCTTGAATTTCTTCATTTTAAAGTTACTGTCATCCAGGTAAACTAAAATGATAACTCTTAGTTTTATTGTGCGTCGAGTTGATGGTCGAAATCTAAATAGAATGCATCCATAAGGCTTCGATGCCGACATTTGGCCATTGCAGTTCATATTTCTTTAGGTTTCATGAATTTTCTACCACTACCAATTTTGTGGTTTCACCTCTTTCTTCTATTTACTATACATTAATTTTACCGATTCAAAAAGTCATATAAAAAACCATTACAATTTCAAGCAAGATTATGAAGTATGTTTATACAATCTGGTCCTCATTTCTATCAATACTCTTATTTATTTGTTGCTGTTCTTGTTTAACTTTATTGATGATATTGCGACGGTTATAATTTTAATTGAAGGTGCCTAAAGGCCCGTTTTAGCGCGGTTAAATTAAGCAGGCGTATGAGTTAAATGAAAATAGAGACAAAATCAATCATTAATTTTACAATATTTTTTAGGAATCGAGTCTTATTAATAAGGTATGAAAGCAAGTGTACTAACATTGAATGCTGTGCAGAATGCCTCATTCATCTTCTAATGCAAAGAGTATTTCTAGAAAGGCAAAAACATATATGTTATGTATGTAGATAGCTACCACCTACTGCGGATGTGAAACTTGAACAATAAATAAGACGACAATAGAAAAATTGTTCCTTTGGGGCAGATTTTTGGAGGAAAGAAGGTTGATGGTTTATGTGAGACTATGATATAAGAAAGCAAAGGTGAGATTGCTGGTTATGTTGAGAGAAGAGATAACAGTAATAAATATAAAACTTACGAGAACAAGAAAGCGGGGTCGACCGGCATGTTTAAGAATAAAAGAAAATAAGGTTCCTCAAAATGGCCGCCGCTTGCCTTCCAGTACGACGCAAGTCTGACAGGCCAATCGTCTATCGTAGTACGTACCAAATCCATAAGAAAAACGAGTACTGAAGACCATGCTCACTAATACAGACCACAACTTACAATCTAAGGGATTCAGATCTGGACTAGCAGTTGAACAAATTGTTTCTTAACCATATTTGTGTCGTTTTTGCCGGGGCAGAATCCTGCTGAAAGCTCCACGGTTCGTTCTTAAACAACTATCTCTAAAACGTCGGATTGGTACACCATTGCTGAGGTTTTGACTCATTTTTCGCGGAAATGGAGCTTTGTGACTTCATTTGCGACTCCCCACCATGCCATCACAGAAGCAGAATGATGCGAGAAATAGATTCCTTTGATATATTCATTTCCCGCAACAATATTTGCTGCTTCCGGAGTGGATTTCAATGGATTTCTACGAGTTCGGTTCTCCACAGTGTTAATAGCTGGGACTTCGCACACTATGCGGATTACCAGATCTCGGACGGTCAACCACTTCACCATTATCTTCAAACAATTTAACACCACGATACATAAAATTACGCGTGATCCCGAGCGGCAGCAACGTTCAAAAAATGTCGGTTGTTTCCATGCCACTTTTTATCTCAACAAGGACAATACGGTTGTGAATATCTCCCCATTCCATAATTGTAAATAACGTACGCCAAAAACTTTTAACGCGTATGTAAATAAAGTATAACTGTCACTTATCAAAAACTGACAAGATGGCGCGTATGTTCAGTGCATGTCTTACAGTAGGGGCGATAATAATTATACCAGAACTTGTACCAGACGAAAAATTGTGTTCCCAAAAAGGCATCGAAATTTGTGTAGAGCGCTCCACGCGAGAACAGCTTACTTAAGACGAAACTTTCAAGCGGAAAAAAAAAGAAGTCTGACAGCAACTACGAACAGAACTCTAAGATCAACGACGCAAAGAAACTACTAAGTTAATAAAAATATAGGACTTGATAAAATATGTATTGCTGATTTTATTTTTATTAAACACTTGTACGTAAATAGTGTTTGGCGAACCAAATGCGAGAAGACAATGTTCCCGCATGAGCGCATTTTTTCAGCGAATGCGCCTGAGATGTCTTCACGCATGAGGATTGTACAATATTTTTTGTACCAAAATTTTAATGAACAAAATATATTCAAGTATCTAAATTCTTATCTCATCCGAGTCCGTATATGTGAAACGTTGAGACATTGTAGAATTATATTCACGTTATAAATACCTAATGGTCAATTGATACTTTCCATATCGTCCAAAAACCTTTTTCACTTAGTATACCAGTTTACTTAACATTTAATTCATGCGAATTTTGATATATGCATTTTATGAAGTCTGTAACTCAAATGTCAAACGAACATTTTTCAAAACTGCCGCATCAAGTGTACGCAGTAAAATTAAATCCTATTAATCGTTAGAACAGAGTATTGTTGGCAAAAATTATTGTCAAAAATGCAAAACTTAGTTCAATTAAATGTATTTTAGTTTGCATAAGAGATAAAACTTAGTTCAAAAATTAAATCATTGAAAAAAACTACCACAGAAGGACTACGCATTGATACTTAATTCAATAAATTAAGGTATATAACTTTGTTACAGTTAGATGTAACTTTGATAGGTCAACCTGGCTTTTAAATTTTGTCTTCATAAATACAATTGATGCCTTTCTTTAACATAACATTTCAAGTTTTCATCCACAAATGATTTACACCAAATGTCATAAACTCGCAATGTTCTATCTATTCATATGTGAGTTCTAAGAAACTAAATGATTCATTGCAATGTTTACAAAGCTAGGAAATCGTTTCCGATCTATGACCTAAATTCTTACTTCATCTAACTAAATCGCAGTAAATGATACTATAGACATTTTCTCTTTCAAATGACCCTGTCCGAATTGGTTCCATACACAATGGTTCCTTAATTTATTCAAATATTATTACAATATGTTAAAATACCAATTAAATAATAAACGAAACACGAAAACAAGTCATTTTTGATGTCCTAGAAATTATGTGATTCACACGATAATATATCAACGCGTGTTTGTCATTAACTTCAATTTTTGAGGAACTAGATTTATGGGTTATGTTTTTATCTATATAATGTCCTGAGATAACTGAGTGAGCTACATTTCGGCTTATTGTTTAAACTTCAGTTTTATGGATCTATTTAATTATGGAAATTGTTGTCTGGGCGTAATTTGCATGACTTTAATACATATTCATGTATTTAAGCCACATGGATGTTCAGTAATGGAGTTTCAGAAATATGAAATTAAGGAGATTAGAACTGAATACTATATATATTACAAATTTAATTAAAATAATAAAAGTATCGGGAAAACACAATTAAACTACAATCTATACAGCAAGTAAATCTCCGACTGAAAAAAACGAAAAAAAGTCAATTTAAATGGCCCGTTGCACAAATTGAGTAATGATCATCATCGACGAACTTTTATGAGGACAATAAAAACAAATTCCAACGACGTATCCAAATGAGACATTCTTGTATATGAAATTGGTACAAGGGTACTTTCAGTCGGCAATATGAAGTTAGGAAACTGTAACTGAAAACATTTAGGGGTGACAATCAATAATTGCAACTGCTTAACCAGTGACAGCACGCGTGTGTGCCATTTCCTATTTTCGCAAAGCCATGCCTCAATCAAACGTGGCATAACATTCCGCGAACTAGTTTATCGAGAGATAATGCTTAGTTCAGAGAGAAATCAAAATACGTATACTTTAATAAACTGCAAATTAGGACGTCTCTGGTTTAATTTGCAGGAGCTAATCGCATCATGCAATGTAAGATTTCCCCAAACTTGATTAAAAGATTAGGTACGTGAATAGTAAGAAAGTGAAGAAAAAAATAATTAGTATGGCTCGCAGTAAATCAAGATGAGTAGCAAAAGAAATATTGATTTACTGAAAGCAAGCCGCGGAAACCCATATGCTTACTACAGTAGCTTTTTCAAAAAATATAATTTCAAATGCATTATAAGCAAAATCATAATAATTTTAAAAAAGAGTATCCTGTGGGTAGTCTCATTAGAGAAGATTTTTTAAAGAAAAACAAACGAGAACTAATAATTTATGATCAAAATATCTCACGAGATTTCGTTGCTTTTAGCGAAAAAGAAGAAGTCGTTTTCTAATGGAGGAATAGTTAAAAAGGCTTTGACAATCTTTGTACAAAATTGTAATGACCAAAACCTCAGAGCTAATGCAATCTTTCATTTTTACGAAACACTGTTAGGGGACGGATGAATGAGATGTCAGTTGATAACAGTTGGTGTTAAATTACCTTGCGATGTAATGAGTATATCTCAGTTGGCAATTTTTAAGTTTTAGATTTTTAGAGGAAAAAATGCGTTACATATGGAAGCTGATTTAATGAAAAACAAATCCTGATTGAGTGATCTTGCATTTCTTGTTGACATTATTAATTTCCTCAATATTTTAAACCTCAGATTACAAGGCAAAGATTGTCCACTTCCGACTGTGTTTACTTTGATAAGTGGATTCAAAACTAAATTAAATATTTTTAGTTAAGTTAGTGAACAAATATATTCACCTTTTTCCCACACTCACAAACTTCTTCAGAATTTGTAGATTTCTGGAAATCTACAAAAAAAACTTTTCTGCAATAAGTGACCTGACCTTTCAATTTTTACATCAGTACATGTTTGTGACAAGATTTTTCATATCTTAATTATATAAAAAATAAATACCACCTATCTCTAACTGCGCAGCATAGTTCTGATCTGACTCCTAACATTAGGACAATTATTAAAACAGAAACAAGTTATCACGTTAATTGTACCAATTATTTAGATTTTGATTTTTCTTAATTTTGTTTCTCTATTTGTCAGAAGATGCTATTTATTTAAGTTCAGAATGTTGCATTTCTTTTGTTACACGATACTTTAATTTGAGGTTTGTTGTTATCAAAAGTAACAAACATAGGAACCGTCAGTGGTCAATGGGCCCGCCTGTAATTTTTCGATCGTAAATTTTGTCCAACAACTAAAAAAGCTAGGCCTTGATGTACATTGCTAAACAATATATTGTTTCGGTATAATTTTACCTCGTCAGTGGCGAATACCAATAACCTCAGTATTATATATGTAACGAACCATTTAACAACAGAACGTTAACAAAAGAAACTTTCTATATCACATTGCTGTGTGTAATCTTTATGGTATGAGATTGGTCCGTCGGTAAAGTATTTCTTGGTTCTCGAGTAATCAACTGTGTAGCTGAATTGTTCTTAGAATGGATTTTCCACAAAGTAACACTTTCCACCTTCAGCTTGGCCTTCTCGGTCCTAGTAATCTAAAAAAACTTACTATCTTCTGGATAGTCTAGATCATCGAGAAGACAAACTTGAATATGGCAAATGTGACTATCGAAACATCGCAACAACTCTTAGTAGTGCCAATTTAACTTTGCGATTCATTATTGGAGATCCAAGAAAAAACAAACAATACCTCTAGAATCAACATGTGTATTGCTGGGATTTCTTGTCCAAGATGTCTTTATAAAATAAGTCAATATTGAATGTTGATCTAACTTTTGCATTAAATGCAACGAACTTTCATTGAAGAAATAGTACATAGAAGAGGACTAAACACAAGTATTTCTACCTAGTTTTGATTTCATTTGTACAGTCAGGCTTCGTTGAAAAAAGTCACTGTGTAAGAATTAGTCTAGATCGACTTGTCGCTTTGAATGAATATGATTTGAACGACTACAATTTAAACGACTTGGGCCACAGAGCAGAGAGCAGGAGATATAGCGAATCTGTCTTCCACGATGATTAATATATTGAGCATCAGTGTCAGCAAACAATTGTTTTAGATATCTTTAAAACTAATGCTCGTAATAATCAAATCTTAATTAATACTAACAATCAAAGAATTGCAGCAGCAATATTGTTAACTCAGCGCATATCGCCGATTCGATATAATCTCCGTTAGAAAGCACCAGTGGCGCACAGCAGTTCATTCTTTGACAGAATGTTGCACAAGCAACACAAATTCATTGTAGCGTTTGTAGCCATGGCAGCACATACAACTGTAAATAATATAGTACCTTTTACAATATAACTAATACGATATATAGAGTTACCTGCTATGCCTTCTGGACATACGGTTGCAGAATCACTGTGGATGACCCCGATAACCATTTCTGTTATTGGAGGCACAAGACTGCTTACTAGCTTGCTATTGGATTCTGACTAAATTATCAGCCAACAGTTGTCACTGAAACACAATACGAATGTCACAGATACCACAAGGGTGCTATCACACAACAATATGATACACATAATAATGCAATATGTACCATATAATAAGATATAGACAACTCCATCTTACAAACGCTACCATTCTGTAACATATGCATTGTATTTATCGCAACTTATAGAATTACACGAAATTACAATCAACTCTACGTTCAGATTTTTATAATGCGCCCTTTCTTACATCCCTGAACCACTGAGCGTGGTAACAAATACACGTTCTGGTGCATCTGCAGCGTGCAAATGTGTCATTTCTTAATATAACTTATCATGTAAACGACGCCCCTACGTAGCCGATAGGTGACACAAACCTGTGCACATTCTTATGCATTTGCGGAATATAAATAAAAAGCTAAAATATATATTTCTGCAAAAATAGCTGCTCTACACTCATTGCCAGATAATGACAAATATATATATATATATATATATATATATATATATATATATATATATATATATCGCTGATTAGAAGTGGGCAGTGGGAATTGATTTTTTGTAAGAACGTGTCCGTTTGAGTCGATTCAATAAAATGATTCGTTTCTTTGAAGTCATCTCTTTTACGGGTCTTAATGGCCGTTTTTTTCTCGTATACCTCCTTTGTCGTACATGTCCATTGATTCAAACCACAAACACGAGTTATTAGTCTATATTCTATAACATCTTGCAGCATGAATTAAATGAATTACATGTCGACTAATAACAAGATGTTTTCATTTATAAGGGTTCATTAAATATTATGTTAGTCAGTAATTAGTTTCCTTAGTATTGAAACGATATGATTAGTTGCTTTCGCTATCTATTGATAGGATTACGATGATTTTATTTAAAAAAAATACCAGAATTATTTTAAAAAGTCATGTCTGTAAATTGAGAATGATTGTACATTAAAATGTAACAAAATGAAAGTAATCTGAAAAATTGTCATTTAGTTAGTTTACGGTAAGTGAAAGTGTATGACATGCATAACTAAGATAGATAATATCACCTTGGACAATACTATCCAATCAAATGATGTTGATACGTAAAATAAAACATAGTCCAATATATGTGTATTAATCATACTTAATATTGAAAAAAATCTAAACTTGGCATTTACAACAGCAGACCGTATACAAAGTAGTACAAGAAATAGTTTCAAGTTTCCACGTCACAAATTAAAAATATAGAATAAAATAAAAATATATATATCGTTCAATATTGTGTTATTACCACTATATCGTCATCAGCGACAACGACGATGGCATCTTTACAGAATATCGAAGAAACTATGTCTACAAAGTTTTATACAAAATAAAATAATTACGACACAGCGCGAAAAAGCGATTTACAAAACATCAGACATACTCAATACTTCAGCACAATACAATAATTATTGTAATGTTACAAATCATGAAGATTACAAATGAGAAGAAGAACGAAGAAGCAAGGATTGGTACTTACACAAGCCGAAGTGTAGGAAAAAACATCCGATTTCATGGCAATATTGCGATCGATTATAGAAAAGATAAAGGAATTTATGTCAATGTTAGGAGAGGCTACAAAACGAAGGATGGACTTTTTAGTATTTTTAATAAAACTGAATCCTATAATAGATGTGCAAGGTGGTCCATTAGGAAATTTAATAAAAACGACCTAGAAAATTAAAATGTCGGGCAATTATTATGTGTGCATCAGAAAAAAAAACATGTGTTGGTCGTATGTATGTTGTGTTTTTAATTACAACTCATGAAGTATTAGATTATTTTATTTCACACTTTTGAAAATATGCGAATATGCCAGGAATATGTTTCTTTTTCTGAAATATATGTTACATTCTGACTAATTACTTTCTTATAGGAAAATACACTGTTTGGCCTTCCCTGAATTGGTGAAGTTTAGATAAAAGGCGTTTCGCAAATGTATCGTTCGGTGGTAAATCGCTTTTGTGTTAATAAATAATAATAAAGAGTATAAAAAAAGTTCAATGCGTTCAATGTTTATATCAAGTGAATTGTGATGTTATCTATCCAATTCAATTATTATTTTAACTAGAAGAGTATTTGAATCACATATGGATAAACGTAAGGGGATTCTCTACATTGATTAGTTTCAAAGTTATTTGCTTGTATATTTAATTTTTAATTAATAATGATAAAATATCAAAAATATATATTGCTGTTGCAGGTACAATGCTCTTGAACTGCTTACATCTGCAAAATATCACATATCGCTTTTGATTGATTTCTCAACGAATGCTTATTATTATCAAGGGTTAAATTTAAATTATTAATATTATACTTTCAATAAGTATTTCATTGTTAGATTATCCATATCCTCATCACATCAATTACTTCGAATGAGCGATATGTTACTGCATTTACAGTTTTAATTACAGTATATATTGACTTATAAGCCAATAAGTAAACGATTTTTTTTCGACGAATATTTTATACCATTCTAGTCCCATGATGTTAATGGCAGCCATAATTTATCTCAATGTGGTAAAAAGGATGATAAAACTCTAGATTGGTAACACTTTTAGAGAAAAAAATGCTTTTCCATAAATGATTTGTGTGCTTGTGTATAATACAGGAATAAATATTTTGATAAAGCCGTTCCACCGCTTTCTGATCTCACGAAAGGAGCCCATAATGTATATCAATGCCTCACTTTTATAGACTCGAGTAATAGATGAGATTGCCTCCCATGTTTTAAATCAAAGCATGCGGAGCTGTTTGTTCTTTAATAATATATGAGTTTTTATTATTCGCCGGATTCACGTCAGCCTTTTCTAAATGCTAATGACTGCGAAAGAATGCAGGATAACTATCTATCCTAGGATCCGTACATGTTCATTTTCTACATTAGTATACTCATTTACGAGTACAATACAGGTGCGAATTAAACACTTTACGCATCATATGCGTGTATAAGAATCACGTAATTTCGTAGATACCCATCGTACGTATCAAGCTAATAACGTCTTTACTTACAACTGGCAAATAAATCAAGGAAGCGAATGTATTAAGTATGAATAATTGTTTGTATTTGCATAAAAAGTGGCGGACTATAACGTCATATTCAACGCACTAAACTATTGAAGATAAATCTTAATAGGCTCTGTTGTGTTGAATTACAAGTCAGAACGATCCTACGTAGAAAATGCTAATGTTAACTCAATTATTGCACGGAGCAAAACAGTGTATTTCCTTATATCTTTTTGAGCTTGCATATAAATATAGGTTGATTTATGCAACAGTTAAAGTATATAATTGTTTATGTGGTGTAGTTAAGATATATAGTACAACACCGACTTCAAGATTGATATCTAATAATAAAAAATGTAAAAAGAATCAAATACACATTATGAAAAAAATTATAAATAAAAATTGCAATGTTCAGTAGAAATCTAATAAAAAAAACTAAATAAAGAAAGAATAGTGGTAAAGTTAGTATTTTTGATAAGGTGATGCCATTGAAGATATTCTCTTCGCTAGATTACCAGTAAGACAACACTATTATTGTTATAACACTATTATTATTATTATTATTATTATTATTGTGTATTGTAATTTATTGTTAGCAAATACACAACAGTTTATTCCTTCAATCCTTTAGTGTAGTTACCAAAATAACGATATAATATTCTTTCGCTAATACTAGGCAATAAAATGATATTGATGCCTAAAATAAAACATTTTTATGAAAATTAAACAAGTCACAAAATATTCTGTTTATGGCATAAAGATATGATAATTAGATAATTTTATGAAAGTAATGAAATCTTCTAAGGTGGTTATGTTATCGTTTCATTTCAATCCAAAAAGAATCAAATAGGGCAAACAATTATTTTGCTTCAGAAAAGAAGAAACAGACTAAAAGAGTTACATTGGTCTTCTGGTGTGGGAGTCGAGTTCGCGTATTAGCTTCTGCCGTGTGTGCTTGAAAACAAATTATAATTATAATTGCTCGCAACATAACATGGTTGAATATTGCAACAAGGTACGCTAATAATGTGGACATTGTGGAAAAAAATATTGAAATTATGCTACTCGTATGACTCGGTGATGTTAAGGTGATCCGTCTTCTATTAGGCATGCAACAGGGTTTTACAAAGTTCAATTGGTATATTTTGGAATAGCAGCGATAGACAAAAACATTATACTAGTTACAAATTGCCACTCCGGCAATGTGCTGCCATGAGCGAAAATGTTATTGTTGAAGCTTTGATTTAGAGAGTGAAAATAATGCTTCCTTTACTCCATCCCCAGGTATCTAGTCAAAAAGAATTCTCAAAGCAAAGCTAAGACGAAGTTTTTTGATACCTTACTTACTTATCCCGAGCCCTCTTCTATCAGAGGTATAGAGGATGATATGTCTTGCCATGTTCTTCGATCCTGTGCCAATATCTGCGCTTTTTGTCAAGTAATACCCTTCTCTGCGAGTATTCTGCTAATTCCTGCATTTTACGTCAGTCTATCTTCTCACTTCTTCCATCAGTTTTCATTTCCCACACGCTTGTCGATCATCTTTCATTCTTGTCATATGTCAATACCACCTGAATTGTTGTGTTTCGATTTTCTCAATTATTCTCTTTACTTTCAGCCTACTTCTGATTACTTCACTTCGTATCTTACACTGACCGCCAAAAAAGGCGAGCACCCAGAAGGGACGATCATACGGACTTGAAATTTTGGTGGTACATACATCTCAAATGAAGAAATAATTGATTAAAATTTCAACATGACCAGCGAACTTTTTGTTTGTTTTTTGTCTCGTGTTATTATTTTAAAGTTACATTTTTTATTCTCGTGTGTAAGGCAAACTTAATGACTAGTGACTTCGACGTTGATTTACCTTACTTGTGCCGTTGCCATGTCCCGCGTTTCGTCGTAATCAACTTTACATTCAATTAACTCCTTTTGAAAGGGGTCTAAATGCATGAGACTGGATTACCCTTTCGCGAAATCGCCATAAAATTGGGGAAGTAGTGGTCGGCCATGAATTTTGAATGAACGTCAATAAAGGCGTCTTCGGCGACTGGCCTCAATTAAGACAACACGGTCAGTGGGGGCTACTTGTAGGGCTGTTTGGAAAGACAGGGGTCTATGCGAACAATTTAGCGCAGAATTCGTTCGTATGGCTTAGCGTCATATCGACCAATTGTTCGTCTTCCTTTAATCAGAGATCATCGAGTTGCCAGGCTCCAGTGGCGTAGGCTGAGGGAGCATTCGGTCGATGAATGGCATCAAATCATGTTCAGTTATAAAATCCGGTTTTGCCTGTGGCAATCTGATGGACGGTTGCGTGTTAGAAGACATACAGGACGAAGGGTAAAAATGCAATTTGCACTTCGCCATTCTGGTTTAACACCGGGTGTTATGGTTTGGGGTGCAATACAATTTGGAAGTCAGTCAACTCTAGTCTTCATTCAAGGAAGTCTGAATACGGCCCGCAGTTTTGTTGCCATACCTTCAAAGATATCGCAACAGTGTTTTCTAGCAAGACAACGCTAGGCCACACATTGCAAGAGTAACGCAGAGAGTTTTTTATGACAATAATGTAAATTTACTGCCATAGCCTGCAAGATCTACAGATTTATCGCCTATTGAACATGTATGGGACATGATCGGCAACAGAAGAATAGAAGATTTTCCAGCGCTCATAGGACACTTGGAGTTAAAATTCAAAGAGCTTGGTATGAAATACCGCTAGCAGAAATTGATCATTTAATTTTAAGTATGCCCCGGAGCTTAAATGAATGCATTCGTTTTGGAGGAGATACCACGCATTATTAATGTTTTAGCATTGAACAAGAACGCAACTTAGTTGCCGAAATACGTATTTAGATTTGTTAACAGTGTTATAACTTCATTTTCACATTTAAAACCACAGCCTTTATCATTTTATTATTCTCGTTGAACCCACATAAAATCATAAATATGCAGAAGTTGAGGAATCAATGGAACAGTTCATCTAAATCGAATCGTTGTTTATTACCTTGTAAACGTTAAAATATCATTACGGTATCATAACAAAATGGGCAATTTAAAATTATAACTTTATCGACTACTATAACTTAATGATTTTCATCTATGCTCGGAATAATTAAGTAAACCTACCTAGTTAATTAAATATATCATCAATGAGTTTTTCTTAATTCAGAACATTCGTAGTGGGCTTCTAGTTTCAAAACTATACCGTTTTAAGTGCATCTGTTATCGAGATCTGAGATGATTATCAGATCATAAGTATATCGAGATGAAAAGTACCCTAATTTGTATACATGGCGTGGTACTTTTTATCACAATGTGATATTGTTGTGTTGGAAGTTTCTCGCAACCGAAATTTTACATTTTGGCTTCCCGGGTGTTGGTTCGCGTTGCGTGTTTGTTCTTTGTTAAACTATTTGTAGCACGAGCTTTCCGCAATCTTACTGTTGCCTTCGAATTGTTCAATTCCTAATTCGATGGCAACATGATTATGGCAACAGTGGCATTGCCGAAAGCTCGTGCTACAAATAGTTCAACAAAGAACCAACACGCAACGCGAACCAACACCCGGTAGCCAAAATGTCATATATATATACATTTACTATCCTTTTGCTATTCCGATTCTTTTAAACAATCAGCGGGTGACCGGTCATTTGTAAAACTTTTTCTTTCTTTTAACAATTGGGTTGGGAATTTTCCGTGAAAATTTAATTCCAAGAATATTGGGGAGGATTTGAGTTCACTAATTTTATGGTTACTTAATCAAGACCCTTTAATTGAAGATTATGCAATTGCAAACAGATTTTAGAAACACGATAAAAATATTACCGTGTCCAAAACCGATTAGGATAACGCTACCATGGTCATCTACAAAATGTAATATAAAAGTAAAATGAACCTCTTACATAGCGATAATAAAATTATTCAACGAGTAACAAGTATCCACCTAACATTATACAAGAAAAAGCAATACATTAATTAAAGAGATACAAGATAAAAAAAAATTATCGATGATTAAGGGGGGATCCTGCTTTAGAAGGCTCAAAAAATCGATTTGTTTTTATAGCTCAAATCTATGCCTAATATATCTAAGAATATGTATAAAAAGTTATAGCGGCTAATTCGTAATATTTTGAAAGATACAGCACTAAACACAGTGAGGTGTCGAACAAAAAATATACGAACGCATGAACGCTCGGACAAACGAAACGCGCGCCCCTCCCCGCAGTAACATAACACGGAACTATGTACTGAAAAAAGTTCAATCGGTCGTTCGAAACAATAATATTTTGAGTTCGTAAGAGCTATAGTAGGATTATAACGAGATATTCCGTAAGTAATAGAAAATTAACATTTTTCCTGATCGTAAACTTTAGAGCGCGTTTTTTCGAGTTTTCGTTTTGGCGATTTTTCTAAACTGGTGGGCGTGATTGCGAGAAAACTAGACAAGCAATCAAAACGAAACAAAACTTTTCTTGGCTTCAGTAGCATTCTATTCTATTTGAACTAAAAATATTAATGAAAAAAAAATTCTAAACAACTTTTTTAGCAAGTTGAAATGATTTTCTCTTCCTGCAAAGAGCACATTTATTTTCAAACTTGAGAAAAATCTTGAATTTCAAGATTTTTGGTTTTCTTTTAGTTTACATAGAAGAAAATATATGAAAATTACAATTTTCTTTGGTTTTTTTGTTTCAGACAAAAATTACGGGCTACATCTTTCCCACCGATTGTAAATTGCAATTGAAAGGTTCCGTTTAAATATTTTTCTCTCGACATATATTTTTTTTAATGCTCAAATATGCAATAAAATGCTCTAAAAAGTTCACTAGACTTGCTCATTTTTTCTGCCCTAAAAAAATTCCCCCAAAAACGCTATTTTAAGGCCTCCTAAAGCAGGATCCCCCCTTAATAGTACAAGTTGGATTATAATAATGGTATTTCCACAAAAATGTATGGTTAAATTAAGACTCGTAAATCAGGGTACCCAATCACATCTATAGTTTCAATCAATGGTTCACCAAGGTATGAACTATGGGTAAAATATTGAATATCCTCTCGATAAATTGCACCCTTATGATTAAAGATTCATTCTCTTTGGTTCTTTGGTTCGAAAAATTTAAATATAAAATTACCAAATTTGTATTTATTCGAATTAAAGAAAATTCTAATTTAGTTTGTTTATTTTTGTTATTTGTGTCGTTACTTTTTTATTAATTATTGTTTTGTTTATTGCGCAATCATTTCCACATATTGAACAAATTATTGACTTCAAAATTCTTTGAAATATATCTAATTCTATTAAATAACGAATCGCGGAATAAACCACTACCAACATTAAAGTTCATTAAAACACGATTTTTGCAATAAACAAAACACCTCATTGCAAAAATGGGAGCCACGGCATTTGCTGCTAGCTCTTCTATTGTTTAGTCAATTATTTATTATAACTTTTCCATTATTAGTAATATTTACATTTTCGTTTAGTAAACAAAATTCTACAATACAATTACATACAATTATAAAAAAATGGGTCACTTTTCATGTAACCAGCTGCATAAACTGCTCATCCTTGATATACTAGTATATAATAGGAGCAATTTAATCGTTTCTATGGAGAACACAAAGCAAATCCAAGTAAGTCCATGTTAAAGTTCTATTATACGACAGACGCGAAACTACTTCTATTATTTACATAATTGCACCTAGGCGATTAGGTGTAATTACGCGTAACTGGGTTAACCGAAATTGCATGTATTGTTTCTTCTTAACTCATTTTCTAACACACATAAATTAAAATAGTATTAATGCGGCTAATGGCAGAACGTAATTGATGCTTATTCGTTAATGATTATGAGGTGTTGACCACTCGTCAACGCCATCGAACACGCTTTTTGCGTTATTTAAAAATCCGCCATCAATGTAGCGAAATAATAGCCGAGAAAGATATAGGTATTATATTGCATTAATGGTGTTAATAATTTAACATTTAACTTTTTTAAAGTTGCACTAACAATCATACACCCACGCCTTTGATAATTATTGATTGGTATTAATTACATAAAGGTTGTTGCAATTAAAGTAAAATGTTGCTTTGAAAAAAATGCAATGTTTATGCAACAGAAAAACGGAATTGTTTTCAATTACGGAAACTTTTCCACTTATTCGTAGAGGGTGTAGACATATTCTATAATATATGCAGGATAACAGATGGAGTAACAAGTCTGGTTTTCGCAGACGTGGTAACAACATATTCCTCACGGAACGTCTATGCACGATAACACGCTTCGATGACTCTGACACATCTCACTATAAGAGGAAGCAGATTACAATAATCTTACGTGGCGGTAGAGCATAAAAACAAATTATCATTACGCTTGAAATGACTATCAAATAGTTTTACTAATCACACTTTACACACGCCGAAATTTTTAAAAAGGTGTTGTTGAATGGAGCATTCATCGAGACAATGCAAGGCGGAAACTGTTATTAAGTGTACTTAAAAGAAGATTTACATAAAATATAACGTATTTTTATTGCCAGTCGCGTTAAGACTTAATATTTCCAACTGTTCTCACAACACAATTAAATACGTTTGTTCATATTTTTCATACATCCTACCATGCAATTACTCCAACAACACTCTTTGCGATACGTTCTCCGAAATAATTTCTTTAAGTTTTGTGGTTTCAGATTTACAAACCGTGATATCGTTTTAATGGCGCTATGGTTTATAATTGCTGTAAACGCTGCACATTTACATAGTTGTTATAGATTAAACCTGCACCTTTCTTTTATTGCTAACTTCACACAGAATTTTAACTACCAGAGATATTTAATTATTCCATAGAATATTATTTAATTCCATAGAATATCATAAGTTTGTCCTATTAGCCATGAGTTCTTGGTACGAATTTGTCAAAAAAGAGCCTGCAGGCAAAGTTATAATCTTCTTGTAAAATTACTAGTGAATTTCGTCATGAAAGCATTTGTTTGAATTTACACATCCTGAGAGTTAAATATATTCAGCAGGCTTTCCCGATGTATGTTACACCCTCAGTTGAATTATATAATACGCGTATCCCTTCTTTGTAAATGCGTGCTATCAATTCTAAGAGCGTAGCAAAATGCGTGCGGGATGAGATAGGTCGACAAATGTATACAATGGATTTAATATTCCATGAACAGCTGAAGAATCCGTAATTAATTGGCAGAATGCGAGCACGACTTGAATTTTTATGAGCGAATTATTGAATTTCATTGTAGCTAAATACCATTCCAATTATTGCCGGTAATTCTTGAAAACTATTCTCCGATGTGCTTCAATGTTTTCCTTTGCTGATTTGCTGAAATATCACTAAGAAGACGAATATTCAAGGGAAATTTCGCACAAGTGCAGTATTTAAAATATGTCGATATTCCTTCAAAGCCGACATCAGCAATGTCGATATCTAAAGTAATATCCTGGGTATATATTAAATAATTTGGTTAGCAAGGGATTATTCGACAAATTATTTTCCGAACTTATAATTAACCCTTGGAGTTGTATTCGATATCAAGCATAAATCGTTGTGTAGACATACCGTACCCAAATCATTCAATTGGAGACTGTAAAATGATCAAAACTTCAAAAAAACTTCAATTAATGATAATATGATAATACACGAGAAAGGAGATGTGAAGAGGGCAGAGGTCAATTATAGATTATATAATAGTATAAAAAAGAACTGTGATAATTGATACGAATGTGGGAACATAGCACAACATAATCTACCATCTACCTATTAGCGGCAGAAATCATAATAAAGGACGAATACCAAAAGGAAGAAAGAGATAGAATATATAAAATGAAGAAAAACACAGAAGTTTTAAGATCGTACGAATTGAAAGATAATATGATGTCAGAAACAAGTAAAAAAGTTGAATCCAAAAGCTGAAGAGCTATGAAGTATTCAGGAAAATTATTGTTGAATCAGAGCCAAGTGTGTGGGGCAAATAGACAAAGTGAGCATGAAATGCAAACCATGGTAGACAGTAGATAATAAACAACAAGTGGGAATTAAAAAGAGGAGTTGGCAAAAATACATAAATAAGAAGACGATAGCAAGGTATGAGAAAGAGAAATAATGGAAAGGTGGAGAATATACTATCAGAAATTAATGGGAGGGCGAGAATTTGAACAACGAGAGTGGGAAGATCACGGTAGATCAAGAACAAAATTTGGAAGAAGAAATAGTAGAAGAATATATTACTATGGAAGAATTAACAGAAGCTATTAAAAGACGGAACGATGGAAAAGCACCTGGTACTGATCAGATTACGGAGGAAATGGTTAAAAAAATGGGAGATGCAGGAAGCGATTTGCTACTAAACATTTGCAATAAAGGATGGGCTGAGGAAGAAATACCAAAACAATGAAAAATAGAGCAGATAGGACCAATATATAAAAAAGGGATCGAATGGACTGTAATAATTACACTGAAATCATTAATGAGCACAATAATGAAGAAATGGAACATTAGAAAAACGTACAGTACAGAAGTACAGAATGGTTTCACAAAAGATAGAAGCACATTAGACCATATTTTCGCGTTAAAAGATATAATAGTACCAAGAACGAAAATAGAAAGTTAACAGAAGTAATAAAATGCATATACAAGGAAACCAGAAATTGTGTTACCAAAAGGGGGTAAGAAAGGCGGCAGTCGCTCAAGTGCCTTGGGATACTCACTGCGGACCATGGTTTGCGGCCATAATCTCCAACATTTATACACTTTGATATGTTACCTTTATTTGTGCGACGTTATAAACACCAAGGGAAATACCTAAAGCTGTATATAACTATGAAATAAGGAATAAAGACAATATGGTACTGCCGACTGGTCGCCTATATATTATGGGTGTGAAACTTGGGTGATAACATCGAAGGAAAAAGCAAAACTAGAGCAGCAGAAATGAAATATTTGAAAAGAGTGAAGGCAGTAACCAGAGGCGAACAAATTAGATATAGAATCAATAGAGATGTATCTAGAAACCTACATTTAAACCTACAGGAAGAGGGAAGCGTTGAAGACCAAAGGAGACTGGGATAACATAATATGAAAAATATTATAGAAGAAGGAAATAACTTGGACAAGTTATTGGCAAGGAAATTTGCACAGAATAGAGGGGAATTGAACATTTTTTATTAAGAGTTGATAAGTTCTTACACGGTTTTGATTATACATACATACACTATCCAAGTGGCAGACTTAAAGACAATAAAGTTAAAAATTTATCAACAATAGTTTAATTGGTGAATAATCACGTAAGCACGAAATAAAATGTTGCTAAGATTATAAGAGTTGAGGAGACGGAGTTGTAACAGTGAAATTAGTTGCTAGCTAAAAATGTGTAAAGTGTTATCAAAATTAGCATTTAAGATTGTGTATTGGCTAAAACATAACTATTATTTAACTGACAATTAGGGCACCTATACATTTTACCATTTGTTTCTAGGTCTACATCCGCGTATTCAGCGAATATCAAGCTACACCGGTCTCCTCCTGATGAGGAATTTGCTTCTGCTTTTAGTGCTTCTAACTTAAAACGTTGTTTGACTGATTAAGCTTCCTTCCTCTCATGTCTCTCGTCTCCATTATAGCCTCTCTTTGAGGTGTGTCGATGTACATATTCCCTCTTCCTTCACTTGTGGCTTTTCAGCACTTGTAATTGTTACAAATCAATTATTCTTGGTCAGGATGCAAGAGCTTCATACTGAGCGTTTACAATTATTTCAACCTATACAGGCTCATCTGACAAAGGGTTGCTTGCGTCACTTGCTGGTCATGACAGATACAGCAATTAAAACTGAAGAACTTGAAAGGCATTGTATATTAACGTCGTTAATAGAAAACTTTGGATATGGTATGTCTGTTACAAACGCCGTAGAAACATTAATATCATAAAGTTGTTCTTATTTGTTTCGAAATAAAATATTTTATTTGAACAGTGCGGATTTGTGTTTCTGTGATATAATTTCTGTTGGCTTTTTGTGCTTGTGAACAATATAGCTCCTCATTTTCGGATTACCATCGTTTAATTTTCCCCATCTGTATTTGAGTATACACAATGCAATTGCCAATACAGCTAGTTTTTTCATGTGATTTTTCAAGTAAGTAAGTAGGTATTTCTATAACGAGGTTTCACATAAAACGAAAAGAGGTGGGTGGAGCAACTGAGAGCAACGGAGAAACAATTTAAATATATATCCCGCTTCTGTTCACACATAATATATTGGTATGTTTTACAATCTGTTAAAGTATTTTTTTTTGAAAACCCATTTGCTTTTCTTCACAATGGCACAACAAATTTTGACAAAGTGATACTTTTAACAACAATTATATTTCAACTACATATAATTGCGAAATTCACACAACTGGCTGCTTAGTTTCGTGTTTGTCTGTATGTAATCACTGTATGTGTATCGTCTTCGTATGACCATCAGTTCAAAATATGTTTTGATGTTAATTAATATTGTAAATATTGGCATGGATGACTAGCCATGTAAGTGTGACTAACGCTAATTATTATCGTACAAAGACGCAGGTATAATGACCGCCGCAGAAAACTACGCAATTTGTTGTCGAAATAACATGCAGAAAAGTTAATAAAAAAAATAATTGATAGAGTCATTGCTTTATTGGAGTACTCGCATCAATCAAATAATGTCACTATATACGTCTGGATGGATTACCTTAAGTGCGATAGACATATTGCAGAAATGTTACTAATAAATATCCCGGACAAAATTAAATAGCAACATTTAAAGGCAGCAGGTGTCCAATTATTTTAACGATCGTCAAATATACCCCATTCATTTTATTAATAGAGCTTTTTATCCGGTTTAGCTCCGCAATACATTTCGATACCAACACACTAATGAGTTCCTTCGTGACTTTCGTTGGTTGTCAATATGGCGAAATTATACTGGAGTTATTGCGTACTCTTACTTAACGTGGAGTAAAATGGTTAAAGTTACTGCCGACAGGTGGTGGTATCCAGGATGCCCGGGCACGTGGTCAACACACACAGTCGCCTGCGCTCGCTCGCGCATTAGCATATCAATTAATGGACCAGCTGTGACAGCCTCCGGTGCTACTTGAATGTTTACATCTATTAAGGCAGATCATTATATTAATTTTAGAAATTGAATTAATCCGTTAATGGCCATGTCTGTTTTATTGCTGTCATATATATTCGACAGGAGACATTTGACAGGCCACTAATTTGACTTATTGTATTGATTGGATATATCATTTTACATAATATCATATTAAATGTTATTGCTTCTAGTTAAATTGGATGGACGTATATTTTCACTGTAAAGAACTTTTCAAATAAAAGTCACACAAAATCAGCTCTCGTAACTAATCGTAGTAACTAGTACTCATCAATTTGTGTGCAGTAGTATTTGATGGTCACGTTCAGCAGCATACCGTGATATCAAAAATTATCTTGGTCGAAGGTTGCCATGGAATGTAAAACGGTTGTCTCATACATTTTTGCATGATTGTAGTAATTCTTTTGTATAGTCAAAAACATGTGCTTATTGATAGTCGCCAAGGGCATGTTCTATTATAGTGGTCACGATCTTCTGTATAAAAATTTGAGTAGGATTTTCGGCTCACTAACTTGTGAAATCGCATGATTATTTTAAACAGCGTTGTTGCTGACTGGTATCAAGAGCTCTTGTAATTTCGAATTGTATCAAAGTTGGTAGAAAACCTTATATAAAGACCATCATAATGTTAGGTATGAAAATATTTTTAAGTTAGCGTTTATTGAAGTTTTCAACAATTTTCTGCTTGTGCTGTATGAAGCTGTCCAAATTACCTAGAAATTTTCAGATTTTTTTCAGTTTTCACTAATAACTCCTAAACGATGCCTTCGTAGGAAAATGTTACTGCCTTTTCAATTAAAACACACAAAATTCTGCGCACCAGAATAAGCACCATATATTATGTGAAGTGAAAAATGACAATTTTTGCCATTTTTTTAAATCGGATTTTCAAACGTTATTTCGTAATGCGAAATCATATAAATCATATAAAATAAATAATATATTTCGTGATCAACAACAATTCTCAACAAAACGTCCTAGCGAACCAAGAACCAGTTTTGGTGAATCAGTGGATTTTAATTTAAAAACAAACATTGTGATGATATTTATGTACTGAAAAGGTAAAAATTTACTTAAAGTACAACTGCGTTTGAAAGTAGAGGCTGGGTAGGAGGAATTGGTCTGATTAAACGTCCTCGTCATCTACAAGGTTTTCGAATATGTCATCATTGTTAGGCAGCATATCTTCGCTGTCCTTCAGGTTTGGTTTGTCATCAATTTCATCTTGTGTATTGGTAAAGGACGCTCATCTGCAATTATAGCGTCTTGGGAACATTTCATCCCTTCCTACCTCAAACCACAACCATTTCGATTACAAGAGTTTCGAAGATTTGCAGGCAATAGTTATTAATCAGTTTCTGCGGGGCTTGTTCAACTGTTAAAGGTAATGGAAGTAGACCAAACTTACTAACCTTCCCCCATAGAACAGGGTCCATTAAATTACCATTCAATAAATTAATTTCTAGGAAAGCATATTGCGTGCAGTCGAGCAGCTTCTACAGTAGGACGAAAATAACCAAGTTGAATGTATTCTGTATTAAGGATTTAGTAAACAAATTAAAGCGTGTATCATTCAGAGATAAGATTGAAGAAACGAGCCCGTGTAAAAAGCAGGAATTATTTTTTGCCTGCAGCACCGACTTCGTTTGTCACAAACATTTCATGATCGTTGGAAGTCAACAACATCACTTTGCGCATAAAAAATGCCAGTTGCGTGAAAGTAGGGTAGCAATTCTCTTATGTTTTGAAGATGCAGGCGTCAATCACCGGATCTTTCAGCTTGGAAATTTTGAAATACTGGACGCATATCCTAGCTCTTGTTTCTCTAACCACCAACATATCAAATTTGTTTGAAAATTTGTCAAGGATATTTTTTACTTCAGGAGTATCAATATTAGCAGAAACAATGTCCTTTGCTACATAGACATGATAACATTGCTCATCGCAAGGTGAACGAAAAAGCAAGGCTCTGGAATAGGATCGTCTTGTTGGTTGATGAAGCTGCGCAAACCTCGCTAAACAAGTTTTGTAACCCGCTGCCATCCATTATGAAACCGATAGCCCCCAGAAATGACATGAGTAGATGGAAACCGCCGAGCCTAACGATTACTACACAAATTTCGGAATCAAGACCAGATGAAGCTACAACATCTTGTACCTTTATATAAAAGAGTTGATCAATAGTTACGAAACAGTTTTCCTATTGATTGCATGTATTTGCAGCACAAAGCAGTGCTGCAAATATCGGCCACCCCCGATCATAGGAGAACTTATTAGTCAAGGCACCCCCGAAAGCTATTCAGTATCGCGGCAGTCTCGTCACGGTATCGAGAGAGTTTCGATCGAGGCCCGACCGGGGCCTCGTGACTTAGATTAAGTAAACTTAGAGTAAACTTAAGTAACGCAAGTAACAAGTGACGGTATTATAAGTAACGTTTCGTTTAAACCATCGCCACGCGATGTATCTAATTACAACCGCGACAAAGTAAATGTGCGCGATCTCCTTTGTTCCCAAGGGATACAACCTTGTCACCCACGTGAGTCATCGGTGCACCACCGTCGCGTAGAACCCTCAACATTCCTTAAACTCGATAGACGCGATAACATAAACAAACATTACTTTGCATTCTCCCCTTTCATATTTTAGTTAAGATATATTTCTTTATTGTAATTAATTAATTAGATAGTGTAGATATTAATATAAACTTAATCGCACTTCCTCATTTACGATGCCCATAATAAACAGTGAATCGTGTTTGTGTTTTTATTTATAAATAATACCAAATTTCTCCACAAAAATATAAACATTTTCAAATTAGTTTTCACCACCGTGTAACAATATGTCCTTGCCAATTGCCCACATAAAACTAATAGCTAAAGGCTTTATTTTAAAACTAGGCAATTGTTCGGCAAGGTTGAGTATGTGAATATTACAGAGGCGTAAATTGATTTTCTTTTGCAAGGCAACGACTAGGATTGTCCAAATTCTCCCAAAATTCCTTCACCTGGGATCTTTTAAACCCTTTCCATGATGGGCCCTTCGGATTTGGAAGGCTCAGGTGTAGGGCACTCGATGCTTTCCACTGCGTATAATGTATTGATGCCATCTAGCATGTCAATCTTTACGTCGTACATTGTCACACACTGATTTCGGTGGTAGAACATGTTCACCAGGTTGTTTCAAGCATGAAATTTCGTCGTACTTCATCATATGTGCAACAATTTCCAATAGATCCCTTGAGCCATATTTCCGATGAATCAGAACGCCTAACAGTAATGCTGATCGAAAGGATTTTGATCGTGTAGCACCAATAATTGTGTGGGCTTTGAAGTAATTTTGCTTTTGGTTCTGATTCTCGTATGTCCTTTTCAATGTAATCCAAAAAATTGTTGCATTATAGGAGGTAAAGTTGTAGATTCTTGAACGAATGTCGAAGTTTCTCTCTCCCTTTATCAGGCATTTTGACTTGAACTATCTCGAACGCAACCTGGTTCTTGACGCATATTATACTAAGACTGAATTTGTTTTTACGAATTGTAACTATTATGCCGTCTTTCTAGACTTTTTTCAAAATGAGGGTTGATCGGATCGGTCCACTGTAATCCTTGAGAACATCACTCAATAAAACTGACATTGGTCTTCATTTGCTTTAAGGCAACTGCATATGTAATCCACTACATCGTCACTTCTTGGTCCTCTGGGCGGCCTTGATTGTACCCATCCTTCGAAATAATCTTTACAGCATGATCCATGATATCTTCCTTCAAGTGCAACAATATCAGCCACAATTTGAGTTCGAAAAACAACAGCTTTACTCCATTCAGCATTTCCCCTTATTGTTTAGCTGCATCGATGATATTTTGGTTCAAATCAAGATTAGACACTTCATGAACTTTTCGCGCCGTTATTGAATGTTTTTTTTTTTTTGAAATTTTATGAATCCATCGTATGCATTTTTCCACAAAACAAACAGAGTCTCTTGAAAACAGTTCATTCGATCTTCTAGAAGCCCTAGGCCGAAACCTGCTCAGCTAGTGCAGCATCAATATATCACTGCTTGCTGTAGATTTTTCTGCATTTTTCATGAACAGTTACCATCTCATCCTTCAACAAAACATGTTTCATATCCTCTATTTTTTACTGCTGACAATTAAGATACCTTTTGCTTTTACTGTCATCACTTGTCCTTGTAAACTATGACCACAAAACGTCAATTCAGCGTAAGACAAAGAATGCATCAAATCATAATTTAACCTCAGACAAACAACATTGGTGCACCAGTGATTTTTTTTTAAAATGAGAAAAATGTCATTTGTCCTTACAACTTCACGTGATTTCAAATATATGGTGCTCATTCGACGCAGAATTTTAGAGTTTAATTTATAAGAGAATAAGATTTTCCTCGAAATCATTATGAGTTATTAGTGAAAACTGAAAGAGTCCGAAAACTTCGACATTCATGAGATACCCCTTGTGCAGCATAACCAGAAAATTGGTCTAAGCTTCAACAAAGCTTTTTACATGCAAATAAAGAGATTGAAATCTTTTCCAGCTTACCAAAAATTCATTAGCATGCAGCCCCATTTTTGGCCTGTTGGCTGGCTGGTTAATCACTACAAATTGTTTCATGTTAAATGGATTTTCAAAGTTAGAATTGACATTGTTTTTTTTCTGGATTTATTTTTCATTTATATAAATACATTTTATCCAACTGGAATCATAAAACTCGAAAATAAGCAAGTTAAAGACCACTCTAATACCTCTTGTCCAATTTTCAATTTAGTTTATCTTCCAGATACAAACTCGCCGTGGCATAAATCAATACTACCATACATTTTCAAAGTTTTGTTTTGATTTTAATTTGTCTCTTTATTATTTTGTTTTATCTTCAGTATATATTTTTTCATTATTATTCTTTCCCAATTTACGAACATTTATATGGAGTGCCTTTACTATTAATATTTAGTTTCTTGTTTCCATTCTCTTAATTCTTTCTAGTATGTGGTTCATTTTATATGCATTTATTGGCAGGAGTCGTTGGTCATATATGCATCCTAATTAAATTTTGGTTAAGTTTAACATCGTGGGATACGATGGGTGCAATTAGTTGATTGTTGGGATTAAATCTTATATTTTTTACTATTATTATTTGTCTATTTTTTTGTTATTTATATTACCGAAAATTTTGAAAATTAATTTACATATATATACATCTGTAACCAGTATGTTTGGAGTATCTAAGAAGTTAAAAAAATCAAATTCACCAATCGCCATAATATAACTGTAATTAATTACTTTATTTGTTGTTTCTCTACATGCTATAAAAGATTAATATCGCCTATAAACAAATACCAAAACTAGTTTAGCTTTAGATTTTTGTTAACGTGCCTTAACGTAGTTTTCATTCAACTTATTTATCGTAAACTAGAATGCGTGAACAGCTCTGTAGGACTTTAAAAATACACATCTAAATCTTTTCCAGAAGTTTTCCCGCTGACTTCTTACTTTGTTTAAGTTCGAGCTTCTAAAAAGTTCGCTAACAACATCTAACAGTTTCAGCCTAGGAGCTGGCTGAATTGTAAACAAGATAAATCTAATTCACTCTTTATCATCTTTGTATATTTAGCTTCGCAAATACGCACATAATTTCTCAGAATCTATATTTTCGAGGTTCGCAAAATAATTCATCAAAATTGCATACCATGTACAATCGAGTGGAACGAAACGAATTAACTCGGCACGCGAAATATTATTTAACACATTTTGTTTCGAAATATTTGATTTAAAAAAAAAACGGAATGAAATTTCCGTAAAACGCATATCAATTTCTACGAAGCAAAATAAAAATTCAAATGAATATGTGGGCGCTTTTAATTAAGCGCTTTAAAATGCAGCTGAAGATTATTAAAATTTAATTAACTTGTTTTGCTTTGATTCCGTTTGCAATTGGTATTGAATTGTGCGCTAATTAAATAATTCAACATCAAATGTTATTTTACTTTATGCGTATGATGCAGGGGTATTAATTAAATGAATGTTATTTCGCGAACCAGTCTACACACATATATGTTTTAATAATGAATGCATGCAGAGAATTTTTTTCATTATTGTTTCAAATATAACAAAGAATGTTATAATAATGTTATGTTACATTTTTAGCTTTGTATAAAATTTACAAAGCGTTGGGGAAAAAATCGCCATTGTTTACGTCTGCCTTCAATGGCAGACGTAATAAAACGAAATTGTGACTTTTTGTTATATAATATATTTTTCTGACATTGGTGAAACGAATATATAAAATATCGATGGAGCAAAAATGCATATTTTTAGTAGCTAGTGAATTAATTTTATTACTAAATTAAATTAAATGCTTCTTGTGATAAAATATTAACATAATACCTAAAATCGTAGAGATTGACAATGAGAAAATTTATTGAATAATAAATAATAGTAGGCACAATGCTACGCATACAAAATTCAGTTCCCTTTAGTGTGCGTGGTGTTTGCCGACAAGATGGGGCGGTGAAATTCAAAGTTGGTGGCACACGAAGCAAACCATTATTAAATTGAAGTAAAACAATGGATAATATCATTAGTTTATGATTCCAACCACGCGACCCTTATTGCTTAGTATTCAGAAGTGAAATGCGGCCCGCCTGCGAGTTTACATTACTCTTGGGCGACTAGTTGTATGTACCTACAATACAATTCGATGCAGAGTTTAAGATTTTCTGTTTTTTACATTATATGGGAAATTAAGTTACTATAAAGAAAGTTTCGATTTAGATTGAGTGTAAACTGGCGAGTGATGACAATTTTACACTAACGGGAAAAACATCGTGAAGCCTTTATTTTTTATTACGTTGCAATTAATTTTTGTTCATAGTGTTGCCTGATTTTACCCAGACTTTATCATTTCACAATAGTATTATCTGCCTCCAAAAAAATGATTTCAGTCATAAAATAAATTCTTATAATTATTAAAAATATTCAGGGCGAAAAACATTGTAAGATATTGCGAGATGTTACCAGCATAGCTAAATATGTAAAGTTACGTAAAATTTATCACTGCTCTATGGTGGCAAGAATGCATGGGGACAAAAAAATAGCAAGGTTTTCATAAAATTTTCCCAGATTGATTGTTTATTTTGAATGGATGGCTTTGAATTACAAATATACTCCTTTAAATTCCTTCTTCTTCGTCTTCCTATACCCATGTCGTGAGCACGATTTGAGCCCAACAAAAATTGTTCGTCTGGACGTAATATTTTATGCTCTCTCATTTGGAGCTTTGGTACTAAAATGTTTTCTCGTGGTTTGGCTTATTTCCGATACATTTTTGTGTACTTGAGTTTGATGTATTGTTTAGCCATATGCTCATCTCATCCTTAGTTCCTCCTGTGTGTAGGATGTCGGTTTTCTGGCTCAGGGATATCCACTACACTACACACTTTCACGTTCCTTCGATTGCCTTTGCTTTTTCTGTATTTGAATGTTGACTTTTTGTGCATTTTGATTCCAAAATATGTTATGTCATAATTTCCTTCATAAGTACAGTGGTCTGGCAAAAACTCTAAAAAGTTTACACCGAACTTTCAACATGTTGTGTTCACTGACTGTAAGTCCGGTGTGCAATTATCAAAAAGCAACACAGCAGATCGAATATGGGTTCACGATATTTCTGAAGAGAAAATAATTGCGTAATGGTTACATAACATAAATATAGTGCGTTTTGTATTGGGTTGGGGTCATTGGGTTCGTTAAATTAAATCAATATTTGCAGCTGGACCTTTTGCAACCAGTGCTATGGAAAAACCATTATTGATATAGAATGGCTTTGGATAGGATGAAAATGTTCGAAACCGCATACACTTTGCAAATATGTATTTTACACAAACATTTTGTAAAAAAAAATAACCTAGTAGCACCATTGTGCAATAGAAACTCAATTTCTTTTTATTTTTATACTGACCTATGCATTTGTCCAAATTAGGTAGAAACAGTCATTCAATGACGTTTTTATATTTACAGCACTTCATTATTAAATCTCACATTGCTTTTTAATAATATTCTTAAATAACATACAGATGCACATCTCATTTATGTTGGTACTTTCTAAATGAAGGCAACATACATAATTATGTATCGCAGGTGTGACAACTAACTGCAAAATACTTTCAATACACTTAATAAATTTGTAATATGTTGCCGATTACGCGTCCAGTTAACCATACTGTTAAATCAATAGTTTCGCTCTTATAATGGATGCAAAAATCTGTTTAAGATGGGAAATGTGTAAGAACATTTAATTAAAAGTAATTTCCATCTCAATATTATGAGAAAAGCTCTTTTATATCATTTTTCCCTAATTAAAAATTTGAATGAAACTGTAAAAAACTGCAATTTAAAACACCGAGTCTGCCTGTCCTCAAGTTTAATAAATACATAAATCCATGCCGTTAAGGTCTCCTAAAGCGAAAAAATAACCGGGGGGTGAAATTTAATCAACACCATTCACAATTAAAAGCGTTCATTTTCCTTAAATATTCAACGAATACCTTTTTCTTTGATCATATTTTAATAAGTTCTTTTATATTTCCTTCCGATGTTTTCGAATCGTCGGCGGACTCTCTAATTCATGCAAATTTATAAACAATTTTCTTGGCAGCGATAAATATTCATCACTTAAAATATTATAAAACGCTATCTCGATCTCATTTTTTGCGTGAGCTGTTTTTCACTGCTATTTTATTTACTATTTTACACGCTGCGATTTACTTACTGAAACGGATAGGGAATAATTAAATACGGTGCTCTTTAGGATCACGTCAATTGAATTAATTAAAATTAATTTAAATGATTATTGTAATTAATATAATAATACTATCAGGATTAAATTATGCCCGTAATTTTTTCATAAGTATATGTAATTTAAACGTCATATAATGCTGGTTATCGTCTGCGGAATATTGCTTTATGAACTTGTTATACTTGATTTTTCCCCTCTTAATTATCATACATTTTCAATAATTCTGTTTTAATAAACTTCTACAAACTGTTACGCTCGAAAAACTAGTTATCAATAAAACACGACTTGTTCTAAATTAATTAACCATTTGAAAACATATTTAAAAAATGTCACATATCAATTAGACACTCACAGCAAACAATATTATTCAATTTTCATTTCCTTTGCCATAAATTCGATTCTAGGCCACTCAACATCAACATAATGGTACAAATATGCCACTGTCAACCAAACGGACATGACAGACATAGCACTAGCAGCAGCACAAGGAATTATGGCCCGCAATATCAAAGGGGAAAAATGTTGATCCTGACGCAGAGCAGGCAAGCGGTACTGTTTCTACAAAGTACTTGCATAAAAACAAAATCAGTTTAGAATGTCACAACATCCTGACGTCGCAGAATAACCTCATCACAGCCACATGGGTCAAGGGACACCATGGACATGCAGAGAATCGGAAGGCGGATGTACTGGCCCGTGCTGCGGATAGGATGGCTAGCTACGGACAGGAATCAGCTATAAGATCAACGACATCTGTTCCTACCTCCATTGTGCGAACGAACATATTAGAAATATTTAGAAAATGTTGGGATGAAGTAGAAGGCTCTATCTTGCTAAGATGACATTAGAGCAACGATTCTAAACCTGTCGGTCGTGGTAGCACTAAATGGGAAGCGCGAGCACATTAAAAAACATAAGATAAAATATTTTTAAAAATATTTAATTTACTGAAAGAAAAGCAATAAAATACACACAAATTTAATAATTACTAGTTAGTCCCTTGAGCCTGTTTTTCGAAAGAAGGTTTAGTAATACAAATTGTCACTCAGAGTTCTTTTTCTATATTTAGCTGAGATCTATAGTCTGTCTTCAAACCAGCCACCGCAGATGTCGAAAATAGTGTACGCAATGCACTTGTTTTCAATGCCGAAAGCTCATCATCCACCACTGCTCAAAATTCAAAAACTGATATATTACTAAAATAAAATAGTAAAAGGAAAGTATAACACATCCACATTTGCAAACATTTCTGTTCAACAATTCCAGTTTTCTACAAAAAGCATTAACTTTATCACTCGTATCCAACAGATGTGTGTTATTTATTTAATTTCTCGAATATGTCGAGCAAGTGCTCAATTTCATCACAATTAAGTCACCTTAAAACTTCTGTGCTTCCAGTCGATTTTCCTCTTCCAGAAAATGTACCTCGCCCATTCTTGATTGTTGGGTTTTTATTTTTATACAATTTACAATTTGGAAGCCAGAGCTTCTCTGTGGATCATGCAATGTCTCCAGACACACTGCATTGTCTCGCAAGTGTTCATATACATTGAAGTCTCTCAGATATTGTACGAGCACCATTGGTGCACATTCCGATGCAATTTTTCTACTCTACGTTTACCTCATATACAAAATCATTGAAGATAGCAAATAATGCAAGTTCTGCTGCTTTGAGTTCTATTGATTTGCAGAAAAGTAAAATTTCCTCTACTGCTGACATACCATCACATAATCGAACATATACAATTAAATGACCTTTCTTATTGCTTCTTGCCTCATCAAACTGAATTGAAAACATTTTGTAACGCAAATTCCCGAAAAGCTGACGAAGCATCTTGAGCTATATCACCAACTCGACGGCCAACAGTATTAGTTGGTAGAGGTATGGACAGCAATTGTTTAGCAAACTTATCTCCAAACATAGTTTCTACAATCTCAGTTACAGTCTTTTTACATTCGGCAATAATATATTAAAAAACAAGTTACAGAAGGCAATGTTTCAGGCATGTCCGAAATTCTGAACGGACGAATGCTCTAAATAGCCTGTACGAGTATTGTATACTATTTTTTCTACTCTGCGCCCTTTTTACGTGAAAAATTAAACCCTGTTAAGTATTTCAACATTTCGGGATATTTGCACGGGTTGGTAACGTTTTTGTGAAATGCGGTGCAAAGTTTAATTTGAAATGTCAGTTTTCTTTGACCCAATATAAGTTGTGAAGACCTGCAATGTACTCCACCCGAAATACGGGAAATTTCACTAACTACGATTTGGAATTATTTCCGAACAAGTCACGCTCGAACAAAATACGAACAAAAATATAAAAAAAATTTCGAAAGTAATTTCTATTTATTAATCTTGCTCTTAAATAGATTACAACAGACTTTTCATTGACGTTATACGCTATCAAACCGCTACCAACATAATGAAAACAAATATCCCAGACTCATTTTAACACTCGAATTTGCACACTGTTTAGGGTGCTAAAATGAAGTTGTTATAAACGCAAAGTAGAAAAGTTTTTTTGAAAATGATTTTTACTGTTCATATGATTTTAAGTTTAATTCGAAGAATTCTCACTATGAGGATAAGATACAAACAATCAAAAATCGACAGAAATAAGACACAAAATATAGATATATAACTATAACACAAAAAAGATACATATGCTACTAACAACTGCGACTGAATTCACCAAGCGTATCTAATGTCTTTGATAATAAATATGCCTTTAATTCTTTTCGGAAATTAACTCTACCGTTCAATGACTTTATGTGTTCCGGCAGTGAATTAAATATGGGTCCGCATATTTAGGAGATTTATTAAAGAAAAATTATGAAAAATGAAATAATACTTATTCCTAGTATTGTGATTATGCACAGTACTTACTGCGTTATATTGACTCTTATGTGAAAAAATATGTGTAAGTAGTTTATTCACGTAAATGCAAATGAAAGTTAATACAGAAAGTTTCTTAAAAATTTAGTCAAATTTACCTAAATCGAACATCAATCTAATCATTCTCTTTTGAGTCTTTGGCTTGTCCCCACATCACTATATTATAGGATAGTACAGAATATGCTAATGCATAGTGAAGTATGATGTAAGAAGGATTTTTTCTTTAAGTTACAAATTGCGAAAAATGCTCGATGTAAACGTGTGCAAGTGTTATAAATCTGAACATTCCAATCAAGATGGAAGTCAATCAAAGTATCCATTTTGCAAATGCGTGCAAAACTGAATTAAGTTTAATGGTCAATTCACCTGGGCTATTTGAACTTACATATATGGAAGTGTAATCCTTGTACAAAAAACAATGCCTGAGGTACTCCCAAATGTAGGTCATAAGGTCAATTTTAACATTCATCTCACGATCAGTCAAATATGACCATATCCTCTTATACCTGACACCAACAGGTTCAGCTTATCAAGTAAAAAAAAAGAAAGTTATGGAATCGAATGCTTTAGTTAGATCAAAGAATAAAGCAGCAACTTTTTGGTTCCTATTTAAGTTATCATTTATGTATGCATTGTATAAAATCAATGCACGCAGTTTCTGTAGAATAGCCCTGTCTAAAACCATGTTGTGCTTGACGTGGTGGATAAGTAAATTTTTCAGATAATGCAGTACAAAAATTTTGATTAAGATTTTCAGCTACAATAGTAGGGAAGTAGTTGGCAAATATGTTCGAGAGTTTTAGATGATCTGTTATTAAATTATTAATATTTAGTCTGTATGTATGAAATTTTTTTCTGCCTAAATTTTCATTAACAGTATTCCATAATATTTTATTCGAATATTTTTGTTTCTCTGAAGAAATTAGTTTGTTTGATTCTTTTTTACCTTGCTTGTATTGTGTTGTAAAATTTTTGCTGTTAATAATTTTTTTTTATTTTATTCCAGTGTTTCAAATTTTCAGACTTATTAAGTATGTCTGCCGTAATCAATTTTCTATTTTCTGTCTACTGTTTATTTTGATTTTAGGACAGCTCAGATCAGTTGCATATCTAAATAAGTTTAAAAACTTATCATCAATTATGTTAATATTGAATGATAAACAAACTATAGTCACTATAGTCTGCAAAACAAATGGCAAACGTTGAAACATTTAGGCGATTAGTGTCTGATTTGCACCTAGCCGAGTTAAAAGTTTTGTTCTTCAAAGTTCCAGTTTCTCTATTTATATCACATATAAATAGTTGTACAGTGTCATCCGATAAAAAAAAGAGCCGTTAACACCAACCACGCATTTTAAATTCTTATTAGCAATGGTGTATTCTATCGCAGATATCACTAGATGTGGTACGCGTTGGAACATTTATGAGTGATATAAACTCAAACGACGCTAGTAAGTCAAGTAACATTTTTAATTTTGTCTTAATGACTAACGAATTCACATCACATCTCCACATAAAACTATATTTCCATATTTACTTGTACAAACAAAAGCACAGGCTCGAGATGGTTAAAAACATGTCGTAATGCACGTATCGCCATTAAAGGACATGACAGAGAACTCAAAAGAAAGCTCCTCCAGCATACGATCCATACGATGAATTGGTCTACTAGACTGTGCAATACCCGATCTTGAAAATATAGCAGTACCTCCATGAATGTGAGATCTGTGCCAATACATTGTAATCGATTTATAACCGTAAATATTAATGATATCTGGTTGCGCACAATTCAATCAGTGATAAAAAATCATTTGAATAGGTTCTTGAAGAAAAACATCGCGAAAATGTACATTATAAAATAGGTGAGTTAATGTAAATTCTATGTTTGATGACAAATTATTTCGCAACGAACTACACCCAGCAACACTTATAAAAAAAGCCTCTTCACAATTCCAGTGTTTCCAGTTGTCGTTTCAGTTTATTTGGCTTCACGCAGCCTGCTGCCAACATTTTTGAGCAATAATATAGGCCCCTGTGTGTTATTTACTTCAGTGCTGGTAAAGCCAAAATTTAAGTAGTATTTGTTGGTTCATCGATTCTGTTAGAACATACACATTCAGGAGAGAAGGATCGATTCGACTGCGATTGGCTGGAATTGAAATGTGCAGCATTAAGATCACAAAAAAATCTCCGTATTGTATGCAAAGCATCCTCCGTTATGATCAGCTTAAATCGTCACTTGAGACACTAGCTACTACAATTATCAACTTTGCCGTTGGATTTTATAGCACATTTTTCATATATCATATTATTTCTGTGCCTACACAATGTACTTTTTTTGGCAATATTTTGATTACATCAAATTCACATAAATCATTTTAACCAAATTTTTGTACTTTGTTAGTACAATGTTATCTCCTCGATGTTTACATTTAAAACTTCTGCTCAAATTTTGATAGGCTAAAAAATTTGGAGCAATATAAATTAAATTTTGACATTACTTGCATTCTACTGAAGTCATATATTTTCTGTTAATGATCGTTCACCTAAACTATTATATGACATGTTTCTTCACCAAATTACATGCACTATGTCAAATTTGTGTCACATATTTAAATAAAAAAGAAATGTCAAGTTATTATAACTTTCTGTGTTCTTCTAGATAGAATTTTCATGGTATAATTAATTCAAAATTGATCGCTAACGATTGTAACATTTGATCACCCAGCCTTACAACATTTTTTTTTGTTATTATACACGGGGTTTCAAATAAAATGCACCACATAGAAGGAGTAGACGGAGAGGACTGAAAACTTGTGTGTAAAGCTGTTATATATATATATATATATATATATATATATATATATGTACTAAATTAAAATTTGAATTAAAAATGTTGACTTCTTTAAGAGATATACCTGATCTTATCAGCGTTTTCACTTTTCTTATATCGTTACTTCTTAACTTCTTTTATTCTTGTGATTTTGTGGATCTAGTTATCAGTTGTCACTGTTTTGTTTGTAAAAATGCCACCAGTTCGGAAGCGGGCTAATTTTCAACAATTAACGCATTTTGAAAGGTGGCGAATTATGGGTTTGTACGAAGCTGGATTAGGGAAATCGGCAGAAGATTAGAACGTATTTATTCAACAACCTTGAGGAACATGTCGAGGATAGCAGGAAGAACAGCTCGAAACACGACGTCCCAGATGCACTGGGAAGATCGACTGTTAAGAAAAAGTCTTCAAAACCCTTGGTACCCAGTTGCAATAAACTAGGTAAGAGCAGTTGGCCACAGGGTCTCCATGAGCACCATTTATCGCCGCATTCGCTCATTTGATTTGAGATCATCATTGAGACCTAGAGGGCAACGATACAATTTGCAATTTAAACAACTAAGACATACTGGCCTAATACCTGGTGTAATGGTTTGGGGTGGCATAAAAATAAGAGGCCGCTCTCCTTTAACCAGGGAAGTTTAAATGCTCGACGCCACATCGATAATGTCTTACAAATAGTTGTTCTCTCTTTGCCTCAAGAATATCCAGAAGCTATCTTTCAACAAGATAATGCGCGGCCTCATGTGGCAGTAATGACACAAAGATTTTTTGAAGAAACTAACGCAAATTTGACACCTTGGCCTGCCAGATCGCCGGACTTATCGCCTATTGAACATGTCTGGGAAATGATGGACCGAAGACTGCGTCATTTAATCAGCCTCCAAACACTATAGAGGAATTGTGGCTTCAAATAGCCTGGGACGAAATACCCCAGAACGAATACATCTACTTTCTAGTATGCCTAGAAGGATAAATTCCTGCATACAAGCACGTGGTGATGTAACACACTATTGATATTTCTTCAATAAAAGGCTGTGTTCTGTTTTCCAAATTTTCGACATTTGTTTGCGAATATATAACAGCTTTACACACAAGTTTTCAGCCCTCCCTGTCTACTCCTTCTATGTGGTGCATGTTATTTAAAACCCAGTGTATAATTAATACATTTAATGCGTTGCTAACCAGTAGTGCAAATTAGGCACTAAAACCTCAAAACTTAAGGCATGGTTCTAGGATAATCAATCAGAACCAACGAAAGGTCGCCTTTAACAATTGTTAATGTTCTCTGTCACACCAAGAAGCACAGCAGATAAATGTATTCAGATCTGAACAAGAATTGTATAATGTTATTAATGTCAAGATTTTCGCTCACTTTAGAAATAAGTCGTAATAAACTCATTGGCCTTTATACCAGACAGGCTAATGGCACTTCTATAAAGTCATAGTTTAATTTTTTTATATGGGCAATATATTTGAACAAATGTGTTTAACAAAGCTTGAGCACATGATAGCTAACTGATTCATACCGCGACAGTATATCGACTCAGTTTTGTTTTTGTATTTATATTCATTCCTTCTACGTGGTTAAGCTTAATTATTTATATGTTCGTCTATACATTTTTTATTTTTTTATTTTGTATGCATTTATTTGTTTAGATGTAGTGTTTGGTTTATGTCTCCATCATTTCTTTCTATAAATGTTCATATTTCTTGTTTAAAGTGTGCACTAATTGTCGTATAAATGCAACTGAAATATTTACAATATATCTCAAACATTACTTCATTCAACTAAAAAAAAGTAATTTCCATTAGCTACTGTTTCACAGTTTATGTGAATAAAAAATAAATATCAAACGACTATTATTGTATACATTCGTGCGACTCTTCATATCTGATTTCACGCTGCAACAATAGCGCAACAATTTAGTGGTCATCGTTCAATCATTGTACAACCGAATACACTGTCAAACATCGACACGGAAACTGTGATTCGAGTAGATAAAGCACAAAAACACCATAAAGTTGTAATTTATTATTCCAAATTCCGCAGATCGTATCTGTCTAATTTTTCAAAACATGAGTGTGTATAATACGTCTAATGTGCCGATGGATAAGGCACTGTGTTCTTTACGTCGGTCATGGTCAGTGACGTTCGTTAATGCTGTTTCTATGAAATTTATTATAATTATGTGTAATCTTCGAATAGCATCAACATTGTTTTGGTATTTTCATCATTGTTCTTATCACATGGCTGACAACTCCGTAGTACTATGTGCCTTGTAGTTCATTTTTAAAAGGAAATATTTAGAATTAACACGGAAGCTTATATAATATATAAAGCAACAGGCGGTTTATAGAGATTATGTTTAGAATTGATCAATATGCTATTGTGGATCAGTGAAAATTACGTAGACAGCAGATCGAGTTATCGCTTTGGCAAACGGCTAGCGATACTTGTTGATTCATTGTCAATTGGCTATTAAGATAGACCACATGCTGGTATATCTACAATACATAAAAAAGTTATATTCTAAGAGTGTTTACAATTATTTAAGTGACATCAAATCAATATATTTCAAACAATGCAATCAATGTTACAAAATTAATAAATCGTGAAAAACGTTTTATTTTCCAGAACTCAATAATCTTATAAAAATAATCTTCCCTGCCTTTATATTCCTTTCCCATTCTTAAATTTATAATGGTGCTATACTTTTACATCGAAGTTTTAGAGCGTAAATAGACGTGTCAGATCTCCACCTTGAGGATGATGGAATACAGGGGGGAATTTGATGACCTAAGGCATGAACTTGAGAGGTAATCAAGGCGAAAATTGTTTTTTGATGTTTGTCAAATTCGAAAGTTTTATCGGATGTAAAATACATGAATATTAAATTAATGTCATTTACATAAGAATTGTTAAAAATTATATTTCCAGTAAAATTCAAATAGGTCACTTACTTATATATAGTAGTTTATTTAATTGTATCATTTAGATTTAGTTAAATGTATTATATAGAGGTAGAGAAAATAATGGCATCAAAAGTATTAAAATATACGTTCATAAGGTTAAGGATAAATATTCATAATTATCAACAGGAAAACATACAGAAAAGGAACAACAAAACTTACACGAATAAAAACTATATTTGAGTAACAAAATATAAATAAAGTTTAAAAAATCATGTAATTAGATGCTCGTTCTATATTAATAAGTTTATAACACGTTGCTGTCAACATCCCCTGTATTCGTTACAATTTCTTTGCAAAACGTTGTTTATTTATTGCTTAAGTTTATTGTAGTTTTTATGTAATCTGTGTGGATTAAATTATAATAATTTTATTTCCATTGAATGTTTTAAAATCCCTGTTATAAATTAAATGTACTTACAAATAAATATTAATTTAAAAATTAATATTCCTCATTTACAAAAAACGATGACGGAAAGCTTATTGAAAAGTTTTAAATGCAGTTTGTCAATGGTAACTAAACCCAGGCTGAGATAAGTAAATGCGAACGTTGTAGGTGCACTAAATAAACCTCGAAAAGGAGGGCAAACTACAAGAAAACAGTCCGATTGCTCTTGATAGTTGTATAAAAAAAGATATCATGTGTTGTTGGACAACTTAAAAAGAATACTCAGAATCAAATACTTGTTTCTGAACAATATGACGAAATTAGGAAAAACGCAACAAGGCCTATTAGTTGCAAAACAGAATCTCTGGGAAAAGAATGTTGAAATGCATCGAGCAATGGAAGTTGATAAAGAAGACGCAAAACAATTGATATATATGATGACAAGACAGGGGGTATAAACGTTGAGGAAAAGATATTGAGGTTGCTTAGCGGGCAGAAAAAAATAGAAAACAAATTTGGACGTGTTGACCTATAATTGTAAAAAAAGCACTCAAAAACATCTAAAAACGAAATAACGACGAACTGTAACTGTATTAAATAGTGAAATCGATACTAAGCAAGCTGGTGGAAAAGTCCTCCTAGTGGAAGCCAAATTTGACAGGCGAAAACCAAGGCAAAAGCAGTAAATAGGAAATATGTATGGGTCCAGAATTGCAACGTTCTTGAGCATAAAGGGAAGGGATCAAAAGTATTTCATAGTGGAGATCTGGAAGACTTAGAATTAAATGAATAACTGTGATCGAAGTAAAAATAATTAACAATTTATTCTCATTGATTTGGACTGTGATGTTAATTGTCAGGAAACCATTTCGCTTCACGATTCGGTACAATCTGTAAAAGACAAAAATTCCCTAATTTAGTGCATCTTAATATTGGCTCACTCACAGCTCATTTCGATGAATTTGTTGCGTTCATCAATAAAAGACAAAAATAAGAGACTTAAGTATTTTAATCCTGCCTGAAATTGGTATAACTGATAAGGAAATAGGAATCAGCAAACCTATGAGATAGAAAACTTTAAGATGTTATGTAAATGTAGGAGTGATAAGGGTGGAAGAATTATAATTTATATAAGGAGACAACTATGGTTAACGAATGTTGCTTTGAAACGTTTGAATCAATATTGGTGTCAACTATTGCAAAGTGTGGCACTCTGCAATTATACTGCTGGAGATCTACATACCACCGAGGAAAAGCATAAGACATTTCATTATCGAACTTAACATTTTCCTCTCGAACAATAAAGATAAAACCATGGTGATCCCTAATTATCACAAATATCTCATGCAACTCAAACATTGCAAGAGAATACGAGAATATGCTTACTGCGCATGGGCTTGAAAGTAAAATTTCAAACATTACTAGAGAAGAGTTCAGTAATGAAGTTCTCGTTAAATAATCCCGTCTGGATCATATAAATATAAGGGGATACTGGCGCGATTCACAGATTGGTGTTGCACAAACATAAATATCGGAACATTACTTGACCGCATCTACGTTGGAGGTATACAGAAACAAAAGAAGTGGATACAGCTAGAAGAAATTTTTAAATTACAATACCGAACCACATTAGCACACATACTAAAAAATCTAGCTAGAACGACAGAAACTTGACAGTATTTACGGACATTGAGGTGATCTATGAGCTATTAGTTTCTTCTTGTTGCCATGCATATCAACCACAAAAACAGTCTATCAAAAGAAGCGTCGACAGAAAAAGCATTGGGTGAATCAACAGATTTGTGATGATATCAAAAAATGAGATAAACTTTTCCAATTATGGAAAAAATTCCAACGAAATGGCGGAAACAGAAAAAACTCAGAATGAACAATAACAACGCCAGAAGCATAATAAACCACCAAATAAAAATAACGAAAAAACATATTCTACTACATTATTGGAAAATTCTAAGACGGGCATGAAGCGGACGTGGTCCAATATTAATGAAATTTTATGAAGGACTAGGCGGAAAATTGGCCACAAAGCAATTATTAAAAATATAGCGAAACCTTAAAGTAAAATAACGAAGAAATTTACTAAGGTTTTCAGCGAACAGGTAAAAGTGATAGCTGCGATGTAACTTTATTTCATGGGAAGAAAAATCGATGGTGATATTTCTTTAGACAAATTTGTTGAAACAGTTCGTGGCCAGACTGTTAACAAATCATCTGGAATAAACAATATAAAAAGGCAAGACATAAAGGAAGTCATCGAATTCGAATTCGATTCAAACATTTAAACTGTTCTCTTGAAGTGGGAAGGCGAGGCCAATTTACAAACAGGTGGTGTATACAAATTACAGTAACTACAACCCGATTTTGATATTACCAATGATCGATAAAATATGTAAAGATACCACAAATTTAAAATTGTCGATGAAAAGCAATATGAATTTCAAAAAAAGACAAGGTCACTTTATTGAAGAGTTTTATGCATACTGTAAATACAAATCTAACCCAGAGAATGAACGTCCTCTGCATATTCGTAGACCTTTCCAACGCATTTGATATAATTAACCACACCAAGTTCTTGAAGATTCTAAAAGTATTGGCAGTGAGGGGTTAAATTTAAAAAAAATGTACGAGGCTTATCTAACGGATCATTCATTTGTTGTAATACTCACTGCAGGATATAGGATATATTTGCGAAGAGGTGAACAAGGTAGTATATTGGAACTGATGCTGTTCTTGCTCTATATAAACGATGTTATATTGGTCTTACGCTGATGATTAAGAATTGCCGAAGAAACTATATAGAAAGAATTTATTAGATTTTAGCTCTATCTCCACGATAAGGAACTCGTGATTAACAGTGAGAAAACGAAATTACTTCAACATTTGAAAGAAGATCCATAAAAATCATCCACCATTTGATAAAATACCTGTACAACCAAACACATGCACCAGGTAGAATGTGTTACTGTTGTATGACTATAGAGGAGGTATCAACTTATAAATACCTTGGTATAATAATAGATAAAATCGGTCATTTACATCGGGCTAGGGCCAACAATGACGGTCTGTAATACCGGATTTCAGAACCAAATATGGTTTGAGAACAATAGTGTATAATGTACCGAAAACGTTTAATGAATTGGGACAAGAAATAAGGAAATTAGACAAGTTGAGTAAGGTTAAGGAATAATAATAAATTGGAGACTGTGGATGGCGCAACTGTGTACACACTGTGTGGTAAGGGTAAGTTTGTTTCAATTTAAGGTTAAGGAAGAGGTGAGAAACTGGTTAGTAGGGACTGGATGCTAAGCTGCGCGTTTGTTACTATTGACAGATGACATCGAATCGTTTACTGCTTCGGCTTAGTGGTACTAATTTATTGTGTTGTTTTGTAATTTATCCTTATTTTATTGTGAACTGATATTATTATATAATACTATTAATAAATGTAAGTTCTTTCTTGGTGGCTATGCGGCCCTTGGTATGCATAGTGACTGAGGAGTGGCTTTTATACCAGTATTGCATAAACATTGTTTTTTATTCCTAGCAAACTATTTATATGTGAGCCTAGAAATAAAGCTTAAGGTTTGGAAAATCCATATTTATCGCTAACTATTGTAACGTTACGTGGATTCTAAACCTTCCACAAAACTATTCGACTTTACATGCCTCCATAATCAATAATAAAAAGTGTATTACTTGGAGCGTTTGGGCCTTTTAATGATTTACATGGAATTGTGTATCATACAAAGACAATTCACGTTAAAATATATTCTACGATATAATATTGTTTATGTCTGAGGCTTAGCGTACTTTTGATTGCAACTTGTTAATTATGCCTTGTACGATTTATATATTACAACTTGTAAGTGCTTAACTAAAGCGTGTAGAGAAAGGCTGAAGGAAAAAGGAGATCTGTATGCTTTGTTTATAGACCAAGTGCAGCTTTTGTCAGCGTGGGTATTAGCATAGTTGGTGAAATTAACAGCAAACATATATGAGGAAATATTGTACAAGGATGGAGGTCGTTATAACCCTGAGAATAAAAACGTCAAAAGGAGTTGGGAAGGGTGGTCGCCGAGTCCCATAATGTTCAACATATACGTTCTCTAACGTATATGTTGAACAAACAGTATGGGACTGATGGGATTCTGTGGCCACCCTTTCTAAGGCTTTTTTAGGAAATACTCGAATGTAGTTACTAGCATTCGCGGACGACATAGCATTAACTGAAAGAGAGATAAGATAGCATTTAGTTTTGCGAATGGTATCGTCAATATATCCTGTTTAGTTCCAACTCAGAATTATTTTTGTTTGTTCTATTTTATTTTATACTAAATATTGCTATTGCGTTTTGTAACGTTGTCAAGGTTTTTCAACCAACCAAATACTGATTTTAATGAAAAATTTAAGCTCAACCCATTATAGTTGGCCAACACATTATTGGGCGTCTTTCAATTATAGCAAAGCAATCGGGATCGCCATTTACAGTTATGGCGAAACCTCTTACTACAGATAAGAATCAAAACCACAATTCCTGATTCGCACATCTTGACATGACCAGGCCACTTAAATGTATGAGTGAATAAACAGTAAATCGTCGGAAAAATCTGGTAGAGGTTACGTGTTCACAAAGTGAATTATAGAACATAATGCCTTTTTTAAAGACAGCATTAAATAGTGAGATTTTATTTAAACTTAGCTCGTTAATTAAAACAAAATTGCTTGGTTCACTAAATTTTATTGTAACTCTACAACAATTGTTTCACCACACCGTGGCTTCATCAGGTAGATGAATACAATTATATTCATCTAGCTGATGAAGCCACGGTGTCGTGAAACAATTGTTGTAGTTACAATAAAATTTAGTGAAACCAAGCAATTTTGTTTTAATTATATTCATCTACCTGATGAAGCCACGGTGTCGTGAAACAATTGTTGTAGAGTTACAATAAAATGTAGTGAAACCAAGCAATTTTGTTTTAATTATATTCATCTACCTGATGAAGCCACGGTGTCGTGAAACAATTGGTGTAGAGTTACAATAAAATTTAGTGAAACCAAGCAATTTTGTTTTAATTTGTTATTACCATACTGATCGGCGGTATATCAAAAAAATAATTGTCAGCATTTCCAGATACAATTTCTTGATTGAAGATAAATATGGGACCTACATTAAACATTTGATTTATTAGAAACAATGTTAAGTTTTAAGGAAATTTGTTAAAGTTGTGGTACATATCATTATTTTCCATGTGTTCAATATTGCATAAGAAAAGTCGAGAACGGTAACTATTAAACGGGAGCTACTAACTACATCTGCTAAATGCCTCGTATGACAAAATCTAACGTTCATATTGGCACAAATTGCTGTTCAAGTAGTAATACCTAAAAGTTCTGCAGTAATTAATAGCCATTTAAATTTATTTATTTATTTTAGATCCATACATTTCTTAACAAACAAAAATTAATATTCTTCAAATCGGAATATTAAATAACAATAAACGAATCTAGTAAAAATATTAATAATTTAATAAATGCGCAGAAGTATTGCTTTATTGCAATTATTGCATCACATTTTTACATTAGTATTTCTAGAATTTGCCGTAGCCCTAGAAATTAGGGAACTTCAACCTCCGAAACTAACTTACCCGGTTCATTACGCAACTCCAATGATATTTAAATTATTTAAATTAATAATATTTTTGTAGTAGGTGGCTCTGTTTTTATAGCTTGCTTGTAGTTACTAATGGTGCGTCCGATAACTTCGAACATCCAGTATGTATATCCATATATAAATTGAGGCAAATATATAGACACAAACACATGCAGAAGATCTAAAAGAGCATACCCCCAATTATGAGTTTGCGTACGTATTCGATCTCGTTACCGTGGTAACGTTAGGGTTTCTACGAAACCAGCAGGACACCCCCACGTGCGGGAGATCCCCAAGCGTTTGAGAGAAATGGTTAAATCAGAAACTGTATTATCATCGCCGAACCATTATTTCAAATTGAGCTGAAATATGTGTTTTACGTGTTATAAATAAATTGAATTTCATGCACATGTTCGGTATGACGTCGATCGAATTATGTTGTTACTGATTGATTATTCCGCTTATTTTTTTGCTAAACACGTCAAAATTGGATTTACGTTATACGGCGGACGTGCAATTTCAACAATAATCATTATCACGTTGTTGAATAAATTGCACAATCTATGGGGGCGATATTTCAAAGTGAAGTGAAAGGAATGGCTCATATTTATGATATAGTGATAAATATTTTTAATTATTCACCTCAATAGCAACGAAATTTAACGATGAACATGATGTAACAAAATATAACAAAAATACCTTATTTACAAATTACACATATAAAATATAAAATATATCCACAAAATATATAAAATGTAAGTAAAAAGCCATCGCAAATGACATTGTATAACAGAAGCTAGCAATTGATAAAATAAATAATATTAGTGATTAGTAGCCGTAGGGTACTGATGTATGTAACGTACAGTGGATAGTGGATGAGGAGGCCGTCTCAAGTGATGAACAGAAGCCAGGGTAGAATGAATTGCTCCGTGGACAGGATGTCCGCAAAAATGTACCTCTGTCCAGTGGTCTCCTATTGGAAATATTGATAAATGCTGTAAACCATAGTGCAACCAACGTTGCAAGTAGATAGAATAAGCATCAACTGGATCATCGCAATCGCCTATAGCGGGGATGGTGACCACAAGCACGCAAAAAATATTTCTTTATTATTAACAACAAAATTTTATTTTATAAATTACAAATTAAATAAAATCCAACAATCCATACTGTCAAAATATTTATGATTTAAATTTACAGTGCTGAATATATACCTTCAATATAATATTATTTAGTGGTGATCTTTTTTATGTAAATATAATACACTAATCCTCGTTTGACATAAATGCGGACGCATACCATCGACCCGTGATTCTAATACATCTGATTGATTTTTAAGGGAAACTTGGTTGCAACGTCCACTATACGTATTCGAAGATTCCGAAAATTAAAATTTTTTCCAAAGAATTATGAATGCGGTGAAAAAGAAAATTCGGGAATGACGAAAAATGTAAACAACAAATATATATATAAAATCTTGCAATTTTATTTCCATTTGCCTTGTTGAGACCACCGACGTAATAAGTGCAGCTCTGTTAGTAATGTTAGTACTTTGATCAACACTAACAACAACAATAAAGGAGTAGGCATTTGTAAGGTAGTTATTGGTGCATTGGGCAAAAAAGAAATATATACTTCCAAAATTGGGACTGACGGTGCCCGCACCATTACTAAATAGGAAAATGGGGTTATAAATTGATTTACAAAATGTATTGGGCCCTGAATTCTTGGTTTATTTGCATTATCCACCAAACGTTATGTGCCAGGTTTATAAATATTGATTGATATTATGAGTTTTGGGAATTAGTCAATTTTATATCGGCACGGGATCTATGTAAATAAAACTAACTTTCAGGAATTATTAAACGAGCCATACTGATCGTACAATAGCTTAATTTTGTACAATAATATACGATGGTTAATCCACGGAAATGTTTTATAAAGATTTATTGATTATTTGGACGAAATTAGATTATTTCTAAATAATGAGAATATTCTTGAGCAACACAGCCAATTAATGGATATTTTACTGATTTACGTTCTCAGTTAAACGAGTTAACTATCAAACTACAAGCTATTAATAAAACAATCAATATAATGTTTGACTTAATCAAAGCGTTCCACATCAAATTACTGGTTCTTTCAAATGTAAATATTTTTCGAATACAAACACATTTTGTTCTGCCATTGAAAGTTAAGAGAAACCAAATCCAGAGAAACTAACAAAAAAAAATTTCAGCGATAAAAAATATTATGCAGTTTAGACACTTTGAAGAAACTTCAAAATTGATTTTATACCCAGCCACCTTTCATATGGAGCCAAAAATTTGTTCATTTAACCCTTTTGTGCACACCTCGTCATATTTTTGAAGATAAAAACACAATCGTAATTTTTTCAAATTGTTTGAGATGTAAATAAACGACGTTGGAGTGCATGTGCTTAACGGACGCGCCCAGGTACCCGGGTGCCCACTAGATGAAAAATGGCATTTCAAGTCGGGAATCAACCAATATCATTGATGAATCTCTCATTGAGGTAACAAGGGTTAATAAATAAATAATTACAATAATTTTCGAGGCATATTAGAGTATATTTACATTCCTCCAGCGCAATCACTACATCTGCTTGTCGATGAACTATGCTCATCGCAAACAGGTTTCTCGCAAACCGAACAAGATTTTCGTGTTTTCCAGCGTATTTTGATCGTTTCTTTGTAACATACGTAACAAGAACCTATAATTTTCTTCCTGCCTGTATGTCTCCAGGTTGAGCTTGCCTCAGCAACAGTGGAAGGACCAGCCGCTGGCTTAAACCGAACGACGACAACGACTTTTAAATATCTTATCTTAATGAAGTAAATTGATTAGAAACGATTCCGTTCGTATGAAAATGCAGGCATCGCGAAAAACCAGTGGTAACGACGTGGTAAAAGTTGGGTGTGTACATAAGGGTTAAAAAAATATTTGGAAGTAATTAAAAATAATCGATTAATGAGATGAAATTCTAAATAAACTTTCGATTGCTTAAAAACTATAAGCTATATTGATGGCACATTTGTAATATGGTCACCTAGAGTAAAAGAACTTATTTTATTTATCACACACTAGAACAAGCAAGACCAGCAAATTAAATCGACCATGGTAGTGATAGAATACAGCTCCGATTCTTAGATACATTAGTAACGAAGGCGATAAAGCATGACTTAAGCCACAAATCATACCAATAAAAACACCCACGCTGACCACTATCTCAACGAAGAATCATACCACCATTCATAACAATTGCATATAGTGATAGATAGTCTTATCGCAAGATCAAAAACGATAGCATATGGCATCAAAAAAACTAAAGAAAAAGATACATGAAGCACTTTAAGCCAACGATTACTGAGAATGAAAAATACACAAAACAACAAGCATATGGAGAAAATCGATGATGATAGAAAGTTTATATCTGCCGGACAGAAAACAATTTAAACCATATCTGCGCATAAAAGTCAATAGGTAGTAACACATAAGAGCTATTAAATAGACTGACCATCATCGTCCTTGGCATATTACGATTTTGTATTTTTTTAATACCATAACCGTGAGTTGGTGTGAGTTCGTGGCATGAGTAAACGAGAAATGGAGAAACGAGCATCAATTATGCTCAACAACTATTCAGGCATGGAGATATTTTATTCAAAAATACGAAAAAGTATGTAGATGTAGTCCTACGAGGGGAAGCCTAAAATTGGTTCCAAGTATAAAAGTTTCTTCAAAAATATTTCAATTATACTATATCTAATTATTTTTTATACACCTTTAAACTAATAACTTGTATCTTTATCTTCAAACAGGTTGTTTAGTTTAGCAATCAGTCGCTCAAGGGTGCAGACGTCATAGCACATTTCTCAAATTTGGGAAAAGATAAAACTAAGTAGGAGACAAGTGGGGATTGAAGACTGAATGGTTAAATTCACCAAATCCACATCGCTACAGTATTACTATAGCTGCCCGCGATTTGTTAACAGGATCATTGTAATGCAAGAGCCGCAAACTGCTCTATAGTTTTCCAAGGATCCATTAGTTGCTATATGAATTTAGCTATATTGGATCGTTAACCTTTTCTTTTTTCGATTCTCATCATCGCTTTGCAATTTGAAATTCCTACTATCAAAATTGTGTGAACTTTTCTTCCGGAAATAATCCTCGATGTACCCCTCTTGCATGCCATTCTTGAACATTTCTAGTCGTGCATTTCGTGTAGTAGTAACAATATTCGCCTATGTGGCATGAACACGGGATGTATCGAGGACTATTTCCCGACGAAGAATTCTCGCAATGATATAGTAGGTATTGCACGATAGTAATAATAAAAACACAAAAAATAATTACATTTCGATGAATTGCGAACAAAAATCGAGATTGTAAAACTACCCTGACTATGACATGTCAACCATAAATAAATAAATAAATTGAAAATACGCTCTATTATCGGATTGTGGAAATATTTCCATTTTAAATAGCTGAAGCGATTGGTACATTAGTACCGGTAAATACAATAAAAACGAATACTTGTGTGTGGAAGTAGTTTCACTTCTAGATATTTCTATATCCCAGGGAGTAGAAATCCTACCAGATGTTGTCTTTAGTATGAAAAAGACAGGTACGACTAGACGGGAGGTGTAGTGAAGACTAAGTGAAAGAGAATCGTCAACTGCTAGAGGAAAAATTTTACAAGGAATTTGGAACAACTTTGATCTATTTAAAGATGTGGTATTTAAAGACTTAAGATGTAAAACGAAGACATGCAAGTGCTTGACGAGAAAAGAAAAAGCAGTGCTTCAATGTTAAGCGAAGATGAACAAAACCGCATCAAAGCTTTATGGGATGAATATACTTCCGAAAGGTTGCAAAGCAAGTGTTATCACACAGTGGCATTGAAACCGGAGTGGCGGACAACATTTAGTAGATAGTTTTGGCGTTTACAATCCAATATTTAGTAAAACCGGCCAAGGAGATTGCAGATTGTTCCATATACTTATCGAAAGAGAATCGTCAACGTTACTACAAATAGGTTTTTCTTAAGGCCAGATCCACGTGGAAGCAAACATTTTCAGTATTTTTTTTAAGCATTTGTCCATCCAGAAACATGACCTTCAAGTGGACTGCAACTGCTGCTGAAAAGATTGGGATAAGTGTAAAACGTAATAAAATAAAAATAATTAACCCATCAACAGCTGTAACTAATGTTGCGAAACGTGGTGTAGGAGGACTAAAATAACAGGCCGTTCAAATCTCTCATCCATAAACCCATATTTGAAAGTCGATGGAAGTCACTATAAGAACTTAATTGCAAGCTACGAGAAGAATCCCATAAAGAAAATGTTAACGATATTTCAACAAACGCTGCTTCCAGTGCAGCGAGTAATTCATACAGAAACTATACTATCAATTATAACTATAACTATTATTGTTCAACTACTAATTGTAACTTAAATCAATAATAGATTTTGATAATGCTCTTAATAATACATATTATCATTATATGGTATTTTTCATATTTAATGCTTTGTCCTCTTATATTGGACTTCTGTGTATTGATGGTATGGCAGAAGAAATTCGTAAATAGAGCTACTTTCAAGTAAAGTAAAATTTGTTATCAACGATTCATCAAACGTACACGTACGTTGTTTTCCATTAACACCTTAACATTTAAAAGTAACAATATTCCAACCATGATAAAATTGCCATCCTAGGCAACATCTTGAAAAAAGGAAATAATAGAAAAAAATGCATCGAACTTGGCGTATAATTTACTACTTTTACTTTTTTATTAATATTATGTTCTACAGTTCAGTTTTGATGACGGTTATTTTGATTTGTTAGCTCCCTTCCTACCAACGATGCCATTTTGAAGGCAATCAATCTAGTAATAGTACTTCACAGCACGAATAATTGTTTTAAAATGGGATCAATATTTTAACAGAAAGCTTTTATTGATAAAAGTAGGTGGTAGATAAAATCAATGTTCACCTAAATACGTGACGACTGAAAATGTATGTACGTATTATTATTACAATTGTGGGTCTTTAGTTCCGGCAAATTGCAAACCGCCACGTAATCAAACCAAATAATAAATCACTTTAAAAAACAAACTTTTGAGTAAAATCGGTGATTGTTCGGATACAAAACATATAATTAAGAACACGAACTTCCTTATTAATATTTTTTTCTCGCTTTTCGAGCGCATTTTACGCAAATTTTCATTCCTTTAATGACGTCCAAATAACGAAAAGGGTGTGTTTATTTCACGGTCTGCGGTTTCCTTCATTATCGGCCATTGTCGTCTGGTGAACTTTTTTCGGGTGCAATTTTATGCAAGGAGGTCTCGTTAAATTACACTTAAAATACAATAAAACTCGGATTAATCACAACTTGCAATCGCTGCTTTTGCATGTCTCGACACTTTAATTATGTTTTCCTGTGTAAAATGTTAAATTCGCCCTTAGTCGTAGGTCATTTTAGGCCGAACGCGCAATTTCGCGCACCCGCTATGCTTATTAATGCTGGATCTAAAAAGTCGACGCAACAAATGCCTCCGCTCCGTCTAAATAATAGGAACATGATACTTAATCATTGCAGGATGTAGATGTATACCTTCAAATATTCAAGTTTTCCTGCCCGACGTTGAATTTTATTTGTGCTATTTGGAGGTAAAGGCATAGAAGTCTATTCAAATCGCACATCTCTTAATAAAAACCTTAAAATGATAATCATATCCATAATATATCGATAACAATTTAAATATAAAAATTGAATCGCGTCATAACCGAAGCTTAGATTTTCCAAGTTAGTAGATATATATTAAATATTTTAGACACATTTTCGTCATCGAACACTATTCGATGACCAGGGACCTTATTTCAACATTTGAGGGCAAATAGAAATTGTTATTCGAACCCACTAATTAATTTGCTACCCTGGCTGCCAGTATGTAATAATATATAATAAATGATTCAGCAATAAACTATAATAATTGCTTCTAAAAATTGTGTTCTATATTCTAATTAAGTGAACCTATAATAACCTGGAAATTATGAAAAGTCAATTTACGGCGACCGTCCACAATAAAGATACAATCTCAGAATTTTAAATTGCGACAACCTTCGGATGGCCTTGTACGCGAACAATTGTTACCTGTCAACGTACGAAAAACTAGGCACGCATTTGTATATTTTAACTTTTATATACCTTCCTCATTTTTACAACGACATTAGCCGTAAAATACGTGTGCGCAAATTCTTGCGTTGATAACATCAAAAATGAAATTATTTTGAGTAGACGATTAATATCTACACGTAAATTTATGTACAGTTGCTGGTAATGATATTTTCCATGATAAATTCAGTTAAATAAAAATACACGAAAACAGACCTGTGACGTTGGGAACTGACTATACAACAGGTAAAACTCAACTTCTACCTAAATCGTTACAATACTGAAAGTAATTAATAAAGCTGATTACTACTTAATAATTCAACTTGCAGTTACTATGAAAATTGAATATTAATTGCATTACATGATAAAACTTGGTTTCCTTAAAACTATATAGATGAAGATAGAAATGTAGTTAAAGCAAATAAAAACAAGTAAAACAGAACGAATTCTTGAATAATTTTGGGAGTTGAAAGTGTTTGTGGCGTTGAAAAGTTAGGACAACTAAGAGCAATATCCATCAACCATCAACAGATTAAATATAAACAGAAAATTAAATATTGGCAAGTAATATAACAATAATATCCCTTTATTTCGTAAAGTTTAGAAATTATAATTCTAATTAAGATATAAATTCGAATTCAATATTTTAAATATAAGGTATTATAAAATCAAATTATTTTCATGTCAACTTCTCTGTCGTTTTACTTTTGAATATATAGTCAACAAATGCTGGAAGGAAGATAAATATAAGGGAGTAAGTTATGTGGAAAATGTTGCGATGAATGAGAACATTGGTTGAGATATTGTAAAGAAATAAGCTTGAAAGACAACGAAAAGAAGGTACAAGATAATAGCAGGTTACATACAATGGTGGGAATGATGTAAAAATGTAGGAAATAACGAACTGGAATTGAAAGTAAGCTATTTTATTAAAGAGGTGAAATAAACATACCGGAAGGAAATCTTGCAAGTTAAAAAAAATCGGAAAATGATGTATAAAAGTGTATAAAAAACAATGTTATAATGAAAGTATGAATACTGAAAATTGGGTGCTTTGAGAAGTGGAATGAATAGGTTTATAAAAGAGAATTTATAGATTCAAATACCGGTGAAAGTAGCCATGAGACTAGGACACATGTAAGATAGAGTTGTAGAAGCAAGAAAATTTGTAGTATACAAACAAGTTGAAGAACTATGTACAAGAGGTTTATGAAGCTTCAGAAATTATAAAACGTGCGATGGGCACGAAAATAGAAGGAAAGTGAAAATGGGGATGCAGAAGACTGGGGCACGAATGAGATAAAAACGAAGAAATATTAAAAGAGCCAAGAACATTCGCAGCTGAAGAAAAAGGCAAAGAAAAAAGATGCGGAAAGTGGAAAAAGGAAAATAAAAGAATCGCCAGATGGAAGGCGAGAAATGTGAGCAGCCTTGTGGAACGGAAACTGAAGTGATGCAAATTGAAAATTTTGAATAACTTGGAATAACCCTAAAAAGATAGGGAAAGGGATGATGTGGTCAAGAGTAGTAAAAAGGGACCCAGTGGCGATGATAATAATAACAGGAGAAACAATTAAGTATGTAAAAATTTAAAAAAATTTGAATGAAAGCATACTACCGATAAATATGAAGGAATGAAAATGAGGAGAAGACTTACTAGCGTATGGCTTAAATGAAGACGAGAAGATTGAATCAAATGGAGTACTCGTCCAGAGTTTAGAATAAGAAATAGATTACAGTGTTTGGGTAAACATGGGGGAAAAAACTGTAATCGGGAAAGAGTACTAAATTTTTGTGTTGAGAACGATATGATTGTCGCCAATTACTATTTCCAACAGAAGAGTATACACAAGTACACTCAAGTAATGCAGAGTCATAATCAAAATAAGTGATTGACTGGTGGATGATGCTTTAAAGTCAGAAGAGAACCAGAGATCGACAGCGACTATTTTTTTTAAATAATAATGAAGTGGAAGAAATAAGAAAGGGAAAGGCAATAAATTAAGAGATGTGATGGTTAAAAGAAACGCAAGGTATATTTAACGCAGGGATTACATTATACAACAAAAAAGACAGTAGAAGAGATGTGGAGTATTTTTCAAGAAGTCGTTGTGTAGGACGTGTGGAAAAGCTCTAACAAACAGTATGGGAGAACGAGATGCTGGAGTCTATAAAAACGCAGTTAAAATAAAGAAACAAAGTCGAAAGAAATACCTATGCCCAAAAACCAAATAGATTATGAAGTGTATAAGATGAAAAGGAGAAAAGTCTAAAATATAGTGGAAAGAAAATGCAGGACGCATGGATGGAGTTCGAAGAAAAGATGAAAGAAGCATATAAGGAAAATCAGAAAACTCTTTTTGTGCCATAAGAAAAAAGAGAGGAGAGACTGCAGAAGTTATATAGTTACATATGTATATATATATATATATATATAATATATATATATATACACGAAAGATGGTCGAATCTTACACCTCAATGGTGTAGTGAACATTAATTAAAACAGGTCCATGAAGACTAACTGGTGGATCGCTAGACAATGACGAAGGGTAATAACCCAGAAACAATATTGTCTAGCGATCCACCAGTTAGTCTTCATGGACCTGTTTTAATTAATGTTCACTACACCATTGAGGTGTAAGATTAGACCATCTTTCGTGTAAATTTTACATTTTTCTGTCATATTTGACAAGACACATTTTCAATATATATATATATATATATATATATATATATATATATATATATATATATATATATATATGAAAAAAGGTTTTTACAGCGGGAACAAAGATATATGAAAGGAAAGTTCTTGGGCATACACCCGCATGGAAACACGCAACCGCCGACACGTGTTTCTGACTTATTAGTCGTCATCAGGACGGTATAGCCAAATTTAAAGGTGGACAAAATTTGGAGATAAAACAATCGGAGTCAACAACAAGCAGCCGACCTCCACATGTGTGATAACCGTCAAAATACCCGCACATTGTGTGGGAACATTCAACATAACCACGCGGGAGGACATATCCACCTGCGTGAACAACCGAGCCCAGGATATAATAATGAAAAAAAGGTTTTTACAGCGGGAACAAAGATATATGAAAGGAAAGTTCTTGGGCATACACCCGCATGGAAACACGCAACCGCCGACACGTGTTTCTGACTTATTAGTCGTCATCAGGACAGTATAGCCAAATTAAAAGGTGGACAAAATTTGGAGATAAAACAATCGGAGGGACGAAGGGTAATAACCCAGAAATAATATTGTCTAGCGATCCACCAGTTAGTCTTCATGGACCTGTTTTAATTAATGTTCACTACACCATTGAGGTGTAATATTAGACCATCTTTCGTGTAAATTTTACATTTTTCTGTCATATTTGACAAGACACATTTTCAATTATATATATATATATATATATATATATATATATATATATATATATATATATATATATATATATATTAAAATTCTACCAACAAATGACAATTTTAATTTAAAATCAGAAAGAACAAATGTATATCTACACATCAAGAACTAAGTAGAAAATTTGAATAGTTTCATATATAATCTGAAATTTCATAGATTTAAAAATATTTGTATTTGTATGAGTGAAAATTCTGAAACAATTCATAAATGCGATTACAAAATGCATCACTTCGTTAAGTTGCATAAATCAAGACTAATAACTAGAAACATAATAAATTGACATAAATTATTATTCATATAAATTTGCGTCGCCTGTGTTTGGTTATTAAAAAATATGGGTATTTGCATTAAAATGAAATTTCCCTTTATTAGCTCCATCTTTAGAAACGTCAAGTAATTATTGTAATCTGTACGTTACACATCTTCAATTTTATTGAAGTTAGTGCTTAAGTTCAAAAGAAAGAAATAAAGTTCAGTACAATAAAAGTTTAAAAAATCTAAATTATGTATCTAAATTTCAAGTGCTAAGCGCCCAAGTAAATCATAACAATTTGCCCACTGACAAAGGTTGTTCATTTAACCCCTAAATACTAAACCACATCTAGCATAACAATTTCGATATATATGGACGCATCTTATTGGAAAATTTTTGGATGCTCATAACTCTTTCAGATTTCTGTGTAAGCTAAATATATTATCAATAGATACAACAACAAATAAACACCACCGCATCTTCGAGCTAATTTTCGCTGTAAAACTTTCACATTATCTTTAATGGCTGCGATCAATCTTTGTTCCCTCATTTGGTTCAAAATTTGTGATCTAGCAATTTTGTCCAAATGAACGCACGGTATAACGTCTTCACATCTTTCATGATTTAATAAATTATTGATAGAGAAATATTGTTTATCTCGATAAATTGCATAAATTGCCGAGAATGTAATAAAAAACATTTGATTGTATATTTATCATTTCAATCCATTCAGACAAGCAGAAATTTCGCTTCAAATAATTACGAGTTTTTACCTTGTTAGTCAATGTGGACATTAATTAGGTGCAAGTACAATATCTGTTCATGAATTATCTAATATAAGTTTACGAGTTATTATACGGCCAGATAGCTACATGTCAAGTAAGAAAACATTAGCTTGTAAACGCGTTGTTGTTTTATAGTTTCATGGATTGTTTCATACGAAGACAATTAATCATTTTAATTAATGGGTTAAATAAACAATTAAACTAAGAAACCATCTATTATATTAAGGACACAGGCACTTGTTTGGTCGTGCACCCAGGTTTATAGACACCTGAGCTTTCGTCTCAGCTGACCTGTGTCGGTCACAGTCTGTAGATAATCGACCGCCTTGTATTTCGGCACATTCACGTCTTTCTTATTCGTTTTATTGTCATTCTTGTTCGAATGCGTGGTTCCTTCTCACAGCACTCTTGGGTCAAGATCCCTTTGATTATTACCTCTCCGCATTCAACCCGTTCGGGTCTTTTTGTTACGTTAATGCCAATGCCTCTATTGAATTAAAATTCTGTGCGCGAAAATGTTTCGGTAATTAAAAATAGTTGTTTAAGACGAAGTCATTTTTTAAGTATAATGTCGTAGATTTGTATGAAAATAATATGGTTTGTAATTTTTATTTTAATCTCTTCGTCACTGATACATCATAAACGGTTGCGACGTCGACACTTTCGTGGTAATTGTATTAAATTAATTTAGTAATTAAAATATAAGACTACATTTTAAATTCGTTGATGTTAGACAAATTATTATTTACAGCAAATGAATTCCTACGTTCTGCAAGAATTTTTGACATGTTACATTGATGTTATTTCTTCCATTAAAACATGGACATATATGTGCATTTCTATCTGTTAGGTTCACCCACAGGATTAGCATAATCAATCTTGATTAAAAAATAATATAAACAAAGCAAAAACAAAAACTAGGTAGTATTTGATGTTTGTAAATCTCGTACTAATCAATTATCCAATATATAATTCATCGAACACGGCGAGTGTTTTGTCAAAATTATTAACACAATAAAGACAAAATGTTGTTCTATTGCTAATGTTCGCTGCATTTAACACAAGACATAACATATACACCTGGCATATCATGAGTATAAAGCAAAAATAAAGTTTGCATAGAATATGCAATTGCCATCAGCTAACGTATGTAACAAATGTTTTGGAAAAAAATCTTCACGAGATATTTCAAATTGCGTTGCCAACTTTCCAAACTGGAAATTGTGCGCATTTGTCAAGATCAAAATATTTCAATTAGAACTATTTATCGTACGATTAAGGATTGTGAGCAAGAAATTCCTTGCATACACTTACCAAAAAGTGGCAGCCCCCAGCAAAGGTCAACAGAATGCTAGAAAGTGCAAGAAACATAGTTGGACCGTCAGCAAGAGAGTTAGGTCGTCGATTTCAAGTTTCCCACATGACCAGTAGAGAAATTGCTAGAAATGGTTTAAAATTTCGTATACGACAAAAATGCCCCAAATATACGAATGCCCAGTTTCAAAGGATTCCGCGATGTTGTCGAATGTTAAGGACAGTTCACTTTGCAACCAACAAAGTGATTATTATGGACGACGAAAAGTATTTTACTTTGACGAACTCGGAAATGAAAGGAAATGATGGATTTTACACAGACGATATCGAAAACGCTCAGGGTAATGTCAGATTTATATGTAAAGCAAAATTCACCGACAAAATCTTAGTCTGGTGTGCGATTTCTGTAGCTGGTATTTCACGTCCCTGATATGTCGCCCAAAATTATTAAATTTCATTAGGATACATCATGATGGAAACGAAATCATATTCTGGTCGGATCTGGCATCTTGTCATTATGCCCCAATAACAAGGGAATGGTTGGCTACTAATCAGATACCTTTTGTAGCAAAACAAGACAATCAAACAAGCATGACCTATCGAAGAATATTGGAGTCTGCTTAGTAGAAAAGACCATGACAATGGTTGGAAAGCCCAAAATGAGGAGCAGTTGCGAAGGCGCATTTATCAGAAGGTGCCTGAAGTAGATATTGGAATTATCTAGGGCTGATGCGACACGTAAGGACGAAACTGCGTGCCATCGAAGACCAAGGACCCTTGTCAGTAATGTAATTTTTGACGTGTGCTTTAGATTAGTGACAAAATGTGATAATGTTTCATTATTTTCAATAAAATTAATTTTCGTTTTTGTATTAGTGTTTGCCAAAACTTTTGTTACATACGTTATACATATTTGCGTTGTTATATAACTAATAAAAAGTATATTTCAATTGACCAACGTCATATCATCGATAATATTTAACACCTTAAAATGCTTATAGGTATTAACATTTAACGGAATTGTAAGAGGTATAAGAAGTCTTTTAACTCATTTTGACTCTATCTTTCACCGATCACATTACCACTAACAGCTGGGGACAAATGTATGCAACCTGTATATTGATTGATATTATAAATATTACACTGATGTATAATAGACCACAATGAGTTAACGTATACATTTAGATCACTGCTTCTTGTCTTCAGCCAGTTTAACCCCTTCTTGCCAATTATTGCTTACTAAATACTAGTAAGCAATAATTGGCAAGAAGGGACCTCTTTTCTCCCATACTTGGTTGGCTTGTCGATTGTTCTTCATTCTAAATAAGCGTCTACACCATTTTAGCTATTTTTTCAATTCCTGTTAGCACTCGTTTGATATTCAAAAATTTCATTGCAGTTCCGATTGATGCAAAAATATACTCATTCTGAAATTTACATGTTCGCGATTTTTATAATCGACTACAAATTTAATGATGTTTACTTTTTACTGAAGCTTTTGATTTAGTAAACTCTGTCAAACTTATCTTTGTGACTCTTTTCCGAAATCCTTTCCCAAGTCCACAAACTTCATGCTTTACCATTTTATATGTGTCTTAATCATTCATCTTGTAAATCTTATAAATAACCTTTCCATCGATTAATTGTTTTTGCCCGTTTCATTAGTATTTTCTTTAGTTTAATACGGTCCGTTGTAGTTTACTTGAGAAAAGAGAGTTATATATTTGTCTTCTCCAGTATTCTAGTAATTTGTTTTGGATTGTTGTAACCGTTACTATTATTTTAGTATTTTTTGTTATTATTTTTGTACAAAAAATCAATCGACATCTAACTAATTTATTTATACTGTTCACTGATATTTATTCATTCATACATTTTAATTGCACTTTTTCGAGCTCCACATTAATCGAATAAAACACGTTTAACGAAAATTTATTGCGGCAGGTGTAAAGGCATTGCCAAGTACACTTCATGTTGAATATTTATTACAGTCATCAGCCCACATATTTAACGTTTTTTGGGAAACTTGGCCACCGCATCGATTTATAACCATTGTTCGCGTCAATAATTTCTTTAATGAACCTACAGCTCATTTACGTGCATTAAAATTAAAAAAAAAAATCGGAAACCTCAATTTCCCCGAGCTCTTACATTTCTACAATTATTTACGTAGTAACCTCGAATTTTCTGCTTAATGGGTATGAGTAAGAATGGCTGTAAACGACGCGCGAGTGTCGTGAAATATTGACATTCTTTAATTATTAGGCAATTAGATGACTAAGTTAGTACAGATACGCTGGACACGTGTATATCATTACGTTTACATATTTAGGATATTCCAGCAGTGAGATAGATAAACGTTAGTCGTAAATATTTTATGGACGATGTTTTAAAAACATTTCAAAATCGATGTAATCAAGGAAATAAACGTTATGCTTTTTATGTTATTGACATAGTTCTTTTGACGCCTTGAGGTTTTAATACAAATGTTGCAATATATTTTATATGCACCTACAATAAATTAACCAGAGTACCCTAATTAACTAAGATAATAATAATAATAGCACTGAGATGGTGAGTAAACATGAGTAAACTGTTCCACTCAATAGCGAATACTGTGGTTTCAATAGGCCGAACATTCGGCTATGTAAACTGAATATACTGTGACATATAAACTGCACCACCTAGAAGGGGTGGGAATTTTTGGACCAAATTTGGCAGAAACATTGGACTAGTCTAAGGTAACAATTGATTAAAATTTGATAAAGAAAACACTTCATCCTTTTGATTTTTCTTTAATAATGTGTTGGTCCGCCCCTATTTCTGATACACTCATTGACCCGCCTTGGCATTGATTCCAGCAGGTGATCAATGGCTTCTTGGGGTATGGCATCCCAAGCAGCCTGTACTTCATGCCGTAGAGCTTCTATTGTCAACGGTGGGTTCGGTAGATTCCTCAATCTTCTACCCATCATGTCTCACACGTGCTCAATGGGCGACAAATCGGGAGATCTTGTCGGCCAAGGCAAAAGATTAACATTGGCCTCTTCAAAGAAGTCAAGAGAAACCCTTGCTACGTGAGGTCGTGCATTATCTTGCTGGAAAAGTGGGTCTTCCAGCCCTCGAAGATATGGAAGAACATGTGGTTCTACCACTTCGTCAATGTAGCGTCGGGCGGTCATACTGCCCCGAATGAAGACCAAGGGTGACCTACTGCCGTAGGTCACCCTTGCAATAGCAACCCACACCATCAACCCCACAGTTCGGTGAGCATGCCTCGCAATCGAAAAATCAGGATTGCGCCTTTCTCCACGTCTTCGTCTAACAGTCATCCGACCATCATGCATTCCTAAACAAAATCGCGATTCGTCACTAAAGACAACTCGATGCCACTCCAAGTTCCATTGAAGTCTTTCCGTGCACCAGGCCAAACGTTCCTGGCGATGTTGAGCAGTGAGGGGTAGCACAAGATGTGGGCGGTAAGACAGCAAGCCAAAGGTTCGTATTCGATGATAAACTGTTCGCAAGCCTATCGGACGGCCTTTTTCACCTAACCATTGATCAGCTATTGATCTAGTTGTAGAGAATCGGTCTCTCAAGGCCATTAGTCTTAAGCGGCGATCTTGACGTTCATTGGTTCGTCTTTGAACCCCAGTGCCTCTTCTCCGACGTTCAACCCCATGTTCAGACCACGCTTGATAAACACGCATTATTGTTGAGTGGTGCCGTCCCAACCGGTTGCCGATTTCTCTAAACGAAAAACCTGCTTCTCGTAAACCAACAATCCGCCCTCGGTCAAAGTCACTCAACTGCTGGTAAACTTGAGGTCTCCTTCCTCTAGGCATCGTTAAACACTTGAAACGCTTTAAACTAAAGAATGGGATCCGAAAAAGTGGAACAAATTCAAAAATTGACTCGATAATTGCTTGTCTATCACCACCTCTAAAAAATGACACAAACGTCAAAAATCCCATGACTACTTGATGATTGGGTTTCAAATTTTAATCAACTATTTCCCTGGACTAGTCCACTATTACTGCCAAATTTGGTCCAAAAATTCCCACCCCTTCTAGGTTGTGCAGTTTATATGTCACTGCGTATATATATGATGAAGCAAAGTATTAAATGGAAGTGAAAGGAGCTTGTACAAATAATACTAGAGCAATTATCAAATGTAAATCACGAACAATGTGAAGACTGCATCAAACAAATGGGATAAGCTGATAGACCACTCCTTGTTCCTATATCAGTAAATGGAGAAGTAGTTCATAATGATGCGTTTATAGAAGCTACGATAGAACGTAGAACAATAAATAGACTAGAAAGCATTTCTTGCGACTCTACAAATAGGTGAGAGGTAAAACTGCAACAAAGATCCTTCAACTGAGTTGAAATTTGAGTAATATAATTACAATAATAAGTAAATGGGGAAAAAATAAGAATACAAAGATTCGACGACACGTAGAGAATGAGAAAGCGAATACAGGAGCAGCTTGCGCGTTCAATTGATTTCTCGCAGTATACCACAAATCTATCACGACTACTCTGTAGTTTGCAGTAGCTATCGTTGACCGTGGTATTAAAGAATTTAAAGTCATCAGCAAATAAAAGAAATTTATAGTAATGAAAGCATCATTGATGTAGATGATAAAAAAACAGGACTCAAGTGAGACCATTGAGAGATACCACAAAAAAATTCAGAAAATTCAGAAGTTGAAACCTCTCAGGCATGCCAATCCAACGAAGCTGACTGCCATGCACACCAATGGCGTGAATACGCTTATCCATGATTCTCAGAATGAAATGTAATCGTATTGCTCTCGACATTGTTCATATACTTCCTGTAGTCGAATTTAATTAAATGTTCACATCTTGCTCTCAATAATTTAATTGCGAGTAATAGCAATATTGCTTGTTACATATCTTTCAACCAGTAAAGAACACTACAATGACGAGGTTGGTTGAGTGGCGCAAATTTTTCTACAGCTTTGCTTATAATCTCGTAAAATTTTTGTGTTGCATCGCTAGTATTCTTGTTCTCAAACTAACTTAATCGTTTTAAATTTTGCATTTTTATATTGGTGTTTTGCGGAAGCTACTTGTTATATCAACAGAGGAAGTTTATTTCCAAGACTTTATGATGAACAAGAGGATAATCTGTTGCGACAACATCAATCCTACAAGGGATATTACTGAAAATTACAGCAAGCACATTGCTTTGTAATGCGATTGTATTGTATGGTAGATCGAATATCCGCAATGTCAACCGCATTCATATGAAATGAATCAGATTTTGCCCAAGTAATTTTTGGAAGATTAAAGTCTCCACACACAAATATATAATCATTAGAATTACTGAGACATATCCTCTAAGGCTACTGATAATGATCCTGGAAAGAGAAAAGAAGCAATCAGACGAGGCAGCAAATAAAATGATAAAGAATATGAATAAAGTTTATTAAAACTTTACATATTTTAGTACGGAATTATGTAGTTGTAGAAATTATATGCAGTAATACCTTCATTAATTATTTTAACTAAAAGTTGCTGGTAATAAAAATTCAGAATGCATGCGATCGTCTTGTAATTTAACGACGAAAACGGCCCCTTCGCCGAAATATATAATCATATCTATAAAGTTATTAAAAACGCATTTCCTTAAACGCCGCAACCGTGCGATAGCTCATCCGTAATCTTAATTATAGACGACTTGATAATTCAATATGGGTACCAGCTGTCTCTCCACAAGAACATCACGAAGGTCGCATAAAACATGCAAAGTTATCCGATACCTATTATAATTACGACCTTCATCTGTTCGTCTGTATGTGGGTACCTCCATGTCTACGTTTGGTCAAGAATATACCAGGAACTCGTCTGTAAGCTTAAGGTGTATGTTATACATGGGTTTTATTATAAGTGCTCGATGCACCTTGAGCAAACTACACGTTTACCTAATCACCTACATATGAGACATATGGATGTTTATTTTTAGAACAGGAAATTTTCAAATTGGCCGCATTCATTAATGTGCTAAATATGTATCTACCACCATAATAATAAAATACGCTTGCCACATTCGTTCATACGAGTATTAAGGACATTATTGTAACAAACGAATAAAATATTGCAAAAATATATGTACAATTATTTATTGGTTATTGCCCAAAATTAGTGGATAACTTAAAATTTACAACGAGGCACCTATTAATAAACGTCGTATTATTTAAATTTCCATATCGGTAAATTTGCTTTCCATTAGTGTATATGCAATAGGTATTGTTTGTCGTAAGAGTTAAATAAGACAATTACACACAGAATTAAATGCAATGATAATGCAGGTAAAAAATATATAAATAAGAATCAATATTAAAACACAAAGAGAAATAAAGATGGAAGAAAAAAATGAAATAAAATGACGTGCTTCAAAATATATTTAAATGATAATTACGAAATTCCCATTAATATTTGTGGTAGCGTAAAGTAATCGTAAAGATGCTGTGCAATTTCCTGATTGTGTGTATTAGTTTGTTAAAATACCACCGAAAGCAACATTAGTTTTCTTTGGTGTCAGTTCAGTTTTGTTATGGACTGCCTTGACATGTTTGGGACAAAATTTGGTTCACTAGTGTGCAGTTGATGCATTGATAACGTATTTACTAATTGCCTTTCAGAAGAGTGTCCTAGGAATCATTCAATGACCACAAAACATTAAATGGTAGTAATAAATCTATACAGAATATTTCCAAAGAGTCCACGGAGAATGCTTGTACCAAAATATGACGATGTAGAATAAAACACTTCGATAAACCATTCTTCCTAACCTAGATGGAGTATCTAGGTTTCATAAAAAATGTATTTGAACTATTTTTAACACAAAATAAAAATAATCAACAATTTTTCAATCAAGTTTCAAAATTGACCCCATTGACTTCAATACCATTATAAATACTTTTTGGCCTAAATCTTAAAAATATGTTTCGCTAATTTTTAATAAAGTTCGCACCTTTTATAGCTTCCTCTTGCAATTACACCCCAACAGACATCAACCTCATTCCAGGCCTTTTAAAAATATTTACATTATGAGAAACTGGGCAATTTCATGCAAAGCGAAATGTAGGACATCCAAAAACAGTTACAGGAGATATTATATAGAAGATATAGAAAGATGATATTTTAGAAAGAATTGCAGATGATCCCCAGTTAAAGTGCTACAATAGCTCTGTAATTTTTTCGAAATTGTCGGGCCATTTTGCACAATAAATCGCTTATTCTTATATGAATAATACACCAGGAAACAAAAAGAAGTTAATCTAGAAAGTACACATTTTTCGGAACTCAACCTAAACAGATTAAGACAAGAACTAATGGACATGGATTGGAGAGAAATGGACAGAATAGACAGAATGAAAGATGAGGTAAATGTGGGTTATGGCTTCATTAATATTAAATTCAGGCTCTCGTAAATAAGACAATCATTATGAAAAATAAACAACAACTCTTAAACACAAAAATGTTTTGGATAACTGATGATATTAAATTTAAATGCACAACAAGAGGCAGTTATTACGGAAAAAAATAAATTCTGAGGAAGGAATACCATGAATACTCAAAAAAGCCCAAAATGAAAACACAGACCACGAAGAGGGAATACAATTCTGAATATATCGAAACATCATCGAATAAATCTAGAGCGATCTGGAACATATTGAAAGGCATTACAAATGTTCAAAGGCCAAAAAAATAATGTAGAAGACATACAAGAGAAATTAGGCCACACCAACAAAAGGGAGAGTCTGTCATATTATATATCAATAAATTCTTGATAAAAATATGCGGAAATATAGATAACGATACACTGATAAATACCCAGAATATTCCTTACAATAATAATACGATGGATATGTAGATAACAGCCGACAACGCCAAATGAAATTTTTAATGTAATGCAATCGTTGAAAGATACTACGTCGACTGGACATGATGCCCTAGCGACTAAATTTCTTAAATACTGCGCATCAGAACTATCAGCGCCATTAAGTAAGGTGAAATATAAAACCTTAAGCACTGGCATATTTCCCGAGCACTTGAAGAAATCGACAATTTCTCCAATACATAAAAAGGGGACAAAAGCGATATTGGAAATTATAGGCCAATATCTTTGCTCTCAAATGTGTTCAAAATATATGAAAAAGTAATTTACCATCGTTTGTATTACTTTTTAGGAACAAATAATATACTTAACAGCATGCTGAATGGATACATCAAAGGAAGAACTACCGACAGAGCAATATACCAAACAATTAAGGCTATCATGGACGGAATAAAAACAGACAAAGACACAATAGGAATGTTTATCGATCTAACTTTAAGAAACTACAGTCGAATGCAAAAAAAGTTTCCTGTAATTGATTTTCCTCAAATTGTTGTTGTATAAATGTGGCTTTTCTCAGTAACTTTTCTTAATCCACGTGATATTTGACTTATTTATTCAGTAACGGTGGTTCGGGGCTCTAGTTCGGGGTACCTACGCTTATGGCTCACCAGTTCATTAAAATATCACTGAAATGACAATAGTGACGTTTACATGACATTGCTAATATCAAGCAGCCGAAAATTTCGTGTCTACTTTTTTTGCATTGGACTGTACATAAGAAGTTCAGTCTTATGGGAATCAGAGGAGTTGCACTAAAATTGTTAACTGATAAATCGTCAGCAAAGAGTTGCATCTATAGACAACAATGGAAAAATGATTTACTCAGAATGGGAATCAATAGAAAGAGGCGTACCACATGGATCCATTTTGGGTCCCCTCGTTTTCCTTCTTTACATGAATGAACTACCAACAATTACAACGCACATTACAGTAATAAAAAAAGGAAAAAAACAATAATGTTGCCAACGAAGTTGTTTACACCCTACAAGTCTTGGAAAACTGGTTTACACAGAACAGTTTAAAAATAAATATAGAGAAAACGGTGTGTATTGAGTTGGGATACCTAAGGAGGGAAAATACTACGATACATTATGATACTAAAAGAATACTAACCACAAAGAATGAAGTTAAATTTCCCGGAATAACTGTGGCCTCGCTACTAAATTGGAAATCACATGTGGATAACCTAGGATTCAAACTGGCTCCATGTGGATATGCGCTGCGAATGATCGCACAATTAGTCACTGTAAAGGCTAGCCTAGCAGCATACTATGCCTATGTATACTCGATGCTGAAATATGGTGTGATATTCGAGGGAAATTCCACTGAATCTCTGAGAATTTTTGTACTACACTAATGCTTGCGCAGCATTGTTAACTTGCGGAAAAGAGACACTTTTAGACAAATGTTCAATGACAATAACATACTTACTTTATCGGGACTGTATATCTTTGTGTGCGCGTGTTTCGTTAACAAAAACTATGAATTTGTGCGGATAATGGAAGTAAATCATTGTCATCAAACCCGAGGTATTGCAAACTCAAGAATTGTACTTCCGTAAACCACGAAAGCAATGGTATGGTCCATACGACTTCTTTTAGTGACTCTTATTTTGATATTATTAAAGCCTCCCGAGCAAAGTTCAAGACGACATTCATATGAGGGGAAACGTTTCACACTAAATATAGATACATAGAAATAAACATATACCTAAAATATATCGTGGTTCGGCAATGTTTTTAAAGGTGACGTTAACTGGAATCTTCCGTGTCATTCGTCACAATTCGCATTATATCATTTTTTCTTCGATGGAAGAATAGCTCAAATATTGAGAAACGCTATAAGAAAAATAAATAAGTAATACCCGCCGACAGATATGAGTATAAAAATAAATAAATATAAAAGCCAAAAATGTGTCCGATAAATCAGGAGAATGGTAATTACTTCCACTATAGCCTTAAATTAGCCCATAGGTCCCTTTGAATTACATTTAAATGATAACTCATATTTAAAATTTTTCCAAACTACACTTTATGATGAGTTGTATCAGTTGCCATTAATCCAAAGAAGAGATATGTTGTTTATGCAAGGTGGCGCACCACCACACGTTTCCTTTGTGGTGCGAAGTTACTTAAGTAATGTGTTTCCTCATAGATGAATATGGCAAGGAAGTGAATCCTACATCTCAGTATGAGGCATATTTTATGTAATTTATTTTGGGTCAAGTATTCTCCGGTTACTCTATGGACAATTATTAATGAAACGCTTGTGTATAAAAATAACTAACGAAAAACTAGCGCCACACACACACACACACACACACACACACATTACAATTGATGAGCAATGAGGATCTGCAGTATAACGTATAGTTTAGTTTGGGTTGAGTTTGGAGAAAAACTTTGCGTTGATATTTCTGTTCGATTTTGATATCTGATCTAGTTACCATGAAGTTGGAAAACGTATCATGTTTTGTTATTATTGATAAACATCCATTTATTCAATAACTAAGTTCAAAATGTAAAAAATAATAATTTCGCAAGAGTGTTTATTGTTTAGTTAGACGGTTGCCCAAAAATGAAATTAGATTTAAGATTAATCCATCTATGAAGTAAATTTCATATTTTTCTGTGAGTTTTGACATAACATATATTCAATAACAAATTTGTGTACTTAATTCCAGTGATTCTTTGTTAGTTTTTACACATAGCAATATCTAGCCAAGAAGTTTTAATGACATCTACATATAAAGGAATTTTAAGAACTAAGATTCTTGGTATTCGCTACTGACTAGGTTAAATAACACCGAAACAATTCTGTCTAGCGATCCACGGTCTTGTTTTGTTCATAATACGTGTAAAGTGCAAGATTATTCCTATAAAATAACAATAATTTTATTGGTATTTAATAAAATTTTATTGAAGATAATGGCTAGCAAATATAAGAGTACAAATATAAATGTCTTGTAAGACTGTACGTTCCATTGATATATGGATTCCTTATGCTTCTTAAAACGTGTTTATGATAAATAAACAGGCCTCACAAGGTGGGACAATGATAAGTAATGATGACAATTCTAAGATAATTAACAGAATAACTGTAATTGCCTATACGACATTATCTGTCGTCGTTTCCAAAAGAGTAAATAATATACGGCGATTATTATTTAGGTTAATTGTTAGTTTTTATCGAAAACTTACAACGTAAATGAACTATCATTTTAAGCGACTACTTATAAGTAACGGTACAGTTATTAATTCAAGTACATACTAAATTCTCTTCCTGTTGGATTTTTTTGTGATTAATGCGCAATATTTAACATCTGCTCGCACGTGAATACAATTTAATGACCGCCATTGTATTTTTGTGGCGCCGATAAGATCGGAGGAAATGAAACGTCGTGAAATAAAATTAGGTGACTTATAGTCTGTTTAAAGTATGTGTCTGTTGGCGACGAGAAAATTAGTCTGTGATTTTCCGACATGAACACCGAATGCATTATTAATTAATAGATGCCGTTACACGAACGCGATTTGAAGGATTGGAGCAACTCCATGCCCTGCAGTCTTGGAATCGAAGATCGAATATTCTGTAACAAGCCTGCCGCTGCATTTACATGAGCTCTTTTCCCACAAGGATTGGAACGACGCATGCCAATCTTTACAGACCGCGCGATCGTGTAAAGGCACCTAATGAGAATCAATATGACAAACGACATCGCATGGTCTTGCTTTTTTAAATATTTATGTTTACGTCAGTATGGGTACGTGAGTCATGCAACAAACAAGATAGCAATCCATGTGCATACATCCTATGACCTTTTCACTTATTTTGACGAATTCAAAGAACGCGATGTAAGTTTTGAAATGTACTGAACTGTATTCATATTGTTAAACATAAAAACAACTAGTCTAAGTATACCAGTTTACCAAGTATTATCATAACAACATTATTATTCTTATCACTGTGAAATCTAATATGGATATTCTCCCATACTATGTTTTGGTTAATTTGGCACCGACAATTTTCTACGTTGCATTTGCTTATTATGCAAATCTTGTATGTTTTCATAATTTTGCGTACGAATGCACCTGCATACGAATAAATTATAGCAATATTCGTCCAAATTAACATTAGTGACCAACCCATTCCCCGTGTCGTGAACAAACTAAACTTTTATCGAATATTATATCAACATTTAATGGTTTAAAATTACGTATCTATTTTGAAATTAGCACAATTCGGTTGATTTCATTATTTATTTCGCCCATGATATACAGCCTTTCGAACTTTATTAGGAATTCCAGCTGAGAAAAGAGTCTATTATGTTCATTATTATTATAGCGAGTTGGGTTGCACTGGGTTGGATTAGACTTGATGGTAATAACTTGAAATTAACTACGACATTAAATCTAAAAATCCGCGGTGGTCCATACGAAACTTTCTTATACTCAGTTATACTACGTTTTTCGAAAAAACTTTTCAAATGAAAGTTGTTTAAAATATCAATATCTATAATTTATGTAAGAATATTTTTTCCGTAACATGTACCGTTTTCGAGATATGGAAAAAGGTGATACGAGTAAACCATCACTTCCGGTTGAGAGATAGGACGTTTAAAGTTTCAGAGCTCTAGCTATAATCGTTTGGACGCTAGAGCGCGCACAGACACACAGACGGCATTGGGAAAACAGTCAGAAACGACTTAGGGGATGTCAAAACGTGTATATCCATTGAAATCTCGAGTTCGAAAATTTTCATGATTCCTATACTTACTTATACAGAAAGTATAAGAAAGTAAAAATGAAAAATCTAATTATGGTTTGCGAATAAATATAAAAAGAAATTAATAAGGATAAAATGTATATAATCTATAAATTTATCTAAGAAATGGGAAATATTTACCCCAATTCAAAATCGGAAGTCCCATAAAACGTATTAATAAATTGCAATAATTTTGACATCGATCAATGCACTGTAAATAAATATATCATCCTAGATTGTAACTAGTGGTGCGCACAATTGAGAGAATTCATTCGAATTATTTGATGGTTTAAACCTCTAGATATTTCTCCAAATATTTCAAAAATAATCGAATGCAACGGTTCAATTAAAAATATTACTTGACTGAAATCATTCGTTTAAAAATAATAAACGATAAAACTAATTGGTAAAAATAGTAATCGATAAAACTATTGTATTAAAAAAAGTTGTTGAATGACACTATTCGGTAAAAAGCATAGAAAGGAACATTAGTCAAATATTGTATATCATTGAATTTTCAATCCATTACTATTTTCATTTATTTATTCATTCGAATGAATGATTCATTGATCAACTAGTATTTTGATAACATTAATACTCTCATTCGAAAAGTTGCATTTGAATAAATCAGTTCGGTTCAGCCCATCATTAATTGTAACACTCATGCGCAATTATTAAATATTTCCGCATGTTTTCATCTGAGAGTATTGAACAAATTTTGCAAATGAGTTCATCATCAAATCATTCGTGGACCTCTTCCTCTTTGCACAGTTTTAATAATAATTAACTTATTGCTCTAAAAGCAACAAATATTAAACAAAAAAGAGCCAAACTTCTTCGAGCACCTAAAATTGCAAAGAAAGTGACACTAAATAAGAAAAGTAAATTATCTATGATATATCGTCTAAAAATACGAAATTTAAATTAAATGTTTATTAGAAAATTCAAAATTATTTAAGGCCCAGTTCAAGTTTATTAAATTACTTGATTACGTGATTAAGTTGAACGAACTACACTGCCTTTCAAATAAAGTAGACCACCCTGAACTACTGAACGCAGAGTGATGAAACTTGTTGAAAATATCTAGTGAACTGATAACATTTAACGATTAAAAAGTTAATAATGAGTTAAATCCCCACGTACTCCTAGGCATTCAGCAACCCTTCTGGGCATACTGTAAATTAGATTATTGATATCCTCTTGAGGTACCTCATCCCAGGCTATCTCTAACTATTGACGCAACTCCTCTAAGGTATTTAGAGGATGTGGTAAACGCCACAATCTTCTTTCCATTATATCCCAGACATGTTCGATGGGGGATAAGTCTCGTGATGTTGTAGGGCAACATAATCTTCTAAGAAGTGTGATTATTATCGCATTATTATTATCGCACTATCTTGCAACTGGTTCCAACACTGAATCAATGTAACGTGTGGCGTTTAGTGTGCCCGGAACGAATACCGGACGAGATCTTTTTCCATAGCCTATTGCCTTCCATAACCCCAGGAGTTAAAGCCGTATGGCGACGTTGAACTAATTGTAAATTTTACCTCTGACCCCTAAGTCGCCTAATCCCCGAACGTCCGTCAGAGTGCCATAAGCAAAATCTTGATTTGTCGCTGAAGAAGATCTCATTCCATTCAGGAACCCAATTTTGTCTGTCCTGGCACCAGTGAAGTCTGATGTCTTTATGTTCTCTTAACGGCTCGTGATGGTTCTTTTCGCTCTTGCGTTACTCTTCGCCGTCCAGTACCTCTACGACGAACTTCTGGGTGTTCTTCCTGCCAGCCTCTACAAGTCTGTGCTATAGTGGTGTGTGGCCGATTGACACGTCTGGCTATCTCACTGAAAGTTAAACCAGCCTCATGCATCCTCGTCCTCGTTCAAAAGGCTTAATTTGATGAAAATTTCGAACTCTTCGAACTCGTGGCGTTCTAAAGGTCCTAACAGTTACAACAAGCAAGAAGGAACTCCTAACAAATGCGACAAATCAACGAGACTTTGGTCAAACTAAAGGCACAGACAACTTTTGCTAACCACGATAATTTCTGTCAGAAGTGACAGATTAGCTTCAAAACTTAATCATTTGTTTTTCTACGTGCACTAGATATTTTCATCAAATTTCATCATTCTACGTTCAGTGATCTATTTTATTTGAAAGGCAGTGCATATAGATGATATGAAGAATATGAAAACGTAATAAAAAGACTCATTAGTATAAATGCAGTACAGCTAGGGGGCAAAGATGGATCCTTGCTAAACCACAGAATTGAAAGTTGAACAAATTCAGAGAAATAACTTGAAAAGTTAATTTGTCATCATCAGTTGCTCTCATGATATCGTCAGTATTTTTTTTTTTTTGAAGCAGTCGTAGAACCAAGGCGGTTGTCTGTTTTCTAAAGCCTTCCTTACACAGGCAAAATGAAATTGCAAAATTCCCAAAAATAAAAAATCCAACAAAGAAGAAATGAGCTTTTTGGATTCAAATTATTTAAAAATAGAAACTAGTTATATATAACTTCCGCAGGGATACAAATGATATGACGAATAATTACACCGTCACACACACACAAAATAATAGATTTCAACGGTTTGCAATTTGGTGCGAATGTCTCTCATCAACCTCATGGACGATAAGTGGGTAAATTCGCAGATCTTTTGGTAGATTCTTCGTCTTAGCAGACAGCATCTTAATAAATTCCATCGATGCCCACATCTACCAGTGTTGGTTGGGTTTTTGACTTTGATCGCATCGTAATAACTCGAGTCCATATGAAACAGAAATACTTACATAATAAGAAATTTCACAAACAAAATTAATAAAGAAGAAATGAGTTTTTAAAAAGCCATGAGTTCAAATCATTTAAGAATAGTAAGTAGTTAAATAACTTCCTTAGAGATAAAGGTAGACGAATAATTACACCGTCTCATATAATTTGTATGCCCATTTTTAAAGTAAAATAAGGGACACGTATAAGCTATGTAGGCCATAACTCTTCTAGGGAGCACAAAAAATAACCCAATATACCTGCCACAAGAAAAAAATAATATAACTGCGAATTAAAAATAAATTACGAAAAATATAATGGCCATTAATCTAGGTGGGAAAATAAACTACTAACGACGTTAATAATCATACAGGATTCTAATTAATATGTCTTCAAGGTGAGAACAGGCGCTATGGTGACGGAATTCTTCTGACTGTAGTCAATAATCTAGAGAATAATCTAAATAAATCGTAGTCCACTACAACATTCATAATGTGTAATTATAATTTTCAGCGCAATTGTTGCAATGCGTACGTGCATATTTTGTGGGTATTATAATGTGATCTGTGAGTTTTCAAAACTGTCGAATCTACCCAACACTATTCGAGAAATGAAATTAGCTAATTTAAAATTTTAATGTTGTAAGTCATGGAACAATTATGTAATAAAAGTTTTGGGAAAATGTTTGAAATATAATTATTCAAACTATAATTGTTGTATTTAATTTGTTAGTACAGAAAACGATTCAGTTTTAACTATAATTATAATGTATCACATAGCAAGCATAAAGGGCAATGGATTTCAATGGTTCGTAGTTTGGTGCGAATGAGTCTCATCAACCTTTGGACGGTAAGTGGGTTAAACTCTCAGATCTTTTGGTAGATTCTCCGTCGTAGTTCGTCTTCATTTTGGGCTTCCCACCCACCGGCGCAAACTTTTCTACTGAGTAAAGTTCAAAACTCTTCTATAGGACGTGCCTATGGAACATTCGGGGTTAGGTACACATGGGGTATTTTGTTGCCTTAACCAATCGTAGGCCGTTCTCAGATAATGGCACGATACCAGAACCGGCCAGAATATAGTATTATCATTAACATGATGCGTTTGAATAAAATTGATAATTTGGGGAAGTATATTCGCCCCTAACTCGCCAAGCATAAGGTCTTCAAAAACCAGCTTTCGAAATGGCGCTCCACACTAATACCTTGTTCTCAAACTTCGTTTTTTTCTTATGACTTACGTCCTCAATGTTGACGGCATAAAAGCCTTCGTTTCCTTTTATTTCGGAGTTATAATGTAAAATACCGAATTATAAATACCTATCCGCAATTCTAAGTTGTAGGACATTTTATAAAACTTTGTACACAAATGTATTGTCAAACTGGAGGTTTCTGTATATTATTTATTTGTATTTTACCCATATAGTATACTACCATTACACTACTTTGATATTAATAATCCTATTGTTCTTCCCAACTATACCGTACCTTTGTTAAAGTCTTTTATTTGCTCCCCTATTAATTGTTCCGACTGAACCCATCTTCTTTAACATCTGTGTTTTATACTCCTATTATTTTACAACTAAAATATTTAAAAAAAAAGTCTTTTTTAAGCTCGGGAAAATAAATGTCAATTGCACCTAGTGCGTTCTAATCGATAACATGGTTTACATCATTTTTCAGATGCCTGTCTCAACATCCAGACCAAAGGGAACGTGCTGGGAAACCGCAAATCGATTACCTCTTACCTGTTTTGTTTTATGCAGTTTCGAATTGTTTTGCGTCATTTTTACATCATAAAAATAATTAAATTGTTTTTCAAACCTACATTGATTTCAATTCTAAAATTACAACATTGCTAATGCGATTCACATTGAAAAGAAAATACTCATCGTACGTTCAGTATCTGACAATGACATTTTAATAACCGTATATAATGCCAAAGTTTTATTAAAACATCAATAATAAATCAAGTTTGAAAATTCAAAGCACATTGAATTTCTCGGTAAATTTAATTGCCAGTAAGCAACGAACAAACTAAATTATCCTTTCAAACGTGTTCTATTTGAAGTATGAATGAATTAAATTAATCTTGAATAGCAAATAGTCGGATCTTTAGCAGACAATTTAATAATTGTCGAGGCATTTTGTAAAAAAAGTAGCTCTGAATGGAACAATACAGTTAACGATAAAAATAGTTCAAATTAGTTACGGTACGTCAGCAATCAGTACACTATTGTAATTTTGTAATACAGTCTTTTGAATTAATTAAGGAAACATTTCATAACAAACAATTGCAGATGCACAGACCATATCAATGCTACAAATATGATAAGCCATTATAATTAATTAGCGTTTCCATTACGCTTCAATTGCCAATAACTAGGTTAAAAAAATCGTTTCTAGATTAAAATATACCGGCTGACGTATCGTGTTTCAATGAAAATAGTTGTTGGAAAGCTAGATTGGTGTAGAGACAATTTCTGGAAAATAATTAAACAACTAAAATTATATTGCAAGAACCAAGTTTTTACATTATTATCATTCTTGAAAACTGGATTCGATTGCAAATAAAGAAATCTTCTTGAAAGGAGTATAGGCTTGCAGAATTGAGCATCCGATCGTGGTGAAACATTTAATTTTCGTTGTGGGTAAATATCAGGGCGAAGAAGAAGTAAAACTATAGTAGAGATGGTTTGCAGTTTAGGGATAAAACTCGATAATGTTGAAAAGGGATAACGAATATGACAATGAAAGATATGGGAAAGTATAAGATTCTAAGTTGGGTACAGGATTCAATTAAGAAATTGCAAACTAGACTGTTCCAATGGGAAGAAACCAGATAGGTAGAGAGTCAACATATAGATATACTTGAAGTGAATGAACCTCAACAAAATGAAGCCAAAGTGGTACTTAATGGAAACAGGTAAGTAAGTTATAGTATATTGTAGTACCAAGGTATGGTACAATGAAAATATAAAAAATGAAGGGGCTTCAAGAAATGGCAAAATTACTGGATAGAATGGGGGGATCTCAATACAAATAAAACAAAAGTGATGGTGTTTAGAAAAGGTGGAGGATAGAGGGAAGAGGACGAAAGTACAGGTGCAATGGAAAGGCACAATAATAGAACAGGTGAAGGAATTAATGTATTTAGGGTATGCGGTGAAGGAAACAATAGCAGCGAGGGGCACATGAAACTAATGGGCAGAAACGCGAAGAGAGCGGAAGAAGGATTGAGGAGGAATCTGTAGGGAAAGAGGAAATGAAAATTTGATGAAACAATGGTGATATGGAACATACGTATAACGAGTATCCTGATGTAGGAACGGAAGTAGACAAAAATGCTAACAAGGTTCAGATGTGGAAGTGAGGAGAAGGTAAAAAATATTGAATGAATAAGGTGCGAGTTCTGTGGTTGAGATGAATTTGATGGGAGATTGTAAATACATAAGTTTATAAGAAGGCGAAAATAAGGAAGGAAAAGACTGGAGAAGAAGTTTGAGGAGATGGAAGAAGAAAGAGACGGAGCCGAAGAGAGATGTTATAGAAACATGTTATAGAGTCTTATTAGAAAGTGAATATGTTAATAAGTTCTTTTTTATTTATTTAATTATAGCCCCAATTAATTTCAATTATTAGAAACATCTCCAGCATTAACATTGATTGCAATGTTGAAAAGTAAACTGTAGATTACATTTTTCCTAAAAGATTTCAACTTCGATCTTGGAATTATTACCCTGGTAGCCTAATCAGTAGATATCCGAAATGCGTTAAAATTTTTGGAAATGTATTGTTTAATGGACTAATATGTAATAGTAATAACGACTACTTTGTCCTGCTGTTTACGAAAACAATTACCATGACAATGTATTGCTTTCGTGATGACTAATTAAAATGCAAGTTGCGAGACAAATTTAAATATGGTGAGTCATTATTTTTTACGTTATATGGATTTATCAAGAGTGAAAATATTAAATTATGGTTAAATGAAGCATGCTCGTCGCACAACTTACAATAATTCTGACTCACTCTACAGGTGTTCGCTCTCTTTTCGATTAGCGAGTCACGCCACTCCGTATCGTGAGGGACGGAACAGGAGTGAGGGGGAGGAGGACATGGAGCTTACACATGCAATACTACAGACGCAAAAGATTACTAACATACGACATGGAATCAAAAAAAATACTTTTAATCAGTTATTTGCGTACACTTGCGGTTTTCGTGATGCACGTTCACATGGACGCCGTTATCTTTGTTAGCTTTCGATTTAGCGAAAAGTAAATAATTTGATGTTTTAATTACGGTTGAAATTAAATAATTAGAACGTCTGTTTGATAGTAAATATAGCGCTAATTGTGTTTTTGGCGGCTCTTTTGTTGCATACATTTTATTTGCATTTCTATCCAAAATCCGCAAAAGCAGTTCAATTACAAATACGCAGAATATACACGCATATATAGATAAATTTGTCCTGGAACTCTGCCGAAAAATTTAATAATACACGAGGACCCATCCGGGATATTTAGTACAAAATTTCATTATGTCTGCATTTACAAGCTTGTGTGAAAGAAATGGAACAAGGTGATGACGTGAATAGTCCCGATTTATTTGTAACTAACCATTTCAACTTTTGAGAAAAATAGAGACATAAAATAAATGATTAAATGACGTAAGCATATGTAATCTAATGACTGGACACTCTTTCCTTCTATGTTTGTAATTACTTCATGCATTGATTTTTTTAATAATCCTTCAAAATAATCTACAGCCTCTTTGAAGCGTTCGTCCGCAGCTTCCAGATTTTTTTTAAAATTTTTGATTAAGAACGTCACTAATACAGGATATCTTAACCCAATAAAGATGAAATAGCAATGTAAACAAATTATTTACAATTATATAATTAGCTTAGATTTATGTGCCTTATGCATGCGCGTGTTGTTCAACAAAAACCATTCTGTTACCAAGAATTTATCCGTTTCTCCTAAAAAGCTTTTAAGATATTTATAGCGAATTTCACGAGCATAGCTTCATTCCCGTTACCATTTTTAAAAGAAGATTATTTCCTTCTTAAAAACTTGCAAATCCTATTCTTCAAGTTTCCTCGCAATTTCTTTTCTTTTCGCAATTTCATTTCATAAATGAAATGATTGATTTACGTCCAATCAGCATAACTTATATATTAATTGAGGCATATACAGATACAACCAAGTCAGTCGAACCCAACAGAACTAAACCCAACCCAACACCAAAAACAATTCACATGTCTACACCAAAAAACTACATAGAATTTGTATACTGTTTCTTATGTCTCACTGAAACCGAAATACTCGAAAAATTTCGTCTCGTCAAGTGTTCTTGCAAAACACATGTTAGCAGTTTCATTTAGAGCAGAGCTCGGAAACATAATGACTCCAAGAGGTTGTGTTATTTCTTCAGAAAACTTTAGTTTTATTTGTGGTGGCTACACTGTTAAAAGCAAAAAAGAAACATGTGATTTTGGGAAGAAATTGTATTTTGCTTACTTAAAATTGAAACTTGGGGATCAAGACAAAGCGTAGGGCTCCTCGTAAGGTGTGCAGAAGATGCAAATATTTGTTTGTGGTTTAGGGTAGAAAACACTCATTTCGTTCTAGCGTTCCTATGATGTGGCACTGTAAAACCACACTGCCGACTGCTATTTATATTCGATAGATGTGAATAGTTTCAATACAAAAAAATAAAAAGAAAATATCTTACCAAAACCGTAACTCAGCTGTTCGTTCAAATCTCTGAAATACCAGTTACATAACTTCCTTCCACTTTGAATGATATCCTGAGTGAGGACGAAAACACCTTACGTCCCAAGTACGAATCTTTTTTTGTTGATGAGGGACACCAACTTTTTTCTCGGAGCGAGCTCAATAACCTGGTTAGAGATTTAGGCCTTTCAAAAGATGCTGCCGATTTACTGAGGTCAAGACTACAAAATAAATGCCTGCTATCACCAGGAACCTCCTTTTCGTGGTTCAAGGCACCCAGAGAGAAAATGTACTACATTTTTTCTAAAGAAGGATATTTCTTTTTTTAATATCATATAATATGATTGATCTGAGTGGCACGTGATTCGTCAAAGTCGAACCTCAACGTATGTTGGCTGCGTATAAAGCTCACAGATGCATGATAAGCTTAAAAGTTCATATCTTGCACTCCCGTGTTAATTATTTTCTAGAAAGCTTGGGAGCCTTCGGTGAAGAACGGTCGAGTGATTTCACCAGGATGCCCATGATATCGAGAGATGCTACCAAGTAAGGCAGGTCGTCGGAATACCAGCTGACCATTCTTGGATGCTCAAGCGTGTTCGGTGAAGTATTAAGCAGAAAAGTTTCATAGACAAAAAGAATCAACACGGAATGTTAAGTACATTTCATGACGACATTGTTTGTTTAATTATAACAAATCTAGTTAATAGTAATAAAATTGTGCTTTTCATCAGTGTTATGTTTTTTTTTATGCAAACAACTTATATTTAACAAAAAACTTTACGTGATGGGTCACTTTTGGATTCAGCTAAAGAATTAAATGTTTCCATGCAGCTGCATTTTTTTTGACACCTGTGTAACTAAAAAGCAATGGAAAAGCGGATGAAAGGGATGAAGTAGATCAAGTCCTCCCCAAAGGTCTACACTCAACATTCAACCGAACTCAACCTAACGATCCAATCCAACCTTCTCCTTCTTCTCTTATTCGTATGCTGTGTATTTCAACTTCATCAGCACCTCATTCATGATTTGCATTATTCACAAATGTACTCATTTCCTTCATTTCTAAAATTTAACCCTACCAACTGCTCATTTAAACTTAATTATGCGTTTTGAGAATGGGTGTTTACTTTGGAATCGATGTATCTTCATATTTCTCAGGCTAGCGTAACAGACTTTTCGTTATTTCTCCGAAAAGCCATCATTAACACATTTTAATATCAATTAGGTATATTTTAAGACACGTTTCATATCAGTGAGGTACGTATTTTAAATAACAATATTACTTTTAACATTTCTTAAATTAATTATATTATTTTAGAAAACGTACAATCTTATTTTTGTATGTATTATATAAAATTGTTAGGACAATATAATTATTATACAAACATTCGTATGCCGTTTCATGTGTAACAGTTTCTCGTAAAATTTAACTAACAATCTGTTTGGTTAACTAAAACTGATACATTTTATGAACTCACCATTTTCCCGTTTTTAATCAAAATAGAGTTTCTAACGTCTTTAAAACGATGATGCAATGTGAATTTAATTGACATATTCATGTTGTTATCGCGGCTACTTTCGATTATCGTCAACTACACACGATCAGAACAAACACCACACAAGTTCCAACAAGTTTGTTCTTGTTTATCTACGTTCTAGGAATATCAATCCACACTATAAAATAAAGCCAAGTGTACGTTTCCGGTAATAATGTATGCTAAGCACAAACTAAAATGTATTATATCACAATTAAAAATATATTTTTCTATGCTTAACGAGATTATTTTTCAAAATTCCGTTATTTTACAATAGAAACATATGCCAAAAATATAGAACTTGTAAATAATGACAAGGTAGTTAAGTTGTATAAAACGAAGAATATATTCATTTACGTGTACTTGGCGCCATCTATATGAAATATCTCGATCTTGCTAGTGAAGACGACGCATTTGTAATTATTTACTTATTTACTTTTGTTATTAATTTAGAGAAAACTTCGATATGTTATTAATGTAATGTAAATATAACTTATTAGTATTAGTTGGTACGTGTTGTTGAATGAAATGAAATACTACATTTAAATTCGAAATTCAATTTAAATTTATGCGAGATTATCCAAATTATTTAAATGTCTCTTAATTTTAACGATTAATGATTTGAATCATCAAATGTTACATAAGTAGTGCGTCATCAAATTCTACATCAAATAACATAAGTCAATAATGAATACATTATCCGAAACATTATCCTGTGCTTGCGAGATGAGAAGGGGAGCCACCCAATCTCGAGGCACATTTTGATATTTGTATCTAATTTATTTCCTAACACTTGAGCTTGTATTCAACCAAATGTAAATCGAACAGTTACGACAAAAGATCCACAAAGCAGACGTGACGTATCAATGACAATAGGAGCTTTTGTGTTATTTTTGTTAATCAGGTTTACTGAGAAATTTTAAATCTGGGCCATTATGAAAATCTGCACGAATTCTCTATCTCTTCGATGTTTGCGTTGCTTCAAAAGCAATACATGTATAAATCACAGACCATACAATCGATAACATTTAAATTTAAATAAATAAACTTTACAAACAATTTATTGATTACAACCAACACGTGTTAATCGCATAAAAATCGTGTTCTTTTGGTAGTACATCGTCAGCGACCCCACAGCTCTTGATTTTAATTAAATGTCAAGGCGAAAACGAAAAAGGTAAAACGAGACGTATCGCTTAAGTAAACAAATGAAGGAGACGTTGTTTTAGACGTTTGCGATGTAAAAATGTACGCGCTTCGGTCGGCTGAATTCGCGAACGACGGCGAGGATGATGCATTATTGCGTATCGTTTTATTTTATAATACTCACTAAACCGCAGACTCTAAATTAATGGTGGCGGTAGAGTGCGGCGACCCGAGCGGACCGGAAGTTCTTGCAGAGGTGAATCACTACTGCACAGGTCACTAGATCTCGCCGTGATCAAAATATGTAGGTGACTCATCCTCCTACCGTAATTAAGTACACAATTATGCGATGTAAATTGTAACTGTATGCTGTTGCGTTTAATTACCAATAATTCACTCACTGTTTATTTACATTGTAAATAGTTGCGCGTAATTATTATTGTGGTCCAGGTAATATGTGACACATTTAGTTTTTACCTGCTAACGGAAGTAACAACAACAATGGATTGTATTACATTAATAACTACATTAAAGTCCTAATTATGTTATTTTAAATGGATTAAATTACACTCCAGTAAAGTGTTTAGTATTTAGATAGCCACGAAATGCTACTATACATTCAAATAACTTTTAGGCATTAATTGTACGAACTGCAGTTTGAAATTGTGATGACGGGTATTATAATCTATAAATGTGCTTCTTTGTCTTTTAATATAATAATAAAGTATAATATATAATATAACTCTACACTTTAAAGGCTGGCTCATGTGGCTTATAAATCGTGAATGTTATTCAATTTATATAACAATTTATAACTTATACACAATGTATTAAACGAATATCGAATCGTACTTTGTAACAGAGTTAATGGCCTACACAATATTAAAAACCTTTAATTTGTCATTTCAATTTACGAGTCAAAAAATATTTAGGTAAGAGCACATTCGACGGCAATCAAGGCACTCGATATCTTATACGTCGTCATTATAAATTTTTATTTGCTGAGGGCCCACATCACATGTGTTAATTATTAATCAATTCATACAAACCTCGTAGTTGGTGTACACCAACCCGAGATACCCCAGAAACCAATACAATTTATGTATCCAGTCGCGACTATCTACGATATAATATGTCAGACCTTTACGGGCAAGACATCTGCTATGTGTGTCGAAATTACGAAAAGCAACACACAAAACGCGGAAAGTTGCTCTGACTTGATTTTCCTTCGCCGATGTAGAGACTCAAATAAACCACCTACTTTTATGAGATTGGAATACCATACAGACACGAAAACAGTGAAGAAGATCCTGTCAAAAGCAAGCAAGGCTCTACTACGGGATGAAATACACACCACACGCCGCAAATTAGATAAAGGCAGTGCAAAAACCACAAGAACCACATAACTGCTGAATGAAAAGAGCTAAGAAACATCCTCCGGACAAACAGCTACCCAACACAAATGATAAATAACGCGGTTCACAACTGATAGAATTGGAGGCATTCTTAGCAAACAACGAATAAAACCAGTATATAATATATTAGAATCACAAGGAGTATATGATGTCCCGTGCGGAGACTGTGAAAAAACATATGTAGGGCAAACAAACAGAAAAATATCATCGAGTGTCAAGGAACTAGCTGTGAAAAATAAAACATCAACATCAGTTCTGGTGCAACATTCATTAAATACAGGACATACGATAAATTTCGAAAATACAAAAACCCTGGCCAAAATTGAATACGCAGCACCGAGAATATATCGAGAAGCTATCGTTATTCCCTAAAGAGATGCCAGCGCTTACCGCAAGGACCAGACGCGGAGATAATGGTCATCTATCGAAAACAGACTACGACCACGTTATATCGAATAATCCTTCCCGCAGGGTGACATGAAGTCAAACAAAAAAGACGCAAACACATAACAAACAAACACATAAATAGAGTCTGCAAATCGAGAAGCAAACAGTTGAAGTCAGCATCTTGACAGCAAAGCAGCTACACCCTGAAGATGATGAATGCGATTACATCGAACCGTCGGACAGTTAGTTCTGTTGAGAACTGTACACCAGCCACACGGAATACCCGAATCTGTGAGTATGTGTAATGGTAGTTTACATCAAAAATGATTCAATAAACTATGTTTTATTTAATTAAAACTCTTTTTGTTTTTACGTTTCAGATAGTCGGAAGTCTCTTTCTAAATCTACAAGAAATATTTTTATTTGCTAATCTGTTTCTACTATAATATGGACTTCCAAAAACGACATCTGAACGTCTTTATTAGACACAAAATTATGTTATAAAAAGGTTTCTAGTTTTAAGGTTTTGTTATCAGTGGTTCGTTGGGAGTGATTGGTTCGCGCCAAGAAGTTTTGATTACCACTACATGTAAGGTATATTTTAACAAAGCATTTCTTCAGATTACGGAGAATATACTGGAAAAAATAATGTATATTTTTTACCTATGGAATTACCACTAAAATTGCTTAGTCAGTAAACTTCAATATTTACTTTGAAAGTGAAAATGATTTTAATTTACAGTGTATTGAGGAATGTTGGACTAAAGCAAGAAATCTTAGAAGCAACACGATATAAAGCTTGTATAGACAATATCTTCTCTAAGATTTCAACTTGTGTCGCAAAATATTCAAGCCACTCACATATCTGACCATCATGCACAAATATTGGATATAATAACACCATCAAAGTGTAAGGAACTTTTTCTCGACTTTTTCTCCATTGATAATGCAAAATATAAATTTAATAATTTCATGGCAACGTTTCTTGACCATTTCTAGAATTTCGCCAGCATAAAGAAACGATGGGGTTAATATTAGATGCATATAAATAAAGTAATGATCCTGAAATCTATAATCTGTACAAAAGCTATAAACCCAAATTTGACTATGCTGAAAATATGCACAAAGAACATCTTAGACATTATATTGGATATAGCGAGAATAAGCAGAAGCAGATGTGGAAAATAATTAATAACGAGACTGGAAAATATAGTAAAAGCATACCTAATGTACTTAACAAATTCTTTAGTACTATCGTAGACCAGTTGACTATGAGGCATCAAACAGGTACTACAAATACACCTAACACGATCTCTGTTAATGAGCAATCCTTGCTTTTTACACCTACGACTAGTACAGAAATATCGAAAAATAAGAAAACAAAATAATCATTCAAATACTGAAATACTGAAGAGGATAAAGAACTGAATTATAGAGACACTATCATCAGACATGAATGCTTATCTACCAAACGGGTATTTTCCCGATCAATTGAAAATTGCAAAAATATTTCCCATTTATAGGAAAGGAAATATTGATGATGTTAATAATTACCGCCCAATATCCATCCTACCAGCGTTATCAAAAATACTCGAGCATATAATCTTCAAACGAATCCTCTGCTTCATAATGCTTTCGACTATTTCGGTATGGAACAATTTGGCATTAAACTTAAGCACGGCACATCTCAGCATCTACTTGACATCATTAACACTGCTTTACAAAGTAGAAGGGATTGCCTTCTGAAATTGTGAGACCTCTCCAAGGCTTTTGATTGTGTGTGTTACGAAATTATTGTCAATAAATTGATGGTCTGTGGAATTATGGGAGCGGCCATTGAAATAATTTGATCATATCTCAGTAAAATAACGCAATATGTGTTTGTTGTAGATACAAGCAAGAACATTGAAGTAATAAAGAGTTGGTACCTCAAGGATTAATCCTGGGACCTCTACTTTTTATGCGGGCGATCTTCCCAAACCTTTAAGCTGTGATTCAATAATGATTGCAAATGACAAAACTTTAATGGTTTCAAATAAGGAACTAAGTATTCTGGAACCAGACTTAATTACATGCACACGAGAAGCCACTGAATGGTTCAACAACAACCAGCTAGTATTAAATAGTGACAAAAAATGCCATCATTAGATTCATTTCAAGCAGAAGACGCAAGTACACTGCAGACAAATGTTGAGTTTGTTGGATTCAATGCTGATATGAAGAATACATAATGATAGGTTATGCTCAAAATTATCAACTGCGGTGTATGCAATTAGGCGTATATGTAAAATCATAGATTCTGAAAGCGCCAGGGCAGCAACATTTCATATATTTTGCCAATTTTACTGCTGCGTTGCTTATGCAATTCAAATCTGAGGATCATCAGCTTATTTGCAAAAACTGCTGCTCAAGCTATACTGCCCTGTCAATCATAAATGTCGTATCTACATTTTTTACGATTTTCAGGTTTTGGTTCATCGGAACTTGTTTTCTTATATTATTAGAGCCAAAAATCGTATCTGATTTAGTTTAGCTAGCTGTTGTATAAAACAGGAAAGTCGTATCTGCAAAATAGGGCGAATTGTTAAGCATAAATGTCGAATCTACGTTTGTTAGTACCAAACGTAACTGACGAAATATAATGCAGATACGACTTTTTTACATAACGCATAGATAATGTAACCTTAATTTTTAGACATGGACAATTCGCATGCTGTGCCAGAGCCAAACATATCTCCAACTACTTCTAACTTACCTGAGGATATGAATATAACTATAATATAGCCTTACTGCCGAAAACTCAACAAACAAGGTTAAGAATAAAATAAACATTCCAATATTATAAAAATGCAGAAAATTTTTAATCTGATGACAATTATTCATATGTGGAAAATATCATAGCTGACGATAAGGGAGATATTGCAGCGTTCATAGACTATATTTGTGTTTTAACTGATGTATTGCAAATATCTAATTTAAAAACATGCAGTAAAAAGAGGAGAATTATGAAAGAGGAAGACATATGATACAAGTGTGTCAGAAAAGAAGCGCATTAAACTGGAAAAGAAAGTAAAATATCACGGTTTTAACATAAATGAAGAATTCTGGAAATTGCAACAAAGAAATTTCGTAATAAATAAGCTATTTCAAACTGGTGTAAAAAGAAGAACGACTGGTGATCCACACGTTTCTAGAAGATCTAAGACGGTTGTATACTTTCGGAAAGACGAAGAAGAAGATAATGCAAAAAAAATGTTTGCAAAGCATTTTTCCTATGAACACTTGGATACGAAACAAAAAACCATCGATTTGTTAAGGATGTATTGAATAATTCAAGCCTTACTCTGACCCCAAACAAACGAGGTAAATACAGCAAAGTGAAAATCGACATTGGGATATAATTATAAATCATACCGAGTCATTAAGCCAATGATTTGCACATTATAGAAGAGAGCATGCTCCAAAAAGAAGATACTTACCGAGTGATATTACCATTCAGCTAATGTATGACAACTTTAAGAGTAGTAGTAAATAGCCTTTTGCTTTTGTGAAGCTGAGCCATGAAAAATGTTGAACTTGAGAACGTTTCAATGTACATAAAACAACAAGTGACCATTCGAAAGAAAACTTAGATGGGAATTGTGCGGAATGAATCAATATCACCTACTGAACATACACAGAAGCCCGGAAAGAGTATGAAAGAGGCGCAAATACGTTCAGATTATGTCGTCTCTGCTGACCTTCAAAAGGCAAGCTTTTTATGATTAAATGCATTAATAATTGTGCCTTTTTAACATTTAACTTCCAGGTTATCATGCTTCCGAGAATTGAGATGTATAAAGAAGCGATTTTCACACCTCGAATCATCGCATTTAATGAAAGTTTTGTACCAATTGGGAAAAAGCAATCAGGCCCAACAGCAGTTCTTTGGCCCGAAGCACTAAATGGACGTTCCAAGGAAGACCTGATAGGTACATTTTATGCTTCTTTCCTATCCGAAAGGACACAAAAAGAACATTTTGTTGCGGCTCGATAACTGCTCGTCGCTGAATAAAATTTTATTCGCATTTTTTATTTACATTGTGAATTCTAACGAGGTATTGCTAGAATGACTCGTAGTAAAATACTTTGAGCCCGGCCACACATTCATGGCTGCTGATTCATTTCATCAAAATGTTGAAAAATCTTTAAAACGAGCTGGAAAGATTTCCAGGATTCGTTTCGGCTGTCAGAAACGCAACACAGAAAGTAAATATCATTGAAATGCAAGCAAACGATTTCTTAGAGTGGAAAAATGGTACCTCCCAATACAAATTAAATAAAGTGTCCCCTCGACCATATTAATTTTTTTTTATATAGAGAACAGAAAACCTTAATTTACAAAACTTCTTTCGCCGACAAAGTCAGAGAGTTGAATTTTTTTAATGCGAAACTAACAAAACTGGGATTTCAATACCAGGTTCAAAGAAGGGTCCTAGATAGATAAGTAGAGATAGAAAAACCCTAATTTTGGAAACACTTTGCCCGATCATGCCTCAAAATAGAAAAGGGATTTGCGAAAATTTACCTACATGCTCCGGAACTGTTGCAACGTCAAATGAAGATTCCAGTAATGAAGCCTAGCAAGACCGAAATGCCTGGAGAAACAAGTTTTTCGTATATATACCAACATATGTATAAAATAAAAAAATTAAACAATTTTGTGTAGATGGGTCGTTTCGTATTCATTTTCTTAATGTGAATATTAGACAAAAATGTCGTATCTTTCAAAAGTCACATTTGTAATAGAAATAGGTTTCGGAAAAAGGAAAATCCTAAAGAAATTACAAACTTATGGTATTTGCAATTTTACTAATTGTTCACTTACTCAAAATCTTGTTTTTGGCAAATACGACTTATTACTAACAGGGCGTGCTCAGTTCCATGCATCTACATACACATGCTATTGGTAATTGTTTTAAAGAATATAGAAAACTTCAGCACGAATGAAGAGATACACGAATATAACATCAGATCCCGAGGTTTGGTTATAAGCTGGATATATCGTAGTTCTTGATTGAAAAGTACCCTCTCACTTGAGTCATATGAGCATCACCCAAATAACCATAAACATCAAGAATATGATTCTTCACAAGAATTCTGCAACATAGAAGAGTTTTTTTGCCTATCGATGCATTGTATAATTGCTAGTTCTATTTAAGCACCGTTGTCCGCACATAGTTTCCGATAGATATTGGTGAAAATTGTTTAGTATAATTTTATAATAAGTCACGTCTTCCTGTGTGATAAATTAAAATCAATAACTCTAGAATAAAAACTCGTTGTAAAGATTTTGCACATTACACATACTTACGTAATGCATTATTAGCGTATTATATTTATGTAAATTCTTCCTGTATGATTAGATGCGAATGTTTACAAAACCATATCTGCTGATTTACATAAAATTATGTGAAGTAATCGTAACACGTGAGATATTTGCGAGAATGAGTCAGAAGCAAAACATGTGTATTTACGAGAACCACACGCATTTTTGCGTGCATGTGAGCAATCGTTTTGCATTTGTTGTCATAACTTTTATACTGAAACATAATATTGCTTTGAACGGAGAGGAACTGATTTAATCAATTTTCGATGCAACAATTTAAACTTAAAAACTGTAACAGAAAACGTCTTAAAGGGCTGAGCAATGCCGATAAAATAATTACTGGTCCATTAAAATTGTTTAAATAATATGTTTAGTATTGCAAAATAACTGGAGAGTAATTATTGGTTTTCGAACTCACTACTCCCTCTTGTTCCTAGGTTAAAATTAAAACCTTTCCAACTAAACTTGGAATTATGTTGGACCATCATTTTTTTCCACCTGTCTCATTCATTACTGGAACGGAACCATTTCCTACTTTTGATTATTTTTCAACTTCCAAATTTATTTTGCATAGAGTACGTTTGAAACTGGATTAAAACAAGTAGTAGAAATAAAATATTAAAATTAATTGGCATAATTGGTAATTTTTCAGAATTGGAAAATATGTCGGTTCAAGTTTTATAACGTTATGCATTTTAACGTTAACAAATATTATTCTTAATTAGCGCCATTTAATAAAGTTTTATATTTATTGGGAATTAATATTAATTTTATCATCACATATATGTAATCTGATTGAATTTGTCATGAAAAATGTGTGTTCTGATCCTGCATGCAGTGCCCTAATCGGCAAGAAGCTACTTACATGTTATTAAATATATGAAACTGAAACGTAAACAATCAGTTAATTGTCATCCATATATTTACCAAAATTAATTTTGTCACGTGCAGTTTCACATTAAGTTTGTAATACAAAATGCAGAGTTAACCAAATAGTAGCTAATTTATTTCCACATTATGTTTCTGCTTAATTGTTGTTAATGTGGCCAATGATGCATTGAAGGATTTAACTAATTAATGCACATCACTTAATGAAATATGACACTGATAATTAGATTATTGTTAACGTCCTGTAATTATCGTAAGCGGCTCGCCACGTATAACTTATACACATCGATTATCTTCCAGTCTGTTTACCATGTTTAGTAGGGGTTTAGGATTTATCCATTACTTAATTTAACTTGTTGGAGCATTTTTCTCAAATTCGTCACCACTGCATTTTAATTTCTAATTTCAATTTAAAAATGCGGATACAAATATGATTTAAATAGCTTTCAAACCACTTCTAATAGTTGTATTCTATCTTTCTTTCAGCTATCTTTCTCCAAATTAATTTAAAAAAACCTTGCTATGTTGATATGTTTTATAAGAAAGATACGTAGTTCTTTCTCTATGTACGAGGTGCTACTCTCAAATATTCGTGGATTTTGATTATTGACTTGTCCTATTTATTCTATATTTTCTTGGTCTTCGGGTAACGAACCGTGTTGTTGAATTGTCGATAGAAAAATTATTTCGAGATTTCGGCGAAGACACATTTCCCATCTAGTTCTAGGGACAATTCAACAACGCTGTCCATTACTCGAAAACCAAGAAAACGAGATTTTAACCGTGACAATTTATGAATGAATATCTTACTTCATGATTAACTATCCCCTAAAATATTACAATGAAATCATGTCATGTCATGTTCGAGTAAGGTCCAAGTGAGCTTATAACCGCTTTTTCTAATGAAACGTAATTTATTGTTAAAACACTGTGTTAAACTCATATAATTTTTTCTTATTTAGATTTTTGATGCACGCTAAAAAATAATTTTATTACCGAATTTGACCCACTGCCATAAACATTTGCTTATGATCATACGAGTCATAAGATATGAGAAAAAGATGACAAAATTGATCTGACTCCTAAAAAATATTATCAACAGCACATGTATAAAACTATGAACGAATGCGAGGGATTGAGCTTGTGGTACTTTTCAACATGATTTATTTATTTAAACTAAATATCCTTATACCGTTAGGTGGCGGATAATAAATTACATATCATTTATTTTCCCTATTCCATAGGTTCCTGTCTTGTGCTAAGCTCCTTGTCTCATACCACTGTATTTCTCGCTTTTTTGTTGCTCATCGTACTTGTTCTTCCCATCTCATTCTAGGTCTTCCTATTCTATTCTCTCCCTGTATTCTGGATTCGTCTTTAGATAATATACTTTCCTTCATTCGGTGGAGGTGCCCTAACCACACAAGTTGTCTCTCTTCAATTACTCTTTTAACCGGTTTGAATCTTCTGTTTGTATTATCTTATCATATAATTTAACTTTTCTTGTAATTCCTTCGATCTTTCTCAGAAATCTCATTTCTATTGTTGTCATTCTACTTTTATTTCTGTCTGTAATCGTCGAAGATTCACCGCCATATAGTAACGAAGGTCCCACTACTTTATTCTATATACGTGCTTTTATTCCTTCAATTTGCTTTTCACCGAAGGATGTGTCTTTCAGTAAATTGTAAATTCTTCATGTCTTTCCTGTTCTCTCTAATCTCTACTTTTACAGTTTTTTCTATGATTGTGCCTAGGTAGTTAAAACTTTTGACTAGTTCTAGTTGTCTTCCATTTGTCCATATTTTGTTTTTTTTTTGTGTTTCTTTCCATTTATCGCCAATATCATGGTTTTTGTTTTGTCCATATCAATTTCCATATTTTTTTTCTTATTAGTTAAGTTCTTATTGGTACGTATTTAAGTTCTGTTATAATTTTTCTTCTGAATCTGCTGCCAAAATCATGTCATCTGAGAATAGTAACTCTTGTAGTACTACTTTTCGTTAGCCACTATCATTTTCTTGCAGCGTTTTACCACAGCATCTAATAAAATTGAGAACAATAGAAGGCTGAGTACACAGCCCTGTTTCAATTTATTTGTATTTCTAATTCTTTTGATTCTTTATTGTGTGCTTTTACTTTATTTGTGTTATCTTTGTAGAGCGGTTTTATCATTTAAGTTATATACCTTTCCATTGCTTTTTACTTTCTTATACATTATGTATAAGTAAGTATAGGAATCATGAAAATTTTCGAACTCGAGATTTCAACGGATATACACGTTTTGAGGTCCCCGGAATCGTTTCTGACTATTTTCGGAATGACGTCTGTGTGTCTGTGCGCGCTCTAGCGTCCAAACGATTATAGCTAGAGCTCTGAAACTTTAAACTTAACAATCGTATGTAGCAAGGAGGAAAACTTCCTATTTTGAACGCAATCTCTCAACCGGAAGTGATGGTTTACTCTTATCATATCTGTTTCCATATCTCGAAAACGGTACACGTTACGAAAAAAAAATATTCTTACATAAATTATAGATATTGATATTTAAAACAACTTTCATTTGAAAAGCTTTTTCGAAAAACGCAGTATAACTGAGTATAAGAAAGTTTCGTGCGGACCACCGCGGATTTTTTTCTAGAGATTTCCAGATGTATTCTCGTCTGACGTTGTTCGTCCTTTTTTTACGAATAAAGCAACGAATATTAGACCTCTACCTCTTTTGAATCCATGTTGTTCCATCTTCTAATGTTAGTTAATATACCCCTTAACCTCTTTTCTAATATCCTTGTTAGTACATTACCAGCGATACTGGTCAGTGTAATTCCCTTGTAGCGCATTCTCTCATGTCTCCGTTTTATACATCGGTAATAATTTCTTTCTTTCTGTCTAAAATTGTTTTAATTTAGAAATAAATCCTTTTTAAAAACAGCCTCACCAACCTTAAGTGGCGCAGTCGAATCCGGTAGAATTACTAAATGATTTATTAGTGTAAATAATATATCGGTTCGTTTCAACGATTTACTGGTAAATAGAACAACAAAAACACAGTGTTGGAGTTAAAATAAAATATTTTAACGAAAAATCGATAAACACACCATCGTCCTGAGGGAACATCAAGATTGGATGAAGTGAACACTAATTTTGCTGTAAGTGCACATGTCTTTTAGAGGTTCAAAAAATCCGTATAAAACATACAATTCAAGTCCTGATTCTGGCTCAAATTCGCCAAATTTTCCATCGCATCGTTCAATATCCCCAATTAATAATACAAGAGTGGCTTTGAATCAAATACATGTTCAAATACCTGTTCTTAAACAATAATATTTAAATATGGTTGACGATTTTCATGTTGAAATGTATATAATCAATCAAAAATCAAGGGAAAAGCCATAACAAATATCTCGTCTTGTATTATTACAAATTGGCTAGAGTTAAAAACTGCTTTAGTAAACACTTATTCAGACAAAAGAGATTGCTTTAGTTTAAATATAGAAATGACAGAATTAAAACAAGCAAATGAAACACATTTCCAATTTTATAGTCGCATTCAACATTTATTAAACTTACGCAAACGTACTAACGCAATATTTTTGCAAATATGCGCTAAGAATATTGTTACGAGGATTGAAAGAACCACTAGGATCCCTTATACGAACAAAAAATCCAGCAGACTTAAATGTTGGCAATCGGCAAAAAATTCGAACAAAATAAATTACCAAATTTTCAGAACAAACCTGTGTTTAAAACTCAACCACTACAAATTACAATGCACGATATTTACAAAAACGAAATGTCGATTATAATCAACAATCGCGTTTTAATCGAAATAATACACCTAATTATAACAAAAACTAAACCACATCAAAACCAATATTTGCCAAAACCCATTCCAATGAGCACTTAAACCAGAAATATCGACCCAATCTGAACCACTAGTTCAAGAACTACATAATATTGATGACGACTCATACGAAATAGTGGATGAAACAAACGAAATTGATGATCAACCTTCCTTTGAATTACCTTAAGAACAAAATGATTTTTTTAGACGAAATAGCCTCGGAATACCGAAATGCGAATGAATGAATAAAACAAATGATCACAGTGAACTACCATACATAATACATAATAATTTAAAATTATTAATAGATACTGGCAGTTCAAAATCTTTCGTAAATCCCAACATAGTGAATAACTATTTTAATGGTTCAATAAAACATGATACATTTCAGATTTTTACAGCACATGATACTTCATTCGAAAAGTATGTAACTTTCATAATTATTTTGATTGTTTGGGACTGGATAATTTAAGAAAATAAAATGCTACGATCAATCTAGAAAAAAATCTATTAATTACATCAAATTGTGAAATAAAATGCAGTATCACAAATTGCATCCATGTACAAATTTTATGGTAGTACAACCACGAACGGAGCAAGTAATAAAAGTGTACAAAATATTAAAGAAAGTGAGATTAATATTCCTTACAAGAAATGAAATGATCAGAAATACCTGAATGCGTTAGAAAAGTAGAAAACTACCAAGCTCTTTATACTATTCTAAACCCAACAGAAAGAGAAATAAGAATTGATGAATGCTTGCCAGATCAACCCTTATTAGCTGAAAATTTTAACGATTACGACTTAAATTTTACTCCAAATTCTAACGTAATAGAATCTAAACAGAGTATCAAAAAATATACGTACTGATCACATGAACGTAGAAGAGAAAACGTCAATTATTAAATTAATTAAAGAACATAAGAATATATTTCATTCAGAAAATAGACAACTTACGTTGTCTATTAAAACATAAAATAAGAACAACGGACGAATTGTCCCTTTACACAAAATCATTGCGGTACACAGACAAGAGGTATAAAATCAAATAAAAAAATGTTAGAACAAAAAAAACATTATTCGTAAATCGCACCGAGGGCTGGAGTTCACCTATTTGGGTAGTTCCAAAAAAAATTGGATGCCTCAGGCAAGCGAAAATGGAGGATAGTTCGATTATCGTAAGTTAAACGAAAAAACTATCGGTGATCGATAACAATTACCTAATATAAATAATTTATTGGACAAGTTAGGCAGATACCAATACATTAGACATGGCCGAGTTGAAATGTCTGAAAATGAATGTACAAAAAACCGCTTTTAACACGGAAAATGGCCACTATGAATATTTGTGTATGACTTTTGGACTCAAGAATACACCGGCGACATTTCAAAGAATTTTAGATAATATTTTACGCGGAATTCAAAATGCAAAATGTCTCGTTAATATGGATGACATTATAATTTTGAGTACCAGCCTTCTAGAACACAAAGCGTTTGAGAGAAATATTTAAAAGACTTATGCCCGGTTTCACAAACGCTAATCGGTCGTTAACAGTTTGTTAACGAATCATCAAAAGTTTGACGATTGATTATCTTGACGAACCGTTAAAAGCAAAATTACCATTGTTTTGGATTTCACAAACAATAACGAGTTTTTAAAGACTTGTTAACTAATTCACCATTTGACAATCGTTTGTGAAACCGGTCATAAAAAATGCAAATTTTTAAATTCAACTTTATAAATCTGGGTTTCTAAGAAAAGATCCCACTTCTTTTCTTAGGACACGTTGTCACTCCCGAAGGTGTAATACCAAATCCCGACAAAATGAAAGCAATTCAGAATTAACCAATTCCAAAATCTACTAAACAAATTAAAGGTTTTCTCGAATTACTTGGTTATTGTAGAAAATTCACCAAGGATTTTGCCAAATTAACAAAATATCAAGAAAGACGCAGTAATAAATATTAAGGACCCCGATTACGTGAAATTTTTTGATTTAGATAAAAAATTATTAATTAATGAGGCGATACTTCAGTATCCGGATTTCTCAAAACCGTTTAATTTAACCACAGACGCAAGTAATTTTGCGATCGGTGCATTTTTATTACGAGGTAAAATTCGAACAGGCCTACCAATAGCTAGTAGAACTCTAAATAATTCATAAATCAATTATTCATTATATACAAAAAAGGTTGTTTAAACAAAAACGCCGATGCTTTTAACAAATGGAATTAAACATTATCAACGAATCACCAACAACTTCCAAAACAATTCTCAATTATATGGATGACTTTATAAAAAATTTGAAACACAAAATACATCAAAGGATAACACAAAAACCACTAATAGTGGAAGCAGAAATAATAATGATGATGATGATGAAACAGTTCATTCAAATCATGAAGATCCTATAATTGACATTCACGCTTATCTCTTTGTTGCACCAAAGATACTCTATATTATCTATGGTGATCTTTCTGTATCTAATCTTGCCCTTGCGTTTTATATCCTCTAGCAATACTTTTTATTTGGCCCTGCACCTTTGTCATTTTCAATGTTATTCTGCTGTCTCTAGGTTTACTTTTCAACTCCTTGGTATTTTTTACCATTTCCTGCATTATTTTTTCCATCACCTTCTTCATCTTCTCAAAAAACTGCTCCATATCTCTCTGCTCTTCCTTCTTTATGTACTCTCGGTTGTGCTGCTATTTCAACTTTTCAGCATTATAATTGAATATAGAGAGCAAATAAGAAAAATTACTGTAATGGACATGTCAGCTTTGGGACAGGGGATAAAATCAAAAGATCTCTCAAGAAGAGTTTTCCACGGAAACAGAAAAACATTTAGCAACAAGGCGATAACAAAGAAGGCAAAAATAAGATGTATGAGACGATTTGACTCATTGTAACATACAGCACAGGTGGTATTGAAAAAGAGTGAACAGAACAGATTACTGGTTCAAGAAAGAAAGATACTGCGGCAGATGTTGGGAGGAGTGAAACTGGTGGTAGGAGAATATAGGACACTAATGGTAAAAATATGAGCAGATGAACTCATATAGAGACATGAAGGATATAATGGGTGGGGTATATATTTAGGAAAAATCTAGATACACTAACATGTGGAGGTGTAGATGAAGACCCAAGAGAAGACTGAAAATGAAATGATGTAGACGAAGGAAATGGTATACAACAGACAAAATTAAAGGGATATTGGGACGAAAATACCAAATGAAGTGCACACAGTGTAAAGGGCATGGGACTAATCCATTAACTATTTATTGGATTCCTACTGTGATAAAAATTACAAAAGTACCTAATATATAATTTAAGTTTTGTACAATTTGTAGCCATTTTTAATTTAAAAATGTATTACAATAAATTCGATATGATTTGATGGATCTCTTCACAGTCAGTCACTATTCAGATTTGTCAGTGATAATATAATCATTTGCTTCAACATTAAGTGTGTGTTATAATTTCCTTATCTTTATCCCCCAACAACAAATAATTGAAGAGAACAGTAATGTGCTTTCGAAACATCACATTTGAAATTTTAGCAATGGCCAATTATCAGTTATGTAAATTATTGTATTGTAATTATTGTTAGAGATTAGTAAAAAAAAAATGTATACTATACTGGTTGTAAATCATTTCACTCTAGTTTTATTTCATACAATATAACTAGACTACTAGTGATATATGCATATAACAAAGGATACAAGATAAATGTACACTATATAAATATATAAAATATATTTCAATGTATAAAAGTACAAAAATAACTTATTTTGAAATGATAATTTTTGGAACAGTTTTCTGTTCAATTTATGATTTAATTTAATCACAAATTGGATAAATCTTATACACTTAAAAATTTTGAATGATATTAAACATTTATAAAATAAAAATAAATATGTGGCACCAGGTATTATATTAATAACGTAATACAAAATAGTAACAAATTTAATCATCGGTAGTAGATACTATCTGTTCTCTCAGAGTGGCTAATTCTTTACGTAGCCGCATATTTTCTTGTACCAACATATCATCACCGAAACACTCTTCGGCATTCATGTCTTCTTTGAATCTATTGAAATTGCTCTCCATTTGTACAAATTCTTTCACAATCGACATCTGCAGATCTAGGAAATGTCTTCTCATTTGTGCCATAATATCCATGAATTCATATTTAAGTTGTTGTTTAAAGTTTTCCATTTCGAGTTTCATTTCTGCTTTCACAGATTCTCTAATCGAATTTTGAAATTCTTTAAAATTACAATTTGCAAACATGGCAGGACTTATTGTCTCTCCAACATTGCCGTGGATTGGTGAAAAAAATGGTGAACATACATTATCTTTGCACACACCTTTTGGTGTCGACATGCTTTTTAACTTCACATGTTCCAATTGTGTATTTACAGGCATTTCAGTCTCATTGTTAAAGTTATCGTCGCTTTGGCATCTAATTTCTACATGTGAAAAATTATCATGTTTTGAAATTTTCTCCATGCGAGGAGACGAACGACTAGAACACTCCAACAAATTGGGTTTGGAATCTAACAACTTTTTGACACCATCGGATATTCCTAGTAAGCTTTCGTGTTTCATGGATTGGTTAGTTATGTTATGCGACATTAATCCCATGGCATCCATAAAAGAATCTCCAACCTCCTCACTTCCGTCTTCCGTCCTCACCTCTGGAATATCTGGTAGAATGTCACCACAAAATTGACCTAATGAGTCAAAAGTTTTTCCTAACATGGTGGTTTCTTTTAGACCATGAAATGAATCACCCGGAAGTTCCAATTTCTCATCTACAAATTTATACTCAAAGCTGTCATCACATGGCTTTTTCTGAAATAATAGTTGTTTAACTTGCGATTGATGAGCTGTAAATGAGTATAGAGGTTCGTTCATATGTCTCGTGTCATAGGTATGTATAACGCCATTGTGCATGGCCACTGCTAGCCCAATGCCGTCTGGACAAAAGTCGATCGACGTAGCAGAATTTTCCATTACTTTCTGCACTATACAAGTATTGGTAGACGTATCAAAAAACGCTAATTTTCGATCTAATCCACATGTGACTATTGTGTTATCTTGGCATGGTGAATACGCCAAGTCAGTTACAGGAGCAGCATGACAGAGGTTGCTGTATCTAAGTTTGCTGGTATGTATGTCCCATTCTGCCACCATTCCTTCTTGACTTCCAGCTATCACAAGATTTCTTCTAATCGGATGACAACGAACATTTGAGACAGTTCGTGAACTTGGAACTTTATATGATGATGACAAGTTATATGTGACACCGTTGTATAACAAAATTTCACCATTTTCACAAGCTGCGATTAAAAACGAATCTTTTGCACAATATTCAACTTTAAATATTGTAGACGGCGCCCTTGGAAAATGCTTTCGCACACTTTTCGATTTAATATCGTACACAAGTACAGCCCCAGTCGTTGTGCCCAAGGCTATATTCCTTTTCGTACTATTTTGAAAGGCAGCACACGTCGGCTGTTGGATTTCTTGTATGGAATGCAAGTGTTTGATATTATCTTTAACACTAATAACTTCTGCAGCTCCTTTATTGGGTACAACGACTAGCCATGATCCATCCTTGCCCCAAGAAATTGATTTTATGTAACCTTGAAAATTTGATTTGTATGTATGTAGTAGATGGCCATTTGGCCACATGTGAATCTTAACATCATCGGATACTGAAGCAATGTACATATCTAAAATAAACAAAAATGTATATTAGCGTATTACAACATAACAAAATACAATAAATTGCAAACAAAATTATGGGGTACACAACTTAATTCGCGACATCTGGTGTCAGACTGTGTAAATATTTGTAACTAGTTGATAAACTAGTGACTTACTGCTGCAGATTGTTTGTTTCTTTTAGAGTTGAAGCCACGTATTCCGCCCGTTTGTTTGGCGGTTCAGAATTGGCCTCTACATTCAAAGATAATACAGACGTGAGTACTTATAAGTTATTAACGATTAATGCACACCTTACATACGTTACAAGTCATAACCGTCAATCCAACGTCAATCACACATTAAACATGATGCCGGGCCTTACACGCTTTTAACCTGTTTATTTAATGACTTGCACGTACCTTATTTAATCGGTGTGGAAACCTTCTTTTAAACGTCAAATATGCCAAATAATGATTAAAAGTAAATTTATTTTGAAAACTACAACTGAATTGACTTATACGAGGCGCCACTGTAGTATAACCTTTCAAACTATTTGACTTGCGATATCTACGGCGCGAAATTTGATATGTGTATGTTTTTCAGAATGATTACCGACGTCCACCTGGCCTTGCTCGCAAATGCACTCGGCGTAACGTTATTCCTGCTGGTGGTGTTATACCATTACATTAATGCTGTTTATACGAAATGAAAATAATATTAATGAATACAATAAGAAAATGTGTCGAAGTTTTTGTGAAATAATGTAATAAAAATTTTTAATATTTACATTTGCTTGTTAATTGAATTGTCGTGTTTTAAAATAAATGATTGTTATATTTAAGTAACAAAATCAATAGCCTTCAAATCAAAATTCCAGATCTAAGTATTTCAAAAAAGGTATTTGTAATATATGACTTAGTTAGACTATCGACCGGCAGAGTGCGCTATTATATGAATTAGCCTATACATATATAGGTGTCCCAGAACTCGCGCCCCAGAGAAAAATGAGAAAACCTCATCAAAATCTGTAGCTTGAACGGTATTCAAAATAAGAACATTTTTATTCGAGAAATCAGAGCGTTGTAAGTAGTGATGGGCATAATCGAGATATTTCAATAATCGATTATTAGTAATCGATATAATTTAATAATCGTCTAATGTTAGTAGTTAAAATTAGTAGTAGTAATAGTACTAATACTATATGAATGCAACGTACCACGTAAACCTTCTAGTGCCACTAACTATAGAACTGCATAACGATTACTATTGTTATCGATAAGAATGTAGCGCAGGGTGCTACGGCAAGACGCCCTAACTGCACCGGCATTTTTGAATGGAGCGTGATAAACAACATTATTTCTATTTTAAAGCTTATTGAAAGCATGACCATTGAATTATCAGGGGAGAAATATCCCACCATGTCTACGATAATTCCATTAATAAAGGGACTCCAGCTAACTTTAAAAAATACGCTTCCAAAAACTGAATGTGAAAAGAAGTTAAAACAATCGTTGATCGAGATTGGTTCTAGCAGATTTGAGTTTCTGGAAACAAACGCAACAGTTCTAAAAGCTTTATTCCTAGACTCTACATTTAAGAAAGTTGATTTTGGAAACGAAGTCTTGTTAGTGAAGAATTAAGAACAATTATAAGTTATTCACAACAAAGTACAGAAACACCAGAAGCTTCGGCTACAACTGCAGACACGCACTCTGACAAAGAGGCAAATCAACTGAGGACATCATTATAGGCCCAATTTGACGATGCAGTTGCAAAAAAGGAAAATGCGGCAATACCCTTAACCACTGCACTTTTAAGCCAAGATATGGAAATGTCTTATCTTTACAGACAACAAAATCCGCTGGAACATTGCAAACATCACGGTAATAATTGGCAGGAACTCTATGAATTGCAAGTTAAATATTTGTCAATTCCTGCTGCGTCAGTGCCTTGAGAACGTGTGTTTTCTAAAGCCGGGAACAAATTTACGTCGGAACAAACTACCGTCTAAAAATTTAGGTCAAATTATATTACTTAACAGCACATTGGAGTTGTTATGAATAGTTTGCACTTTATTCTGTTAATTAATTTGACTAATAAGTTGGTACCTACTTCTTATAAATTTGTTTTTATTAATTTTTATTATTATTGTTTAAAGTTATTATATACTTTACCTTTGTTTTTATTGAGAATTATACTTTTGTTGTTATTTGCTCATATTTTTTATATATTATTGTGGCAGTTTATAAATATTATTGTAAATTCACATCAACATTAACATGATTGTACTTATGTATTCTACCGTGGATTATGTGGAAATGTTGTTAATTTACGGAGATTGTGGACAAAATGCTAGGGCAGCGGCGGGGATGTATGCCCAAAGCTTTCCTAACAGGAATCATCCCAATCACAAAGTGATTCTGAGTGCTATCGCACGAAATATTGAGACAGGCCACATTTTACCAAATAGGAAGGAAACGATGGGGCTCACCGGCTTGCCGGACTGTAAGCACTGTTAAAAACAAATAAGCTATGTAAGCTATGTTGCTATGTTGTTTCTGTTAATATTATGTTATTATACCATTTCTCCTGCTTTTTTTTAAGTTCATGCGTTATAATAAACAAGGTTCTTACTTTAATAATAAATTTATTTACGTTCAGAGATTATTTAATTGTGGTTATTTCCATAACTATAGCAACACAGACAATGGCCCAATGATAATTTGACTTTTGAACCAATATTTTTTGTTTATCGCGATAAAAATTCACTTCCTCTGGTACGCGATTAAAATTTTTTCTTCCTCGTCGAGATTCGGAAGTTCTGATAAAATAGAAATAAATGAAATTGTTAAAACGGCTGTGCCTGCCAATACCGTTAGAATCAAACTGTTTGGTCTGAATTTAAACAATTTTGCAAAGCCCGTTATGAATTAAATGAAGAAACTTCTGTTGCGCAGTTGTCAAACATTTTAAAAGACTGGGCTGTAAACATGAGGAAATTAAACGGGTATAACTACAAGGAATATGCAGTGAAGTCTATTTTGAACATTACAGCCAAAATTACCCAAGAAGATTACTTTACAAAGTATAACAGAATCTTTAATCCTTTCGAAGACATAGAGTTTAAAAGTGCTAGAGATGCACAAAATGTAAAAATAAAGCTGTTACAAAAACAACAAACTAAATGGCGTCAAAGTGCTTCCGCAATGGATAAATCTGAAGTGGAACGAATGGTAGATGACTGTAATGAGAAAACACCTGAACTTGCCTGGAGAGGGGGGCGAAGGCAACAACTGTTTAACAAATTATTTCAAACCAGAAATCATTAATGAGGGAAAATTAATAGGGCGTCTTGAATACAATCCACTATTTACAAAAATATACCAGGGTAGTAACAAAATATTTTCTGATTCCAAGTGGCTAATTCCCAATACCCCAAATCCAAGTAGATGTCCTGTGCGAATTTTTAATAAACTCAAAGAAAAACTGGGGGAAAATGTAACAACAGATAGATTATTTTAACACCAATTCCATTTTGGCAAACTAATCAAGGGAGATGGTAAAAAAAATTACCCAATGGGAAAAACCAAATATCTAAATGGTTCAAGAAGTCCGCCGAAAAAATTGGTTTAGACACCAATAAAAGAAAGATTACTAACCATTCAAGTCGATCAAGTTTTATTTCCCATTTCGCCAAAGCAGGAGTTCGAGAATAATAGCTTATTAAAATAACGTGACATTCGACTTCTTCCTTTATTAAACCGTATCTACAGATCAACGAGGAACACCATAAAGGAATAATAAATAAAATGCGTGAAACTGATCTCACAGCTACTACTTCTGGCACTACATGCAGTGTGACTACAAGCAACATGGCTTCTTCATCGGAGAATACCATTGTAGGGCCCGTGATAAAAGAAAGTTCATCGACATCGCTAATTTTTAATAATGCATTTTTTATAATAGTTTTAATAAATAATAAGATATTGTCGTTGTTTGTTGTTTTTTTTTTTTTTTTGTTTTTTTTTTGTTCTGGAAATAATCTCAACAAATATATCTCGACCTTGTTTTTTCGATCGGATATTTTTTTATTTATCTACTCAAACTTTTTGATAAATTTACTCATTGAATTGGACATTTTTATTCAAAGATTAAAGCCCTCCTGCTGCGCTGCCAGGCTCTAATCAGAACAAAAATGTCCAATTCAAATTCGTAAATTTATCACCAAAAAGTTTTTGTGAAATAAAAAAATATCCGATTAAAAACAAGGTCTTGTTATATTATTAATGACAATTTATGACAATTTATAAACTTAGCAACCGATTAATATCTCCGAATGCGTGAAGCGTGAAATTATCATTTAAGTTTCTATTGTCACCACTAATTTAATTTAAATATATTGGATATGGATTCTTTATTTATGCTAGTTTCATGTTGATTTGTCTTAATACACGTTGATTTTTGCTTTCCCATTACCTTATATTTTTTTAAAAAAAGAATTATTTAAACATCTGCTTACTTCTAATCTAATGGAACATATTATTCATGCCGGTACCTTTTCCATAAACGTATCCACTTTATAAGATGTAAATATATTCAGCCCGAATTAATGTATCATCCCATCAATTATTCAATATTGTAAATTATGTTTATTCTATCGCAATATCCTTTACCAATCTAGTGTATAGCTTACACAAGATGGTCCAACTGGAATTTTTGCAAGCGATATTCTGAGTATTTAATTGAATGAAATTATGACAGTATTATCGTAATTATGCTCATTTTTTATTTTCCTTACGTTATGTATAAGGAAGTTAGTATAGTCAGAGAAATAGAAATACACGTTTTGATCTTCCCTAAGCCTACTCTGATTATTTTCGTAATGAGATTTGGGTATACCGAGGAAGAATATATATATATATATATATATATATATATATATATATATATATATATATATGTGTGTGTGTGTGTGTGTGTGCTTCTTGGTTCTCGGGTTGTGAACCGCGTTGTAGAAATGTTCGGCAGAGTCCCATCTGCCATCTTCAGTTCACCAACATTTCGACAGGTACACTTATAAAGTATCGTACTAATTTTATGTATTTACGACTTTCATACATACGTATCAAAATAGACAGAATTATTATTAGACGCTATAATGTCCACTAAGTTTATATTTTCCGTAAGTAGTGATTGCCTTCTCCACGGATAAACTAATTGCAAATATTTAGATCATTGTGAACTTTGAAGACACAACACCTCCAACATATTTCCCAATTATAACGTTGATAGAGCTTATTCAGTATTTTATGGCAACAACAAATTCTTTCAAAAATGACAGTTAAGCTACAACGCAAAAAAAAATCCTGGTTCTCGGGTAATGAACAGCTTATTTGAATTGTCCCTAAAAGGGTCATGCGAAAGTTTCGGCAAAGTCACATGGTCATCACCCGAGAACCAGGAAATGCAGATTTTGCCCGCGAGTATCTATGAAGCAACGCGCACACACATACAATAATAGCATATGAAGATATTACAGGATGGTGTAGGATATCAGAATGTATTTTTGATTCATTCTATTATTTATTAGAAAAAAAAACACTTGGCGCTTAAGTCACTGCTCAACTTAAATAAATATTAGTTTCAAGAATGACCACGTTCAAGCGATTGAAGCGCGCTGAACTTGATCGTTTATGCGAGTGTTTTGACTGAAACTTCTAACCAAAATTTCCATTAACGTGAGTTGAGCGTGTCTTGATCGACAGCGTCCCTTTAATGCGAAATAGCCTTTACTCTATTTGTCATTTAGATCACCTTTATCCCCACTATAGTTGTGCATTCTTATCAATGCAGAATACTATCAGCGCATCCGAATTAATTTCGTCATACCTGTTCGCATCTTCCTACTGATCACAGTTACGGTTTAAATTAGATATCGAAAATTTAATTAAGTAAAGCCAAAAACTTAGATTAAGAAAGTCAATTTAATTTTTGTATGGCGTTCAAATATTTATTTGTATTTGGATTTTTTGCTATAATTTATGGTAGTGATGACATCAGTAAAGAAGCTGAAGATATTTTATGTCAACTGTCGTGCAAGTATAAGGTAAGCACTTGAATTATGTTTATATACATTAATATATTTTTTACGCGAAATTTTTATTTTAATTTGTTAAATATGATATAAAAAGCTCAGTAGCCGTTGTTATGCGCTAACCCAACTATGATTTTATCAATATAGGACACCAAGGCAACTTGATACAATCGAATTAGTAAATACTACACAGTGACAACAAAATAAGAGTTAATTAAAATAATTAAACCATGCCATGCTGATTTATTAACATTTAATTAATGCTACTTTAAATGTCAAAATCACAAATGACCAAATTTATATAAATACTGATGGAACTTATAATAATCCGTATTAACAGTTCTATAACCATGTCTGTTGGTTTAACAAGTAAGATTCTTCATATTTACGATCTCAAATAAGAGTGAAACAATATTTGTTTAACGATTCATCATGTTGCGATTATGTGCCCTACGACATCGTTAGGTTCTTCTAGGGGTGCCTTACGAACCCGTGGGTCGTAGCGCCTTGTTCCGTGTTCCGCTAATCGAAATGAAGCACTTAATGCAAAATGTGATGTGTAGTTTGTCGGTAAAACATATAGCAGAGGGAATGTAGCCTAACCTACGATGACTCGACGCAAGGCTGGCTCGTCTGTAACGTTACATACATGTTTTAAATACCTGTGATGTTGCCGAGTTGACAATGTTTGTGTAAGGATGGTTGAGCTTATTACTATGTGGTAATCCATATTAATAAGGAAATAAAAACACTGACTACGTTTTTACCACAAAAAAATTATTGTTAGTATTTATTGTTAATATTACTAAAAATATATATTAACAACACACGACTTAAGTTTCGTTTTTAGGGTTAATGACAATGACAATGACAATGACAATTGACAACTTGACAATGACCATAAAAAGTCGTGTGTTGTTAATATATTTTTTTAGTAATACTAACAATTGTGGTAAAAACGTAGTGTTTTTATATATTGGCTTCCCTAATGATTTCACTGCAAATTCCATTGAAGCTTTTTAAAGGACACTACATGGTGGTCCCATTAGCGCAAGTTGAACATTTTTGCTAGGCCCAGTTCGCAAATACCTTAAAAATGAGTAGGATAAATTTTGAAATTTTAAATCAAAACATCTATTCGGCATTGTTCACGGTCTATCAACATTGATAGGTCCCTAATAAACGACTACTACCGAATTGAATCGATAATTTGTTCATAGGATACAAAATAATAGAAATTTACTCAAGTATCTAACACTGAATTAAGTTTTTCATTAAAGGAAAAAATTATGTATAACATTGGATTTATTTTTATTGGCAGGAATGTACTACAAAAGCTCATAATAATATTTTTAAATTAAATGTTACAATAACCCTTCATTACCACTTGAACTTATTTCCTGCATAATACATCTGTATTAGGAATATTTTTTCTGGTATTACATGAGTATAACATTTTCATTTTAAATTAGCCCGTTGTCAGTTACGTTTGTCATACACCTGTCAAATTTAACAGTCAGTTACCAAGGCCGAATTGACGTTGAATAAAATTTCAAAATTTTATTTAAGAAATTTAATCAGTCAACCAAAGATCTGTAACTATAAATTTAAAAACTACATTAATTAATATATGTATATATTGTTATGGATTTAATTTTTATTAAACTGAATTGTTAAATAAAGCACATAAAGTAAACACAAATCTCAAAGTCGAGCGCAAATGTATCTGGATACAAAAGTTTCACTGCCGTGGAAAGAAAACACAAATAAATTTATTTAATGCTTTATTTATTAAATATGAATGCAAGTAATACGAATAAAACTCAATTTATAATTACAAAACTACAACATAAACATTGAGACTCGATATAAAGAATACAATTATTTACTCAGGGATTTATGCAGAACGATACACAAATAAATCGTTCTAAAATATCAGTAGATTCAAGACAAGTACAATAGAACAACTAAACGCGGCAATTCGTAGTATACTGTTATAAACAAATAAATTGAAAATCACTTACTGATTTCTACTTCTGGATTTTCAATTATTATTACATATTTTACTATAATATTTTACGATGTCTTAGTCGCCCCGTCCCAGGTGAACTCTTCGGTCTCGATGTTGAGGAAAGAATGGATGCCGATAGCGAATCCAGCTCGGCTATTTAAACCCTACGTTAGTTCACATTATTTTATTTTAATTAATCTTAATTTTTCCACTTGTTTTAAGTGCCAATTAGCTATTGGTTTTTCGTAAAGATGTTGCCATGGCTTTCTCTCAAAGGTGATTGGTGGTAGCTCTCGTAATAGGACTATTTCGCTTATTTAAAAATACATTTTGCGATTAAATTATATAAATGTAATAAAACCAATTATATCGAGTTTCAATTACAATTAAATTTATGCTCATTATATTATTACACATTCTAAATAAACTTAACTAATTTAATTATGCGACAAACATCCTTATTTGTTCAATTATTTACATAGAATTATCATTCGAAGTAACATTACGATGCTGAATCTCTCTTCGCTGTTCGATCTAAATATTCTATTTTAGTCTCGGCATCGTATTTCGTTGCTATTAAATCTGTTATTCTTTCAACTCGGCATCGTGTTTTATCGCTATTCAATCTATTATTTTAATCAACGCTTTTCTTGTTAATTTATGACCTTTACAATATATATACATAATTATAATTATATTATAATTATTATATATTTCAGAATTTGCGCCAAACGGAATGTTCGTGTGAGCCAAATAATATTATAGGTATGTTATGATATTTATTAAATAACACATTAATATGCCAAATAGTATCGAACAACATACTGCAAGATTATCATCAGAGTTACATAGAATATTCTTCTGTGTGAGGCATTAAATTTATTCATATAGTAAAACCGAATTAGCATTTAATTGGACTATTTGTGTAATCTTTTTAAGCTAAAAATATGTGATTTATATTCTTGAATTCGTTCTCCACAGAAATGGTGAGAGACTCACCGTATATTTTGTGCAAGAGCGACACCATGATCAGTTTTCGTTTTGAGGAATCTACTAAAAATTATACGTACGTAGTAGAGAAAAGAACTAGAGAAACACCTTGGGAATTTAGTTTGCAAGAGGTAAGGTTTATTATTTTTCGTGGACTTTATCCACTTGTACCATAAATAGCTATTATTTATTAAATTTCTATTATGTCTCATGAAAATATTTAATTTAATTATAAATTAGTAGCCTATTTCACTACTATATAATATGTATCGAGAGAAAATTAGAAAAGGCGTATTGGTCGAAATTTTGTTTTGCATTACCTGTAAACACAAAATAAATTGTACATTTAAATTCAACGGCACGTTGATATACGTGTGTGTCGAGAGTATGAATTTGTGGATGAGATGAGAACGAAGTATCAGAAGAACCAAATCCATATCATTACCTACATTTCAATGTATAATTCATGACTGCCACAGACCAATAATGAATTTTATTGAATAAATACTGCATATTTTTCATTGTTTTCATCGCACATGTTGGTAATTTCTGAGCAATAAGAAAAATAGATTATATTTAAAGTTGTAAAACTACTTTATTTTGGACATTTTATGGAAAATATTTATTCCTAAATGTACTTTCAGGTTGAAACTGAATCACCGACGTTTAGTGTGTATGGATTCGAGCGTAATAAGTCGTATAAGATCAGAACGTGGATTATTTTGCCAGACGGTAATTTTTTTTCTACCGTTTCGCAAACCTGGATTAGGATGACTACTGAAGCAGAACTACTACCAGTACGTGAGATAATATTGAACAAGTACATTTACTTCATAGATAGTTGCGCTGCTGTAGTTGAATGGTTGCCGGCATCAGGTAAATTTTCAATAGTCGTTAATTATTTCAGCAATTAAGTATCTTAAGTAAAATCTGAAAAGAAAAGTATTAAAAATTTATGGCTGAGGTAACTTTAGTATTGTTACTACAATTATTTTAATTGTGTTTAACTGTTTAAAAGTTGTATAAATTATATCGAGTATATAGTAGATGTGCCACTTCACCACCTCGATACAACAACAGAATGCCACACAACATCGCCGCAGCTACCCCGCATGACAAAGGTTTACCTGGATAACATGTTCAGAGTTTGATCTCACACCGATCCATCACCACCTTCGCCTCTGGTTAGGGCGGTTGTGGGAGATGACGGAGTCTTTTCTGCTTCTTCGAGGAGCAGAAATTCTTCTTCTCTCAGCCGTGTCATTGGTTGATGGGATGATGTGGTCATCTCAGCCTCACAACCTCTGTCTCCTGATGCTCACAATGAACACCAAGTGTCTCCTTCGTATAACGAATTTAAATATAAGTGGCTTTGTAAGTGGTCATAATTGGCCTAGTGACAGCACTACTTTGTCAACCTTCTCAGAAAGTGCTTACCTGATTAGGGCGGCGCTTTCCTTAGAGAGTTTTCACATGGGGTTCGTCTTATCATAAAGAGTCATCCTTAGTTGTCTCTCCGCCGCCTCTCTGTATGAGATCGTTTCAGGCGTTAGTTTCGATCTCACTTCACTTATACCTGTTGGCACTTTGACATAGGCTCATAGAATGTCGTAGAGCGTCCTCTCTTTTTACCTTCAGGTTGTTCTTTCTCCTCTTTCAGCTGGAAGTTATGGCGTTACGAGTTAGATATAGCCCCAGAAGCAGCCTGCAAGATGAGATGGTTGTGTGTCTGTCTCTATTGCGTAGCTGCCAGGCCAGGTTGGGTTAGATCCTACCTGACACGGGTAGCTATGCATGACAAAAACACGTTGGGTTGGAATTTAGCTCAGAACCTAACGAGGTAGCGTAGAGACCACCACACAAGTCTGATTATACCTCTGGTCGTCAAGGCCCTAACTGTATTCGAGAGGTGCAATTTGCTGTCTCCATGAAAGAGAATTATTGCCTCTTCTATTCTATCAGTTCTCGATAAGGTTGTATGTCCAGATGTCGCTTCACGAGTTTAATTTTTTCTTTTCGTCTGCGAATTGTTATTCAATATATTCAAACCAACGCTACATTGAAATGTCCCTTGGAGGTGAAGGAATATTTCCTGTGGCAGGACAGATATCTCCGCTAGTCTAGTGAATGAATACGATGAGCTCAACTGTCGGGTTGATATTAAGTATTCTGGTTTGGGCTGTTTATAAGTTTGGCAAAATAATTTTACACATATGTTGCTGTGAATGATCTCCTGTCGCTACTCTATACCTTGGTAAAAATTCTTATAATGCCTGTTTGACGGCGTCTTTCTAATTCTAGAATTTTCCCACTACCGCAATTTTTTTCCCCTCATTTTATCATTTTGTGCAGCCAAAGGGTATCTGTTTTGTGCTGTCAGTGGGGTTCTACACCATCTCATGTTTGGTCTTACTTTGGCCAACATTCTGAGATTTGGAACAAACCCAAGCTTTTCATTTGTTGTACTGACGCTCTGTTTCGTGTGTCACCAGGTCTCATATATATAGTTGGTGAGTATATTTGTACAGAATTGTAGTTGTTTCTACAAATCATCGTTCTATTCCCATGTTTGTTAATATCTCCGTATTAATTTGTCGTTATTTCTTTTATTTTCAGACCTCGCTTGCTTCTACTCCTTTGTTGTATTAATGGGCGACGACTATCAGGAACATACTTTGAAAGATGTAAGTCAATGCTGGTGGGAGATTCAGGTAACAAAGCATATGATTTTATTTCCAGACTACTAAACTTTTTAAGGAAACCATACACGATTTGTCATATGACAGTACATACACAGTCGGCATATCTGCAATAGATTTGGACAGAGGCAGCAAAACTCTATTTATTAATTTTAATACTCCAACATGTGCCGATGTACATGCTAACCTATCAATTTGCCGTAAGTTGTGTAACCAGTAGGATATTGTACATTGCTGTTGTACTATTTGAACACTTAAATAATATCCAAATATTGCCTGTGCTGGTCGATCGCTTGTTACGCTATAGTTTATCAAAATATGACAAAAATACAGTTCCCATATTCGCATGATAATATATTAAATAGATTTGAGAAAAATAAAGCAACCATTGAAAATAGTTTTAGAATATACAAATTAAAAAAGATTGATAACGCAAAGACGTAATCGAGCACGGTTGCTCTATTTGGATAGCCTACACAATTAAAAAAATATGTTTCAGCACCAAACCAACCAGAAAATGTGACCGTTACTGAAATAAAGATCGATCAATCAGCTGAATACTCAGACTTCGACTTTAAAGTGGCGTGGTATAAACCTGAATTAAAACCAGATCTGTATTCAATAGAATTTCTTGACATGTCTTCAGCCAATTCCAAACAAGAAGTCAATGTATCTGGTGCATGCGAAATTTTATTCGCTTTAGAATAAATACTAATTGGACTTTATTTCAGGAGAATACATTTGTTTACCTTAAGAATATTAAAGTGCATCAGTATTACATAATAGGCATTCGTGCGTATTCCACGGGAGGATGGAGTAGAGCTTATGAATATGCAGGAGAAATAAATATAACTGAGCACTACATACATTACAAGTATAAAATAACCGTAATTGGATTCGGCTTAGTCATGGCAGTTTTGATGGTTTGCAGTTGTCTGGGGTTGCTAGCATTTAAGTACCACCAGAGAGATAACAGAGAAATGGCGAAAACAACGAATCAGGAATTTCTGGTACCATCATGTATTACTTATGGAGCTCTTAAAGTCAGCATGAGTTTTCAAACATTCATACCATTCGACACCATAGTGTCATATTGTCTTATTTTTTCCCATTACTGTGCTTTGGAAACGAAAGGCTAAGAAATAATCCAATCACAGATGAAACCAAAAGATTATAATTTAATTTGAATATTTCATTCTTAGGATGTAACTTTTGTGGGGGGATAATATTGTTATTACAGATGTAAGCGTATTTGATAATTATCATGTTTAAGGAATTGCAACAAAGGAATGACATGGTTGATCTAAGTTCCGGTGTGCAGGGGTTCTTCGGAGATAAATGGGAACTGGATTCTAATGCAGTTTCATTGCAACATGAACTTGGAACTGGTGCTTTTGGCATTGTTAAACATGGGTGGCTCACGAAAGCTAATTATATAATGGAAGTTGCTGCAAAGATTCCAAAAAGTAAGTCAATGAAATGGCTTTACCTTTTGACCAAGAATGACATAACACACATTTGACCGCCGTTTCACATGTAGTTCATACAGCTCATAGCTTAATACTGTCTGAGTCAACATGTGAAGCATACACTTGGTATTTATACAACAGAAAATACGACTTAATTTAAATAGTTATTTATATAATGGCGATAGAATTAATAATTTTATGATTACTTTGCGAATCATTTCATACCGACATTTCACCCACCATTTCAACATACATCATCAAAGTTGGAAACGGTTACCTTATAGATAATAAAGTTGACAATTTAAATAGTTAATTTATATTATGTTGTTCATATCGGGTATACAAAAAATAATAATTTAAAATATGTGTTCGAGAAAATGTGTTGATTAAAAATTAATCATAACAACAAAATTTAAAAAAATAAAATGATGCATGCATCTTTAGCACTTGAGCCATTACTAACAAATCATTGATAGTACAAGATCAAACATATATACAAAATTTGATAAATTCATTCTTGTCAAAAATAAAAATAACTGATTTAAAAGAAATTATGTTCTCTGTGCATAGATAAAAAAATACCGTTTATAGACCTGCCCTTTATGCTGATGTTATATTCTTGTTACTTTCTTGGTGTCTTTCATTTATGGAAAATAATAACATGTGTAACAAATAATAAATAATAAAATATTTAATGGAAAATTGAAATGACAATGAATGAAACCAACTAAATATGCTACTAAAAAGAATCGTAATGAAATCCTATAGCAATATAGGATTATATATAACCACTGTAAGAAACCGATATTTCCAAGATAAACCTATTCCTATGCGATGACATTGCTTTTCCAATTAACTAGAATAAGAAAAATAAAAATGTTTCGTAATTTCTTAGGCAATGCAAATAGGGAAGAACTTCATCAGTTTGAGCAGGAACTTGAAATTATGAAATGCGTTGATAGTCATCCGCACATCGTATCGCTTCTAGGCTGCTGTATTAAAAAGGATCTTGGACCCCTCCTGGTTGTAGAATATTGTGCAAAAGGTGACCTGCAGAAGTTCCTCAGAGGGGCATATGAAAAAATTATGAACAAGTAATAGTAATGGTAAACGTACAAAAAAGTCAGGCTAATTAATATGTTCCAGTACAAGTAAGGTTCATGGGTATGGTGATTTGATGGCCATTAATAGTCAAAGTGAAATTGAAACAAAATTTGTAAATGAACTGTATGATAAGCACCAAGCAGATGAGGCTCAACTTAATTCAAAAGATTTACTATCTTTTGCTAGACAAATTGCTATGGGTATGGTAAGTAAAACAAGTATTGTACAATTTTATGTATGACTAAAGAGTGTTTGAGTTTCCATTTTTGTAGGAATATCTTGCGAGTGTGAAGGTGATACACCGTGACTTGGCAGCCAGGAATGTTCTGGTTTGTGACGGCAAAATGGTAAAAGTATCAGACTTTGGTTTGAGTCGTGATGTGTATGTAGACAATGTATATCAGAAAACTGCAGTGGGAAAATTGCCAATAAAGTGGATGGCAATTGAATCGCTCACACATCAACGCTACACGTCTCAAAGCGATGTATGGTCATTTGGAATTTTGTTATGGGAAATAGTGACTTTAGGTGCAAATCCATATCCAGACATACCGATTGAATCTCTCTTTAACAAATTGAAAACCGGATATCGCATGGAATGTCCTGCTAATTGTTCGAAAGAAATGTAAGTCAACGCTTTGATATATTTAGTGGCAAAAAAAATTACAGCAAGGGCCAAGAGTGTTAGGATGTGCTATTTAAGTGGTTTATTCAATATAGAAGAGGAATTCAAATCTTATCTGGAATTATCATCATGGTCTGAATGTGGAAATAATTGCCATGTTATGCTCTGAGTCCATTAATAAAAGTTGAATTAATAATTGCATCACTGCCATATTATAATTAAATGTGCTTCATACATAAATGAAATTACTGAAGTAGGTAGTTTAATTTAACTGCAACTACATCACTTTCATCACAGATACACAATTTAATTTATTGTTCTAGATATAATATAATGCTAAGTTGTTGGAAACCAGCACCAAAGGACAGACCGACATTTTCCAAAATAAAGAATTCTTTGGAAAAACTTCTTGAAAACGAAACAGAATACCTACATTTAGATATGTTTGGAAGTGAAGTCGGTGGCCAGTAGTACATTACCTATGTGCCCAACAGAACGTTATGTGAACCTTATACCAATTAATAGACAAATTCCCTTGTAATTGTTAGTTGCTATAACATTTAGAACAAACAACACTAGCTAAGTAATGTAATATCCATAAGCTACATACTGTGTCGATGAAAGAAGCAACATTTATAGCAAAATGTTTATAATCTACAATGCAATAAATGTAAGTGCAACCTACTATATAATTATTTCGCAGGCTTAATGCCAACTGTATATGTATAAGTCTGGCTGGTATTTGAGATCCAAGAATTTACAATTCATCAAATATAAACCAGATAAGATTGTACATTGCAGGGGAAAAATAAAGAGGGTATTGCATAAATTGTTCCTCAATTATTAATGTGTCTTCAAAATATATATATAGTCAGCCATTGTATGTATACAAACGACACAACAAATAAGAGACTAAAATTAAAAAAATAAAATACAATAAAAAATAAAAGAAAAAATCTCGTGTCTTGCACTGAACTTTCATACATTTAGATAATCTTCAAACACAATGACAAGTACATTTATTGAAACAACTTTTGTAATAAAGGTTATACAAATTTTATTAATATTAACATTTTTTTTTCAATAACTCGTACCATTTTCAAGATATAGATATGGGAAAAGTTGATAATAGTAAACAACCACTTCTGGTTGAAAAATAGGTTTTCTTAAGCGGGCTACTCACACGCCTGTCGCAGGGGCAATCTAGGGTATAAAAGTGGGGATGACCCTTGATTGCCTCCTTAATTGTGATGTGTATAGGCAGGCGGCAGCGGCGCGAGACCATCCTTGGTCGCTAGATTGCCCCTGCCGCCTGCATGGTTGCGCCGTCTGTAGCGCGATCGGGGCAATTTCTCAGTTCGTTGGTAACTGTCTCAACGTGTGTGTTCACCTCAACTTATAACCGAACACTGAACGGCAGGCATGTGTGTAGAGACACGACTCGAATTGCCCCTGCCGCCGTGCGCCTTAGATTGCCCCTGTGGCAGACGTGTGAGTAGCTTTACTCTGTATATACAAATCTTAAGTTTAAATTCTCATAATTTTAGCCAGTTTTCAACTGGTTTAGCCATTATTTCTAAAATTATGTATATAGGAAAGAAGAGTTGAAGATATTTCCATTGCCCTGTAAAATAATTCTCAAAAAATTTCTAACAATTAGACATCATTTTGAACAAGTTTGTAGAAAAGGTGAGTCCAAAACAGCCTAATATTTAGAAGACAAAAAAATGTCACTATTACACCTCGACAACCATTTAGCATGCAACAAGCAGCACTATTTGAAAAATCACCTGATCAAGGGTAATTTTCATTATAACAAATGAGAATAAATCTCAAAACGAAAAGAATTAACAACGACAATTTAGTTTTATAATTTATTAATTTCATAAATGAAATTACAAAATATAACATGAGGAAATCATAGTTAACGAAAAACTCACAATCACATATCTATATAAACAAGCGTATTTGTTTATTGTATATTTAAGGGATCATTTCATACTTAACTTATAGATATTAAAATACAAATACTTTACATTTTTTACATAAATACACTTACTAGATATAAATTATGTAGTTAGAACTAAATACATTATTAATAATATTTTTAAAAGAGAGGAATGTGTATTTACACTTACAAATAGTTGTATGCAAGACAAAAAATAATATTATTGCATCTGAATATGCCTGTCAAAGATCATCTGAACGAATCAATGGATCTTCTCTATCGACAGGAGGTGGAGCCGTCGACAATTTATTTGTAGTCGGTGCTTGTGTTAAATACCCTGCCGTTGCTGGAGCGCCTATTAGAAACAATGATATTGAGTTAATCATTCTTACTTAATCGACAAAAACCATACCTGTCAAATAACCAATTGCTGAACCACTAGTAATGAAAAGATCGTGTTTTTGATCTTTGTAGTCGGCCCAAATAGTGCTTTTTTCCAATATTGCATTAACTTTATCACCATATGTTAGGCTTCGGCTCATGGACTTTAGTGCCTTCACAATTTGAGCCTTTGTCATGGCAGGATTCTCTAATTCCAGTTTACCATCAAGTAGTTCTAATAGGAACTGTACAAATTCAACATCCAAGGCTTGCTTAACTAACTGTTCTTGATTTACTGAGAACAGGCGATTTAGAGCTTCGCATGCGACACCAACCATGTCCTTTCGTACTTGCATCGCTTGTTTCAGTGGATGCATACAATCACTTTGTGCGATTGTTGTAATGCATACCTACAATTATTATTTACAAGGATTTAATGGAGAGATAATACATTATGTTTTAATAAAAAGTAAGGTTTTAGTAGTTGTGGTGTGCAGGAAAAACAGGAATAAAACCAGGAAAATGACAAAATTATTAGTAAATAGTTTTTTAGACGTTGCCAACAACAACGATATTGCACTATAAAATGAATAATACATCCCATAAGTGATATTTATTTTGTGTTTATTGGTTAAACCAATTTACTATATGTAGAAAATAATCTTGAAAACAGTTACTTGCATTAGATTATTATGTGGTCAACTACATCACGATGATAAAACTTTTGTATACAATTATATTGACCTCGACTGTCCCAACATAAATTATTCAAAGCAGTAGTTCACGCCCGGTAGAGGTTAATCAGTACCTTTTTTAAAAATATAATTAGAGAATTATTAAAAAAATGCATGAGTGTTTACATAACAACAATTTCACAGAGTGCACTCCTTACTTAAATATACCATTTTGATTACTTACGCTACTATTTGAAAGCGCATGAAGAATTTGTATTGACGATTTCGGAACAGAAATTTGCCTAATGTTGTTTCCCATTTGGCGACAAAGTCGTGGTATATGGCCCATGGCCGGAATTAAATCCATAAGGGCTGGTTGTGCATGTAATAAAGCACATAAAGCTGTTGTTGCCATTTCCAATAAGTTCACCTGCATAAATGTAATACCTATATAAATATGATTAGTTTTGGAATTATACATGTAAAGAATATGAATAAAACTCTAACGAATTAATTAATGATGAACAAAGCAGCAGAATTGCGACCCAAGTCAGTGATCACATCCTTAAATTGTAACAAAATTTTATAATTGGAGAATATGAATTCACGAACATGATTGATAAATAATTGTCACATCGGATTTTACTTGTTTGCTGTTGACACTACAGCATAGGAGAGCTGGGTACTTTTAGAAGTCAGTAATTATAGAGCATGTCAGACGCCAATGCATGTATACAACAAGCATCACTGGTGTTTTATTTCAAATCAACAGTGAAATATTAATATTGTCATTAATAACTTACATTAGGTTTTTCTTTTGCCATCAGTGTTAAGCAAGTTTCCATTAGTTCAGACAGGAATTCTTTCGGTTTACGCAGTGTCCATGCTGGATTTGATATGAAAATTCTAAGGTACACGCCTCCAACGACAACCTCGTTAGGTGTGGCTACATTTGTCAGCCCATTCATATCTGGGGGTTTCCAAACTGCTTGCGGATTTTGCATTTGGAGAGATTCATGCCTGCAATTAAATTTAATTGAGTATTATTATAAATAGAGTTAGTTCATGGAATATACATAAATTTTACGAAACACTTAAAAAAATATATTTGTTATGTAAACATATAATTGATGGCTTTTCACAATTAAATTATCATTAGGTACTTACTCTCGACGAAGTTTAGAAACCACACTGCAAACTCGATCCTTTGCTTCTTGATCCCATATAAGTTCTGGATGTTCATGTGCAGACTCAAACATGTTCACAGAACTCTGGGGGCTATCGCGCATGGCGTCAGCAAAAATAGGTGGCAAGAAGGCTCCAACAGTTAGCCGAACTTTCGGCCCAACCAATTTATCTGAACTCATACGGGCAATTAATTCAGCACATGTTTCCCTGATTTGAGGGTTCGTAGAATTGCAATACAGATCCAACAAGTATATTACAGCACCTTTGCTCAGGGCTTCCTTGACAATCTTTGTCGTTGACATTAAGGCATATAAAATGTCTAGGGTTTGGTGTTGACAATTTTGAATCGTGTACAAAAATAACAGCAAATAGCCCAAAACTTTGCTATCTGCAATGTCATTGACACATTCATTGTTCCTTGTAATTATCGCTATCACATTTATTGCTGCTGTTTGAATAGGAATATGAGTTACATTCAGTAGTTGGAATAGCAAGGTGAAGTGGCCTACACATTGAATTTCAACACCAGAATTATTCTTCATTACATTTGCTAAGGCTTCCAATGCCATTGGTGTGTTTTTAAGACGATCTTCTATTGTTACAGATAAAGCTACATTTACTAAATCCCGTAAATGTTCATATTGATCACTTAAGAATTTCAATAAATCTGTGGTGAACAGTTTCGGATTCTAAAACAAAAATTATTGCATTGAGTATTATTACATTGAAGATGCAGAAATCTCACAATGGAATTGCAGATAGTGCATTATGGTAGATATTAGTATATATACACTTGCAATATAAAAATGATGTTTCAATAAACAAATTAGCATGTGTCACAATCACATCTTGTGATGAACGTGAAAGTGTTTCATTGGATAATAAACTTACCTCTATAGCATAAGTAGGTTGTTGATTATAAATACGAATAAATATTTGGCCAATTTTAAGTTCGCCTTTATGTGCAGAATATTTAAACTTTGTATCAACGGTCAAATCCGATGATTCTCGTGATTGTCGCTGTGTTTCTAAGAAATCTATAAATTCTGCTCGAGTGCCATTATCCCAAATCAAATATGGAGTTTCTGAATTGCTGTTTAATGTTTTTAAAATCTGCAGAAATCATTGATAATTAATAAATTGGATCCTAGATTCAGATGAAAACTTTATTCGTATTTTAAAGTATGTAAATATTATTATAAAATTGGAAGCAAAAATATTAATTAAGTTGAAAACATTATCACCTTTTGTGGTTTGTCTTCACTCAGTTGATTTGCTAAATATGGTGTAAGAAGTATTTCCAAAATATTATGTGTGACAGGGTTATGAGGTGTCTCATCCTCTCCTTGAAGGTAGCCCCCAAGACGAGCACATGCTCTAACAGCTTCTTTCGCTAAGCGATTGCTCACTTCCTGCTGGTTAGCATCTTCTGATCTTTCTACACCACCTTCATCAAGTGTAAAGTCATAGTTAAACAAAAACAGAAGCAGATGCCAAAGTGCACCAGATTTTAGTAGTTGCATCTGCAGGGTGGAATCAACAGCAAGAGCGCTTACACACTGAGTAGCTATGTAACATAATTTAGTTAAACTCTAAAACAGAATTTAAGTAGTTTTGTGAGGTTTTTATTCCCAAAGAGAATACCTTAAAGTACAGTATTCTACAAAGATCGCGAACAAGGTCTGGTAAGTCAATCATTTTTTCCCTGCAAGCGGTAAATTGTGCTGCAACACTGTAACACCGTGTGATATGCTGGCAAACCTGAACACAAGTTTCATTTGGTTTGGATGAGTTGTTTAAGACGTTCACACAACGGGTATAAGCTTCCAATAAAATCTAAAGAAGATTGAAATATTTGTAAATTATAACGAATAGACACAAAAATACCTCTAAACCATTTTCTCTTCTCAATTCCTCTGCATTAAGAGCTGAGCACTGCACTGTGTGATAAGCTAGTTCACTTGCTGCAGACAATAACGGATCTGTTTTTGAGAACAGCTGGTCGTCTGCAGTTTCAATTTGTATTGTTTTTATTAATTGAGGATACCCTGCATATTTATAAGGTTGCAGATCTGAAACGTAAATCCTCTTGAGAAATTAATAACGTCAAAGATAAATGCTATTAATGAAATAATAAATTATACAAACCATCAGAATATCGACCAAACAAAATACTTTGCGTTTGCAGAACAAGAACAATATTATGAGGATTAGGACCATCAGCATTCCAACTACTACGACTGCATAGAAATTCATAAGCCTGATTTACTTGCTCAAATCGTTCCTGTGAATATTCAACACATTTCAACCACAATTTTAAATAATATATACACCGCTTACCCGTCCATCGGGGTTTTTATCAGGATGAAATTGCTGCGCTAATCTGTAATAGGCTTTTCTTATAGTTGCTTCGTCTTGTTTATTTCCATCAAGCCCAAGACTTTTATAGGCTTCATCAACAGTCATTAATGGTGGTTTTTTCTCAACTTCTGTTTTCCAAGCTTCTAATACATCTTTCAATAACTTAACCTATATAAAACAAATTTTTATATATTTACGCAGCAAATGATGTGACATGTTATTATATATAGTTCTTAATAAAGATAATAATAATAATAATAATTTAATAATTTATAAAGACGATAAACATATCACCAACATAATATTATGAAATAGATGTAGGCAATGAAGTTTCATTCCTATGCAAAAACAACTAATGTATGTCCTCAGGTTATCAAATATTGTATTAAAAAATAAGTATCAAGAAAATCTAAGCTTACGGGATCAGGAATTGGCCAATCTGGGAACTTGGTTTTATCGCAAAGATGTCGAAGATAAAATATGTTGCAGAACAATTCCCTCTCCAGTTGTGGGTAACGAATTGCTGGAATCGCAATATAAAGATAACGAGCCATCGTGTGGCTTCGTAATCTTGGTGAGAAATCGGCGATATGAGCTGCAATTTTCTCAATCAACATACGCCTGAAATAAGAAAATTATTTTTGTTACATTTCAGTATCCACCATCAATAATCAAACCTCATTTCAGTATTCCATATAGCTTCAGGTGTGTCAAACTCGCCTAGAAAGATTTGGGCAAATTTTTCAGCACCATGATTCTCTAAGTAGTTAACCATAGCATCTGGCAATAACTGGCCTAATATACTCCGTTGCATGATATCAGAGGTTGGTAACTAAATGGAGTTTAAAACAATTTACAATGCAGCCCAAATACGAAAAAAAACACTCACATCGTCTGCCTTAAATGCTTGCTTCATGTGGGTTAGCTTTAAAAACCTTGCGACTGGTAACACATTGCTCCCCGTGTACATAAGTATGAAGTAGAAGACACCAGTTAGATATAACTTTGACATCTCTTGATTATCTCTCATTACTTCAGTCAGTAAAGTTGCCACTTTCTCAACCAAAACTGGATCAAATGTTAACAACAATTGAACTATATGAGATAAGCACGTTATGTCCGAAAGAAGTCTTTTAACTTTGGGTAAAGGTCTTACAATTGCATCGTCCTGATCCCTATAATTATAAATTTTCACGCTTGCTAAACTTGTTATTATGGTACCAACGTGACAATGTTAGTTTACCTGCTTGGAAAATATTCGCACATCTTTATGAGTATATTAAGAATTTGGGTGGCAAGTTCACTTTCATTAAATACAGGATTTCCACGTGCCACTAGAGTCCACTTTAACTGTGGTAATTGTACCAATGTTCTCCAGCCATCTAAGCCCATTGCCCAACATCGCGTTTTCAAAGTTATCACAGCCTTTTTATAAAGTTCTTTCATCTACAATGAAAATGTGTTATAATAGACAAAAATCAAGAACTTTATAATATACTAAAAATATGGAGAAAATGTTTCTGTGGGGTGGGAAACAATGGAGAAAGTTTTGCCTGTTTTATGAGTGGGTATATATTTCCTAGAAGTGGAAATTTAAACTGTTTATGAAAGATAGAAACGATACAATATTTCTACTAGATAATTTTAATGAATCAAGCTCTACAATGTAAGAAACAGTAAAACTATAGACAAATGAACCTTACCTAGTTTTTGTAATGAAACTCAGGCTCATTTTATTTCTGAATGCTAACACTGAGATCAAAATACACTTGTTACATTTTTGTGTATTTTTTATTGTTCAGTTTGACTGTAATGCTGTACAATACTACTAAAAATTGTATTACTGGTATTATACCCTTGACTAGTTGCTTTCATTTACTCATAGAGAATAAGTATCCAGTCACAAGAGAAATATTTAGAGATAAAAAGCTAATAGGTCGTGGTATAGGTAGTAGTTGATAAGTTACAATATTAATATTTATTTTAGATTGTATAGGAAATAATGGCCATGTTCAGTGAATGCATGTGTTTAATGATTTCGTAACTATTGGAAGCCAATCAAACATCCATTGATTAGATGGTTTCCAAAATCATTCAACGCTTCGCTTGACACTACATTGTGAATGAAACCACTTGTTCAAATTCAACTATTTTAAGCCAAATGATATCTCAAATTGTAAACAATATAAAACACGATTATTTTGAAATTGATTATCTTTGGCCAATTTATCATTGTTGAATTTTTTACATATTAAAAAAAAATATATATAACCTCATGAAAACCAATAGGACCTTTTCTCCCAGCATCTTCACTGTTATAATACCATTCTTTTTCTTTCACAATATGCATGTCAGGACTGGCCTCAATTACATTGGTTTGCGTTGGTATCACTGCTCTGGATGTATGTAAATGTGCCAGTGTCAACAGGTCTACTAAGGTACGTATGCCGTTACAGTCTAATACATCACGGACGTTTCTTCGATGAAGAATTAATTTATTCAGGAAAACTATAATACGGTCACGTTCCAATTTATCTACACACTAAAATTTTGCAATATTAAATTGGAATATGAAAGCTTCCAACATCGATTACCCTTTCCAACATCCCCATAATATACTTGGTATCACTGAATGGACCTATGTCCTCATAATATCGCCCATAAACTATCGACATTGCTTGAATACACATGCACTTCATCTCGACTTTATTTGTCAGTAGATATCTGTGATAAAGGTCATTGAAGAACTCATACCTGCAAAAAACGATTGATCTTTTGGTTTTTCAAATTTATAACACTAACATACATTGTTGTAGAATCTATGATTTGCCAGCTAAAAATGAGTTAATGGAAAGATACCAAGCGATATTAGGAAATGATGTTAAAAACTTTATTTGTGTATACAAAATATTGATAAAGTGAAATTTTTTTAACTTAGTTTGGCATGAAAAGAAATTTCTAAAGAATTAAATGTCCACTACTTACGATCTACGTATTGGCGAATCATCTCTATCGTCCATTTCAAGTAGCAGTCTTAGATAATAATCACCAATCTTCACCTCATCGGCCAAACATTGATAAGTTAATTCGAATTCCTGATGATTCCATGCTACAAGGGCGGATCCCGAAAGCTCTTTATCTGAAGCAAATGCTCTGATTTCGTTCTCTAAGGCACTTCTTAATTCTTCTCTCGTCTTAAAAAAAAACATAAGTTAAGTTGCATTGTGTAATTATTATCATACTTTGTGATTCCATATCAAATTGGGCAAAGCGTGATCTTGGCTGAACTTCCAATAAAAATATGACCAATTTGCTTCAGCCTTAACTCTCTCCCTTCTTCTCCTCAACACAATCGGCCTTTCTTTAACTTTTTCCTTACGTTCTACAACCAACCCTACCCGAGCGCCCCAATGCTGCATGGCTAAGTTTGTGTAATGTTCGACCCTTTTTTCAAACACGCGAAACTGCCTTTCAACTGTGGCCCAATTAGGACCACGTCTATTCTTATTGGAATGGTCTTGAGCAATCTTCAAATTGTCTCGGTGATTGAGAAGTTCTTGCTCAACAGCAGACTCAGGAACTTTATCTTGAGAATCTAGGAATGTTATAAGACCAGTCGGCTAAAATAATTAACAAATTAAATTTAATTCCAAACTTGGTTGGAAATCAAACCATGATCCTTTTAAGTAAACCCATTGCAGTTGGATTGCCAGTCACCCACAATCCAACTAGATGACGTGAGAGCTGTCTATGCGTTAACAGCCTTCCATCTGAGCCTTGTGTATATAAAGCAGCAAGAAGATGACAAGGAAGTGCTCCTTCAGCAAGAGCTAAACATTGCATGCGTGCGGCAACTTCAGCTTCACCTTCTTCTATAAGAGCTCTCATCACGAGACCAGCTCCTTTTACCACAGCCATTGAAGGATGCTGGGAAATAAATGTTTATGTAGTCAGATGTCGATTTTAAAATGCAATAAAGTAGGAAAAAATAAGAAGAGACTGCTTAACGGATCTGAAATAATGCAGCAGCGTTAAGCGCGGTCTTAAAACTTCCCTTAAACTTTCAAATAACTTTTCGTATTTGTGAAAAGAATTAACTAAATATTGAGGCTTCTAATTAGTCGAATTAAGCTAGAACAGTGTTTACTAAATTACAAACTAAACACTTTAGTTTAAATATCCAATCAAAAAGATTACACTCACTTGAAATAGTCTGAACAAGTAACGGCCTCTATCAGCAACCATTTCCAATAACGTGTCAAAATGTTTACCATCAGTTGTCTCACTGTATGGTACACAAAGTGCAAAAGTAAGAAAATCTAACATTGCTGATACCACCAGAGCTCCTGTTCCTAGCGTCTGCAAATCCATTATGAATAAAATAAAAATTCAACATAAAAAACTACATAAACATACAACATATGTAGTCCACATAGTTAGCAAATTCTCTAGAAATCTATTCGTTTGCAATAATGAAGATTTGTTTAGTTGTTCTTGCCTGAGGTCGTAGTCGTCGTGCATTGGATGCATGAGAGCACATATCATATCAATTGCTGCATGTGACACACCATAATCATCACGACGCAGGGCGGAAACGACTTTCAAACCTATTGCTTCACGAAATCTAAAAACAAATATTTTAATGCCGCCAACATTAATTTTTAATTCAGTACCCTGGTAATGATATAAAAGCTGCATAACCCACTTTACTTGCAACCAATCTTCTTAGAGCTTGGAACTGTGCTTCCAATTCTACAGCAGTAATGGTCTTTTGTTCGCCCTCTTTTTGCACTAAAGATTGAAGTGCTCCCATTATTAATTTGTCTTTGTTTTCAGAAAAGATACCCTGGAAACATTAAAGAATGCTCTTGATATTGATATAAAAATTTCTTGCTAGATGTTATTTCAAAATAAACACTTACTTCTTGAGTTACACTATATAAAAGTCCACTGTAAGGTACGTTTGCATTGAACCTTCTAACACATTCAGAAAAGGAATGCCTAGGTGGAGTATTTTGTAAAAATTTAACATGAATAGTTTCTACTTCCTCCTCAATGGGTAAATGAAGAGGTCCCAAACGTAAACCCCTTTCCGTAGGCACCATAAGTACGTGGACATTTATATTTCCAGAGGCTCTAACACCATCTAACAGAGAAGCTAGAAGGGCATCTCTGAAATAAATTAGATGGAAGGTTTAAAGCTAAACTATGGCAAGTAGGGTAAGTAGCTACCTGTCTGTTGCAGTATAAGAGCGCACTTGACCGTTAATATATTCAACACTGAATAATTGGGGATTATCGTTATTGCGGACCAGCGCAAAAATATCACTCAACGGTCTCAATGTGCAAATACTGTAAGTTTGAGGATCCCTTTCTAGCAAACATGTTTCTGAAAGACAAAGAGTTCTTCTGACTGGTTCAGAATGTCTAGCTTTGTGTATTTTGTGTACTGAAAAGTCCGAAACCGACGTTACATGTTCATCGTCACTGTAATTTACCCCTTTTATCATTAACAAACATCACTTTAATCGTACCAAACATACCAAAATTTGCCAAACCTCTCTCGTTGAAAATCTTCCAAAGTTATAGGAGTACTGAGGACTTTGATACTAATACCCAAATTAGCAGTAGCACTGTCTAATATTTTTTGTCTGATTTCATCAACATTGCTTGCTTGAAATAAATGAAGTCGTCCAAAACCACCGGAGACAACCACAAACCCACCTGCAATTGAAGCCATTTATTTAGGTGAATATTAAATATTAAATATTTTTGACATAACCTGGGTAATCTGAGATTGTACAAATTCCCTCAAAATCTTTGTAAAAATAGCTGGCCAACACATGGCAGGTTGTAGGGTCTAATTGATCCAATGAATACGGTGTAACTTCTAGAAGTATTGGCAGACGAACATCTGACCAATGATGTTTATAAGCATTGTATCGCTAAAATTTTTTATAAAATACAATACATGTACAAGTATAAACTCCATCATTTATTCATAGATAAATCAACGCATATGAAGGTTAATTGAAAATTTCACATTTGAACTTAAGTACTTGTTTATAGATAATAAGTTTTATCGATATCTATTTTATGACATATATTTATAAATATTACTATTCTTTTAATACATGAATAACCAAGTTGGTGTTTATATTAATGCAAATATTTGGAAAGTTTATGTATATGAGGAATGTGCTAAAATAAAAATTGTTCAACCGGAACTCACCAGTATTTCTTTAGATTTTTCCGCAAAGAGATGCCTAAATTTCAAAGCTTCTGTAAGCAGTTGCGCCCTATGCTCCGATGAAAATTTCATTGTGTCTGTTTTGCGGTCCTTCTTCATTGTAATTTGAAATTCATTGAAGACATTTCCGGTAGTTCTTAAAGGTGTTAAAGATACGAAATCGTTGTACACCCACCTGTTTGTAACTTCAAGTGTTGCGGGATTGTACGTTGTAATACCCATTGTTCCAATGGAAAATATACGTTTATATCTGAAAAATGGTCATTAAATTCACGTACTTGTATACAGATTCTTTTGTACTTACTTTCCTTTCCACGAATGTTTGGTAACGAAGAAGCAGGCCACATCTTGATTATCTTTGATGGGCATCATTTTGCTACACTAAAATGAACAGAAACGCCAAATGTAAATGTCACACAAGAATATGTAGAAAATATTGGGAATTAAATAGTGTTGTACAAATGTATACTTACAAAATACAAACGGTGTTAATATAACATAATACGAAACCAAAAGTTCAAAAAAAATTGTCAAAACTCATTCGTGCCGGCCATATTGATAGGGGGTGTCAGTTGAAAATGTCAAAACAAAGTCGATAAAACAGAGAACTAATAATAATATCAATAGCATGTAAATATAAATAATTATGAAAGTATGTAATAGTATAATAGATGCCAGTTAAATTCGCCTATTTCAAATACCATGCGGGTTAGATAATCAACCAAATTAATATTATACTGACAACAGACAAATGTGTTCCAAATGAATACCTCTATATCAACTTTAGTTTTGAAAATTGTACTTTTACTATTTCTATTTTTAATAAATATTTCATTACTACTCGCCTTGCGCCTATCGAGCAGCCATAAAATTATTTTCAAATTACTAATGCCCTTTGGCTAGTACAACTGCAAATTTGTATATACATCAAAATTTATTTAAGCTTTAGACTACATAGAAGAAACGCAAATAAACAATTTATCTTTCAAACAAGGTGATTTAAATAGAAAAGAAAACAGTAAAATCGGTATACATAAAATATATAAAAAAAGATACCGCGAAAATTAAATCGCAATCTATATAACTGACATTATATAAAATGCATATAAAATGTAACAAAAAAGTGTATTAAACCATACCATCAGTATCCAACACTATGTTGGAATATTAGGATATTAGGAAATGCCATTTATTGATAATATATACATTTCGAATGCGATGTATTCATCATCAATAGTATTTTAATCAAATCATGCAAGCATGAGTGACAAAGAGTGCTGTTACGTAATTACAGTGGTCTATATTGAATTTAGGTCTGAAAGCTGACAGAGAGAAACAGAGAGTGAAACAGCCGGCATTATCTTAATACATTCGTTAAAATTTGCTTTCAATAAAGCTGCCTTTAGTTCCGACGGCTGCGAATTAGTCTGACAGTTTATAGAAAAATTATGACGGTATTGATAAAATGGTTGGCTAAAGTAGATCTTGAATATCATATTTTTTAAATGGCGGGCTGGGTCACCATTGCTTTGGCTGTCAGAAGTAACGAGCCTATACATAGCCTTATATTTTTAGAATCTTGGTACACGTACTGTAAACTAGTATAAGCGTATTTACTTGTATGGATATAGGGTCGGTTTCCGAAATAAATTTTAACAGCCCAATTATCTATCTGCAAAGGAACACAAATAAACAAAGAACAATGAAAAAGTAAACTACTGAACAGGCAAATATAACAAATTAACAACTTTGGAATTTTTCTACTTGTTGGCTTTAGTCTATTAATTTCAGTAGATCCATTTTCTCCGCACAAAATTTATCAATAACAGGTCTAGTTACTACTTTGAAGATGATTTCACCGATTTCTTGTCTATGGGCCAAGCAGGTAAATAATGAATTCCGTTGGAAAGGAATTAACTAAATAGTCTTGGAATGATGTAAAAATTGCAGTATTTCCCATGTGATATCAGCTATCTGCTTAACTATCGCAACATATTTGGCATTTGGATATTTTAAGTTCCCACGGTCTTGGAATAATATAATTTGCATTAATGATCCAGGAATTTCGATAGAAATTAATTTTTCCAAACACATATCACAGTGAATTTTGTCATCTAATCTTTTTATAACGTAACCAGCCAAAAAAGCTACAGAAGCTGAGTAAATGTTGATGTCAGGAACGGTTTCAAGCTGTAGATTTTGAATTTTGTTCAATTGGCAACAATAGTTCCTGTGTACCAATACTGTAGGACTATGGCAATAATCGAAACTCAGGAAAAGCGGAATTGGTCTTAAGACAGGAACTGGATGATCAATAAAATTTCTTAGATCGCCTCCAGAGTGTTTTCTAAATATTCCAACGTTAGAAGGATGATTATCAGTTACCAATCGTAAAACAATGAAGCCACATTCCGTTAAAACATTTAAAATTTGGATAGTTAAAAAAAAAAACGATTGATAAACCCTGCACCACATAACATAGTAATTTGTTTGCCACTTCTTGAACTTCACCAATCATTGTAGATTTTGTGTTAGCTAGGCGAAAATGTGACCTTCTGACCTAATATAATTGATTTTGATGATCACACATCATCGACGATTAATGAGCACACACATTCAACTGGAGCTTGTAAGTTATTTGCTTCAACAAGTAAACGTTGTCTGCACAAGTCGCTGGGTCCATGAGATGTGCAAAGACATCTTAAGAGTGTTGATTTTGAAGGTAGAGAGAGTAGATGATGACGAAAATGTAACTTTTTGGTGATCGAAACCTCCAAACAATACACATACGAACAGATATTTCTGACCAACGAAAGGCGTTAGCTTTTTTTCCATAATTTTGAATTAGATCGGTAATAAATATGGCTTCGTTGTTTCATTGCTCTGCATCTTTAAAAATTTCATAATTTCATAAACAGTGTCTATTGATGCGTGAAGGAGATATCATTGGTATAAGACTGCCATGCACGCAAGCAATAACATTTGGAAAGCCATGCAGTTGCTAAAAAATAAGAACAATAAAAAATAAATACAATAATTGACTGCATAGCAGTAGTTTAGAATCGCAAAGCAATAAGTAGTCGATCAGCAGCAGAAAATGAATTAATCCTCAGTGTCATCGGTGAAATTGTATCTTCAATCAGTGCAATAATGCCTCTCACAGTATTTTTGTAGAAGCGGTATCTACTTCTAAATTCCGCTTCACTGTATATCTCAAAATGATTGCGCCGTTTTCTAAAGCCTGCTCTTACGACATCAAATAACTCTTCGTCTGAGGATGTGCATGAACTGGAGAATTCTTGACGAACCATATGCTCTTCTAACTCTATTTTAGCGTATCAAATAAACGACACACAAACACCAGGAAGTCTCAAAGGCCCTAATCAATTAAATAAATATGTTATGTAGTAAGTATATGTAAGTATGGTTTACTTGTCTTCAAGTTATGACATACGTGGCGCTAGAGATATACTACATCACTGGATTGGTAAATATCTTAGAAGTCGAGAAAATGATCGAAAAATTGCTAGTTATTTTATTTCTTGAGCTCTGTGAAAATACCACACCTAGCGGTTGAGAGTCGCATAATATTGATTGCGCCATCAATAAAAAATACCACTGAATATGACAACTTGACAACCTGTAATAAAACTCCAAGTATTGGTAGCTGTTAATCTACACATTATAATGTATAGGTTGAGCATGACATGACTGACATTTTCAGTCGTAGCATCGTTATATTTTGAAATGGATCTATTGCTTTGTTATTGTAATATTAACAAATACGATATGTTACATTTTTGGTGACAGATAACAAAAAAAAATAATAGATAAGAATAATAAAACAGTGGCACTAATATATGGTTATATACTGAGTGATAAAAGTAAAAGAACACCAAGAAGTAGTCATCCAATTGAACGGATGTTATCATATTATAAGTTGTCAAAATAACTTAACGATCAACATTTGAAACAAAATTAAAGTACAATACAAAAGTTAACATTAATAATGCGCCGCCCCGCCGTGGTGCTCTATGCATTCCATAACACGTCGTAACATGGAGTTTATGAGGTTATCAATTTCATCCTGGGGTATTTCATTCAATGCCAGCTGTATTTGGTGTCGAAGCTCTTCCAGAGTCTGTGGAGGACGAAGTAACTGGCCCAGTCATTTGCTGACAATATCCCAAACATCTTCGATAGGGGATAGGTCACGAGATCTTGGAGGCCAGGGAACAAGGGTGACTTCATCGTCTTCAAAGCAAGTATCGTTGAGCATTCATGGCACCCCTAACGAACGCTCTAACATTTCTTGGCACTACTCTAACCGTTGTCTTTTGTGAGCAGCGGTGAGTGGTAACATGAATTGCGGCCGGTAAGACATGAGCCCTAAAGATCTTACTCGCCTGAAGACGGTTCTAGTGGTTATACCCTTCTGCCTTTTTCTTCAAACCATTGATCCGCAATACAACGGGTGGTTGAAAAACTGTCCCTCACAGCCAGCAGTCTTAAGCGACGGTCTTGACGTGCTGTTGTTTGTTGGGGACGCTCTGAACTAGTGATGGGAATAATCGAGATGCGATACACGAATTAGTCGATTATTAAAATCTCTCGAGATAATCGACTATGCACTCTGAAAATTAGTAGTACTAAATTAGTAGTCGTACGTCGATCACGGAACGTGTGGCAGCGGACCGAGAAGGCCGATATCTCGATATATTTTAACCCCACCACTAAATATTAATAGTAGTTCCAGGTTCGAGATATTTTATTTTAACATTGGACTCGTTCGATTGTGGCAACTAATTAGTCGTATCGCTAAGCGAAGCTTCTCTTTCAATTATTTTTGTACTCTCGACCGATCGTCATTGTCGGATTGAAGAATACAATAATTTAAATAAGTACAATCGTGTTGATGATATTGCGTTAGTAAATAAAACGCTTCAAAATTTATAATAATATTTATAAACTGCCACAATAATATATAAAAAATATGAGCAAATAACAACAAAAGTATAATTCTCAATAAAAACAAAGGTATCTATATAATAAATTAATAACTCTAGATTAAACAATAATAATAAAAATTAATAAAAACAAATTTATAAGAATGTGGTATTAAAGAATATAATTTGATCTAAATTTTTAGACGACAGTTTGTTTCGATGTAAATTTGTAAGTTGCACGGCTTTAGAAAACACACTGTTAGTGGTATTAGAACGTTTATGTTGTACGTTGCATTAATTAGTATTAGTACGACTACTACTAATTTTAACTACTAATATTAGTCGATTATTAAATTATATCGATTACTAATAATCGATTATTGAAATATCTCGATTATGCCCATCACTACTCTGAACGTCTCGCTTGTTGTTCACGTTCTTCCTCAGACCAAACACGATAACAGTTTGCCACAGCTGACACCGTTCTGTTTAAACGGTGTTTAAATTTGTAAGACAAAAAATGAAAACCCCCTTCTCGAAGGGCCACTACTCGACCTCGCTCAAAACCACTGAATTGCCTAAAATTGGGACGCCGACGAATTCTCGGCGTTTTGAACAATACACCGAAAACGTCAAAGTGACAAATCGTCAACTGACCCCCACATATAGCGACAACTTCTTCTTTGGCATAAAAGAAAAAAAATACTGGAACTACTGAGGAAATAGAGATTTTAATTTTAATCAAACTTTACTTTGGTCACACACAACTCATATACAAAATTTGGTTGAAAAATGATAATTTATTCTTGATGTTCTTTTACTTTTGTCATTCAGTATATGGTATTTAAGGACATCGATTTTAAGCGATATTTTATTGTTTGTAAATAACTATATTTTATTTTTGAAATTACTTAAAAGGAATACGTCTGGATGGTAGATTCTCGCTGGTAAATTCTGTTTTTCCTGGTTCTCGAGCATTGAACCTCGTATTTGAATGTCTCTAAAAAACCTCCAAAGTGGAACATAACGAAAGAACAAGTCTTCGTGAAAATAATGATATAATTCCACGGGCTGACAAAGGCAATGCTATAGTTAACACGGTCAATTACGGCAAGAAAATTATTAAGACACAAACCAACACCGACAGATCCCAGAAGGTTCTCCCATCGACGCAGAAACAAAGAAACTTCGTCTACCTACGGAAAAGGGTCAATATGGCATAAATTATATGGCTTACCGAAAATGCATAAATCGGATGTACGACCAATTGTGAGCTCCAGGGGATCGCCACTCCATCAACCAGGAACATATTTAGTGAAACAACTTCAACCATATGCTGAGGAGTCAAAATAGTAGGTCAAAAATGTAAATCATCTAATCGAATTATTAAAAAAAAACATTTAGTTCAACCAGATCAATTCTTAGTAAGTTTCGATGTTTTATCATTTTACCCAACTGCCGATAACGCCATCGAAGTAATTGAACATAAGGATAAACCTGCTAACCACTGAATTAGCCAAACACTGTCTAAAGAACACTTACTTAGCACAAAAGGTACACCATTGTGGTCACGGTCCAGCACCCGTGAACATATAACATTAAGTGGTAAATTTATATAAAATTAATTTTTACATTCAGATAATTAACCTGTATTTATTATGAATAGTCAATTTGTGCACGGAGTGCTGTAAACTGCTTCAAGAACTTAACTAAAAACAATTTTAAGGACATAAGCAAAAAGCTAGGCGTTATAAAAGATTTGCCAAATCATTGAGCTTTTCGTAAATCGTGGAACTTATTTTCGTATACTTATATAATGAGTGAAGGTTGGATTGAAACTGACAAAAGCCGTGTCTTAATTATTTTCCAAACTATTGTTCGAGATGGAAAAGGTTCTTTTTCTCGCTGATGTGTCTATTTAGCGAGACGCTAGCCACGTTTGTGATGTTAAATGTGCAATGTTAAATGCACCGCCAGGCAACACAGAAAACGCAGTTACAATTAGGAGTACAAGTACATCATAATATATTTCTAGTGTACTATATATATTATTTCCAAAACGTTCGGCTGAATTTCATTAAGGAATAACTGGTACGCATTTTTGCTTTTGCTTTTGCGTACAATGTAAATCTAATGGATAGCTTTGTATGCGAGTTATCAAAAAAAAAAAAAACACAATGTTGACCATTACCATCCCGAAAATGGTATAATAGAAATTTGAACGAAGCCTACTCAGCCGCCGACCAATATGAACCTAAAGATATATAGTTAAGGTATTATATTAATGAATATATCGTTCATTTAGCTATATTACTATATAATTAATTTTTGCTTTCATTTTTGTATTCAAATTTAAAAAACATACACTGTTATACTTTATGGAATATCACTATTTTATTTACTATTTTATAGTAACTGCAGTTTCGACAATAGGGACCCCAGTAAATTTAATTTTAAACCAGGTGTAATATTTTAGACAATTATCTGAGATCGTGTGATTGCTTTCGTTTCAATGGTTAGCAAATGTTGAATTAATGTTTTATAATTTAAAGGATATTAGATGTTCTTTAAATCTAACATGGAAACTTCTACCCGTTTGACCTTTACAATCTCTATAGTTTAATTGATAGATGCCGATTTTCTTGAATGGGTCTAATTTATCTTTAGCATGGAAAATTATATTACACCATTTCGTGTATGTTATTTCTAGACACAATATTTCATATTTCGGGATAAATTATTATTCAACCTAGACCATATGGTTCTGGTTCCGTGTTGTCTCTTTGGATAAGGCTCAATGTGTGCTTCTCCTGTGAAGAAGAATTTATTTTTAATGAATAAAACAATTTTAAATATCATTCTTTTCTTCGATAGAAAAATTACCAAAACGCCAAGGGTATTTAATAAACAAAAGCGTTGGTGAATTGTTTCCAAACCACTCTACAATTGATGTGAAATAAAATTTGAACTCAACAGTTCTGTCCAAATATCTTTATCATATGCTATAATGTATTTTATATCTTAACATTACACAAAAAGTTATCTGAAGAATATCTTGGTAGACATGGTATTGGGATTTGTTTAAAGGGAAAATGCCAAAAATTCGAATAGACAACGAGAACAATCAGCCAGGTCGGATTTCAGTAGTAAAGTAACGTGCCTATGTTCGCATCGTGTTCGGTCAAAAAGTTCCCGAAATTCACGCCCCGTTAAAAGAAGCGTGTGGAAAGTTTATTGTGAATCGTAGTTTGGTATGTAGGTGGCACACGAAGTTTCGAGAAGCTAGAATAAGCATCGGAGACGATCCGCGCGCGGCGCGGCCATTTACTGTAACAGCTGACAACCCAAACGTTTCAATCATTGCAACGTTGCTCGACGAAGACTGAAGAATCACAGTTGGTGAAGCTGAGGCGGAGACAGGAATCTCGAAACGGGTACTAGGCAAACGAAGGTGGCTGCGCGGTTGGTACCGCACTTCTTGTCAGCCGAAGAAAAATCAACTATTCGGAAATTACGCACGAATTGTTTACTTGTCATGAAAATGAAGGTACATTCCTCGATCGCATCAGCACTAATGAAAGTTTTAGAACAAACTACAAAAACATTCTGGTGAAAGCTTCAGAATGTCTTGCGCCCAAAAGTCCGTAAAGTGGTGCGTTGATTTTGCAGAATAATGCGCGCCCGCACATAAGTGCACCGATCATTGGACTTCTTGAAAAATACGGCTGGGAACGGATCCGCCAGCCGGCTTATAGTCCTGATGTGAGCCCACCTGACTCCCATCTCTTGCCAAAGCTGAAGAATCCCTTAGAGGGTGCGCTTCCAACGGTGGAAGAGCTTGGAGGGAAAGTGACCCAACAAATTCGAATGATCTATAAGAACGGGACGCTGAACGGAACCCAAGCACTTCCGCTCCGCTAGAAAGGGTACATTGATAAGGGAGGGGATTATATTGAAGGCACTTCTAATCACTTGCATCTTCTTCAATATATATTTTTCGAGTTAGACCCAATTGTGTATTTCTTTTGGGGCAACCGTCGTATATGTGGAATACGAAACACAGGTTTTTCAGTATTCGTCCGGTTACTAGAGAACTGTGTTGATATCTACTTTTGGTATAGGTTAGTGAGAATGTTTGAACATTAGGGCATAATTACGATTGTTGCATTATTGATGAAGAAAATTGAAGGAACTATTGGCAAAATTTTGCATGTTACCCAATGTTTCTACTTCCTTTCTGTATCACAAAAACTTTGATCAAATTATTCATTACAAAGAAACGCAAACCTCTAATAATGGCCACTAACTTTTCAATTAATGTACGAATAAGATGAATCCACCTTTGGATGCTTTCCTCCATAAAGATGGATTTACGTCAGGTCTGGTCTCTTATCAGTGGCGGTCATGTAACCGAATTGCCCAAGCTTAAGAAGCTTTTTGAATTGGAATTGTCGTTTGTGGAGCGCATTATGAGGATTTTACAAATTACTAGATTGGTTGTTTGTATGGTGGCCTTGTCAACGAAGGTCAATACCAAACGATAAAAGGTTTACCAGTAGATTTTGATGTCGTCATTCGTCGCATACAACTTTGTAATTATATGTAAATATTATTTCATATTATTGTAGACGTTTTAATATGATGGAGATACGTTTGCTCAGTCAAGTTTTCGAGCAATCCTAAGATGAATAATCGCAGTTGAAAAGGACCATGCGTAATTTATGGTATGTATAAGTGTTAAAACTTATTTCTGGTTGTCTTTGGTGTACATTCACTGAATAATGAATTAAACTGGGTTGATGTATCACAGGTATCGTTGTCGATTTGCACTATGGTTATATTTACAGCATAAATTAGTGACCGGGATAATGGATTCGGGCGATCTTATTCCTCCTACCATTGTCCCTGTATAAACAAGCTACAGTTTCATGTAAAAATATACTAAAACAACTTTTAAAACAAAGCAATAAAGTTAGTAAATTCCTGGATCTATCAGATGTTGGACGCCTCAATTATTTTCTTCCTATATGCCTACAGTATTTCTAAGGCCGCTATGTATTTAAGATAAATATGTTGGGTGAATGCCATCTATACCTAGCGTAATCTACATATATTTAGTTTTAACATAAGGGATAAAAACAATAGTTTTTTCTATAAAAAGTTTATTTTCTTAAAGTATAATTTAACATCGAATAAAAAAGAAAATAATTTCGTTATTCTTAACATTGGTATAAAGAGGATGGATATAAATCATATTGGGTGAAAATAAAACTATTATTTACAAGAGATTTCATCTGATGTGTTTTATTATGAAGACAGAGATACTATATACAAGGGTGCAATGGAGTGAGAGAGACAGCGACGCGGTGTTTTTGTTTCCGTGTTGCATAGCTGCTGGATGTTCACCTGGAATAAAGAAGAACATCAACTAGTAATTCAATGTAATCCAACCAATGTTATCTTAAATAGAAACCCAGTTTGATTTAGCGAGAAACAAGACAAAAATAAAGGCGAAACATGCTGCCATATTTTATAGCATCATAAAATTAGCGGACATGTATTTTAAATTAATTTTAAATAACTACCATAGAGTAGAGTAGAAGCAATAAGATCAATAAAAATAGCAGAAGAACTAAATGGTGGAACGAGGAGGTACAAATTAACTGGAAATGAGCTAGCGAGGAAGACATAACATAAAATGTGACAACACCAAAAGGATGATATTACTAAGCAATGCGAGCTGAAGATGGCAGAAGAAGGAGCAAAAATGAAAATCTGAGACGAGTTCTGGAATTACAATTAGAAACAAACATAAGGGAAGAAAAGAAAACGGATACGGAACATAAGGAATGACAAGAATCAGTTGAAAACAGACGAATGGACAGAATTCTTCGAGAAAAGTTCATAGAAGAACAGAGGAGAAAAGAAATACCACAAAGGAAAGACATGACGTGTAAAAAAAAAGAAGTTACGTGAATAGGTATAACGGTATAGTCGTTGAATAAAACACTTTTAGCAATATTAAAGTTTATTCCGACACCTTTTTTTTGCAAAAAGGTGTTTCGAAAACCCTTGTCAAGCAATAAACATTAATATGACAAATAAACGACTGACTGCTCATGATACAAGATAAGTACCATTTTAAGTGATTTACAGTCGAGAATTTGTACAATAATTATATATAAGGAAGGAATAAAAGACCTTACAACGAGAATCATCATTTACATCAATTACATTAGAATGGTGGAGAGGGGACTAAGGAACTAGTTACAAGAAAAGTTAGAGGAACAAGCAACATTAAGGAATGTAATGGAAAAAAAGAATATTAGCACGTTAAGGCAGAGGAAGTATGGACGACCTTAAAGAAAAAAGGGGTGCCAGATAAAATAGTAAAAGTAATATCAGAAGCTTATTTAGAACGGTAGTAAGAATTTGGGGCAGAATCAAGCAAATGTAAAATGGAAGAAGGCCTGAAGCAACATGCTGGAAATAAAAGGAAAAGAATATCTAGGGTCGACAATAACAACTGACGGGAAAATAGATCTGGTGGCAAGACGTAAATACAATAAAAAATCACGAATGATATAGAACCCGGTAAATAAAACAATTGTTCGAACAAGGGCGATGCATAAGCACACACACAAGATAATAATATTACCAATGATATTGAAAGGAAGAAAAACTTGGGCAGCGGAAAATAAGCAAGAATTACGGCAATGGAAATGAAAGTTAGGAGGAACGTACTTGGAGTGAACATGGATATAAAGTGAAATAAATGGATTATCGGACTGAATATTGGAGCAGGACAAAATAACATGAAAATTGGTATATAAAGAGTTAGTACAGCGTATGGGAGAGGAGAGAATGGCACAAAGACTACGAAGGAAATTGGAGGACAGGTAAATAGGAAAAATCGATAGAAATTAAGGAGATTGCACTGAGTAAAGAGGAGTGGAAAATTTGCATGAAAACCTCGAATTGGGCGCCGTAAATTGGTAAAAGGAAAAGAAGAGAGGAAGCAATTACAAGAAAGTGACCATCAAAAATGGTGACAATACTACTCAATTTAGTCATTTATAATGTCTTCACCGATCATAAACATGACAAAGTAAGTTCACACCCCACAGTGACGAAAGCGTGTGCATTAATCATGGTCACAATATGCATCTATATCAATCAAGAACAAAATAAATATCGAATGTGCATAAAACTGGTGTTTTATTAGTGAATTATGCATCTTTGCTTTTGTATTTCTATATAAATTGTGGTTGACAGCAACAAAGTGCAAAATACAATTGCAAATTATTTAAGTCATCTGTTTCGTAATAGATGTAGTGTATACGATTGTCCTTACCATTAATAACATGTACGTTAACACTAGTGGGTTCAGCGATTGTGGGAACACACGAGTAGTTTCCTGAATCCGCCAGTGTGGCACTTGAAATGTGCAGTCGGGATGTGAGGCCATCTGTCCAATAATTCTGAAACAAACGGCAAGTAGATATTTATGTTATTACTAACGTCAGCGTATATGCAAATTGCTGCACATGTATATGAATGCACGTTATATACGGACTGTAAGTTGCAATTTAGTGTAGTTCTATTTTTTTCGCAGAAATAAGTCATGAAGTGAATTTATGCAAGGCAACTGCATGCAAGATGTTCCGCTTAAAATGAATGGCCTGGTGGCTTTTGCCGCGCCATTTATTTCAGCTTTGCGATCTCGGAAATGCAGGTTTGTGTTTCATTCACTTGGTTCGGTGTTTTACGATGAATATCAAAGGGATTTGGTCGATGTAGCAGTAACGTCAAAGTATAATCGATGGAAATGCAGGAAAAAGCAATTCTTCAATGTGATGAAATGTTTAACGTGTCTGCTTCTCACATTCGGCGACTTACGCGACAAAAAATTTCCATGATCCTCACTTAATTTTGATATACAAGTAATTTATCTACAACCATGAGATACATACCTGAATTGTAATTCTTTTGGAATTGTCAATGTCTTCAGGGCGTGGTGAAATATCCAAAACATCTGAGCCACGGTACCAAAAAACGGTACCCAAATCATGGGGTCCTTGCTTGATTATGCATGTCAGGGTCACTGAACTACCAGCTTTTACGTGGAGATCGCTTGGCCCCAAAATGCGTGCCTTAGCCTCTGAAATCAAAATTAACGACGTATTTACACATTTGGGACATTTAGAATATATACATAGGTTCATAAATATTTATTCACATTGATTTTAAAATTAATAAAGAGGGGAGCATTATTTTTGACACTGTAATTTTACTCCATAGAATTTTAGTTCGTCCATTATGTAACAGGTTGAGAAGAAGCATGCCTCCACTATTTTCATTCGCAATTAAGTAAAACATAATCCCATTACAATATTTAACGGCAGAAAGTTTCGGCATAATTAAGTCATAACAGCACCCAATGTGTTGGACTCAAATAAACCTCTATCATAACATTATCCAGAGATATGTAACCGATCTTAATTAAAAGTTTTGTTAACCATAGCCAATTATATTAAATGACTCCCAACATGTTTGTGGATATTTAATAGGCCATTCATGAGTGTTGACGTGCATCAAGTTTGGTAGAGGCGCCAACAGCTATTAATCAGATTAGAATCATTTTTATATTTTAGGTAAATATTTCAAACGAAGACTGTAATTTAAATTACATTTTGCTTGTAAATTGTGAAACGGTCACATTATGGGATTTTTCTATTATATATAGGTATTAAAATTGATGTGCATATATATTAGCCTTCTCTATCAAGAATTATTTATGAAAATGAATAAGTAGAATTATGTTTTACTCGTGCCAATAATATAATTTAAATTTAATTTAATTTTCAAATTCAAGAAAATTTGTACTTTTATTTGACATCGGATGTAAAGAATACTAAAGTTATAAAATCTACCCGGAGCTTTTACACAAATTTTGGTAAGTCGTTCTGCCAAGGTCACTTCATGTGGAATGGATTTTAAACGTCAATGTTTGGAACTTTCAAACAAACGATGATTTATAAGACAAATGAGCTTTGCTTTTTCTTGAACCCATCTAACAGATCAGACTATCTTTTTCCTTGGATACGAGCACGTAGGATGAGTTTTGGCCGTCTTTATTAGTAAAAATATTCATGTTCTTACACATCAAACTAATTGAATGCTGTTATTTCTCTCAAGCGCCATTGGGAAGACTAATGCCCGGTTTCACAAACGATTGTCAAATGGTGAATTAGTTAACGACTCGCATTGCTTGTGAAATCCAAAACAATGGTAATTTTTCTTTTAACGGTTCGTCAAGGTAATGAATCGTCAAATATTTGACGATTGAATAAAGACTCAATAACTAATCGTCAAACTTTTGACGATTCGTTAACAAGCTGTTAACGGCCGATTAGCGTTTGTGAAACCGGGCATAAGACTAATTTAGTAATAAATAAATATGCAATTAAAAAATATTTTATTTATTGTATAATTAGTGCCACGCTTTGGCTATTCTGTCAAATTACTTTTATTTTAATCAATCAAGAAAATTATAATTTATTTAATGCATATTTATCGACACACAGTTTCTTATTCCTATAAAATTATGTCGATGTTTTCAACAGAATTATTTATAAATTTTCTGTTGGAAACATAGTAGGTACTATGTAGCGTAATTTAAGTTGCTACATTTTTTAAGAAGTTCCTTTCGTTACGGTATTCGTACCGTTAGATTAAAATTAAAAATTACCTAAATATTAAGCAAGTGCAATATTTTATTAATAATAATATTTTTATATATTTATCATTCGTTGCGTAACAGCTGTTTTATAAGTGAAATTGTTTAGCGTCGTCCATTCCAATAATATGACTAATTGGTTAATTTATGTCCACAAGGTATACTTGTGTAATAGTCGCATAGATAAAGTTAATTGTTACTATTTCTAAATCATTGTTATGTCTCATCATAACCTACACGCAATTTGCGTGGAAAGCATCATGTCTATTACTACATAGGAAGATTTCGCTGAATAGATGGTTCCAAAAATTTAGTGTCAATGAGTGATCAAATTGAATGACGTGCACTACTAAGTACTCGTCGTACTGTTTGCCAAAATTTCATTTTAACCAACGACTAAAAATTTAAATGATGCTTCCTAGAATCTTAAAGTTCCATTTACATTCCCACGTAGTTTAGCAACTTGGTGGTTGGTTTAGATTTTTTCATATATTTATTATTTATTTATTATTATTAAGCTAAAACATGTCCTTAAGAATCTGTAGATATTTTAATAAGTTTGAATCGACGATGATTCTATATACTGGATGGATTAATCCTTCTTATTATCCTTGTATACTATGAATTTGGTCAGAATCTAATTACGTTTGATTTCATCATTCATATTCTCAAATTGGATTATCTCTCATCTATTTGATTTCACGATTCATTAACCGCCTACATTCATTTTCATTTATTGTTCTTTTTGTTTGGCTCTTCAACATTTATGATTTTCTTCTCCATTATTATAGGTCGACGTCCGACTATATAATAAGACAGGAGACGGGGTGCGAGAGATTAGCGGTAGAGATGGGGAGGAGAATGCTCAGGTATGAGTTGGAATTTAGTGGGGGAGGGAGGAGTGGTTGGGGAAAAAGGTACTAGAGGAATTAGACAAGAGGGAGAGGACGGGAGGAAAGTTATCAGGGTAGGAAGTAGCGAGGATAAGGCTTTATGAGAAGGCTGGGCTATCGATAACAGAGGTGGAAAGGAGGTAATGTAAGGGAGGCAATGTTCGATGGGAGGTACAGAGAGGTATTTGGGTGAAGGTAAAACAGCGGATGAAGAAAAGGTAATAGCGAGGTATAGATGCGGGAACGAGAACAAGGCAAATAAATATTGGATGGGGGAAGAATACAAAAGATGTGAAGCATGCGGGAAGGGAAGGGATGAATTGAAGCATTGGTGGGAGGAGTGCGAATAAATTGGGTGGAGCAAGGAGGAGGAGCGGGAGGTTAGGGATTGGAGGAAGGCATTGGGAGAGAATGGGGAGGGGGTACATATATTAGGGGAGTTAAAAAGGAGGAGGGAGGAGGGTAGAAAAAGGGGGGTAGTTGAGTGACAAAATTGACATGTTATAGGAAAGGTGAGCAGTCGAGGGCTAGAGAGGGAGGTACCGGACAAAACTAAGAGAAGGTGGAGGAGATGTACTGGAGGGGAGAGAACGAGGAGTGGAGAATAAAAATAAAAAGACACGAAGTAACATTAGGGACCGAAATGCCAAATAAAGGTTTTTTTAATACAGTGTCGCTAGTTCCTCTCGTTACACTATTCATCGGCCGTATTGCTTTGTAGATTCTTAATTTAACATTTTTGATATATTTGCTTCTTCCCTTCGCTTTTTCTTCCAACCTTAATATTACTATCATTTCTTCTTTATTTACTACGTAGTCTAGTAATATGTTTCAGTACATTTTTTTATCTTTATTTTTCTTTTAATTTGGCATAACAGTGTCTGGATATGGTGTATGCATCTTTGTGAAAGATAAACTTGAAATAGAACAAGTCGACGATGTGAACGGAACTGAGAAAGAATTTGAAATCGCTATCGTAAAATAGAAATGGAACAAAAAAACTATATTTATAAACTGCATATATAGATCATCCAATAGTAACATCACAATATTTGACATATTGGAACTCGTATTGTCTAAACAAGTCATTGAAGACGGTTATGAAATTATCACCTGCGGTCATCTTAATATTGCTTTGCTAAAAGACGGTGCGGCTCAAAGAAAGCTGGTTGACAACTTAATCGAGTATAATTTGGTTAGTAAAATATGGGTCCTAACGAGAATGACGTCAGTAACGCTATCCAGTATTGACGTTTTCTTCACAAACATGAGTGAGTTCCAAGTTGAGGTTATTGACAACTATTTATCGGACCATACTCACCAGATCGCCGAGTTAACATTATTGAAGAAAGCTGAGGCACAGTGTAATAAACAGAGATGACTCGAAATATGATATGCGTAAATTCTACATGTTAGTAGAGAGTGATCTTCGTGATGAGGAGTGGGATAAAGGCAATGCAAATGTAGATACGTTGTATACGGCATTAGAAAGGATACTTATAAAGAAATTCAATGAAGCATTCCCGCTGGTTGCGAAGAAAACTAATAACGGTGTACATAATAAAAAGAAATGGATTTCCTTGAAAATGCACAACATGTCCAAAATGTTGGTCGAAATGGTGGTGATAAACAAACGTAAGTTTTATAAGAAACTTGTAAAAAATGCCAAGAAAACTCATAATGACGAAAGAATCATACAGTCCACAAACATTAGCAGAACATGTTGGAACATAATTAACGAGGAAAGGAACAATTACAGTCCAAATGAGATTATAATCACCGATTTGTTAAACAAGTGTTTTGCAGATTTTCACACCGATTGCACGACACCACAAACACAAAAACATCATGCACCAATTAACAGCATATACCATAAATCAGCAGGGTAACACATAAATGTCGCATGCTTTCGATTCGGTTGATTACTCATTGTTACTTGATAAAACTGTATAGGAAAGGCATAAGGGGAAATACGTTCAGACCTCACCGGAAGGACAAAATGTGTGTGGGTAAACAATATGCTATCCGACATTTTGGAAATAAACAGGGGTGTGCCTCGGGGTTTTTGGACCACTCCTGTTCATCATAATGATTGAAGATCTACTGCTTATATGCCCAGACGTTGCAAAATCACTGTACGCAGATAACAGCAGAATGTCAATAGTTGAAAGTACCACAAACAAGTTGATCATCATGGCTCAAAACGCTATAAGTGAACTCCAAATATGGTGTACTAACAATGGCATCACCCTCAACGTCAGTAAAACCCAAATGTTACAGTTCTATTCAATTAACCATAACACAGATCTACACTAATTAGGGCCAATCATGAATTGATGTACAATCGGATACTGTAGAATTCATTGGATTCACATTGGATAATAAATTGACATGTTAGTGACCTTAATAAAGAAACTCAGTGCGGTCACATTCTTAATTAGAAGTATCAGTATCAGTTTTAGTGCTCGAAAATATATATTTTGCTCTGGTCCAATCCCATCTTGCCTACGGATTAATCTTCTGGGGTAGTAAGATCATTTAAGAAACTATGTTTTGAGTTCTTTATGAATTTTTATACTATAGAGGAATATCTGAGGTAATGTATTTATGAATCTACATTTTGTCAGATAAAATTGCTTCATTCAGTGAATTGCATGTATGCTACTTGCATATGACTAGTCTATTAATGTTAAATGCCATGCATTTACATTTTATAGATGCTAATTACTATCTATCTATCTATCATCTTTTTTGATACTGGATTTATTACCGTCCTTCATTCTTCCTGCATCTACTCTCCTTTCCACGTTCTTCATATTAGTTTTAAAATTGTCCTTTCAATTCCTTGTTTTATTTACGGAATTCCGCTGTCATTTTATCATATTCTGCACATTCTTGCTTCTTTAATTTGCTTTCGCTACTTCCATCCACTAGCTTCTTATGTAGTTTTATAGTTCTTGCGTAACTATTCATGTCTTTTCCTTTTTCTGTATTGTGCCATGTATTTTTCTCTTCTATATTGTTATTTGCTTGCTCTGTATTATTTTTTATTACTTTCTGATTGATATTATTTTTTTAGTTTCTAATGTTCTACTTCTAGTTCTTTTTCTATGTATTAATTCTTGTGATAGTTATTTGTATTACCTACCTAGTCTTATAAATATGATACATTTTGCCGTTATTTGTTGGTGTTGAAATATGACAATGTTGTACATTGACAAATATCTATTTTACTTGAAAGTTCTAATTTAGTTAGTTCATTTGACATCTAGTAACATGTTTGATGTGTGTAATATTAAAAAAAAACAGTCCGGCCCATGTTTAGCGACTGACTAATTAAACCAAAATTTGTTTGGCCGGAAGCAGCCCATTAAGTCCATTGCTATTTGATTATCACTTTAGTATAAAACCAACTAACACTGTGATGTAAAGTGATTTCCTGGTAAGCCGTCCATTTGCAGTCCTAAAAGCGTTTGTTGCATGTCGGCCTAAAAATTGTATTATATCAAGCGTCGGGGTACACAACAAAAGCGGTGATTTCGAATAATTGAAGCGTGCATTTGCAAACTCAATAAAATACATGTGTTATTGAGCTTTATCAATTTAACTTCAACAATACGTTTGCAATAAAACCGCATTTTTTTGCATTCGGTAGACCAATGAAAACTGCTCTTTATTTACGACATTTCCATTTTCGCAATTCGCCATTACAACCGGAATATTCATAAATAGGTTTCTATTCATGCGTCGATATTCGTTTAGAATTCTGCCCGACTGGGATGCATAATAATATATGTGCGTGTAAATGTCAAACATTATACGCGAATAACCGAGTAGATAAACTGGTCCTTTGATTTCGTCATAAATTATGGTAATATTAAAGCTCATTAAACATTAATCTAAATATGTTAAATATTCTATGAATGTATTTTATAAAGAATAATTAAATGTAGAAAATATAAACATTTGAGAACTTAAAATATGCATTATAACTATGAAAGTGACATATATCTGGCATTATCTTTATCTTACATTTATTTTCATAAATTGATTACTTATTATTGTACGTTTTATTTTATGACAAAAACTCAATCTTTTTCCATGGTTTCTGGTGTTGTGACTTTGGCCATCAGAAGAGTCGATCATAAACATGGGTGGATACACTAGAGGACAATAATTTCTTCTGATCTGCTTGCTACATTGAGTATTTTATTGTAATATTGCTTTTAAGTTTCTGTTAAATTGACTTTATTACGTCAATTTAACAGAAACTTAAAAGCAATATTACAATAAAATACTCAATGTAGCAAGCAGGTCAGAAGAAATTATGGTCCTCTAGTGTATAATTGCCTCTTATTTTTCAAGACAGGACTCACTTCTGGCATTCAATGGGTCTTCTAGTTAGGGGAATAAAGGGAACTTGCTATCTAATCTGCAACTTAATAAAGTTTATAGTTTGGCTAACATCTCCACTATAAAATCTTCATTACTTCTACTTGATAAGCGGCTTGCATTTGAATACTGCACAATTGATAACACTAGTTTATAAATAATAATTTGCTGCATTGTTTTCTGACTTATCCCTAGGAATGCGTCCGATTTAAATTCATTGTTTTAAGGCGGACGGCAACAGTGTGTGCTAGAAGTGATCAAGTGTGCTAAGTGTTACAAAATGTTTAAAAGATCGTTTAAATTAGCTTCTGATCGTTTTTGATATGTTTGTGGACATTTTATATTTGCAAAGAAAGGACCAATCACAGAAGCACTAAGTTTTGCAGTAACTAATCAAGAGAAAAAATGGGTGCCACACGTTTTTTGTGAAAGTTGCAGAATAACTCTAATACGATGGGTGTCATCAGAAAAAGTATTTCTTCAATTTGGGATTCCAGTATTATGTATTCAGGTTTTAATTCCAAAAACAAAGATAAAATATTATACCCCTATATTCAGTATGTCACAAAGCCGATTCCACATTCAGAAAGTCTAGCACATCCTGTTTATCCAGGTATGTCAAGTAGTCAAAATAACGAGGAGCAAGATGTTACTGACGAAGATTCTGTTGACAATTTCAGTATGGAAGGCAATGACAAACCGCATTTAATTAACCAAAGTGAATTAAACGATCTGGTACGAGACTTACAGTTGTCTAGATCGAAAGCAGAGCTTCTTGCCTCCCGATCGATCAACAGTGGAACCTACTCAGACCAAGTATACAAGTAACATATTACAGGAAAAGGAGTAAGTTACAGTGACTTTTTTATTTAAAAGGGTGAGTTTTGCGTCTGCCATGATATTCCAGGACTTTCCAATGCTATGAATCAAGAGTATGACCTAAACAAATGGCGGTTATTCATAGATTCGTCCAAATATAGGTTAAAAGCTGTATTGCTTCGCAATGGTAATAGAAAACGATCTTTACCAATTGGCCATGCTGTAAACAGTAAAGAGACTTACGAAATGATGTCTACACTACTTAAATTGATAAAATATGAACAGTATAACTGGAAAATATGTGGAGATCTAAAAGAGGTTGGATTGTTATTGGGTTTACAGTGTGGATATACTAAATATGCTTGATTTTTGTGTTTGTGGGACAGTCGGGCTAGAGAACATCATTACATAAGAAAAGTATGGCCTGCTCGGAATGAATCTATTCCAGGACAAATGAATGTAAAAGAAACAACTTTAGTAGATCCACAAAACATAATTTTGCCCCCATTACATATTAAATTGGGCCTCATGAAGAAAGCTATGGACAATATTAGTGCTGGTTTCCAATATATATAAAAAAATGTTTCCAAGTAAACCGATAAGTAAACTAATGCAAGATGAAAAATTTTACATTTTGTCTTTGAAGGAAAAAAATGCTTGGACATCGTTTAAAAAGGTTGTCAAAGGATTTTTAGGAAATAAAAAAGATATCATATATCAAGAAATTGTTGCCGAATTATTGCGCAATTATCACCAGGTGGGTGTAAATATGTCTCTGAAAATACATTTCCTTAACTCGCATTTGGACTTCTTTCCTGAAAACTTGGGCAACATGAGTGGTGAACAGGGCGAGCGGTTTCATCAAGATCTGAAGGTTTTCGAAGCTAGGCACAAAGGTTTTTGGGATGAAAATATGTTAGGGGATTACTGCTGGTCTGTTTTAAGAGAAACTGATCCAGAACAGTATAAAAAAACAAAGTAAAATAACTCATTTTTAATTTGTTGTTTGAAAGTTTTAGGAATTATTCATGTGTTGTTATTAATTTAATATATATTAAACGTGACGTGATGGATTTTTTCAATATTTTTTCTGAATTCAGTGCTTTCAAATCTATAAGAAATTATAACTTTCAGCTAAGGTATATAAACCGTGCAAACTAGTGTAATTTATAAATGAAGCCAATATATGTTTATTATAATGCAAACAAGCAAAACAAACAAAACTTAACGTGTGCCGAACTGGACTATCTAATACGTTAACTGATAAATTTCCGACACCCTGTCACGGTCACCGTGGCGGGCGCGATAAGAACGCGATGTCGCGGCGTGAATACGTCCATATAGATTTCTTACATGTGATAGTCACGGCAATTGCGACTGCACGCACCATTTATATCGCGCCCGACCTCAGATTCATGCACAGAATGGTATGCGGTAAACACAATTTGTTTAACATTTTCGATAACTCATATCTTTTTCGAACTATGGAAAAAGTGACCGGAGTAAACCGCGACAGTAGATTGTGATATTGCTTTTTCAAAATAGGACGCTATCTTCCGGGCCATATACAAACATTAGGATTAAAGTGGCATAATAGCTTCAATAGTTTTGGCTCTAGAACGCGCGCGCACATACAAACACATCATCCCAGAAAAATCAGGGTAATAATAATGATTATGTCTTAAATATCAAAAAAAGAAAAACTTACAATTAACAAATTACATACAATTTCAAGGTTAGATTCAGATGAAATCTGCTTAAATCTAATCTTGAATGTCATAAGAACCAAATTCAAAATACAACCAAAACAAACAGTATATCTTATTAAAAAAAATCATTATACTTTGGAACAACAAAAGATTTCATCAGCACACATAAAATTATTTGATCATTAAGAAATATACCTCTTAAGACATATTTAAATCTTTGGTATGATAGTTTTTTCAAATACGGGGAAATTTTATTGTACTTGTAATAAATGTCGAAAGAAAAAGAACGCGTAAACAAATATGGTCGTTCTAAATATGGAGGCGATATTAGACCCCGAAACTTTGTAGTGGTATTATGAACATCAGATCTAAATCTACTGCTGTTACCTCTTTTGAATCACGATTACGTGTTATAATATTATATAATTCCCCACATTTACTATTTATAACTCGCCCGAGTATTTTTGAAAAAGTAGGTAACAAATTAATTGGTCTTAAGTTATTGAAACTAGCAGGACACTTGACTTTCGGGAGAGGTTGAACTACAGCATATTTCCAACAATTGGGAAATGTAGAAGTCTCATTGAAATAGTTTATGATATGAGTAACATAAGGTATTATACAAGGATAACATAGCTTAATCATACTTATGCTGATTTCGTCACTACCTATGGCAGGTGATTTAATATTTAAACTAATATTACAAATTTCACAACAGTCCACCAGATCGACATCAAAATTATTAATTATCTAGAAACATTTGACCATTACAATGTGGTATGCTATTTACAAAAAAAATCATTTATAGCATCCACATCATTTTGATTTCCTGGTATAATTGTTCTTTTTCGATTCATTTTATCAAGATATATGCTCATGGCATGATTTTTTTCCCTTTTGAAGGAGGCCGTCGTAAAACTGCTGCCAGATTTGCAATATTCCAAGTCTTTTGGTAATCCAGATGGCGGTATCTCACCTCAGATTGATTTCTTAATTTTATTAATTTAGAATAAAATAACGCAATTATAGATTTATTAAGGAATGCAATTTGTCATATATATTATCATAATCAAAAATTAATGAGAATGGGAGCATCTGAAGATCCAAATCGCTCATAAGCTGCTAAATGATACGACAAACAACAACAAAATAATATCATGATCTAAAAAATCACAAAGTACTACCTGAACCTGAACTCTCCACCAAATCCTAGTTCGCAGTCAAAAACAGATCAATAAGAGTTGCTATTTTCTTTGTTAGCCGAGTTGGTTCATCAATAAGTTGAATGGAATTTAAACATTTGATGTAGCGCATAAAATAATAGCATTAGAGTCATTAACTTTTAACAAATCAATCAATATTGAATTCATCGCAACAATAGGTATGTTCAGTCGTTTATAATAATAACGACTCTTCATCATTTAAAAAATGTCGCGATCGAATTATGGTGGACTGTAAACTAAGCCAACAATAAATTTCAAATTCTTCTCTAAATACAACTGCTCAATAATATCGCTGAAAGTAACGTATTACTTTTTTCCTATTAAAAATAAAGCAATCAACCATTGAATATTGGAGAATCTATCAAGTTTTCCCTATAGTTTGGCAATACATTTGTGTTTACAAAGTTTTACAAAATGTCCTACAAGTTAGAATTACGAAAAGGAATTTAAAATCTGGTTGGCCAAATGCCCAAATGTGAAATTGTCGCTATTTATACCAAAATATTTCTAAAACAACAATTTACCGCGTCATTAAGGAATGTGAGGAAGGTTTGCCGTGTATGAATGAATTTCATTGAATCTGCAAGAAATAGAAAAGGAGTTTCAACGAGAAGATTAAGTCGAAGATTTCTTCATATTTCCCATATGACAGCCAAGAGGGAAAGTAGCAGAAATAATTAAAAATAGAAAGCGACAAAAATGTCCAAAACACACGGCTGCTCAATTAGAGAGGATTCCCAGGTGCTGTAGATAATTAAGATTAGAACATTTAAGAAACATATTTTACATTATCTAACTCCGAAATAAAAGGAAACGAAGGCTTTTATGCAGACAACATCGAGAACTTTGTTAATGACGTATGGTAAAAGAAAAACGCGCAATTAGAGGACAAGGTACTAGTACGGTGGGTCATTTCGGAAATTGATTTTTCAAAATTTTATGTTGGGCGAGTTAGGGGTAAGTTGTAAATGTAGACATTTATATTCGAAGATGTCTCCCCAAATTAGTGAATTTTATTTAAACGCATCATGTTAATGATGATATTATGTTCTGACCGGATCTGGCATCGTGCCATTATGCTAGAAGAATGCAAGATTGGTTGAGGCAACAAACGATCTCCTGTGTACCTAAAAAAGATACCCCCATGAATGCCCAAAAAAATTTTTACGACGGTGGGTGGGAAGCCAAAAATTAAGAAGAACTACGACGACGAATCTACCAAAAGATTCAAGAATTTAACTCACTTACCGTCCAAAGGCTGATGAGAAGCATTCGCACAAAAATGGGAACCATTGAAACGCGTGGCCCTTTAGCTGCTATGTGACACGTCATATTTTAAGCATAACTGAATCGTTGTCTGTGCTACCAAATTAAATAAAACAATTATAGTTTGAGTAACTATATCTTCCCGAAACTATTGTTATATACGATAATAGGTGTAATATGTCTTTAACGTAAAAACCAACACCTACCTCACGAGTTTGTCTATCTGAAAAAATGAACCCATTAATTTCCAAATAATTACTACTAAATCCTCATTAAGCCGTGTTGCGGAGACAGCAACGATATGTTATTTGCGTCAATGTATGATTCTAATAGCATACATTTTTGAGAATTATGATCTAATATTAATATGCGTCAATTTTAAATTACAATTTACTGCGATGATATATCGCAGTAAATAGTCTTAAATCTTACAGCAGAGTAAATATGCAAATAGTAATAAAACAAATATGAATCCTTTTTTCACAGTAAAAAGTAAACTAAAAAATATCACTGCACTGGACTGTAGTACGTACAAGGTTGATACACTGCGTTCCGATAATTCTGTCTATGTTACCTTTAATTTTGACGAAAATGTTTTTTCATATTATTACATCTTAACCTAGTAATGCGTTCACTATTATCACTAGCCATTTTCGTAAAATATAACCAGATTTATATAATTTAATGCCGTAAGCGACATACACGTCTACTCGGTTCGAGTGTACATATTGAATCCATTCCAAAATATGTATTTCGATTGAAAAATGGAGGTTGAAAATTGTCATGGTTCTTATGCATTAAATAAGAAATTAAAAAGATCTATATTAAGATTCATTAATTTAGTGTTTACATGGATAATTACGTGCACATAAACTCTGCTGAGATATGGTGAATGGGACGATGTGTTGTCTCTTGGGATATCAGAAGATACTTGTTCATCAGGTCGGGTTAAGGTAATTCGGGACGTACCAAATTGCCTAATGGCCTTCAGTGGGCAATTTCATAAATAATCTATTGAGGAATAACGATCTCTCCAGTAGACCGTGAAAGTGACATTATGTTAGCATCATGCAGCTCTTATTAAAAGACTATACAGATTAAGATTACACATATCCTGCATCACGTTGCAATTGCGGTTGAAGTAGTCAGCTAGTCTGTGTGGGTTGCGTTGTACAGAATTTTAAGTTTTTAGAGCATTCAGTTGGTGAAGGCTAAAAGGGGAGATTCCCAGTAAAGTGAAATGGGTATGAAAAGTCATACATTAATATAAAGTAATAAAATAATAATAAAAATATTATCATAGTAAATAAAAAAATCGACAGAAATAAGACAACAAATATACATACATAACTAACAACTGAAGTAGGATTCACCAAACGTATAACATATCTTTGATATTAAATATGTTTATAGATCTTTTCGGAAATTGACCCTATCATTGAATAAATGTATTTGTTCCAGTAGTAATTTGCCTAATTCGAACATCACTCTAATTATTGCCTTGAATTATAAAAACACGTTCCCAGTCTTTGGCACATAACATAATTATATTATAGAATAGCACAGAATATATCACCGCATGGTATACATTTCATACTGAATTGTGATCTATGAAGCATTTTATTTTAAATTATAAAAAACGCCGGAACATTCCAATCCAGATTTAGTCAATAGAAGTACCCAAAAATTTACAAAATATCTTAGTTGTTACAATTCAATTTGATCATCGAATTATTGTTGATTGTATGAGTGAAAACCATGTGTTTTTTTTAATTAATAGTGATCATTAGTCTACTCCATTTTAAAAATGCATGCAAAACTAACTTAAATTTACTGGACAGTTCATCAGTGCTATTTGAGGTTAGGAAAGTTAGGTTAGGTTAGGAAGTGTCTTCCGCATACAAAAAGCAATGCCATCAATAATAAATTCGTGTAAGTCGTTTATGAGTAGTATAAAAAAGAGTGTAGGTTATAATGATCAGAGCTTGTCAATTTTAACATTTATCAGTCAAATATGACTGTGTCCAGTGATTAATAGTTCCAACGTTTGGCTTATCAAGTGAAAATCGAAAATGTATGGAAGCAAATGCATTAGTTAGATCACAGAATAAGGCAGTAACTTTTTGTTTCCTTCCTAAAGTCACTGCACGTAGTTTTTGTAGAATATCGTCGCCTATGTTGGAATTTAGTCTTCTTCTATTGCATTTCTCCACCTTTGTTCTCTGGTTTATGCCATACTACATATTTTTCCTATCAATTCTATCTATTCTAGCGGTGTCCCGGCCATTCTAATCGTCTTTGTTTCACAAATTCAAACCGAATTCGTCGTAATAATAATTACCTTTCCTACAAGTATAGTTTCAGTTGGTTTTTATTGTTGAAGATCCACGCCTTATAACCTTGGTCGTATCACTGTCTTATTTTTGATTTCCTTCTTAAGATTTTATGATCTTGTGTAGCCCTAATCGGCAGTTGTTACAATTTGCAATTCGTACATTTAGTTCCTTGTTTTCTTCACACTAATTGGTTATTAATACTCCGAAGTACATATAATCATATACTTCTTCGAAGTCGTATATGCAATTGGTTTGTGTTTTTATTTGTAGATTTCGATTTGTCTTACTTCCTGTGATATTCTTAAATTTTATGGAAGTTGAATTGAAGTCCCATGGTTTCTAAAGTACTTAATAGTAATTTTGTGGCTTTTAGGAGTTCATTGCTGCTTCTTGGGAGCAACACTAATTACATCGTTGGCACTGGTGGGGTTTATCAAACCGTGTCCCTGCTCTGCTGATCTCACCTTTGCTTATCACTTCTTGTGCCAAGTTAAAATATTGATAGTGGGTCGCCTTGGCGGAGCCCTTCATTTATTTTAGTCAGTTCTCATGAGTACTTTAAACATCCTGGGTTTATATTTTGGACTGTCTTATGAGTCTCGTTAATTTAAAGTATTCATTAGTTTGGATCGTTTTTATTCCACTCCGATTAAAAAAAATGGTTAGTTAGTAACCTGTTCTATCTGAAGCCGCCTTAGTAATCCCCGAATACATTTTCTGCATATCCTGTTTTTAGTAAGGTTGGTAATACTGTATACTCGTATATGACATCAATAGTGCAATAGCCATATAATTCGTACAGTGCATTCTGTCTCATTTTTTTAAAATGGGTAAAATAATTGCTTGGCTCCAATTCGTTGACATGGTTTCAATTTTCTAAATCTCTTTTATACGATGTGATGCATTCGCACTTGTAAGAAACCTCCGTACTTCTAGATTATGTCATAATTTTATAATGGTTCCTATTTCTTCTGCGGCTCTATCGTTACATTTTCACAGTTTGCTATTGTTATTTCTTTCAAAGGCTGATCTTCTAAACCTTCATTTAAGTTCTCTTCAACGTATTCTTTCCACCTTTCCAGTATATCACTTTTTCATCCTCGATTAAGGTCGTAGCTCTAAATATAGGGTGGCGAGCTCTGAACTTCTTTCTCTTAACATCTTTTTTCTTCTTTAAGCTTATTTGGTTTTTCACACTTATTGTCAAACTATTTTCTCATTTTGGGTCTTCGCTTTTCACTTCTTTTCGTGGCCATTATTAGTAAGCCTTCTATATATTTCCCATCTTTCTTGAGTGTTGTTGCCCTTACTTTTATGTTTGTTATGTATGTAGTAGGTAGGTCCTATATTTTTTGCCGTTCGTGTTGTAATTCGTTTAAAATGGATTTGCTATCATGAACTTTTTCATTTTTGTTTTGTCTCTATATTTGGTAGCTGCATCTATATTCATATATCACCTCCTATAATCAATTTAAATGGCTGTGCAGTGTGATCAGATATGGAAGAGTCAATAATACCAACAAGGCATTTTAAAATTCTTATTGACGGTGCTGTAGTATCGTAGTTGAATTATGGATGTGATTCATATTTACGTGTGATATAAGCTCAAACGAGGCATGTTAGTCAAGTAATTTTTTTAATTTTGTCGTAACGACCATTAAATTAAAGTTAAAATCTCCATATAAGACTACGTTTCTATAATCAGTTGTACAAAACAAAACCACGAGCCTCGAGATGGTAAAAGATATATCGTATTCCCCAGCGTAGGTCTTTAGATAACAATAACGCACGTGCCACCCTTGAAGGATATGGCAGAGAACTGAAAAGAAAGTTCCTCTCTCATATGATATAATCCATACAATGAATTGACCTACAAAATTGAGCAATATCCGACCTGGCAAAAATAGCAGTACCTCCATGAATGAGAGACCTGCACCAATACATTGCAATAGACTTATAACCGTAATTATTAATGATATCTAGTGTGCCTAATTTAACCAGTGCTCGTAGAAAGAAAAATATCAGAAGCAAAGAAGGAAATACACATACATTCCTATTAAGTTAATCTACCCTAAAAACGTAACGGTGCCTAAAAGCAATACAATCCGGCAATCTGGACAACAATAATGTGTTCATGTGTTCATAAAAATCAATAGCACCCTCTTAGTTTATTATCAAACTCAAAAATCAAAAACTAGGTGATACACAAAACTACCCGCAATGCACATAAAGAAAGGACGACGCGCATTGAATGCAACAAAGTAATGGATGAGATGGGAAGTATAGCGCGAGGATTTGTTGGGATTCTTTCAGAACGTTTCACATAGCTACCGATAGCGGACAATTTACGATCGGACTCGAACCTCTCCAAAGCACCGAATTTACTTTTGAATGTCTTCGGAGCCCGCGGTCAATTTCACAACATAAAAGCCCCGATATAATGAAAATGAATATGAATGATTGATTGAATATTTCGATTCGTAATCACAAGATAATTTCATGGGATTGTATGCATGCAAGTAGTATCGATTGATTATTAAATTCATATATATGTATGTACATAAGTATATATGTAATAAAATATCGTTTTCAAAAGTATGAAGTTTTCTACAGAACCATACATAAGTTTTATGTTATGTTGCATAAATTTACCTTAATAATTCTACTTATATCACTTACAGGTACACCCACAGCAATAGATATTGTGTCATAGTCAAAAAATGGGATAAAGGTTAGTTCATACATACGCAAGGAAGCTAAATAGAGAATAAATATGAAATTTCAAATGGAAAAAGAGTTCAGTTGATGTTGATTAATGACCACGGTGGTTACCGTCAGCAATAAAAAAAGCGGCAACTAAATTGCTTGTGTCTCATCAACACATGGAGTATGAAAGCGGTAAGATCTCTTTAATACCATAAAAACAGAATTTTAGGAACCAGAACTGCTCTGCGTCATCAATTCCATACGATTAAAGGCTAAAGTACCACATTTCCATCAAAACGGCGGAAACTGCAAGAAACATTATAGTTTCCCACTTTTAATTTGTAAATCTTAAATAAATAAACCAACTTCTTTCATTTCATCTTCAGTATTGACTGCACCATCAGTCATCAGTTCTGGTTTAATGTTAATTAATGCAATATCTGAATCTATTGCCACATTTACTAGTTCTTTTTCACTAATGTATTTCTGGGGTGCGAAAGCTAATCCTTGATGTAGGAACGATTTTTCATCTTCATCGATCGTTGTGTTCGATAGATTGACCAGCCGTGGATAAAAGTTGGTTGTTGTTGCACTTTGAATCTTGACACTAGATGAATGTAATACCTAAAGAAGACCATTTTAAATTCACCATCATGAACCTCTCTATACCGATTTTATACGGCTTACTTAAATTACACAAAGAAAATATCCCAATTAGACCAATAGTTTCTTATGTTAATGCACCGACATACAAATTATGTAAATTCCTAAACAATTTAATTCCTGAATTACTTGACTTCAGTCCCAAACACAGTGCAAAAAATACGGTAGAATTAATAGAAATAATTAAAAATAAACAAATTCCACCCAATGCAAAATTTGTGTCCTTTGATGTAAAAAGTTTATTTACATCTATTTCTATTGTTAAGCTGCTAGAAATAATAAAAAATCAGTTTAATGATAAAAACATAAATCCAATTATAGCTTCCGAATCTTAAAATTATTGGAACTTTGCCTAGTCCAAAACTACATCTGCTTTAATGACATTTGTTATCAACAGAATGAAGGCCTGCCTATGGGTTCTCCCTTGTCACCTCTTTTATCAGAAATTTTTATGAATCATTTTGAAGATACGTTTCTTAATTCTAATAATAATATAATAAAGAATGTGCACTTTTGGTATAGGTACGTCGATGATGTTTTCTGTCTATATACAGGTACTGATCGCCAACTACATCAACTATTAAACTTTCTCAATTCCTATAAATATGTATAAAAATATACAGTTTACTGTTGAAGTGGAGGTCAACCAAAGCATAAACTTCCTAGACATCACCATAGAGCATACTAATAGTAAATTAGCCTTTAGTATTTATAGAAAATCGACATATACTAATACAATTATACCGGCGAATTCTGATCATCCGTGGAATATTAAGTTAGCGGCATTCGATAGTTTAATTGACCGAATTTTAAAAATTCCTATGGATGAACTAAATTATAATAAAGAACGTGACATAATTTTAAAAATTGCTACAAATAATGGTTACCTTGAGAAAACCATTATTAGTCTGTTAAATAAAAAAATTAGAAGCTACAATAGGTGCATTTTATGCGGTACAAAATGAAAGGACATCCAAACTAATTTATAAAAAATTAAACTATGTTAAGGGCGTTAGTCGTAGTGTATCTAATTTATGGAAAGAATTTGACATCGTTCCAGTTACAATAAGCATAATATTAAGAATTTGTTAGTCAATAATAAATTAGTTAAAAAAGACATATTGTTAAATTCAGGCATATATGAAATTAAATGTAACGATTGTAATTCGGTGTATATAGGTCAGACAGGAAGGAACTTCAGAACCAGATTTAAAGAACACTGCCATAATTATATGTCTAAAATTTCAAACTCTAATGTCGCCAAACACTTGGTAGATTTTAATCACAAATGTACCATTAGTAATTTGTCGGCATTACCTATAGAAAAGAAAGGTTTAAGACTCACTTTCTTTGAAGGTTATGAGATTAAGAAATCCCAAAAAGCAGGCAAATTACTAATGAACGAATACCTCGATGTAATCCACTCGCCGTTCGTAGACCTAGTTTTAAAGGAATTCCCGATTCTCCCTACTACCAGCAACGAATGTTAACCAAGCACATTGTATATAGATTAAGAATTGTTTTGTAAACTCTTTACTTATCTTCTGATGATGGCGTAACTGCCGAAATTATAATAAAGATTAATAAGTGTAAAAGAACGCATAAATAAATATTTCAGAAGACGGAAGGCTCGAGAAAAAACAACCAATTTTGGAATATGATCTGGCTTCACCAATGGCAGTTTATCTTGTCTAATACACAGCGAGAAGACGCAAAAGGAAACATAAATTCTGCCAGAAAAAAAATATTCATGTTTACAAACCATTTTTTCTAACTCTAGGACCTAGTACTTAGTAATGACAAAATGGTTTAAAATGTCTTAACAACATCACAAAATTACCTATTGATTAAACCAGATATGCGGGGTAAAACGCCGTCTAACAAATTCTGATTCACATACAATCATTTAATCCATCAATTGGGTGCATACTCCAAACAGGAAAAAATTGCCAAGTAACATTATTATTAAAGTCATGTGTGACAATTACAATTGTATAAATTGTGACTCCAAATGCTCTTATAGCGTGTATCGAAATGTATGAAAACAGTTAAATATTTCATTTACTAAACTTGAACATGGGGAACGTAAGATGTGTTCATAACTTTAATAATATAATCCTCAACAGCCGGAAAATAATTCTCACCTCAGATTCAGAGTTAATCAGAGACCAATATGATGTTTGTTAATCTCCTGACTTACAAACATTCATAATGCTAGCTGCTAGCTCGAAAGTGGTATCATTCACCCCACTAATTATTTCATTTAATTCAACTTTAGTCCCCGCATTTGAAATCCATATGAGTTATTTGGTCGAAAAAAAGACATAATAAGTTGTTCATTTTGTTTTAAGAATATAGTACCTTAAAAATAACGCTCTGCCTGGACAACAAAATTTGTGGTTGCTATTTTGTATTGTATCGACATTAAATACTTTGGACCAGGCTGCACTTTTACCAATCCCGCTAGTTTCCATCACAAAATGAACAAAGCGTGAAACATAAGTGATATATGCAACTTCAGTGACTTTGAAAAGCTATGCAAAAACCTACGTCTGGAAAAGTGGTTGTTCATAACATGAAAATTCAGTATTTATACAAAATGTTACAAATTATGGCAACAAGAGGCACAAACACTTTACAATACTGGAAAGATTTTGATGGCGAAGTAATGAATAAAAAATTTTTAAAGCCAAAATGATGGAACTGAAGTACAGGAGGAATAGTTTTCGTGGTATTCCTTAAAATAAAAATCAGTAATGTAAACGCGTCCTTTAATGCCCCTAAACAGAACGCGGTTTTGGAATGAAATTCCGGTTAATGACGTACCAATGATTAATAACTATGTTTTTTATTATTAGGTGTTTATATATTTTTTAAAAACTGTTTCGACTTTTTTAAAGTCAATGAAATATTTAAGTTTTTGTAATTTATTGAACTTTTATATATTATTAACAACAGCAACAAGTTTTAGCAAACAAGAAGAATAAAGACGGCAACTTGATTCAATTTTGCAACTATCACCTTTTTGCTAAGTATCGGAAAATATTATGGTTCAACGAAAAGGAAGAAAAAGGCTTTATGTTTAATAATGCTTTACATTTTCAAAACAAAAATCATGAACAATCTTGGATAAATTAAATAACAATTTCCCTAAAACTTATATTTACCTTCAAATTTAAATATGTTTTGTACTTGGCGTGAATAAAGACATTTACTGCTCTTTTATTACTGGTGGCAGAATCGTGTGCATAGCTGTGCAAATCATTTTATTCAGCGGATCTCAGTCAAGTTTATGAGTGCATATTTATGGATTTAAACACTATATTGATGAATGCATAAGGAAGTATGAAACTTTTCGACCTCTAAATGTTAACGGAACAACTATTAAAGCAAACATTATGACAGTTTAAGCGTAATAGTTGTATATGGCACAGAATAAACCCTGTGTTTTAAAGCAGTATCAACCGGATCTGACTGTTTACTTCGGTCACTTTTTCCATATCTCTAAACAACGTTTCATTGAAAAAAGTTTTTCAGAAAAATGTTTCATTTACGATTTTGAAAATTATTAGTTTCTCTGGTTATCGCATACCATTGAGCAATGATGTACAGCTGTGTTGTGGTGCGTGTAGCTGTTATTGTCGTGGCTATCAAATGTAAATAAACCAGTAATTGGATAAAAGGCGATTTTCACGAACCTTGGCACAAGCAGAAAACTTGTCAGCCTGGTAGTGTCGTTGAGTGGCTTCTTCAGGCTACATATACCGTATTCGCGCCACTCTAGTGTTTTGCCGATTTAGCCTTTTATCGATATTTTACGAAAACAGACCTATTTAAACCGTGCAGTGATATTAATAAATGATAAATTTTAGGTAGACCTTCCATAATCGCCATCACACGTGGAAATAGAGCAATATTTCACAAAAGTTTCAATATTATAGCATTATTGTGATGTTCATGTCATATGATAAAAGTATATGTATCAGTAGGTACACAGGAACAAATATAGGTAGCAATAAGTATTAGTAGTTCTACAATAATGAATTGAGTGCAGCAATATGAATAAACATGAAGACTAATATCAAGGATGTCAAATGAGCACGAATAGTAATGGAAAAAAAAGACTAGAATTTTGCATAGAAAAGAATATCGTAATGATCAAAAATAATTAGATAGAAGTAACGATATGCTCTTATAACGACAAAATGATTATTTCCAATAGATATGTGCAGTAGTTATAATTGCTTATTCCAATAAATTCGTTTATCCTTTGTCCTAATATAATTTTCATCCAGCATACGTAATTTAAATGAAATAATAACTGACATACGTTTCGAGACAGAATGAACATATCTACAATATACGAGTGGCTGCAATTACAGCTATTAACCCCCTTTACAAGATGAGCACGAATGTTTGGAAAGTTTTAGCTTATTTTATAACAGCTTGTTATTGTTCAGAAAAGATTATAATATTTTACCCGCTTTGCTAGAAAGTCAGCGATTAGTGATCACTTCGTCCTCTACGCACCCCAGCGTAATCGTACACAAAATAATAGGTGAAAAGCATAAATGCAGAAGATTGTTTTCATTGGATATTCGCGTATACATTTTACCACACAATGTCTTACCTTTGCACGCCCTAAAAAAATAAGTTTGCCTAAAATTGTTATTTTTCGCGTCGTGCATTACACGAAATTTTCTTCTGTAAAAGTTCTGCGTGGACTGTAGAAGCATGTGTTGCAATATCGTAAAACTTAAAATCCCCGAAGCCATTTCTCTTCAATTCCCAGTTTTATCGATATCTCTCTCTTCCTTTACTCTACAGTCGGCTAAGCGCCGGATACCACCCCACCCGCCCATTATAGAATCCGACTCAACGATCCATATTCCTCAAGTTTAATATCTTAATCCATAACGGCGGTGCAGTTCGGTAGATACGAAGCGAAGCCAGCGAACGTTACGAGCGTTCGAACTGCCCGACTATATTTCCAGAATATTATCTATATTTTATTTTGAGAACAATGAATATAATTTTTCAAAGTAACTTGCCATATAAATCAACGAAAATTTAAATGTTTGTGTATTTCTCGTTTCTTTTCACTTGGCGGCTCTTTACGATTGCGTTATAGCATGGAATAAAAGAGATATATTGCTATGTGTACCCATAGTGAAGACAGCAATAAATGCGGCTGCTATTTTTTATGGTATTGTTTACGGCAATTTTTACACCGTTATATAAAATTACACCGACAACTCCGAAAAGATGGCACATTTCTTTCGAACAATCTGTAGAGTAACATAATGCTAATAATGGGCAATTATTAGCGTTATCATAAAATAAAATGTAATGAGATCTAAATACATAATTTAACTTAATAGTTCTGGATACTGTATTTCAGAATTATATGCACCAACAAATGAAAAATGTCCTATAATTTAAAATATATTATCCGGAAGGAAAGCTTGAGATTCTTGAGATGCATAATGAATGGTTCATAAATACGACTTACCTATGACATTTAATCTAAAAGGTAGAGACATTTTTGGCTCCGTGTTTACTTGACATTCGTATATGCCGGAGTCCCGTATCTGTGGGAATTTAATCTGCAGGGTCCAGTTGTCCGATTTGTCAGGTCGTATCACCTGGAACCTCTGGTCCGATGTGTATGTAAGTATCCCAGCGGTTAGGATGTGTAGATCCCTTTTCCGTATCCATGACACCTACGGGACAAACGGAAACATGTAATGCCAGTCTTACCAACAGGATTGAATAATAATAGGAAATGGTAGACGTGAACATAATGTTCTATTTCCATTTCTATTAGTAGTATTTTTCATAACACAGGTGTATTCGATTTCAATATAAATGAGAATATCTACGTTTCAATACCATAATACAAAACAGAATGAAACATTCTGGAAATAAATTAGATCCGCAGTGGTACACTTCCGTTATAAATACAATATGGCAGAATTTTAAATAGCCTTCATTAATACGTTGATCGTTGATAATTATGCATATTAAATAATATTTGACTATAATAACATATGTCAGGCCTCTGTTTTGCGGTATTTAAGAATAAGTTTCGATAAATAACTCACTTTTTATCGAAACAGGATCCATAAATAATTATGCGGAAAGAAATGTAGACGCTAACAAATACCGATGAAGTATGTCAGTGTGAAGGAGGATTTTAAGAAGAAATGAAGACAATAAAGAAGGAAAATGAGGTGTTGGGAAAAAGATAAAAGAATTTTAAACAAGGTAGATAGACGGGAAAAAATGATTCAGTTCTTCTCAAAGATGTCTAGAAATGAGAAAATGCGAGAAAAGAGAAGAGAACGAAAGTGTATATAGTGGGACATGAAAGTGTAAATAAAATAAACGAGGACGGCTACAAGCGAGAAATTGGATCACAGCTGGTAAAATTGCGAAAGAGCAGGCTAAAAGTAGGGAAATATCCATAGATTACGATTTAATGGAAAATGAAAGAGGCACGCTAAAATAACTTCCGGTATTACAATTAGACAACGCGGAAGAAAAAATCACCAAAGTTAGATATACAAACTTAATGGTGGACGAAGAATGGTGGACATGAAATGATCGGGACAGGCAGATCATGCAAGAAACAGTGGAAGCCTAATGCAAGCAATACCGAGAATAAGGTTTGATATAGGATATAGAAAATATGGGTATATCGCTGGAGATCACCAATGAAATGTATGAAAACTGCAGCGAAGTGAAGAGTCAAAAACACACAAAACAACCTTTAAGAGGTAAGGAAACGAGAATGGCAGAGGGACCCACTGGGGCAGAGGAGCTCATTAACATGAACGGCTTTTACTCCAATCAGTTACTACAATTTATCTTTATAATGATATAGAAATAACAAATGTGTAGAGGTAGTGTAATATACTTTAATAAATGAGAAACCCAACAAGAATTCGCTCTTTAGCAATTATACTTTGCCACCGCTTTTTAGACAAAAGTTTCTTATGAAAATGCCCAACACTTTGCGGAGTGCAATATCGGACTAGCTTTGGCCAAATCTTTTCTTTGCATTTAAATTTTTGGCTCTCTTTATTATATCTGTTATCAAACATACAGAATATACGTGGAATGAAAGAAGTATCAATATAGATAATTAAAAATGTGTCTTGTCAAATCTGACAGTAAAATGTAAAATTTACACGAAAGATGGTCGAATCTTACACCTCAATGGTGCAGCGATCCACCAGTTAGTCTTTATGGACCTGTTTTAATTAATGTTCACTGCACCATTGAGGTGTAAGATTCGACCATCTTTCGTGTAAATATAGATAATGTAAAATACATGTTTAAGGAATATTTTGCAACATTATGTAACCACATGTGGCATTTTCGAATTGCCAAACGCTGATAGGAGCCTGTTAGAATGTCAGGAAGCAATGAATTGGAGAATAAATGGTTGTATTGATATAATGGATTTGAGAGAATAGAAGTAACAAACGCGAAGATATGCAAGCATGGTATGAATAAGACAGGGGGCGGGAAAATAAAACGACGAAAATATTGGGTAATATTGGGGCGAAATGAATTGTATATCTTGTTGCGTGAATTACATAATTTTAACAAAAATATCTGCCAATAATAGTATTTTCTTTAACATGCATATAATGTAGGTTATATTAATCGATAAATTTGTTGCGTGCAATTTCGTAGTTTATTCTTGCTTTTGACGGCAAAAATCCAATGATACTCTTCATGTCGTTTTTCGAACCATTAAACGCGATACACGTATATCGTGTTTATTGCTTTAAGTATTCATAATTGAACGACTTTTATGTCCATAAATCAGTTATTCATACTTTTATCTTTTCTTATGTTATATTGGATTTAATATGATTTATTCATAACTGGGGGTTGCCCGCTGGCTTTGTCCTGCATAACCCTCCCTGTGTCATCTAACCTAACTTCAAGACGACAATGAATTTTCAAATTCAAAGTCTATGACCCTCCCGTAGACATAATTAATAACTGTATACGTTTCACGTCGTTCGATGCGGTTCAAAAGTTATAAGCGAACAAACAGACAGATTTTGGCCATTTATCTATATATCTATATATATAAGAAGATGGATGGCCTAGGTATTTGGGGTGATGGTAACATAGGAAATTTCATGTTAATTTCGAGGCATTCAAATATTGGCTTCCCTAATTAGTTAGCAAATTCCATTGAAGATTTTTAAAGGACTCTACATGATGGTCTAATTTGGCATTGCACCTTTTTGCTACGCTCAATTCGGTAATACTTCAAAAAATGTGTTGGATATATTTTGAAATTTTCAATTTAATGTAAATATCTTGTAAATAACTGGCAACGACCGAATTGAATAAAGAATTTGTAGAAAAATAATAGAAATGATCTAGAATAGAAAGTATCTAACATTGAATTGGTTCTTTAATAAGGAATAAATGATGTACGCAACTATATACGTTGTCAATTTTATGTAAGAATATAGTTTTGTATTTAAAATTGGCAAATTGTAGTAAGGGTCAATATTTGATTATTCTGGAGAATGTGGAACAGTTTGGTGCGGGATTGTGGGGTCTAAATATGATGTAAAGTAAATATTTCGGGCAAGAATTTGAAGCGCACACGAAATGTGTTCGGGCTGTTAAACAGAAAGGAATGTTTATCCAATTTATGAGTGTATTAAGTCACATAGCGAGAAATTAAAAACACAATTGTAGAAATGAGAAAATTAATTAAACTTGTACATATTATAAGAAAATTTAAATGGAATAAAGAATGGTAAAAATCTGTGAAAAAGCATAAACATGGAAGGTCGGTAAAAAGTTTAACAAAATTTATTTTAAACATCTTGTGAGCCTATTTAGGGAACTTGAAAGACGACGAGCTTTGAGTGTCATTTTGTCGGCTATACGCTTCACGTCGTTTGGTAAGAGATTTAAAGAAGACGTTGCTAGTCAACGCCGCGTTTGAAAGAAAATTGATAAGTAACGGTGTATGAACATTAAAATAAAGTGAAGTGTAAAATTAGTCTCAAATACAAATAAACAACTTAAAAAATGCTTAGATTTAATCATTTCACCAGCCGCGCCCACGATATGCATTACAAAATGAAATAAAAAAGACCCTGAGATTAAACGTAAAGAAGAAAGAAGTTTTGAGTCCTTGTAACATGAAAACTTCGAAACGTTAATATTAGATTTAATATAGTTTTGTATTAAAAGTAATAACAAAGTTTATGATTATGCTAGTAAAATTCAATATTTTTTTTATTTCGTTAATAAGGTAGATTTACCAAAACACAAACACACACACATATATATGTATGTGTGTGTATATATGAATTTACAACAAAGCTAACAACTACCCGGAATTTTTCAAGATAACATTATTGTTTAGATTAATTCATTATATTTTATTACAATTCAAGTGTTTCTTACAAAAGCTATGTTAATGTTTTTGTTGTAACGTTTTATGTAAAATTTACATTTTCAGAGCATTCGTATTTTTTTTCAGTTTCATGTAAAATCCACACATAATATAGGATACTGTTAATATTGTGCGAACCGATTTCGAATATGGCTGCATTATATGGTATTCCTCCTATGATTCACAGGTGGATTTCAATGGACCGAATGCAGCGAAAATTCCTTTTGTTCAATGGTATTTTGATTACACATGTACGGAATACTGAAATCAAGATAATTATAGATCACACAGAATTTTGAGCTTGTTAATGCACTATGAAGCTAATGACTCACTTTAGATTGGTTACTAAGTGGAAACCATTTCACCGAACAAAAAGTACAATCAAGGGCATTATTGCTCTTCACTGTGTAGATTGTTTGTTTAACTTTATTTCTTGTAAGGTAACTATGATCAATTTGTGTCAGACAACGAGAATATTTACTTATATATTTGAGAATAGCAAGAGTGTACAACTGTTTTAGTGTCAATAACTCAGACATGTGGAAAACTTCAATTGACGGAAAATTTTTAATAAAAATGTTTATGATAATTTTCTGAACAGTTTCAATTTTATTTAATAAAGTCTTTGAAGTGGAACCCCAATTAAGTAAACCATAAATAATGATTGATTGAACCAATGCAAAATAAAAAGTTTTTAATATTTGTGTTGACATTATATTACTTAATTTATTGAATATAAAAATTATTCTCCTTAGTCTCTGTGTCGCTTGTAATATATGTTCTTTCCATTTTAAGTTACAGTCAATCAACACACCAAAATATTTAGTACTCTTAACAGCATCAATCTTAAATGAACAATTGCAGTTAATTTTACTATACGCTTCATTGTGAATAAGTATATATTTTTTCTTTTGGATGTTTTCTACTGTTAATTTAAAATTGAATTAAGGATTATTTTCTGATATTAAGGGTTAGAATGTTATTTTCGAGCCATAATTTTTTAACCTTTAAGTCCTGACTTGTTCTGATATATACCTCATTCCAATTTGTCCATTTGACAAACAAAACTGTATCATCTGCATATGAAATAATTGTACCATTTAACATAGGTTTTACCATATCATTTATATAAATGAGAAACAAAAGCGGACCCAGTACAGTACTTTGCGGATCATCATACTTAATTAGCAACCGACTACTCTTTGCTTCCCCAATTCTGACAAACTGCATTCTATTAGATAAATAACTTTTAAATAAATTCAAGGGAATGCCTCGATCACCGTATTTATTTAACTATTGAAGTAAAATATCATGACCCACAGTATCAAAGGCTTTAGCGTGGTCCAAAAAAACTACCAAGCACGGCACGGCATCATTAAAACATTCGTTGGTATAGTTGGTTAAATGTGCGACAGCCTCATTTGTTGATTTCCCTGCAGTAAATCCATATTGGTTAAGACAGAAAATATTTCATGCTTCAAGGAATGACGTGAGCCTACATTTTAAGAACTTTTCGAGTAATTTTGCTAAAGCGCTAACAAGACAAATCGGTCTGTAGTGGACATATCATCCTTACAGCCTGATTTAAGTAATGGAATAACCACAGTAACCTCAAACACATCCGGAAAGTAACCTTCCAATAAGCAATTATTAAAAATCTTGGTCAGAGATTTAGTTATTTCATAACAAATGTTTCAAGCAAATCCGTACTAATATTATCCACGTGGGATGTTTTGCTATTTTTTTATACTATTTTTAAAGGTATTAAACCAATCATTTCTTTTTGTCACTGAACATTTTTATTATATTACTACTTAGTGAATCAGCTATTCCTACAAAATATTTATTAAACGCATTAGCAATCTTCTGTGGACATGTAATAACTTCATCAAGTGTTGCTTATATAATTTATCTCTAATATTAATGGAATTCACTATACCTGATGTCATCCCTGGATTTCTCTTCTGTTACTAGAGTTTAGAATTTTTTTAACAATTATTCCAATACATTTCTTTATACTACAATCAATGTCATCACTCACGTAGTCATCCCAAACAATCTCTGCTACATTCCTTTTAAGCTGAAGATAATTTATTTTACATATAACATTGTGTTTACTTTTGTTAGGTTCGATTGTGCTTGACATATTGATTTGCAAGTAGTAAGAGGCACCCTGATGAGGGCTACGGAGAAGGCAGGGATATCAAAAGGGTTGGTAACAAGAATTAGTCAGATTTATGAAGAGACCTGGTGTAGGGTGCGGGTAGGAGAGAATCTGACGGATCCATTTAGAAGAGGAGAGGGAAGGAAAGATAGAGAGAGCGAGGTACAATGGAAGATACAGGGAATTGCAAGTGTACAGTAGGAGGCCGGAATATCTGGGGGGAAGGAAGGCAGCCGAAGAGGAAAAACTATTGGCGAGATTCCGGTGTGGAAACGAGGAGAGGAATAATATGTATTGGATGAGTGAGGAATACAAGAGGTGTGAAGCATGTGGAAGAGGGGCGGATGATTGGAAACACTGGTGGGAAGAATTTGAAGAATTGGTATGGAGTAGAGAGGAAGAGAAACTGGGTCGGGACTGGAGATGCTAGGAGAGAGAGGAGAGGGAGTGGAGATGTTGAGAAAGTTAAAGAAGAGAAAAGAAGAGGGGAGATGTAGGAGGGAGAGAAATAAATAATACATAATTTGTTGTAGATGCAAAGGCAGGATGAGAGATGTAGGAGTAGGGAGCCAACAAAAGAGAAGGGAAGCGAGGACCAGGAAGGAGACGAGGGTATAGGAGGGAGGTGAGACGCGCAGGATCGCATAATGTATATATGTAAATAGTTAATTTGGTCAAAATATGCGTGTAAATATGCCAATAAAGGTTGTTACTACTACTACTATTGATTTGCAAGAAAACTGGATAATGATCAGTAATTTTACTAAGCAAAATAACCGGTAAAACATCATAACAACGTTTGGTTTTTTAAAATATGTGATCAATACAACTTTCACTGCCTCGCACCACCTTAGTAAGTATATTAATGCATGATTTAAAGCCATTATATGAATTATATTCAAATATCTACTAAATATTGCCTCTTCATTTACAGGTGCAATATTAATATTAATATCTCCAGTTATTATTTCAATTGGTAATTTACAATAGTCCTGTATATAATTTTCCAATATATCAATAAATACATGTATCAAAAGAGGGGAGCCTATGAATTGCAACTAAACCATCCCTTGCATCAAACAATTTTGTCTACAAGCGCATAATTTTAAAGTTGTCATAATTATGAATTTCAACATTAGAGTTTGAGTGTATATCATTATTTATGAGAAGAACAACTCCATCATTCTGATTCAGATAACTCTCATTGTAGTAGGAGACATAGCTCGGTATACCAATGCAGTCAATAGATGGCACATGCCACGTTTCCGTTAAAATAATGACATGGAAGGAAGCATCTATCAAGCCAAGCAAAACAGAAAGCTCATAAATATTCTTAACTATGCCTCTGATATTAAGATTAAGTAACCTAAAATTATTGACATCACGTGAAAAGTTTTGAGAGTTCTTATGTTCTCTGCATATTCAGTGACTGAATTTCATTATCTAAATCATCTATTAAATTAATCATCGAAAACAACTTACAGTCAAATATCACGCACACTCGCCACAAACCTACTTCTCAGTGGAACCAGTTGAGATTACAATTTTTTTCTCAATATCCAATTAATTCAGTATCATCATAGCCAGTGAGTCGCTGTTCTTTTTAACAAAAAGTTTGTTGTTCCTAAACCACACATAACTATAACCTGCTTCTTTTGCCTTAATTTTTGTAAGCCTCAATACATTTTTATTTAGAGTCGTTAAGTGTTCATTGATATAAATTTTGTTACCGATAATAGTTTCCTTAATGTTTTTATTGGTTATAACTAGTGATCTCTTGCCAAGAAAATTATCTCTTTTTTGTCTAGATAAAAATTGAACTATTATAGGCTTCAGTCTGCGATTTGCCATAGTTGGTTTGCATTGTGCAGTATCGACATCATCAGCAGTAAGATTTATCCCCAATTCATTCGCAATACTTTCAACAATATTTGCGCAATCTTCCCCATCAGTCAGTTGTATTCCATTAATTTCAACATTCTTATTACGAGAATATTGTTCAAGATAATTAATAGTATTTATCAGATTTTCAATTTTCATATTTTTATCCTTATTATCTTGAATTCTTGTACAAACAAATTTTATGTCCAGCAATTCAAGAGCCTAATTCAGTAATAACAAGAGCCCCAATACAGATTATATTTATATGTATTATATTAATATTACTAAGTTAGTTTTTCCAATATATTATCCTTTCCACAGTTAATAAATATGTGTAATTTTCATAGATGAAAAGAGTTAATGAATTTTATATATATTCGTATTATCGATAGCGAATGTCATATAATTCATTGCCCTGCAATCAATTGTATCATTGTCGGTTCCCTCTTCAAGCCATTATAAATCTTAAATGAGCGATTTGTGTCATTAAAGCGATCGCGTAATTCAGGGAAATGTAGTGAGGTGTATTCATGTGCGTTTGGCAGAGTTGGCTGGCTTAACAGTTGATCTCTGCGGCATTCGAAGTCAGCACTCGAGGGTGCGATTATCTAACAAAGATACAGTGATATTTACGCGCCTTTCGCAGTTCCGGGGCCAGGGTCTTGATTTAGGCACTTTCGGAGGAACGTGACGTTTATGTTTCCCCGATGATTGCTAAGTGGTAAATATTTGGCTTTGAACTTAAAATACTCGTTCCTATCCGTTAGCGTTTGATTAAAGAATTTTTGTTCAGAAATCGACAAGCATCATTAATTGTGTTAAACTGTTTCAACGATTTCAGCTGAAAATACAATAAATTACCTATCAAAGGGTTAGCATGACTTGTGCTACGTTAATTTAGATGGCTCGAATGGAAAGTGGACTGCATGAGTATTATTAATGTTTATTCGTTTTGTTTATTAATTTACACGCCAACGGTTCTTGCGATTGGTCAAATATATTGTGAAGTATAATATCAATAACGTATACTTGGTAATTGTACTTGTCTACCATTGTTTCAAGTATTTCAATCTAACAGAAAATTTCACTTTTAAAACTGCCGTTTCCCGTACTTTCGACTTAAATGGCAAATATGTATTTTTTGTAATCATTTTAGTATTTATAAAAATTGAATTAATAAAATTTATAGGAAGAATTTCATATTTCTTATACACCTTTTCTCTTTAGCAATGCTAATGGAAGTTTGTATTATATATATATATATATATATATATATATATATATATATATATATAACGTAAGAGTAAATTGTATTTCAGCTTATTTTTGAATCATTTTTATTCATCCATTAATTTTTAAATATTTTCAAATTGATCAGTTACAATAGCGTCAAATCGTACGTCTGTGTTTTAAAAAAAGAATGAGTAACTACTTGCAATATAGCACAAATGGCATCATTATAAATAATTATAGCAATTTAGTTACGGAGTTGGTCTTGTTTTTTATTACCTTCTCTTATGTGTACCATCTACGTTTTTATAATAATACGTCATATTTTTTTAATTGAAATTAGCCCGTACATTAAACTAAATACAGCGTCAAGTTATTCCGCTTTCCATAAATAAACATCTACCCACTCGAAGAAATTATGCATTGAAAATCACCGTCACCGAAGCAATTATCTTGCGAAAACACAGACATCCGAGCGAAGTCGCGGATGAGCCTGAAATTAATCAAGAATATAAAAAAGAATGAGAACAGTCGAGAGCCGTGAATCGGATAATATCATCCGGAATAACTGGAAATTACATTTTTTTGCGTTCTCCCTCATTTCTGGATACACTAGTTCCGAAATTATACATCATCCTGGCTCTAACTATCCGAGTACAACGGACGTAGTTATCTTTCCTTTGATGAAAATAGTAATTAATTAACGAAAATGTTTATAGAGGGAACTGAAATAAATACGAGGGAATACGGAGTATTTGCGAATCGTATTTAATGTTTAGCAAGTAACTGATTAGAATCAGTAAGTGTTAATAATTCCCTTTATAGTATAAGCTGTAGATATATGGTATTAAATAACCGGCTGTTCGCAGAAATGTGTCGACGATACGTTGTGACTCGTGATATGTAGTTAGGGTGATATATTATTTACATCAACAGTTCACTAATGTCAATGTCAGTTATTTATTCAAAGATATAACATTTATTTAAAGCAACTCAGTACGGTACGTACCATATATTAAAGAAACTGTCACAAATTTAACACTATCTAAACATAAATCAAACAATTGTGTGTGCTAATTGGGCGTTTGAAGTTGGATGTTCCATATAAACACGGTTATATAATATTCCAGTTCGCATGTGTTGTAAATGTTTGAATATATGAATCATTGTTGCAGTTTACACATCCACAGCATGTATGTGAAATTATAACATTCTAACTTTTTCTCTTTCCACAACATATGCACGTGGACAAGTAAATTCAAGCCTTTCGCACAAATAGATGCCATAGATGATGCCAGTAGAAATTTCACATGTTATGTTTTATTAATAAAAACATACAATTCCTTTCAATTCATATTTTAATGGATATTGTTGTATGTAGAACGTACTAGTGATATGTTTTATGTATCATCGTGAAATAAAAACATTGGACGCAAGAAAGTGTATCAGTGCAGTTATTATATGACATTTACACAAACCAACCCAATTAATGCTTGGATATTTATTTCAAAAACACATTTAACCAAACCCAAATCAATGTAATTATAAAAATTACGGTGGTGTTGGTTGAGATATTTGGGGGTGTCTTCTGCGTTGTGTTTAGCAAATCGCCATTTTGCAACATGTTCAATGAATATTTGCCTTACGCGTAGCCAAGAACCTAATCCAACTTGTCGTCAAACCTAAAATCGAAATTTCTTGCTTACAATCAACACAATGGAAAGTGGCAGTTACCCAATCGAAACCCAACTACAGCTGTGCAAGTTGCACAAGTTGAGTGAGTGTGTTTTTAAGTAGTTTTTAGAGTGGTTGCCAAGAATATTGTTAGTCCCAAATCGTATCCCAACTAAAACCCATTGAGACAACTAATGTTGGACTGGATTGGATTGGAAACAAAAATGTCACTTTGAACACAACCCAACCCAACCTAACCCAACGTTGTATTATTTTTTAAACTCAATTCCAGTCACATTGAGTTGTTCCAATCAGTTTTCATTTGGGCTGGGTTAGGTTGAATGGTTGAATGATGTTTTTTACGACTTCACAAAAAAACTCAAACTCGTTCAACATTTTAATACTTAACATTAAAGTCGCTTCAGTTCAGTTCCTAAAGGTGAGATAAACAAGTTGGGTTCATTTAAATCACCTACGAAAACCTGGAATAGATGGTTTTCATTTAAACCCAACTCGGTATTAATTTTTGGATTTGGAGGTGAATTGTGATCAAAGAAAGTCAACCGAACACAAAGATGTCTTGGACCGATTCGAATTCATTTGTTTCCCTTGTTGCGTTACTTTTAAACCCAATAAAGCTGGAGTGAATTGGAAGCAGATACACGAGTTTGAAGAGAAATTCATCCCAATTGAATTTCGATCATTATTATTTAAACCCGACCATAGCAATCTCGTGTTGTCCCAACCTATTTTCATTTGGGTTGGGTTGGATTGAATTGGTTAGTTATCAAAGAGGTTTTTTACGATAGACAAAAAAAATACTCGAGCTCGTTCGAACATTTATTGCTGAACTTCAAAATCGATTTCATTCACTAGACGTAAGACGTAAAGACGAGATAAATTAGGTTAAATATAATATGAAATTCCATGAAAATAACGAAACTCTTGTAGGATGCAACGTAGAGAGAGAGAACTTTAGAAATTTAATATATAAAAAGTTTATACCCAACGAAAAATACATATGAAGAAAGAGGAAAAATTTCGGTTAAGAAGTATATAATTGATATAAGTTTCGGTGTACTATAAGTAGTCAGAATGTTATGTAGGAATGTAGTTCTGTATTTAAAAGTGGCAAATTGTAGTAAGGGTCAATATTTAATCAGTATGGGGCAAGAAGTGTGGTGTGAGAAAAAGGTTCGCGAGGTCTAAAAATTATCTAAAGTAAACGTTTCGGGCAAGAATTTGGAGCAAAGTCGAAAATTTAGTAAAATATGGATGGTTTGGTTTATTAAGGCACTTAGCATTAAGTATGGCAAACATTTGTAAAAAACAGAAACCTGTAAAGGTCGGCAAAAAGTGTAACGAAACCAATTTTGATCATCCTTGGTGAGACTATTTAAGGAAGGTCAGAAGACGACGAGTTTTGAGTTTCATTTTGCCGGCTATACACTCCACGTCGCTTGTTAAGAGATTTAAAATATGTAAAAAAAACTCCAAGTGACAAATCTATGTCGCTGAATGAAGCGTGGAAGTATATAAATTAAAACTTGGAAACACTTAATTGGAAAATAAAGATGGGGGTTAGCAGGATCAGAAAAGTACATCATGGAAGAATTATTTTGAATAGTTTGTGTACAAGGAGAAGATAAACCAGCTGAAGGTATAGAATTAAGCAGATAATTTCAACATATAGAAGAAGAGGTAGTTCCCTAAGTCGTAGAAATAGGAGAAATATTATCAAAATTAAAAAATATATGGAGTCGCAAACAACAGGCAGAAATGTATAAATATTAGGGAGTTAGAGAGTACATACTGCATACGATAACTGTTGGAGAAAATGCGTCAAAGCTGGAGGTAAGGAACTATTTTGATTCTACTAATTACATACGAAACTTTTTAGGTTTCAACAAAATTGGGAAAGGCAGCAACGATCTATTTGAAGTGCATTTAAATATTTTTTAAGTTAAATCACTTACTATTATTTATATATTTTGCACATTATTTACATTGTTAAATTTCCGATTACTTTGTCACATTACATGTTTTTCTCTAAAGAATTCTAATCACAATGTTAAGTTTATTCTTATATATATATAGTCTAGTTAAAAGGATGTTGAATCTGGAGAGATCAACCCCAGATTACATAGTTAGTCAGGAGACAGGGAGCGAAAGGTTGGGTGTAAAGGCAAGGAAAGGGCAGTGAGGTATAAGATAATAGCGAGGGGCAGGCCAGAACAGAGATTAGTTAAGTTGATTAGAAGAGCTAAACAATGGGGGAGCAAGGGAACAGAACTATCCAATTGGGAAGATTGTAGACGAAAAACGTACGAAAAGGCAGCATTATCAATAGAAGAGGCAGAAAGGAGAGGAAGAAATGAGAAGCAAGTGGAGAGAGAGATAGTGGAGAGGTGGAAGATGGTAGAAGCTCGAAAAAGGGACTGCGAGGTATAACATCAAATACAAAAGTTTAAAAGTACAGTGGATACCAACATACTTAGGGGGAGGGAGATCGGTAGATGAAGAAGATTAAGAAGATTCAGAAGTGAAGAGAAAGTAAACAAGTATTGGATGGAAGATAGATACAGGAGGTGTCATTTTTGTGGAGAAAGATAGGATGAATGGGGTAATTGGGTAGGATAATGCAAGGAAATAAAACTGAATGAAGAAGAAAAGAAGATAGGAAAATACTGGAGAAGGAATTTGCGAGAAGACGGACGGGGACTAGAGATGTTAGACAAAATAATGGGGAAGAAGGAGGAGAGCAGGAAAATGTTGGATTGGAACAACAGAATCAGGCAGCAGGAGGCGGAAGAAGAAATGGACGGAGGCGAAGCGGTATAGAGGAATGAAATGTAGAACGTTAAAATGCCAATAAACGATTTTTTATAGTCCAGTTAGAGCTTTTAAAGCTAGGATTTGCTGACGATATATTTTTCACAACTCTACAAAAGATCTGGATTAAATGCTTAATATTTAACAGAAACACCTTGCAGAGCTAGAAACGATTTTTTGGAAAACATAGGCAAGGGCGCATAGATAAGCAAAAATAATGCTCTTAAATGACCAATGTGTAGAATATGTCGACGAATTTATTTTTTCGGGATAAACAATATTAAAAAATGAATACAACGACAACGAAGTGTCCTTGGAGCAGATTTTGGAGCACAAACTAGTAGATTACCCTATATTTGCCCATGAAAATGAATAGAAAAGCATTCGATAGCAGTATTATGCAATACTTCTAGTAGAATACCCTAGACTATGGAAGCCTAAACTGATGAATTAACGAAAGAGGTCGGCAAATTATGACCACAAACAGCACTAGACCGAGGAAAACGGTATCTATCTTTGCCCAGAATTGAGTTTGAAATTATAATGGAAATATTGAAAACTGTACGAATAAGTTGGACTCAAGCTGAGACTTGACTGCAAACAGCCTTCCGGATAACATCTGTGAAGCAACATTCTAGCCAACTAAGCGTTAAAGCATATCGAATGGCCTCATTCGCGAACATAACATCGAGCAAATTATTATTGGACTAGTAATAAAACTAAAAATCAACCTTTTAAGAAGGCGTTGCAACTTCAAATGCGGAACATCTGTACTTAAGACATAAAATTCCATTTGTCGAACAATATTACAAGAGGTTGCTGTAAGACACGAGTATCACTTTTAGCCTTTCTACGTATAAAAGAATTAGATGAATATAACATCTGATCAAATATCACACCAGTTACTATCGGGAAAACAATTAGAATAGCATTGAAAATGACGATATGCAGACATGTAGAATTTTTTTCTATTCTGTTTAGAAGAACGTACAGCTCCTGTGTACAAAATGGAAACCAATAACGTAACAAGCCAGGGCAGTCAGGATTATTAAATCATGAATATTCCTAAAAATATTATTGCACTTAAATTACACGATCATATTCAACCACACCCACATTAATTCATATGCTGGGGTTGATTTAATTTGCAATCAATATAGTTGTTATATTTGATCTAGTCGGGCTTAATTGCAGATAAGAGCTACTTAGGGCTTGTTTTAATAATTATGTAAATGTTCGAATTAATTTGTAACAAGGTAGCATGTTTAGCTAACATTGTGATTTATATTCGGATTACGCACATATATTACCACCAATTCCATAACAACAACGTAATCACATTTGTAATGCATGTTAATGTTTTCTGATAATGCAAATCACCAGTGGCGTTAAAAACATCTTCAATATATTAATATTTATGGCGAATTGTCCACAATGAACATACTAATGCGTTGCAGTTTCAGCCGTTATTACAATTAGCTGCTGTTTGTTGGAGGTTCTGTCCTTTATGTCTAAACGTGCCCGTCACAGTAAATCTACTTAACGTTTGTCATCTCATAAACTGGAGAACATAAATTACGGAAATAATTCCTTTGTGCTTTAGCATGCTAGGCTATGATGGAATGTAAGAAGGGTTTATAATAAATGATTTTCGTTCCTCAAAACATAAAAGGACTATATTATTATTATTAAATTTAATTAAGTTTTGTAAAATTATACTTGTATTACATAAGCGACATAAAATTATTTTATAATTTCAACATTTGCGTACATCAATAAAATTGCAACGAATGTAAATTGACATTATTTTGTCCTAAAGGTAATTTAACGGTTGTACAATTGTTATCTATTTTCAAAAGAAATTGTAACATTAAAAACAACGTCAACTACTGCCCTGATATCTTTTGCGCAATACAATTCGGATTGAATATCTCGAAAAAATGTTATATCGAATTTTCTGTACACAATTATAAAAAGTAAGTTACCGGTGTAATACTCGTGGGTTAAATTAAAGTAAAAGTTTTACGATGAATCAATTTGATATAAAATCACAATGGATCATTAAACTAAATATTGCGACAACTTAGGGCGCAAATATTTTATCGGGTCTTAATATTTATTTCATCGACATGGCTATTAATGTTGATAAAGCTGTATCGATCAAATAAATTATATCTCACTTTATGTGCAGACGTTGGGGGCTCAAATACTAAACCCCAATTTATTTGCGCTGTGAAATCTCCTAAGTTAATCTACCCTATAGTTTCATGGTTGTCTGATAGTTCGTGTAAGTCAATTCCAATATTCACTAACGAAGTTACTCTAGGAAATATTGCTTAATTAACACGTAATCTCATCACTTCTGTAAAGACGACGATAATAATTGGCGCTTTGTGGAACTATTCAAAAACTTGTAAAATTTCTTACTTGCTACTGGATGCCATTACGTTTCGTTATAAATTAAATTATTTGCCGACGTGTCTGTTAACATTTATTAAGAATTTCAATAAAGATTAATCCAAAATCTTGCAGTTGTTAAATATAAAGTCAATTTCTAATAATATTTAAATTATATTAAATAATTTTGAGTAAGGCGAAGAGACGTATGTCTGCAGTTTTGTAGTCAGCTAATTTTAGTCTCCCCAAGTTCGCAGCTCTGTCTATAAAAATGGTTTTGGATTATGTAATTTCAAATCAGGAAAATGTCGACCACATTATGCAAATTTCGCGATACAAATAATTTCACAACTATGGAATACTTTTGAAGTAAAAAATTCTTTCAAACATACCTTTCTACCAATTCTTTAGAAACGATTATATATAAAAAGTTCATTAAATAATAAGTGGATATATCAAAGTTTTATGTAAATTAAATTCCTTATTTAGTTCTAGGTAGAATAATATCCAAGCTGTAGTACGTGCTTTGATGAGGACAACAAACTTCTGCCAAATTAATTAAAGGGCATATAAATTAGTCGCAGAGAATGAATAAGTTCGAATAGTTCACGGTACAAACTCAGGCAGAGCATAGTAACAAATGCGAGGAATGCGCAATTTACAAATCTGTACGTTTCTCAAGTTTATGACCTTAGAAACAGAGGTACACTGCGAGGAACGCTCAATATGTCGCCAGAGACAATGGGCAGGACATTATTAAGGGAGTAATGACGTTGTCGACGAGCGAAACCGTGAGAAGTAAGCGGCTCCATCTCGCTTGGAAGACGGAGAAATATGAAATTAATTGAAGCGTTCATTTACATCTTTGTCGTCGAAAATGCCGAATGCAGCTAATTACAGCCATTTAATAATTTGCGCAACTTTTGGGGAATTATTCGCATTTTTGGGCAATAACAATGCCATAATTTTTGAAGTATTAAAATCACTTCGTTCACTAATCCAAAAACGATCAATAATCTTTGTTTTAATAGTTAGTTGAGTAATTAATTTTGAGATGTTGTTAATTATTAAGAATTAATCCGAGTTCAAGTATATTAATGATTTTTTTGGTGAAAGTGTAATCGCAACAAGTCGTTCACAAAGAGAAATTCATCATAGCTTGAAAGCCCCCAAACCGGGTATTATTCAAAGAAGAGACAAATTTCTTATTAGAAACTGTTAAAAAACAAAGAATGCTTTAGTGCCAAGATTCAGCCGCAAAGTAATTTTTCGGTTTAAATCTTACAAAAGCAAGAGGTAAAAAAACCGAAAATATTCCCTAATGTACACAGAGAGGGGTGGTATGCGCTCCGCTCGAGATGAATTTTTTCGCAAATTGATTTTCGCCTCGCCCGCAATCAGTCGTTTGAAGTACGGATGTGACGTTTTGTTCTTCAATTTCCGCCGTACGGCGTCGCACTGCATAATAACGCCCTCTAGATGAGTTAAAGACGTCTGCGAGACTTGATATATAGACGTTTAAACGTGCCTATATTGCTTTTTGATGCGGTCGCCTTCAATTCTATATAGAAATGATATTGTGCTGAGAGTAATGTTCCGAAATTTGCTATATTGCTTTTTAGGTGGCTCTCACTTTAACCCATAACGACATTTTATCCCATTATGTTAAGTACGCGGGCGACCTATTGCTGTATTGTGTTGTGGAAAATATCCAGCGACGCCGTCAGATACACTTCCATTAAAAGGCATTTTATTCTCGAGCAACTATTCTGTAGGACTGACCTAAAATTTTAAACTTCATTTAAACACGCAATGGTGAAATGTACACAAAAATACTACGAATTACTTACTTGAATGCAAATACTCCACACAATCATATGGGGTATTTTTATAGCAAAATTACGGTATAAATGATTAAAAATGCAGTTTTTAATGTACTTTTGGGATGGTATATGTAATTAATGTTGATCTATATCAAAATATAAAATATATATGTAAATGAATAAAATTAGTGTTCTTATTCATATTACTTATAATTTCAGGAAAGCTTAATTGTATTTATCCTATTTTCACATAAATCACCCCGAGTTTTATTTAGATACTATGATTACTATAGTTTGTAAGTTATATTAATCTTCAGGACGTACAAAATGATATATTTACTCTAAGACAGTTAATGTTGTTTTTAATTTATTGGTAGAAATATGCATTACATTGTTCATTACAGATTGATGATTTTTGTTAGTATATTTTTGTAGAGACTGCCGCAAAATCCTCATAACTGAAAATAATTTTTCAGTTATTCATTTACAACTTTTTGGGGTTATACAATCTTTTTTCTGTTTTATAAAAATGAGAGCATTAATAGCACCTTTGAGTGTTTCTTCCACATAATCAACTACAGAATAGATTCATATTGTATGACGTTTTAAGGTCAAGCACCACTGTTGGATAAACGTGTCTTGCTAAATCATCAATGCAGTGTCCTTTTAAAAAGTTCTGAAGCACGCGCAAGTATTATGTGATTTTACGTTTCTATATTTTACGAGTACGATTGCATGTAATAGCGGAAGTAAACCCATAAATTAATACGCAATAAATATCCTGCGTTTTACTCCGCATAATTAATTAGTTTAGTGCCAGAGTACATAAAAGCCAACAGCCCCAGGCCTTGGAGAAATCACAAAACCCTTAAATTAATATGCTCCGAACGATCCAGAATTCAAATTTAGAAATCTCGGGTCGGCAATTTAGAAGGTTAGATCAGTATTACGTCGCCCGTTTTAAAACAATCCGAGACTTAATAATCCCTTTACCTATTCTGCTGATTTACGCGTTTAAAGTTAAATCGTAAATTCGCTTTAATCGTCACATTGTGACTACCGTTTCTGACGAAAGCGAGCGTATAAACGGATAGTATATTTTGTTCATGCAAAGATGTCTGACCCTTTCTTTATTATCATGATGATGATTATCATGATGATGAAAACTAAAAGCGCGAGCGTGTTGAATAAGAAATATTTAAAAAGATCATGTTAATTGTCTTGCTTAAGAATTTTGAAAATTTGTTTTCGTAATGGTATATTTAGTTAGAATTAAAAATTGATTTGTATAAATATTCTTGTGTTCGCAGGAGCGAAATATAATATCCGTTTATGCAATATTATTAAACTAGGACACGTATTACCTACTTCACATAAAACCAGAAGGGATCAATTTCAACTGGCACAAAAAGACTATGATCTCACAGTTTATGGCAAACGCATCAGTTCTGTGCTTGAAATAATTTCTTGCGCAGTTTGGACAAAACACGGAAAGGATGGCAAACACGAAGAACTAGAACGAAGTTTGGAATGGTTCGCGTATCCGAGACCAGAATGATAAAACTAATAGATACCGAGAAAGAGACAAACCTGTAGAAAACTGAAGTGCGAAAACGTTAGCACGCACAAAAACACCACATGGAATAAACGGTGGCTAATAAAGACATGAAAGGAAATTTAAGAGGAACTTATATCCTAGCAGAAAGCAGACATTATTGGAGAAATAGAGGAAGAGAAAAGAAAAAGAGAAACTATAAAAGATTGGAAAGAAAATGGAAAGGATTGAGAGAAATGAATGACGATATAAAATAAAAATGAGAAGGCAAAGAACTTGAGGGATGATGCTTCATGGAGAAATATGCTAATAGACGTGGAAAATGAATTCAAATTAGGCAATAAGGCAATAATTGATATAAGAATGAAGTTAGAGACGGACAAGGGGAAAGTCACGAGAGGAAGGAATAAGTTAACGAAAATGTTATAATCCACTTGTTACTAATACCAAACTGGATAACGTTTTGACGATAACTTATAATTATACTGAAGCATAACTACAACTTATTGTGAATTTTATTCAATTATGAAAATTACATTCAAAATAAAGACCTATGTGACTGTCGACACCCGGGAGAAGAAATAAGAAGAAGAAGAAAGAAAACTTGGGGAGGATTTCAAAAAATTTCAAGTCATTACCACGGAACACAATTGGTGCAGCGTGAATTTGTTTGCTAAATTTACTCATGTATTCATTGGTCGAGGTACAGATTTTACCAATTTAACATTTATTCAGAACAGAACAGAGAGGAAGAGAACGATCCGAATGGGACGAATGTAAGATAAAAGTGTTCGAAAGGGCAGAATTATCAGTAGAAGTTGCAGAAAGGAGAAGAAGAGACGGGAGACAAGTGGACCTGGTAGAAGCACAGGAAAGGTAAAACAAAATTAGTATTGCGAGGTACAACGCAAAATACAAAAGAATAAATAGGATAGGAGGATACCAAGATACATAGGGGGAGAAAGATCGGTAGAAGATGAAAAAACACTAGTTTCAATATTCGATCTAAGAGAAATAGAGGATGAGTATTTTTGTGGTGAAGGGTGTGACGGTTGGCAACATTGGATAGGAGAATGCAAGGAAATAATACTGAAAAAGACTGAAGGAGAAAGGGACGGAGATAAAGGGAGTTTTAAATGAAATGTAGATAGTGAATAATCCAATACATTTTTTATTATGAGTATCGTAATTATTATGAGGAATTCATGATCACTAATTTCTGATTGTGTTTTCATATTACTTGAGATATTAATTGGTTATGCCCTTATATGTGGGCATAGTTTATGCGTCCTTTGCAGAGGCACAATTTAGTAACTTAGACAAAAATTCGACTTTGCACGCGGCCGTATGGAACGGAAGGTTTGACTTTAGGGTTTGAAATGTATAGCGTAAAACGTATAATTGTGAGTTACGTCAAGTTACATTTAATAATTTAACAAACTATCTTGAAGCTTTATGTTTACTTTATCTAACTCGTTTTACATGTGACGAAATAAGAGTGACATTACATTGTCTAATAGCCCAATCAAGTTATACCCGTGAGTTCACTATCAACTGTTAGAACCAACACAATGAAATATCGATAACTGAAATTGCTTTTAAAAATAATTTGTATAAACTGAATCGTAAAACTGAAATTAAAATTGATTTGAAACAAACACAATTTTTAGAGAGGGAATTTTTAATGAAATCACTTTGAAGAACGAATATAAACAAAGTTTAAAAAAAACGTTGCTATTTACCTTGTTCCTGTAATAACAGGGTTTTGTTGCGTAATTATGAAGCGTCAAAATATGAGTTTCGAATTGTAAATAAAGCTTCGGACATGTTGTCGCGACACAATACAGTCACCCACTCATATTGCTAGGACATGTTATGCGATGTAAAATTTTACCTTTGCAGCAAATTTTTGTTTAGTTTATAAACTCGTAGCTTATGAAGAGTCCGTTCGTCGTAGCAAGATTTCAAGTGGTTACAATAATTTTAATTAAACTATTTCAGAATAGTTCATACAGCATGGTTGCGTCTGACGATATGATGCTGTTGTTGAAAATGTGGCCCACAAAGCTATGATTTTGGATTTGAGTGCAATGCTATTAAGCATATCCCTTGTAACAGATATGTATGCAGCGTGTGAATTTTATGAATAATAGTTGATTTTACTTTAACATTGTACCTGATTGGACTGTGCGATTGTGTCTGTATTTCAACGTAAATATAAAATGCAGATTAACGCTAATTTACACAAAGCATTGCGTAGTTTTATTTATCGCACAAATAAAACAGATGCAATGCGACTGGCCATATATTTTAATTAAATAGAGATTGAAATTTGTGTACAAATTTGGTGCATATTATTATCGTAGCCAACGTAGTAACGATTTATAGAAATCGATGTAATATGACGTTGCATTTTGACAACGTCAGTTATGCGCGATAGTGACAAAAAGTCTAATGTCTGTTGAAAATACCAAGGCGAAAAGTAATGATAAACTTGGACACGCTGCAGCACACGTTTGTTCAAGAGTTAGTATACTAGACGAAACTGGCCATTCTTCCAAAAACGCCATTGAGGCGCAAGAGAAATCGATTGTAGGCAGTGTTTCGGCATGTTCGATGGTTTGTAGAATTTGTCAAACACATTCGTCGCAAGAGCTTTTAATATCACCGTGCAATTGCAAAGGATCACTCGCTTACGTGCACTTAACTTGTCTGGAAAGGTGGCTAAATCAAGCTAGCAGAAGTTACTGCGAATTGTGCATGTATCATTTTAATTCTGTCCAAACGCAGCGTTACGGGTTTTTCGAAGGACTGGGCCTGTGGATTCGGCATCCGCGGAATCGCAACCACGTCCAATCAGACATTGTCATCGCGGCGCTGCTGACGACAGTGACGATAGGTCTAATAACGGTTTGCCTTCTGGGAATGAAATATTTCGTCATCGAGGCGAGAAAATTGGGAATATCGCAAGGCTGGACTAAGGGATTCATATCCGGGTTTTTAATGATCATTTTATTGGGATACGTAATTACGCTTTATTTGATAATTAAAGATCAATTCGTCCCGTGGTACAACTGGTGGAAACATACAGTAGATGTGAGATTACTTTTAACCCCTTCCGTCACGAAAATTGCTACTAAACAACTCAAGGAAACTGCGGTTTGAGTTTTTCGGAAGTTGCCAACTTTAAACCTTGCGTGTTTCCTTACAAATGCTGCGGACTTAGTTCTAGAATACAAATAAACCACTACATGAACGCTTAGAATGTACTCGAAAACTTTGAAATTATTTCCTTTTTAAGTGTATTTTACAATAAAATAAATTAATTTCATTTTTCTATGGAAGTTATTTTACTGCACAATTTATATATTTATTTAGTTATAATTTAACAAAATAATATCTGCGCTAACATAATTATTGATGGGTATTAGTACATCATTTGTTACGATATTGTGTCGAAATTTATCACCCATTTAAAAGATTAATAAATGATTAAGAAATAAGGATTTATAGACATGAAAAAAACCACTTGACTCCGTAAGCAGAAATAATATCTGGGAAAGTTTGGAAAACAAAAAAAGCGCAGATAAAAATATAATAGACTTAGTAAAAGGTATATAAAACAAGACAAAAAAACAAGTCATATTAGACATAGAAATAGATGGACAGAAAATTGAACCAGCAAACAGATTTAAATATCTTGGAACAATAGTCAACTACAAAGGAAACATGAAAGAGGTTATAAATGACATGATAAGGCTGTGAACAAGATACACCAGAAATTTGTCAACCACGAAGAAATATGGAGGAAAACGAAGACAAAAGTATACAAGTCAATCCAATAACCAGTACTGCTACATGGAAGTGAGAGTTGTATTTTAACAGACGGACAAAAAGAATTCAAGCAGCAGGAATGAAGCAAGAAGAACAGATAAGAGGAGAAGTGATGATATAAGAAACAAGATGTATTAAATCCATGAAAGAATTAATGGGAGAGAAAAAATAAATTGGTTTGAACATCTAGTAAGGCGTGTAGAGGGGCGGCAAGTTAAGTATATCTAGGAGGCGAAATCTATAGGGAAAAACAACGAAAGAGACGAAGGCCTAAGAATGGAACAGTAGAAGACATTCTACGGGGAAGAGGAGACACTGGAACCCACCGAAAGATGTGGTAAGATAAGAACATATGGAAGATGTTTGTAAAAGATAGTAAGATAGATAAGGTAAAATGTAATTAAGTAAGGAAAGCTCAACGACCTGTTGGGTAATAAGGGGGAATTGATTATATATGTGTTTTGTATCCTTTAGCATTTCCACAATTTCGCATTAAGAATGTAGGTGGAAAACAGCAGTGGACAAGCTGGTGCTGCAAGATAATTGTTTTGATTTATCTAAAGTTTTTGATATTTTAAGTAATACTTCATGAGATAGACTTGCTAAAATATGCTACATAGCAACAAATAACAACTACTAAAAATATAAAAAATAATTAAATTAAAAGCATTGTAATTAACAATCAATAAGTCATACTTTATGTACTCAGCAATGATCATCGGGGAAAAATCAATACAATATTATAACAACATTATTAAAATAATCATTTTCGGAACGCACAATTTAAGGATTCCGAAAGTGTATAAAATGTAGAGAATCATTAACCAAAGAATATATCTAGTATTGCGATATATTATAGTATTGCTCGAGCTAGACGATCTTCTCGGCGACATTCTTGTCACGTTTACCAGCCAGATCTTCGGAGATGTTGAGGTCGGGTGAAGGTGTTTTGAGCGACGCTTCATATATTGTTAGAAGCTAAAATTTAGGATGGATGGGTTCTCTAGGATATTCTCGTATTTGTAGCAGTCCATGTCGAAGGTGAGGCAGAGTGGCACTGAGCCAGCCCACCATAATATCCCATCTACTACTGTGTTTGAAGTAATAGTTTACAATGAATCAGACGTTATGTCCCGTCGGCCCTAGCATTGACCCCCAAATACCAACTTACTTGCCCGAATCGGTGATTGCGTGTCTTTTAGCGTATACGGAAAAAGGTCCTTTTGTCTCATATTTGGCACCATAGATAGGTAGGATGCAAGAATAACCTGGAAACTACAATTCGACCTTTTATCGGCCGACCTTAATCTTCCAGCAAGAGAACGACCCCAATTCCTGTTAGAAGCACCTTCAGTATTGGCACTATCGCAGTAACTTCATCTTTTTCGTCTGCTTCATATAATCCTCGACACGAACATTAGCAATCTGGCCGCTATGGGATAGAGCTCGTTCGTCACCTGGGAGGCAACTAACCAAAATTACGGCAGAGAACGTCGCCCAGCTCGAACAATAATAACTTAGAACTTAGAACTTTCAAATTATACAACTTGAAAACTGATAATTTGTATTTTTTAATAATTTTGTTAAACCTATTTTTTTCCAATAACCTTGTCTCATCAAAATATAGTAGTGGATTTTTCGAACGACTTAAATCTTTCACCTTCCATCGAAAGTTATCCTCAACAAACAAAAATATTCAATACCAAAACGCTACTTGAAATTCATTATTTGCATTTCATAAGACTGAATTCCGTATATATGCAGTTTCCTTGAGAATTTAAATAGCCTTGATCCAGACCACTTACTGTTGACTTGCTCCCGATATTGTCATCAATTGATAATTACTTAATAAGCTTCAATTATTTTGTATTCACTTTTGGAACTAGATTCAAATATGTATTACAGTCACACTTATAAGAAACCCAAGGTGTTCAGATATAGTTAAGGATGGTATGTTCCGGGGTGCTATATTGGGTCTTATATTATTTACAATTTACATATATAATATGATTCTTGAAAACGAAATTGATTTTGATTTTGATTTTTGGAGTAACATTAGAGTAAAACTAAATTTATGGCTTTATGCAAGAGGAGATTAGTATTTACGGTCCCTAACATAGAAGGACACAAATTGAAGAAATATCAAACGTTTATTTTTCTCCATAATCTCCATGAACGTCGATGCATTTGGTCCAACGATGCTCTAAACCTTTGATTCCCCTGGAAAAATTCTATACGGTGCTCTTTGAACTAGTCGTTTACGGCCGTCTTCATTATCGTCGTAATATCTGGTCCCCCGAAGATATTATTTTAACTTTGGAAATAAAAAGAAATCGCTAGGGCGCAGGTCTGGTGAATATGCGGGATATCCAAACAATTCAAATCCTGCGTACAAATAGCGCTCATGGCAACATGGACTTTGTGGACAGGAGTGTTGTCTTGATGAAACAAAATTCTTTTGCTTAATTTTCCCCGTTTGTTCCTTGACACAATCGCGCTATCTTGAAATTAAGTTGGCATAGTAGGCGCCTGTTATTGTATGTCCACGTTCCAAGAAATCAGTCAAAATTCCGTCTGCGTCCCAAAAAATTGTGGCCATAACTTTACCAGCGGATGGCAAAACACAAAATTCGCGGGGTGGCGGAGAACCTCAGGACTCATGATCGAAGTGGTGAGCCCACGTTTCATCAAGGATGTCGAATCGAGAAAGAAATTCATCCGAATCTGCTTTAAACTTTGCCAAACTGGCGTCAGAATGCAATACACTAGAACGTTTCTGATCAGGTGCCAACATGCGTGGGACTCAACATTTTTAGCCCCAAAATATTTGTTAAAATATTTTCTATAGTACTATAAGAAAAATTCGTAATTTGAGCTATCCGGCGAATGGTCAGTCGTCTATCTGTCATTACAATATCGTGTATACGATTAACATTTTCTTGGGTAGTGACAGTCACTGGTCGTCCAGCACCCTTCGCATGTTCACATGTTTGTCTTCCCAGTTTAAATTCTCGAGACATATTTTTCACCAATTGGTAAGAAACAGCACCCTTACATAATACACCTACCATGTCTTCATGATTTTTTTTGACAATCTTTTGTTTTGGAAGTATTTTATAACTGCATGAACCTCTGATTTTTCCCTTTTTAGAATTTCTCTAAACTTGTGTACTAAAATTGTAAATTATTTGAACAGGTAACAAGTGACAAAACTACAATTGAACCAATGTAACAACAAATGATTAATACTTTAATGTGTCAAATTGATTCACACAACGCCTACTATGTCAGTGACGCTAAATATGTTAAAAAAAGTTTAAAATAAAAATATTAAATTGAAACTGTTCAGAAAATTCCCATCAAAATTTATATTAAAAACCCATTCGTTTTCCGTCAATTGAAGTTTTCCACAAGTCTGAGTTATTAACACTAAAACAGTTGTACACACTTGCTATTCTCAAATATATAAGTAAATATTCTCGTTGTTAGACACAAATTGATCATAATTACCTTACAAGTAATAAAGTTAAACAAAAAATCTACACAGTAAAGAGGAATAATGCAGCATCACAAATGTATTTATTTTACTTACTATTTGCCAAAAGTCTATAATACGTTGTGTTTATAAAAACAATTTTGCATTCACGTCAGTATTTGGTTTCGTTCCTTGATATATTGTACCCGATCATGTACTGTTGTTGCGTATAAGTATTTGATTCTTAAAAATTCGCCAGGTTCACAGGTGGATCTAATATTAATTTTCTTAATTCTTACTAATCTAATTTTACACAAAGATAATTTACTAAATTTGCAACTTTTTCGTTATAAGTTTGTTTTCCATTTAATCGATATACGTTCATTTACAAAAAATAGGGACCTGATAAAGAATTTGCCTTGTATTGGATGCGTTTTCTATTTTAGTTAACTGCCATGGATTCAATTTGGTCTCGGCAAATATAGGTGCAGTGCATCATAACATGAATATGTTTAATACCAGCAGTTGTTCAAGTAATCGATTTTATATATTGCAGCGTAAACCAATATTTATTTTTAGAATGTAACGAAACATAAAGAGATATATAGACTAATTCTATAGATATTCGTAATATTCTACAATCTGGGGTTCTGGTTTGGTAACTTCCCTTACTTAATGTCTTCATTATAAAAAAGAACATTATTATTATCTTTAAAAACGATTATTCATCCTCGGTAAATTTGAAACATTTTACTTATATTAACAAAGCCTTTAAAACACATAATTTTTATGCACGTTCAACAACCGGTGAATTCTTACAAAACAATCTATCGGTGCTAGTATTCTTTAAGTAATGTAAATACACGTCCATATGCTTTATTGATTTTGTTCAGTAAATTATATCCTTGTTGCATTTGATGTACAATCCTCATTTACTGATATTTCTCGTGTGTCATAGACTTGTTAAAAGAAAACTGACCGCGGTTACATATTTCAACAAAAAAGCAATATAACGTGGGCGTTCTTAGTAATCTTCTTAGCAATATTATGTGTAATGTAAACAATACCATATCCCTATAAGGTACATACTCGTATAAGTTATCGTAGCTCCATATCTTGAGATGTTCGTTGTTCGTCTTTTACAGTGAATCAGCAAACTTTACATACATATTCAACAGTCTGGGGCAACTAGCGTGAACTGCATACTTTGCTGTTATTGGAACTGGAACGCACAGCTTATGTGGAGTTCGTTAACATTAAATCTACATATCGTCATCGAGATTAACTTTGATCCAATTAAGTCTCTTATGAACATAGCCCACACATATTTCAACGTTCAGATTATTTTCAGTGATTTCGATTGTACCAGATGCCCAATTCTCTATTATTCTATTGGTGTTATTTTAATTATCCGTTAACATAATGTAGGTAGCCGTTATTCTTATTGTACTGCAATTTAGAAGTGTAAATCCAATCCAATCGGAAAGTATTCGAATGATATGTTTGTGTTGATTTAAACGTGAATAATAGTTTCTTAGTTCGAAGCTGGGAGCCGGATCTAATTGACTTCAGCTAAATTATTGAATTTCCAATATTTTTATACAATAAAGCTGAACATAAAAGCTTATGGATAAATAAAAGATAATATAGATAAATAAATTGAACTGAAAAGGAACAAGGAAAATGAGAATAAAATTAGAATAGAAACTTGGAACATGAGGAGTATATAACGAAAAGAGAAAAAACTAACAGAAGAAATGATTAAATAAAATAGAAATACCAGGAATAACAGAAACAAAAATCTGCAGTTGTCCGCACTGCACTTTTCAGATAAACTGTTTAAATATCTTTAACTTTTATAACAAGTTTTCGATAACTCATAAGGTTTTCGATGTACGGAAAAGGTAATTAGAGTAAACCCTCATTTCCGATTGAGATATTGCTTTCATAGTAGGATGTTATCACCGTTGCTATATAAACAAGTATAAACAACTTAAGTTTGAAATTACATATACGCACTCACAGCGTCATAATAATGAGAGATCTAAATGGACTATGAACAATAACTGGAAAAGAATAATCGAATTGTATATAGAAAATAACTTAATAACAACAAATACAAAATTTAAGCAAACGAACATACACAAATACACAAGAGAAGAAGCTGCGAGGAAAGAGAAATTTATAGTAGTCTATTTCTTATTAAGTAAAAATAAATGGAAAACTGTAAAAATGTGAAAGTAACTAGAAAAGCTGAAAAAGTGATCACTTAACGAAAATGGACATGAAAATCAACATAGAAAAAAATAGAAAAAGAGAAGTAAGAAAACAAAAGAAAAAAATAAAAAGCTACAAATTAAAAGAAAAGCAATATCAAAAGAAATACCAAAGAATACTTACTGAAAAATTAAAGAAAAAGAGTAAAGGAAATACGACGGAAGATAATAATAATGTATTATGAGCACCCAAAGTTTGTGAAATAACGAAAATATCGTACCAAGAAATGGAAAAGTCAGAATGGTGGACCGAAGAAATAAATGATACAAGATTAAAACGAAACAAGTTTAAATAGTAACAAAGAAAAAGAAAAGCAAAGAGAGATGCATGGGAGAAGTTCGGGAAACAAATGGTAGGAAATTATAGGGACAATTAAAAACAATTAAAAAAAATTCTACGCTACCCTGAAACAAAAGAGAAAAAAAGGATTTCAACATGATGAATATAAAGAATAAAGAAGGTAATATACTCATTACGGAACGAAAAATAATGGAACTGTCGAGACAATATTTTAAAAAACTAACAGCAGCAGAAGTGGAAACGCGAGAAGAACATGTGGTAGAGACTGAATCTAAAGAAAAGAAGAAGATACGGATCTTGAAGAAATAAGGATAGAAGTGGTAACAGAAGCTATAAATAAATTGAACATAGGGAAGGCGCTGGGAATAGGTAACATAACGTCAGAAATGATTAAGTACACGGGTGGAAGGAAGAAAACAACTAACCGACATAATAAAGGAAACAATGAGGACAACAATAATTCCAGAAGAATGGGATAAGGGAGTGATAATTCCCAAATACAAGAAATGCAACAAGAGGAACTGTAATAACTACAGAGGCAAAGTAGAGCACACGATTGAAGACACTCAATGAGAATTAACAAGAGAAAGAAGCACCCATGACCTAATCTTCATATTACGACATGTCAGCGAGAAAATAATAAACAAAAGAAGGGGAGCACATGCATGCTATATAGATCTAAAAAAAGGTTTTGATAGGAGCATAACTGGGATGTATTAAGAAAACGAAAAATAAATGAGATAACAATTGAATTAATAAAAGCTAGGTACTCGAACAATAATAGTAATAGGAGTTAAGCACAATACATGCTTAGCCCACTTTTATTCAATTTAGTACTAGATGAAGCAATGAAAACTAGGATACTGGAAAATGGACCTACAACATAATATAAGTAATAGTCAAAGAAGTAAAGAAAGGAACATAATACTAATGTACAAAATAAATAAAAAAATGGATAATGGAAGACTAGATAAAGATATAAATGAGAGGATAGGAAAAACCGTGGAATTATTTAATATGATGAAGACAAGCTTTTCTGGAAAACAAGAAATAGCAAACGGACATAGTGAAGACACACCATTATATATATTTGAGAATAGTTACACATAAAAAGAGGACAAGAATAAACACCATAGAAATGAAATTTCTAAGAAAAATAGAGATTAAAGCCAAAAGGGACAGAATATGAAATGAAATACATCGACAAAAACCAAATATTAAACTAATAATAGCAAATAAATAAGGACAACTAAGATGGCTGGTATATATATGCCGAATGACAGGAAGAAACTACCCGGGAAGCACAAGAAAAACATGGAAGGATAATGTTAAGCAAAAAGTGGGGAAGAAAGGGATCGAGTGGAATACAATCAGGACAATAACACAGGACAGCAATAAATGGAGACGAATATATAAAATAAAATAAGTGTAAGTAAAAAAGTCATACACCAATGTGGGCCTAAAATTACTTAAGAATAAATAAATAAAAAAATAAGTAAATAAATTCACCTGATGGGAGTTTATCAAATAAGAAACTTCAGATTGTAGAATATTATGAATATCTATAGAATCAGTTTATGTCTCTATTTATATTTCTTGCTACAATTATAAAACAGATTATTTGAATAACTGCTAGTATATAATATATTACATCCACCTATAAACCTGTTGCGATTTTAAACAATCAAATACATAAAATGCATATAAACAACGATATGAAATGATACAATATATGAAGAAACTGAACTAAATACTAATGTGAAATTTCAAATTGCACCTTGGATAAGCAGGTTTACATCGATAAATATTACGTTACGATAGCTCCTCTTCTTCATTTTATTATGAAAAGTAAAATGTGGCGTTTATTGGTATAATTAGGTGTTAAGTATAGAAGGAATCTTACAAGTGGTCCAGAATAATCAAGCCTGACTAAATTCTCTCTATAATCAGCGAACGTATCTTAATGCAGTCCAAATTTCTATTTTATTTTTGTTTGTTCATGAAATTTTTTGATAAGAGATTTCAATCCTCGTGAAAATTTTAGTGTTTGATCAGGAACATTGAACAAAATCAAAGCAACATTATTAAAAAATGTAAATTTTCATTTTTCGAGTTGCACGTTTAAAGCTTCCGAAATGTAACGAATTCTTCGGGTACCACGAGGCGTGAACTTGATGATAGTTGACTGCGGTATGTTCTTCAATTTTCGCTCCTGCTGCGTGATCTTCTGCAGGAATTTTGATTTATTTGCCAGTGCGGTAACGCTCCTCCTATAGCGGCTGGATAATAATTTTAAGTTGGGGGACTTGAACGGGACGAAGAGGATAAAATGACGACGATGGACTCAATACTGAATGTGTTTTAATGGGGCTTCGGATCGTTATGTTGCTGGAAAACGATGGTCGGCCGATGGCAGATCAAATGGTCTTTTCATCGATGTTCTCGTATCGGTACCAATGTACAATTGCTGCAATAAGGAGTCCATTTCACATATACTAGACGTACGTAGGCATATCAATCGCCGATGAGTCGCAAGTAAGCTGGTACTTGGGATTTACAGTGCCCGCTGGACGTACAGTCTGATTCACTGTAGACCATTGCTTCTAAATATGTTATAGCATTAAACAAGGTGGCAGATGAGATTTTCGTTATCATGGACTGCTACAAATACGAGAATGTCCAAAGAACCCTTTCCGTTCCATTCATTGTAGACTGTGTCTTCCAATAAGTTCCAATAAGTCCAATAAGAGAATATCGTCTAGCTCGAGTAAGATGATAACATATGGAATGCCAAGTTCACCGAGTCCACGGGGTAGAAAAATTCTTTGGTTAATGATTCGTTATATTTTACACACTTTTGAAAACTGGTATTGCCCAATCCTAAAACGGTTATTTTGAGAATTTTCAACACATATAGTACGGCCTTCCAACATCCCATAGATTAAGAATTTATAAATTTCTCGACCGCATAAAAATTGTGTAAATAGAAATGGTTTAATTGTTTTTGGTAGACTCCAACAATTATTAATATTTCTTATTACATCTGGCAGAACATTAAATAATATTGTTGCTTCATATTGAGGTCATAGACATAAATCAGTTTTTTACATTATTTTTCTATTAAAATTGGTTCTTTCTGTGAAGTGTCAATAATTTGTACATATATTTGTGTGTTAAATATCTTTAAATATCCTTAAATATCGAGCGGCACGACAGCAACGTTGACGAAGATTCCTTAAACTCGTCGAAGTCGCTCGTCAGAAGATTATTGAGTGTCTTAATCGGTATTTAACATAAGTACAATAAAAGGATTGTGAAATAAATAGGCACATTTTTAATTGTGCGTTACGTTACGTTACAGTTATTATTAAATTAGTATACACAGCACCGTTCAAGTCGTTTTGGCGTATTAGGAGGCCAAGGAAATTTGGTATTGAAGTTGATAGTAAATCTCAAAGTCTAGTGCATTGTAAGTTTTACTAGTTTGTATCTAGAAATATCCTCACGCATCTAACACAAGCCTTGCCGAAATCGGAGTAACCCGATGAATCACCAAGTTTTGATATAATATTTGTCAACGTTATGATAATTGTGATCAATATTTTTCGAATTTAAATAGGTATAGAAAAATACATTTAAACAGTAATATAAAATCTTTCCATAATATTAATCATAACTGGCTACATAATTGGTACATATAACCTGAAAATTAAATTATTGCGTCAATTATTAAAAAAAGAAAATAATGGGAATTTTACAAAAAAGTGTAAATTTTCTTAAAAAAAAACAACCATAAAAAGTCTTAACACTGATACCAGAAGTTTGCAGGTCAAACTTGAATAGTAGGGATAATAGGGATCGAGATCGAAAGACAAGGTGAGTGCAATTAGTCTATGCGTCACTAGATCACCGAGTGTTTTAACCAACCAGCTGATTTTAACCAAAAGCAACAGTCCTAAAGCTAGATTTTATAGCACCTTGTACCTACTTATTAAACCTTACAAATAATTCTTCTAATTCTTTCTACACCCTTTATCCTTGACAAAACAAGATCAACACTCTTCAACTTCTTCATTATATGCATTAAAATCCCAGTCAAATTCCGAATCAGATACTCCTAATGAAATTATTCAAGGAGGAATGCTTCTAACTGAAAGAGTTCCGATTGATTTTGTCCAATTTTTATAATGACTACAAAAATGTTGCCACATTTCGTGACTATATTCCGAAATAGATTAAAGCCATAAATTTGCAACACTGGAGAGGTTCGCGAATTTATGTGCTTGTTATTGTATGTCTGACGGAACCTCCATGCCATTTCAATTGGGTTGTGTTGACAATGGTATGGAGGCAAATAAGAACCTCATGATCATTTTGTCATTATCTGCTACATATCTTCGATTCTTAACAACGACGTGTTTTGAGACCCTACACCACTTTGTACTTGTATCGCATTGATTTCACAATTTTTTCTCTGTCCGTTAAATTCAAAATTTTCTAAAAAATCATCTAATGTGAAAAATTCAATTTTTGAATTTTATTTCCAATTATTTCATTGCAAACTTTTCTAAACATGTGATTTGTAAAAATATAGGTTTTGTCTCTGTTGCTAGAGGGTGATGTGCCTACATTTTCCATTTTTTCCTTGTGCTCACCTACGATTCAATTTATAAAAAAAGAACTTGATATAATTGTATCTTACTGAAAATATGTAAGACCATGACGACTGAAATTTGGAAAACCTTTTTTGTATTCAATGTAACACTTCTTTATTTCTGCTTTAATTTCACAGCTGAAAAACTCTTGGCATTTTGAAGCAAGTATTATTTTGTCAGTAATTTACTGGCAAATAACGTTTTAGCAGGCTTGACTAACATTAAAAAAAATAAATCATAGCCCCCGATTATGCCAAAACAAAGTGAGCGGTGTTTATTCACTATTATTTTATGGAAATTTTAAGGATATTAGCCATAGATAGCCATTTTTATTTACAGTTAGCATCATTAACAGCCGTTACTGTCATATTAGATAGATTATCTGTAGCTGGTGCTGATACTATGCAAATGGCAATTTAAACTTATTGGCATATATCAAAAACAAGATTGGTCCTAAGATTCAACCTTGTGTGAACTGACGGGATACATCTGTAGATAACGAGTATAATTTTATGGTGACAAGAAATGTAAGTATATAAATTCTTATTACTGCTAAATTACATATTTAGAACTGTATTATTTAAAATATAAAAACTTTAGACAAATCAAGAAATTCTTATTGCAAGATTGTGGCAAGGAAAATAATTTATGCCAGCTGTGATCGTCACACGTCCAACTACATGTTGGATAAAAATGATTTAATTACATCTTCTTGCACGGTCATTATTGACAAACTCAATAATCTTATTATAATATTCCCATAACCCCTTTTGCCATAAAACATAAGTAATGGTGCGTAACCATTTAGTCTTTCAATAAAAGAGATTTCGTTAGATTTGGATCTCCGTCACACAGTAAAAGAAATTAAAAATTAGGTTTCACTCGAATCAATACGAGAAAAATTTAAATTGAATTGGAAAGTAGAATTTAAAACAGCTAATATCCCTTTAATTTGAATCCTCCGCTGTCTTATCCTTTTTCCCAATTTCGACGCTTTTATACTTTCAAAAGGTGCGATGTAATTAAAATTTTAAAATACAAAGTGTCTACGGTCCTACTAATTTATACATATTGAATTTTAGTAATTAAATGAAATTGATAGACTGGTAAAATGGAAAATGAGCCGAACTTCGAACACATTTTTAACAAGTTGCACACATACTATAAAGGTTTTATCATTAGTGGCTAGAAATGCTTACTTGTTTTATAGATGTAGGTTTTTAATAAATTGTTATTAGTAACGACTTGTCGAATCTTAATAGCAGATATTAATCTGGTACCGAAAAAAAGTATTTTTATTAAATTGGATTGTATCATACGATGATTTAGAAAAAAAAAAAAACGTCAAGATAAACAGCAAATATTGAATTTTATGACAGGTACGTTACCTGTTTGTTAAAGTTGATAGATCGCTGTTCATTATTTTTATTAGTTGTCATTTTTCTCTTAAATCGGTTGTACTTTAATACTAACTGGCAGTTAATATGGAAGTATTCTTTGCAAATTTGTCGCAATTTTTTTTCATGTGTTAAATGTGTACCCCGGCCCTTAGTTGTGCCATGGTGTAAATTTACTGTATGTAAGTCATTACATCATTGGCCCTTGTCTAGTGGTCATTTCATAGTATATAAAACGTTAATTTAGTAGACGTCATCGGGATGCAAGAAAATCAGTTTAAAATATATCTCTGGAAGGTAATCACCGGTTATGAAATGATTTGCAGAATTGTGTATAGTAGTTGAAGGACGATATAATGGAAGTGTTTCAACACAAGTGTAGTTTGGTATTGTCAGAATTAAAAATATCTCAAAACATCACATAAACTGTTCATCATACAAAGTGAAAATATGTTCGCGTGGCAATTTATAATGTAATCGCATAAGAAAATAGTCTTCGTTCGTTCAGTTCAGACGAGTCCTCTCACATTCGGGAAAGAGAAATTAAGACGAGGAACCAAGAACTCTAAAGTTTATTAAAGCGTCGAGAGTAACTCAGCGCAGGTACGGAGCGGGATAAAGTAATAAGAAGGATAATAAAAGAAGTTTTCAAGTCATTTTATGGCGTTTCATTAAAACGTCACCTCTGCCTTGTCAGTCCGTAATTGTACCCGAGATGAAAAAAAGTTTTCCCATAGAAGTGTCACTGTAGATACCTATTACATTATTATTAACCTCTTTTAGTCTTCAATATAGACTTTATACATTGTAACAGATTGGTTTCGTTACTGTTTGTGTTGTAAATATATATTTGACGGAATGATGATATCGAACGGCGTAGTGAAATTATGCAATAGACTAATTTCACAGTTGGGGATTTACCAGATTTTCCATAAACACAACACGTAGTTGACTGGAATTAGCAAATAACAACTAATCACAAGATCGGATTTAGATGCATACAATGCATAACTTGCATGGCGGTGTCAAATATATAACCATTAGGGGAATTATAATATTCGAATATGTCCTCCATCGAGTTATACGATGAATGATGTGTTTTCACTGCACACGCATGATTAATCTACCCAGCTGTTGCTTACATCTTACTCGCATCATTTATAGATGTAGCTGACAAAACCGTTTATTGTCTTCATTCGTTCAATAGATCAATAGTAGAGTAGTGACAATTTATTCGTGTGTCGATATAATTCTTTCAGCGATAAATGACATAAATACGTCGGTATTCATTCATATCTATTTTACTATGTAGGATCAATATTTTAACAATCATTTAAATAAGTCCAGCTACAGCGATTACTAGATATTAAGAATTTTTAATTATAAGGTCTACCGGAAAGTTCTGTCCGTTTCTATGACAAAAATTTTCGACACGTAAGCACATGCTTATTTGGCGCATGTCCGGCTCTCTATTATTATCGGTTAATGTATACATACTGACGTGCCAAATTAACTAAAACAAAGTTGATTCACGTTACTCTTAAGTGTGAAGTTATAGTGTACCCATAGCTAATGATAAAATTCATTTACGTCACTGTATTTTATACGAATTTCAATAAGGAAGAAATGATACAGAAGCATGTAGAAATTTATTGAAAGTTTTGGTGAAGGTACAGTTTCTGATGGGACGTACATGATTCGAAAAATTTGAAACAGGTGATTTCGCCCTTTCTGATAAGCCACGTTCTGGGCGACCATCTGTGATCGATGACGATGTTGCTAAAACCATGTTAAGGCAAGATCCTTTTCTGAGAACATCGGTGATCGCAGAAAGGCTTAATTCAGCTCAGCAACCCTTTCAGACCATATTCGGAAGATGGGAATTGTGTGGAAATATTCAAGATGGGTGTCACATGAATTAAGTCAGAAGAATTTGGATGATTCAGTCGTCATATGCACATGCTTGCTTGGAACAAAATCGTGTCCTTCTTGAATCGGATGATAACTTGGAATGAAAAGTGGATTACCTACGAAAACATCGTAAGGAAAAGGGCACCTCTAAACCAAATTCTACTCTGAATAAGAGAATGTTGTGTATATGATGGGACATTCGAGGACCAGTACATAATGAGCTTTTACAACCGAACCAAAAAGTCAATTGAGAGAAGTATTGTCAGCAACTGGGTAATTTAAAGACAGCAGTCCAAGAAAAGAGGCCGGCGATGTTCAATAGGAAGGACATCATACTGATATCATGATAATGACAGGCCACATGCTGCTTTGAGGACTCGTCAACAAATTGCAGAACTTGGAAATTATATCGCATTCACCATATTCTTACAAAAATGACAAAATGAGTGATAGTTGAAGGGTGCTAACCTTCGACTATCACTCATTTTGTCCTTCGAAAGATGAAGAAGATATCAAACAAGCACTGGTTCAATTTTTCGCATCAAAAGATGAAACATTTTTCAAAAATGGGATATAAAAATCTCACTCACGCTGGCAAGAAGTCATTAATAATAATGGCAATTATATTATGTAATAAAGTTTATTGACGGTAAGAAAAATTTGTATTTTGTTTTATTCCAAAAACGGACAGAACTATGTGACAGGGAGTCTTAATAATGAAAATCAAAAGATATAAGTTAGAAATAACAGCCCTATAAGAAGCAAACAATTATGGCTAGATATTGTAGATATAGATGCGACTTCTTTAAAAGTGGTGGAAAAGACAGAAGGATAGGAAATGGCGTCATGGCAAAAATTATAAAGATAAGTTGATGTCTTTCAAACCAATATCACCAATATCAAAGAAGTTATGTGGTGAAGAACAACATCAGTGTTATCAATGTCCACACCCCCTCAGAAGAAAAAGAAAATAAAAAGGAAATTACATATTTTGCTAACAATTAGAAAAAAAATATAAAAAATTACCGAAATGTGATATGATAATAGTGATTAGGGATTACAATGCAAAGGTTGGGGAGAACAATAGCGGTACACAGTAAATACGAAATTTCTAATGATAATGGACACCGAGTAATTAATTTTTCAAACAGAAAAAAATGGTGGTGAGGAGTACGCAACTGATCAAATTGAGCATGTGCTGGTAGAAAGAAAACATATGAACTTAATTACTAACTTGGAAAGTATGAGAGAAGCTGATACAGGATCCGATAATTTCTTAGTATGGATAAGCTGCAAAAAAGAAAAGTAAAAGGGGCAGAAACAATAGGAAAAAATAGAAAAACTATATGATGTGGAAAGATTGCAGAATTAGTATGTTAAAGCAAATATCAGGGGGGATGGCAAAATATAGCAAAATGCTACAAAGCCACACAAATTGAGCAAGTGTTGAAACAAACAAAATAAGTAAATATACTGGTAAAATGACGATGCAGACGAAAGGAAACAGACAAACAGGAAAGATTGGTTCGATGACCATGACTGCAGAAATAGCAGAGGAGAAAAATGAAATAATAACAAAATAATAGCGCACAGGGAAAATATACGGACATAAGATCAAAATTGAAGAGCATGTTTAGGAAGAAAAAAATGCACAATGTTTCTCATTACCATTGACGAAACAATTTCCGAATAAGGAAATCCGAACAATATACCAAAAAAAGTAAAAAAAAATGTTTACCATAGCAGAAATAGGTATTTTCAAAGTCTCACTGAATGATCCCACGCAAATAATAGAAAAATGGAAGTAATACTTTGATGAACTCATAATTACTGAAAATAAGGAAGATCAAGAAGAAACAGTTAACAATACCAGAGGGGAAGAGGGACAAATAGAAGTACCGATGAAAGACGAAGTCACAAGAAAAATAAAAAATTTAAAAAATAATATAATAATAACAAGTCCTGGGGAAAACGAAGTATCAGCAGAAATGATTGAAGCTGGAGAAGTTCAGTTAACTGCAAGATATATCAGCTTGTAAAAATACTATGGGAGAAGGAACAAATGCCCGAATGGAAAACATTCCCCTTGCATACAAAATGAGACAAATATAGGCGAAATAATTAAAGAAATATTAAGCAATGTTACAGAAGTATCTTTGGGGGAATATCAGGCAGATTTCAGGAGAAACGGATAAGTAAATGACCACATTTTTATTCTCAAACAAATTTAATTTATTGAATCAAAATGAACAAATGAAAAAATATTTAGAACGCAAAATCGAATTAAATACAGCAAAAACTAAAAAAAAACAGCAAGAAAGACAAAATCAATAGAAAAGCAGCAAAACGAAAAATACTCAAAACATGCAAGTCAGTAGTTTAAAATCTAAAAAACAAACCACGATCGAAAAGATATGGCCTAGAAAATAAGAAATCCTTTAAATGAACAAAATTATTATTTAATTTTAAATAAGCAAATTGAAACGTGTCGAGTCGAAGAATACCAAATGGCAGATGTTAATTTGTAATTCTAATGCAAATTAATTGGCTGAAACGGCGCCAAGGAAAACATTTACTCAGTAAATTTATCTAAACGCAGAGCACTTGTACTCCGCGTAATTATTCCCGATTTACTTTAATTACTTGGAGGTGGAAAACAAAACAACGCAACTCATTAACTTTGACGCACTGTCGATGATTTTACATTCGGTTTTGGAACTGAATAACGGTTGTAATTACACACTAAATAGGAAAATAGGATCGTTCAGATTACCAAGTACACAAGCCGCTTATACAGTCACTTGATCCGATTTACGAACTGAGAAAGGCAGAGATTGATTTAGACCTTTTTAGTCGTTTTCATGATCCCTATCGATTGTTACTGCCAGTTCAATTTTAGAATGCCCGTAAGGTAGACGTAGCAACGAAAACATCGGGAAATTTTGTTAAAATATTTAGTTATTTGCATCTCGTATCACTTTTCAATTATATATTTTCAGTTGCTTGGTGGAATAGCCAAAAGCAATAAATTATCACAATTGATGGCTATGAGTGATTTACACGATTTGTAGTTCAAACCAGATACGTTTGTGAAGCCAATAGTTAAGTCTATATATCCAATTTGTATAGTAAATTAATTAATGAATTGGTTTTCCTGCCAACTTTGTTCTTGATGTACATATTATTATGTATGTCAATGTGGTGACAGAATGTAAATTAAAAAAAGCTCCTCCTTATGCGTCAAATTATGCTGTAAATAAATTCTATTAATGAGAAAAGTTGCAGGTAAATTATTACGTTATACAATTACTAATTAAAAAATTATCTTTAAAACTCTCAGAAATATATTGAAATTACAGTCATATTCAAATCATTTATTGACTCTAATGCAAATTGAAACCTTTAAGTAAGTTTAAGCTTCGCTGACAAAATTGTGTAGAAAATTTATACGAACTAGGCAATATTTTATATTAAAAAAACTACATAAATCAGTTATTTTTATTATGCAGTTATGGTGACATTTATACCGTTTAATAAATCCTATTGAAATTAAAATTTCGAAATAGTTTATTAACTATTATGGCAGGGAATGTCTAATAGTGGCTTGAAACCTGCACATTTACAGTTGTTAGCTGATCGATAAGACCGTTATTAATAATATCAAATACTGACCAACTCGATCATTTTCTGTAATGATAACATGACTCATACCATTATCCTGAGTACAGTTTCCTATCATAACTTTGTTCGAATCATATTCCAAGTACAAACGTTCCAGAATTAAACTATTAGATGAAATATGAAAAGCATTGATATCTTGTTTTATGTCTGCTCATCAACATATAATTTATACTCCAATTGCTCCTTTGTAAAGGAACGTAATAACTCATTTGATATTGACCGATATAACATTAATTTCGTAGTTTCAGTGCGACGAAATGTTTTAAGTGCATGAAATAATTAGTTGCAGCTGTCTACACAAATAACGAAAACTCCTGTAAATATGAGTCGCAAGGATTCAATTAACTCTCGATAAGGCACATTAAATATTAATATTTCCATTTGAAGTGCATGTTTTTCAAATGTAAATTTTAATAGGGGGATGAATTTAGGAAAGCTATATTCGGTGTAGTTTTAGTTCTTTATTTCTCTACTTGAAAAGACTGCATAGTCATTTATCTGGATAAACTTTACTTCAGCCTTGTCGTATATTTAACTCAACTCCATTTCTTACCTTTAAAACCCACTGCAGAGAATAAAGTAAATATCATTTGAAATAAAAAGTCTGCTTCTTGAGATCCGTACGTCTACATACATAAATTTTGTCAGCGCTGTGTAATAAATTTTATTTGATTTAGTAGAAATCAAAGTTATTGACATTAAAGAAAATTATTTTTACATGTAATGTTCGAGATTATAGCTATTTGTCATGGCAACATTAGTAACTATAAAATATCATACCAATGCGAGATATCAAACGATGCCCAACGAAAATTATAAGAGGGAAACACTTACGAAACGAAACTACGATGAAGATTGTAACAGTAATTAAAAATTATTTTTAAATCGATAATTAATATTAATCCTAAGCAAAATGTAAATGTTAGGCTATTTATTCCCCTTATTTGAAATGAGAGTTTCATACTAATAGTTTTGGAACAAGTACACTGGAAATAATATCTCATATTTACGAACACAATTCATCACATTAACAAAAAAGCCAAGAAAAAGGCATCAAATAAACTTGCCGTTTGTTAGTTGGTGAACTCGTTTTCATATGATGAATTTTCTATATAAATTGTAGGAATTCTTACAAACTTACTTAACATACTTGTTTTATTCGTTTGGAATATGAGCCCGTTCAGAATGCATATTACATTTTCGGTTTAATTTTGTATTGCAGATTATTGATTATGTTAATTGTTAATTTATATCAGGTCTAATGATTATAGATTAAATAATAGGTATTGATATGAGGAACTGTAACGTTCATTAATGTTGTAAATTCGTATGTAATTTGATAATCATCAAATTCGATGCAACTACTGCAAAATGAAATTGTTCAGTATTAGGTGCACATTTGAAACTATTTGAAACTAACACGTATGAGCAATTTGCAGCGAATGTATATAAGGTGAGATAAGCGAAGAATTTGAAAATAAATGTAAAATCACGTGTGTTGATTCAAAATACAGTATACGTGTGTAGGGTAACTAAATTGTGTAAAATATGCATAAAAGTATGTGAAATATCCAAGGTTGTGTTATTGTTAAATAGATTGTAAACGATACAGATACTGAGTATTTAAGATCGAGTTATATTTGTGAAATGAAAAGAGATTAATAAGCTTTATGTACAAGGAAATTAATCGGAAAGCATTAAATATAAACTTGTATTGTGTTGCAACGTCACATAACCTGTTAGAAATAGATTGTAGAGATTATTGGGAAACATAGCTCTCAGTATAAATGACATAGAAATTGACACAGAAAGAGCTGATGAAGATTATTAACAAATATGTTTAAAACCATATAAAATAAATATCGTGTCCCAGTTGTAAAATGCAAATATAAACGTCACTGTAATTCGATCAAAATCGTTCCCTTAGCCACGGCAAATGACTCCAAAATGTAAACCGGGGTCAATATTAATGATTTCTCATGTATTTGAGGCCTCATGTGCCTGTGTAAGTATCTTATAGGGCAGGGGTGGCCAAACCCCTTGATAGACCGAGCCATTTTTCAAAATTTGAAATTTTTCGCGAGCAAAAAAGGTATTACATTTTTCTACAGAAATTACAATAGTACAATAAAAGTACAAAATATGTGTATTGCATTTAAATATTAAAAATTAAACATATTTATTTTACTTCTCTTGATAATTTTTTACAATTTGATGAATAATTGGTAACAGCACTTCTCAGTAATTCTTTGAGATTCTGGTTAGTTAATACTGATCGGTGTTTGGATTTAACGAATTTTAAAGTGGAATAAAATTATTCACATAAGTACGTTGTTCCGAATATTGAAATAATTCGTCAAGCAGCCATTTTTAATTCAGGATACGTCGATTCTGGTACAAATTTCCAAAATTCAGTAATTGACGTCTACTTCTATTTTAATTGTAGAGCTTAATCTTCTTGCATCTCTATTAATTCCAATTCTCCGGTTGATTGTTGGGTCATAATTATATTGGAAGGAAAACTCACCATGAATGATGTTAATTTCAAATGGATTCAGAAAAAAATCAAGGGCCGATTTAAAATATTTCAAGTCTTGAAATCTATTTTAGAATTCCGTCAATATTCTTTCTAGCTTTTTTATATACTCGTTGAGTTTTTCTTGTTTAATATTTAATAATAATAATACTTTTTTTTTTATTCGAGGAAAATGACAAAATGTTTTATTTTTAATGTCCGTTTGAAAAAGTCGTAATTTAGTTTGAAAACTAAATATACACTGTGAGATGTTAGATATTATTTTATGTTTCCCCTGCAATTGTAATTCAGTGTTTGCAAATGTTCCATGACATCAGTCAAAAACATTAATGCCCGGTTTCACAAACGCTAATCGTTCGTTAACAGCTTGTTAACGAATCGTCAAAAGTTTGACGTTTCGTTAACAAGTCTTTAATCAATCGTCAAATATTTGATGATTGATTACCTTGACAAACCGTTAAAAGCAAAATTACCATTGTTTTATATTTCACAAGCAATAATGAGTTGTTAAAGGCTTGTTAACTAATTCACCATTTGACAATCGTGTGTGAAACCGGGCATTAGTGTTGTAACCACTCGTCATCGTCTAATTCTGAATAGGTTATTTCCTTTTCTTTTAAAAATACAGTTATCGGATCAAACAAATGTACAAAACGATTTCATACGTTGTAGCTCGATAACCATGTAACAATTGAAAAGAAATTAATGTCATTTGGAAGTTGTTCGTCCTTTAATTCTTCAAGGAAATTTTTAAATTCTCGATGATTTTTTGCATTGATGCGAATGTAATTTACAATGTGTATGAATGTATGACTTGTAGAATTTGAGAATCGTCTCTTAAAAGCCCAATAAGACCGATCGATTTTTTGACCCAGCATTGCCGGAGCTTCGTCAGTTGCAATGCTTACAAGTCTATTAAGAGGCACATCAAAAGTTTTCATTATAGAATCTAATGCATTTTTAATATCGACACCACTGGTTGACTCTTCACGTGCTGCTAAATCTAATAATTCTTCCAACAAGTCAGGTGAAACAAAACGTATAAAAACTGTCAATTGCGGAAGATCTGTGATATCTGTCGATTCGTCAAGGGCTAAGCTGAATCCAATACAGTTCTTAAAATAATTTTTTTTTATTTATATTCAAGAGATGTATTAATTGCGGTTATGCGTCGTTCGATTGTGTGTCTCCAGATGGGAATTTGCGAAACAACTGTGTGCAATTCTGCATTATTTGGATCCAAAACTTTAAGTACATCCAAGTTTTTTTTTTAATTTGCACGAGCAATATTCCAGGCAATAACAAAACTGGCTTCAGCCACATTATTAGCTTGATTGCTAAAGGTCATCAAAATCAAACTGTTGTTTTTTTAAATTTGATTTTAAAGAAGCAAATTTATCTGATCTTAATTTGGAATTTCATAGCTTTATAATTTTTGAACGTAGAATTAAAAATAACACAAAATGCTTTTCCGTCAATAAAGAATTTCTCGTCCCGTTATTATTATTATTATTATTATTTTCTTGCTCGTATTTTCTTTTATTTATTTTCGTTCTCTGACGTCATATTTTTAAAAGAACTGGAAATAAATAAAGAAATTTAGAAAATACGTTTTGTGTTATTAAAACCGACCAAAAATTCCAGATTATAAATTATATCCGTAGCAAGATTTGTACAAATTGTTTCCCCCAGAGCACAATGTCAACTGTCCGTTGCAATGAAAGTTTACAAATTCAAAATTGGTCTCGAGTCGGTTGATTTCGGATGTTCGTTCGCGTAGTTTTCGATTAGTCATATCATTCTTAACTTAGACGGAAATGAAATTTGTTACACGTCAAACGTCTATCATATTTGTTGTCAGTAATTTAAAAGACATTTTGAAACACATATGGACACATAATAATAATTTTTTAAAACATAATAGCACAAAAATGAAAAGGGAACTCGGGTACATCTATCGAGAGCCACAAATAATCCTTCAAAGAGCCGTATGTGGCTCGCGAGCCGCAGGTTGGCCACCCCTGTTATAGGGTATTTTAGTCGAGCTTTCAAGTCAAGTCAACCACCTAACTTTATGTTTACGATTTACCTATCAAAATCTAATAATTGCCATGTGATTTGCGATGTTTAACCATTAGTTCATTAAATTAGAAATAGAAAGTAAGTGTCAGTCAATTGGTTAACGACGATACCGATGCCGGGTCTAAATTATTCAAAAGCATATTGGTTTCGAATTATAAATTTGACTGATTTTCGGTTTAAAAGCATAAATCTAAGAGTTTTGCCATTAATAGGCAGAATCATCATATTAATAATCGCGTTCATCAATTTATTACACCGCTCATCATAGCAAAACATTATTTTAATAATTGCCTTCATGCTAATGATGTACAACGTCTTCCAGATGATGAATGCTATTCGATAACAAAGTCTTTGTATTGGTGAATTAGATTGCTATGAAGCGGGCAAATGACGATTTACATCATCGCGAAACTTGTTATTACGTCGATAAAAGCGATTTTTTTTGTCCTGACCGTTATTCATGTTTCAAAACATTAAATATTACTTACATATGCTGTGTGTTTGTCAAATTCATTTTTCTGCTACATGGAAAATTAACATTCTTTTCACGAGAAGCGTTTTTACAAGTTCAAAGTTTGGTTACTAGACACGCCCTTACGCTTCGCATTTTAAACAGTCTCGTTGGGTGGCTTTTATATGCGAAATGTCCTGGCATTTAAAGAAATACGAGCACCTGTTTCATACACAACGTCCGAATTCGCCAAAACCAGTCTTTGTCGTATGATGTGCAGTGCAAATCACATAAATTTGATAAACCGCAACGTGAAACTCAAACATAATAAGCGCATAAATTATCAAGCAAAAATGTTTATTTCGTTCAATTCTAGTGCGCTATACATTGTTTGATTTATAGCAACATTACTAAACCATAATGCCCCGTATTTCCAATTCCAAATATGCATTTTTCATGCTAGAACACGACATAAATGTCGCGCCGGTAACCCATTTACATGAATGGAGCTTGCGGAATTTGATATAGATAAGATGCATGTTTCCAAACTGAAATCCTTTGTCCTACGATTTCACAATAAAAAGTAACGCTTCTTTAAATGATTGATTTATAATACTATATAATATATAGGACATCAAAAATACTGATAACGAGCATTTAAATTAATTGCATTATTAATACGTGAGTTAGGACCACGTAATTTATTTATTACCGAACCTAGAGGAAAAAATTACTTATTAGTGTATATTATATGTAAGGAAATTGCAACACCAACAGTGAATGCGTCTATACTAATCATTGGTTAAAATCGTGTGCTATGAATAGGTTTAAATTTAAAAAATAAAAAAAATAGTCAGACACCATGGCTCGTTGTAGCATGTATTTCATCAGGTCTATCAGCCTCTGCGATAGGTTAACTATGTTCCTCAATATCCTACAAATGCTTGATTGGGAGAGGAGATATAGGTTTCTATGGCACAATGTTAAGCTGGACTTCATTATAAAACTATTGGAGCGGCCATTATCCTATTAGAAAAGCGGGATTTGCAATCGCTGCAAAGGGAAAGACATATGTCTCTAACACAACCTTAAAGCTGACATGTCAAATTGCCCCAGACCTCATAACGTAATTTCAACCAATCGGCGCAAAAGTCCTTCAATACAAAGAATGGATGATTGCTCAATTCCCTGATCAAAATCCGGTCCGGTAATGACTCACTGTATCAAATGAGCATTGGCCTAATACATTAAAACGTTGCGGCACTGTTGAGGAGATAAGGGTAAGATGAAGCAGATATTTCATTAAGCTATAAGATGGGACAGGACATTAAACTATTCTGTATGATGCAGGACGACAATTTGGCCACTTGCACTCAAAAAAAGAAGAATAACAATCAAATGGAACAGGAAATCATAGAATACATAGATACTTCTGAGTACTAACGAGTGTAATACGATGTGAGCGGGCTATGTCAATTACGTTTTGAGAAATCCTCCAAGAGTGCAATTTGCAACCCAGACCGTAATGCAACATAAGAATAGAAGCAGTATAATAGAAAAGTGGGATCCTCACACTAAAAATCAGAAAAGGAAGGTAAATTCAAGGAAATGATAAAATAGGCATCTGCCTTTGAGACGAATCAGATATCTAGTGCCATTAGGGGCTTGATAAAACAGAAAAATATGGTCTACTACTCTGGAAAATGTAGAAGAATAAACGGGAAAGATAAATGATGATAAATCAGTCAAGACTGTTAACAATAAAAGAGAAAAATCCATCGACGATTAGGATGATGGAGAAAGGACAATAGAACCTCAACATTGTAATAGGAAAGAGTGTAGAAAATACTTTATATAAATGTATTTTGGTATGGATAAAAACACAGCACTAATCATCGAGAAAACGAAGTGGGGGAGTGGGGAGTACCCCAACATCTCGAGCTGGACGAGGAACTTGCAGAACACTTTCAATCAGACTGTACAGGTCAATATTTTATAATTCATGCAAATGTTGGTATATCAAAGCCTTCCCTACTAAATATTTAGTATTGCAATAAAAACTGTTAGGGGTTGTCTAGGACTTCTATTCCAAGAATAGTTTGGTCCAACATGTCAACCCCACTTTCTGTACAGTTGTAAATTTATTTCGTTTTTATATTTGGTTTACAGTTGCGCATAGAGGATATTAGAATTACGCTTCTGTCTCTGTCTCCAGTAAACCCGGAAAGAGAAGAGTTTACTTCTCGTTGTGTATTTGGTTCGAATTGTGTTGGCATATCTCTCTTCTTTATTGACGGTTCATATACATGTCAGTTTCCTTACTTTCCGCTCGTCAATAAGTTGCTTAGATGTAAATTTATTATTTTTATTATTTTATTATAAGTACCTATATTCTTCAAGCTATTTCCTTGTCGATTTGGTCTTCACATATCCTTCATACATCCTAAATTTACATTTGCCCCTAAAGGGCACAAACATTTCGACAGTGGCATATTCTGAACAAGAGTAATTTGTTATTTATTTGTCAAATCTACCAACAGTTAGAAGAAACAGAAGAACATAATTGCTTGAAAATCCTCTTCCTGTTCCATCACTAGCCCACAAAGAAGCTACATCTTCTCAGCCACATCCATATGGTTTATAAAACTTACATGATCGCTATAATATCGTGAACTAAGTTCAGTTAGTTTTGCGATCGTGTGTTCCAAGACTATCTCTAACATTTCATTAGCAAATAGAAGTTTCAACTGTGTGCCACAGTTCGGGTGTTAGATCGTGGTAGATTCCTAAACCCATTTATACCACTTTTCCATAAAAGTAGCTAGTCAGTGCATAACTTCTTCAAGATTTTCTTGGTCTTAATACCTTTTCTTTACCTTGGAATTCATTTTCTGAACCGCCGATTTCGTCATCGCTTTCCACAAATTCTGCTAACAACGGTATATCATATAGATCACGTCATTCTATAATTTATCCTCAAGTTCCTTGTTAGTTAAATTTACGTGTTTTGTTGTAAATTGTAACGTAAGTGGTACTTGGTTTAAGCACTAATAGAAACGGAATAATGCACCTACTGGGACCTATGAAGCAGGGTTGCAAATATAATAGACTTTAGTTGGCTTGGTACAGCATTGATTCCCGTGAGGGTTAAAAATAAAAAAGGAAACGGAATATTAGCCGAATGTTATGGAGTATGGAGGCGCATCAATAAATTAATTTGGAAACAAGAAGAGATTCCAGAATAGCGCAAAATAGAAAACAAATACATATAAGCGAAATGACAAGAGAATGAGTCAACTATAGCAGCATTACGCATTTGAGTGCCACACTCAAAATTCTGTCAGGCGTTATCTATTGCTACCTTGGACCCAATAACGAGGGGATGTTTGGAGAGTACAAATATGGTATTAGGCCAAAACGATCAAGACATTACCATACAGATATCATTCTCGACAGTAGGGACAATATATTCTGAGTGGTAAAATTTTATGTCTATTTATTCAGTAGTTGCAGTAAATTCTTCCTTGGCTTCCAAGATATCCTTACATATCTCCTATCGAACATGTTTGGGATATTATTGGTAGACGACTGGACCAGTTACTTTGTCCTCACATACTCTGGAGCAGCTCTGATACCAAATACAGGTGGCATGGAATGAAATATCCCAGGAGGAAATTGTTAACCTCATCAACTCCATGCCACGACGTGTTAGGGAATGCATAGATCACCACGGCGGGGTGACGCATTATTAATATTAACTTATGTATTGTTATTTTGTTTTGTTTGAAATGTTGATCGTTTACTTATTTTGCCCATTTACATATAATATATTAAAATCAGTTCAATTGAATGACAACTTCTTGGTGTTCTTTTACTTTTGTCACTCAGTATATGTAACAACATTTTATACAGCTAAGCACATCCTAATGGCCTTAACTTTTTGTACCAATAATTGCTACATAATGCTGATTTTGGTGATTTTTGCGAATATTGTTTATTGCAAATTTTTGTTTTTAGATTTACGCTGTATAATGTCACTCTGTAGCCACCACTAGCAGCAACGTTGTCGTGTAGGACAAAAAAATGATAAAAATATATAATTATATAAACCAAATATTCTATTAGTATTTTCATAATTTAGTCACATAATTTGAATCAATATGAAAGTGAAATAGGTATACCTAAATTAGCGCCATTTCGCGGTTCTATTCGTACTTCGAATATATTTCCTGTCAAATAAAAAATGATAATTTGCATATGAATTGGTGTGGCAACGTGATTTAATTCGCAAGTGCATTTATTCAACGTGAACTCCGAAGTCACTAGTTATTTACAAAGAATTTTTTTTGAAGTTTGTCTTATTGGTGGAGACGTTCTTAGCGTAACCACTCGCTCAGTACCACGCCATCAGATGTTGTTGATTTAAATGGACTTGTACCATTAGTTGGTGGTTGTTTAATCAAATGCAAGTATCTGGCGCGAGTTATCAAATTACTTAACTTATACATTTCTTCTGGGCACATTGCACGCAGCTATTGCACAAGGATGTTGTAATAATTTTGGCGTACCTAATTATTATATGGATAACCTACCTATTTACGGGAAATTTTCAATAATTTATAGTTAACAGACAGTACCACGCCATCAGATGTTGTTGATTTAAATGGACTTGTACCATTAGTTGGTGGTTGTTTAATCAAATGCAAGTATCTGGCGCGAGTTATCAAATTACTTAACTTATACATTTCATCTAGGCACATTGCACGCAGCTATTGCACAAGGATGTTGTAATAATTTTGGCGCACCTAATTATTATATGGACAACCTACCTATTTACGGGAAATTTTCAATAATTTACAGTTAACAGACATAACTTGCGAAAATCAGATTTTCCTGGTTTATGTTCACGGACGCTGTGAACATCTAAATCTAAATATTCGTCTCATCTAGACAACTACATAATATGATAATAGTATAGGTAATAGTATAGTTTTTTTACACAAGCGTGGAGTTTGCGAAACGAGCGAAGCGAGTGGAGCAACCACGCGAGTGTAAAAAAATCTACTTCACCCACGTGTTGTACACTACAGTTTTTCTACGACCATACGATCAAAAATATTAAAAATATGCAAACAACAAGTATGATTGAGTTACGGATATCTATGGATTTTTCGTATGTATGTGCCAAAAAGTATATTGGCTCTTATGGCGGCGGTGACTGAAATAAATACCATAAGAATAGCATTGTACTTCATGCACCGGTATTATAAATCAAACTTCACGCATTTCTATCAATGTGTGAAGTTATACTTTAGAAACGGGAGTAGAAAAAACAATTATTATTATTGGTTGTAATACGTATTACTGGAGATCAAAGGTTTTTGACAGTTTATGATTGCTAATAATAGATCGTCCAGAAGATGTGGTTTTATGCGAAATAATATGGAAGGATTTGATAATTCTGAACGAACATTAGATCTTTTGCATGTGAATTGGCTGCATTGGGCAGTCTACCTGATGTTGAGATTCAGAAAAGCATAACAAAATTAATGCGAGTTGATTATGACCGTATGCTTTATAGTTTCTTAGTTAAGAACCTTCCACCTGTTTTGACTTGTCAATTTAAACTTATTTCTGAAGTATTTGATTTTTAAATTTACAAAAAATATCAGAATGGTTTCGTATATCGTAAATTTACGGTAAATAATCTAGTTACTATCATACAGTTTATAAGTGAATTGCTCGATGATACTGGTTAAATTTACTCAATACAAATTCGTCACATGATTTCATTATCTAAGTTCGAGTCTTTTGGAATCAGCCCAGAGTTAATTACCTGTGATATTACCTCTCTGTAGTGTCGGAAGATGAGTAGCGAAAAGTTTTTGTTGGATTAATTTTAAATTCAATTTGCCTGCGATTTATATACTCGTTGAATGGGTAGCTTTTGCATACAAAAATCAAGAATTAATGTTTCAGGAAAGGCTCATGTGATGCACATATCTAGAAATGTTAATAATTTATTGTGACTTGCTGTTAAGCCAGTGCTTCTCATGATATGACTTTCTTATACTTATTTATATTCCACTTTACGAAAAAACTTTTCAAATTAAAAATCACCTTTCAGGATAGTATGGAAAGTATATTGGCTCTTATGGCGGCGGTGACTGAAATAAATACCATAAGAATAGCATTGTACTTCATGCACCGGTATTATAAATCAAACTTCACGCATTTCTATCAATGTGTATGTATCATACTGAATTTAAGACGATTTCATGTATTTTTACATCAAATTCCCGAATTACCAAACGACGCCACAATTAACTTGTTCATGTAGTTCATATAATTTGCGGAACTTTTCAAAGAACCCAGAGACTAAATAGGTGTGTTTTCTGGATAATTGTAATCAATGTTGTTTGTAGAGTTGGTGAAGGTTAAATGAAAAGCTGTGTTGGGTAGCGAATGTATTTGGGTACCATTGCTTTTTTGTGTATTCACGGGATATATGATCCATAGTTATGTCTTTGCATATAGTATAATTATAGTTTAATGTATTCAAAAACATTAATAAAGAGCAAAACTTAAACATAACCGTTTAACAATAAAACAAAAATGCGAAATGACTCTTACAGCATAATTTAAACATTGACTTAAAGCAAACTATATGCAATTATTATATTGAACAAATATGCAGTGGTCCGCGCTTTCTTATACTTAATTTAAGCAAACTGATACGATCACGATGGCAGGCGAAATTGTGAACGTTTACAAAAACAAAGTATTTTTAACAGCGAATTCAACAGCGTTTTTCCAGTAAATGGTAGATTTGTGGAAAGAACTTTTCAACCAAAAGTTGTTCATAATTTCAATATACCGTATGAGTTTACAACTGGTATGATCGACTAAAAATTTTCGAATTGGAATTTCATATTTAGGTGATCCGCCCTGCTTGGTCTGAAACTTATTTTTAGTTTACTTTCGATTTTTTAAATCAAATAGGCCTTCGTAGTTTTGCAAACACTATTTTAGTTTTAGGTAAACTACCTTTTCCGTTCACAGTACGTCAAAATGTTACTAAGAAAAGTTGTTCAAAATTGAGTAATGGCGTTGTACAAATTTTCAGAAAAAAATATAAGAAATTTTTAATTAAATTATTAAAACAAAAAACTATTAAGTTATTCTATTAACCCTCCACCTTCGTCGCTGCATAATTTAATCCGCCGTCGCAGTTCTTGAACTAACTGTAACTTTTTCCACGTCCCCAACACTGTACTAAATATATTTTCTGTTCTAATATTAGCATTTAATTGTAAAAATATTGTCATTACTTCACAATGAAAATCAGTTTTGTGATATTACTTTAACGATATGAAAGATAACGACCCATGTCATACTGCAATAAATACTTGACATGTAATCGATGGTTTTTGTTTTTGTAATTATTAAGCTACCTCATCTTATCATTGTTGTTTCAATTGCAATACTGACCAATACTGGATTTTATCAAAATAGGCCGATTATTGTGAAAACTTACATAGCGTCATAACTTTACATTCTTACATTCTTTGTCGTACTGTGGACGCAATTTTACCTAGAACTAAAATAGTGTTTGCCCAACTGTAAAGGCCTACTTGATTTAAAAAAAATCGAAAGTAAACTAAAAATAAGTTTCAGACCAAGCAGGGCGGAATCCCAAAACATGAAATTCCAATTCCAAAATTTTTGGTCAATCATATCACTTGTAAACTCAATCCGGGGACATACTGTATTTAACTTTTATAAGAAGCTTTTTATCACGATGGCAGGCGAAATTGTGAACGTTTACAAAAACAAAGTATTTTTAACAGCGAATTCAACAGCGTTTTTCCAGTAAATGGTAGATTTGTGGAAAGAACTTTTCAACCAAAAGTTGTTCATAATTTCAATATACCGTATGAGTTTACAACTGGTATGATCGACTAAAAATTTTCGAATTGGAATTTCATATTTAGGTGATCCGCCCTGCTTGGTCTGAAACTTATTTTTAGTTTACTTTCGATTTTTTAAATCAAATAGGCCTTCGTAGTTTTGCAAACACTATTTTAGTTTTAGGTAAACTACCTTTTCCGTTCACAGTACGTCAAAATGTTACTAAGAAAAGTTGTTCAAAATTGAGTAATGGCGTTGTACAAATTTTCAGAAAAAAATATAAGAAATTTTTAATTAAATTATTAAAACAAAAAACTATTAAGTTATTCTATTAACCCTCCACCTTCGTCGCTGCATAATTTAATCCGCCGTCGCAGTTCTTGAACTAACTGTAACTTTTTCCACGTCCCCAACACTGTACTAAATATATTTTCTGTTCTAATATTAGCATTTAATTGTAAAAATATTGTCATTACTTCACAATGAAAATCAGTTTTGTGATATTACTTTAACGATATGAAAGATAACGACCCATGTCATACTGCAATAAATACTTGACATGTAATCGATGGTTTTTGTTTTTGTAATTATTAAGCTACCTCATCTTATCATTGTTGTTTCAATTGCAATACTGACCAATACTGGATTTTATCAAAATAGGCCGATTATTGTGAAAACTTACATAGCGTCATAACTTTACATTCTTACATTCTTTGTCGTACTGTGGACGCAATTTTACCTAGAACTAAAATAGTGTTTGCCCAACTGTAAAGGCCTACTTGATTTAAAAAAAATCGAAAGTAAACTAAAAATAAGTTTCAGACCAAGCAGGGCGGAATCCCAAAACATGAAATTCCAATTCCAAAATTTTTGGTCAATCATATCACTTGTAAACTCAATCCGGGGACATACTGTATTTAACTTTTATAAGAAGCTTTTTATAAGAATTCTTTCAATAACTCGTACTGTTTTCGAGAAAGTAAAAAGATGATAACAGTAAACCCACATGGCCGGTTGATATATTGCTATCAAAAATACGAGGTTTCCTTCCGAGCCAGACAATAATCTTAGGTGTCAAGTTTTATAATCCTAATTTAAATAGTTTTAGCGCTAAAGCGTGTATACGCACATATGATATGGCGAACATATGATATCTATACTGTGACATATTATGAATTATTAATTATTATAATATATACTTAAGTATTTTTGTCCTATTATAACAATTTATAGGTACACCTCAACCAAGCATGTGATACAGCAGGTAGACGGGCTACTGATAACCATAGATATCATTAAGACGCCAGTACAAACAAATTCAACACATATCTTAATGGTAACGATATTTTCATATGCAGATGCCAAGGCAAGACTTCATGGCTTCGTTTATGAAAATAAAATGATTATCAATATAATAGTATTCATTAGTGGTAACAAAAGTAACTAAAACTAATTAGATAGCAAATTTAACCTTAACTTATTAAATTAACGAAGAAACCTTGGAAACATTACCCCTGGTTAAGAACGTCAATCTGGCCGAGCGTTAAACAATCCGCACCTACTACGAAACTTCTGAGATATATTACTTCATATTCATCACTTCCATAGGAAGGAGCAATTTCGCAATACATACTACAAGGGACAGCGTTTGTGACAGTCACATTGGGGTGACGAGATATATGCAATTACAGCATTTTTGGCGAGATGAAAACGACAGCACCATTGGCATAATTTATAACCCGTCTTAAATAAACACGGTAATACGTAAACATGCCTCTATTACATTAGGACTGTAATCGTTGCGTAATCCTAAAATGTTCGCACTTACTTGCAAGATTTGCCTACAATGTGAAATGATGCGGCCGTTTACAATAACAAGAAACGTAAGTGAAACAAATAAGTATTCAGTAACTTCACCCAAATGTTTTAAATGTTTTGTTCGAAGATAGTCGTTCGTGGCAGCATCTTTCCGTCCGATATGGATACATCTGCTACACAAACTTCATACAGGGGACGAAGTGATTATTTTTCATACTTGTTCAAGAATTACTCAAGTCAGCATTACTGATGTTTCAATAATCTCTTAATACCACAATAAACACACTCGAGCAACACTGAAGCCTAGAAATTACTGAAATTGCTTAAAATAAATTTTGTCGTTGCGACGAAATAATTGTGCTTTTATTTTTTTTTAAATAATTTTTCACATGTTCGTATTGAATAGATTATTTCATGCAAAATTGTGCGCAGGACCTGTAACGAATATATAATATAAGCAGCGAATGTTCGCTATGCCATGTGTGCACGGAAATATGTTTGGCCCAATGTATAATGTAAAATATGTTGTCACCTAAAATTATATGAAATAGATATGGAGATGTGAGGCAAAATTAGTGTTGATAAATAGTGTTAGAAATTTATTCACTTGCGTTTGGTAGTAATGCTATATCTATAAGCATATATTTTATTGTTATTGCTTCCTTGAGCTCACATAATGATGTCTTACGTGACTGTACGTGGGCGTGGGTTCATGTTTATCGACAATATTCATCACTAACAAATAGTGGGCTTGTGATATCATAACCGATAAAATCGATTCGTCCTTATATTTTCACATTATACAAGCGAACTTTGGAAATCGATCATCGAAGTTGAAAACCACTCCAGGATAACGTACCTACGTAGCTTATTTCCCGACCTGAAAAAGAGATAGAGTATCGACGGTGACATAAAACCAATTTACAAGTTTAAAACTTCTAAATTTCCTATTTTGATTTCAAGTGAATACTTAAATACTATAAATTTGAACAAGTCTCGGAAACTTTAATTTGAGTGCCTGTCGACTTCAGAAATGAGAACTTTTCCCGCTTCTTTGTAAAGTAATGTCTACTCAAAACTACATTCGCAGGTAAAGTTGTAAACTTTACCACAGTTCCTGCGTGGCGGCGGGATAAGGAGGGTGCTATCGTGTTGTGTTTAAACAAACTTCCAAATCCCCCCATTTCCGTCGTGATACTACGGTATTCATATTGCAATTTGTTGTAAAACACGTTCGGTTTACCTCAGGATGTCTATTTTTCGTCATTTGCATATAAATGTGTCGAACCTCGATGGATACATGCATGCGTTGTGACCTATTATCTTTGCTTTCTGATTTAATTAATATCACACAATGTAATCAACTAACTGAAAAATCAATGCGGCAACGAATTACTAACATAATTTGGCGGATTGAATTTAATGTTTTGCAACTGGAGTCGCTCATTAATTTCGTCTTTCCAACGAAAATGCATTGTAAAGAGGAAATTAATAAGCCAGTTACAGCACTGGGCGATATAGGAAACATTTGACCTAATTGGTATTATACCATGTTTTTAAACTAGGAGGAGTAAATGGAAAAGCCATATTTATACTGAAACTGAAACTGACGCGAAACTTGTACGGGATAAAATATATATACTTAAAAATATACACGATGTTATAACGACATGAAGCAGCTAGTCCTGAAAAGAACCGATTTATTTACTTTTGGAATTACGGAAAAAGAAATTACGAGCACAAAACTGTTAACTAAAATTCAACCACTTAGCATTATGTAAGATAGACTCGGTTTTGGCCAATTACAGGTGTAGGTTTTAGCGCGGCAAATTAAAAAAACTACTCTTTATGTTTACCAGCGAATAACCACTAGAATTGCTGCCTTTCTTTTGAACAAGTGATGTAGCCAGAAATGATTATTATCTACTATTCACTTCATCGTATATTATCTAGTTCCTTTGTGGTTCTAATCCAGTCGAGTCGGATTTACAAATTAAAGCAAAAAGAACGTTTTAAAATACATTTAAGTGTGTCATTTTACAACAAAACTGATGTGGTCCTTTTAGTCGTATTTATTAGTCTTGAGCAATGATATGCTTGTTTTCAATTTTACAGTATCTCATTTTTCGAATGAGGTTAAGTATGGATGTGGGGTGCGTGAGTTCCACTTAACAGTGGGCCGCACTTCAGAAAGTTTCGGAACAAAACTTAAACAAATTCTTAATTGCATCTACTTAAAATATCTCGTGCCGTCTCTAATAACGAAAGCCGACGTTTTGGCAACTTTGCAATCGTAAGATATTAATTTAAAGAATAATTAAATGTACCATTATAAACGAGATCGGGAAGGCGATAGTTGCGTAGATGAAGAAGGCAGGAAAGTTTTCACTAAGGGCCAAAGAATTGTAACACCCCCAAGGAACAAATCCAGCGTAAAGAGTGAGTTATAAGAGTTAACGGAACAGGAAAACATGGAAATATTGAAGACAATAAGAGATCTAATAAGCGAAATAAGGTCTACCGATGAAGTACAATAAAGAGGAGATGAAGCAAATTGTGCATACACTTGAGTTATTAAAAGTAATGGACATGAGGAGGTCAGTACGCCAGAATGAGAAATTGGGGGGCGAAATAAGAGGAAAGTCGAGCAATGGATAAAAGAAAGGAAACAACTAACTGCAAGAGCATATAGGCAGGATGGATAAAGCAGCAAGGAAATGTAACGTAGTGTCAAAAGGAATAACCTTCAAGGAAAATGAGGCCCAAATAGAGATTAAGGAAGTACGCACAATAAAAACTCAGAATGACGTGATTAATGTGGAGGAATTAGTAAATTTCGAGGAGAAAAGGAAGGTGATAAGCACTAAAAGTAACTTGCAAGGTACACTTATCTATATGTATAGATGACCTAAATAAAGAAAAACGCTCGATTCAAAGCATAATAAGGATCGAAGCCAATGAAGAGAAAGGTAAATGGAAGATGGTTAAGATAGGTTACAAAAAACTAATTGTTACCAACCAGCTGTGAATCTGGAATATGCAACTAAAGAGACTGGTCAGGAAGAGGCTGACTAGGCACAAAACTAAACAATATAGATCAGAGAGAATATAGTTCAAGGAAAAAATTAAAGAAACTGATCCACCAGGAGAGACTTATTGGATAAAAAACTAAACAAGATAGATTGAGGGAATGTATTTTAACGAGGACACGAGGAAAATACTCAAAACTCCTCATCAATTAAAAAAGGAGTAGGAAAGGATATCTTTTTATAGGGATCTGGAATGTGAGGGACATTTTGTGCTAGGGAGTCTTAAAGAATTAATAATGACATTTTTTAAATGTGGTGAAAAAGCAAATGGCTAGGAACTGGCTGCATGGCACAAAATTTTAAGGATCAGGTGATGTCTTTCAACCCAATATCAGAGAGGTTATACATTTGCGAAGAGAGAAGCAGTAAATTGAAAACAGAAGGTATAATTTACGACGAGCAGCAATGTCTATAAAAAATGGAAAAAGAAGCAACAAGTTTTCGAACTAGAAATAAACAAATGTAAAACAAAATACATGAAGTGTGCGAAACAGTCGGCAGATGAAAAATTGCAAATAACTGCGAGTGATGGAAGGAAATATTGTATGAGTTTGGTAAGGCAAAAACGAAAAAGGACACGAGCAGCAGGAAATGAAAATCTGTGAGGCATGGTCACTAAAGAAAGCAGATGAGGATGCCTTTGATAGATGTGAAAGGAAAGTGCTAAAGTAATATAAGTGAAATAAACACTGAAGATGGCTGCGAATAAAAACAAATATGGAACTAAACATTATGCGCAAAGAAGTAAAAACATCCTTCATAAAAGCACTACGACTAAGGTGGATTAAAAATGGTCCTTAACTGAACTCCAATTGGAAAAACGTGGAAAGGGAGATCACGAAAGAGATGGCTGGAATGTGCAGAGCAAGGTCTAAAAAGTATAAAGATCAAAAATCAGAAATACAACGTGAAAAACAGAAGAATGGAATAAAATTGTCCAACAACCCACGGTCTGTAGCACATATACATATATAATGGTTAACAAATATTTAAATTAACATTGAATTTTTAAACAACAATTTGTCCACACTAAACTAATTCTATTAAATGACAATAAATTGATTTCTTTTTAGAACATTAAGAATCATTTTAAATTCATAATTATTTCATAAATAATTAAATTAGACTAAACAAAAAAATGAATTATTATTCAAGTAATTTTCAGATTTTCAGGTCGACTTTTCATGATCGCTAGAGTGGCATTTCAAATATTCATGAGGCGCCATGTACGAAATTTAAGAATTTGCAAAGATTCACAAATCTCCCATCTCCTTTAGTACGCTTATACGTTGGTGAATATTATCGTTGTTTATTGAAACAAATTCAAAGTTACCACATCGGTGTGCGAAGACTTTATCCTAAAGCAAAATGTCTGCCGACCGCGGTCGATATCTCTGAATGTGGAAATTGGGCGTATCGATGGAGATAAATCTTATATCCGAAATTATTTCCCTGTAGTGGCCTCTACTGGGATATATCACCCGACATAACTATTTGCCAACACATACTTCACTATAGCTGTTTGTAACATCAATATCAGAATACCAAAAAGGAAACATTTGACACGATTAACCAAGTTACCAAGTTTCAAAACTTAATTAAGTAACTTTATTGAAAGGAATATTGCGGTACGGGGTTGAAGCCTTGAATAATGTCGATATTGTTTCATGTAACAAAGCAGTATTTTCAATCGGCGTTGTGGGCAATCGTAACAATTAATTTTATTGCGTAAAGCGGATTTGCTTTGAGTTCAATGGCTCGTTGTTATTTTGTTCTATAGTATGGATTTCTTGTATTACTGGACATTCAAATATACTTTACTATAAACTGTGGCAGATAGTTAATAATACTAACCGTTATTGTAAACGATGCATGTTCCGTATTTTTGTTTGTTTATTGTTATCACAGTTGTTGTCATTTTAGTAGCTTATTGTAGTGCCCATTGATGCGTGAATATAATTGCACTTTGAATCCTATTAAGTCGTATAACTATATCTCTGGGAATAACATTTGAAATATGGTAGTGAAATAAATGTGGTCTTTTTGTTCTCTGGGGCGCCTGATATGTTGAAATATGTTTTTACGGGTTTGAAGAAAACATCCATATTTTGTACATACTTTACAGATCGTTGATACACATTTTAAAATTCAGCATGTTGTTGTTGTTACAAGCATATACTCTACGTGCAATCGATATCAGTCCGGTCCAATAACTCATCTTCAATACCCCATATCTCATTAATATGACATATTATTACTTGGGGAGAGACCTTCGTATATAACCCATACATCTTTAAATATAAAGCTGCGTGTGTAATCGTTTGCATCGGTTAAACTAAGAGGAGAAATTCAAAGCTTAAAACCTAGTTATAAAGCAAGCACAGAACGACGGGCAACGTATTGAATTCCAATTAGACCATATTAAAACAGATTTGGTATTCGAATCGTTAAATGCGATTTGCATATAGCGTTGTTTTTATAATCGTATCAAATTTCAAATGGCTTCACATTCAATTTTACTCACCTATAACTAAACTCATAGATATCAGCTTCTGGCAAAAACGTTTTCCTTTTACAGCCGTGTTCACGCCGATGTTAATACTTATTACTTAATCACGTAAATCCAAGATACATTAAAGTTTTGCGATTTAAATTTCTAAGGATAGTGCCATATAGTTAATTAAACACTATCTGTTATATACAGGGTACGAATTGGGTGGTTTATACAGGATTGCATTGTGCCAAGGATCATGTATTATTGTTGATATGATATACACGAATGCGACGTAAAATGGGTGATATATTTGAGAAACATCCTGGAAATTTCGATAATTATTATTCATATAATTTGTTAAACTGATTTCATTGAATTCACTAATAAAAAAACGTTTAACCTGGATGTATTGTGTAGAATGTTATTATCGCCAGTGTTAAATTGACTTTCTATATTTTTGATATTAATTTCGTAATTACTAACATAATGCTTTTTGTTCTCTGCTCTTTGGAAAGCACAACGATTTTCAACGTGGGAAATATGATCACCAGTTATTATTTGAACGCATTGTTGCTGTTCTTATAGAGAACGCCTGCGGCCACGATTTGCCCGCATAAAGGAAACGAAGCGTTTGTACTTTCGAGCGGAAGATTAAAATTGTTCATATTTGCAGCGGGGGCGTGTAAAATCAATTTGAAAGGCTTATTTCGCGAAACTTGTTCCGCGTTTATTAAATAAACTCCCCGTATTTGAAAGAAATTGACTTGACATCCTCATATCAAGTGCGCAAATCTAAACATGAAGAACACGAAATTGTCTCGCAAAGTTCACTCAGCAAAATATAGGACTCCATATGAGACCATAAGGCGAAGTATAGGGTTACTTTCTTTGATTGAATTTGTATCGAAGGCTGACCGTCATTCTGTTTAAATCCCTTTGTTTCGCGAACAATTCGTGTAACTTTTTTCGACGGTAGTTCAATTTATTTTCTTTCAACGTTGCTGCCTTTGATGGATTAAGTGGAACGTAAATGGATTATATATTTGTAAGAAAATAGTATTTTTCAGGGAACGTATTGTTAATATTAAATTAGAAAGTATGAATCAAATGATATATATAATTGATTGAAAATGAGCGGAACGAAGTAATGCTAGGGTTGTTCATCTATTGACCATTAGTTTTCAATCTAATTTTATTGTACGCAGGTGGATATGATAATGAGAATTATCGTCTAGAAGGACGTAATGAAAGTCTAGTTTTCGGCAGCAGAGAATTGTCACAATGGGTTGTGTGAACTCTCGCGTTTCATGAAAAATGATTTTTGTGTAAAAGTAAACTAAGAGCTAGTTATAACGCTTAAACCGAGTTCGACAATTTAGTTTGACGTATTTCTTTAATGAATGAGACTACTGGCAACGTAGTTGATAATTTAACAGATATCTTTAGTACCAGTAAATGTTTGACAAGAATGCTAAAACAATCTGTGATTTTTCCAATCGATTGACACGGGGAGCGTCCAGCTCGCTATAAGGAACGATTACACGTTAACACATTCAATACATGTTTTTATGTGGATGTATTGACTATGGCGTGGCACATTTCGCCATACTTCATTACGTGCTTTAGCTTGCTGTTGCAAAGTCTGAGGTGGAGCATAACGGTTATAACCTAGTAGGACCTATAAAGCATATCGTATAGATGCTCTATTGGGCTGAGATCCAGTTACTTAAGATAGTTCTTTGAAAGATTTTAGTGGTCATCGAAATTAAGGTCTTCTTCTTCTTATTTCTTCCTGAGACCTTGCGATTTGTTAATTCTAAGCTCGCGTCTGTTGCATTTCTTTGAATTGCCAGATGTCTTTCCATCTGTTGGGTGGTCTTTCCGCTTTTCCCACTAGCACAACACTTCGTCAATTCTCTTACTGTAACTGTAACATTATTTCTTATCCATCTTATCATATCTTGTAGTCCATATTGTTCCCGAAGTGTATAGGTTTTTACTTTACTTTCTGTGTGCATGTATTTATTTGCTCAGACGAACTGCTCAGATTAACTGTGTCGTATTAGCTTGACAAATCTATCCAGAGGTATTTAAATTGTGCTCTACAGTCTCGTTATCGATGGCAATTTTACATCGTACTGGTGATTATTCGTCTTTGGTCTTATTAACCGAGATGATTATATTAAGTTACTGGTTTGCTAGAATTAGAATTGTTACTTCTGGATGTTGCCTTCGTTTTCTGCGATGATTGCTGGATCGTGCGCATAGCATATCATGATAATCCTTTAGTTGTTAATCCTGTACTCCAGATTAAGAGGCCACTTCTTTTATTATTTTATCCTTGAGGATATTAATCAGAGATGGACGGAGACTATCTCCTTCTCTGATTCCATTGAGGATTGGGATACCCTTTGATATCTGGTCTCGCGACTTCACTCTTGTTGTGTTATGAATATTCATACTTTGAATTATCTTTGTAATGCTGGTTGGTATGTTATTTTCTGTCGGTCATGATGATGTCGCTCAGGCGTACTCTATTAAACGCCTTTGGCAAATCCACGAAGTACGTATATGTCGGTGTATTGCCTTTTCTTTTATTTGCTTCACAATGAATATTGAAAATCTGTCATTGACCTGCTTTTTCTAAACCCATGTTGCTCTTCTCGGTTTTCTATGTGGTTTTCCATATTACCGTTTAGAATATATGTCAACAGTTGGGTATGTCTTCTGCCCCTTTTTGAAGATGGGGGTCGCAATGTCCTGAAGTTAGTCATGTGGTACCTCTGCTGGGTGTGGAATTTTGTTGAATGGTATGCACAGCTGTTTAGTAAGTTCCGGTCCGCCATATTTTAGTAACGAGCTAGCTGTATTGTATGGTACAGGGGCCTTTCTGTTTTTCAGTTTCTGAAGTCTCAGTTCTATTTTCGCCTCCTCGATCATGACGATAAGCATTATCGAGGAGCGAGGATCGTGCTCTTCAAAATCTAATGATTTCTTAGAGTTGTAAAGCTATGCGAAGTATTCGTCCCCTGTTTCCACAGACACTCCTGTTGTTTGTACATACTCATTCACTGGCTTTCCTGCTATTCAGCAATTTCCATACACGTTCATCTGTGCAGTTTTTAATTTTCAGTCAGTGCTTTCCGACTTCCCAATCGGTGGTTATATATTGCACCTAGTTTGTTTTGTAGTGTTCGTGTGCTTTCGGTGTTGTATGTTCCGATGAACACCAGTGTCTTTCTAGCGATGAAGGACGTTCAAGCAGTATTTTGCACAAAATTACATTGTGGTTCCTATATTGATGTCAACGCTCTGGTGTTGAGCACTAGTATCGGTGTAATGATTTTATTTGTAACTATGAAATCAATCATTGATCGTTGGTGTCTTGTGTTATTAACTGCTGGTCGTTGTGTGAAAGGAAGCTATTTATTCCTGTTTCATTTCTCGCACAGAAATTAATCAGGAGTTCGCCGTATATATCGATTTTCATTTCAATCATAATTTCCATTCCACGATGTTACTTCCCAGCAATCAATCCTTGTGATGTCACGTTTGTGTTTCCGTTAATACAATCTAGTAGCCTTTTTCGTCATCGTACTTATCCGTCGGGTATCCGAGGCGATATCTTCAGCATTCTTTGTCCCTGGCTGTCCTTATCCTCCTCTTTTGGGCTTAGGACTAGCAGTGACATCCAACGAGCTACTCAATCCACACACTAGATGCCCCAAGAGGAGTTGAAGGGAAGGTAAACCTCTTGTGTACTGTGTATTGAACGATATGTTCTTCTGGGATTACTGTATTTCGCCCAATTCTGAGACTTCCTTTAACGGCAGCGTAAGTGTGTTGGTTGGTGTCGAATCTGATAATAATGGCTAGCAGAATGGTAGTTTTCTTCATCGACGAGTCTTGCTTTTGCGTATGGCAATCTGATGCCCGGACACGCGTTCGAAGACAGTGAGGGCACAAGCTAAATTTAAACAGTTTTAATACACCATTCAGGCTTATTACGAGGTCATCTTGGCAGCATATATAACGCCCGACCGAGTAAGACCATTATGAGTCGAAGGCATCTTAAGAAGCAACGTTCATGTCTTGCCATGACCGCAATATCTCTCGATCTATCTCCCATCGAATATGTGTGGGACATAATGGGTCTAAATCTTCAACCGTTGCAGCATTCTTCAGACAACTAGGAACAACTACGTGAAGAGCAACATATAACGTGGGGATGATTCCTAAAGATGGTATCAATAACCTGATTTGCAGTATGCCACTACGATTAAATGAATTTATTCACCTCAGTATTAATATTTGTTGTATTTAAATTCGTATTTAATAATTTAATAATATTTAACTACAAAAATGATAAGTTTTTTTAGTGCTGATTCAATGAAGAAGAGGTCTAGTTATGAACCACAGGAACACACTTCGTTTAGCTTCGTCAGAAATAATAAACATGTTCATAATTTAAAAAAAAACCGAAAGTGAGTGAACAACCACCTGCTGATATCAAGAAATTTCGATTCATCGTTTAGTCATCACCAATTTGCATTTTTTGGCAATGTTGCATTAACTGTGCTGATTAATTTACGAATTGCTCGACTAGCAGGGATTTGTCGACACTAATAATTTATTCAATTTCAAGAATATGGAGAAAAGAACGATAATAAGCAACGTACCGCAATATCCTTTCATCTCTAGTCACTATACGATCATCATCATGCAAAAACTGCAATTTTTTTGCTCTGACGCGATAGCATTATCATGTGGCAATTTGCATAGTGTATAATATTTTCGAATTCACCTTTAAAACAGTAAAACTCTTAAACTATCTAGCTTACTATCTATGTTTCAAATATCACACAAGATCTCCATTTATTTATTCAAACTTGACAAAGTTTTTGCCTAACTACATATTATTGCTGTCAGATTTTGCCATGCATATTTACAGCTTACGTTTATGAACATCCAATAAATAATTAATTTTTGATAACATTTTTTTGGATTCAATGGAGTTAGCACGATATGAGCACAAACGAGACGACTTCTTTGCATAACATAACCAACTTGTTTATATGAAGAAATTGTTTTAGGGTAATTTTGATTTATTGTAAAATTATATTCACTACATGCTCCAGTTCTATTCTTATGCATGCGATGCTTGTAAAAGGAGGTCATTAAGGACCTACGATAATGTTCCATTTTTCACATGCAATGTTACTTAACCACTTGACTAACACTGAGAAGCAATTTGTGACAACGCTGTTAAATCTTTCAGCTTCATTTTCACTTGACATACATATCTATGCGAAGTCGAAAACGCATTATTTTTGTGTAAAATGTGGGATAGAGTATGCGGCTAATTATAGCAGGTGGGTCATATTGAAACGTTACTAATAATTTTACAGATTGGTTTTAGAATAACAAGATTCAAATTACGCGATTGAAATTACTTCGAAGCGTAGTTCACAACAAATGGGGTAATTTTTAAAGTAAAACGCCATAAGCTAGGCAGCTAAGGCACTTGGCCTTAACTTCCTCCGGCACTCGTCTTATCTTATCGGCAACACACGACCTCAAAACTCCAAGACGTCGAGTTCTAGTTCCCGAGACTTTAGCTTAACTTTCATCTCGATAATTACAAGTGGTAAATAATAATCCAATATACTTGTTTCGATGTTATTTAATTCCAAAACAATTTGAAATTTAGCCGGTAATCAGTATTCGCAACATTAACCAAGAGACGGTTAAGGAGTAATTTCTCAAATACGGTAGCTTAACATATTTATTAAAACGGCGGAATTAATTGAATTTGCCGTCATAGCCTCAAAACTTTCAAATTGCATACAAAAAATAAATATGTATGGGGATAAAGCGGAATTAAAGTCGATGAATATGTATTTCAACGAAATTTATGTTGAAGTTTACGAACTTCTAACGTAGAATAACTTAACGTGTATTTAATTATGACGTATTGCATATACAATGTGTATTCCTCTTATTATTAGCTACGAGTACCATTTTGGTAATAATGAATGAATAATAATACAAACTAGATATAGCTATCAATGTGCTGGGTAAGGTTTTAAAGTAATTAACATTTTGGCACATTCAGTTATGTATACGAACTGAATTGCTAAACTGTAGCTTTCGAAAACAAGTAGCCGAGGAAGAGTGCTTATTACTGAACCATAAATCAAAAGTTTGCATTTTACTTAAATACAATGTTGGGAAAAGTGATATCTGGGTTGAATGTAATGGATCTGGAAAAAAATGTTGATGAAAAATTTCACTTTTTAGACTTTTTTTTAGATTTATTATACAAATAGTTTTTAACATTTGCAAAATTCAAAAGCAATGGCTATAGTGTACGTTGCTTCTATAAATAAGACTTTGTTTATCATTCCTGTTGGGGGTAACTATTTGTTTCGAAGTTCTATTTTTCAACCGTCATGAGTCATTAAAATCTAACCAAAGCCACATTACTACTAACATTCTTGGGAGGTTAATAAAATGTGGCATGTGAAAATAGTTTCAAATTGTTAGCAGAAACCAAGGTTTATTAAAGATGGGACTGTCTCATTAAGTTTTCGATGAGCCCCCCATATAAATTGGTAAATTGGTAAATTGGTACAAAGGATCAAATAGTTGTATTCGCCAAGTAAAATGGAATTCATATTTGTTAACAACTCAAAATTGTATTGCAACAACGACACCTTTAAATAACTTTCTTCGATATATTTAAAATAGCTGAATTTAGTGCAAGAATTTGTATAAAAATGTTATGCTATATAAAACACACACACAAAATCTAAATACTTTGGAATGAACAAATTGTTTTCGTATGATTTTAGTATATTTTTCGTAAATGCTTTTTGTTATTGTTCTTGTTTACTGCGGTAGTTTCAACAGTAAAACTTTGGTTAGCACATATTTTGCCAGGGGACCACATAAATTAAGACGTAAGTGACATAAGTTATTTAGAATTATCTTATAGCTGTTCAAAGCTCTTTCTAATTTTCTCCCTTTTAATTATTTCCAATTAAAATTTTCAACGCCATAATTATATTTAACGGAGCAAACGTACCTGTGTATACGTTCATTGGGTAATTAAAGAGTGGTTCATTAAAAAAAGCTTTATTTTTAAGCAAGTTTGTTAATTAGACAAAACTACTTGAACAACTACGGTTTAAATGTTATCGTGAGAAAGTAGGATTAGATTGCAATCCTAATAACATGCAATTGTTCGATCTTATATCTTATTTGAAAGTTAAAGTGAACGGCTGTGAAATGTTTACTGTAGCACGGAAATATAATCGTATTTAATGGTTTCGATTACTATGCACGATTGTAATTAAAATGTTGTACTGAGCATATTTTAGCGTATTTTTAAATAGTATATGTTATTACTATTTAAATATTTAAATTAGTATTTTTCGAATATCTTACTTTCAAGTTAAAATTGATTCTCCGTTGAAATGTTTGTCGGTGCATCCTGTCGTCCATACTTACGACTTAATGAATGCGCTTTATAAATGATCGCAATTCGTCAGGATTTAATAAGCCGAGGATCATCTAGGTCTGTGCGTGTCTGTGCAAATCGTGCCAGCTTTGGACGGCTTAAATTATAAACAGCCAAGTACCGAGTGTCACAATTTAGCTAACATGTGTTAACAACATTTCAACAATAAATTGCTTTGATATGCAAAAGCATTTAAATATATCTAACTAAAAATTTCCAGTGTTGCTGTAGCCGAGTCCTGGTGCTGTTTAATAATTTATTAACAACTTTAATGTATGTATCTAAACGCGAAAGTTAAAGGAAAAAATCTGCAATGTCCGCACTGCACCGATTTATCGAAAAAAAAAAAAAAATTCAAATGAAAGTTGTTTAGAATTTCAATATCTTTAATTATAAGACCAAATTTTTAGGTGACTCGTACCGTTTTCGAGATAAGAAAAACTGTGATAAGAGTAAACCATCACTTTCTGTTGAGATATTGCGTTTTCGGGTGGCTAATGAATGATTTTTAAGCGATGATATCGGTTTCAGTTTACAGGTGACTTTAACTGCCCTGCTTACATTTTACATCTATGATTATGTCATTCCAAACAAAAACGTTAAAATTAGCGAAAAATATTGAAAACATCTTTGCAAAATCATTATAATTCGTTAAAAATTTACACATATAAAAAAAAGTATTAAAAATGGCGAAAAATTGTAAAAATCGTGCATGCACGCGCATTGTATACATTTGTTAAATGTCGATAATTTTTCGTTTCTTAATCTAAATAATTTTAAGTGTTCGCAAAATATTTCGTAGCCTTAATATTGGCTAGATTAATAGGGTTTTTTATTGCGGGATCCCGGGATTGATTCTTCTACAATAATACACTTCTTTTGGTCTTTTTATTTTTTTTTAATAAAACATGATAAGTATTGGTTATAAATAATAAAATAAATAAGTAATCCTTTAAATTAAAACCAATAAACTCTATCGATAAAAAATAAATAAGTATCCTTCAATTTAAATAAAAACTCTCTTGATATTGATAACAAATTAACAACTAATTTTGTTGAACAACATATCTACTTGTTCTCTTGAAAAAATAACGTAAATATATAACATTGTCTACCGTGTCATCCCTCGCCTCGTTAAAAGCCCTTTCGTAGATCCTCCTTTCGTTTGAAGTATTAATAAACATTTTTGCGTTTGCTGTTTCGCCCTTTCCTTCTTCCGCAAATAACTTCTACTACAATCCTCAAATTAAAAATAACTTGCAAAAATATATTTTTTATTTCAAGATGTAAAGGTTTTTCACGCGATAACAAGTTTTTATTTTAAAACTTGATGCAATTTTATACCAATATTCCATCAATACTCCGTTTCTACTAGAATTTCTAGAAAAACTCTTCTTCTTTTCTTAGTATTTTTTATATGATTTCAATAATTATTTCTCACTATCTTTTCATAAAATTAGGGACAAATGTTTTAAAACTGCTTCCGTTTTTATGAAATATTTTAATTGCATGAAAATGAGGAATATTTTAAAAAAATGTGTTTTTCGAGCATGTAAAAGACAAGAAAAATATATCCAAGAGAATTTACTGTTTCAGGATTTTTTTATCTCAATATTGTAATTATATTTCGAAACGTAATAAAATAAATAAACACGTTATATTGATTTGATACATTAATACATTACATACATTTATTCTATAGAACCAATAACAAATAACTTATCAATTGATTGATCAATTGATGCTAATAGGGTATGGGTTAATAATATAATATAATAAGATCAATTAAATACTTTTTCAAGGTTAAGTTTATCGCAGAAATCTACTACTAGTACTAATTATGTTTCTATATAACGCAGGAAAATTGGTGGCAAGAACTAGTCTAATATGTATTAGTTATTGCAAAAGTTGAACGGCTCTTAATAGTAAAATCCCGAAATTCATATTAGTAATCCCGGGATCCCGGGTTCCTAAAATTGATCATTATTCGCCGTATTATAACACTAGACAAAAAATAACGGGCTATTATTATCTGAGAGTAGCGGAAGAGGTGCTGAGTACGGAAGATTTAACAAAATCTATTTTCAAACCGAACGCATGTCTTAAGGAAGTGGTAGAACTGTCGCGATTACACATGGTGTACAATAGTTATGGCAGGTACCAATAATATACTCGATGATATATCCTTAAAGCACAATATTATTCATGAGTCACTGCTGGCTCTATCTGGAACGAACGCTATCTTCGCATCGGTACCAACGACAACAGTGATGAAAAATTCTCAAGATTTTGAAACAAAGGCTTGGGTATCGAAGGCAACTATTAATGGGGGAGTTCTCCTTAGAGACTTTTGTAGGTCATTCAAACAAATTGGCGATCATGAATTGCTAATACGATACAAGTTATTCCTTGCGTATAGCATTGGCTAAAATCACTTCGATGAAAGAATGGGTTCATCTAGTAATAAATCAAAAACAGATTGGCGTATAATAAACAATTAATGTTCTGTAATTAAAGCTAAAGCGCTACCGCGTTCCTTTTCAAATTGCAATGGTGATGTCAGTAATTATGATCATTGAGCTCAGAAAACAATGAATTTTTCATAAATTAAATTAATGAGTCAATTAACAATGGATCATTCAGGAAAACCTTATTCTAATCTAAACTCCAACCATTTTTCACTATTGTCAGTACCTCTTACCAGGAACGAACTACGTCGCATTATACAATCTGTTGCTTCTGTGGATAATAGTGATACCTTAGTGACAGAAACCAGGAAGTTATTCTAACCACTAACGTTGAATTGCATACATTGGCATTGTGTCTGTGGGAAGACCCCATGTAGTAGCGTGATGCCCCCCCCCCCCCCCCTACTGTTTAATATATATCATTCTTGGAAAGCGATCTCTAATGATACATCATCAACATTGTCAGCCAGCAGTACTGATAGCCTCGGCAGACAAGCAATTTCAGGTCTGACTTCGACCAATCATATCCATAGTTTATTAAAAAGGCTGTCTTCGGCCTCCTTCGTGTTTTGGCAACTTAGCTAGCACGTAAATCTACACCTTCTGAAGATGTATTATTATGCTTATGTGCAATCAGTTTTTAAATATGTAATTATCATCGGCAAAATATAACGTCGTCTCATTGAGGATAGAGGAAAATTAGCAGCAATCAAACTTATAGGTGTTAAAGTCTAAGGTCAATTAGTTATTTTTATTTTATGTTTGCTTAATAAAGGTTTCTTTTGTTTAAATTATATCTTGTTAAACTTTTTCCCAAAACTATGAGACAGGTGTTATTACATGCTAGGGTAATGGTAATCCTATTATTTATTAATATTGCAAAAAAAATCACTATACCTAGCAAGCCCCTTGATATTCACGTCATAACTTACCTAGTTAGAAATTCTAACCGTACCCTCGTTGTATATCCTCAACTTTGTATCTCATGTAAAGTTAGTCATATTTTGTGAATTACAAGGTCAAATTAAAAATTATCTACCGCGACCAAATTACAATGGAACTACTCTTGAGCATAAATTGTCATGCATGCCAATAAAATTATATAAGAAAGTCCCAGTTAAAGGAACTGGCGAATTTTTGCCAATTTAAAGCAAAATCAAATGGTTCCTATTGGGGAACAGTTTCATTCAGTGTGGGAATATTTAGACAGTACCAGTGCAGCCAAGCGAAATTTACTATTCTAACCTTGTAGTGCTACTTCTTGTATTGCTATGCAATATTTTTTATACCTTTTAATATGTATTGCTCGTATTGATATGCATTATTATTTTTAGACCTTTTAATATGCATTACTACCTATTTATTTTTTGTGATTATTCTGTTCTACTGATAAACAAATTGTATTTTCTCTAAAACTTTTAATACCTGTACTGTAAGTGTGATGAAAATAAAGTTTATTATTATTACTATTATTATTATTATTATATACTCATACCTAGCTCCCCTGCCTCCTTCTTTGAAGACTGCTTAAATAGCCCCACCATATTGCCAGAATTCGGTTATACATTTGGAGATGTTGCTCATCATTTTTTTTATGTATTCAGCTGCATTTCTTACATACTTTTGTTTGTACCTTAACTCGTATTTGTTTATTAAGTTTCAAGTTAGAACGTACCACTATCTAGTTTGTGGGGCTTGATAAAACCTTCTCGTGAATGCTACACTACTATTTTTTTCTTGTCTTTATTCACCCTTATTATCTGCCATTGTGTCGTCAATCTTGAAATGCTCTACATCCCCCTGGTTAATTAAAACTTTTTGGATTTATTGAATGGTTATAACATTTATTGAAATAGGCTGTTTTCCATTCTGTTAGTAGTTATTATTGTCGCCAGGCATTTTCTGTCAAGTTAGCTCAAATTTCCTGTATTTTACTATTTTCTGTTTGATTATGTCATCTTCCGATTGTTCCCCAGTTGCAAGTTTTTGGTTTATGGTTCAGGATGCTATTAGAGCATTGTATCTTTGTTCACTTGGCTTCAATAGTTCCAAAAAATTCTCCATTCATCTATATATTTTACCATACGCGTCCATGATAATATTACATATTATCTCGTATTTGAACGTCCTTGTTTTTCATTTTTTCAATATGTATTTTAATACAGTGTTCCGTGCTATGTCATGTTTTCTACATTGCTGTAACTTTATTCATTTCTTCATTGTATAAGAATGTCCGGTGATTTATTAATTGTTTTAATTCTTTAACAACAGCCCTTTGTTAGTTTATGAGATTTGCTAGGGAATATTTTGCGATTTTATTTCTACTTCAGCGTTGATAGTTTTTGCGTGATGTTTTTTATTGTTTAAAACAATCTTTTATTGGCATAACCCTACTAATTACAAACATACATTATGTTTCAATCCTTGTATTTCCATCCTAGGTCTCTCCGGCCTACCTCTTTCTTCTCCCGGTTCTCCCCCCCCCATTCTCTTTTCTTCCTTGGTGTCATCTCTGCCTGAATTTAACTCACCCTCCTTCCCCTCTTCTCGTTCAATTCCTTTAGCTTTGATAATAATTTCACCCCCTCTCCGTTCTCCCTCATCCTTCTTCTCCAAGCTCATCTTTTCCTCTTCTCCTCTTTTGCCTTCTCTTTCTTGAGTTTCAACTTGCCTCCATCTATCTGCTATCTCTCTTCTCACTTGTTTCTCCACTCCTCTTCTCCTCTCTACTTGTTACCCATTTATTCCTTCATTTTTCAGCAGTTTTGTCGTTCCTTCTTCCCACTTAGATATTTTACTTCCCTTGTTCTTCCTGCTCCTTATTTCCTCTGGTTCCATACTTACCAAACTTTGCTCCGCCCTCTCTCTCTCTTTGTCAATTCATAGATCAACGCCCTGCATCTTGCCTCGATCCCCAACTTCGCTCGCAGTCACTTGTCTTACAATATACTCTGGCGTTGATTTCTCTATTGCTAGTGTACCTTTTATCTTTGTTGCGATCCTTCTATTTTTTTATTCAACCTATTCAGCCCCACAATTCTGCTCCATACCTCCAATATGCTTTTCACGCATGCGCTCCATATTTTCCTTGTTTCTCTTTCCCCATAAGCTCTTCCTCAGACCCTCCTTTGCCCCTATAGCCTTTTTGCAAATATGTGCTATGTGGCTCTCGCTACTAGTGTTATCCCTCATTATGTATCCTAGGTATATGTACTCTTTCACGTGTTCTCTCCGTTTTTCTTCCCTTTCCATTTCATGTGTATTCCACCTATTAACTGATTTCGAAAGTTTTAACTATTTTGTTGTATTTCCTAATTTCTTCTACTTCTTATATTCATATTTCGTTTCGTATACTTCAAATTGTCTTATATGTGTATTCCTTTCTTTTAATTTGTGGATATTTTCTTAAGTATCAAAATTTATTATTAAAAAGTAAGTATTAAAATATATATATGAGATATATTATTTTGCGATAGCGCACGTAGGTTTAATTAAATGTATACCTTTCAAGATCATAGAAAAGCACCAGGCTGTAAAACTTCAAACGCGCTTAACGTTAATGGAACATGATGTGGTTGCTAGTAGGTACCTGTTAACAAGCGAAAAAGTTGTGAAACTATGAAGTGTTCAACAAAGTTTGTTCCAATATTTAATGATCAATACGGCATATGCGCTAAACAAACGAGAACAGCATTTATGTCGGAAAATTAAATATGAATTACGAGATAAAATGTTAAAGTGCACGGATGTAAAATATGACGAAAGTTATGTGAAAATTAATTACATTTACTGGCCAGAATCATTTTCGTTTATGTCGATGAGCAAACTGCAAAATCTTTCAGATAACTTTTACGGGAGTATATAATGAAGGCATTTATAATCGAGATTGTAATAAATATTAAAAATGTTGCATTAAATTGTACATGTTGCGCAAATCCAGAGAATTTTATTGGTTTATTTTTATGTGCTGTTTATTTAACTGATTAAAATTCGTGCATGTTTTTAGAATTTATTCAAATAACTTTCTAACCAAATCATTTATAAGAGAATTTTTCCAAGTCCGAGAAAATGCAATCGCTCTTGACAGCTTTCGTCATATTAAATATGTAATTAAAATGTATGAATACGTCGCAAGAACATAAGTGTGATGCATCAAAGATGTGGGTCACATATTTCAACGTCGTGAACGGTGGCAAATATCGAGTCATTCACAATATATCATCTGTAACGTTTTAATGCGTTTTTGGTTAAAAGGTTTTAACGATATATCATTTCACAAGAATAACAAATTATTTTCTTAAAATCTCGGGAAACCATTACCCGAGTCGCTCGTAGCGCCGGATTTTACTTTTTACAGTGATTTTAACCATGTTCTGTTTAATTAAATGTAATGATTGATTACTTTCTACGTCTTTACTTTATTAAAATTGCTTATTTATAAAAGAATACATGATCGTTGGAATTAATTATATGTGAATGGACTGGATGAGTTTATTTTGTTTTGGTTTTTCGATTTCCAGTATTTATAAAACTTTTTATTGTGATCAATCCAAATTCTCACAATAATATCTAACAATCCCGTTGAAAGAGGGTGCATTATATCAGGTTAATATTTCTTTAAATTTTGTTCTAATAATATAGAATTGCTATATTTCACGATATGGTAATTTTTACCAAAGTTGCAAATTATTGCAGTGAAAAGCAAAAGATATAAGCTATAAGCTGTGCGAGACGATGACGTATGTGTGGAATATCTTCTTTGAACTTCATTTGGACATCACACCCTCTATAGATAAAATATTAGTTATAGAGGAGGGGTACTGGAATACTGATCATGTTGGCAGATTTCACAGATGTCAATTTAACAATGACGCAGATAACAGCGCAGCTAGCGAATATATATGCAATTGTAAGAATGCTTTTACAAAGATATACAACCATGGTAAGGGACATCCGTAGGTGGTCTTTTGGACTATCTAAAGAGGAAGGTTTTTTTTTCACAGGGTTAACTTTATGGACGCAAAGTATACCTTATTGATTCCAATATTACAGTTATGTCACCTGATTAGCTTACGTGGTTTGGCACAAAAGAGAAAGTAAAGACATGATTTAATATGTTTAATATATCCGACATAGAGGTCACTACAAACAAACCTATGGGAATCCTTTGGGCATACAGGTCGGCAGCTCAGCATATACGAGACAACAATTAAATAATAACAACAAACATACATACATGCTCATAATAAAGGACATGTCTGGGTATTACGACCGAAGTCTTTCATCCCCACTTCTGCCATTGCAGTGTCCCATATCTCTTCACTTACACCTGCAACTATATTTGGTAGTGTAGACCGCAATCTTCAAAGGATTGAGGATATTCCTCGTCGACATTATCAGAAAACTGATAATTTAAAGGTGTTCTTCATTGTCGCTTGTCGTGCAAATTGATTCTGCAATGTACTCCACGTTACTCTAGGGCGCATAGAAACACTGTAGGAATGTATATTTCCCTCTTTTTGTAGTTGTATATGTGAAGTCATACCCTTCTTCGTACTGAAATTACTTAACACATATTTTATCCGATTTTGTATTTTCCCTGTTATTTTCGTCACTTGTTTCATTCACTTGAAGATATTTTTATCTCTTTCAACTACTACCATATTATCATCATACGTTGCACTCACCTTTAAGACTGCTCATCAAATTTAACACTGATTTAATTTTTAAGAATTGTAACTACCATATTATTTCACAAGTTTATTAGTATTATATCGTGATCGTATTGTATCCGAAACTCGATAATAAAAGATGCGCAAACAACCGTTCGTATGAAAATCAAATCGATAAAACGACCAACCAATATAAGAATCGGAGCCGAGTTCTACCCGAACTCAAAAAATAGCTCGTTATTTTCACCCCCTTTCGGTGTATTGATGAAGTTTGTTCAAAGTCCTTTCAAAAGAATTGCCTAATGAAGTATTTTTATAACTGTAATTTTTCTCTTCGCGCTCTAATAAATATTTATTAGCTGAATTTCAAATTGGCTTCCCTTTTTCATCTCCTGAACACTCCGCTGGAGATAAACAAGACAATCATCTTGCAGCACGTGATTTCATTTAAATGTATTCTCTTTCCGGTGGAGTAATATCATGGAAGTTTTCAGGAAGCGTGTGTGTGACTTTGAATGTAACTTTTGTTCGAGTTATAGTCGCTTCAGCATAATAAGCGGAGATGGTCCATATCACACGTTATAATTTCTTGCTTTCATGGTGCTTCGCGTCTAGCTATTTGACATTGCGCACAGTTTTATATGCCAGAAACGCGAGTTTACATACTTCTACGTATTTTACACACAGCGTGTATATCGCTGAAAATGTGTGTGATATATTCTAATCAAAACGAATTTTATATAAATGTGACTTATTTTATTTTTGGAAATAAATGTATTATTGTTTGTAAATTGTTTATGCATTTGTTTGGTGTTTGAATGCGTGCCGTGCCTCCAGGCCCACTCTCTTTAATTATGCGACGGTAAGCTCTCCACCAACTCTATTTGCGTTGCCTAATTGCGCATCTATATAATATGTGGCAACGCTGCAATTCAATATTAGTTTTAGAGCTGAGTTGATAGGAAAATGAATTGACGAGAGTGATCATATACCCTACAAATTATATGCAACAACAGAAACAAGAGTTGCAAAAATAGAATCAACTTTAGAAGGTACACAAAGCGGGTGCAGGAGTTCAGGGCGGAAAGAAATACACAAGACTTGATATTTGCCCTAAGACATGTAAGTGTAAAAGCACTAGCAGTGGACAGACAAGCACACATGGGCATTTTAAATCTACAAAAAGCCTTTGACAGAATAAGGCTGAATAAATTAGCGGCAAGTCAAAGATTTCAAATACTTGGGGTATATGTGAGTGAAAACGGAGAACTTGAAACAGTCAAATAATGAATGAAAGAGGGAGATTATTTAACGCAATCAAAACAACCTCACTAGGAAAACGAGAGTTGCTCAAAGAAACAAAAACTGAAATTTACAAGAAGTGGCACCAGTACTGACATATGCTAATAAGTCGTGGGCGACATCGGACAGACAAAAGAACAGACTAAATGACATTGAAATGAGATTCATGACATAGAAAATTGGGAATGAAATATATTCAGAGATAGAACACAAAATACAAGAAAGGCAATTAGGATGGTTGGGGCACGTAAATAGAATGGAAGAAAGAGACAACCCAGAAAAAAAAATGAAGCAAGGCACGCAGGTAAGAGGACAGGAAGACATAGGAAAAGCGTAGTAAAACGAGAGTAAGAAAATCAGCAGAATAAGAGGAGCAGTATGGAATAGGATAAGTGAATCGACGGCAGATCGAAAGAAATGGAGAGCAAATAGAAGAGGGAACCGCTGTCGAGCTAGACCACGACGCCTTACACCGAAAGGTAGAAAGGCTTAGGGTTAAGGAAGGAAGGTTTATATTGCGAAACAGGTTGATTAGAGCTAGTAGAGAAACTACATTTAAAAAGACGCGCATCACACTCTATCCCTTGGGTATTTCGAAAAAGTATTGTAATTTACATTGAAGAAACAATATGCTTACAAGATAAGGATAAAGAAATAAAAAAGAATCAAAAGGAAGATCAGAGGAAAAATACTGGGACCAAAGTTGATAGGGGAACGGACATCTGAGCACCCAGAACGTTCTAGATGTTTAAAATGTTACCATAAATTAAGCTCATCTTAAGAGAAAAATGGTTAATAATTGGATAGATTTAGGCAATAATAAACATTTAGAAAATCCAGGCGTTGAAACAGAAATGTCCTAGTCAAGGAATTGGGGAAAAATTTAGACAGACATATAATATAGTTATTTTCATAACAAGTGTCGAAAGTAAGTTATATCGTGCGAGTGAGACGATATAACACTTTCGAGCGAGTTATGAACACTATTTTTTACAAGACCACAAATGTATTTTTTAAAAACCTGAGAAAGTGATGATGTCATTTTTACAAAATGTGGTATTGACAGTTTTCTGAAGTAGGTTACTACGATGATATTGATTAGTTTCGGTAGAGGTCGTGTAAAAACACGTTTTCAATAACCGTGAAATTCATTATACAGAAAGCGGAACAAAATAACTTTGTCTTTACTAAAGCTGGTAAAGGAAATATAGCAAGAGCAATTGGAAACATTACAATAATAAAATCGAGGATTTCCTAAATAATAACTCATTTAGAAAACTTAATAACAATCCTACTTGGACCTTCCATAAAGAATTAAAATACGTAGTTAATAATATATGTACAGGTATTGTTTGATGATAAAATAAAAAAAAAACAAATCCTCAACGAGCGTATTAAAGAATATCTCAGTTTTCGCTTAAGAAATAATAACTCTACTTATGCCAACCATTTGTTAGAAAACAGTCATACTTTTAACGTTAATTTTACCACAAAATAATAGTAGGAAATTTAATTTACTAGAACGTTTAGAAATTAATAAACATAATAATTAGATATAAAGGATGGTTGAGACCTTCACTATGTGGTAGTCCATATTAATGATGAAATAAAACAAATGACAACGTTTATAAATAATTTATTGTTAAAAATATATATTACTAATGAATATATATCCAAACAAACACTACACGACTTAAGTTTCGATTTTGACAATGACCGTAAAAAGTCGAAACTTAAGTCGTGTAGTGTTTGTTTGGATATATATTCATTAGTGATATATATATTTTAACAATAAATTATTTGTGGTATAAACCTTGTCATTTGTTTTATTTCATCAATAATAATTAATCCTCCTTTTAATATCATCAAAAAGTGAAACCAATCAATTTTCTTTAATTTATGGTTAAAATTTAGTTACACAAATATTAGAGGAATACTAATATTCAGTATTTCTTGCTGTTTTACTAAACTTTCCAGGTGACTTTTGTCTTGAAATCGTTTTGTGAGGAGATGATAACTGTGGTGTGCCAAATTGTTTATCTAAAAGTGCAATGTCTCGTGTTCGCTGAAACGACCGATTAACTCTATTTGGAAGAGGTCGACTTGTGGGCATGCGAGAAAGTTAACGCTCAGAGGAATAGGCAGAAGGTTGGTCAAAATGATGCAAGTGTGCAATAGATTACTTAAATTTGCCAAACGTAGTTCTAGAAAGCATTAACATGTAGTGGTCGACACTGTATATCATATCATCGTATATAATAACTGTAAAAATATCTTTGACTGTTGGTTATAAGAAGATAACGCCTTTTTGAAGAGCAAAATGTTGATATCACCGATTGAAACTTGCAGCATCCCCAAGGCAACCTAGAATATCTCCATTATTAATCACAGAGAGCATGGAAGGACAGTCCTCAAAAGTACATGATTCTTCAATTTTTTTGGCACTCAGTGTAGAAGCCAAGTTACTTTAGAAATGATTGAGATCCTAGACCCCTCGAGTACAGTGAAAGTATTAAAATTGCTGATTGATTCTGGAGTTACTTGTTGAAACTTTATTATATAATAAGACTCAAACACCAAATGTTGTAAGTTTCAAAATTTTTATTTATGACACTACATATGTTTCGCCAACACTGTGGCTTCATCAGGTGACGAAATACAAAATATTCACACAGAAAATATTACTTATATGCTAATATCGGGTTTAGAGGAGGGGGTGTAGTTACAGTTTTAGATTTAATAGGGGGAATTGTTTATGTCTACTTGATCATTCAAAATGATACCTAATCTGTTAAATTTGTTAATTTCTAAGCTTTCTAGTGAATTTAGTTTTTTTACTTTTTATATTAGCATATAAGTAATATTTTCTGCTTGAATATTTTGTATTTCGTCACCTGATGAAGCCACAGTGTTGGCGAAACATATGCAGTGTCATAAATAAAAATTTTGAAACTTACAGCATGTGGTGTTTGAGTCTTATTATTAAAATTGCTACAGAATGAGATAGTATGGATACACGCACAGAAAAGAAGATAACGCTGGTAGGAAAGACTGCTCGCTGGAGAAGACAAATGTAAGATAGGAACAACCGGAGAAAAATTTTAGAGGTAAAAACACGTAACTATTTGTAAGACAGGAGGAAGCAGAGTGACTCACTAAATTGAGCCATAATTCCAAATAGGTCTAAAGCCTATATATAATTGCAATTAAAAACAAAATATGTTTTCGTTAAAAAAATAATTAAGTTATAAATTTTCGACTAGGTATAGCCCACAGCTCCTGGAAACTCACTACAGCATGGAATCAGAATTAATACAAGCTGCCCTTTACGGAAACAGTTGATCCGGGAATTGGGCAAATAAATAATAGTCACAGGTTTGAAGACTTTTATGTACGCAAGGACTTCAACAGAATACCTGAACGAATTCTCAATCGACCCGTAAGCACGCGCGACCCTCTTTTACATGACGAAAATATACATCGTGAAACATAAAATGAACACAAATTCTTACTTATCCTTGTATAATTCACGCATAATAGACGCCATGGCAGCAATTATGTGAAACTTATACAAAATATTAATTTTATGCTAAACTTTCACATTCCCCACATAACTATAGTCGTATATTTGCAATTTGATTAAAATGTGTGTTTCATTGCATGAGTAAACAATACAAGGAGTACAACTATAAAATATGTTAAAAATCAAAGGGTAATTATTTTAGACCTGGGAAAGCGTAAATCCAAATTTATTAATTTTTCGAACATATTTGTAGTAACTTGGAAAATGTTTCTAAAAAACTTTCATATATACTATACTTTGACTATAGTGTATAGGATCCGAATTATTTATAACTATTTTTATGACTTACACATACACTTACAAATTGCGCGTTGTAAATATTGGGTGAAAATTTTTAATCAATTCATTAATTAGCTCGTAGAGCTTAGTTTGAATTAATTGTAGCTGCCATACATTAACAAACACAGTTTTCAAAAGTAAAAACGCACAAGTCGTATACGTGACATTTCAAATGTCAATCGCGCATTTCACGTGTAAAAGCGAAAATCTTTGACTTCAATTTTGCAATGTGTAGTGGATTTCTCAAAAATAATGGAACACATGGTAATGTAATTGTTAAGGTGAATTCCTTTCTATAAACATCAAATTCTTAAGATTGGTTAGATGTACTAATTTTGACGCCTAAAAGATGTGAACTTTTATTATTTTCAAGTTTACTTGAAGCTTATACTGCGATACTGGGAATTCAAAGCATTTATAACAACAATTATGTATAACAAGTGACGTAACTCAAACCTTCAGTCATTTCAAGATTGAAATGAAAATGAAAAAAAGAAATGCTGAAATATCAAAATTTGGGAAAGTGTCACAATGGTCAAATTCAAAAAGCAAACTATTTTCAAAAATCTAGGTGGAAAAAATAAAAGTAATTAAAGCAAAATGTTAATCAAACAAAATCAAAGTCATTTTGCGCAAACATGAAAAAATTTGTAGAAAAAATAAAGATTAAAAGAAAACAGGTCTCAAAACCAACAAAAATATAATAATCTAATAGTATATATATTTAAAATACTGCGAAATGTCAAAAATGTCAAAATTTGGAAAAAATTGAAAATTTTCAAAAACATAAATGTCAAAAAAACCATGAAAAATATATTCACATTTCACCTTAATATAAAATATTTTGATAACGGTATATCTACAGTGAGTTGTAAAAAAGTGAAAGTTTTTTATCCTATGTAAATTGTCATTACCATTAATTAGAATTTTCGTTGTCATAGCTGGAACACACACTTGGCAAATAGGCTTTGTTAACATGTCCGCCATCTTGAAAGATAATGACGCCATTCTATCTCAGAAACGCGTGCACCTATTAGGATGAGATTTTGCATTAAAATAGATAAACTACTTTGTGCATTGAATCATTGGATAACAGCTACCACAGACTACTTATTAATGAAAACTTAATTTAATTATCTGCGCTGTTTATAATATCGTAACACATAGCAACAGTTGGGCTATTTGGGTACTACAAAACTGCGTAAAATGTGTAAAGTTGTAGAGTACTGAGTTGCCCGCTTACACGGCATGTGTCTATCTTTAATAGTTCAGAAATGGCAATCGTTCAAAGCTGGACTTCTGCTTTGTTTCGAATAATGTGGGACAGTGCGCTATTATGACAACACAAAACACAAAACATGATAATTATGGAGCTATAATAAGTTATAATAAACAGAACTTAGTTTAAATTAATTGTAGTTTCAAATTGTTAACTTATTATGACACATTAGCATATAAGAACAAAATGTTACTTTTTTAATTGTAAACATTTTAATCATTGATAAAAACAGCTTATTAACTTAGTTTAAGAAATTTGTGGCATTCCATCTCAGAAAGGCATGCTTATATTAATTTAAAATTTATCATTGGCATAGATGGAACAAGGCTTTGGCACATCGGCCATGAAAAAAATGTCCGCCATTTAGAACCAAATTGGTCGCATGCTATTTCGGGAATGCGTACACCAATGAAGCCGATATTTTCTGTTGCTATCGATGGAAGATAGATTTTGCAAATTAAGTTCTTGTTAAAGAACTACCACAAGCAGACTACTAATTCATAAAACCTTGTTTACCTAGTTAATAATAATACCTTTATTTTATTCATTACTTTGATATGAATGATATACTCCAAATTAATTTAATCTTTGTTTATTTCGAGAAAAAATTACGTGGTATAAAAGGTATAAAATTATTTATTTAATTTATTTAAGTAAATTTTATTTTTATTGTTAATAGTTTAGATGCCTATCTAAGTCTGCCTGAATAAGGTTGATGTAATTAATCGATTTCAAGTATCAATGGCTGAAATATTTTTATAAGTCAATGTTTTACTAAAATATAGAGAGATTGATTATACTACCATAACTATGGGAGAATAAACGTATATTATCTTTATGCACCATCGCTTACACAATATTGGATTTTGTTTTGTATATTTCACAATACGCTTGTAATAAACTCAGATGAAAAACCTTCGAGTTCGGTACTGGTCTGAAACATACCAATTCAATTAGAGCAAACACTAAATCCCCAACAGTTATAGTTTCGAATACAAATTAATGGGCGTAATCTATTGTATGTTTCATTCAAATTATTATACATAGCACACCAGAATGTAATTTGGTATTGATTTACATATAATTTTATTTGGAATACGACGGGGAAATCAATGATTGCACAACAATACTAAATAAAATACGCAGTGTAGGGACACGTATCCTATTTTTTTCAATCCAACTACAACATTCACCTATCCATTTGCTAATTAACCAGATGACCTAGATCGAGGATGTTTTAATTGCTGTCGAACGATCCGCAGATGTTTTAACGGCCAGCCCAATGCCTACTATCGTCCGACCTCGAATTTGCGCATAAACCAGAACAATTGGCCCATACATTATCGATGCGAACTATGAATTATATAGGTGGTGTTAGTTCGTAGATATGGTTCAGTAAAGTTTGACACTTAATTGGATTATTCCATTATAATCTAACGCAAAGTGAATTACGCGAAGTAAAATATATCTAGGAAGCGGCGCGACGGCCTTAATAACGGAACGCGTTGGTAATGTCGTTCCAGAGGTGAGTTTCTTACGAGGGCGACATAACAATGGGCGTTAAAATTAAAATTGCACCACTTGAATTTCAACAGCTCGGCGCAAAACTTAAACGCATTTCACGGCCCGCTTTCTAATTACATTTTATGGAGATGTTTATCTTTTTCAATAAGCACAGTTCCATAAGAACGTTTCTGCGGGTTTTGTATATAACATCCACATAATTAGCAGATAAAACTTAATGCATGCTAAAAATGGTTTAGTATTTGCGTGAGAAAAAAGTTACATAATAAAGTACCATTAGAAACATATAATTTCAGCTTTTGAGGTTCGGTTGCTTATTTTCAGTTCATTATAGAATTCAGTCGAATGTTCATTTATTCTTTTTTCGAAAAGCTTACACAATTAATGAAATAATAACAAAAGGCTAACAAATACGTGAAAAAATTCTAACTAAACCCATATCTATAATAGAATTAACACCGTCCTAATGGATGCGGTGAAAAGCTTTAAGTGTTAATGTGTTAGACTTAAAATTGCAATTCCATTAGGAGCTTTTATAAATACGCGTTTGTCATAACAATTGCGCAGCTTTGGAGGCAACTGTAATATCTTGGGCACAGTATAGGATCGTGAGATGATTTTGAACAAAATAAATTATTAGAATAGTTTCATTTTCAATGTAAACAATATACTATTGTAGTATATAGCAAAATAAAGATAGTGCACGGACTAAATTAGCTAACATGTTCAATAAATAATTAAACCAAAATTGAATATTTAATAAACTCATGGACAAAGTTAACGCACAACCGAATTAAATAAGCTTAATAAGCTGCATTCGACTGATATGACAGATAGGTTCATAGAAATTTATAAATGAAGCAGAGAAATTTCATTAACGTGTTTCAACCGATCCTAGTAACGTGTATGGCCTCCTCTACTTTTTATTACTGCATTCATTCGCCTTGGCCACTGGAGATTAGATTTTCTATAACATCTTAGGTGATATTCTCCCATTCTGCTATTACTGCATCTACCAGTTGATTATGGTTAAAAGGTGAGGGCCTATGACAGAACTCTTTTTAAGAGCATCCCATAGATGCTCTATGGGATTAGAATCGGGACTATTAGCTGGCTATTCCATTAATTGAAGATCAACTTCATTTAAGTATTCAGTCACTTGCCTACTCAAGTGGATCTTGCATGAATACAAAATTAGGCCCTATGAAGGGAGAAAACGGCATTGCATGTTCAACTATGACATTTTCGAGATAATAATACGCATTCATGGATGTCATACGGATAGGAACCAACTCTGTACGACCGCTAAAACAGAATCCTTCCCAAAACATTACAGTGCCTCCACCAAATGAAATCTTTTGAGCAATATTGCAGCTCGCAAATCGCTCTCCTGGCCATCGCCAGACAAACTCATCACGAAGATTTTAAGTTCACCCTGGTCTCATCTGAGAATAAAACCCTCTTGCAATCATCAAGCGTCCAGATTGATGATTTCTAGCGAAACGTAGTCTTGCAACTCTGTGTTCCCTGGTGAGCAGGGGTTTTTTCGCAGGTTTTCTACTGTTCGACTAAGATTCATTTAAACGACTTCTCACAGTTTGAGATGTTGCGAGCAATATCCAACTCATTTTTTAACATTGTACGAGTGACTGTCCTGTCTTTAAGAGCAGACTGCATCAGATTTTGTTACAGGTTCAGGTTAAATTAGGTATTAGGTTATCAATAGAAGGGTTTGATTTTATTGGTAGGGACCAGCAGCGAGTAGATCGATTCAAGCTATGTCTCGAATGTGAATTAACAGGAACAACCAAACGACCTTTCACAAGAGTCCCCTTTGATTTTTGTTGTCCAAGCGACGTAATTACTCATTAAATGAAGTATAGGGAACGAAACTATCAGTATTCTGACACGGTATCGACAGAGTATCGATCGAGGCCCGACGGGGCTCTCGCAAGGTTACCTTATTCCGAGCCCATGACTTAGATTAAGTAAACATATTCACAAGTAACTATATGACGGTAATTCCGATCTTTTTATTGTGTTTAGACCATCGCCACGCGTTTCCTCTAATTCAAGACAACGGTAATGTACGCGATCTCCTTTGTTTCCAAGGGATAAATGAGTCATCGACGCACCTTTCGACATTCCTTAGACTCGGGCGGTAATCCTTTAATCCTCCTTTAATCCTTCACTGTTTACCCCTTTCTTTGTTTATGCGTTATCGTTAAGCCTAAGATTATTTTTTTTATTATTACATTACTTATAGTGTTAAGATTAAACTTATGTATAAAATTCCTCACGCTCCCTCTAAACGATCTACCTAATAAAAGTGCTTGTGTTTCTAATTAGTGTATTTATAATTTTCCCCACCAAATATAAAAATAAACTTTTGATTTTCACCCCCGGGTAACAATACGAACAATACTAAACATAGATTCACAATCCAAATCAAAGGCAAACACCAACAGCAGAAAAGAAGAATGACGAGTACAAATAATACGTAGACTTATTATACCAGAGCCAAGTCACCACAAAAATTCAACACTCACCATCTTGCATACAACAATGCATATAAAGACACGACCCAGGAAGAAAGAAAGGCCAAATCAAGATAAGAATTTAGTTGGAACCCACAGCTTGTCCAGGATCCAGGATTCATGTTAGGCTGCTGCAGACAAGATGATGCTCACTTACGAAAAAGGCCTGTGCTCGCAAGATTCTGGATCATCCAAATCGAAGTTGACAGACTACTTGCACGTAGCTCACACCATCGCAGTATAGTGAACGATATAAGTTTCAGGCTAGGCGGTAGATGCATAGTCATCATTTGAATTAACGTTTTGATTTTACATGTCTTATATTTTCATCGTGTTATGCTAATTGTAACGAAATGGTGCAAATCATGAAAAACTACAGTGTTTTAGTCAGCACATTTATATCACATTGTTTTGAAACATAATTATATTAATTGTCTTCCAATTAATAGCTACAAGATATTATTAGTTGTACTCTCACTTGTTCCAACCTTTGATATGTTGACAGTATTTACGGTCAACATTCGTAGGACCCAACGTGTAGAGAAATTTTATAGCATTTATTAAAATATTTTCTATAGTCAGTCGTCTATCTGTCACTATCATATCCTGTATATGTTTAACATATTCTTGGGTAGTGACAGTCACTGGTCGTCCAGCGCCCTTCGCATGTTCACATGTTTGTCTTCCCAGTTTAAATTCTCGAGACATATTTCTCACCACTTGGTAAGAAACAGCACCCTCATCTAATACACCTACCATGTCCATGAATTTCTTTTGGCGACAATCCTTTTTTGCAAATATTTTATAACTGCACGAACGTCTCATTTTGCCATTGTTAGAATTTCTATAAATTTGTCTACTTAAATTCTAAATTAGTTGAACAGGTAACAAGTGGCAAAACTACAACTGAACCAACGTAACAACAAATGATTAATACTTTAATGTGTCAAATTGATTAAACGGCACTCAACGCTTACTATGTCAGGGATGTGTCAGGGACGCTAAATAATCATCTCTCCTCGTATTATTATTTATATGCTGAACTAATTAAATATTGCATTTTAAAGTTAGTGATAATAAATGCGGATAATTGTGTTTCTGAAAATTGGGTGGGAAATGTCTATATGTGGAATAGCAAAGAATGTAGCACCTGTCATCTGTCCAGTAGGTCATTCGGTCCGACTTTGCAAAAAGAACAAAACTTTTAACGTCCTAACCAGGAGATATTCGTAGATAAATCTAGTAACTCATTATTTGCGTAGCATGTCAATATCTTACTAATAAATTAACACAATAAGAACAAACTTTGTCGCGCTACCAACATTTTCTGTATCTAACTTAATTTGTACCACATGTTTCGTGACGCTGGTCTTCATAAAAATCTTTCAAACTTGTTATTTAATGTTTACGTCATGAAATATGAACACTTAAATTCACGTCACAATATATTAAAAACGGTATGTGATTGTTTTCATGCTTCGCACTATTGTAGACGGTAATAAAAAACACTGTTGTACGGTCTTAAGTGTTCTCGTGTATAAAAGTAATAAAAGTAGCATAAAGTATAAAAATAAAGAAATACCATTCTTAATATCTTTTTTATATAAAGCGAATTTAAGTATTTTAGTACATCGTGATGTAAACTTCTACAAAGACGAAGAACGAACATTATCCATGAAAAAAATTAAATTATTTAGAAGCTAGTTTCCACCTTAATCTAGATAAAAGTCATTGCTGGTGTTCACTGGAGGACAAATAAATTGCAATTCTATTGCACAAACAAAACTTGTTGCGGACTTGATTCTAATCAACTTAGATTGATTTCTAAAATCCACAAACAAAATTCATTTTAGCCAATAATTAATTTTATTGAAGCTTTTAGGTGATATATTAGAATCAATTCGAAATGATTTATTTTCCATTTTCCTACGCGCTGGAAAAATTGCGATTTATTATTCCAGCCACGTTCACATTCCCTCGATTAAGCATATTAAATGGCTTTAAACCGTGAATTTATTTCGTACACGAATCGCATGAGCTCCAGAGCTTCGTACATGTTGAATGTACACACTGAAACTTATTTTCGATGATTTTGTTTGAGCTAAAAGCTTTTCTGCATAAATGCACAATGCTAGACGTCAGGATTTGTACGAAAAAGACGAATATTTTAAAACCATTATTTGTAGTCTACATCATGAACGCTATATACGCCACAATTGTACTTATTTTTTGTGACCTAATTAATCAATTAAATTGAAAATTACAGTCTATGTAAAAGTTTCAGATTCATTTATTTAAGATTAACATTAAATATTTCATGATAAAATTTTAAGGAATTAGTGCACAAGCGGGTTGTATTTCAAGTCGCAAATTTAAAGCTTCGAATTAAATAATCTAAAGGGGCAAGTTTTGAGAGCGTCCGAACTTTGAGTATAGGATTTTCAAAGGAAAGTTAATGCAGGAAAAACCGTACCTTCATTTCATTCAAAATTAAAGAAGTCGTAAAAACATAATGACATGCATAGCGGTCGGTTACTGTAGTAAAAGCTGAAATTACAGGACACCTTTAGTGCCTACACTTTTTAGTGTCACGAACCTGTCAGGCTTGTAAGCCGTAAAATTTCACACCCCTGCGAGCTGAAATTCAGTTATGCCTTGATACGATAAATATAAAATCGTCGACAAAGTACGTAACAAACAACTGGGGCATGTGTAATATCTTTCAAGTTTATATTTTTTTATCGCTGCCTATAACAAGAGTAGATTATAGATGTCCCAAGATTACGATATATGTAAACCCATATACCAAAAGCTTCATACGAAAATATTCCGGCTATAAAATTTATAATATTTGCTGATATGCGTATGGGATAGCTAATCTTCCAAGATTCCATTGTCACGAATTCCCTGATAAAAGGCAAGTTTAAGACGACGTAAAATTGCATGTTTCCAGTAAATTGCTGAAGCGGGCACATTATTTCGTAATAAAAACAGAGGAAAGGTGTATTTTTAAACAATTCTGTATGTATAAATTTCATTATTTCTCCAGGGACTTCAAATTTATCTGCTTTGTTATTATGCAATATGTTTTGTGGCGCTTGTCGGGTAATTCCTTATAGTAGTGTTTTTTTGTCACGCATCTCTTTAGAATTTAAGTCCTATTTCATTTATTATATAAAGTACACAATTTGTAAAATTGTACTACATTAGATTGCTATTATATCATATTTCACAAATTTCAACGATATCGAGCTGTCAATTTTAATGACAAGTTTACGTATAATTTATATATTCATGGACTTAACAAACGTATGACAATATTTACATACGATCTTTAGATATTTCAAACATTTAAATCAGCAAGGTCTACTCTAAGACTTTTAGAAAGGTTAAGAAATACTTTAATTAAAAAAAATTAAAACTAATATAAATTAATAATTTTAAAAATCCATCCTCTGACATTCAGGTTGTTTAAAAAAAAAATAACAAAAATAAAAAAGTAATAGTAAAACTTTTTTTTCTAAAAAACCAGGTAAATATTGTTTACACGCTGCTGATCTGACATTAATACATTCCTATAACTCACTATATTCTTCTGTCTGCGCTACGTGAACGAAGGAACTGCGTGTAATCGACTCGTGGTGAGTTATAAGTTCGACGAGAATTTCGAGTACGACTCTCGCTCAAGTATTTTACGCCCCTGATGTGCGTCGCTATCGTCTGGGTTTTATTTAACGTTCGAAGGCTTGTTGTAGAATAAAGTTTAATTACAACCGCGTTGTGATAAATGTGGAAGTCGTAAAACGACGGCTTTTTTGAAAGTCGAATTCTGCACTAAATGCCGGGCCGCAATTTTGTTGCAATAGATAACGTCTTGTATGACCGTACAAGAGTTTTTAGTTTTTAAATTTGGAAAAATAAGTAATAAGTATAAACGACCGAACCGACCGTTAGCTGGCCGTATCGGCGGCCGGTACCTGGAGAGGGTCGTGCGTAGTACTTAATTAAAAATGCTAATATCTACATATGTGCAGCTTTCTTGGCGGACTTTTGAATGGCCTGTTGTTGGGTGAGGTAATTCTTGGACCAGCGCTTCTAAGAATGTTGCAAGAGCTGCCAGTGAATATGATCTTGGTGAGATCAGGATGTGACCTAGAGTAAGGACGGAAGTATTGTTGGGTTCAGAGGAGATGGTAATGAGCGGCCGGGAATAGCTGCCTCGATTTGTACGAGGAGGAAGTAAGGCTCCTCGAAGATAAAACATTTCTCTTATCGTGCTTTGCCGACTTGACGGTCACTTCCCAAATTCCCCTTAAGTGACGACCACCTTGTGGAGTGAAGTGCCATTGGCATGGCTCTGTCATGGTTCGATTGATTGCCCATTGGTTCTCTGCTTCGTATGAATCTTTCAAGATTTCTAATTGGCTGTTGAGTTTGACGAAATTGTTGTCAAGCTGATGACGAACTTGACGTGAGTGCTCTTGGTGGCGAGGCTCACGAAAATGTACGTTTCGTTGCGGCGTCTGCTTCCCTGTATTTTCTTGGTCTTTGTTGCTAACCAGAGGCAGTAATTCGCCACCCTGTCGAGTTTGCTGCCTCACTGTTAAATTACATACTATTTTGGGCCAGTTTGGCTTGTTGGTGCCTAGATTGCCAGCCACAACCCAACCGAAGTGCGTCTTCTGAAAGTACGGCGGTGTAGGCGAAGTCTTTCTTTGCCCTATGCAAAGTGATTGCCAGAATATTTCTGTGCGTATCAGCAAGTCGATGGTACCTGACTGGTGGAAGTTCAGATCGGCCAGTTTGATATTTTTCGGAATTGTAACTGCCGATGGATCAATGCTTGATTGCGGCAAGTTTTCCTGCGCAAATTGTGCATGATAAATCTTGGGTGATAACATGAGCTAACGTTGAAAGGGGCTCAAGTGTTTGGCATTTATGAATTAAGAATTCAGTCAACTGCTTGAACTCGGGAATTACTCCGTTGATAATTTTTCCTTCTCATACCTTTATTGTCGCGTCATCGAATTAGTAATTAGATGGATGAGAAAATCATCCCATTGATCCACTGTTCTTTTCAGCGAGTTCAACGCACGCAAGTGCGTTCGTAATGGTTCGTAGCGTGTCCACACTATTTTTCTGCACTAAAAGAAGATCAAAAATTGTCCCAATGTGCCTCTTGATAATTAGACGATCGTTGCTGTATCGTTCTTTTAGCAATTCCCATGCTTCGACGTAATTGTTTGATGACTATTCAAGCGAATGGATAACTTGAGCGGCCCCATCTTTTAATGAAGATTTCAAGTAATGAAATTTCTGTTGTTCAGATCCTTACTTTTATGAATCTGGGAAGGAAAAGTGTTATAAAACGGGAACCATTCTTCGTATGATCCCGTGAACGTGGGAAAATTGATTTGCGGTAACCGCACCATGTTGGCTGTGGCTTGATTAGACCTACTCGATGTTTGAGTATCACTTGCTCGCTGCGCTTGACGAGAGAATCATTGTCATGCGTGTTACAAGGTGGAAATAGTTCTTTTCAAACTGGCTGCGCTCATTAGGTTTAATTTCAGATTCTTCCAATATTTCTAATACTGATTGAATAAAATTAAATTGGCCGAAGCATTGTTCTAATCTGTTTAGTCGCTCTTGAATTTTGACATTGTTGACTTCATCTTGCAGACTGTCGAGATATGTTCTTAATCTTGCGAGCGCTGCTTTGATTTGAGCTCTTTGTGTTGCGTTTTTGCTGACATTTCAGTCATGATGCGAGAAATAATTTAAATAGCTGATGATACGAAAAAACAAAGGAAAATGATTGATTGGGGACTTACCAAGTGGCCGTCCTCTGCCCGTGATATAGTTTCTTGTTTCGCCCTGTTCAACAAGGCTGTTTTTCTGCCCAAGCACTTTTCGTTCGTTTTCGGCGGCAAGACATCAAGTGTTTTGGAGTTCAGCCTGGGTTTGCTTGAATCCTGGTGGATCTGGCTCGAAGGACCAATGTCTGCGCTACGTGAACTCGACTCGTGGCGAGTTGTAAGTTCGATGAGAATTTCGAGTACGTCTCTCGCTCAAGTATTTTACGCTACTGATGTGCGTCGCTATCGTCTGGGCTTTATTTAACGTTCTCGGGTTATGAACCGCGTTGTGGAAATGTTCCCCGAAGGGTCGCTTCGACGTTTCGGCAGAGTCCCATTAGTCAGGAAGCGAGACCTAGAAGAGCTTCCTGAAGATGGCAGATGGGACTCTGCCGAAACGTCGACGCGACCCTTCGGGGAACATTTCCACAACGCGGTTCACAACCCGAGAACCAAGAAGCACAGATTTCAGCCGCGAGAACTTACGCACCAACATCAGGCATACCGTCTGTAGATTTTTATACCCAACAATTCATCTTTTTCTTTTGTTCTAGTATTCTTTTATTGCATCATCCACAGCACTTATGAACAGTAGCGTGCTCAAAACGCTACCCTATCATACTTCTCCTGTCTTATTATTGATTTTTTTGTTATAGTCTGCTGCCCGTTGTTACTTGTTTTTTTGTCTCGTTGTACATACATTTTATTACGTCTATTAGATTTGTATCTACTATACAATAATTGCACGCTTGAAAAGCTAGGAAATAGAGCTTATTATAAATTTTGTTTGATACCTGAATCAGGACTGGATGTATATTAAATTGTCTGTATGCATTACAAGAATGTGATTTCCTCGAAGAACCAAAATACGACCATTTCAAAGCAACTGCCACAAGCACACAGCCCTACATTCATATGTACCCTGAAATTATTGTGCAACATTTCTCATTAATAGCTAGGAACGTACCGTTTGAATCAATCCTCGTATATTCTACATTAAGCAAAACGATACTAATAGCGCATTAGTAATAAATGGACGCATCAGCCATTGTTATACTAAGAATTAATTGATGTAATGAAATATAGCAGATGAGTCCTATCTCTTGCTAACGCGTGGTCGTTTGTACTTGTCAAGCGAACGGCGTGACCGCAACTTCGGATCCAGGGGTGATTCATCAATACAAACTAATGAAATAATGTTTTAGTCCAACCACATTACCTTAACGCATAAAATATCGCTTTTCAATAATAGCGTTAATGTCGATCAGCGGGAAACTAATTTGTTAACCCTGTCGAATATATTAACTGATTTAAACGCGCCCCCAAATTAGATTTTGTGCGCTATTTATACGGTATGTTCAATTTAACTATTTTCAAGTCGGTCAGAAAATTGTTAACTGGTGGCTTTGAATGTGTGTTACATTTAGCAATTGAGAAGACTCATCGCTTAAAACTCCCTCAGCCTATCTGAGATTTTTTTAATAAACGTATTTCGACTGAGGTGAAATAACATAGGAATGTGAAACAATAAGGCGATGGGCTTGAATATGTGTGAGAATCAGAAGAAGTTTCAATAATTTTGCTAGAACATATAATATATATATATATATATATATATATATATATATATATATATATATAAATATAATAATTTTATAAACATGATAGTAACATGGATGCATAGCATGTGGTAACGTTAAGGGTAGGTCTTCGGAGGGGTTCGGTTCAAATACTATATGTCAGTAAAGACAGGAAAACTGGGTCCGGGAAGTTTACACAATAACATGTGTAAAACGTAACATTCAAGAAAGGGTGGGCAGGATGTATGGGAAATTGTAACAGGTGTACGCTATATAGTAACTACAATACGGTAATAGATACCTGAAGAGTAAGATATGATAATAAATATATAAATGTATGCATTGATGGAAGAGGGTATGGTGCTGAATGGCGTCTGTGAAAGTGTTCAAAATTCACGTGGACTTTCGAAGAATTCAGCGATAATGAAACAAATACAGGTCTCCTCCTGCATGATATCAATCTTTTTATTTAAAGTTCGCTGCATTTATTGCAAAGGTAACATGTTTCATTATGGACAAGACCTGTTTTTTCAATTTGAGATGCATTTCACTGACGCTGCTAGGACAAGTACGTACATATCTGTAAATCTTGGTCCAATTAAAGTATACGCTTGCGTATTATGGGATGCAAACACGGAAATGCAACTTCAAGACGACGGATTCGGTTCAATCAGCTTCGTTTAGAATTTGCGGAACAATGTGTATGGATTCATATATTAAACCTTGTTTTGTAACATGGTATCAATAAATATATTTCTGTATTACATTGATCATAAGAATGTTTTCTCTTTGATGTTTCTATATTTATGGTGCGTTTGAGTATCGATGGCGACTCACCAGGGTGAACAGTTTGCGTTTTTTTAGTAGCTTGGAGAAATAAGGTTCTTGTAATCGATGGTTTCTTAAAATCGACGTAATAGGGTATAAAGATTTATATTGGATCAAATAAATAATGATTGTTACAAAGCGAGTTCAGTTCTTACATACAACCGCATTTACTAATTTACACAATTAAACACGAGAATTTTCTTGAATAAATATTTGCATGAACAATGGAGGTGAATTAATTGCAAAACAATCAACGCGCCAGGTTTTCGGAGAACTTACATGGAAAACTAATTTATTTTGCATTGTCATTTGTCGTATGCTTCAAACACAGCAGGCGCGGGTTAGAGTTTCCATTACTGGCGAAACGCGTCTGATCTCAATGAGATTTTTTCTCTGGTTGTGTCTGAGTTTAATCTTTTTTTAAATTCGTTTTTAGTGATTTTATCATTAACAGATGTCTATTCAGAGGGCAATCGAATTTGATTTAACCGGCTTTTACGTTGGACGCATCCCCATTACGTTTCTCGTTCGTGTGATTGATGAAACATACAAAAATAGCTCTAATCTCTGTGATTTATATGAACAGAATATCTAGTGTCATACAAATTAAATTTGTTTCCGCATCGATACTGGTTGATTGATAACTTTTTTCTATCGAAGCATAACATCTGCTGTGACAATTAATTAGTTAAGTAATTTATAGTAATCGAAAAAATATTATTTATGGGCGAACGTTCGAATTTGTATTGTATGGTGTTTATAAATTGCGAGACGATGGTACATTTTTTTAAACGTTTTCAGTAAATTATTAAAATACTATGACCGTTATATGAAGAAAAGGAAAACAAATAACTCTTGGAAACAAAATATATGTAAACAGGGCGGCAACAAAGTAAAAGAAGTGCATGTAACAACGGAAACAAAACTATGACAAAAAAAGTTTAGTAGATAAAAGCGAAGAAAATTGCCAAACGCAAATCAGACTGAAATAGGAACAAAGGAAACGGTCCAACAAATTAAACGAACGAGAAGCAAATGACAACGAACCTGAAACTTATAGTATCATAGAGGAAAAATTATAAATATGACCACAACGAAGAAAACAAACACGAAATATAACACAATAAAAAGAAATACAGAACCAATCAAAACTAAAGACGAAAATAGAGAATAGATATAAAATTGAAAATTGGCACAAAATGAAGATAACCAAATGATCGTGTCTACACCTACATTTGCATGTATGATGTGCGTCATTGTGAATCAGTTAGAAGTAAAAAGTGAACTTTGAACGATAATTCGTGAGTCGTGGTCGTGAGTGAACGTATTTGAGATTGCTCCGTCAAACTTGAACAACACAGTGTAAATTTAATATCAGTGACAATGAAAACATGCAGGGTCAATGAAGAGGACGACGACGTCTTAAGTTTCTTGAAGAGTAAAGTATTTTCAATAATTATTGACAATATACTTAAAACCCGCACCAGTGAACTGTGGGAAAAATTAATCTATTAGAAACTGAGGTTACTGATTTGAAGCAATCAAATTAGGTTATTAACAAAGGCTCCGGTAAATTGTGATAAACGCGATGTATTAAATAATTCAAATGATTCTATAAAATCGAACGATAAAGTGATAAAGTTGGACGTGCAACATAATAAAAAGTGGCATGCACCAACAAAAAGTGGCAAAGTCGTATGTGGTGCTAGTAAAAACGGACAAACGCAACAACATAAAAATAAACATTCAAGTAATAGTGAAAACAATGGACGAAAAACGCAAACTGCAATAGATTACATCGTCACGAACCTACCAACGAACTCCACTAGCTGCGAGAACGTAGACGCGGAGTCTTCTGATCATTTGGCACAATTGTTGGAATGGAAAAAGAACCATATCGGGTATGGACATAGATACCTCCTTTGAAACGTTCGCTAAATCGTTCATGGAACTGTTAAACTTGACATGTCCTAATAATATAATAATCAAGGCAGCAAATCATCTAAGAGGAAATAGGTGGAAATAATTGATCACAGTAAAGAATTAAAAATAATACACTGGTTGACAAAGTATTTCGACGACACGGACCTATATGTGTTATATAGGAGCAGGAACAGACGTCATAATATATCAATCAAAAAGCCTACTGCACCAAAATCATAAATAGATTTAGCAATAAATCAAAGGCCGTGTGGGGACTTGTGAATGAGAACTTGGGGCGACAAACAATTACAAATAAACAGATCAAACTCAAAAGATTATCGAGTGACTAGGTATTAAAGATTGCAACGCTCGAGGTACAAAAGATCGTGAGATGCCAAATTCTATATTTGTGGAGCACTTTACAGAGAAATTGGTTAGAGAAACTATACTGGGATTAAAGACAACGCCATCGACCGAAATATATGGTATAACAGTGGCTACCGTGAAGACGGTATGTGATCACATAGACAAGTCATTGTGTATACTTTTTAATTGGTCATTAAACAGTGGAGTATTTCCAGAAAAGATGAAGGTAGCGAAAATAATCCCTCCATTTAAAAGGAATGATCTTGAAAATCTGGCGAACTACAGACCGATATCGATGCTGAGCGTCTTTTCAAAAGTATTTGAACGACTTATGGTGAACAAGTTAGTATCCTAAAAATTTAAAAAAATTACAGACGTACAACATGGATTTAGACAGAATAGATCTAAGGAAAGTGCCTATATTACTTGAATAAACTACATTTGTGTGGAAATAGATAAGAACAAATATGTGATGCAACGTTTTTTGACCCTAGTGTTGCTTTTGACAGAATTTTTAATGCATAAGCTAAGCTGCATTGGTGTCTGAGGAAATGTTGCACAGTGGATCCGCTCCTTTCAGAAGAACAGAAAAATCATTCACGATGAGCGCAAGTTCGTATACTTTTAACCTAAAATTAGGACTACCACAGGGATCTCTCATTGGACCTATGTTATTTTTAATCTATGCAAATGACTTGTCGAATTACATAAGCGATGGGAAGGTGGTTGCTTTCGCTGATGAGACGGCAATTTTAGTAAGCGCTATCTCAATAAATAAACTACATAACATAGTAAACAATATTATAAAAAAAATTAATACATGGTGCGTTACAAACCAACTCATACTGAACATTGGAAAAACAGTCTCGGTTCTTTAATAGAAAGCCAGTCTTCAGCGAATCTAGACAAACACCCAAGGGTTAACAGTTGTCGAACCGAGTTAAATAGCTAGGGACAATCATTGATGAACAAGAGTCTTGGGAATGCAATATTGATGCTATTTGTAAGAAACTGAACTCGGCGTATTACGCTTTCCTGAATATGAAGCACTGTCTGGACACAAAGCCACTAATCACTATATACTATGCATTAGCAGGTAGTCATATTTTTTGTAAAATATCACTGTGGGGCAGGGCACCATGTGTACAGAGGGTGATGGTATTGCAGGGGCGCATGATACGCCTCATCTTTGACGTATGCCCGTTGGACACATGTAAGTCTTTATTTAGGGAGCACTCAATTCTGACGGTAGCATGTGTATACATCCTAAAAATACTTTTTTATGTTAGGGCAAACTTTACACATTTTAACATTACCAGCGGCAGTCACGATTACTCTACGAGAAACGGAGACTTGTTAAGAATGCCGGTACAAAATACTAGTTTTTATGAGAAGTCACCCTATTGCGCTGGCATATCCCTTTTTAATTGATTACCAGAGGAACTTAGAAAAATTAAGGACATGAGCATATTTAAGAATAGACTTAATAATAGCGGGACCGAAAGTAATGTCATTCTTTTTTAATTACATTAAAAAACATAAATTTTGTGTGCACATTTTCAATCGATAAAATTTAATTGATTTTGCGCAAAATATCTGGAGAGCGCATTTTTGACATTATTCAAAATTTAAATGTTTTTGTCACTTAGAAAATGTTGTAGCGAACAGAATAAGTGGAAATTCGATTGAGCAATATCGGGTGAATATGGTGGGTGAGGTAGTACCTCCCACCCCAATTCATTAATTTCTTCCAGAGTACGTTTTGCGCAGTGCGGTCTTGCATTATCAAATTGCAGAATAACGCCTTTTCTGTTGACAATCGCTGGGTAGTTTTTAATTAAATATTGATTTACTCGATCCAATTGTTGGCCATTTCACCACACATTGCAAAGAAAAATTTTAGAATTAAATATTTACGACTAAACAAGTCACTCTAACCTTAAAATAACTTTGACACGATTTAGTACTACAAAATGAGGTGATAGATGGCATCGAATATCGACATGCGCAGATGCGACATTACTTTCAGGTCCCCCAATATTTTGTTAGTGAACAAATGCTACTATAGTGTTAAGGAATATATGGACGACAACTTAAATAGCAATTAGACGACATACTAACATGATCACAATTGGGGCAAATAAATAAAATGAATAATAAAGTAAAATAGCGTATCCTATAAGATGAAAAAATGAAATAAATGACGATAAAACAATGCAAATTAATGAAAGCAAAACTATTGTGCTTCCCTATATGGGGGTGGATGCAACAAATATGTACTTTCAATTACCTGTACACTACTTTAAAACGCGTATTTCGAGCTTTAAAAAGTGTGCCACTCATTATACCGCCTTGAATGGCATGTTTAATCTCGGAGAAACTGTTTTGACCGAAATATAATGTGAAAACATGCTGAGGCGCTTCCTCGTACATACATCGTTTCGTTCTTTTGTAAGACAATATATAAATAACTACGACGAACCGTGCATCAAAGACGTTTCATGAAGTCTCGTAATAATTCGGATCAAAATAAATCATCGCTGAATGACCTGTTTTCCATCCAATGTGAAATTAGCGTCAATTCTAACAAACCAGCACGACGTCTTGCACGTTTTATCTGGAGCGTTTTAATTGAATTTAAAGCGCACGAAGACACGAAGAAGCTAACATTAAACTTCTGTACGTTATTATAATTTACTTCCGTAATAACGAAACCTGGCAAACATAATTTCTCATCAATATTGATAATGTACTTACAGCTTTATCACCTAGTTGCTCGACTCTACAGTGAAGGAAAGCTGTCTGGCCCACTGCGGTGGTGACATTCCGGGGAACATTGAATTCGAAATAGGGGTGTATGCTGATGTTGCTAGTCAACCCTCCGTCGTCTAAATACGACTCTACTCCACCTGCAAGAAATAATTTAATTCAATTCATTTTACAGTTGTAACTTACAAATTAATTGGTTGAAATGCCTACCAAAATTTACATCATAATAAATTTTTAATATGAATAAATTAGTCGTGGGGTCAATACTGGACCGTTGCGATCGTTTAATATTTTAAACTAGAAATCACTCAAAAAATGTATGCGTATGTGAATGTTTTAAGAAACAAATATATCTTGTGAATCATACTTTTCTGATACAATACAAAGCACTTTATTTTAAGATAAAGGTGAATGAAAATGCATTTCTCCCTGATAGAAAAGAAACAATAAAGAATTGATTTAAAAACAAGATTATTAAAGAACAAAACTTGCCGACATCTGGAGAATTTTCACGAAATGAAAAATTATTTTACAAATCGATGATATTGTGGCGAAACAATCAGGTTATCCAATTACGTTTTCACTCAATCTTAATCAATTAAATCAGCACCCGGATGCCGACGAAATAAATTTGTTTCGAATGTTGATTTTTCGCAAGTGATTTTTTTATTATGGAATGCTCACCGCATTTAAAAATAATTTCAATGGATTGTGTATCTTTTTACACAGTCCATGGATATTATTTTTAAATAAAAATCGAAATGTGCGTTTTAATGTTCGTTTAGCTGTATTTGTTTAAATTAACATGGTGATTTATTATTTCCAGAATAAAATTTGTAGCTGGTAAAACAAATATAACAAATACGCACAATGGGCTTATTGATTGAAGTGAATTTAATAGCTCTTTGTGCTAAAATTGACTCTAATAATTATATTTATAAATATTTATAATTATTATACGCTTGTAATGACGCCAGCCATATTGTGTACCATGTTTCTTTTAGCTGCACCAAATAATAAATTCAGTAATATTAATAATCATTATTAAGTGTTATTAACTTAATATAGTATTGATGAAGGTGATAGGAATCGCAGGACGTGAAGCAGTCATTGTTTTCCGCAATCAATATTGTCTTTCGAATTTAAAATTTTAGAAATTTCCTATTACCCATTTCGTGTGTTTCATGTGTACTGTACGTGTACATATTTCGCCTAACTTCGACGTGGTTGACTCATTTCTCCTATCAGAATGATGTGTATTGAATAATTCGTTGGTATGAAAAAGTGCTTTGGTCTTTCTTAACACAAAGATTGATAGGACGAAAATAATGTGGCCTGCTACCTAGATTGTTACACAGGTCAGAATTCCTGCCGTACTACTTTTTAAGTTATAAATTTCTTTAATTCTTCCCGACATAGCGTGAAATAGTTTCCCGTAGATTCCAAACAAAGTTACAATAATAGAAAATGCCACTATTTCAAATTTACCTCATAAATTCACCTTAAATTAAATCCATTTCCGTTGTTTTATAATTACTACATCTACTCACTAATCATTATAGGCCATGAAGGCCTATAATGATTAGTGAGTAGCTTGTTGAAGAAATTTATTCCATTCCCTTCTGTTTTTCGTTCTCTCTTTCCAATTTTGGATCTTCAAACTTTCTAGCTCTCTTGCTCTACATCTCTTCTGTGATCTACCTTATCAGTTTTATCCAATTGTGGCTCTGTTAAGGACTATGTTTAGTACTCTATTTCTGACCATTTTGATATATGCCCTACCCACATATTAGTATTTTTCTTTTCCATCTATCAATCTATCTCCGACTACTTTCTTTAGTGACAATGCCTCACAGGTATTACATATGTCACTGTTGGACTTATAACGTTTTATATATTGTTATCTTCATTCTTCTTGGCGTGTTCCCCGATGTCATTGGTCTTCCGTACTATCTCGTACCACCTTTCGCAATTCTGACTTTTATTTTCTGCTCCCCATGTCCTGTTTGGTTTATCATGACTACAAAGTATAAGAACTTTTTACCTTGCCAAACTCATATTCCAATTAATCGTTGGTGGTTATTTGCAAATTTTCATCTGCTGATTGTTGTTTCCCTGATTATCATGTATTCTGTTTTTTTGTTGGTTTATTTCTTGTCCAAAAACTATTCCTTTTTCCAATTATTTTATGATCCTTATTAATTGTTTACTAGGAGTGTAAGGTCGTCCGCGTATTCTAGACATTGATGCTCGTTGTTGTAAATTGTCCCACCCATTTCTAATAAACTGCTTCTAATTATGCTTTCTAAAACAATGTGGAAGAGTGTATAAGACAGAGAGGGTTACCTTGCCCGAGGCCAGTTCCCAACACAAATTCTGTTGATTTGAAGATTTCCAGAGCACTGTTTTGTTCAACGGCATAGTTGTTAGCCTTATAAGTTTCTCGAGTATTTCTAGTCTTCTCAGTGTACTGTATATTAGGCTTCTTTAAAATCAATGAATAGAGCTAATTTTTATTTGTAGCAGGTTTACCGATCTGTTTCGCCTGAAACCTGCCTGATAGTCCATCAAATACACCTTCTGTAACATTAGATAAGCATTCCTTAATAAGTTTTGCCAGTATTTTATAAGTTTGGTCCAGCAATACAGTACCTCTATAGTTCTCCCCTAAAGATTTGCCACCTTAACTAGGTTTACAAGCATATTCTTTCAGTTAATCGAATTCCTCCTGCTCTATTCATTTCCATTGGAGTTTTATTATTATTTAAATTTTTGATAATTTTTCTGATCTTTCGTTCGTACTTCCCTCTTGCCTTTAACATTGTGAAGTATTTCTTCTTGGCCTTCCTTATTTCCAGTATTTACAAGTTCATTAAGGTGTTGCTTCCATTTTTATATTATATGGCTGGGTTCATTTAGTAAAACTCCTTCCTATTTTTGAAAATAACTATTTCTGCTATGGTAATCTATTTCTATCCTTTTTGTTTCTTGGTAAAATGCTCAGACTTCGTTATTCTGTATTTTCTCAATAGTTATGAGTGTTTTCTCATTGTATAATCTTTTGTTTTTTAATTTCTCTGCTCCATATTTTGTTGTTGTTCTGTAATTCTCTTTTTATCCTCTGCTATATCTACACACTACTCCTGTCGGTTTCTTTTTGTTCGAGATGGTCGTTTTTGCTGTATCTTTAATGCTAAAACGACATCTTATTTTGTTTCCACATTACAATCTTCCACTGATTCTCTGTTTTAACATCTTTATTGAGCAATCTTGCCATATTTCTATTTTTTGTGTTCTTTGCTCCATTTTTTGGCAGATTATTCTAACTAAGAAATGATCGGATCTTGTGTGCCCTCTTATACTTTTCATGTTAGTAATTAAGTTCATATGTTTTTTTTTCTAGCAGTATATGAACAATGCGACAATGCAAAACCTGCCGACTTTTGTTGTGCATGTGACCCTATATATTTCCTTTCGTTCTGATTGCATGATTATATTATATTTTTCTATTGTAAAATGAATTACTCGGTGACCATTATGATTAGATATTTCCTGTTTACTCTATACCCCTATTGTTGTTCAGTACATTTCTTTTTTGTGTTATAATCTCCAATCACTATTTTCATACCGTGTCTATTGGTTCGTAAAATATGTCCTCTTCTTGTTCTTCTTCTGTGGGGGAGTGGACATTGATGGTACTGATTTTTCCTTTCTCTTTCCTGACGGATCGGGTTGCATATTCCAGTTTCACACCAGGTTGGGTTTTTTGTAACTTTTTGTTATGAAATACTGTGTAATTACGTTATACAAACTATTACACAATTGTAACGGTGGCCGAATTACCACACACCCACAAATTAGTAATTCGCATTCTGCAAACGGTAGCTTGTTTTGATTTCACGATTGCCGTCAGCAAGAATGGAAATTAACCAGAACCTATTATTGAGGCCAATTGTTTAAGAAAGCCTCCCGCGATTAATATAAATAACCGCTTGCAGGGTTCAAGAGGGAGTGTTAGTTTCAGTTACGTTTACGACATATGGGTCTGAAGTACCGAGCCGTCGGTCAAACTCGCTGCACTTACCGACTGGCATATTTTCGATAGTGTGTACTCAACGTTCGGAAAAATGCTGTAGATCAGTGACAACCTGCAGTTGTTACTGACCTACAGCACGAAAACGTAAATCTTGTCCACCAAGAAAATATGTAATCAGTGCTAATAAACGTCACCTGATATCAATGACTATCCTTTCACTCTAACCATCTGCATCGGGCACCATGGCGTCTGGCGACTCAGGGACAACCCGGAACCCGATGATGAATATAATTGTAACCGGTTTCTCTTTGCCTTTCTCTTCTTTAGGTTCGATCCTTATTATCTTCGTATCATGCGTCATTTTTTATTTATTTAGGTCGTCCTTTATATAGTTATTTGCACCTTGCAATTTACATTTATTCGTCATCACATCCCTTTCTCTCCTCGAAATTTGGCAATTTCACCACATTAATCACGTTGTGCTGCGTTTTTATTGTGCATGATTCATTAATCCTTTTGCCACATTTCCTTGTTGTTTTATCCATCCTGCCTATATGTTCATTCAACATATCTAGTCTAGCAGTGACTTGTTTCATTTCTCCCTTCAATAGGTCTTCCTTTTTCCTTATTTCGGCCCTCAGTCTTTTCCATATTTCACCTCATACCCGTTTTTAATATCTCTTTATTTATTTCGACTTTTAAATCCCTTATTGCATTCACTATTTCCATGTTTTCCTGTTCCGATAACACTATTAACTCAATCCTTACGATGGGTGCATCCTCCGAGGGAGTACTTGCAATTCTTTGGCTCTTAGTGAAAACTTTTTTCTCTTCTTTTAGTCTACTAATGCCTTCCAGATATAGGTTGTAATGGGACATTTACTTATTCATTAAATAAATACTGTACGATTGCAAAGTTGTAGATGTTGTATTGGTGGTATTTTTATAATAATTAGGTTATAATAATTTGTCAAAATTTAGGGATCATGCGTCCTTTTAAATGTTTATTTTCATTGATTTTAAATATGTTCCCTTCTGTTAAATGAATTTTCGTTAAATATTGTATCATAGCACTACTACACAATACTGCTATCTCGCATCGATAGTAAATTTCTATTTTTTGTTACGTTAGATTTGGCTCCTGTAAGTTGTAATGTTATGTTGCTCCTTCTTATTCATTTGTTTCATTATTTCATGTGTACATAGTAATATAGAGAAATTATTTTAATTATGTTAATCAATCATTAAAATGAACTTTGATTGAGGTTGGGTTGGGTTGGGTTGGGTTGGGTTGGGTTGGGTTGGGTTGGGTTGGGTCTCACATCTGCATGAAGCACTCGCTATGGCTATGACGATTATTTTTATTGTGAAATCCTTTTCAAGGATGTGACATTCTAAACAAAGTATGTTTACTATTTGTGTCTTGACAAAAATATTCATTATAACGTTAAAAAGTCATGTTGTTCCATTTGAAACTTATCTTCAATAATAATTGGAATTGAAAATATAAGTGTAATATATTCCGCAATGTCCAGCGATTATACGCCATCGAACAACAAAAAACACGAAATTTATTGCGAATTTGCAGTGTACCTACATCGCCGGCGATGTAGAATGCAAATAACTCCATTGTACTTACAGGACAATACATTAATTCCCCAAGATAAATTGTTATATCCATTAGAATTCGTTTGCGGACCTAACAGTTTCCGGAAACCCAACGGCAACACACAAAAGGACAAAGCAACCTCTTCTTGGTTACAAATATGTGTAGCTGTGCACGTACCAATTAGCCGGTGATTTGTGAACAATACAAATTCGAGCGTTGAGTAAACCACTACGTAATATATCCGATATGGTTCGATCTTTCTGTGTGTATAGATTTTAAACGGAAGCAAAATTGATTTTCGAGTTTTAATTGCTAGATTCGTTTTATTGCAAGAAATATTTAGGGCATGAGGTTCACGGTTGAGTATTGTTTACAGAACTTCTTACCAATTTCAGCAGGTACAATAAATTTCAGCTGCTTCTAAAATTATATCATGCTAATTTACGATCTGGAGTTTTAATTTTAGAAAACACAATTTTAATTTAACTAAATATCGCCAAACGAATTAAAGTTAAAACTTTAAATTATTGCAACTTGCATAATTTACTAAAATGCCTAGGGCTTCACGTGCTATGATTCTCCTGTTAATTTTACAATGTTGAGAGCACGTCCCCGCTGCAAAGACATTTATTCATTAACGTGAACATAAAACGAACTGAGTAGATTTTCGTGTAACTTTTCGGTTTTCATTAGCGCGAATGAAATGAAAATAAATACAGCGATTTCAATTAATTTCAAAAATTAATATTAAATGCATAGCGGACGTTCTGACAGGGAGATCCTGAAGCGAGTTAAAGAACGCAGGCGAATTACACGATAACAATCGAAGCGCAGTTGTTAGATTAAATGAAATGGTGGGGGAATAAAAATTCCGCATGTCTCGCCGATCCGCTTTAAATTAATTGCACTTTAAAATGAATTTTTTGTGTCTATAATTGTGTAACAATTTATAAATAGTATTGTACAAATAGTACAATCGCCTTTAACGTTTTAGTTAGCCTATTGATAAATACAATATTATTAATTAATAATGAGAAATAAAATCGCGGTTAAAATATGATTTGGAATTTTAAAGTAGTTCGTATATTTTGTTTAAGACGTTTTCAGGTCCTTAAGATTATCGGATGAGGAATTTCCTCGATAAAGCAAAAATCAACCAAAAGAATTTAATTGGTGCTTAGTTTGAATTGAATCAGCTAGTACAAACTGAATCACAATTACTACTGAATTAAATTCTTCAACAAAGAAGTAACAGCCATCAATATTTAATGTTGGTCAATAAATTTATGAAGATATAAAATGTTGGATTGCTGATAGTTTTACGTGCAATTATGAATACGTGCGTTAAGCCTTAATAAGTGTAAGAATTAATGACGGCTCATGGTGGCTTGGGCACATTTACTGTGAGAATAGTAACACCGCTTAAAAAGTATCGCAACTTTGGTTATATATGTATGTGCACTGTGCATATATGATAAGTATTTAATTAGAACTGCACGAGTCCAACAGTAAAGGACCTTAAACTAAAGCCGGAACGGAATTAAACTTACCAAGAACACTTAAAGTTATAAGCAATAACGAGGAAGCAAAACAAAGCACTGTTTGCTTAGTACCACTCACCCTCTTACGTGTCCGCGGGCACTTCATCTGCCCCGGGAAATCCTAATAACCGCAGTGCACAAGGTATGCACATGAGATGATAATGGCTTTAAAACATCGGATGTATATTTTGCAGTCCATATGCGCATACTCGTAAAACGTCCGTGCGACAGTAAATATGGCTATATTTATTTCGACCCTTCCGGCTATGAATATTATATACGCTTCAGGGTGAACGTACGGACGGATGAGCGAATTGAAAGGATTTTCAGCGCCGGTGTTTGTATCGTCTGTAGATAAAAGATTAATGTAAACGTGTAACGATTAATTTGCGAGATACGAAGCAGGAGTAAATATTTTTTTACTACACGCCAGCAGTGTTTTGAAACAGTTTATGTGTGTTCACTGTAACTATGTGTTGTCCTTATTATTAAATGCAAATTCGGAATATGTTAAAATTGAATTTGTGTTTACGAACACACACACACACACACACACACACACACACAAATAGTTATTTTCTTTATTACACAAGTTGGAAAATATTTTTTATATATTAATAAAAGAATTAAAAATTTGTAAACAGTAAATACAAATTTTTGCGATTTTCTCCAATAAGTTTTATTTCAGAGTGACTGCATTTTAGAGATGCCATTAAGGCCTTTAAGTATTGAAGAGTTGAGCCAAGCTATGGGAATGCTTATGATTCTTAAATCGTTAAGAACTGTAGCTGGCCATTTCAATGTGAGCCACAATGTGATCAGAAGGGTTAGAATGCGTTTTAATGGTACTGGATCTGTCCGACATAGGCACGGCAGAGGGCGAAATCGTAGTACAACAGTCAGAGAGGACCGTTTTATTACGGTTCAGTGTCGAAGCAGTAGATTTTCTACCGCAAGAACACTCCAAATTTAGTCATAGAATGGGTACTCAATTATCCACTCAAACAGTAAGAAGCCTCCGTGGGGTAAATTTAAGGTCCAGATCTTCTAAAAATTTTCCGTTGTTGACCAGAGCCCACAAAAGAAGAGGGATAGAGTGGACGCATCAACATCAAAATGGGAATGTTGAAGATTGGGGTCGTTGTTTATTCAGTGACGAGACCAGAGTGCGTCTCCATCGCATCGCAAGATGGAAGAGTGAACGTTTGGAGAAACGGAGGAGAACACTATATTGAGAACCACGTGACTTGCGCTTATGGAGGTGGTTCATTTACCGGTTGGGGATGTATTTTTCAGACTCGTCGTACTGAATTGGTTATGCTTGGAAATGCTACAATGAATATTGCCAGGTATCTTAATGAGGTATTACAACCTGCAGTGTTGCCATTTGCCAATGAAATAGGTGATGGTTTTGTGTTTGTTGATCATAACGTGCGTCCTCATAGAACACAATGCATTTTTTGAAGAGCACAATATTACGCGCATGGATCAGCCAGCAAACTCTCCCGATCTTAATCCTTTAGGGAATGTATGGGATCACCTGAAAAGGTTGATAAGGTCAAGAGGAGTGGATCCAAACAATCGCCATCAGCTCCAAACTGCAGTTTTTGAAGAATGGCCGAATATTCCTCAGCATTACATTCGGGATTTGATTTCCAGCATGCCAAGACGTTGCCAGGAGGTCATAAGAGCTAGAGGGGATCCCATACATTATTAATCTTTAAGTGTTTTGTTATCATTTCTTTTGAGAGCGAACTTTTCTGTATTACTAAAATGAAGATTTTGTTATTTTTTTTTATTAAAACATTTGAAATTCGTTATTTAAGTTGTATTCTTTTAATTCTTCACCATAAAAGTGCTTGCCAGAATCATATACTATCAATTAAGCAAGAAGGTGTTGCTCAAAAAGTCGTAAATTGTTATTTATATATGTTCTTGAAAGTGTACCAGTTCAAATGTGGGGCAGTGTATATCAAAAATACGGCAAAACATATCGAATCTGACAAAATTGTCTAACTGTCAATTTGATAAATGCAAAGATTAAGAAATACATACATTACGGTTAAGATATACGAAAGAGATATCAATAATTCCTAACATATGAACAAAAACTGTCAAAAATCTAAACTAACGAAAAAGTCTTAATGTCAGCAAAATGTAAAAAATATATCGTAATCATTGCAAAAAAAATTATTAAAAAAATATCAAAATGTTTACAATGTATAAAATATAAATATATGTCGAAATAAAAAAAAATTATAAAATGACAATTGCCATTAACACAAAAAGCAAATTAAAAAAAGAAAAAAATGCAAGAAATTACAAATAAACAAAAGTTGAAGAGAATTGAATTCTCTAAAATAAAGTCCCTCATATGTGTATCTGTAAAAGTTTATAATGGCAATCGTCCAAATTCGAACTTCTACAAAGTTCCTTGGATATGCCACGCCAACGGTACGAAGTACGACAAAATTGTGGAGCCTAAAACTCCGCTACCGCATATATCTATCCATTATAGTTTAAAAATGGGAAGGGTTTGAATTCAAAACACTACGCTTTGGCAAAAAAAATATGCGAATTTGAATGCATCCCGCTTCTAAATTCTTCTATATTGCAATGATATATATGTATACGTGGATAAAACATTTTAAGAAAAATTAGTGGACAATAGGATAGGTAAACCCAATGTAGGATACGATGACATCACGTGATATTTATGGAAAGTATACCAACATTGTGAATTTCGAATACGCACAAAGAAAAATATATACAAAAAAGAACATTGCGAATAAGAAACATGTAATTGATATAAATTGCAGTTGAATATGCGTAGCCAAAAAAGTTGTATTAAAATCTAGTTTCATAATTAAGTTGTGAGTTGTTTGTTAGTGATGGTTTCAATATTTGTTTCTTCCGGGGAATGCTGACTTTGTGACGTGAAAGAATGTTCAGTTGGTCAAAATTGATTTCAAATAAACGAAATTTTTAAGCTTTATGAATGTTCACAAATATGTATTACAACTGTCAATCAAGCAACATGTTTGTATCATTTATGACAGTATGAAGGAATACAATAACAGTTAAAAACTATAAAAACGAAACAGATAAAATGTATGTTCTATAGTGTACGACGCGACAAGAAATTTAAAATTACCGTAACTAGGCAACTAGGCATTATGTTTGGCAAGTGTCACTGAAATAATAACAAGTGCATATAATTTAACAAGAGGCTTAAATAAAGATAAAGAAATACCTCAAAAATTCGATTCAAAATTTTCATCACATGAATCCACGAGAAAAAATTATAATTAAAAAAAATGAACAGGGTGCCATTTTAAATTGAGAATCAAGCATTGAGCCTTTGAAAAAAATTCAATTTCAATTCTTTTATATAAAAATATTTTCCAACTGGTGTAAGAAAGAAAATAATTATACAATTATATATAATATATATACATATATATATATATATATATATATATATATATATATATAGGCTGTCCCAAGATTAACACAAGATTTGAATTAAATAGAAAACAGTGTTTAGTTTTTAAATTGTTATTTTTGTATTGAATCATAAAGTACATAGGATAGGGTTATTTATGGAATAACACATCAGGCCAATGACCTCCACGGCTTTGCTGGCACATACGCACTCTTTTGTAGCAAAATTTTCCATTCTTCATAAATATGGCTGAATTTCGTTGATGCACCATTTAATTTCATCCTGTAATGCAAGGGTGGTTGTGGACTTGTTGACATAGACGTTTTACTTCAAATAACCCCATAAAAATAAATCTAATGGTGTTAAATCACACGATCTAGGGGGACAATTCTGATCACCCAAACCAGAGAGAGTAACGACCGGGAAATGTCTCGTGCAGTAATTGAATTATTTCATGGGCTGTATGGCAAGTGGCACCGTCTAGTTTAAATCACATATTGGCCACATCTATATCATCCAATTTCGGCAGAAAGAACTGTGTTATTATGTCGAGATATGGAGCACCAGTAACAACCACTGCTTTAAGTATGATGCCTCCAGCCCAAAATCCGCACTAAACAGTGACACGTTGTGGATGAATAAAACAAAGAATAAAACAAAGAATTTAGATAAAAATGTACGTAAGGTTTGGCAAATATAAATGAAAAATGATATCGGATAGATGTCCGCCACGACCACGAATACAGATGTCTATTCTTTTATCAATATTTTCGATCACATTTTGGCAAAATGGCGGGTCTATTTCGTTGCGGATTTTGAGTTTTAAGGTTGCAATCGATTCGATTGGCTCCGTATAGACTCATCTTTAACATAGCCCCACAAGAAATAATCCAGTCGTGTTAAATCGCATGATCGGGGCGGCCAATTAACGGCTGAAACTTGGTTTGCAATAAAATCATTGTTGTCCTGTTGAAACCACATGTCAGTAATATCCATATCATCAATAATAGGCCAAATGTAGTTGTTGTCATTTCTCGATAGCGTTGACGCTTCCAGACCACATGCAAAGGCTACTCAATAATTGCTCTTGGGCTTTCAGAAGCCCAAGTGTGGCAATTTTACTTATTGGCGTATCCAAACAAATGACAATGGGCTTCGTCTGAAAAAATGATTTTTGCAGGAAAACCAGCGGGTTGTTCTTGAATGATTTCAGCATATCTACAGCGAAGTGAATGGTCGGCCGGCTTCAATTCATTCACCAGTTGCACCTTGTACGGCTTCAGAGCCAAATCCTTACGGAAAATTTGTGGTCGTTGTGGATAGAACCGATTGTTGAGAACGTTGAGGAATTGACAAATTCGGATCTAAAATGGCAAAACTGTCATGTTATTCCAATATACCCCTGAAGTTCTTGTTAAAAAACCTTTTATATGGGTTCTCGGAACCCCAAATACAGCAATTTTGGCGATTAACAAAGCGCTCAAGTTGAAAATGTGCTTCATCGCCAAGGATGATTTTGTTCGAAAAATCAGGATCCATTTGTTATGTTCAATAATTCATTCAACGAACTCCCTTCGCTGTGCATAGTCATTAGGCTTCAGTTGTGTTAATTGAATTTTGCAAGCATAGAGATACAGATCTTTTGTGAGTATATGCTGTAGAGAGCTCCTTGAAATTTGCAATTCTTGTCCAAGACGCCGAATTGATGTTCTGGGATTTTCACCAACACTCTCACCCGCTGCTATGATATTAACATTTGAACGGCTTGTTTTTGAACGGCCATTGTGTTTAGCGTTTCCAGCAGATCCAGTTTTTGAATTTTTCAATTAATGTTTTCACATTTGATGAAGTTAAAATACTATTCTTACCACATTTTGTACGAAATTTTCGAACTGTGGCCAAACTATCATTATTTTTGAGATATTGATCAATAATCAAAACTCGTTGTTGTATCGTGTAACGCTCCATTTTTACTAATCCTAAACTCTCAGCTGTCAAATTGTTTTTTTTAGGGTTGCCAACAATTTACTGCACTTGCGTTAATTTTGGGACACCTTTAGAATCTATTCGTGTGAGAAGGACATGTCAACAGTAGTTGGAATCTTTCTCAAATATACCCTTAGATTCAAATGCGAAAATAGATTGCCGATTTTTCACCATTTATATTTTAATAACACAACACTATTTAAGAAGCAATTCCATCGAAAATATTGAGTGTGTTTAATTTCAAGGTTGGCATTATTTTCCAGATTAATTTTGTATTATAACTTATTCCATGAACTGTGGCCACTTTTAGTGGTGGGTCTCCATTATTGATGTTTGTATCGGTAACTGATCGCCGGCCCTGCTACTCAAGTTCTCTTGATTAATTCTACATGAAAAAAAAAAACTTACAAAACTTACAACGGTGCACTGTATCAATAATATTACAGCAAACTGTAATTTGTTCATGTAATATTTGTTATCACAATTCGTTAGTACACATTAATATGTCTGATTGCGTATTAATAGAATATATTACTTCCTTAATTTCCTTTGATGTTATTCCACGTCGATTATGAAAAAAGCAATGTGCTTTGACACCAGTTAAGTTTTTAAGTCGTATGAACCTAATATACTTATGTGCAGATCAATGGATAAGGTACTTGTGAACTTCTTGAAATATATTAGTTGCAATTTCTTTCAATCGTGTTTTGTCGCTGTAAGCAGCGACATATTTTTCTAAAATCCTGTTAAAATATAATGTAAATATTTCTGAGGTATTTATTTATCTTCTTCGCAGGTCATAAATTATCACCTTCAAAAGAGCAGCTGCAATATTATACGTATACTCATTACTCTTTTTCAATAGCAAGAACACATGGACAAAATCGTTGACATTATCGTGAAAAGTGGAGTCACCATACTACAAACGACTAAAAAATACGACTAAACTGCCACAATCACCACCGATCCATGACTTATATGGAAATTATTATAAAATCATGCAATACTGGATGAAATACTAACCGATAAATGAATACTTATAAAATTAGAAATCTAGCAACTACGTTATAATGGAAGGATTATGAAGAAATTTTCAGAGTTTGATCAAACGGACAACTAATTAAGTATTATTACTTCAAAAATTCAAAAAAGGATAACCATCACTAATTAATATGACAATATTTCTAAACGTCTAAATTGAAAGTACGTGCCCTAGAAATTTTATAATTAAAATAATAATTAAACGTGGACATTTTTGGTTATCAATTTATTACGCTCAACTCTCACTTTGATTTTTAGGTTATAATTTGGATTTTCGTGAAATAAATGAAGGCGGCGCCGGTCAAGACAGATAAGTTAACAAATTTACGGTATTCTACTCTCACTAGTCGTTGATTACATAATTTTACGTCGGCAACGAAGTCAGCAATTTTGCCGGAGAATTACCAAATAAAGATAAATTCTCCGCTGTTCATACAGTTTCTAGTTCGTAAATTTAAAACAACGCTGATGACGCCTTTTACACGAATTTATTTTTGTATTTGTATTTAAACAATTGCACAGCGACGTAGCTATTTTTATATATTTAGTAATTATGTACACTTAACTGACATGCTCTTTGCTCTCTTCAGTAGCTTATAATTATATATTTCTACATTGTCGTTGTATTCATAGCCAGTAAAAGCGTCATCGTGTTAATGAATTACCTACTATATTCGTTATTCTTGCTTTCAATTATAATAGATTTCTTGCTCTTAGTGCAACATAAATATATTCTTTGAAAATACTGCGTTTCTAAGAAAAAAATGATAACAATAAACGAAGAAAAGAATAGTATAAGAAGAATATGCAGCACATAACAGTGAACATAAATGAAAAACATAAGAATGAAACAAGATATAATGTCAAACTTTTTTGTAGCAAAACAACGGAATGATACAAATATATGTTGAATTTTTACCAATAATCTAACATGTAACTTACTTTCTTAATTATATTCTTACTACGAACGAAAGAGACATAAATAAGGGTGGCTCAGGATCATGCTAAAATCTATGATATTAAACTTTATTTCATCGTCTAATAACTAACTCAAAACGATATGGAATAAGTTGCCCCAAAATGTGGGATACATTTTAATCCAGATAGAATTCTAAACATCACGCATGAATCACTTTTAATGAGTGTACTTCACGTTGGCGGAGAAAACACAATAGGACAAAAAGTTGCCAAGCGCAAAATTCACGCACATTGTTTGTGTACGAGCCGAGTTATTATCAGGCGCAGTTAATGTGATTTGTGTGCCTCGCGGCCAGGTGCTATTGTGCACAGGAAGGATAACGGGAACCTGCGATCTAACTTAACATTTTAAGCCGACCGGCCGGGTTATGAGTGTTCAGTTAATCCTAACCACATACACAACACGTTGATATTTGTCTTATCCAAACCAAATAATTTTAGGAATTCACCTGCAAACTGACTTTGCAAGCATACATATTAGTAATTCGAAATATGCCCCAGTTCATTGTTATTGGAAATACCTATAAGTATGTTCGTCATAATATTTTCTAGGAAATAAAAAAAAAACAATTCAATCGGCTTATTATCGCCTTAGTCAATCATAATTAGTGGTTAGTTATGAACGATGGTAGTAGAATAAGTTTCCTAAAACCAAAATTTTAAAAGAACTTTGTCGAATAACACAATGAAGATTTTTATCGATAATTAACGAGTCATTGTCCTTAAATGTTAATGTTAAATTTGTTTCATCTAAATGTCGTAAATCACATGTAGAATTTCTCAACAATTATTTTCCAGTAAATTTATCGAAAATGAAAAGAATTGAAGAATCCAATATCTTTAAGTTTTATGAAATCCATTTTTTCGATAATTCCGGTTCATATATTGCTTCCAAAAATAGTAGGCTTCCTTTCGAAATTCATATAAATCTTTAGTTTTAAGTCATCAATAGTGTTGGTGCTAGTTACTGTTAAAAATAATAAAAGTATCTTTATATGTGAACCAATTTACCAAATTATTTAAAAAATTATCGACAATGGTATTAACGTCGTAGACTCAATTGTTCAAATGGGTATTTGCAGAGCCTAGTGCAATTGAAGGCGTTCCTTATAAAGATTCAAATCAACCTGAAGGAAATACACCCAACTAAATTTCCACGTTAATTCATCGACTCAACTTCAAGTAAAATGTGGTTTCATTGGAATTCAAGGTTGTCGAACCCAATGCAATGCTAAATATGAACATAGATTTTGCCAAATCTGTTTCAACTTCAACCTAACCCAACCCAACTCAACCCAACCCAACCCAATATAATTAAAATTATCAAAACTCGCCTCGTTAATTCAAAATAAATCAGTGATGTCATCTATGTTCGAAGTTTGATGAAGTCAATAAAACTCAACCAAATCGCTATAAGCTTGTCCGATGACAACATTTGCATCGTAGACATATTGCAATAGAACTCGATGTGTTCGAAACCACTGCAACGAAAAAATGAACAAAAACACTATCACAGAATTAACTGGTTCAAGGCAAAACAACATAATGCAATCTGTAAATAAAATTATCTCGCCGAGTTAATCCAAATTAAAATAGCTAATGTAGTAATATTTTTAAGTTCATTGAACTTAACCAAATCATTTCAGAAACCAGATGAATGAACACTGAGCAGTTTCCAATAAAATTCAACTGGGTTGGGTAGGGTTCGGTTGGCTTGCAAATCAGTTGTTTACTTTAAATTGTTTCAATTTAAAAGAATTTAATCGTTTAGTGTTGTGGCTGATAAATTGGCAAACGTAGGTGTCGTTGCTGTGATAATTCCTAGGATCTATTCATCTTACTATTGAAAGTATTGTGTCGGGTTGAGTTGGGTTCGATTGGAATCAGTTGGGTTGGGGAATGATCAATTACTCATCTCAGTGGTTTGATTATATTTTCTTTAAGCCCAAAGGAATTTCGTGCTGACGCAACGCATCAAATTATACAATAAAATCTTTAACGAAAAATATAATCCGTCGTTTGCTATTCGTTTATCTCGCCTTCTTTTAATAGTCGAAATGGGATGGAGCAAGGAGGATGAGGGGAATGGCAGAGATTGGAGATTGATATTGGGAGAGAATGGTGAGGAAGCAGAGTTGTTAGTGGGATAAAGGAGAGAGTAGAAGAGAGAAAGAAAGAGAGAGAGGGCGGAGAATCCAACGGCGGTCAGGAAGGAGAAGGAGGGCGCACAGAATGTAGATAGAATGTATTTAGAATAGAGGGAGGCAGTACTAAGGTATTACAATTGTAGTATTATAATTGTAAAAAGGAAGATGCCAAATAAATATTATTATAGTCGTATAGTATAGTGAAGTAGATTGGATCTTGGCTTAGATATGTTTGAAAACGGATTGATGAACAAACATGATTTGCTTGATACAATTTAAGACATAATTTTTAGAAAGCATGTTTTAACCAACTGATTTAAACCCATAAGTAGTCGATGAAATTTTAAAGTACAGTTAGTTGTAGTAATGCATTCAACGATGACAATAATCTCACTTTCGTACTTGGGAAATAATTTTAGTACTTTGAAGATTTATATTTGGAAACCATTTATTATCATATTTGACATATTTGTGTTTGAATATTTGACACCCACGCATGATTGGTATTCAAACACAATTACTTGACTTGAATTTGTAATAAAAAGTGCAGTGGTCCACGCTGAACTTTCTTACACTTAGATAAATTTCCCGCAAACTGATGCAACTGCGGAGGCCCCTGCGAATTTATCTATTTGCTATTGCTTGGACTACAGAGAATTTTTCAAAGGCGATTTCGACAGGGATTTTCCAGTAAATGGTAGGTTTTTCCAACGGACTTTTCAAACAAAAGTTGGTTTAAAATTTCATTACCTTTAATTTTTATAAGAACCACTTTTTCGATAACTCATTTCCAATTGATATACTGCTTTAAAAATATGAGGTTTTCTTCCGAGCCACATAAAAATCTTAAGCTTGCAGTTTCATAATTCTAACTTCAATAATTTAAACAATAACCCCACAATATTCCCGAAATTATATGTTGATATTAAACGTATACATTCCTTCATTTACAAACTTGTAATACGTATTTTATTTTGCACGGCTACGTAATATGTATTCAAATTATTCTAAATAAATAGTGCTCATTTAAAATATAAAGTTGATTTGAATTATTTACTTTGGCATTATGTAAATATGCAAAGAATTCCCGTACACAGTAAAATAAAATTTTGTTGACTTTTGTGCATGCATCGTTTGATATGAAAATGCCTCATCCTCCGCTGAATACGCCAAATAGTTCCACGAATGCATTATTACATTAAAGCTGCAAAAGCTACACCAATTTGTTGGATTATACTTGCTGTTTAAGTTGACTGTAATAGTCTAATGTTACTTGATAGCGGAAATTTGTACGAAACAATCATCAAACGAATATTATTTTACTCGATATTATGGTTATTTGTGTAAAGCTATTGGTTGGTAAAAAACGTCAATAGGTCTGCGAATTCTAATTATAAATACAACGATAGAACTAATTTAATTATTGATATTTCTCTCGAAACATTTTAGTCGACTGTTTTTACATGTGAAATAAAACGGAGAGCAGCGAAATTAAGAATAATTTAGCAGTAATTGCCTCGTTCATTTCAGTCCCCTTGCTAGGTGGTATAAAAGACATTTGAATTAATTAGATCGGTATTTAAAACAACGAGAGGTGCAATATTTTCAGTGACTTTACAGCTTACTGGCTTCAATAACGATGTGGCCATTATGATCACTAATAATAGGTATTTTATGCGTTGCAAACTCTTACAAGAATCTAAGAAATTTTTAATCAACGTTTGCGAGTATGTTTTATATTGTTTAAACAATTTGTATTGACATATTAAGATTTTTTACCTCGATCAAAAAACATTGAAAGTGATGATAAAAGTTTGTGTATAACCTGAACTGACAAGGACTAATAAAATGACAATTGCAATAGTTAGCATTATTTTACATTCAATTGAAATACAATACGAGTAATATAATAAAATTAATTTAGAGAATACAAACAAGCATGTCATAGTTCCTAGAAGAAACCCATTATTCAATGTATCGACCATGTGTGGAAATACCGATTCACAGTAACTAATGTCAACAATTATTGATATGTTGCATGTGTTTGATCGACATCTTGAATAGATCTATTTGACATCATATACAGGCTGTCCCTAAAATGCGTGGACATTACTTAACCACAGATTCATCGTTCGAAAATAAGACGATTTAACTAAACTTATCTATATGCAATTACGTTTCGTTTAGCTAGCATACTGCTTCAAAGTTCTTTCAAGAAAAAAATATTTTGTCCATAACGACAGAACGCTTGGATCGATTTGGATAATATTCGGTATTGTACTCCTCACGGATGTAGGTCATCTTTTAAGGTGATATTAGTTATTATCAGTAGACCATTAGTGTACGAAACAATGGTAACCCGGCATAAACCAGTCAAAAACTTTTTAATGTGAAGGCCAATAACTTTAAAAAAAAATAGTTTCAGAAAGAGGCGTTCAATAGTATTTTTTTGTTACTTTGTAATTGATGATATCTGTTAAGGTTTAGACACAAAAAAATAAAATCTGAGGGACCGCGCACTGCATTTCTTAAAACAAATGTAATCTAGCAGTATGATATTCTAAGAAATAAATGAAGATATGATATGTATTAGTGACAAGTAAGCGTACTTTTAATGACAGTAGCTGTTGTTTATCAATTGTGAAGTGTCTCAAATTTCTGTTGGTGTTAGCTAGTGATTTTTAGCAGTTAATATTCTTCGTTATTTCCGTAATAATGGATGTAAACTACACTAACGCTGAGCAAACGGATATGTTGATGGTTTTAGGATATTGCGAAGGAAATTGTCGCAGAAGTGTTAGAGTGTACAACGAAAGGTTTCCAAATCGTCGCGTGCCCAATCATAAAACTTTTGGAAACATTGAAAGACGCCTTCGCGAAACGGGAAAATTTGCACCGAGCACAGCTGATCGTGCAGGTGCTCGTACAATTAGCACCCCCAGGATTGAGGAAGAAACTCTGGAAATAGTAGAAGAAAATCCAGAAATAAGTAGTCGATGCTTAGCATTGCAAGCAGGCGTTTCAAAGAATGTTGTTCATAGAGTTCTTAAAGAACAATTGCTATATCCTTACCATATACAAAACGTCCAGGAGCTTTTGCCAGCTGATACCATCGCGCGTCTTGAGTTTTGTAGATTCATACAAGAAAGAAGAGCTGAAGATGTCAATTTTCATACGAAAATTCTCTTCACTGATGAGGCGTGCTTCACAAGAAGGGGTATGACAAATTTGCACGACGAACATATGTATGCAATTGAAAATCCACATGTCTGCAAGCAACGCCACTTTCAACATGAGTTTAGAATGAATGTATGGGTAGGGATAATCGGCAGTTTCGTCATAGGCCCTGTCATTTTACCAAATCGTTTAAATGGAGAGAATTATTTAGACTTCCTTATAAATACCTTACCAGATTTATTGGAACACTTGTCGTTAGATCTTAGACGCGACATGTGGTTTTACACGATGGAGCACCACCTCATTTTACATTGGACGTTCGGAATCATCTTCATGTACAGTTTCCTAACAAATGGATAGGCAGAGATGCTCCTGCAAAATGGGCACCTCGTTCACCAGATATAATATTTGCGATTCTTTTATGTGGGGAGCTCTAAAAAGCAAAGTGTATTCTCGTCCTATAAACACACAGGACGAACTTTGGGCCAGAATACAGAACGCTTCACAATCCATTAAGAATAATGCAGAAATGTTACAACTAGTACAATTCAATTTTTGGCGTCGAATCAACCTTTGTATCCAGGAAGATGGTGGTCACATTGAGCATTTACTGTAGATCTAATAAAGTACATACTTGTTACTAATAAATATAACAAATTGCCTTATCGTCATTTATTTCTTAGAATATCATACTGCTAGATTACATTTGTTTTAAGAAATGCAGTGCGCGGTCCCTCAGATTTTATTTTTTTGTGTCTAAACCTTAACAGATATCATCAATTGCAAAGTAACAAAAAAAAATACTATTGAACGTCTCTTTCTGAAACTATTTTTTTGAAAGTTATTGGCCTTCACATTAAAAAGTTTTTGACTTGTTTATGCCGGGTTACCATTGTTTCGTACACTAATGGTCTACTGATAATAACTAATATCACCTTAAAAGATGACCTACATCCGTGAGGAGTACAATACCGAATATTATCCAAATCGATCCAAGCGTTCTGTCGTTATGGACAAAATAATTTTTTCTTGAAAGAACTTTGAAGCAGTATACTAGCTAAACGAAACGTAATTGCATATAGATAATTTTAGTTAAATCGTCTTATTTTCGAACCAGGAATATGTGGTTAAGTGATGTCCACGCATTTTAGGGACAGCCTGTATATCATGCACATATTTGTAATGCGTATTTTATTCTAAAAAAAGAAGAAGAATATACTTCAAGTTGAGAATTAAAACTTAAAATGTTTCCTCGTATTAGCCGAAAATAGATGCATAAGAATGTTTCATTTCATTATTGCGGTTCACCAGTAGCAGTAAATATATTTCCTCTCGGAGATAAATTCCTAATAGTAAACTATTTCAAACAACTTACTTTAAGTTATGGCCGCAGAGGGTAAACATTTCCCGAACCTTCACCGGAAATTCAGATAACTATTCATATTTTCCTAGACGTGGCAAGTCGATTTAGTTCTTCGTCCCTACGTAAGGTCAATAATTTAATAAAAGTTTCTGTTTAATGTTCGTCTCGTGGGAAAAATAAAGTCGTATTATTTTACGGACGATATTCAAACTGCAACGTGAACTTTGCGAAAGGTTAGTCGTTTTGGTAGCATTTACTACTGGACATCGCGTAACTGCTCCCCAGACAATTATTCCAATATTCGCTACGATCCTTCCGATTGTTTAGCCGCTTCGCATTTGAATAGACGGTACAAAAAAAAACTACTTATAGGGGGTTGAAGTCGTATTCATGAATATCTGAAAGGATGAAACGGATAGAATCAAATGCGACAGTTGTCGCGTTTTATAGCATTCTGGTTATAACATAAGTATCTCGAACAACCGTAAGTTTGTTTAATGCAATCAATCAATCATATGAGTTTTCCTAATTATTAATTCGAGAAATATTCTTTAAAAAATAGAGACTTTTACTAGATGCGTGATATGGTAGGAATGTACGGATATAATAAATAAAATGCCACATTTATAAAACGGTTAATTAATGGCTATTACGTTTATAACAACGCATGCAGTCTATATATGGAAATTTACTGAACGCCGCTGTTTTAAAAATAGTATCGAAAACTTTTTTACCTCTACACCTTGTTACGAATAAATTTACTATATATGTGCATATTTGCATAACTTGAATCGTGATATCACGATACTGTCGTATTAAATTTATATAATTAGATCAACCCATACATACTATTTATACCAGAGTATGCATGTTAAAGAAAGTTTCCGTTTGGATCGGATGAGCAATAACATTTAAATATTTAAATGGAAAAAGCCTCACCCTTTGTCCTTGACTTTAAAAAAGTATTATTTCACTACTTTATCGCCAACACTGCATATCAAGAAAGAAATAGATCCAATCCTATTTGGTGAAATAAATACTATAGTTTTTGGAAAATCTTTGAAATATAAACTATTCAAATTATAACTGTTTTATTTAATTGGTTGTACAGAAAACGATTTAGTGAATTTTTAACTATAATTATAATGTATAATTATAAACACATAACAGCTAAAAAGCTAATGGGTTTCGATGGTTCGCAATTGGGTGCGAATGCCTCTCATCAGCTTTTGGACGGTAAGTGGGTCAAATTTTCGAATCTTTTGGTCGATTCTTTTACAGCAGTGTAAATTACAGCATCTTGAAATCCTCTCTAATTGGCATTTTGTCGCTTTCTATGTTTTAAATTATTTCTGTAATTTCCCTCTATGCCGTCATATGGGTAATGTGAAATCTTTGGGCTAATCTTCTCGTTGAAACCCCTTTTCTATTTTTTGCAGATTCAATGAAGTTCTGAAACCTTGCATGATTAAAAACTCGGCGGCGACCAGTCTTGTAGGACATTTTGTTAAACATTGTAAACACAAATGTATTGTCAAACTGCAGGAGAAATTTGACAGCTTCTCAATATCCAATGGTAAGTTGATTTTTATCTTTAATAGAAAAAAAATAATAGGAAAATTTTATTTTCGTATTAGTTTTAATGACTATACTTTTACCTCGTGTACCTGGGTGATGATTGTAGACGACACCAACAAGACTGAAGAAATGAAGAATATAAACCAGGCATTACAAGCAAATGGCTACATAAAACGAGAAATACAAAGAGCAACTAAACCAAGACAGAAGAAAACAGATGAGACAGGAATGCTATAGCAACAGAATTCTTACCGTATGTGAAGGGAACTACAGACAAAATTAGCAGAATCCCACATAAGAAAAATATCGACACGGTCTTTAAACCACACCTGACGATAGAAGTACTACTAACTACTAACCCCAAAGTAAAATTCTCTTAGAAGGACAAGGTGTGTATGAAATCCCAAGCAAAGACTGTAACAGAAAGTACATTGGACAGTCTAACAGAAGAATCGATATCCGCAAGAACGAACACAGTGAAACAAAAGATACATGATCATCCCTGCTGAAACATATTAGACACGGACACATTATATATTTTGAAAACACCAGAACCATAGCTAACATACACACACGCGCGTATTATCGACTGGGTATTGATAAGCACTTAATTAAATACTTTCGTAACAGTGATAATCTGTTCCTCATAATCCTTCAAAGTTATCCCATATTTCGCCGAGAGAACTCAAGCAAGAATCTTGCCAGATGATTTTTTTGGATCGTGTAGAACCAGAATGCTTCAACTGTTTGGGTTTTTCTTTAGTTTCTGTTTCATAATGGTGGACCTACGTCAAGTTCATATTAAACAGCTGATCCGAAAAGCAATCTTCTGCAAAACGGCGGCATATTTCCTTTGATGTTGTTCATCGATCGCGCTTCTGATCAACATTCAAGCTTCTTTCTAATCTATTTCGCCAAAAGCATCCTCTTATCCAGGTCGTGCGCAGTGTTCCTAAAATACCTTTAACCCTCTTCGCCAATTTTCTATAATCAATGTTTTCCAGTTTCAATTTTTTATTATTGGCGGATGAATGATATCGATCGATTAGGGTCTAGGAATAAATATTTAATAACTGACCGAAATTTTATTTTATCAAATTCTTCCTTTTTCTCATATATGTGGCAGTGGTTGTATATATATTCTGGTTCTTTCTCGGATGATGAACCGCGTCGTAAAATTGTCCATGTAAGGGTTGTTCCGACGTTTCGGTAATGACACAATTGCTATCTTCAGTTAGGTCTTCTTGGTCTTATTTGCCCCGAATGTCGCTGCATTATTTTCTTTTCTTTCATTAAAATGTTTTTGGGCTTGTCCTTATTTCAAAGACACTTTACTTCGTTTTGAAGTTTAAACGCTATCGCTTTGCATTATTCCTTCAAAACACCGTTGCCTACTACGTGATTATTACATTTCTTATTAGAGGCACGTGCACTACAGAACAGATAAAATAACACTGACCTTCGGCTGTTATAAGACCTCCTTTTATAGCCTCGGCCCGGCCAAGGCAAATATTCTAGGCTCTGTAAAATTTTTGGCGGTTTTTCAGTTTTCTGTATATATTACATAATTTTTATCATTCATAATTCTTTTCTAATTTTTATTATAATATATCTCGTTTCCCGTTATGTGCCTTCATACTGTCATAAACAGCATTAGCATTCTTCTTGATTTTGACGCTTTGATACATAACCAAAAACATACATCATTCTCTAAATTATTAATTGAACCTTTTTTCACCCCCTAAAACACCCATGCCCAAGAACAATCAAATATTGAGACCGTTACAACAATTTAATAGATAAATACAAAACTGCAGCTATTACATAACATTTTGACTACTTATACTCAATGAAAACTTATGTGAATTACATATTTCTTAATCGATATTTTCTCCTTTTTCTTCATGCATACTTTTCGTTGGGTATAAAGACATTTTATATTTTAATTGTTAAATTCTTTCCCGTCCCCTGCGTTTTATTATTTGTATAAATATCCAGCATCAAGAATACAAACGTATTACAAACTTAAATACTGGTCGTTGGTGAACACACGTCTAGAAATAAGTGGCAAATGTACGGTGCATTTACTACTATGAAATTCGCCGGAGCTAGACTATGTTTAAATCCATAGATTATGTATGATAGATTTATTGCGACCGAAAATATTAGACAACTTTGAAAATTAGTGCATCGTGCAAAGGTGTATGAATAAAATGAATGATGGCTTTAGTTCGTGAAGTAATTTTCGTTAGTGGCAACGAGTATCATAAATTATCGTTCATTTTCAAGTAAACCTCGTATTGATTGGAGTGTTTTGAGAAATTCTCAAATTTTGCTGATTTAACAAATTTTTTACTGAAACTATAATTAGCTGAAATAAAGACATAATTATTGCAGACAATAACTATTATCATTGAAGTTATATATTAAATATTTTTTCATAAGTATGGCAAATGGTAACAATGGTAATAATGCCTGACCGTGCATCTTATCTGTCGATGTCAATAATAGCTTATTATTCTATTATATACTCTATTATATATCTGGTCTGTTAAACATATCAATTATTTGTTCCTCCTGATCTGCTTAACTTAAAACGGTAAGGTAACTTGTTAACCTTATATGTTTATAAGCTTATTGCATTTTTAAAGGAAAATTGGTGGACTTTTGTTAATCAGTTTCCTAATATGTTACGCCTACCGGCTAAAATATTCGACTAATATACATAGAGTTAACTGAAAACAATTGTGAACAGAATTGTATCACCACCTTCAATGGGATTAAGTTTCATAGTTTGAGTGCTGTTATTTTTAAAATACAGTGTTTAATGAAAACGTCGCCATCAGTGGACCTGTGTGTGTTAATATGATATGTAGTCAAGTAAAATTCTAATGGTTATTAGCGCCGCTATATGCCTGCCCTTTAAGAAGGACAACCGCCATCTGAAATTAATTATTTCAGTTATATTAAATTTTGATTTAAGTGGTATCACGCATGAATTATTGGCAAGCTTAGAAGCAGGTGTAGATGACAACAAAGGAGTGCAAATATCAATCATGCCTCCAATTTAATTCTCTAAATAGACATTTTAACAGTTGACAATTTACCAAGATTGCAATTTTTGCTGGACGCGAAGTGGTGTAATATCCCTCTAAAAGATTTGCAGTAATTAATGGGTAAATCAAGTAAATCAGTTTATAAGTTGATAAGGATCTGGAAACATATATGGTAAAAGAATATCCTACTGCCACTTCAGCAATCAACAATAATATTTTTACCAGGAGATGATCGACTTATTCACAATAAATTCAAAATAATACGCAGTCAAGAAGGATAAAACCCGCGATATCACTGAGCAAGAAATGAGATCATTTGTTCACGTACTTCTATTGAGTGGATATGTACCGTTGCCAAGAAGGCATATTCTGTGAAAATAGCTGTGACGTCCATACTGATGTTATTAATGATTTATCTAGGGATCAAATTGAATCTATTATGGCACACACATTGTTGTAATAATGACAACCATGACAAAAGCGATTAGTTTGCTAAAGTAAGACGTCATAGTGAATGCCATAACATTGATGAATCCATGATACTGTACTGTAAAAGTTCAGGATATGTATATCAAATATAACCGTATCAACAGTGATTAAAGGTACCCATAAAAGTTTAGGCTTATGTGCTTCAGTCGTCTTAAAATATGCTGGTGTACTACAGAACATTGAAAACCATCTATATCCACATATTTATTGATAACATTTTACCGGCATATCACTCCTATGTCTATTATTAAAAAATATACAAACCACCGAAAGAATTCGTGAAAACTGTTTGTTCAATTGCCCAATAATTCATAAGAAAATTATGAAAAAGAAAAGCAGATGTTATATTGAATATGAAACAAGGGATTATATTGTTGTCGACATAGTTTCTATAACGCAACCATATAATGTTTATGTATCGGGTGTTTTTTAACCAATATTATTAATTTGACATTTTAACCTATGTCTAATCGGTCTAACTTCACAGTTACACATTCATGGCCAACTTCGAGGCCAAATTAAAAAAAAAACACCCGTTATATAATACCTATATTGGGTAGTGTGACCAAAACATCAGCCTATACTGTACAAAGGTACGAGGTAAGAAGTGGTAATTTTGTCTCATTGCATATTGTATCGATTTATTGGTTCAGAACGCTTAAAATCTCACAAAATTCATAATGTAAAACTAGACCATTTGACACGGGGTAGGGATAGGCCTATCGCATATCGCTAAGCAGGTTTGATCACGATTTGGAATTATAATGCTAAGTAACGCAAGGTAGGTGTACAGCACAACTCTCTAGTACCGTACTGCGTTTATAACATTTCGAGTATATGTAGCGACAATTTCAAAAAAAATTTTTCTTAAATCGACTAAATCGCAAAATTTAATGTAATTTCTGGGACCAATTTCATAGTGTTTGGTAATAAATATGCACTTCATGCATAGGAAGTATGCATGGAGGCTACAAAGGCAGGGGGCGGAGGCAACGTTGTTGAAAGTGTAGTAATATACTGGTCCAGGGACTGTTAATAAGAATGATTTAAAGAGGCCTTTGAACTTAATGGAATCAACGGCGGAATGTAACGTTCAACAAAAACCTGGAAGCTAAAGCATGGGTAGAGGCAAGAAACTGAGCTGTAAGGGATGCGTTGATTGTGAATGGGTGTGGGGAAGTTATGAAAGTTGGTAGATGAAGTAGAAAAACAGAAAGGAATCGTTTGGAGAATGTGTGAGTCAGTCAGAGGCGAAAGTACTGAGGAAGTGTTGAAAATCAACATCTGAAACAAACAGACTGATACAATTGGACAAAATTGATACTTGATAATGTAATTTTTATCGTACTTGACAATAAATACATTTTTAGTAATTAATCTAATTATAAATTGGATTGATTGATAATGTACGTTCAAGGAATGTAAATAGTTGTATTGTTGGGTATATTAAGACGTTTGATTGGCCCAACTTCACTCTGCAATCGCTCCTTTCACTAATACTAACTTGACGCCCTAAGCATTGTTGCGATTTACCTATTCTGCTAGATTTGGCATTTCTAATATCCTAGGTACTCGTACACCTCATAGGTGTAGACTTGGAAAGTTGGTACATGTTGCGGTTGTTTTATGGAATGGCCACTAAAATGTGAACGTACTGCATTTTCGACTTCACTTTTTTACAAGAAATTGTTAGGTTTTGTGCAGTATTTAATATTCTCGTGGATTTACCAAGGTTGTCATAAAGTGCTTTAAATGAAATACGGAGGTCTGTAATAAAAAAAACAATTTCATATTCAATTTTTTGTTAACCTTGCAAAATGCAGTTAGACATTTTTACATTGAAACATTAAGATCAGTACCTAGTTTCCTGAGTAAATATTAATATTATTCTGAAAAGTACTTCTATTGCTGAGGGATAAACAAATATCATATCGCGAGTTTCCGTCCATTCTACCGTTCAAATATCTTATTGAACAAATTCAGGAAGTTCTGGGTTTACAAATAGTCCTAATTCCTTTTATTTTTAAAATTCACACAACGACAAAGAAGTATCACGTACTTAATGACAATACGAATGTATTATTTGTTACAGCGAAATGTATCGTATCTTTTTGTAGTGTTAGTTTTTTTGTGGTAACTCATTCGCATTCCTATGACATTTTGTTTATATGAAGTTTCTATCAATAGCTTAATATTTGGGCTTTCCATTTATCTTTTAATTTGCTGTACTTTTTGCATCATGTTTAATTACTGTTACTTTTTTTATCATTTTTTGCTTTAGTTAATTTTTTGGTATAATCTATTGTTACAATATTGTTAATTATCTCACTCGATATTACTACCGAAATTAATAGGCATCGATGATCGAATAGCCGCGTGTATAACATCGCAGATTCACGTTATATAGTCGTAAAAATTCGTAACCCATCGCGATTTGTGTGAAACATTTTCTGCGCAAATACACAGTTCGCACGTACAAACAGCATGTAAACGTAACAATTTCTATTGTAAATAGACCCACAAAAATATTAATATAAACATTTCTGTCGTTGAAATATTTATTTCCCTATTTTCGTGCAGAGTTTAACATGATTATGCTATTCCTATTCTGGACTGCCACTCTAAATTTTATTTCCGGTGGATATTCCAAATAAACATGAGCTGGTACGGGAAAATCCGATAAGAATAAGGATGGGGCGATGGATCTGCCCCGTAGGATTCTTTGAATAATGTATGCTACACTAGATGTCCGTCTATCGATCACATTCCTATTCTTCACAAAGAAACACGGTTTACATATCATAAATATTGCATAATCTATCAACGCTTCGCGCGATTTCTATGGAGGTCTTAAGTTTGGAACCATGAAATTAAACGATAGCTTTTACACGATATCCAGACAGAATTTTCAATTTGATGCAACATACAACGCGATTAGAAATTTCATTCTTAACTATAACATTTCTGCAGCTGACATATATATTAGTGGTTAGGGGAAGCAATGTGTCATATTATATTAGCTTAAGGTAAAAGCTGTAATAGGTATTGGATATAAACATTATTGTTTAAAATAGATTCCAGTTGTTGCCAACATTTTGCTAATAAACATAAACTAACTACAAGTTAATGCATACCAATTAATTCGGTATAATTAAATCTAAAAAAGCACCTGCAGCTTCAAATAATTTACGCTGTTATAGTCCCCGATGAAAATTACCAGTCAATTTTACAAAATGGTCCATAAATTACAGTACACTACATAGCAATTTAGTAGCAGTTCTAGTTGATTTATTAATCTTCATGATATTACCTATATATTATAACGTTTGTCTGTGGTGTATTATTTGTTGTGCGTCTTAACTTGCGCTTAAGGGGGGGGTCCTGCTTTAGAAGGCTCAAAAAATCGTTTTTTTTAATTGCTCAAATCTATGCCTAATATATCTAAGAATATGTATAAAAAGTTATAGCGGCTAATTCGCAATATTTTGAAAGATACAGCACTAAACACAGTGAGGTGTCGAGTAAAAAATATACGAACGCACGAACGCTCGGACAAACGAAGCGCGCGCCCCTCCCCGCAGTAACATAACACCGAACTATGTACTGAAAAAAGTTCAATCGGTCGTTCGAAACAATAATATTTTGAATTCGTAAGAGCTATAGTAGGATTATAACGTGATATTCCGTAAGTAATCGAAAATTAACATTTTTCCTGATCGTAAACTTTAGAGCGCGTTTTCTCGAGTTTTCGTTTTTACGATTTTTCTAAACTGGTGGGCGTGATTGCGAGAAAACTAGACAAGCAATCAAAACGAAACAAAACTTTTGTTGGCTTCAGTAGCATTCTATTCGATTTGAACTAAAGAGATTAATGAAAAAAAAATTCTAAACAACTTTTTTAGCAAGTTGAAATGATTTTCTCTTCCTGCAAAGAGCACATTTATTTTCAAACCTGAGAAAAATCTTGAATTTCAAGATGTTGGGTTTTTTTAGTTCATCTAGAAGAAAATATTTGAGAATTACAATTTTCTGTGGTTTTTCTTGTTTCAGACAAAAATTGCGGGCTACATCTTTCCCACCGATTGTAAATTGCAATTGAAAGGTGTTGCACAAATGTGCATAAAAATCGGTTCCGTTTAAATATTTTTCTCTAGAAATATTTTTTTTAATTCTCAAATATGCAATAAAATGCTCTAAAAAGTTCACTAGACTTGCTCATTTTTTTCTGTCCTAAAAAAAATCCCCGAAAAACGCTATTTTAAGCCCCCCCTAAAGCAGGATCCCCCCTTAAGGAAATAGACCGGACTCCATATATGTATAAGTAACACATAACAACGATTGTAATAGAAATTTAAATTTCGATAACTGATTATGAAAATATTAATTATGGAGAAGACATTATTACATTTAGTTGTAAGTATAACCAACCAATAAACATTCATTATATCGTACACAAATGCAGTAAATTTTCTGTGTTCAAAAAAAAGATTTAAAATATGTGACGACAGGATTTACGACTTTATTTACGCCATGCTTCACTCATAAATTCCATATATTTGTCCTGTTTATGTATGGTTGTGTGCGCGACGGCAAGTAGCAGACACCGTAGAACGCGGCTATAAACGGAAGGAAGAACGAATTCCGCAATAGTTACTACAAATGCAACCGTTTTCACGGGCTTTACGGCATATATTTTATAGTGAAATAACTTCAAGCTTTACAAGTGGAACGTAAACTCACATTTAACCTTTGGACTGTCTCGGCAAACATACAGAATGTTTGCTTGGAGTAAATAATATCTTAGAGAATTAACGTTGGTGTTAGTTATTTAATTGTCGTTGCTACGGATGTAGGTTTAAATGAAAAGAAAACATTAGTAATGAAATGGTCGTTATTTTGGAGAAGGCTTGAATGTGGATGTAATTTGTTTTTAATCGATTATCGCAATCATCATTGTATACTAAAATAAAATATTAATGCGAATGTTTTTAAAGTTTCTAAATGTTTATTCATCTGCAGTATTTTTTTTTGTTTCGAATGATTTTAAGATAATTCCGTAAAGGATTTTTGTTTTCATGCCAAATGATAATATACAAAAATTCTGCAACTGCAATGGATGTTAAATACTTTACGATTGATTTTAAAACGGCACATATATGTTTCCAGAAATATTGTTGTAACTTATAAACTAATAAATAGTGAAATTGTCTAAGTGGACTTAAAAAAGGGCAATGAATGCAGACCTACCGACAATGGAGACCATATATAAAAAGGGAAAAAGAGAAGAGCAAGCCCTAGAGCTAGTATTCGGAAACAGTAAACTAACTAGAAGAATCCCAGTTAAAGGCAGCCAGGTGATTTACTACCAGAAATTCAAGAGACGCAGCATGATAGGAAGAAACAAGGGAAACAAACGCGGGATATCAGAAACTTATCATAAATTGTGTAATGTAGAAATGGGACAAGAAATGTAATAAAAATGGAGCAAACAAGCACCGAACCAAAAAAAAATAACGAAGATAAAAGAACACCCAAAACTGACATCAGACCGATTAGATACAAGGAACTAATGATAAATAAGAATAAAAAGAACAAGATGGGAATAAACGAAACGTAAACAGCAGAATAATAAGGATAGTGAGAAATAAAAAAATAGAAACCTACGGAATTATTGTTATATAGGCACTTGTTATGTTAGGGGTGTCAATAAAAATGAAGAACAGTTAGAGCAGAATTTGAAAATACAAGACGAGAACTACTAGCAATTACAGAAATGAAGAAAAGAAAGAGAGTGGGCGTATTGAAGTAATGGGGGAACACATAATGATGTACAGTGGGGCTAATAGGAAGGATAATGCAAAAGAAGGAGGAGCTTAGTCAGAAAAGAGAATGTCAACAAAATAATGACATGGAAAGCAGTATCAGAAAAATATTGAGGGTAGAATATAAAAACATTGACATTATTTTTACTAATTGTTTACGTACCAAACGATGGAGCGCCTAATCGGGTACAGGAATTCCGGAGTAAAGTGCAAATTGAAGTAGAAGGGAAAACACGCTCGCTGATAATTATCAGAGACCTACATGGTAGGGTAACAGTAGGACAACGCATCATTGACTTCTGTATATCGAATAGTAGTAGGTAATACACGGTGTGATCAAAAAAAAGACATACATAAGTATACAAGGGAAGTCGTTATATGAGGAGAGAAGTCAATTTATATTATTAGAAAGATTGAATATATCACAGATAATGGACGTCAATGCAAAAAAGTGAAATAGGAAATGACCATCACCTAGTTGAAATTAAACTGAAGCTAATTAGAAACGAAAACTCAAACCATGAACTAGCAAAGTTAGAATACCAACAAATCAAAAGTTGAAAATTACAAGAAGAAAACTCCAACTCGAAATAGAAAAAAATATGAAGAGACATAAATGAAATAAGAAATAATATGCACCAGGAATAGACGACATAAGCCCGGAAACGACAAAGCATTAGGGAAAAGAGGGAATATAACTCATACACAAATGATGAAGATAGTGTGAAGATCCCCACAGGAGATCCCTCGGGGCTGGAAGAGAGCAATAGTGACAGATATTTATAAAAAAGAGACAAAATATATGCAGTAACTACAAGTTACTTCTCTATTATATATACATATTAAAATTTTGGAAAGAATAAGAAAACAATTAGAGCCCACTTTTTTGGACGGGTAATCAGAATATAGAGGAAATGTGTCACCAGGATTGGAACTTCGTATTTCACAATTATCTGAAAAACTAATGAACACATGCAGAAAAATTTATACATGTAAAAAAATTGGAGAAAGCCTTTGCCACTGCACAAAGAGAAGACATATGGAGGGTGTTAAGGAAAAGAGGAGTAATTGAAGCGATAAAATGTATGTACGCTGAAACCGTTTAAAAGCAGAGAAGGGGGCTAGATAAGGCGGAATAGGGGGATGAGTGAAGGACATAATACGAGAGAAAGTTTCATGGGAAAGTGAAATCAACAACAGAATAATGAATGCAAACAAAATATATTCAGCTCTGTATAACATGGGCTTTAATGAAAAATAAATTAGTCACAGTAATGTGCTACAGTGCTTGTCAATGTACTGTTATCAATGATTCGTTAAGGGTGATTGGCTCGCGCCAAAAAGTTTTCATGGTAAAAGGTATTGCAACAACTCAGGTTCTTCGTAATCGCTACTAATGACGTGTAACACAAAAACAATATTGTTTAGCGATCCACCAGTTCATGGACCAGTTTAATTAATTTACACAACAACATTAAGGTGTAAGATAAGTCCATCTTTCATGTAAATCTTAATTTTATGTATTAGCTCATGTTCATATTTTTGAATAAATGGTGTTGAACTTGTTAAGTGCGCTGCTTTATGCCTAAGACAAAAGCGACAATCCGGAATTATTTCAAATTTCACTAATGATATTGATTTATGAATTTTGTAGATACTTTTACACATAATTCGCCTATGAATTTCACAAATTTTAATATGACTACAATACGGAAATGGGTGATATTATAAGTCGACATTATTGCAGAAGACGAAGGATATCATAATGTTGTTGTATATAGCGATTGATATGCAGGATTGTTCATGACATAGAACGATCGGAAATTATTAAAATTTCAAATTTAGAGGAAGCAAACATTTCGTATCTTCTCAGAATACTCAAGTATTCCTTGCAAGTAAAAAAATTGAGCAGATTAAAATAAGACGTACTGTAAATGTTTCTAATTAGAGATTAACAACCGACGAGAAGATGAGCCCACTGATTTATAGTTTGTGTGGGAAATAATCATTGCAATGCCCAGTTTTCATTACAATTTTTGAAGAAAAGTTATGACAACAAGTTATTCAACATGGATGTAACAGACACACGAAAACTTTTAGGCTTTTAATAACGCATTACACATTGATGACTTACATTTTTATGGTAAGCTTCGAAGAGAAATATATATGTGTTGTTGAGGTATTTCATACAATATTTCAGATAAAATATCCCTCAGTTCTTGTACTGTCCTGTGTATATAAGAAATAATACCAAAGCATATAAAGGAACTAAAGAAAGTGATAAACGGTGCGGATAATAAATTAAAGGAACTTTTTCGTCTATTGGTCTAAATAATTACTAATTACTTTATTTAAATAAACATTAATAGAGGATGCAAAAAGAATTATTACACCAACTCTAAAATCCGGATAATAAACAAAAAAATTATTACCAAGTTAAATTGATTAACTAAGTTGTGGCAGTACAATTCATCATGACGTGAGGATATCGAAGCTAAGAAAACTTGCCGAGGTTTTTGCCGCCAATATAACAGATCTTTCTCTACTTGGCCTTTGAAAGGCCAAAATCAGGCGAAAAATTGTACTAAAAATTGATTAAATAATAATTCGTTTTCTATACACCAGTTGATTGAAATGAAATACGAACTGTGAAACTTGCACTAAAAAGTAGCTTTGCTGTAGATGCCATCTCATCAATTATTTTGAAAACCGTATCTGATTATATAATTGAATCCTTGGTTTATATTATTAATGTATATCTTGATTAGTTTCCGACAATTAGTACAAAAGTAAAGAAGAGATCATTTGGATGGGCTACTAAATGTACACCATTCGTTAATATAAACTGTCATAGTAATAATTAATAAAATTCGTTAATACAGAATCGTATTATTAAGTCAATTTTTAACCGCGAATACTCACACCTACATTTAATTGCAAAAAAGTTGTTCAAAATTAATTTCGTGCTAATAAATACAATTTTAAAGATTTAAAGCTTACGGCTGCATGTGGAAAGTTTTGTTTATTGCTTGACTACAATTAAATACCCGGATATCAGAAGGTCGCTTCAAGAAAATATCAGCTCACACCTAAATTCCAAGACCACTGTAGGTACAGATTTGTTGATATTACTATTTACGATTTAAAGTTTGTATTCATCCGTAAATAATATATGGCAATCTTTCTTCTTCGGATCGCAGTTTGATCGGAGATTCAGATATCGTATTCTGGAGACCGGATAGCTAATTTTGTGCAGTGGCAAATGATTCGTGGATTATTAATCAAATATTGATCTCGCCGTGCTGTTTTGATACGACGAGATCCGCGCATCTTCTAGTAGTCGTTTTCAGAAGCGTTCAAGGAATGTCCTTACTACAGCAATATCTACTTTGGTGTATTCGTTGAGAAACATTAGATTATTGAGATGTTAGATTGGGTTGTGCATTGTTACTAACAATAAATAAATGCTAACAAGCAGGACGAGGAAATAATTCTCTAATGATCCAAATAAAATTTACAATAAATCAGTGAGAATAACACTGCGATAACGTTATGAGAACGTAGTTAAAAAGTAATAATTAATCATATTGATTGAATCGGCGTTTGGCATTAGGTGAAACATACTTTTAAAGTCGTAATAAAACACGGCGACAATTGTTTCGGCTTGTTAGGCCATTATCGAGCTGTTACAAATAATTTATTTGTAGCAGCTCGATAATGTCCTAACCGAAACAATTGTGGCCGTATAATAATAAAAAAAATATTTGTGAACATTAAACCAAGTGTTTTATTACAAATTTTAAGAAATAATTAGGTGTTGTGCTAACAAAATAAGATGTCAAACACAGTGCATCGCAAAAAATGCGACGATTTTAGAAATATGATTGCAATGTAGGTAGTACTTGAGTATGTTGAGAGAATTGATTGGATTATAATTGGATTACATTTTTAAGCATCGATTATTTTCAGTATTTTAATTTTACATATCCAATGTGATATTTACAGCAGAAGACTGTATTTATAATGAATAATTTAACTGACAGTTACTAAATTCTTTAATGTAACTACTATTAACTAAAGAAACACTATTTTAATAAATTACTTATATTTTATTTATATTCTACATGTTGAATAAGACAAAATGGTTGAATATACACGAATGAACTAAATGTCATCCAGTAATTAGCACACAATGCCGTTTGGTTTTGGATATCGGACCACGCAAAAAATACTTGGCCAAAGTATGTGTTTCTGAAATTGCAGTTAAATGAAATATATATTACCTTGTGTGGTCCATATTATACACTGAAGCGTTTAGTTCACTTTGATATTAGAACCTATGTAGTTCACGCATGCATGCAATTAGGAATTACACTGCTTCTCTAAATTGCAATTAGTATATGCGTATGGGGTATTGTAGAAAACAAAGTTTGTAATCAATTCAAACCGTACACATATTTGCATAGCAATTAAATCTAGTTGCTGTTCGAAAGTAATTCTTTTAAATCTAATTAAATAATATATTCAATAATTAATATATTTGGTACAGGTGGCACTACCATTAACATCCTGATAAAATTATAGGAAATTGATCGAAATTACGCTTGTGTAGTTTTTGCTTAAATTAATTACATTATTATTATAGATAAATACGAGGGGAGATCAGAATTTACGATCCCTAACATAAAAGGAAACAAATTGAAGAAATATCAAACGTTTATTTTCTACATAATCTGCCTGAACGTCGATGTATTTGGTCTACCGATTTTCCAAACCTTTGATTCAGCTGGAAAAAAATCTTTTGTTGATATTTCAACCAGTCGTTTACAGCCGTCATCACTTCATTATCGTCGTAATATCTGGTCCCCGAAGTTATTCTTTTAATTTAGGAAATAAAAAGAAATCACTAAGGGGCCAGGTCTGGTGAATATGCGGGATGTTCAAACAATTTAAATCCTGCGTTCAGAATAGCGCTCATGGCTTTAGTGGATACGAGCGTTGTCTTGATGAAACAGAATTCCTTTGCTCAATTTTCCACGTCGTTTTTCCTTGACACAATCGCGCAATCTTGAAATTAATTTGGCACAGTAGGAGACAGTTATTGTATGTCCACGTCCAAAAACATCAGTCATCGAAATTCCGTCCAAAAAATTGTGGCCATAACCAGCGGACGGTAAAACACGAAATTTGCGGATTGGTGGAGGACCTCGGCGATATTTTGTTGCTTCGACTCAGGATCGAAGTGGTGAACCCACGTTCATTAATAGTGACGAATCGAGAAAGAAATTCGTCCGGATCTGCTTTAAACTTTGCCAAACTGGCTTCAGAATGCAATACTCTAGAACGTTTTTGATCAAGTGTTAACATTCGTTGGGCCCAACGTGCAGACAATTTTTTTAACCCCAAAATATTTGTAAAATAGTATTCTATTCTATAGTACCATAAGAAATATTCGCAATTTCAGCTATCCGGCGAATGTCATTGTCATCTGTCATTGTCATATCGTGTATACGATTAACATTTTCTTGTGTATTAACAGTCACTGGTGCAGTTCACATATTTGTCTTCACTGTTTAAATTTTCGAGACATATTTTTCACCACTTGGTAAGAAACAGCACCCTCACCTAATACACCTACCCTGTCTTCATGAATTTCTTTTGGAGACGACCCTTTCTTTGCAAGTATTTTATAACTGCACGAACCTATGATTTTTCCATTTTTAGAATTTCTTTAAAGTTGTCTACTTAAATTCTAAATTAATTGGACAGGTAAAAAGTGACAAAACTACAATTGAACCAACGTAACAACAAATGATTAATACTTTAATTTGTTAAATTGATTCAACGTAACACACCACCTACTATGTCAGGGACGCTAAATAATGATCTCCCCACTTATATTTGAATTGCTTTTGATCCGTTAATCAATTTTGAGATTACAAATAGCTACAAAATATGAAAACAGCATCCTATGAAGCGTAGATCACTTTGTAGTTTCACATATCGGGCAAACAACAGGTAACACGGAAAACCTGGTTAGCCTTCTAAATTTAGCTCGCGTATTTAAATTTAGAAAACCGCCAACAAAAAGCGATAAATTTCGTAATGCATAAGATAAATCGCCTAGAACAAAAAAATATGCATGCAAAATCGTAGCTTAAAATTGTAATTTAATGTGTGCGCTCGCAGAAAAAGGCGCCATAATGGAATTGTAATACGAAAGTAAATATCCTGCACTTGAAATCCAGGAAGCGATTCATTTTAATTACACCGTTAGCCACACTCGGCCGGATCATTCAATAACGCGTTTATGGCGATCGATTTCGAATAGAATAAAACGCCGATAACCAAAATATAGTGACCAATAATTGTCGGATATATTTCGCGTATTTTATGATATAACTGTTTCAGAAACAAATTTGTTACAGAATTGGATTAAACTTCGTATATATCTGGTTATTATCTACGCTACTCGAGCTCATTTTTATTGCTCGGTTTATTACTTCTCGGCCGTATATTTTATTCGTTGGCGTTTTCGGCACAATAACGGAAACTACATGGCCGGCGTTAATTTCTACGTTAGTAGCAAATGTACGGAGTGGAGTCCAATGATTACAGTTTGTCATAATTAAGTTTTTTATATTTTTCATCGTAGTTCTTAATATTCTGGAAATATATACATCACGTTGGGATTTAAAAAGTACGTTTTAAATTTGGATGAGAAGGTCAAAGGGAACAAAAATCTTCAACTTTCAATCATAGGCAACTTCATCAAGAAATTAAGGGAATAAATATAGCAAGGTAAAGCATTAACTCTATTAATATTTCATTATTTTTATTTAATAAGTTAAGGCAAGTTAAATTTTTGAATGATTTCCGCCGACTGTATATAGGTAAGTCTGTCGCCTGTCTTGATAACGGCCTTAGGATGGACCTGTTGCTATCTAATCTGCTGCTATTTTTCACTGATAAATCTTATATTATCGAATTATGGAATAATGAAAAAGAATACTCAATAAATAAATATTAATCTCACAACCACATGGACGATAATAAATATCTATTGAAGTAGATAATGCTAATAGGTTCATATAAAAGCCCGAACCATAGAAGTCAATCAAGAAATTACAAATGTTAGACAATTTTTTCAAGAAGAAAAAATTACAACTATGAAGTAAAGAAAGTCGTAGTCAGAATGGCTAGAACTGTTGGAGTCACCAGAAGAACTTCTGAAAGACTATGTAATGAACACCGGAGAGAAGATAGAGATGATTTTGAGATGATTTTAAACCAAAAAGTGGCAGAAAAAGAATGTGATGAAATTTTACAAGGGGTATAAGGAGAGAGATTGTTAACTAAAGGGAAATTTTCAACTGTAAAGGAATTGTAACTTCAAATAATTAACGAAGTGCCAGATTTGCCAGAATTTTCTCATCATTCTATAGACCGTTAAAACACATGAAATTTTCATTCATAAACTTAAATAATAAGCCAGACATAATTTCTCGAGTTGTCTTCAAAGATACAGAAATCACGGATGGAAAATCTTCTATACAGGCGAAACCTGGCGTGGTGTAAATCATAACCAGTTTGGATGGGTTGAAAAGGTAAGTCCAAAAAATAGGAATATAGTTGACCATTATCGTAGTGGCAGCGATCAGTTGGGTAATAATAATTATTTTACATATTAGTGGGAACGGTGGATATTTGGGATGCCGTAAATGCTTTAAAGGCGAAAAAGGAAAGCAAAAGTCGACTATCGCCACGACATCAATGAACAACATTTCGAGGAATGGTACCTGCACGTATTGTCAGGAAGCTATGAACAATGTTTCAACGGAGATATGGAATTGCGTAGATCATTGCAAGAAAGTACATAGATAGAGAGTCCCTTACATGGGTGGTACACAAGGTACTCGTACTGCTAACAATTCCGTTACGGCTGAAGCTTCTGGCATAACACCATTCAAAGGTTTACAGTTATTACTAATTTTACCTTGGGTCCAGAACCGATCCAAACAACTACTATGTTCAGGGACTTTATACCGCAATAATACAAATATTCCTAACAATATGAACATGCCGTTTGGGCAGCATTCGTTAGTTCATACACTGTTGCTAAAAATGGAAAGAGTAAATCAGCGATTTGTATCAAACGAATAAGATTTTTTATATGACTGTATTATAATTATTTACAACAATAAATATTACATAAACATTATGATGTAATTAAATTATTATTTACGACTGTTACAAAAATAGAATAAACGAAAAGCAGAGAAAATTATCCAGAAATGTTATAGTACGGTGCTGGCGAAACAACTATTATTGGTGGCAAAGTAATAGGCGGCTGTGTTCGAGGGGCTATATCAATGAAAGTTCATTTTCTGTCCACGCAATTTTCGTAACAGGCGTAAATAATAATTTAATTGCATCATACTTTTATTGTTGTTATTGTTGTAAAGAATTATAATAGAGCCATTTTAAAACACTATTCATTTGATACAAATCACATATTTGTTGATTTACTGTTTGTCCATTTGTAGCAACAGTGTATGAACTAACGAATACTGTCCAAATCGGCATATCCATAATGAAATATTTGTATCATTTCGATATAAAATCTTTGACCGTAGTTGCTTGGATTGGTTCTGAACCTAAAGTGAGATTAGTATTGTCTGTAAACCTTTGAATGGGGTTGAATATGTTACCCAGATATTGAACAGGGTTGTCTATGGCAGACGCTTCAGCCGTAACGGTTTTGTTAGCAGTAGTATTACCTTGTGTAACTATCATTTCCTCTAATGCAATAAGTAAAGTGAGTATCCACAATATAAATTTCATTATAGCACCATTCGTCATAATCACTGTCGCTTGACTCTTCCAATAATTCATTCTCATCGTCATCTTCTACAAAGTTAAAAATAAATGATTCTATAATTTCGTCGATAAAGGGTTCTCTTTCTATGTAGATTTTTTCGATTTTCTTGCAATGGTCAACGAAATTTTTCCATATCTCAATTGAAACATTATTTAAAGCTTCTCGCCATAAATTCAATATATCGTTAATTTTGAAAGTATTATTGTTTGTTCCAACTTTATTTTTTACATACGCACAAATTAATTCAATAGCATTCAATACGAAATGAGGTACAGGTAACCATAGTAATTTCACATCATCTATTACTTGTTTTCCAACAGATTCTAATATTAGTTCATTTTGATAACAATGCTGTTTAGATAATAGCAACGACTATGATTTGGATAATTTCGAAAAATGAGTAATTCCATCTGGAAGTGTCACCTCTTTTTTAGTAACCACGCAATGATTTATCTTTCTTCCAAGGTGATGTAGGGTCTCTAAGGATCTAGCATTGTATGACAAGGTGCTTAATCTATCACAATAATAGATTTTGCTGGTATTACTAAACTATTTCTCGGAAATAGTTTATTCATTTCGTGGTGATAATCGGCTTTTTCTTTCTTCTTCCCCCCTGGCCGCTTCATACCGCCTCTATAACAAGTTACGTGTTGAACGTCACGATAATGGTAAAATGTATGCCTATTTCCTGGATATACCTTTTCAATTTATTCAAACTGCCGAGCATGATTTGCGCCACACCAGGCTGTACAGAAGAATTTCCATCAGTGAATTCTGTATCTTTGAAGACATGTCAAGAAATTACACTTTTGAGCAGCAACGTGAGGATGTTCCATTTTATTATTTAATTTTCTGAATGAAAATGTCACGTGTTTAAATCTGTACAATGTTCTCTGTGAAAATTCTGGCAAATCTGACACGTCGCTAGTAATTTAAGGGTATACTTTTTTTGCAGTTGAAAATTTCCTTTCAATATAAAACTTAAAAGTTTTTCTCCTTATGACCCCTTTCAAAAATCCATCTAATTCGATTCTTTTTGTGCTGCTTTTTGGTTTAAAATCATCTACTCCATTTTCACTTCGGTGTTCATTACTTACTCTTTGAAGCGTTCTTCTGGAGACTACAACAGCTTGAGCCATTCTTTCTGCAATTTTCTTTACTTCACTATTAGACCATTGTTATCTTTTTCTTCTTGAAAACATTTTCTAACATTTGTAATTACTTGCTTGACTTCTATAGAACAATGCTTCGGATTTTTTGTATAAATGCAAATAATTATTTAAAATGAACGAACGGGCTTTTATATGAGTTTATTAGCATTATTTACGTCAATAGATATTTATTATCGTATATACGGTTAAAATGGGTTTACTTTGCGTTTCATTATTCCATAACTCCATAATATATGATAACGATAGGTATACTGAAATCTTATTACTGAGATAACAAAAGTATATATGATATAACTAATTTTTTTGTGAACGGTTTAGGAGAGAAAAAATTGTAATAGTTCAAATTTTTCTCTCTTTACGTTTGAAAGCAACCTCTTTAATGGTTGCTTTCAAACGTAAAGAGAGAAAAATTTGAACCGCCTATTACTTTGGCAACGATGTAGGGCGTTTGAATTTATTTTGTATATACAGTCTAGTCACGTGAAAATTATTATTTACGGTGTATGAGTTCTACTTAACATACGGTGGTACTGAATGTACATAAAATAATAATAATATATATATCGTTTGAAGTTGAGTTTGCCTTAACAGAAACCTATCCAACTTACTGCATATATGCGGATAATGAAACAAAAATATTTTGTTTTTCCGACCTAGTTGAACCGGAACATGTTTTACACTCCTTTATTCCTCGACAGCCTCGAAATAATCCCTATTGTCTGCAGAATTGGAATGAACTTAGATAATATGGATGGCCTAACAATTTGAAGACTATTAAGAAACATGATCGTTGAATATACAGAGTGGAAACGAGACTGTCGTACACGGAGTAAACACAATGGAAAAATATTTGTAATATCAACGTTGGGCAGCAACCAAAAATAATTTAAATATTTTCGTTGTGGCTTAAAAAATAATAATTAATTGCGACAAAATAAATGAAGCACTAGATTGTTTAAATTTCAATCGATGAAAAATTGCAGTATTTGAGAAGCGTCCGATTTTATGGCCCTGTATGTAACTGGAACATGTCTAAGATATATATGCCTTTGTAAATTAACGTAGAAGTAGTTGCAAGCATAAATATGAATAAATTATGCTCAAATGCAAGCACTAACCAGTCCAATATTTCCCAATGTGTTTGACCTATATACGCTACTTCCCTTTCCACAGTGTATAATTTGGCCATGCAATAGTTTTTTACAAAATAGGTTTTTCAGAAACACCAAATAAAACTGATATTTAATATTTATAATTTGTTATAATTTAACACTTATTTAAAATAATTTAAAAAATGTGCAGTGGTTCCTACTGAACTTTTTATACTTAAAACTTTCGCAATGACAAGTACATTTTTCCAAATAATTAGAAAAGTTTCAATATCGTTAAGTTTTATAAAAACCACGCCTCGTTTTTGGGATATGTAACAGGTGAGAAAAGTAAATCACACAATCTTTAATACCAGCTGGTTACCCAAAATTCGGTAGGTCATGAAATTACAAAATTTCGAAACAATATTCGAAAAAGTTCACAATAAAAATTAGAAGGATTTAATGGAGAGGATAATATGTTAGTAGCTATAAATGGAGATGCCCTGCTGCCAAAAATATAAGTTAAATGCAACTTGCATAAAAACATAGATCTGAGCGGGAAATCATGAACATTCCAATTGAAATTATAATGGTTCAGGTATTCCGTTTGAATTTTTGAAGATTATATTAATGAAGTACGCTCGTGGTATCATAAGTTGATGAATCTGGACATTGGGAATTGCAAAGAAGAATAAATATTTATATAGCAGATACAAAGACAAATATTGCAAGCAGTTTGAGAACTACATCAGAATAACTATTTGTTAACACTATTTACTTCCGAAAGAATTTTTTTTCGCCCTATACGTAATATTTCATACACAAGATTTTTTATACGTAAATTAAAAATGCACGGAGCAACTTGATAGAATTATTATTATTATTATGAAACTTATTATCGAGAATATTCAGGTAAATTGTTTTACGAACGAAGAGTTCTACACAGTTATGACCATGAAACGCGACTGTAGATGGAACTCGTCCACAGTCGTAGAAGTTTACGTTCAGTAATCTGTATCAAATGAAATTGATTTCAAAGAGGGTTCAAGATGAAGCTTCTAGAATAGCGGAGATATCCTCGCCTATTAACAATTCATCTTCAAATACGTTTTGATTACATCATAATGATTTGTAAGGTAGAATTTGGTCAAGTGAATAATGTTATGCTAATATCGTCTATGTTTAATATTAATAAGAGATTTAAGGAAGTTATTTTAAACTTTAAAGTGTCTTAAATTATAAAACATAAGATATCAAGTAATCAGTATGCCCTCATAATATAAAACAATGCTGATTGTTCTATAAATCTAAAACCAAACGATAATTACCGCCAAAAGATATAAGTAATTGCACCTTTCATTCTATCATTTTCAGTAAAAACTCTATTGGATATTGTCTAATAACCGAAAGCACAACGCTTGCTACTAACTTAATGCAGCAAAAACTTCCATGTTTTCCAGCGAGACAAAAAGCAGCCGTTTCATATTTCAAGCAAAGCCCGCATTTAACTCCAGCCTTGGAAATATTATACCTTTTCTACTAAAAGCGTCACGCGAACTCAACAATAAACGATTTTCTCTCATCTGTTCTATATTTCGCAGGTAATGAATTATGTCTCGGCGAAATCTCAAAAGATTTCCCAGTTGCAGTAAATCTTAGCAACAACTCCGGATAACGGAAAATAGACCCCAGAAACTTTGTTTCAAACTGATTTTTATTTTATGGCCCAATATATTATGCGAGAATGCATTTAGAATTATTAGATATCGCGCTCAGATGTGGGTTCGACGGGGATATTTGTTACAGGCGACGTAACGACTTTTACCCGTGTACGTAAAACAAGTAAATGGTTATCTAGACACTTCCTTACATGTTTTAAACTTTATACATGTGCGGTAAATGCTAACAAGAGTGTTGTACATCGTTAAAATATTTCTTATTCAATGTAATGCATTGTTTTAAATAATTATATTTTTTTCGAAACATATCTATGTATTTATTTTGTAATTTCTAACAAAAAATTAAGTATGAAAGTTCTAGGTTTGTTCTGAAATGTTGCAAAAAAATATTCCTGCGGCGTTATCTTTCATCCCAGATCCTTGTTTAACCTACGTATAAAATATAAAGTAAATTTAAATGTGAACACATATATCTTATGACTAACCTAGCTGATTTATATTAAAATGAATTACAGAGGTAATTTTTTAATAATGTTTCTTTTAAAATTTAAAATCAAAAATCCAATATCAATCAAAAAACAAGTTTTAATAAAAAAAAACACCTAGCCATGTAACAATCGACTTAGCATTAAAATTTTGACAGCTCTGCATTAGCTTGTTTCTCGCTTTTATCGTGCGCTTTTTACGTATGTAATTAAGTAATCGATGGTGCGATATTTGACGGAACAAGATCGAATTGCAATTTTAATATTGATGGGATGCGGCGAACGTCCTAAAATATTAAAGGAGGTTTTTGAGCTATTCTATAAAAAATATTCTTAAGAAGAACCTATTCAAAATAGAAAACAGTTTGCTCAACTCGGACATGTGAAGAATCGCCATAGGGGTGTTGGTCGTCTAACAATGGAATAATGTACCGATTTAGATATTCGACACATCCCTTCAATATTTAAATTTCAATTCGCTCTTTTTCAATCAAATATCGCACCATTATTCACTTAATTACATAAAACAGCACATAATAAAAACAAATAAAGAGATGTAGAACTGTATATTTTAACATTAAGTTAATTCCTACTTGTTTTTTTATTAAAATTTGAAATTCTAATTGCTATTGGATTTTTATTTTAAAATTTTAAAAGCAATTATTTCGAAAATTTCAAAATACAACATTAATTCTTTAACATTATTTGGTCTTACAATTTCATGCTCTTTCCAAATTCATGACAAAAATATAGAGTTTCTATTTAAAAAATTATCGCTTACGTCATAACTCAAAAACAAAATACGATCATTAAGTGATAATAACAACAATATGTGCCTTACTTAAGATAAAAATTAAATTTTTGAAAACCATTTAATAAAAGTTCTATTTCGATAGTTCCAAACACTCGCACTGTATATATAACTCATAGTTATTTTAAAGAAGTAAATTAACATATTGTATAAGCATTCGTCATTCTTGATATTTTGAAATGGATTACCATGAAGACTCAGCTAACACGTTGTATTCGTTTAAGATTTATTATTTAAATTAAATTATTCGCACTTCGTTACATCTTATCTCTGGGCGAAATAGGCACTCAGGGGAAAATTATTATTCACGCCCTTTAAGAGAAATGATACTGTGACGGCATGTGTATGAAATAATACCTAATTTCCGCCTCCGATCTCGTTGAAAACCACCTGAAATCCAATTCAGAGATTGTTGATACCGGGACTCATTGCATACCAAATTGCCCCGCACACAATTGTCGCTCGCAAATACGTTTTCTGATATATTTTGATATTACACCGCCGGGTACGTGATATAAAAGCAATTTGCCCATTCATATTGCAATTTTCAGTATTTAATTAAAACTAAATGTTTAATTCGATGTACGCTGGTGGTGCATGATAATTATGACCCATCTATCATGAAATTTGTTTGCAATGCGTGGATGCATTGTAATGTAAAATTAGTTCTATCGATTTATCTCTAAATTTATGTGATGATGGGATCGGCGCGATTAATATTCAATACGAAACGTAATTTGAGATCTTAATAATTCGTGCGGCTCGTTTTATTAAAATGCAAATCGCGTAAATAATTGCAAAGGATTAAAAAAAGCACGAATTGAAATTGCAAAAGAAACTTATTTATATCACCTGACCTGGAATATGATGCAAAATTATTCATTGATGTTATTATTTTTTCCATGCAAAATAAACATGCAAAATGCAAATACAGGATATTGTGTAACGTTTTATAAATGTAAGCAAACCAGAGACTGATATTCGCGAATCCCAGGGCAAAGGGCTTTGATCTGACCGCTTTGTTTGCATCTTTTATCAAAAAAATTCAATATGGTTTGCATGGAATCTTTGTACGAACGTAAAAGACATACTTTCACAAAGATTGTGCATTTTTATAACGTCCACATTTTTGCGGGACCTAAGCAGTTTATAGACGCACTGTGATTTAAAAATACAGAACAGATACAGGTGAGACAAGTACCTTGTTTTCAAACGAAACTTATATAAAATATTTTTAAATAAGGCATATACTATATAGCAATGTTTCGTCTTTGTGTTGAGAATTTTACAAAATGAATACCATGTTGTGTCGGTGAATTAATTAATCATGACATATTATTAAATAGCGAAGGCTTGTGATGCCAAGTGTAGTGGTTCTCGATCGCAATATGTAGTATATTGATAAATACATTTTTAATTTTAGTGTTATCTGAGTAGCAAACTATTCAAAAAATATACACCTTTTTACCCTACTTATTTAGATTCTCTTAAAAATGAAGTGTAATAAGATATTTTATTTTATGAATTATTTATACGATATGTTTAAAAATGTAATTTAAGCCATGTTATCAGTCAGTTATTAAGCAAAATAGTAATCTAATATATCGATGCTTCAACAGTTAATAAAGATATTATCATCGTAGCTCTAGAGCAACTTCAAATGATTTTGTCTATTCCCCTTTCTATAGCATTCGAAACGCCCGCAATACATTCAAACACTTGCTGACAAGTTGACAAAATCCCCTGTCGCTGCAATAATCTCCTTCCCATTACTTACCAGTATAAGTTATTCAAACAGGACAAAATTGAAATAATTGTGCTAAAATTTGTAAATAAATTTCAGTAGTAAAATAATTTATGATAATCCATTCATGGTCACATTGTGGCTACAATAAAACCAAAATGATGTATGCAAAACAACGTAAAACCACCAATTTTAAGTAGAGCCTTGATTCAAAGAAGTTTGTGATGGTGTAATTCAGTCTTAATCTGTATAGTTTCATTGTAAAATTAATATGCTTGACCCAGACGTACGAATCGATCAGAGTTAAATAATTGCCAGACTAGCCATTGGTACAATATGAACATGGGCAGATTCAAGATTTCCAGAAAGTTTATATTTTGCCACAATAACGAACAGTTTCTTAGCAACTCAGTCAAACAGATTATGTTCATTGATAATTCATCAACTTATAAAATTTCAATTTTCTAGTTATTGAAGGGTTCTTTTGGAAAAAATCCACAATGGAGCACGACATTTAAGCAACGAATGAAAAATCGCCTACGCGCCTAAATAAGGACGAGAACCGAAACACAAAGAAATGAAATTTAGGGTTTAGAAATAAATTTAAGTTTTAATTATTGACTTTGACATGACTTGAAAACAATAAAATCAGGTTTCATCATTTGAGTTAATAATATCTTACTTAGGTTTATATTTTCGTCTAAGATAGAAAGGTAACTATGAAGGAAAAACACGTGTATTAACACTCCAGTTGACGGGTGGATTCAGAATCACACCATTCGACGGGTTTGGTGTCTCAGACCCAAACTGTGTTTTATTTTCTTTCCCTAATAACACATTAATATGGCCAGTTTCTGGTACTTGTTAACCTGGTCTATTTTGCACTGCTAAGAGTAAAAATAGTTGTGAAAAAAAACATTAACTTTAGAGTTCCCATTTATTAAAAAAAAGTCGTCGGTCGGGGCTCTTCTGTGACTGAGACACCTGAGAATTTAGATTTTCCAAAAACACCAATAGCCATTTTCTTGTGTTTCGAGCTACATCATAAGATTTAACCATCCTGTCGACTACATCAACACCACTTTTTGTAGAATTGTATTGTAGAATGTTACTATCTTTGGTTTTTTATTATCATCAGTATTTTCGTCTATTTTGCCATCGTAGTGCATTGTCGATACAAGTAATACATTCTTTTATTTTTTTGGTACATACGAAGTAAAAGTTATATCGGCATGGAATGCAAAAAATGAAGACTTTACAGGTCTACCTTTAACACTTTTAACTTCTTTCGGCAAAGACTTTCGACTGGATCGTATTGTACCAATTACAGTTAGGCTGTGATCATGCAACAAACGACTTACAGCTTTCACGATAGTACACCATCGATCCATGGTAACATTCCTTCCAGTTCCTGAGATGTCGTTTCGTCATTCTTAGAATGGCGGCTGTTACAAAATTGCCTATCTGAAACAGACCTTCAGGTTGTCTTCCAGCATAGATCTCCGACCTGCAAAATGTTTTTGCATCCTCTGTAGAAAACATTTTGATCCCATATTTGTTGGGTTTATTTGAAATGTAGATACGAAAGCCACATCTTCCACGAAATCCTAACAAGATTTCATATAGTCACATATTTACCCACACGGTAATGTTTTTTTACACTGTTCGTCAGAAACATAAATCTTCGCTGAGATAAGCTACCAGGAAATAATTGGAGCCCTAAGCCCTCCTCGGACCAAAATTGGTATAATTTTTTTTCGCCCCCCATGCTGAGAACCGGTCAAATATAACAAACCGATAAACGCATTCATTTCCACTTTATTAGTAACTACAACGTCGTATTTATTCTTGTATCTTGGTGCTACTTTTCTATATACAAATTGGTATTTTCGATAACTGTGGCCAAAATTTCTTCAAAAAAGAGGATCCAACACTGAATTGGCTTGTTTGCATTTCTTGCAACTACACGAAAACTAGGCAATTGGGTAACGATATTTTGTTGTCTCGTTCGAACTCGTTGGCCTGGGGCATGCTTTTCCAACTTGGTTCGATCCCCTCCATAAAAATACACAGATCTAGCTGTTGTACTAGAAGTATCTGATTGATTGTCATCTTCATCTGGTTTCTCTTGCTCCGTATCTGTATCGTGTTCGCTAAATATGTCTTGAGCACCTTCGTCTTCTGACTCAGATGCTTCAGAAACGTCTGGGGTTGGCAGTTCATCGTAAAGCGCCTATAATTTAATAATTTCCCTTTCATAAGCATCAATCTGTGGAAAACGTCACAAATGGAAAACACGGCTAACTTTCAGTTCCACTTACCAATATAAAATAAAAAAAATAATCGCTTGTCTTGTTTTATATAGTATTCCTCTACAGAAGATAAACTATTTAGAGTAAGAAAGGTAAATCCACTAAACTCGAGACAAAAGTTGCTAACATGCAAAATACGCGGAAACGATAAACAATTGAAATTTGGTGACTTACCCGTTTGCAAAATATTCTGCGTGAATACTTAGAAACTATGGGAAGACCCTAAGAATGTTTTATGCCTAAAAACAAGTCTTTACTGAAGTTAGGAAGGTAAAGAACAAAAGCTAAAGAAATTAAAAATATATATTTTATAAAATATAACAAAAAAAAAGATTTGCCTGGGCCTCACAGACTCAAATTTATATGGGGACGGGAATCCATCGACGACGACCCTCGACCATTATCGAAGAAAACGTTCGAAAAGTAGAAAATTATTGAAAATCAACGAATTAAAATCGATGTGAAAGTTTTCAAATTTGATATTTTACGCACATCGCATAGTCCATAATGGGAAAATGCAAATGAAAATTCAAAAATGGAATTCTGCTTTTGCATGACAATGCGCAAGTGTAAAAGGCTGCCATGATGGTTTGAAGGATTTAGAGTTCACAGAATTAAATCATCCACCCTGACTTAGCACCATATTACTCTTTCTGTTCAGGAAGTTGAAAAACCAGTTGAGGGGACAAAGATTTCTAGGCGACGAAGAACTGCGTGGGCGGTTGAATTTTTTGCAGAGCAAGAAAAAAATTGTTTATTTTCCTTAATTGCTACTGAAAAAAATACATAGAAGTACAAGATTACGAGGGCGGTTCATTATTTACTGTCCCTAACACAGTACGCGTTGACTGACAAATGAAAAACTGTTTTATATATAGGACATGAGTGAAGTATTGGGTGATTCTGCGCCTTCATACCAGGTAATTAAAAATTGATCACGAGATTTCGAACTGAGGAGCGAGTCCTGTGAACACGAGCATGGTGCAAGACCAATCACTAGCAGAGATCCAGATGAATTTTTATAAAAATTCGTTACAGTGAATGAAACTTGGGTTAATCACTGTGACGCAGAGTCGGAACGCCAAAGTATGGAATGGCGGCACAAAGGTTCCAAACCTTGAATATTTCGTGCTGTTTCTCCGGCAGGCAAAATCATGGCAACGGATTTTTGGGACTTTGAAGGAGTTATTTTTGTGGATTATTTACCACGTTATTTTAATACCAAACGTTCGTGAAGCAATTAAGGAAAGGAGAAGAAGAAAATTGAGGCGAGTTGTGCGTTTCATCAGGACAACGCTCCGGTCGACAAAAGCTGTGTTTCAATGGCTGCCATTCGCAACGCTGGATTTGAATTTTTTGAATAACCTCCCTATTAGCCAGTGTTGGCGACTTTCTGCTTCTATATCTTCGAGGAACCCGTTTTATGAACGACGAAGAAGCATTCAAGCACTTCAAGCACTTCAGCACCGATATTTAAAATGTATTAAACTGACAGAGGAAAAATAAAATTATTTCGTTTTTCTCAGATATTTACTTCTATGCCAATTATTGGCCATTGGTGAACCGCCCTCGTATATTGAAAAATAACCAAAGATTTTTATTGTAATTTTACTCCTCCATAGTCGGGTACCTTTTTTATGAGCTCTCGTAAATACCATATTTTAACGAAGGAAATCAAAGCAACATTAATATTTATAAATCATTTGTGTTGAAATGAATATTTGGCGCCACAATGTACAGTAAATAATATATAAGTACCTTCATTCATAACAATAAATAAATTAAATAAAGTACAGTGCATATTCATGTATGACAATAAAATGGCTCCCCAATGTGGGGCAATGCAAAAACGCCGATTCATAACACAACAATATATTGAATTATTTATATATTTTTAGTTTCCATTATTATTTAGTTTGGTGGTAACTAATTAATTTTGTCCAAACACACGTTTACCAAAGCAAACTATTTTAAACAAATTTACGTAAAATTGCCAATTTATTTCCGTCCCTTACTCCTTCTATCATCGGAAATTGCGTGTGTGATTTAATCGGTACGGCCATAATGAATATATTTTCGGGCTGACGTCGTTATTCAGTGCGATATTCGCACGGAAAGGTTTTATGAAATTGGTTGTGTTAATTAATATTGGTTTTAGCCAAGATTTAAACACACATCCGTTATGCGCGTATACACGGAAATGTAATTTTACGGTCGCAATGCGCGACGGTCCGTGTAACCACGTCGTAGACAGAAATATCAATTTCCGACTAGGTACACATGAAAAGTTTTGACAGATATGTGAAAAATGGTCTCCATTACTTATAATACCGCCTTTAGCTCCGCTCTACATCACTAGGAAACTAGGTTAGGTCCTTATTTCTGTATAAATTGATATCGCACAGGAATTCGATGAAAAAGAACGCTTTATGAAAGTATTTTACGGCGTATAATGGCTACCATCAATGCGCAGGATGAAACTGCTATAAAATTTTACAACTTAACAATATCCTTCGCTCGTGTTCATGAACTTATGTATTTTACTACCAAATAAATAAAGTCGGTGTATTGCTACGAAATAGGTTGTAACGCAGCAACAATAAGAACATCGCACATAAATTTTCGAACGTTTTCCTTTTACAGACTGTAAACAAACTCCGTACGCAGTAAAATGAGCACGGCGTTATTATCTCAATATCGATTTTATAGAACGCTTATGGCGTAAACTGAATTTTATGTTTGCATTTTAAACCAGGCACAAATTTATAAAAACTAACAAAACACAAATTACAAAACGTAACGAATTTATAATTTAAGTAGCTGTAGTAAAGTTTTGACGACAAGCGATTAAAAACACTACTAAACGATATTTATTTACATTTCCATTATTCAAAAACAGAAGTTTTACGAAATCGAACATAGGTTCTACCGGCTTCAGTCATTTTACAATATTTAATTGCATATTTCAGCAAATTTCATATTATTTATAATATTCTATGATAAGGTGAATTACACATTTATATATACTCAGTGACATATAAACTGCACCACCTAGAAGGGGTGGAAATTTTTAGACCAAATTTGGCAGGAATAGTGGACTAGTCCAGGGAAATAGTTGATTAAAATTTGAAACCCAATCATCAAGTACTCATGGGATTTTTGACTTTTTGACACTTTTTCGGATCCCGTTCTTTAGTTTAAAGTGTTTCAAGTGTTTAATGATGCCGAGAGTCAGTATAAAATGGGAAAACAGACAACTCAGTAAAATCACCATTTTCGCACACAATATATATACATACCATATAATTCTTGATATTCCCTGTTTCTTTCAATGAATCATTAAATTGTTCCAATATTGTACACAAACTTTCCTTACTTCGACAAACTACTTAGCGACTGATTTCATAAATTTTACATGTAATTAAAGTACGATGATCATTATATTACGTTTCTCTAACTTATATTAAGTTCATTGTCATGTGCTATTCTATTTTTTAATAATCACCTATTAATATTGTGCTAGCAAGATTCATACACATCAGAAGATTAACGAAATTATATATACAACCGTCACATAATTCCCAGGAACATACATTTAGCAGGTGTAAGGCATGCTCAATGTTCGCAAATTGTCTCTCGCGAGCGGAGATTTTCACATAATTCTGTTTTGATAACAAAAGCGTATAAGTTATGACAATTTTAACGATGCGAGTTAAAACATCACGCTTGTCGCACTTCGGTGTAATAAACTTACTTTATTGCCCGCAAACGTATGTGCTCAACTTTATGTAATTTTAATGACGAGATTTTCTATAGCATCATCCAGAATCCATTAATATCAAAACAAACATATTGTAACGGAGACAAGTTGAAAATTCAATTAACGATAACTGTGTGGCGTTGGCGTTAAAAAATAAAGTTCATACATTACCAACTTCAAACGCCTTTATTGCCACTATCATCCCGATATCGTAACTATGAAACCTTACGTTGGCCCGACAAAAGAACACAGTAATTTTTATTAATTATTTTATTTTTACTCCTGCGTCTATAGTAATGGCTAATAAATTAAAAATAACATTTCCGTAAACAAAACTTCGTTCTGGTCACTGACATTCACAATTGTCATATTTCTCAACGTTCATAACATGAACATATAAAATTCGTCCATCCGTAAAATAAATTTTACATTTTCAGATAACTTATTTATATGTAAGGCTATTTGTATAACATGTCGATAAAACATCGATTCGGTAAAAAGCATAATTTTAGTTAAAATATACTATAGTAAAAAATAATAAAGGTAATAAAAATGCAACGACAAGTTTGCTGTAATTATTCAAGCTGTGTTGAATCTAAAATTATTAATTAGAAATGCAACGTTAAATTAGCGTAATTGGATTTTATCTGCGATGCGAATAAACGTACAAAAATGTTTCGTCAAATTAAAAAAAGGAAGCGGAAACGTAGACATGCCTTCCATTTAGACCGAGACAGATGTTTGTTTAGTCGAGTATTGCTTATCCTAAGATGCCTTTGGAAAAAATTATGTAAAGGTTAATCAAAAGTTAGGATCAAAGGAATAGATTTTCTTTAGAAACTTCCATAAACATGTTTGCGGAAAATAATGTGACGGAAAAATCGCAAATACGGCAATTACTCGTACCGGAAAACTTCGCAACGGTGGACACGAAACGGTAATATGTCAATAAATCGCGGCAGAAATAAATGAAAATATAAAGGACGGTTCCGAAATTTCAAAAGTAATTGTTACAAAAATTAAAATATGTAAAATACGGTGTATAAAATATTTCTTCAATTTTGTGGAACCGTCCGAATTATACAATTGTACAATTAAGGTACGATAAATTAGAATGTCACATATTTAGGATGACTAGAAGTCAAGGGTAATAACGAATGTTTATGTAAGTCAATCATACATGCTTATAGGAATTATATGTACTTAACACGCTTTGTTAGAGAAGTACCTTTCCTATTGTTTAAGGTATTGTACGGCATAGCTTAAATGACAAGATGTGTATTTCCAGGATAATTTCGCGAAGCGCAAATGTTAAATCTATTTGACACTATAATACGTATATGCCAAAGCCGTTTATGTGCATATTCATAGGGTGACTTTAAGTTACTCATCCACACATATGTATTAACATGGTTATTTGAAGAGCCAGCGCTTCTGTGCACACAGCTGCTACACATGAAAACATCCATATCTAAATAAATGCTGTTTCATTTATATTGAAGGTTTTAAAATCTTAATTGGCTAAAGCAATATATTCTGTAAATTCGAACCAAATTTGATTTTTTGTACTTTATTTTTATGAAATTCATAAAACCATTACCAATAACTACCATATACACTCAGTGAGATTCATTCGAAGACGATAGTAATAATATACGGGTCCTAGTAAATAAAATGTTTTGCGCATTTATACATAACAATTGAAACTGTTTTTAACTTTTTATTGTAAGGCAGTACAAATCGACTTTTCGATATGTGCATATCGAGCCTTATATTCCCGCGACAGTGACATGATGGAACGTGCTCCCAATTCAAATATTTCTACATATATTTGGTAAAATGCTTGAAACTTATCAAATTCGTAGAACTTGTTACGGATACGAAAGCCAGACATGACTTGATTTTTATCTTTTGCAATACGTACCATATACTTTTACTAAATAAAATATCTAGACGAATATATGGTCAGATATTGAAATTTCAAATTGAAATTTTTAAAGTAACGTTAATATTTTATACTAAGAGCGATCTTCAACACAGCGGTAATTCATCTGAATGGGAATGTATAACAAATAAATATGCAGGGGTGTAAAAGAGAGGCGTATGCAACATTTTATGAATATTCACAAGCACACTGGTAAAATTATAAATCTGTATGATTTCATAAGCTCACATTTTGCAAATTTAGAATATGCAATTCTTGTGGTTAAATTACCTTTGCTTCTAAGTTGACCAACGATGTGTTAATGGATTGATATTCGATTTTTTAAATACTATTTTTCTAGAACCGAGTATATTTATACAATACTTCACGGATGTAATAAGAAGCAGTGTTAAGTATGAAAAATGTGAGAATTGAAAGAATTTGTTATAAGGTCACAAGGTGAACGAATTGCAAAGTACAAATGTCTATATAGAGGGTGAGCTAAATAAACAAGAACGCAGGATACGAAGCATAAAAAGCAACCATCCTAAAGAAGAGAAACGCAAAGGCGAAAATGTTAGCTTATAAAAAAGTAATTGTTGCCAATCAGGTGTGTAACTAAAAGAAAACGGTCCGTTTGTCCGTAAGGAAGATGCTTACCATGCAAAAAACTAAATATTGTATATCAGAGAGAATATATATTAAGGGCGGCCAGGCGGACAAAGAAGATGGAAAAAATACTCAAAACTCCTCAACAATTAAAGGAGGAAAAGGTATATTTTTATGGGCAACTGGAACGTAATGGGCACTCTTGCGCCAGGGTATCTTAATGAATTAATAAAGGAAAAAGCTATAAGGTAGATATAACAAATTTACAAGTAGGACTAGATATTGTAGGTAAAGAAGGCTTGGAATTTGCTTCCTGACACAAAAATTATAAAAGATAAGGTTATATCTTTCAAACCCATATGAGAGAGGATATGAGTTATACGTTTGGGAGGAGAGAAGAACATCAGTGTAATCAATATCCACGCCCTATCAGAAGAAAAAAGGAGAAGAAAATGAAACAATTTGCGAACAACTAGAAGAACAATATGAAAAATTACAGAAACATGACACGGAAATAGTGATTGGAGATTACAACGCAAATATTGGAGAGAAGAAATGTACCGATCAACAATATGATTACACAGTAAACACGAAATATCTAATGATAATGGACACCGCGTAATTAATTTTGCAAAAGAAAAAAAAATGGTGAAGAGTACGCAACTATAACGAAAAAAAAGATATAAAATGACATTGATATACTGGTAGAAAGAAAACATATGAACTTAATTACTAACGTGAGATCTTTGACATTAAGATCATTTCTTACTAAAGATAAGCTGCAAAAAAAGTTGGGGAAATGTTGAAACAAATAAAATAATTAAAGAAACTGTTAAAATAAACGATCCCGAATAAAAAGAAACAAACAAATAGGAAAGATTGGTTAGGTGAGGAGTGTGTAGAGATAACGGAGGGGAACAAAACAAATAAGACAAGAATTACTAAGCAATAGCACAATATGAAAAAATTGATGAGCATGTATAGGAAGACAAAAATTGCACAATGAGAAAAACTCAAAACCATTGAGGAAAATTTTGTGGCTAAGTATATCCGAGTGCAACGACGCAAATAATAGGAAGATGCAAGGAATGCTTTGATGAACAAACGGGTTACAATACCATAAGGTGAAAGAAGATATAGAGGTAGCAACTAAGGATGAAAATAGGATAAAATAATGAAAGACCTGAGAAATAATAAAAGTCCAGGGGAAAACGTAGTACCAGCAAAAATCATTAATGCACGAGGGGTTGACTTAACTCAAAGAATATATGAACTTGTAAAACTAATATGGGATGAAGAGCAAATGCCCGAAGAATGGATAATAGATATGCCCATTGCTTAAAAAACGTAACAAATATATAAGTGAAAAATATAGAGTTATTGCATTGCAGGATACTACTTGAAACGTACTGGCAAAACGTATTATGAAAGGTTTAAGTAATGATATGGATGGTGTCGTGGGAGAATATCAGGACGTGTCTGGAGAGACAGATCGGTAAAGACCACAATCTTACTCTCAAATAAATCTAAACAACCTGCTACGATACAAATTTACTCGGCAGGTGCAATTCATCCGATTCAAAAAAACCTATGATAGAATAAATAGGGAACAAATGTACGATGAAATGATCAGATTGAGAATACCCGAAAAAATTATGCTATGGTGCTGAAGAAAACTGACTACAAATCAACAGAATTTTTGACGATAAGTTGCCCGAGGCAAGGTAAACCTCTCTTTAGTACCCTCTTCAACCTGGTTTTGGAAAGCATAATTAGAAGCAGTAAATTAAAAGTGGATGGGACAATACATTACAATGAGATCAATATATATCATATGCGGACGACGTTACACTCCAAGCAAAGACGAAAGTGGAAGTAAAGAGGATAACAAAAATTGGAAAAAGAAAATTGGACTAGAAATAATCCAACAAAAACAAAATTTGCAAATAACTACGATGGAACGATGGAAGGAAATATGAGTTTGGCAAGGTAAAAATGGACACGAGGAGCAGGAATTCGCAGAATTGCTAAAGGTAACAAGTACGGAATGCGGAGAATGATATCAAAGAATACGTCAAGAAGATTGCATGAAGAATGAAGAACAAATAAGGAACAAGACATTATGTAAAAGAACCAAAGGTAGCATCCGACATTAAAGTATAACGACCAAGGTGGATGGGGCATATAGAAAGAATGTGCAGAAAACTGTCGCAAACATTTTGCATATGGATATCATATCAACAACTGATTTAAATATATGGGTAGTATATTTCTTAATTTTTTTTATCAACTTATTGTTGCATGTTTTAACACGAGATATTAAAACGTTTGGAAATTGTCAAAAAGTTATGGTCAAGGGTATCAGTTTCTAATACATGGGCCGATTTTCAAAAACTTACAACAAAGGGCTTCGAATTCCTATAAATCTGCAACAATAAAGAAGTTACCGGATCAAAACTGTAATTTCAAAAAAGTAAAAACTCACCAACGGGCGACAAATGAAGTCACATATGAATATTTCTCTCGTCATCGAGCCGGCGCGAAGCCATTCGACAGTGTGCAGGAAATGTGTTATTATGAGCATAAGAAAATTCAGTGAATGGTACTATAGATTTTTAGATTCAGGAACTAGAAATAGTGCACGAGGCTACATTTGGAGTGTTTTTACCATTGCTTTTATGAATTTCCAGCTGGTGCATTGTCTTGTTGGAAGACAAGTTATTTCTATGACAAACGTGGTCGCTTTTCTTAAAATCTTCGCTGGCGCGGTCCAGTAAATTGGAATAATGTACGCAATTTATTGCCCTTCCCTTTTGTATCCCACAAAACTTTCTTGTTACTTTTCAAAACCAAGAATTTGGTCAGCGCTCTATACACATTATTTTTCATTTCCGTAAGAACACGAAAGTGGTTCAATTGAGGTGGCTGACAAACACACATTGAATCACACACCTGACTGAACTTAACCATTAACAAAAATAAAGCTGAATGTAATCACTAACGCCATCTCTTGCCCACAGATACTTATCATTCGTATGAAAAAGCTGAATTTACAAGAAGAATCTTGTAATGGTCATATGGGTACTATATCTATTTGGCGACTCCTCAGCAATTTTTGCACAGCATTTTCCAAATTAAACCAGACACCAAGCAACTATTGATTAATATGGCCAGCAAATTGCCTCTCACGTAACAAGTCACTAGCCACCAATTAACGACAGAGTGACTATCAACTCAATAATTCTTCAAAATACTACAAGAGAAACTAACACCTAACAGAACCACTCTTTCAAAACCAAAAGAAAACAAAAGATATTGCGGTTGATGATAGGCAGTTACTTTACCATTCGCGTCTCTAATGGACACCATCGGGATATGCTCATTGTAATATGAAAAATAATTTTCCATTGGTCACTTGATAGTTCTGCCCAAAATTAATCACATTGCATACTGTGATTGAGCAATATTAATAGAGCAACATTAACACATTATGTGAATTATGGGGTTGATGGTTCTATTACTTCCTGGTTAGTGGCGTGCTACGTGACTGGAAAATCACTGGCAATTAAACACATATTTTTTAACACCTGTGATTTAATTTGCTCAATTTGTTATATAATGTGCATGATCTGTACAGTCGCTTTAATTTCCAAAACGCATAGCGTTCTAAATCATTACTTTAAGCTTTGTTGTTCACGCAAGTTGATTAAAATTAATTTAATATAAACCTAATGACCAGTTTAATTCATGCACTATGACAAATTAATTTAATTTTCGACTGTGTAATAGTGTTACCGCCGCTACCAGATTATTTCTCCATGCTTTATGTACGTACATACGCCTGGCCATGCATCTCGTCGCGCAACCATGCAAATCTCTACGTTTGAAGAATTTAAATTTTGTTGTGTGAGGGTATATTTATTTTTGTGTTCTATTTAATGTAACGTTATTTGATGTGTGACAACGGGGGTAATTAAATTTAGCAAACTAAATGCCTAAAGCAACATTTAATACACTACTATCATGTTTTCGAGGAAATTGTCATGCTTTTTTAACCTGTTAATGTCGATAGCAGCAAATCACCGATGTATCTTTTCTACAACTGTATGCTGGACACAAAAATGTTTTGGATTGATGGTTGAGTGTAGCATTCGCATTAGTGCACTCCCATCTTAAAATATAATCACAACTGTTATTGTAAAAAGAAAAGTTAACAGTACGTAATTACTGCAATGTGCAAGTTTTGCATGACGCAATACAGTAATATTTTTAGAATTTTTTCTATAAATTCAGAGGTAAGAAAATAATTATAAAATTACTACTATGTACTAGTTAATTAATGTATTATTAATTATGAATACTTTACAGGGATTTTAGAGGTCGCTAATATATGTCAACAAAAGCAATAAAAAAATTGGATCTTTAATTACAATTACAATTACAAACATAAGGCGATAGTTACGCTCTAGGTGTATGAAATACACATGTTGGGAAAATTAATTTGTACATTTATTTTATTATTTATTTATACTTCTAATTATTTTCAGGTTATGGATCCTTTAACATTTTATGGAAAAAAAGAAGCACGGTTCTTTGCAAACAAACTATACCAGACGACAGCGTAGATTGATTGAGTGAGAGTGATGAACAGTAACCCGTTAGTTATCCAACGTAACGCGGCTAGAATGGAAATGAATTTGGAAGAAAATATTGAAGAATCAGAAAATGAAATCAGTGAAGGGGAATCAAAAAATGGAACGAATAAAGAGGAAATAGAGAAGGGTGCAAATATTCGTAGACAAAAGCCTCGAGTCTAGGAGTCTGATTACACTCGGACTGACTTCCAAGAACCCATAACTATAAATATAGGTATACCACAGGGAAATGTTCTTGCACCATTTTTTTTCGTAATATTTACAAATGATTTACAGCTTTGGATTCCCATTAAAAATGATTATCTATTTGCCGATGATATATCTCTTGTATCATCCAGAAATTCTACTAAGGAACTTTCAAGAACTGGTGAGTTTTGTGGATACAGCAGACGGTCATTTTTTAATGGCAAAATGCTCACATTACAGAACATCTTTTTATGAGAAAAGTCCAATTTATTCTTATTTAAAAGTTTACAACAGACTGCCTGAGAACTTAAAACAGATACATCAAGTTAGTAATTTTAAGCTGCAAAGTAGGGCATACTTTCTAGTGAAGTATTTTTAAAGAATCGACGACTATTTGCATTAAGTCTATTTGTGAATTAGTGAATTAGTGAATATTACATTTGTAAATTTATATATTATACTATCCTAGATTTAAGTTGTCAATGTCTACGTCTTTGTAAAAAGGTTTTATGATAATAAACATTATTAGTTAGTGGAGATTGATAGGAAGAAATAAAAAGTATTTACACTTGAATGATAATACTGGCGAACAATACAAGAATGTCCCTCAAAAGTGTAAACTATATAAAATGAGCCCATTAGTCAATCACCTGCAATAAAAATTGTTGAAATTTTTTCAGTAGCAGATAGTCAGTATCGAGGAACAAATGGTGCCATTCAAGTGCCCAATAGGACATATAAATTGGGCTATAAAATATTTGTCAACAAAGTATAAGGGTATCCAGACTTAGCTGCAACCTAGAATATTGTTTTGCGACTACTTCAAAATAAAGAAAAATGTAAATCATAATATTTTATGACAACTGGTTTTCTTCCCAAAAACTATTCGGTAAACTTGCCAAAAAATAGGTTTCCAGTTTTGGGTGCAATTCGTATCAACAGATTCTCTAACTAACTTCCTTTGGATAAAGTTATCAGGAAGAAAAGCAAATGAACTTTTGACGAAAAGGAAACAATTATTGATAATATTAGTATAACAGTTATAAAATGATCGAATGTAGGCTGTAGGCGGAACGTAACGGATACGCATCAACGAAGCGCAGCAACGACCGGCTATATAACGCGGAGCAAAAGATATCAACACCAATCTTTAGAAACCTTCTGAAGAAGCTGACAGTATGATCAGCGAAACGTCAAGTTTATTTCAACAAACACGGCAACACCCGGAAGATACATCAGTTATAAAATGGTTGTGGACTTGCTAAATGCGCTAATATCATACCACCGAAGCCGTATTAGATCAATGGTATAAACATTTAATTTCCCATTTTGTTGATTTTATCAAGTTTGCTACTTTATCGCAAAGATTGGCAATGTTTGGGAATAGTAAAGAGGCGTCAAATTGATCTTTTGGAATTTCGCACCCAGATAAAAGAATCCTTATGTAAAGACGATAACGGAAATAGGCCACCATCATCGTCATCTTCCCTAGAATTATATGAGAAAAAGAAGAAAAATAGCCAAAGAGCTGCTCTTCCTTCTACAAATAGATTAGACGGAATGCGTCATTGGCTAATTATCCGAGATCGTGGTTATAAGGGCAAAGGGCAAATGTAAAGTAAATTTATACATGAACAGAAATAATATTTCATATGAATTAGGAATAATTGAATGAATTAAATAATGATGTTTAACCAACGATTGTGTTTAATTTGATACAAACCACTAAAATTATGCCCCAGCTACCGGCAGTAAAAAGTTAAGTAGCCATAAAATCCTTTCACATATTTTTATGTTTTTATGTAACTTTTTTTAACTTTACATTTATTAATTCAGGTGTTAAAGAATTATAGGCATTTCGTTAAAAGTGATCATATTCATTCATTCTTTTGCAAATATAAACCTTTGAAAGTGAACTTGTAGAGAAACTTTCCTAGACATTTACTTGCGGCGGATCGATTCTTGTAGAAGCAAATTGTTTGAAGAGTATTTATGAGTTTAGGGTTAGGCATCTACGATCTTATTAACGGTTCCGGGTAATGGTATCATTAAACAAACGGCGCTGGTGTTTTCACGCCTGTTTAGGGTAGTATTTATTCAATTAATTGTTATCGTCAACACTTACGTGAGATTACATTCGATATACGTGATCCACTGTTCTTCTCAATTCAGGATTTTTATACTTCTCGCCCAGATTACAGTTCGTATCCGTATTACGAATGAAAATTTCCCCAATCCCTAATTCCCATAATGACTATACGAATAAAGTTCTACGGCGCGGTGAATCATTTCGAATTTCGTCGCCAATCCCGGGTGCAAATGACGCGCGAAATCGAAAACGATGTGAATCTTACTCTTATTTACAAAAAAATCACTGTTCGTTGATTCTGAAATTAAAATCGATATCCAATTTTATCAATTATGTACTAAATTCTTGTAAATGTAACTTGCAGGAATGTGCAAGGTGGGTCTGCCCATGCGGGATTAAATACTGAAATGAGTCCAATTATACAGTAAAAAAAATGTAATGCTTATGTTTCCATTGCTTGTAAATATAGTAATAAAAATTGTATATTTTATTGCCGTCGCTTCCCGAACAATTCTGCAACCATTATTATTGTGCATTTTAGCTGGTTGTAAGATTAATCATTTGGGTTCATTTCATCGTTATATTCAGTAGATTATGTGACTTTTGCAAGGTTTGAGTATATCGTACTTCGGAAATATTTGCGATGAATGCGGTCTTGAATTATATATTTTTTGTTCCTTCGTTTAGAACAATGGATTCCCTCCAGTGATTTAAATTGAAAAAGTCCCTTACATGCAAATCACTCCGTTGTAATTTAAATCGAGTTTATAGAAACATCTGGAGATTTTAATCCAGAAACTAACTAACTGAATTCGTATTATTTTTGTCGCAGGAAATAGTATAATAATTATTTTCACTTAAGCTGATATAAAGCGCAGGAAGTTGTCCAAGTTTCAACGTTGCTCGTAGCTCCAGGGTTTTTAATTAAATACAGTTGACCAACAAATTCTCATTTAATAAAGCGCAGTGCATCTTGTTTTATGATTTTAGTACAGTGTTGCAACGTCTTAATTTAGTGTACTAACTTGTATTAAACGATTTTAGGGGCTAATGCTAAGTAATAATAAATTATTGCAATGACATATTCGAATACGATAACGTATAGGAGCAGAAAATTACATATTTTCAATACACGTCTTCTGACATCCTACAAGTTATGTATGTATATTACTGTATTAGGAAATAAAGATTATGGCTGGAAATTTATTTTCTGTTACACGCATCTCATTATTTCATTATAGTCTACGTTACCATTTAATTCCTTGATAATTTGAGATGTTTTATATCGCATTCAGGATCATTTTCTGTTGCTTAAATGTAATTGTTGCGGTTCAATTTTATTTTACCTTAATGGAGGTGGGCAGTAGCTTCGAACTTTCAGCCAAATCGCAGGTGCTAGTCAGCTTCGCTATTTTATTTGAAACCAATCTCTATATATGCGCAAATGCTGGAGGGCAAACCCTTTTCGATTCGGATACCTTAACGCCCATAAAGTTAGATCGGCCCACTGACCTACTGTCAATTATACCGATAGCATAATATGCCCGTAAGCTATTTTAGTGTACACAATCTACCCTTTGAATTTAGACGATATTTGAATGATGATGACATTCTTAGGATTGTATGCTATATAACATGTTGATGTGCCATAATGACTAAATCCATGGTTATTTTCTTCTGTAACTCGGTCTTCATGTTTATACTTCATAGAACATGTCATACTGTTGAAGTGTGAAATTTGTTGCAGTTGCATCTGTGTTAGCGTTAAGATGTGAATATTTCTTTTAATAACGATCTCTGTACGAGCTTTATCATAAAATACTACATACTAGTGCATAAGTATAAAATATCTCGAAGTTTCAATCGATATCGATGGACAACAACGCAAGTAATCAATACCTACATATGAGACTATTCTTTGTTGAAAATAACAAGTGACCTGCTGAAGTTAGTAATTTTAATTAACATACATAACATTGAGGGGAATAGTACAAGTAGATGCATTCAATTAATTTAAATTCATTCAATTTTTACCAGCATACGTTATTCATAGAATTAATTCATTTGTCGGCGATGTTAACAACATACCTCGTTTTCCAGTAGATGTAAATTTTAATTAACAAAACTCACCGAACTATGCGCTCGTAATATTCAATTATTCGCATCGTATTGAAGCCTAAACCAGTCGGCTAAAATATCAATAACCATTTTTCGAGTGTTTGTAGGAACGATGCTTAAATTTTTAATGTTTCCACTAACGGACTTAATTTAATTGGAAACGCCACTCCTAATCAACGAACTAGTTGATTATACTTTACTTTTTCAATTATACAACTTTAATTAACTTTTTCGCTCGGAAAGTGAAATAATTCAATTTGCGTTGTATTTCTTACGAATCGAAACCATAACTTGAGGGCGCGGATGTTGGTTTAGAAGAATGTTGCCGGAACGGTTTACTTTCGTGCAATAATAATCCACATAAATGCATTTATAATCTGGTACAGGTGTGTAGAATAATTCATTGTAGCTTGAACTAAATTGTTGTCGCAACTATCTTATTTTGTGCCACATGTTCTCTAATCTCGTAATCTTCTAGCTTATAAATTAAGTTCATGTAATAAATTAAACAAATAACTTGTGCTAGAACGTAAAATTCATGTATGCCCGTGTAAAACATTATATCAAACGCAATTTTAAAAAAGCAATAGTGTTGTGTCGAACTGAAAACGTTCTTCTTTGTAAGAATATATTTTATCTACAATTTTATCGAATTTAACGATACACAACGAAAATAATTGGACTTGAACTAACAATAACAAATACCAATAGCCAACTAATGAATATCAGAATGTACAAATTGCTTTCTCAATTAAACATAGCAAGCTAACAGATAAATAATGTCAATGCTTTGAAGGCAATTTATAGTGACCTAAATGTAGATTCTGCATTCATTGTCAAAGAAGATACCTACAATAATGACGGAGATATTGATTTTCCAACGCAACAGGCGCTTTAAAATTACCTCTCCATTTGCGATTTCGCAGTAAACTATATAAATGCACTACTGGTAAAAGATAGGTTTATGAATTCTACGTGGTTTATTATTTAATTTACTAATTAATGAACTGTGAAATTTAAATAATGCGCTATAATAAAAGTTTTTAATTTCTACGGCGAAATGCGTTTTATTTATTCATCAACAATATCGTAATTAAAAATAATATTGCGTGGCACAAATGAAATTTCTTGCTTGATTTACCTTCCATAGTTCCTATGTTTGATGAAGTACATACAAAAAAATACAAGGAACTATAATAGTTTTCATATATAAAAGTCTTGATAGACTTTATTTGAAATTTGTTTAAACCTCTTATTACTAAATTTGCTCCAGCTTTTTAAAAAGCGACAAAACTGTTCAAACAGCAAAACGTACTGCCCGTTCTATAATAATTACGCTCTGCTTAACATGTCACGCAACTGATACAATCGAATAATGTTTGTGACATGCCAACAATAACGTGTAATTTTTTCAGCAAATTTATTAAAGCTTATAAATCGTTGTTCCTTATAGATCATTTCTGTCGATGCAATTAAAACATATTTCGATGTTCCTACTTTGACTTAAATTTCAAATCAAACACCCAATTACTTTAAATGATAGAAGCATCACCTTGCTCACTTCAAAAACATTTTTACAGAGTTTGTCATTCTGTCTCCCTCTTCTTTCCTATTTTGAATTTATATACTTTTTAGGTCTAGTTCTACACTTTACAGCCATTTCTTCCGTGGTCTACATTTTCCCCTTTCTCCAATTGCTCTGTTAAGAACCATTTTTGGTAATTCATTTCTGGCCATTTTTTCCATATGCCCTATCCACATCAGACGTTGGACTTCAATGACGGACGTTATCTTTACTTCTTTTTACATAACGTCCAAGTCCTTATTTATTCTTCTTCGCCAGCCGTCTTCTGTGTTTCCACCGTATATATCTCTTAGCATTAGCTGTTGGTCTTATATATTTTGTCTTTAATATCCTCATGTCCTTTATCATTTTTCATGACTACCAGGTATAACTCTTTTGTCTGGCCAAACTCACATTCTATCCCATCGTTAGCGTTTATTTGTAAATTTTCATCGTTTTCGCCCATTACCATGTATTTTGTTTTTTGTTGGTTTATTTCTAGTTATTTTTGTGATCCTCTTTAATTGCGCTTTCGTCTTTGCTATGAGCGTAAGGTCATCTGCATATGCTAGACATTGATGCTCGTTGTTGTATATTCTCCCATGCATGTTACTGCTCCAAAACGTGATTGAAGAATGTACGAAGAGAAGGTGACCTTTCCGCAGGTCATTTTGCGCCACACATTTTCGATTCGTGGCCACTCCAGAGCACTTTATTTTGTATTTTATTAAGCGACATAGTTAGTCTTGTAAGCTTTTCGCGTCTTTTTAGACTTCCTATTGCATTGCACATTTGTTCTGCATTTACTCTATCATAGGCTTGTTTGACATCAATGCTCATAACTCCTGCAAAGTTAATCTATATTCGTAGCAGGTTGTGTGGTTTTCTTTGAACATACAAATATGGTTATTTACTGATCTGTAAACTGCAATCTATGTGATATTCCTCCAGGACAGTTTTGTGCTTAGTCTTTCTTAAAAAGTTGTGCAAGTACTTTATAAGTTACTGTTTTTACAGAAAGATTTTTCAACTTTTTCTGCAGAGGGAATATCATATCAATCTCATATATTCTTCATTTTACCTGATACTTCATTCGCCCCTGACTTACTTCATCTTTTGTTTGTACTTCTATATCTAAACGTTTCTCTTTGTTTCCTGTATTTAGGAGTTCATCGAAGTGTTCCTTCTATCTTTCTATTATTTATTTGCGTTGGTATACTCATTCCTGGTTTTTAAAACAGCTATTTTTGATATGGTAACCTTATTTTTTTTTATTATTTCTTGGTAAAATGCTCCGATTTCCTTATTCTGATTTTTTCATTGTACCTTTTTTCTCCCTATACATGCTGGTCGGTTGTTTTCTTACGTTCTTATATTTTTCTTTCTTTCCTATTGTGTTGTCATTCAGTAATTCTTGTCTTATTCTATTTTTATACCTTTACACACTTTAATGATATTCTGTTTTACCATCTTCATTATGCAACATTTCCACATCATATAGTTTTTCCATTTTTTTGTTTGTTTTTGCTCAACTTTATGCAGCTGATATTTACTGAGAAATGAGCGGATCCTGTCTTTGATCCTCTCATAACTCTGAGGTTAGTAATTAAGTTCGTATGGCCATGTCCCTTGATATATATTTCGTTCCGTTCCAGTGGCGTACTCCTTACCACCATGATTTTTTCTACTGCAAAATTAATCACTCCGTGTTCATTATCATTTGATATTTCATATTTACTGTGTACTCCAATTGTTGATTGGTACACTTCTTCTTTCACAATTTTTGCGTTGCAATCTCCAATAACTATTTTCATGTCATGTTTCCGTAATTTTCCATATTCTTCTTCGAGTTGTTCGTAAAATATAACATTTTCTTCTACTTCTTTTTCTTTACAATTGATTCAAAGACTCAAAGTAATATTAGTCGCCCATTCTTTGATCACATTTTTTATAATGCATTAAATATTTTTTCAAATGATAAAAAGTTTCTTTCTATGCATGCCAAAATATTTTATGCATATTGGACATTTAGAAAACAAGTTGAATGAACTGCTTTCTCGAAACGGCAATATTGTACTCTGTTGGAAATATACTTTGTAAGGGGACTAGTAATGAATATGAAAGATAAGGTAATATAATATAATAAGAATTAGATGACTTCGATAATCCAGTACAGGTAAATTACGTGTACTAAGGGCATTTAGTAGAAAGTTGGGTAACTGCCTAGAACCTTCTGCAGAAACGGATCAAAAATTGGGAGAATTCAGTAAAATTTCGAACGAAGAAAGAATAATACAGACATTATGTTATTATTGGAAATATATCGTATAAGCATTGCGATGTACAGACGAACTCAGAAATAGAATAAAAACAGATAATAGAACTGGTAGTGATGAGCAGAAATCCGCATGTAATGACGTAGACAGCGATCACTCCCTCCTAGAAGCAAAAATTATATCAGGGTAGCAGATGGTATAAGAAAACATGAGAGATTAGATCAAATCACCAACGCATATGCTTTGAAACAATAACGATAGGTCTCTAAGTGACTTATACAGTATAAAATCTGAAGACAGGGAAAGCACCAGGAACTGTCGACATATACTAAGATAATAAATTAAGTGCGAGAGGAAGGATAAAAGATACTGCGTAAAATATTCCTATGATCCTCAATAACTCCGAATATTGAGAGATAGAAATGTTACCAAACTGTTTTTAGATACGCCATAATGATCTGTAACAATCACAGATGGATCACGCTATTTTGCATAGCATCCAAGGTATGTGTGTGAGCGAATTAGAAGAGAATGGATAAGAAGAAGCATATAAATTAAATCCGGGATTGAGGCTGGTAAGTCGACGCAAGTTTAGGTCTTTGCATTTACAGAAATATATAAGGATACAAACTCATAAAATCTAAAAAACGATATTTCGCTATCAAAAAAGATGTAGCAACATACATGATTTTCAGATATAGCACCATACCCTTACTTCAATATGAGATAATTGTGTAATACTTTGTAATATTTTCGGTTGCGACCAAGCAACTTTTAATGGCTGGAGAAAAAATATTTATCTTTACTTGACAGAAAAAAAATATATTTTACAAATATAAATATTAGTAACTTATATTCAAAGTTAAGACCTCATAACTTTTTATTAAAACATGATTGATTTAATAAGTCTGTGTTAACCTACTAATATACTTGGACTAATATGGCAATAAGTGTAATAAGAAATATAGGCACATCATTATGTAAATGAAGTAATATGTATAGGTGCTTAAATAAAGTTATATTTCAGTGGATTGTGGAGAAATTCAAAATTTTAGTTGTAATCCCATCACATCTAATAGGTTCCATAGGATTTTTGAGGTACATGTCATGTATATAACTTGGGCTACCCTACGACTCTACAAAAGTTGATCCATGACCTGCATGTATCAATGAGTTTTGTAAAGGTTTCAATATTCGGTAATTTTTGTCCTTAAACGATCCACAGTGCAGCTGAAATTTGAATTTAAAAAATTTAATTAATTTTTTAAAAATTACCAAGGAAATTAGCTGATTTCTAAAGCTTTTGCCCCTTTGACTAATAAACTATGATTTATGATGGCATTTCAACGCAGAAACATTTTGTATGTTTCCAGTAGATAAAAGACGGACTCTAAGAGGATTCAAGCAGTTATTTGCAATCACTTTCTCTTGTGTATGAAATCACACCTACTAAACCCATCCATGGATTTTCAATAAACATAAACATTTCGCAAACCGTTACACCAAACATCCAAGCATCAGAAGGATGACTAAATTGTCGTGACCTCATAAATTTAGGAGCACACCATGGAAATGCTACGTTTATGTCATTACATAACAATGTTACTGTAGCCACCTGTATTGCTGGTTCACATAATATAGGAACGGGTGTTTGCTGACATTGCTTCCGTTAATAATCTAATGAAGAACATAACGGTGTCAGTTCAGTAACAATCATGATATAGTGACACTACTACTCATTAAGAAATAGAAGATGTAGGAATAGTACAAATCTATACTCACGTAAAATGTAAGAAGAAAAGTAAATGTTTAAATTATTTAACATAAAAGTAATGGGAGAGACGACCCCATAATATTTGCTAAATTGAGAAATTAACAAAACATGCAAAATTGTAAAAAACTAAATAATCATGATAATTCTTAATTAGATATAATATAATATGTTCCGGTTAACTTTATTTGATTTTTTAGTCGATAATTATGTTCTGCCCATATAACCATTTGTGTACACTGACGGCTCGAAATATTATCGTAACAACGTATATTAATACGTAATAAAAATTACGTGAATTTATGAACATGTTATACTAATCCTAATAAATATTAACTAGCGATTGCAAGGCTGATAAATTTTATGCATCTCTGCGAGTTAAAATGTAAATTAATTTCTGACAGAAATCAAGCCGGACGAGTACAGAATAGAGAAGAATTTAATAATGGAAAAATGCTACAATAATAACGAGCGGGCTTTGGTCCACACCAAGGAATGTTCCGCCATTAATCTCCATCGACATCGGAATTTGTGGCGCCAGTATAGGTCCTAACAGATACTCGTAAAAAAGATTTAAGGCCAAATCAAAAGTTGTAGCTCAATAAAACGCATTACTTGAATTCTCGAGCTTTCGAAATTGTTTTCTTCGAATTAAACTAACATCCGGAAGTGAAATGCCATTAAAGGAGAAACAAAACAGATCTTACGCTCATCGGTAGATGCAAAGCGTCGTTAACGAGGAAACGGTAAGCTCGTTTTAAATGAGTGACGGAATAACTAATTAAATAACTTTTGAATTTATATACATAAGTTGACTGAAAATTTTAAGATACGTTTTAGAATTAACGAAATACCATACATTAATACAAGGAGCAGATATACAATTTGATAAGTTTAAAACACTACCCAGTAAACATAATCGTAAATACTAAAAAATAAATACCTTTCAAACAGAATGTTCTGAAATAATATTATTTAAATGTTAGTATAATTATTAATATCAGTAATAATTCATTTAAGTAATTATTATCATTGGCAGTTTTCTGAGATCATTTTATTGCCTTGTTTTAGGAATGTTTTCATATTAATCTCTGTAGTCATATATTTACAGCAGTCAAATTAATACGCTTGTTACGTTTTTGAATTAATGTAGCGGCGTTAATAGTAAATTTTTAGAGAATATAATTACTGCGATTTATTTTACGTTATTTATGTATTATGAAAGCAGCAAAGACACATATCTATTATTATTATTAGGGAACGGCAGTTACTATAATATTTCAGTTTCAATTTATCTCAAATTTTTTAATTTTGAAAGTATAAATGGTGACGTAACAGCTCAAGTAATTTTAAAACAGAAAGGGTAGAGCGTATTAATTACATCCTGCAGGGCTGACGGGTGAGCGTTCAAGCCGAAAAAACACGATCGTTTATCGCTCCGATGCGAACCAGACGGGAAATTGAGCTTCGACTGGGTGTCGTCCAGGAAATTCACATATTACGGAAGAAATGCGTGCTCCGGATTAATAATGCGCGGTGTTTTAAGCGCCCCTGTAATCAAGTTTATGTGCAGTAAAAAGGGCCAGCAAAAATTTAGCCCGCCGGGATTATTAAAAAATTACCACTCTTTTGTGCGACCTAATCTGAAGTGCAATTTAAAATTAATTTCAGGTTTAACGATATGATAAAGTAATTAAATATGAGTAAAATTTTTAATTTATCGCCAGTATTTAACATTTTTATTTTTTAATTGTGATGTATGGTGTTTGATAGTTTGAACTGCACCTCGTCATCATCATTGTCCACAAGCAATTGACACGAGTATGACAATTACAGGGCTTAACTAGTTGATGAGAGATTATCATTGAATATCAAATATTTTAATTGATTTTCCATACATAATAATAATAAATTACAGAGTTTTAATCGCAGGGTTATTTGAATTCGATTTAAGACCACAAATTTTAATTAACTTCGAACATTGATTAAATAAAATTTAATTAATTCAAAATTAATTAAATTATAAGTAATAGAAAATAACATACAGTGTGGCAAACACTATTGTATTTGGATATTTATAGTCTTGAATAGTCTTGCATAAGCAAGAAGTATAAACTAATACAATGGCAATGAAGCTATATGAAACATCTTTCCACTTTTATAATTAAAAGTATCACTAACGGAAACAAAGCGAGATATTTTCAATTCCTAACGAAAACATAAAAGTTGTACGTTCCGCAGTTCCATTGTATTAACTCAATTAAGGGCCTTGTGTTCTCTTATACAAATGACGGAGGCAGGATAACGCGAAACCCGCTAGGTTGCGTTACAATTGCTTTGAAGTAATTCGGCTTAATAAACGTTGGTATCGGGCGTTACATGTCTTTGTTGTGCAGTTATGGTGTCCTAATTGTGGAGACACTCGTTTCGGACGAGTAAGTGTAGGCCACGCGACGTGACTGTGTTCAGAAATACCCGCAGAAACGACGACGCGTCTTAAAAAGTTTCGTTTTTGCGACGACGGGTCAAAACGCCCCTCTTGTTGATCACAGCGAACGTCAAGCCCGAATTGTTTTATTTCCTTTACACGACACGCTTCCGTTTTTTGCCGCGCGCCACTTTCATTTCACCAGTGAATGTTGCATACGAACCGAACTTTTTCGTTCGCTGACAAATTCAAAGAGACAACGCTGTCAGATTGTGCTAATGGACCGAAAAACAGTATATGATTTGGTCCTCAAACGGCGAGACAAAAATAATGATCTATTTTTGTAAAAAGAATGATATTTAAAATAAAAAATCAAATTCATCCGTTTCCTTTTAATTAACAATAATTCCACAATTAATTTTTTTAATTAGCGGCAGATTTTAATTTTATCTAAAGGCGAGTACGAACATTACAAATACAAAGGAAGTTATAGTGATAATGTTGAAAAATTGAGGCGGGTACACTCTTGGTGGAAAAACTTTACAAACATCGTAACTTTTCGTTTGATAATTTTAAGAAATACGAAAATTACGAACATATGTCATATGCATCATGAGGAAATACGCCCATAAAGCATGATAAGCAGCTCGCAGGAAATTATCTCGTTAAGATGACAAGGAAAATATATAACGTAATGCATATTTTGCAAGTTGAATCAATTTTTTTTCAGCGAAATGTAAAATTGTGTGCAGTCAACGATGTCGCTGCACTGCACTGCACACCGCACACACACACCTTATGTACCTGCGAGTATCTACGGAACAATGTATATAAAATGTATAGGTCATAAATTAACAGTAAAATAAAAGAACATATTTAACAGCAACGAAATACGACGCCGAAACGACAGTAGAACTTTTAGATCAAACCGCGTAGAAATTCGTCATCGTAATATTGCTCCGAATAATAACTCTATGCACATAATTGAACAAATAAGAATGTTTGTCGTAAATTAAGTTAGATAAGGTATGTAGAATATTAGAATAGAATTAGGAATAATATAATAATAAAGTAGAACTCGATATAATAGGCTTTAATATATTAATATAATTTAAATCGTAAAATCGTATTTTCAAATACACGAAAACTTCGCAATGCGAGAGAAGTGGGCGAGACTCCGAGAGGTGACTCACGGCACCTGCTCCGTGCGAGTCCGGTTGAAGTCCACTTGATGATGCAAAAGGCGCGAAAATTCGCCTTGGCAACTGGGTTGCGTCCTATCGCCGCGTTTAGAACCTGCGTGGCAACTGCTTTCCGTTTAAACATCCAATAGCAATTCGACTTATGACTTTCGGTAAAATTTAGTTTAAATTTGAAAAAATTATGTGAAATAGCATCTGGTATATAAGCAGACCGGTATCGGCACGTAAATGAATCAGTCCTCAACGTCGAGACTGAAAGCTTCGCTTGCGACAATAATATTCGAAACTCCAGAAGTAGAAATCAGTAAGCGTTTTTAAATTTATTTGTTGTTAACAGTTGAACAGTTGAACAGTTGAATCCACGGTTATTTCAGAACGATTTATTTGTGTATCGTTGTGTATAAATTCCTTGAGTAAATAATTGTAGAATTTATATCGAGTATCAATTTGTATAGTGTAGTTTTGTAACTGCTAAACTGAGTTTTGTTAGTTTTACTTGCATTCAGATCTAATAAATAAAGCTTTGCATTATTTTATTTGTGTTCATTCTTACATTCTTTATACAAATGTTGCTCGTTTAAGATATACAGGATGTTCAAGTTAATAATTTTATTTCTAATTTTCCCAATAATTCAGCAAGTATTGCTACGTTTTTCGGCATGATGAATAGGAATTTGTCATCACTTTTACCGTTGCTCATAGAGGGCGCTAGTGACATCCGGTTGAATAGGTAAATCGAAGCGTATCTTTTTTGTGTATGTAGAATCACATCAACCGAATCGAAATAGCAACATTTTTACATGAAAAATACATACTTGTTTAATTTTGATATCTTGAACCGTTTTCGAGATATTTACATTCGAAAGTTTCAGTGCAGTTCGACTGCGAACGTTCGAATGTAAATATCTCGAAAACGGATCAAGATATCAAAATTAATCGCGTATGCCGCATTAAGGGAAAAATACTGGTCTTCTTCCACTTCCATTGTGGATTTTATAACAGGATGTTGTTCGTTTAGGTGTTCCAGAAACCTGTTGAGTTCTTCCGTGAGTTCAGATTACGAAGTTGTCATCCACGTATCTCAGCCACACCTTTGGTTTTAACGTGGCTGTCTCTACTTAGTGATGTGGTCTGCAGTTCCTCCATGAATGAGGTAATTGTGGTGATCCCATGGGTGCTTCTCTCGTTTGTCGGTAACGTTGAATCTCAAAAATGAAATGTTTTTAACGGAATGCTGGACTAGTTCCATAATGTGTTCTTGCGAACAACATCTAGCTATCAATTTCACCATGGAAGTGGTAGAAGGCAACCAGCTACCGTTCCTTGACGCTCTAGTAATAAAGATAGAAGGCGGTAGCCTTGCCCTTTGCATACATGAGAGTCGGAAAATATAACTACAAAAACGTTACTTAAAATATTTTAAGTGGTAATTTATTCAACTAATCACGCTCAAGAATACTGGTTTGATACATTCCGAAACAGAAGTAAAAGCAATAAAATCTACACTAGACGGTAGTTGACAGATTTTGTGTTTAATTCTTTGTTATTGTATTCAGCATTACATAGGTAAGTATAATATATTAGTTAAAATCGTATTTTTAGATACATATCTAGTTAGCATTTAACCTCAAAATCGAGCAAATTAATTTATTTTGTTATTGTTATTGAATTATGTATCTGAAGTAACTGTTACAGTTTCGTACTTTAACGTAATTTGTAACTTTAGTTGTAGTTTACTTTTATATATTCAAGTTTATTCATTTGAATCATTTTAAGTTAATTTTTTTATATTTTATATATTATTTTACACGATATGGAAATTATTAACAATGTTCTCGAATTCTTCGATAGACAAAAAGCTGTTGGTGAATGTAGTTTTCCCTTGGAGAAGGCCACCGAGCTGCTCCTGCTGTTGGAATATCAGTGTCAACCGTATTGAGAATTAGGAAAGAATTCAACTTGATAAAATAAGAGCAATAATAACAAGATAAATTACACCAGTGGGGAAGATTGTTTTCGAAAGAATTTATTAAATAAAGCATTTAAATTCAAAAAATCCGTCATAGAGTGTCAGCAAATGTTGGAAATCTCAAGACCATTGTACATGTTGGTGGTGCTTACGGATTCGTGGATAATAGATTACTAATATGCAAATCCAAAAGTAAATCAGGAGATTACCATGATGATATGAATCATTACAATTTCATGCAGTGGGTGGAAAAAACAATTAATTCCATATTTACACATCAATCAATCGAATAACCTCCAATCCAAGCCACATAAAAGCAAGAGCTTGAGAGCAAAGGCTTTTCCACTACCAGTGACTTGAGTAAGCCTTAATTAATGATATTATTTAAGGCAAGAAACTACACGAAGGCATATTATTTGACGAATTTATAAAACAAAGGTATAGAAGGTGATGCGGCTATGAATAACATTAGTTAAAGTGGTCTTCAAATAGAAAAGTGCGAACAGCATTTGTTGATATAAGGCAATCAGATTGGGAAAAACATTGTACGCACATTGATTATGTAGCCGAAGAAATGTGTGAATCTTCAACGGCTTGATTCATTAATAATCAAGCCGTTGAAGATTTTGGGGTTTACATTTAACACTGGGCTGGGCTGAAGACTGCTGGGCTGAAGACGAAACAATGTCTGTCGAAGATGTTTTGACCAGTCACTGAAATTTTAAATCTACAATCTCTTGTAATATCATGTTATGTATTTTTATATATGCTTATTTTGTAACACACATGAGGAAGTAATAAATATCTAAATTATTACATTTAGGCGGATGTTTAATAAAGAACTGGAGATATTAACTATGTTATTACTTCCTCATGTATCACAATGGATTTATTTCGTCAATTGTGCATTAAATTCTCATCAGAACCTATAGCCCATAATTTATTTTGAATCTCAGATTCACACTCGAAATGCCAATATAACTTTTCCTCAATTTCGTTAATGTGCTTTGTTCAAATATTCTGCCTCAAACTCTAATCTTACAAAGTTCATTTGTATTATTATGATTAAGACTTTTATTTTTATTAATGGCATCCTTAATTGCACGTTATTTAAGCCGTGATTTTTTTTTATTATTTTTCAGTTATTAGTTTGCTACTGTCACTTTCTCTAGCATAAATTGAACATATGTGAAATTTACGTGTATGTTATTATTATTATGCTTGTTTGCTGTTGATGTATTATTTTGCGTTAAATATTGATAGATTATCCTAACTAGATTTCTATATATTCAAAACACTGAACAAATTAAACTTAATTTTGAAAAAAATGTTTACTAAGGAAACTACCAGTGATTGCTATTTAATATACAATAATCGTCTTGATAATGACAATTTATTTATGCCAATTATGTAATTCAAAACTTTAGAAAACAATGAATCTTATTCAAATTTTTATTCCAAAAAGAATTCAATAATTGTTTAACAATAATGACAAGACCCCTTTTTAAATTGTATAGTAAAGGTGTCAAAATAATATCATATTAAGAGAAAAGTTTATTCACGCACAAGAACTAATATAATATACTTATTTATATCAGCTTATTTAATGAATGATAAACATATAGACATATAAAAGAAACAAACAGTACAAAGATTGATCATACACATTCAATAATGTAACGCAAAGGAAAGCATAATGTATAATAGTTTAATTATATAAAATTAAAATTAATATCCGCAGTCAATCATATCCGCCGATAATATGTTTAAATTTTTCATGCTCATGTATCCCTGTACTGTAATGTATAATATTTGAATTTTCCTACAACGCACTGTGTTATATTTTATACAATTTTCTTTGCTGTCCGGGATTTGCAGTGTTTTCAGCTCAACTTAGCAGTCCTTAATTAAACGTAAACTTACTAAGATCTTAGTTTGAGAGTTTTGCGACAGCTGTGCCTTTGGGGAAATTACAAAACCGAGTGAAAAATAAGTAAACACTCATTAGTCAGAAATTCCTAGAGAATATTAGACGGATTTAGCCCGACAATATTCCCCAATGGAAATAAACTAACAGCGAAAAGTGGAACAAATAGGTCTTGTCTTCACTGGCAATTAAAAAAAACATTTTCTAATTAGTGTATGTGATAAATCGACTGATTAGTTACGCGCGAGCGGAACACCAGCTGACATTAATTGCGCGCTTTCGATACCCTTGTTTTAATTTTAACCTTGCCGTTAATTATTGCAGCTTTAGAGTAAATTAAGGAAATTTAATAAAGTAATTTTAGTTTGTGTGAAGTTTCAGTAAAGGGAGAATATTTTTAACGGTTCATGTCGTTTAAATATATTAAATATTGTACCATAGATGGCCTGAATAGAAAAGTGTTATTGGTTACGATAGATCTACATATATGTGTGTAAAAATTGTAAATTTGCAGATAGTGGGTGGAAGTACTCATAAAAAGGTTATAATGAACGGCAACATTCGAAGCTTCGAAGACATAAGTATATAAAAATAAACTAGAAATGGTAACAAGAATATACACATACATAGTAGTGAATCAGGGTCTTTCGGTTAATTTGATAATGAAAACATAAGTTTAAATGATATATAATGATAGATATCCGATTTGAACTAAAAGTCAATTAATATGAATTCAAAGTACATTGGAAGCTGGAAATTTATTCAATTCGATACGGAATTATGAAATTAAACGAAATATGAGAAGTCTTGGCGATTAGAAACCAGTTTTAATAATACGAAAACGAATGAAGTAATAAAACGCAGGCAGGGAGCAATGTAATGATTATCAATTTAAAAATTTGCCACATAAATAGTCTCGTGTACTCAACGAAATTGTACATAGTATGAAAGAGAAGAAACTTTCGATTACTATACTCGGAATTATGAGAAGGTGCGTGCACGTCATCAATTTCTAATGACGTCAAATTTTATATGTTTACATGCAACCAAACAGACAGCGTGTGTATGTATATGTATGTGGTGGTATGCAACCAGATACTACGCCCGTCGATTGATCTACGAATGTAAACGTACTAGAACGTACAGAAACGGTTCGTCGATCTTTACGACATCAAATACCCTAGATTCAAATTCATTTCGTCTTTTTCATGACAAATATAGAAAACTAAGTGATAATAATAATATCTATAACATTGCTTCGCATCGCCTTGTAAATAGGCCTGGTTTCATTCCATATTCCAATACAAGAAAATGGCATTTTATAATTTCTACATGTTGGCATTATAAAACAAGCATCGATGACGTGCACGCACCTTCTCATAATTCCGAGTATAGTTATATGGCTAACATAAGCATCGGCTGGATATAGGTTATCAAAATACAATATTAGTATGTGGTGTTAGTATTTAGTATATAGATTTCAAGCTGGGTGGAAAATATATTGAAATATCTATGTATCTATGTATGAAGCACCTAGAGAAGAAAGGAAGGCATAGTTGTAAATAGAATAAAAGCCCTTGTTTATAACTTTGATAAAATTCGAAAAGGTTTAAGAATTTTAAAATTCTCGAAGTGAAGAAACGGGAATTTGAAGCGCTATAAAAGAAACGTCAGAAAACGATGAAGGTACTAATTTGATCGTTATAGTGGCCACGACGGTTGTGTTCAGAATTTAAATAAAACATTGATCACGGTGTTAAATATAAGAGAAAGTGAAGTAACGTAAAGCTGTAGTGCTAAAAAAATCGTAATAAAACACTTGGTTTAATGTTCACAATTAAAAATTTTATTATACGGCGGCAATTATTTCGGCTTGTTAGGACATTATCGAGCTGTTACAAATAACTGTTTGTAACACCTCGATAATGCCCTAGCAAGCCAAAACAATTTTTACCGTATAATAAAGTTGTGTAAATTCGTAAAAAGTGTTTTATTACGAATTTAAAAGTATATTTCACTAGTGCCAAACGCCGATTCAATCAATATAGTGCTAAGATTGAATAATCTAATGAAGATGAAAAGGGCAATGATTTGCTACATAACACCAGGAAAACAACCGTTAGTGTTAAATCAAGTCGATACTGCGTTCATCTGTATGTACCGTGCATCTAAAAGAAATTTTAATAACGAAATCCGTAGAACTCTTAAAGATATTTAAAATCAAGTTATATTATTCAATAATTATAATATTAAACGGAACCCTGAAATTTTAATTCAATTAAATTCAATTAAATTCAAATATTGAGGCCATTTTTTTTATAAAATCTAATTTAAAGTTAAAAAAAATTAAGGTTTTTCTTTTAGTATTTAAAAAGAACAATTTTAATGATAAATTAAAGTAATTACATAATATCGATTTATATATACACATATATGAAATATAATGTTTCCTTTACACAGTATTTTCGCGTGTACACAATTTTGTAGATAAATTGGCTGGTTATATTATCTATATCAAGCCGCCAGCTATATTTTCCAGAGCGAGAGTTTTATGAATTTTCTGACTGAAATAAGCAAATCATACAAAGATGGAGAAGAAAATTATACACGCCATATTTCTGTACGTATAATAAGGCCGCTGTGTAAAGCTTAATAGATATTATATATATATAGGGGACATGCGGCATCAAAAATTTCATTTATATGTAGTCTTAATGATGTGTGAGAATAGTATCATAATCGGTTTACAACCTTCAGGTTCAAAGCCTGAAAAATCTTGAAATAAATTTTACTATCTTTACCGACTTTTTAAAACAGTTCTTAATGGTGACTATAGTTTTGTTGGTAGATAGAACAAGATGTTTTCTATTCTTATATAGAAATAACGTTATAATATATACACTATATAATATTACTTACAAATAATTATATAAATAGCAGAATCTATATATTTCTTCCTTATTGATAATGATGATATTGTATTTTTATATTCGTTTATTAGAATTGGAGGTTGTGGTTTTCAGATTGAAAAAAGTACGTTTGGTTGTTGACGTTATGTGGGTTAGGCCTACCAATTTTTTAAAAACCATAATATTTATTAATATGCAGTAGAAAATGATTTCAATATTTTTTATAATCACTGTAATGATATAATGTTAATTTGTACAATATGTATGGTATATATTAGTTTAAAAAACAATCTTGACAACTATATAGAAAAATTATTGTCAAAATTAATGAATAAAATTGTAAAAGATATAAGAATAAATTCTAAATGTAACATATATTTAAATAATAATTGTGCCTATAATATTATACTGTATACCCCAATCCCAATAAACTAATGTTTAGTGTTCATAGTATATATTTATTTAATATATGTATCTACTAATTATATTTATTGCTTGCTAGAGCTTCTGAAGCACATTATAGCTAACAGGTGTGCAATAATCTGTAATATTGCTAAAAGTGTTTCATATACTAAACTATTCCATTTTTGGAGTATATTTTGACTACAGGTTAGTTTAGAATGCTTAGTTATCGGAAAAACTCAAAAATGTAATTTTCAAGTTGACAAAATTTAATGTAAATAATATCCCTACGCTGACAGTGGCGCATAGGGTAGCACATCAGCCCGGCCAATATTTGAGAAATATGTATTTCAGCCAACCATTAATTCAATTGGAAAGTTAAATCGAAAATTCTATTTCGTATTCATTTTTTTCCCTTTAGCTTCAATCGGATTTCAGCTTATTAGTTTCGAGCTCCAATACTTATTTATAGAAATTAATCCAATAACGCGAAACTTCGTCACAATCTCTAACTCGGTTCGTATTCGCGAAATTTGAAAGAGAAGAATTTTATTAGTTGATAACTTCGGAATATAAAACTGCAAACTTCGGTCGTCTTGCAGATGAGGAAAATCCGACGAAATATTGGAGTTGCGTCGTAATATATTTACGTATGTAAATCAAGCAGAGACATGTTGCTAAGAAAATAGCTTCTGGGAGTGATTTTCCACCATTTCACAATCGGCAGCGTGTTCGTATATAAATGTTCTCATTAAAGACGTTTTATGACCGCGAAAGAATTCTGCAGCGAGGGAGATGTGTTTGTGTAGAAATGGGACGACTTAAGTATGCTAGGCAATGTGACAACGCTCAACGCTGATCAAAAGAATATATATGTGTTTCGCATTAATGTTGGTTGAAAGCATTGTCACAGTTATTTTGCAAGTCAATTTAATGAAATTTATTAGCTATGCTATAAGGGTATAATGTGTAAAATTTCCCGTTTATAGTTTGATTTCTGATTTTTGCAAATAATTGATTCATAGATGAAGGTAGATATGTTGAAAGTTTAATAACTATTAAGTGTAATTCGTGTTCATTACGGATGATCTTTTCACATTTAATCGACTGTGAATCCCTATCAGTTTAATTATATTTAGGCCTCTTCACACAGAGTGCCTACAAAGTACCCTTAAATTATATCGTATTTTTATTCATAAAATTTACAGATGAAATGCTACCCCATGTCCTTCAAAACAACCTAATAGAAGTTAGTCAACGACGATCAATAGTTCAAGAGTCAACAGAACTAACTAAACTACGAGTTCAAGAATCGTCGTTTCAAGTTAAATATGTTCCACTTTGGTTTTGCACTTAATTACAAATCACGTTTGAAACTTCGAACCAAATCCTATCGCTCCAACAATTTACATCTGGGTTTTGCCGGATTGCAATCGCATTTCCGGTTCGACTTTACAGCCCTCGTTGCGTTCTTTCAGACAAGTCTTAAATTGCTTAACAGTACCATTCTTGTAAGTTTTGTGGAATTAGTAAAATAATACATGGTTTAATAATGAAATTATCGTTGACACACAGCCTTTTGTGATTTAGAAAATTGTTCAATGTCTATGTAGTATAACTAAAAAAATGTGATTAATTAATAATTCCTATCCATCATCTATCATCCTCTGCACCTGTGTACAAAATATAATATTATCAAATTTAGTAATTATTGTAATCCATTTATAATTAGTAGAGGAATTAAATTTAGATATAGGTATAGATATCCAGGCGCGACTCTGAGCGGTAATGAAATTTTTAGCAAAGCTAAGATTTACGTTCAAGCACTGAAAACAATAATAGTCTCTGTTGCACGGTAGAGCAAACAGCAGAGTTAATAGCGGCCATAATCAGCTCTAAAACACGGTCTAATAATTTACCGCGGTAGTTTCAGTCACGAACCTATAAATTACGAAACATTAAACTTTTCGTAAACTGTCCAAGAAATAATTGCGACTGTAGGCGTGTAATTGGAACTGGAAACTTTTCGCCGATCCACCATATATCCTGAAATTCCTTTAGGAGTACGCCTCTTCCTGTTCCTGGGCGCCACCGAACATTCTTGATCAAAAGGAATACAAACATGAAAGCCTGGATATTTATAACGTTCGATATGTATAGTCGATGCACGTGCAACTTTAAGTTATTTTAGTCGTCAATTTATTTTGCAAGATAAAAGTGTAAAAATTCCCCAGCTCTGAAAAGATGCGTCTAATTGACGTATGAGTGAGATATTTACCACAGTCTGTGAACATATACCTGCTATCAGTTGTATATTTCCGCTTCATAGCGGATATACAATGTCACGTTCTATAAAAAATGGAAACTTTACTTATATTATACCTTATGTCATATTTTTTGTAAATTTTTCTAAATGAACAGCATATTACAGTAGCACAGCCAACAATTGTTGTATGAAATAAAATGGTGCCCAGCAACATTGGGAAAGCCATCTCTTGTGCCAACTTGCCTTAAAACTTTGTGATTTTTTGTATATAAAGATAAATGAAGATAAATGGTACGACATTAATACGATCTGTGGCAACAGATATACTTTTTTCAACTACATATAGGATAGTACATAACATAATCGCAACATCGTGTCCGTCAAATTTCGACAACAGCATGCGGGGGTTCCAACCACCGAAACTACTATAAACCAGAGCAGGGACAGTGGGAGTTATACCACTTCGCTTCACTCTTCTGCTCAAAACCTTTTATGGAAATTAGTCGTCTACCTCAACAATCAATCAACAACCACAATCCAGACGTGATAAGTTTACTTCAGTATATAATACACCCATTATTTCTGGCATAAAATACTAGGAAACGGACATAAAAAATATATCAAACTCTTGCTCTCATAGTATCCACTTGTAATTAGAACTAGAAACTGCTACACATCAAACGCTTAATAATGGGGCAGCCGGACTTGATGCGAATGCTGGGAAATGCAACTCCACAAGCTTTTGATGGAACACAAGGATGGATAGTGATATCTCAATCATTTGTCGTACCATAGGTTTTTCCTCTTCTGTGTTTCAGTCTTCGCTTCATCTTTATCAATCCAATTAGCATTTCGTGTAATTTCTAAGGACCGTTCTACCATCTTTGGATTCACACACTCACATGATCTCATTGAGTTCCATCATTCACTTATATTTAGCAAAATCCACATTTTCTAGAATCAAGCACCCAGTACTTCATACATCCTTTCTCATGATCACACATGAATCTTGCTCTTGCTTTTCCTTTTTTCGCAAATTTTCCATTTTAAATATTCAGATATCCCCAAAATATTATTCTATCTTACGTACTCCACACTTTATTCCCATTTTAACCTGTCCACATTCATTCACCACATCTACCCCTCGGTCGCTCCCACACTCAGCCCAACAATGTACGATATTATATAGCAATCGTGAATAAAACAATCATTATTAATAAATATTATTATGAAAGCTCCTTGAAACTTCGGGAAACTATTGCCCACATTGCAACTGTAAGTGTGTCATGACCTAGTTCTTAGTTAAAATCGTGTTATTTGACTCTAATTTAGGAAAAAAGGACGAAAACCTAGGACCAAATTTGTTTTTCGTCATTGCATTTGTGAACCTTGGAAAGCCAAATATTTTTATGCTACTGAATTAACCTAATTTTTCCAAATGCCAGCCTAAGGTTTCAGTTATGCATTTGGTGTAGCTTGTAACGAGAGATATGTGGGCGATAATATGTACTGGTAAAATTAATTGAGTAATTCTGGCCAGGCATGGGCGATCATACAAGAGCAATGAATTTAATTTCTGTTGGAACTGACATACCGATTTAAGAAAAGGTAAATTTGAGAATGTGTTAAGCAAGTTAAGGTGTTGATTGATTTATTGTAACATCAAGGAGATACAATTCGTACGAAAAATTAAAAAATAAAAAATAAATTCGTTTATTTAAGAAATGTTGTAACTGGAAATATAAGTCATATTTACCAATTTGATAGGGAAAAACAATGGGGAATAGATGTCTACATTTAAAACAAATCGTGAAATTTTTGTCAAGCAGGTAATTACTATATTAAAAAAATGTAATAGTTTTTATTTCGTAATACATTGTGGTCAATTCATGCGCGCAATCGATACGAAATTGGCGGACGGGTGACAGAGGCTTACGACTAGATATTATGTTTGCCCTATATTGAAACGGTGTATACTTAGCGGTTCATGGGTAATGAATTGATTTTGCAATTCGTGATGCAAGATGGCGCCGTCGTATTCATTCGACGGAGTGCTGAACGTTAGGGTAACACGTGACGCAATGCTGCGGTCTTCGTTGCCTAATTGACGCTATTCACTGACGACCTGCGATTAAGTTAATTGGATTGCATACAAAGAGCAACGCGACCAATTGCCAATCGCGAACCGATGCGTCGAGAGAATCAGCTACCTGTGTTACCGACCGAGCTCGATGTCCGGATCCACTCGACGAAAGTTCACAATTACGGTTGGGTTTCATAAGGCGCCGCACATCAATTGTCACATTCATTTAATTGCTCCATTCGACACTTCGAATCACATTTGTTTTAAAAGAAATATATGCGACGATAATTAAATGGTTTTAATTTTAAGACGAAAAGACAATCTGGGGGATATATTTAGATCCTTATTTGTAATTGAAAAAGAAATATAGAATATGGGGGTGCTGTTGGGAAGAAAGTTGATCAAGTGTGAGGTGTAACAAAATTCCTAGTTATTTTTTTATTTTTTTGTCATTTTCAACTTTTATAATCTTAGTTTTGCCCCTACTAATATATTTCTTGTTGTTAATATTCTTGAAAACATTACACTTCCTTTTGCTAATCGTTTATATATTTAATTTTCTTCATCCGCCTGTATGTAGTGACTTTGAGATATTCTGTTTGCTCTAGTTCCTCTATAACGTACCTTCTATTTCCAGCACAGTCAATGTTGTGATGAGATGAATTTGTGAGCTATCCTCTATCACTATCTTTCATTACCATATACTTTGTTTTACTTTCATTAATTGAGGAGCAATATTCTCTCGCTTTTCTTTCCAATAGCTTAAAAGTTCTTCATATTTCTTGTAGCTTTCACATTGCTTCAAATAAGTAGTTCATTTCTCTTAATAGAGTCGATGAATAGCAGATTTTGCTCGTTGTTAAATCTCTACAGTTACGTTACTTTCTCCTGCATTCGTCTTATTTATTTGTTCTTGTACACATTATTTCTTTATTGTGGGTGTACTGTCAATTTACTTCCTTTCTGCATTTCCGTTGTGTTAAGTTCTATCCTTTTCTAATTCAGTCTCAGTAAACATTTATGAGAAATACTGGAAAATCGATTTCGTTAGCCCTTTGTATTACATGCTTAGACATTTTTTGTTCTTCCGGTAATAGAGTCTTCTTAAGTATTGTCCTTTGTTCGTTTTCCCTTCTCGATAGAAGTTTTTTCTTTATTCTTGTACTATTATAATATTTCTTTTAATTATTGTTATTGTGGTTTTTACTTTTCCTTCTACACATCGCCTTAGCTTCCTTCTTATTTGTGCGTACTTACTACTACTCTTTTATTTTCTTCGTTTTGTTCTTCTATTACCTTTAGTCTAATTGTATTTCTTTGCCACAAGATTTGTCTACACTTCACATCAAACCACTAATTTATTTGCCGTTTTATCGATTCTCCTAGTAGTTTTATGGCCACTTTCTTCATTGCTGTTTGGATTTATGCCCATTCCCCATCCACTAGTGCTTTATGCGACCTTGTTCCTAATTTTTATGACATTTCTTCCTCAAAGTGCAGTATTATCTCCTCATATTTACATCGTGCACAGGTCATAGCTCTCCCTCTTTCATCTTTCGTTTGCAATGATCAATTTGATTTTTTGTCTTCCCATTTGGCGGTATCCATGATTCTTTATGCATGTTCTTGTGATCAAAAACAGTACAAACTCTCTTCATATTGTTTTCCAACGCAAATTCTATTACTCCATTTCCATTGTCATCTCTAGCAATATGCCTCCTCTTTCCTTCCGCTACCCCCTTATATTCTTCTTCTCTTCCTACTTTGGCATTCATATCCTCTACTTCCTCGGTCTCAATCTATATAGAACTTGATTTGGGTCTTTTCCTTTGCTGGTGGATGTGCAATTATTAGGGTCAGCTTTCTAAATTCACCTCTAATTCTTATCCAACAAATTCTGAGTATCCATCAAAGTCAATAAATTTATTTTTAATTATTAATTATGAACATTACTGCCTGTTTCCTGTTATCTATTCTCCTGTTAAAAAATATATTCCACTCAGTTATCATTCTTGACTGTCTATCTTGTACTTTTTCATTTCTTCAACTACGTGTTTCAACAAAAGAATTATTCCATTCCATTATTCCATATGCCTATACATAACCCGATAATTACATAGGCAAAGCCAAAATAATATTTCCTTTTTCACACAATATATCAAACACACACATAACTTGAACGAATAGAAATAATGAAAAATGTCTACACATAGTAAACCGGTGGGCACAAGTTATGAAAACATAATACATAATAAAAATATTAAGCACTATTCACCATAAGGGTGCGTAACGGTTTTTATTAAGGTGTAGGTTTATTTTGTGGTCTTTTCACAAATGGCTCAGTGCAGATTCTCCAACATACTCCAGCTCAACTAACTCTCAATTTGTCAACATTTCTAAATTGTTCTTCAAATTGTTGTTCTGTTTGATCTACGTCATGTTTTTGATTCTGTACCAATATATATTTCCATGTGATACCCTTCCCTGTTAGTTTTATGCTACATTCCATGTAGCCCTCGGTCTACCACCCCCATTCTTCCGTCAGTTTTCATTTCCCATACGGTTTTCACTTGTCAATCATCTTTTATGCTTGTCATATGTCCATTCCACATGAGTTGATTTTCTCAGTCATACTCTTTCCTTTCAGTATTAAGTCGTTCCTAAATCCTAATGTTTCTTATGGGTTTGTGCTTAGACTCTTTACCTCTGCTTTACTAATATTTATTTTTAGACTGTTCTTTTTTAGTATTTCTGATCATGCTTTTATTTTATGTTTTAAAATTTCCTGAGTGCTGAGTGCTGAGGCTATCAGTATCAGGTCATCGGCGCATAAAAGATGGCGTTTATAGATAGGTTTTAGTCTTCGAGATGGTGTGCATTTATATTTCTTATTTGCTTCAAGCAATTTCAATCATGGGTGTGATGAATAGCAGGGGGCTTAGTTTTCTGTATTGCCTAACTCCCTTATCTGTTTTAAATGTTTCAGTCAAATTTCTTCTGATTCGTACTACATTTAAAGTAGCAGTCCCATTTACTTCTCTTTGTATAACACCGTCCATATGTATTCTCATTATACAGTGTCAAAGACTTACTCCATAGCTATTGCACATGAATATATTTTTCTGTTTGTGTTCATTATTTTTTATCAGATAATTAACAAAATACGAAGATCTAATCCTGTAATCCTTGGTTGATCTGTTTCCGCGAAATCCTGATAGTATTTCAAAAACAGTTGGCTCTAATTGTTTTCTTAATCTATTTTCTAACTTTCGTTCCAAAATATTATACATTATAGAGAGAGATATACCTCTGTTGTATATCATTTTATCTCCTTTTTACAAATATGTGTCACTATTGCTCTCTTCCAGTCCTGGGTGATTTCCTATGTGTTCTATATTACGTATAAGCTTTATTCTTCTTTTTCCAAATATTTATATCATTTCCGGGCTTATGTCGTCTATCCCTGGTACCTTTCCAATTTTTAATTTTAACCGTTTCTTATACTTCTCCAATTGTTATTTCTTCTCTTGTTATGCCTTCTTATTTCTGTTCTCAGGTTTCTTTTTCTTGTTCTTGGTTTTCTTCGTCCTCTCCTTCTTGTCTTTTGATTAGTTCTCCATATTCTATGAGCAGTAGGTCCACATAATACTCTCTTCATCTAACTAGTATTCCGGTTCCAAAAGTTTCTGATTCAATATATACAAGTCAATGATCCTTGTTCATTCACATTTTTTTGTTATTTCATCAAATTTGACAATTGTTTCTCCTGATCTTTCTGAGTCTAGGCATTTCGGCCTACCATTTAGGTCTCCGGTAATTATCAGGGAATCTGTTTTCGTTTCTACTTCATTCTGCATTTTAATCCAAAATTCACCAAGTTCCTGTTTACCCGCTCCTTCATTCATCCGTAAACAATTTCTAATAGTTTCTGTAATTGCTATTAGTCCTAGTTTTGTATTTTCAAATACTAGCTCTTCTTCTTTGTTATTGAGACTACCAACATTCCAAGTACATATATACCAATAATCTCCATTCCATCTCATTATCCTTATTATTTATTAACTTCTGCGTTTCTTCCTTTATTCCTCTCTCATTTTTTTAATCTTGTTTGTCATTAGTTCCTTGTTGCTCAGTTGCCTGTCATCATTAGTTTTTTGGTTCGGTGCTCATCTGCACTTGTTACTAGTGGTTGCTTCTCCTAGTCTCATTTCCACATTACACCATTTAGAATCAGTTTCTGCTTTTGTTCTGTTTCCATTGTTCCTCTCTTCATTTTCCTTTCTTCTGATGTGTTGCTTTTTCTTTTCCCATCAGGGCGTTATTTATAAATATCCTTCCTTGAAATCTTTTAACTTACCTTTAGCTTTCATCAGTTTTATTTTCTCCTCCGTATTTTCCACTAAACGCATTTTCTTCCCTAGCTTCTTTACTTTATTTGTCTATGTTTCGATTTTCAGGAGCCTTACCATAAAGTTCTCAGCAGCTTCTTTTAGCCTTCTGCCATCGTTTGTGCCTATATTCAACCCTGTCATAATCAGGATATTTCACTTCTTTTCACTCAAAAGACTCTCGAGTCTCTCTTCTAGTTCCATTATTTAGTTTTTCATTTCCTTATTTCCCTTAATAATATTATTTTTCTTCATACTTTTCTCGATTCTCTTTGACTACTCCGATTTCTGACTATATCCTTGATTCCTCATAATATTTTCAAATATTTCTTCAATCTTTTCCATTTTTGGTAGTGAATCACCTGGTTTACCTTTAATTGGGGTTCTTCTAGTTAGTTTACAGTTTCTGAATAATTGCTGTAGCTTTCCTGTTTTCGTTTTCTCATCGGATCTACGGTTGTATTGTTGTCGGTATGTCTGAATGTATTACCCTTCATTAAATTTAGTTCTATTTCACTATATTTTCCCCATTTATTTTCTTTATTAAACCCACTTTTACTTTATGACGTCTCTTTATTTTCGACGTTATAACATTTATTCATATCCATTTAAATCCACCAATCTAATACCGCTCCGTTTTAAAATGTCTATTTATTTTAATCAGTGTACAAACATGCGACACAAACATTTCCAGATCGCACCGTTCGTGATCGAGTATTATTATCTCCGATTTTTTTCATACGTCCTGTCTCGCTGCCAGCCATAACTCAACTTAATTCAAATTCTGTTTAACTTTGGTTCATTTTGTTATTGTTTTCGATTGCATACTTTTATTCCAACATAACACAAATTCAAATAACAATTTTTCATTAATTCAAATTTAGGTCAACATTTGAGTTATTACATATAAAGAATTTGATGAATTTCCGCATCTTATTATTCAAATGTTGCGATACCATAGATATAATAGAACGGGGAATTTCTGTCACCTATTTTAATGTAACGGTATCCTGGTCATTTTAAAGATAAATGTGAAACCATATAACTCGTTAGTCATATCTCCGGGGAAATTTTATTTGCTCCCTTGGATTCAACACCGGATACAGAAGAAATATAATTTCAAATATGAACAACAAATATTTGTGTGGATGTACACCGAACGGAAGCAATGTTTTTTTTCAAAAGCAAACGCATTTGTGGTGACGTTTTAACTTTAGAATATATAAAATTGGGTATTAGAATAATTCTTATCACAGACGAGCTTTGATTTATATCGATGTCATTAAGCCTTGTCAGCATGATAATAATTCAATGCTGTAAAAGTCGGTTATTGTTAATAAGATTAATGAGGATTATGATTGTGAACATGAGATTAAGATATTACATTGATTAATTGATAAATTATAGAAAATTGTAGATACCATGAATGTTTAACATTGATCAGATTACTGCATCTGTCAAAGAAACGAAGACCACTTAATTTCCATTGTGCAAGTGCCACAGTGGTAATGTCAATGGTATTGTTGTGTTCCATGTTATTTCTTTTATTGCTAGAATTCGTTAAATCTTCACGTGTAATCTATATTATTGTATCAGGTTGTTATTAACAGAGCTTTAAATTTTCATGAATGTCATCTTAAATTGAATATGTCGTTTGTATTTCCTATTGGAATTTCTCTCTGCGCCTAGAATTGTAATGCTGTAAAGAAATCAATTAATACACTCTTTATAATATATTTAACTTAATTCTTGAACACTTGCCATCATTTTTATTTATATCGCGAGGGTGGTGTGGAATGAAATATCAAGGTTTTCAATATGCTGTGGTTACGATTCTAAAATATTATGCACAGTCTAGGAGGGACAAATATAAAATCCTATGTATATTTAAATTCGCAGCAAAGCACTGCAATACTAAATTGCGAACCATATTGTTTGCACAAATATATGCGGCGCTGTTGTTTCAGGACAATATTATATTATTCTGCAGCAAACACAATTATGTTTCAATTGTAGGTGCGACGCAATTTTTCGCGGGTGCATTTCGCAAAAATGAAAACTAATTTTCTCTCTAATTTATTTCTCCAGAACTTTCACTTAGTTATAATTAAAGTACGGGGCGAATACGGCAAGAAATACAGCAGCCCGTAATGGAATTGACACAATTCAATTAACGCGCCGAGTTCCGAACAAAACTCCGTTGAAGAATCACCGCGTGCAACTTTTTGCGCTTTCTTTCACATCCGGATTTTGTCGTTCGGAAATCAAGATTTTTCGCAGCAGGATACGTTGACGGCGGCCAGTCAACACGTCTACAGCATCTGTAAGAATTTTATGATGTGGGTTGCCGGCCAACGGCTTAATGCGGTTTATTCGCACGTCCACTAATATATCATTTTCGTCTCCCGTGCGTCCGTTTGAGTTGGTATATGGATTTATCAAGGTCAGGTTGAATTTTCCAATTTTACGACAGTGGTCTTGACTGTCACACCTTTGAGGCACGTGTAAGTGCTTACTATTTTTGATCGCATGCACCAATGAATTATTTGGAAGAATTTCGCAAATCATCTCTCTCATAATATATAACACTCTGTCTATTTAGATTGCTCTCCTTTACTGATTTTCAGTTATTCTAGCTCAGTATTTTGGTTGACCTATTGTTTTGCTCAATGTAAAATATTACAAACGATTCATTCTAATAACTTTTGATTATCTATTACATTTTTAATGTTTTTTTTTGTTTTTAGCGCGTTCTAAGATTTAGTAATTAAGCAACCATATATTTGAGCGTTGTGTCATTAGCCTTATGATTGTATACATTAGTATTTACTGACCCACTGGCCAACATGTTAAATCTTAAAAGACACAACAGATCGCACATAGAAAACTACTAATGAATGCACACAAAATAATGTTTCATTCTAAAAGAAATATTTGTTCGATGCCAGCCAACTTCATTGCCACGGGTCTGGAATCTGAGTTCGCCAGAAATATATCACAGTTGATTTGCAATTACAACGAAAATCCGTTAACATTGGCCGTAAATTTAAATCAGCATTTACGTATAGAGCATGTATTACACATTTATATTGTCCTGTGTAGATACGCATTAATCTATCGCTTAACTCGCCATTAAATAAGTATCTTTTATTTATGAGTGATGTTGCTAAAGCGCTGAGCGTGGATTGTATGGCTCATTTGAACGCTCATACACTTTAGTTTTACCGAGTAGATGATACATAGCCCAGGCATAAACTGAAATAATATTTCTATCCAATTTTATTGTTGATATAATCAATTATGTTTTCAAAAATATTTGAAGTTTAAACAAGATGATATAAACGTCGATTTTCGTATATTTAGATTATTCATTGCCAATGTTGAATACCAGTTTCATCAGCATTGCCATCAGATAAAATACTAACACTAATACTTATTGTAACAGATTTTTGCGAACATTTATCGCGAAAACTCGAGATCACATAACGAAGAATTATATATTAAATTGTAAATGATAATTATAAAACTTCAAACAATACCACCACCACCATCTAGTTACTATTAATTTAAAATTGATATGAAACTTGTACATCTAATAATGGCTGGTTAATATAAAATACGTAGAGTAGAGAGGTAGCTAGTGGAGAGGTTGAAACAGGTGGAAGCGCAGGAAAGGGAGGAGAAGATAATAAATTCAAGATATAATGAAAAATATAAGGAAAGGGAGAAAGACGGAGGAAGCGGAAAGGATAATAGTAAGATGCAGAGGTGTAAACGATTAGAAGAAGGACAAATATTGTATGGGAGAGGAGTATAAAAAGGTGGGTGGATGTACTGGACAAATTAAATGAGAAGAGATAAAGGGGTTGGAAAAGGAGGATGACGGCGATTAATTAAAATATGATTGTTGCAGGTTATGATGAAGAGGAGAGAAAGATGGTTGGAGAGGAGTGAAAGAGTCAAAAGGCAGAAAGGAAGGCGGGAAAAACTTAGAAGGGAACCAGGACATAAAAGAACAAATGTTACATGCAAATATGCCTATAAAGTTTTTTTTTATAAAATACGCAAATATAAATAATCAATGTTTAAATCACAATCGATGCAATTATGTATCATTACTTTCCAACGCAACCAAACCCAATCCAGTCAAAACTAACCCAACCCAACCCAACCCAACCCAACATAGACCAATCCAAAGATTAAGATAATGCATTAAAACCTGGGAAGAGGTTCTGCTGATATTGATGTCATAATTTAACGACATCTCATAAACATTTACCTTGTAATGAATAAATAAGAAAAATCTAGTAAACGTTCAATTGAGAGCTAAGAAACTCAATGGATATCTCAAATCAATATACACGTCATTACATTTCAAATTAATTTTTAACGGCCGCATAAGAGTAATCATTTCTACAATATTTATCCTCCAAGCCATTGTAGAATACATATAGCATTGTGCATGTTTATTCTTCTAAAAAATAATTCCGCCATAAATATTAATTTTGTTATAGGTCTCTAGTGACATATTTTACCTTGTATTTCATATGTTGATATTATTCATATATAGTTTAGATATCTTTCTCGTAATTTACAAGAGTATACTTAACGGAACGTGAACATCAATGAAGCCCAGTATTTCCAATTATTAAAAGCTGCACTCATACATATTTTACTATACAATCATTTTTGAAAAGCTGCTGGTCGATTTCTATTCATATATTGTTGTTTGAGCATTTTATGGTACTATCAATCTGCTTGTGTTTTAATCAAGGAACTGGACGGGATTTTTGTTTGAAGTTTTTAATACATGTATGTTAACATTAGTTATTCTATATTAAGTACGATTTAATATTTTTTTTATTCACCTAATAACACCGAGTTGTGTTATTGAATAATATAATTGATTTAATTAAAATAGGGAAAGTCAATACAAAACTATATGCAACCGGAAAAATAATCAGAGCAGTGGAAGACGTGGGACAAGAATTTTATATAAGGAATCGTGGAGAGAATTGATTACGATGTGCACTTTGAGTGGCACAGACAAGGAAATAAAGAGTCATATATTTGAAGAGCAATAACAAAAGTGCTGCTAAACAAATGGAGTATATTATTGTGTTGTAACATATTAATTTAAGTAATGGTCAAACCGACGATGATGATGAAACATGAGACAGAATATAAGTACATTGGCATATTAACTCAACCCAATAGCGTTATTCATGCATATGCAAAGCAGATTGAATTCGACCTGTATTTTTAGGGACAATGGATATGTGCAACGAACGGTGAACTGAGGTGTTATATTTAGCAACCCAAATAGAGCAATCGACAAACTTGATAATTGTATGTTGAAGGATACAGAGTAGGTAGATGGAGAGGCTTCATGTTTGAGAAAATATTGCAAGCTTTCAGTAAATTTGGGGAAGAGGGTAAGAGGGTAAGAGGGTAAGATGGAGGGAAGATATTGAGAAAATTATATAATTGATCATTGACATGCGACGCGATTTCTGTTACTGCCGTTGCAGAAGGTATAGATAAGGATGATTCTGGCACGCTTGGTGATAATACTGGATAGTATTTAGAGGAAGAGGTAAGAAAGAAGCGACAAAGAAGCACTAAAACTGGAACGGTGTTTGAGAATGACGTGGAGGAAAATGGGGAAGATAAAGAGAAAATAAATCCAAGTGGGGAATATTTTACGATATAATAGGGCAAAGGACATATTATGAAGGGAGGATTTATTGGACAGTGGGAATGGCAATGGGAATATGACATAATAAACAAAATTAAAGCATATTGGATATTAATGATGTGATATAAGGGAAAACGCTGAATATCGCGCATTAAAAAAAATAAGCAGTATATCAAATAATATATAATATAATCAAAAAGCAGATTTTTTTAATTCATTGTGTCTCAATAACATAGTTTTCCCTATTCAATTTTAATGCACATTTGACGTAACGCATTGAACTGTTCAACCGTTTTATTTTGCATTTAATGCAACGCTTTTTATATTAAATCAAACAACTAGAAAATTAATGTAATTGTATGTAATTAACGTGATGTGTGTTGCATAGCCGAGAGCGTCATTTTTAACTTTTACGCCAATCGAATTAATACGTGAATGCGAAATTCAAATCATATTATACGGCTTTCCATTTAAATAAATTTTAATTAACAATAATGCACACCTAGTAGATGCGAAGCAAATGAGCCCTAATTGGCATTGCACTCTTGCGCTGGCCTCTTAAAATAAATCTCGTAATTTTACATTTGACTTACAATTCAAACCTTCAATTAGATACTTCGCCGAAGTAATCTAAGAGCATTACCTGTTCGAGCATAATACTCGGGAAACTTTGCCAGAACTTAGTAAAATTGAAGAATCCTCTCCCAAGAGCTCTACGTTACGATGGGAAAATAGCTCAGGCAGTTTGAAAGTAAAAAGAAATTGGTGTATGTATGGCGAAATAGTCGGGAAAGTTTTACCGGATTGCAAAAGCGTAAAGCTAAGATATTACCGAGACTTTTGAAGGAAATAAAATCGACTGAATCAAAAGATTATTATAATTAACATTCATTCGGTGGATTAAATTCTAGACTGATTCTACACCACAAGGGTTAACATGACGACATAAATTAGTTTACTAAGTCTTATTACAGGTATATTTACTATTTTCTTTAATTTGTAATATTAATTTCATTTTTAATCGTATATTATTTAAAATGTTTCGATAAATGGGTAGAGTGTCGATAAAAAGGACGAAGTGAAGATATAATAACGCAACATTATGGAACCTGACAGGACCAATCTTAGCTGCTAAAAGGAATATTATATAAAACGCAAGGCAATAACAGATACGTTTCTGTTTATGTCGTTCCAATCTAGATAAGCCGTGTTGAAACATTGATACTGTCTAACTAGTAGTTTGCGCCGAACGTTGAGATCGATTCTAATGGGAAGTCATCAATCAAGATTTCCAGCGCAGAGCAAATATCCTTGTTACGTTCACTCGAGGCACTTATTCCATTATATTCCGCAAGTTAAAACGTCAAATTGAAACAAAAAACGAAATACAATTCGCCGATAATGGCGTCTATTGTTGGTGAAACTTTTATAAATATTTATATAATATGGCAGGTGCCGCAGCCATGAATAATGCAAGGTCTTTCCTGCAACGTACATATTATAAGGCTCGCTCTGTCATTGTCAAAATGAAAGGCTAAATACAACGCATTCTGCCTTATTAATCATTTATATAATTTAAATATTTGTGTACGATAGTTGCCGTTGTATTTTTAATTCTTCACAGTTCATATACAAGCGCTGTGATTCGCACTGCTGCGGAAATGAATAATAAGTGTGAGTAAAAACTTGGATTCATCACGACGACACCAGATACGAGGAACTGTCGAACAATGGAACAACAGAAATATGTATCAATACAGCCCCTGTATTCTAATAAGATCAACTCGTACACAACGTGTTTACTACACTGATGCTATATACGTGTATGTGTACGTATGTTGTGCATATGTATCTGTAAAATATTTCTTTTTGCGTATTTTCCTTTCCATAAAATTGTATGTGGTTTCAAACTGTTTAACCCAATCGAAGATGTTTAATTGAAAAATAAATCATTATATAAATTACAGGTGTAGCCCGCGATTTATTAGCAGCATAGTTGCAATGAAGCGTACATTTTAGATGCAATTAGTTAATTGCTTTGAAAAAGCAAAGCAAGTAAGTTCTGTGAAAAGCAAACAGACATTTTATAATATGTGTTATGTGTATTAGCATTATTGCCAACTCGGGTTTCTTAAATATATATTAATCTGATTACTTACTGATCAATTAATTTAGTAACTTATTTCAATGGAACTTTATAATAACTATAATTGAAGTATCGATATCTATCAATTATAATTGATGCCTACGAAACACATTAATAATGAATTCGAATAATTTTTATGAACATGTGCATACCTGCAGCGTTATTGTTAAAACAGTTGATAAGCACTGACGAATATATTCATTGCACTTACTTACTTACATAAAAATAATCAGTTTGAAAAACAACAGTATTAATGTATATGTTACAATACTGATTTAATTATTTTATTACTATTTGTTAGCTAATCGCATATGCGTTCACGGCACCAATTATTTAAAAATGAAAATTCTCATTTTTTTTTATTATGCAAGGTGTAATGGAAATGACAAATGTAAAAATTTTTAAATATGTAAATTAAACATTTGCATACAAAACAATCGCGTTTTATTTATATCAATTTAAATTATTTATGCCTTTTTTTATTCGAATTTGTTTTCGACAAATAAATAAATCCGCAGGAAAACGCTCGCAGATATTTTATGCGAAATGCCCTCGAAATAAATTGCGGAGCGCATATTTTACGGAACTTAAATTTCCCTCAGCAGTGCGAAAATTTGTTTTATTTCAGCGAGTTCATCTTATATTTTATCTACGATTATTCATCCGCGAAAATTTTCAGTTAGATGCATGGAACGGAAAACATTACATTTATATATGCGTTTGGGAAGTGCTGGTGGTTACCTGGTGTCTCATCGAGGGATAAATTATTAGCTTTATCATTCAGTAGTGAATGGATTTCTTACATAAAACTTTATTTTTCCCACGACAGTTATTCAAGGCATGAAAATAAACGCATTTAATGGCTCGTAAAATAAAACTTGGAATCGACTATGGCTATATAGAGTGGATTTAAAGTTAATATACGATTATCCATGCAGACACTTTAACCTGAAAGATCAAATAGGCAAGTGAATATCTCAAGCTTACCGAATCGTGCATAAAAGCTTTTATTGTATATTGATTATGTAGGTTTCAGTATACATAATATGTCTGTAATATATTGATTATGTGCTAAAAATTACCTTCCTAGACTCTTGTTAGTATCATTTTTTTAGTTGATTTATTATATTGAATTAGCCATTTATACATACGTGACACGTCAATAGATCGAATCTACTTACACACTGTGTAGTCTTTTGCGCATATTAAAATATTTGTCAGTCAGGATAATGACTCGAGTTTCAGTAGACAACTAAAAAGAATATGAAGTGGCAAACGTTGCTCTATACCAAGCGTTCGTGCGCGCATAAAGTATTTTATTATTAAAAATTCTGTATTAAATATCATTAAAAATATGTATTATACTCGGAATTACGAGAAGGTGCGTGCACGTCATCAATTTTTAATGACGTCAAATTTTATATGTTTACATGTTTCTCACACAAAAGATACTCTTCAAGATCGTATGCAACCAAACAGACAGCGTGTGTATGTATATGTATGTGGTGGTATGCAACCAGATATACCAGATACTACGCCCGTCGATTGATCTACGTATGTAAACGTACTAGAACGTACAGAATCGGTTCGTCGATCTTTACGACATCAAATACCCTAGATTCAAATTCATTTCGTCTTTTTCATGACAAATATAGAAAACTAAGTGCTAATAATAATATCTATAACATTGCTTCGCATCACCTTGTAAATAGGCCTGGTTTCACTCCATATTCCAATACAAGAAAATGGCATTTTATAATTTCTACATGTTGGCATTATAAAACAAGCATCGATGGCGTGCACGCACCTTCTCATAATTCCGAGTATACTTCTATATAACATGACAAGAGAGCTGAATTGTACGCCTGAACTTATCTTTTTAATATGTGAATTAAGTACAACTATATCCAATCCGCAACAGTTTTCCGCAATTGCAACTCAACAAATCTTAAAGTCGCCATGATGGAAATGCCCATCGTTGACAGAAACACCAAGTGCCAAAAATTAATCCTAATTAATTGACAAGATTTTGCAATTCAATTTAATGACGCCATACGACCAATTTTGATTATTAGCGCTATAATGGCAATGTGAAAAGTTTTTCAGTTGATGGTCCATTAAAATGTTAATTGGTGGTTGGTGGTATGCTACGTAACTGCAAGTAACTTACTATCAATTCTGTTTTAGTTTGTCGCCTCTGGTTTAATTTGCAGCAGCTTATCGAATGGTGATGATCTGATGATCTCAGCAATAGTAAAACAGTATCGTACACCATTATAAACTGTAACCAAAAAAATCGTTACACTTAAACGAGCATCAAGAGATTTACGGTCGAATTGCTAATCTGTTTTAAAATTAAACGAACATAGCTTCCAACCTGATACATACTTTCGCTGAACGTACAAATGTTGGTGGTGCTGTTGATTTAATTATTGAAATTGCGTCACTGCGATCTTTTCACCTGACTTCTTCTGGTTTACCTGTATGCTCAATTCAAGCTGGCTTTTAGAATGCTTTTTTAATATTCCAAATAAATAATACTTACTAAGGATAAAAGCTATCGGGAGAGTATGAACGTTACAAAAAAACGGGTTGCTATTCAATGTTCGCTCATATCGTTGTAGTGTGTTTCGTAATGTCATAAACTTGTCACACCACGACTGGTTTTACTGGGATACAATATGAATTAGTATGGAGAGGCTGTAACGGACATGTATGTCATCAACGAATTGCGCAGCGGGAATAATCCAGTGGCAGATCGCACTGGTATTGGTAACAACCAGGCGGATGCGAAGCAAATGCAAACGGGTTCTACAAAACTCGGGACACTGCTTTGACCATCACCAACGTTTTCTGCTTATGGACAATACCAAACCAAAAAGCTGTTTGTCCGCATAGCTACGCCTATGTCATCTACGTTTCAAATCATCTATATATCAATAGATTATTTTGTAATGAAAACAAAAAATAAGGGTCCCCTTCTGCGTTTTTATGGCCAGAAATTCAAACTTCTAGGATATACGAGGGAAATTAGAAAAATTATCTACCTAACCCAGAAGGAAAAAGCATTCGATTTATTATACATGTTTATTTTTCAATATAATCTCCATCAACATCAATACACTTTCACCATTTGTCCGGAAGGGACCCCATACCACTGGGAAAAAGTCTTCTCTTGGGTGTTAAAATATTGTTCGATAAATAACGATAAAGTGTTCATCCGTCTGAAAACGCTTTCCTCAATTTTTTTAACTTTGATAATAAATAATAGTCCGATGGTGCCATGTCTGGGCTATATGGTGGCTGGTCAAGCTCAGTGAAGACGCAGTCCGCCAAGATTGGCCGAACTTTCACAGCTTTGTGCACTGGCGCATTATCGTGAAGAGCAAGCATATTCGATTGAGACAAATGGGGACGTTTTTTGTCGGTAGCTTTACGCAATTTCTTGAATGTATTACCTTAAACTGCATTAATTCTATTGCCTTTCGGCTTATACTCAATTAAAAGATCGCCTTCCAAGGCCCAGAAAATTGATGCCTGCAGAAGGCTGAGTTCGAGCTTTCTTTCTCGGTGGAGAATCTTTATGCACCCATTGCATGGATTCTCGTTTTGCTTCGGGATACCAGTATTGTACCCAAGTTCCCTCTCCAGTTATAATTCGAGCAAAAAAGTCAGTATCAGCCTCCAGAGTGGCCAAATGGTGTAGCGATGGTTTATACCTTCAAATGGCGTTCCTCGAGAACCATTGCCTCCATTTTCTTGCAAACTTCCGGATTTGTTGCTTCTGCAGGTCTTCCACCTCTGGCATCATCTTCGATAGACTCCCTTCCCCAACGAAACTGTTTAGACCAAAATTTGACTACATAATATGACGGGGCATCGTTTCCGTAGATTGTAGACATCCGATAATGAATTGCTTTGGGATTATTGCCTTCTTTCGTAAGAAATGTTATCACACTTCGATGCTCCAATTTGACTACACTAATTTTCTGCTACTGTCGACTTCACGAAATAAAAACAAATAGGCGAATTTGATTAAAATTTACTGTGAACCTTTGACAGACCTGTCACAATTTGTCATTAATTGCACACGCTTATCAATTGTTTCACAGTCAGGTAGATAGTTTTTTCTAGTTCCCTTCGCACAAAGGTAATTTTGAAAGAGCTATTATTTTTAAAATCCATTGGAACTGTACCTATTGTATTAAGAAGATTGTGAAAAAATTTCAACTATTATAATTGAAATATTATCGAAGAATTCATGCGACAATCATCATGGGGGGCACAAAAACAGATCGCCAGAGATTGTAGGGGCGTTTTTTTTGTGTTATAATTTGTGGATGTAAAAGCAAGCCAACGGCGATGGCGTTAAAAATCGTTTCTCCGTGGAAGTCGGTTTAGATTAGGAATCTTTATGCACTAAGGAAATTATTTAAGAGGAGTAATTTATTAAGTTAGTGTTTCCTGTACTAGAAAGTATACGTCACTAGGGGAATAGAATATTTCACTCATTTATTTTGGTAAATTTTAGTACACTGTAATATATTTTCGTTTGATTTGGTTAAGCGTATTTCTGTATTAAGGAATTAAAATTCTTTAAACAATTAACTTGATTAAGTTAACGAAAGGGCCGATGCGACAGTTATACATTTTATTCAGAGGCACAATTGTTCCTTTCTCTTCTGCTGACAGCGCAGAGCCACGGCGTCTATGTAATCGTAGCTGGGATTGTACGTACATACATTTTTTTCAAAAAATATATTACAATAGGAAGAAGTTGATATGCTGTCCGCCAAAAAATAGTAGACTTTAGTTTGATTTCAACAGGTGTTCTTGCAAACAAATTACAAGTTTAACTATTCGGAATTATGGAGCTCTGGATAAATGAAATTTCGCAATGCATGATTTTTGCACAAACAGCATCGCATGGTGCTTACAATATACGGACTGAAGGCACTATTTATTTTGCAAGTAGTTTTGTTGCTTTACCATTCGTCTCCAACTTACAGTCTATTTCTTTTGGATTTCTTCTTTTGTCTATTGTCTTTCACAATTTGTTAAATGACTTTCCAATTTTTTGAACGTCAACATCATTATGTGATTTGATATTCCCTTTTTTTCAATAACTTTCACTTTATACAAAATGCCTTTCCAATTATTTTTTAGTGATTTGGATGAATTCGTTTTATGAAAACAATGGTGATTTTTTAGTTAATTCAAGAAAAACATATATTTGTAACAATAACACGTAACATAAGTAAATATTACATTATTAAACGAAAATTTGTAATTCATGATTTCATTTCTTCGAAGACAATCATGCAAATGTGTTTCCATATTGTGAAGATAATTACGACAATTTTGCGGGCTGATGTGTTCAGAAGCATTATGAATGGCTTCATTTTCGTTTGTAGGCTCCGCTTTTTTTATTATTTTTTCCATTGGTTAAATAGTTCTTCTATGGGGTTTAAAAAAGGACTGTAAGGATGTAGAAATACTGCAACATGACCATGACCTTGAATGAGAGTCACTACATCTTCATTCCTATGAAAGCCCACGTTGCATACCGTCATTAGTTAAATAATTAATTATGGAAGTAATAAATTCAGAAAAATGTTCTATATTATACGATCTATCCTGAACTTGAAACAAATACAAAGAATTTGCATTCATTGCCGTAGCAATGGAACAGTTCCTCTTAGTTGAGCTTTAACTTTCGATGCTCGAGTATTTCCTACTGATCTTCCGTATGAAACTCGAGAATTTCCTTGAATTCCATACTCATCAATGAAGAAAATCTTATCCCTTTCAAGCATAGTTCTGTTATATTGAAGTGCATAATTAAAGCAAGCTTGAATTGTGTGCGGTGTATTTCTTCTTTCGGGAACGAATGAAATTCTTTTAAGTGAATAAAGAGAATGCTGAATAGCTCTATTGACTGTAGATAATGAAATCTGATTAATATTTGGTCAAACACTTTTGTTTCAGTTGTTGAAGTGTTAAGGAGCAATCTTCATCGACCCAGTCACAAATTTGTTCTTTTCAGCATCAGCATGTCGTTAATCCGGAAAATGCTGTTGTCGATGTCCAGCACTTCTTTTGTCAGTACTTTGAGTTCTTCTGTATGTGGAATACATTTTCCTTGCCGTGTTTGGCAGAACATTAAATTGTTATCCCACAGTTTTTGCTGTTGCACCATTATTCATCGAATTGATTATTAATGCACGTATTTCATTGCTGATTTTATTATTTCTTCGTCTCTGACAATTATCCATACCAATTTATTGTAGACAATTATCACAGCGTGAAAATAAATTGACACATAATGAAACACATTTGACACAAAAAGAATTTGTTTTATAAATCACGGTTAACTAGCAAAATAAATGGGAAAATCATTCAACAAATTGTGAAAGACAATAGACAAAAGAAGAAAACCAAAAGAAAAAGACTATATATCAAAATGGCAAAGAAAATATCTTTATAATAAAAAAACGTATTTATTTTCTTACTAACCTCTGATTTGTGGAAGCATTATTTCAAAACATGCTTAAAATTTAAATTACCAATTATTTGTAACTTTTCCTTCATTTGCAATTATGGCATTTGGGTTTGAGCTGTATTACATGATTTAATTGAGTTAATTGTTGATTTCGTTGTATTTGTATTGTTACATTCTACAGAGTTAAATACCAATTTAGTTTAAAACTGAACAAATAGAGTTCCAACGGCCACATTACACCTGGTTGCATGGAGCCAAATTGTACAAGTGTGGAAATGACGGTATGTTTTCGTAGTATCTGCGTATCAAGAGCTTTCCGGCGAGGTAAGTTTTACGAGAGGCGGTCAACCGCTAGGTTCCATGACTATCAAATTCCCGACTTCAAGTAAATTGTTTATAAGATGTTTCTACGAAAGAGTTTTAGTAAACTATGCAGGAAAACAATAGTTAGTTGTTTCACTTATCAACATTCTCAAAGTTTTGTTTGAAACACTTTGTTTTCTATTATTATGAAAATTTACAAGTGCACAAGAACACTCGACAATTCACGACAGATTTGTGCTAAATTTTACGTACCGATGTAACTTGTGTCCATATCGAAAGTAATCTTCGCAATTGGATACAACCGATCTTACTACAGTTCAATAATTGTGCACGTTTTTCTAACATTCGTAGATGGAGCTGCACCTGTATCAATTTTACTCCCAACTCTTCCTTGCCTATTTTCTGCGAAACGGTTATCGAACAAACTTACCTGTATTTATCACATATGATTTTAACATAAAAATAATTTCAATAAAATGATTTGAATTTCGTAAAGGCAATTCGTAGCTGGAAATACGTTCCTGATAGAATCATATGATTTGCAATACGTGTGACGTCGCCATCGCTCCGAACTTGTTAAGCCAAGTCGTACTTCGAAGTTATTTTTATCTTGGAAATATGTATCGGTATATCGCAATTTTTCGAAATTATTCAGCATTCGCGACGCGAGGGAAGAATTTTAAAAATAGAAACAGAATACTTCAAACATAACTTATGTCTCTTCCACACGATTTCCATGTCACGACATCCGAGACTATAATAAAACTTCACTCGCGTCATACCGTAAACACTGCATCACATTATTTATATTACCTTATCGTGCATATACCGCGACAGTCGACACGTAACATCGGACAAAATAAAAAAACCACACGGGAAAAATACGTGCGACCTATTTCTAAAGCCGTGAAAGGAATTTTTATAACGTATTATTATTACGTGTACATATAAACAATTCGTAATAGTCGCTACTTGTCGGAAATGGGTTATTATCAATTGTAATACAGTAAGCTTAGATTAGATATAATTAGCTAAATTAAGTTGAGACATGTCATCGTACATCGTAAGATATAAACTGGTGGTAATTAGACTGCGCTTTTATGTTTATTTCGTATAATAAATTGTTTATTTAGTAAGAACTAACATTTTATCTTCTTCTAAATTGTGAATTACTCCATGCTTCAGTAGCCTCAGCAAACTTGTCGAAAAAATTCTCCTGTTTGACGACAATTTTGCACCGCATCCATCATTTCCTAATTATAGTCTTAAGCCTTCTTCCAATATGTTTAGAGGCCATCTCTCGTGATAAAGTATAGACTCTATGGAGAATAAGGCAGTACCTTCTAATCCAATTTAGCTAATGCATTGATTGTTAGGTGGTGTGTATGTGAGTGACTAGTTTAATGTTTCCAATAAGGGACATTATCCGTTTTCCATCCACATAATTTTGCTTTATGTGCGTTCATGTTCATATAACAGTGCACTGTTATATACTTGTTTATGTTACTATACAATTTAAATAATTTTAAGCATTATGATGTGTATTAAGGAGGAAATTAATATTAAAAATTACATTATACAACCAGAGAAAAAATAGAAAATAAATTGATTGTAATAAAATGTTTAAGGAATAAGCTAAAAATTTATTCTTTGGTATGATTTGATAATATTATGCATATATAAACTTAAAATAATAAATTATGACAAATAAATATCTAACTAGAGGTAAGAGAAATTATTTTCAAGAGACTGATAACAAGTCGTTAGGTCTATATGTCAAATATCTAAATTAAAAAAATCAAATCTTAATGTTAAAAATAAAACAGATATGTTCTTGTATGCAAATTTTAGTTGGACGTATTTCCACCAAACTTAACCAATATGGTAACCGTATATTCATATTGATCAATGTATAATACACTACAAAGTGCAAGTAAGAAGTCGAAAGTTCACTTTTCGTCATTACGGACAAATAATGAACATGTTCTTATAACCAGATTATCTACTCAAGTATTTCGACTTCTTGAAGAGACACTTCCACGGGTGTCACATTACCCATACGCTTGTCATTCGAAAACTTTCTCGCTTTTATACTTGATGCAGATATATATGCTAAAAATGATATGTAATACTTTATTTTAATATATATAATAGGGTGAATGTCTTAGGGTGAATGTCTTAGTTTTTTAAATCAACTTCACAAGTATTATTTGTTCTATAATTATAATATAAAACATTCACAGAAAATTGATATTTTCTTCAACATTATCAAAAATTAAGATATGTTTTTGTTGTAGCATTTATTTACTTAACATGGTTATGTTTCGTTTATATGTTTGTTTATTGTTTCTATAGCTATTTTTAACCGGTTTGTTTCATTTTTAATAAATTATTATTATTGTTATTAAATTAAGCGAACACTAATTGATCAAGTCTTATGTAAATGCATCTACAAGTAGTAAATGATATTCAATTCATGATACTATTTTAGTTTAGGAGAAATAATGAATATACATATTTCTGGAGAAATATTTAAGTCTTTTATAGTATTTTTCATAATCATCTTTCAATTGCTATTACCTATAGTACTACATAATTTGCCTCTAATGATTTTATTTTTTAATAGAATTAGTAGATAGAGAGATAGAGGAGGTACAGTACTTAGAGCACCAAACCAATGTATAGGGTACGTGGATGAACATATATAATAGCATGGACCAGGGGAGCATGCATAAGAAAATTGAAGGGCTACGCACAAAATTATACACTAAAAATAATTGAAGGAATATTAAAATACATGAAAACCAATAATGAAAATGGGTTATGAGAAGGCAGGGCCATCAATAATCCGGAGCAATGAGAATTGAGAATACTAAGGTATATTTTTCAAGAGATAAATGAAGAGGGGAGATGTAGAAAAAGAATGCCGAACTACGAGAAATATACAAGGAACCAAGCATGTAAAGAGAATGGAAGTGCGGCGATAAGAATCCTCGGTATGAAGTCTTATTACGAAAAGTTTTTGTTGTAGTTTTATTGTAAAGGAAAACTAAAAGTGAGTAAAAATTAATAAAACCTTAACAATCCATGTGAAGTTGAGAGGCATTTGCGAGCGACGGAAGAAAACAAAGACAGGGCCGAAGTGACGAAATAATATTGAAGAATAATAAGCTGTTAAAATTGTATAGAGAACGTCTGTAAAGCAACATAACAACGGCGATGATAAATTCGATCCAATGCTGAAAATCATGAATGGCATGATGGAGGACCAGGAGGAAATTAAAAAGGAGATAGAAGAGATAAGGACGGAATAATGTGAATTTAACAATGAGAAACAATTAATACAAGAAAATGAAAAAATAAGTAAGGAAAAAGAGGAAATACGAAAAAAGTGGTAATGAAGGCTTATATTAATGCCAATAAGGTCTAAGGAATAACTAAAAGATTATTGAAATATACTAATTTCGTCAAGGAAAAACTAAAAAACTAGGTAAAGTTAAAAGTTAAAGACACAATGAAACTAGGGGAAATGATATTCCTGATTGAACTAGAGAGCGAGAGAGACAAGAGGAAAGCGATAAGTTACAGTTGATAGACTTAGGAACCACGACCTTGCAAACAAGGAAAGGGAACAGTAAAACAGTATCATAGAGAGGGCAGTGGAAGAAAGAGCGAAAGGAAAGAACAGGGAATATGATACAATAATATTACGAAAGAAGGAATTGAATGGAGCTTAATAATAAGTAATTCAAAACTAGAGAAAAGGGGGGAAATATAAAAAGGAGAGAGATAATTCTAAAAACCTAGGAACAGAACAAATGGGACAGAAGCAAAAGAAGATAGAACTGGCAATTCATATGGAACATAAGACTAGAAATGGAACGGAGGAAGGAGCCAGAAACCCAAATTAAAGGAGAAAAAAGGAAATGGAGAACTAGAAAGAAATATGGACATTGGCAATATGGAATGTAAATTAAATGAAAAGTTTTGAAAGGATGAATGTAGATGAAGATAGCGATAACAGAAACAAAGAAATATGGGAAGGAGAGAAAATGTTGAGAGAGAAAAACGTATCGATTTATTGTACAACTGAATAAAAACGTGTAATAAACAAAATATGAGTAGTACAGACATAAATGGAGAGGACATTCAGAAAGAATCGTCTCAACGTAACACTAGAAATGGAAAGAAAGGAATAGACAATGATTTCAACGTATGGTCCAAATGAAGACGAAACAGCAAAAAAAGAAAGATGAATACTGGGACAGCTTATATTTGATTACGTCCACGTCCATATACTTACACGACACGGAAAGAAACGGAATGATGAAACCATTACATATTAACAGAACTGGGAAGGTGACGCGAAGTGACAAGATCAGTCTAAGATCAGACAAGAGAGAACATTACAAAGGGAAATTGCAAGTGAACGTAAATATATAAAACCAAAAAATAATAAGAAGCTACAAATTAAGAGAGAAAGAAATTGAGAAGAAATATAGATAACGTGTAGAACACAAGATGAGAAGGGTGGATATATGTAAGTAAGTACTATATGTAGGCTGACGAACTGTTGGAAGAATTTAAAATTGCAATAGTGGAAAGAACGAGAGAAACTTGTTGAACAGAATCAGAAGGACACGATTGTAGAACAAAGAAGTAAAAGAAGATATTGAAATCAAGATGGAAAGAGTACCTACATAATGGCACAAATGAGACTAAAAACAAAGAGATGCGGAATGATAACGGCTGATAATCAAAAATATAGAGATGGAAGAAGTATTTTGAAAAACTCTTAAATGTTATTGCATGATGAGATAATAACAGTGAGAAATTAAATGAAAATGAAAAGACACCAGAAGAAGAATTCAGTTCGCTTAATGAAGAACCGTAAAGCCGCTAGGCATGATAGGATAGGAAACTTTGGATAAATTTGGATGTGAAGGGAATGGATGTATTCAGAAAAGTGTGTAATGAAGAATGGAAGAGAAACCAAATACCAAAGGGTTGGGAAGAAGGGATGATAGTACCAATACATAAATAGGGAGGAACAAGAGAGTGCAACATCTATAAGGGAATTATGATGTGGTGTCACGTAGCGACAAGACTGAAAAAATATATAGAAGCACAAATTGAGGAAATGCAGAGCGGATTTAGGAAGGGTAGAAGTACACAAGACCATAAATTTACCCTAAAAGAAATAATAAAAACGCGCCGAAAAAGAGATTTTTTTCCTTTTCTAACCTGGGGCTGGAATTTGATTCAAAGTTTACGACGTCCAACACCTTGTACATTAAACTAGTTTTAAATATAAAATTATTGCAAATACCATAAATAAAATTTCATTAAAGAATAATGTGGCACGTAATCGCTTGAATGATATTGATAAGCATAGTTTTTTCACGATAACATGACAAAAAACCTGAACGTAATCACAACAGGTCGATGTGCGATCCAATCCCACTGGATCGAGTTAACCCGTGGTTACCACGACCATATTACAGAATAAATTTAATTGCACTCACCACGATGTGTCCGGCATTTTAAAAGCGCGCCCTCGATTCAAGCTACCAATGGCACCGATGAAACTCGTACAACACAAACACACATTTTCGATAAAAGTTCCAACGCACATTGCACGCTGAGTCAAAAACCGCGCAATTGTCTTATTCGACGTAATTGTCATTTGTCCGACGGTTCCGCGGCAAGAACGTCCGTTTCGTCGTCAAATCACCATCACAAATAATGACAATTAACATCATTTGCGCAAAAATCGCGACGAACAGGTCCAAAAACACGGAACTCTTACGCACCTTCTAGAAGACTAAAAGCTGATCGAATCGGATCGGTCAATTGTGCATGCAAAAAACCGACGCCTTATCGCAGAGTTTATGCGTCGAGTTGTGGGACAAAAAACATCGTTCCGTCGTCAACGTGTGTTATATTTAAAGCGCCGTTGGAAACGAAACTTGACCGACAGGTAATGCACCAGGAATTGAAAACTGATTTTCATTGCAAAGTGAAAATATGAAATTCCAATTCGAAAATTTTTAGTCAATCATACCTATTGTAAACTCAATTCGGAGACATACGGTATACAAATATTTCGAAAAATACTGGAATTGGAAAATTGGAGTATTTCTAGCCGGAAAATATATAATCAAGGGAATCAAAATATCCACCTGCAAAAATTAAAAAATATATGAGTATCTTAGGTCGACTGATAACCAGAGAATATTAAAATAAACAACATTTATAAAAGGACTAGATTCATACCAAATGAACTTCATTATAACTAGGATCCGATCGAATAAATTAAAAGACTAAAAGGAAATATTAAATATATTCAACAAAAAAACTACTACAACATGACCAAGAAAAGATGAAATTCCCGATATTACCAATAAAAAAACGCCCAATTCATTTACGTATGCGATCAGCAAAATATGCGATTAAAGAGTTTAGATCTAAATTCTATTCAACATACCTCCACTTGTATCCAAATACACAATTAGAAATACATCAAACAATTGCGAATTTTAAAGACATAGCAAGTGTAGGATATGAAGAAAGTCCTACGAAATTGTTAAAACAGACATCGCATTGTTACAGTGCACCGCTGTGCCATATAGTGAGTTTATGATTCAGGACCGATATATTTCCGCAATTTATTAACTATGCAATTGTAAAACCTAATCAGATTTAAATTATAGACGGTCCCAAGAAAGAGTCGCTTTCAGTATTCATCGACGGCTACCGATCCCTTCCCGAACATTGGGATACGATTTGCCTATCTTATTCCAACCGTACTTTAATTGAAAAATTGAAACCTCTAGAGTCTGATTCAACACATGATAGTGTAGTGAAGAAAGTAAATAACCTACGATTCGTTTTCCGCAAGGAATTGAAGGAACTAAACTAATCAAGTCTGTGGTATTTTGGAGAATTGATGCTTTCGGTGGACCAGGAAACTCATGCTTGTCTGGCATGAGCATCAAGCATATGACAACAATGAGAACTCGGTAAGTAAATCTGCAATAATTATTTATTGTTATTATTAGATAATGTTATATTATAATAACATTATATTTATTTTTGTATATCTCAAAACAAATTCGTGAATATTCAATATTTGACGATCGAAGTGAAAATGAATTGCCCATTTCTTATACCAATTAGACGTCCATTATTAGAGGATGCTCGAGACCAACGTCTTCTTATAACATCTTTGATATAACTACTATAATGTCGTTCTTAAAAAAATGCAAAACAGGATACTAATATTACAACAAAAGTCAACAGTTCAATATATAACTCTAAAAAAATTCATGAAAACGAAGCAGAAAAAGAAACTCCACACCGAAGTGCAGGAGGAGAAAACGATTCTTGTTTAGTCTCCGCAAGGTGTTAGACAGGGTATCGTCTTGTCAGTGTTCTGTTGTCATTGGTTCGTTAGGAGTGATTGGCTCGCGCCAAGAAGTTTTGATGGCCGGACCTGTTTTAATTAATGTTCATAACAGCATGCATACGTTTTTAATGTTCTTGTAGAAAAATATTTTGTGTACATGTTCGATGGAGTTTTCTCAAAATTACAATTTGCATGTTGTGCCTGATAAATGTTGTCAATTTATTCATTCAAGTGCTGGAATATTTTGTTAATTATACATGTTAATGGAACTCATTACCATTTTAATAACGCAATGTACAAAATTCGTCCCTCTCATTGTGGGTCTGTGACATTCTAGTTAAACAATCTAATGGACGACATTAATATTTATGTGCCGTAATACAGTCGTACAGTTAGATCTCGTTCACGTGTCAGAATTTTTCATGACTATTATCCAACTGTCGGTGTTTTATGCTACTTTAGCGCGAGAAGTTCGCATGTAGCGAAACACTATTTGTGTGATTACTGATCACACGCCTATAATAAAGAAGTACGCTCGGATCTTGCTATCCGGATTGAAAGTATGACAGGTAATCAATATACAAATGAAACTAATGTAAGCCCTTGAAATGTGGTTTGCGTAGTTTAGTTTTGATTGCTACCTAAACTATATACTAACTACATACAGTCGATACCAACAAAACTAATAAACTATTAATGTAAACTTAAAAACTATTGATGTGGTAAATAGTTTTTAATTTACATTATTTGTATAGATTTTAAACGAGAAGAAAACAGATCATACCTTGTTTTCCCATATTGTACAATCCAGACATGTTATATTTATTTCTGATTCATTGTCACTATCGTTTGCATCAAAAATGCTGGGGTTTACGTTTTTTACGCTTAAAACCTGTGAAATTAAAAAGAAAATCGGAATGTGCCTATAAAATTACCCCACCCCGCAAATCTGGAGACTTCAGTAGCAAGCAACTAAACAACTATTTTTACAATACCCCAAGAAATATATATCATGTAATACATTTTCCTATATTTTAAGGATAATACATAATATATATTTAACGATAATATATATACCACTTATAATTTGTTTATTTACTGGATGTACACGACATTGAAACATAACGTTGAAATAAAAATCTAATGCTTACTTCCCGTGTATCGGTGTTGCAATATTTAAGCTAATTTGAAATATTCAAGTAGTATACACACAGTCACACAGGCAGTATAACGAAATTTCCCATAACATACACGACCAAAAGCAAAGTTTGCTCAAGTAAGTGTAGCGGTAAAGTAAACATGTTCGGTTATCGAATCGATCTGATACTATGTAAACGGAGTTAATTGCTGACAGTTCTCTACGAAGAAATGTGTCAGCTTAGCTCCAATTACTAGTAATCCTCACGGAACTACTGGATCGAGTTGGAAAATTGTGTGTGGTGTGGTTCACGAAACTCATGAAATTTAGCATACGTGTTAGTTTTTTCCTAGAGCAGACCAGCCGATTTAATTGCGTTTTAGTTTACTCTGAAGTGTCGTAGTTGATTTGATTTTAGTTAGTCAGTTAATACATGTTACAAAATAAAAATAAAAAATAAAATTGACTTGTCAATTTCATAATTAATTGACAGCATCATATGCCTCTGATACCTATGAACTTTACCTATTGTGTGTAAACCATTTCTAAGCCTCTGGCGTTCATTACATAAATATTTGCGGGTTGCTGCTTTTGCCTCTAGGATATATTAGTGTGAGTGTTTTATCTTGGCATTCTTTGGCTAAAATATTTTCTATTATAACTCTATCGTAGCCATGATTGTTAGCTATGTTTTAAATGTAGTTCTATATCAAAGTTAATTGTAGACATAGGGATGATAATCAGTCTATTAACCTGTGAGTGAAACGCTGTGTGTGATTGATGGATCGGGTGGAATGATTTAGCGTGTATTGCGGTGTCTTTGTGTGTAAGTTTGTCAAAAATACTAAATTCGTTGGTACCATTGCTATGATTAATATTGGGAAAATTTAATACTTCATTAACTTCGTTTTGTAAAGTCGATTTAATTTTTGGGTGGATGGAAGTAATATAATTATGAAATGATTATAAATATCTATCTGTCACTTTAAAACATAGTATAGACAGCTTTTAAATAACGCATGTTTCTGAAAATCCATTTCAATATTATTCATGAAAATTTCGGCAAAAGTCGGGCTTATGGTATTTCCCACCGATTTGTTCGTACAACGTACTGTCAAATTGACAATAATTTTGTTCGAAATATTGCTACAAATTTGTAACATCAAATGAAACGAGTTTACAATTGGAAAAAATTGTTACATGAGAGATTGTTTGAATAAGATCTGACGAGTTTTTAACACTGAGCTTAGATATACCTTCGTGTATGGTATAAGTGATATTTACCTACATTTATGCTACTACGGGTCCAATCGGCATGTTTTTATGTAGTTTAGTTAAGCCATATAATTTAAGAGCTTGACGATTCATTTTTAATTTTATCATCAAATGGTACCTTTATAACGTGCGTTCAAGAAAAATCCTAATTTAGGAAGGCTCTGAAATTCAGTTGGTGTTTAAAGCTACTTTAGCCACAACCAAAAGAAACTACAGTAATTACAGTATTGACAGATTATATTCTAACCTCAAAAAACACATTATATATTCTTCATGGAAATCTGTAAAACTCTCAGGAATGGAATAATGCCAAACACCATCAACTTTTTGCCCTATTCGAAAATAGCATTCCAATAATTTTGCTTTCTGCTCTGTTGTGATAACCATTTTTAATTAGCAACGCAGTTTTCACTTTTGACGTCTATCAAAATTAAATTGACATTTTGGTTGTGGCTAAAGTACCTTTAAACACCAATTGAATTTCAGAGCCCTCCTAAATTAAGATTTTTCTTGAACGCACGTTATTATTACATCCCTGTTTTAATTCTTTATGGAAAGTCCCGGTGTAATTGTTATTAAGTTTTCTAAATGAGTTATTATATGAAAAATCTTTCATTCTAATCAATTTTACTCATTATTTTGTATAGCTTCCTCTTTAATGGATTTAACAGTTATTGAAAACGTGTTACTATTTGACCGTATTTTATAAAGAAAATGAGTTTCCCAATTGTAAAAGTTAATCAAGGACATTTCTCTATCAACCTATGGATTTTCTAAATGTTTATTATTGATATTATGTTTAATGTTAAATTGGAATCATTTAGACAGTAAGTATAATTCATTATTACTTAATTGAACGGTAAGGTTTTTAAATCTCGTAAATAGTGACTACTCGGTAGTAGGTGTTATTTTGTAATTTTATTATTTTGAGTAACATACTTTCGATGAATGATACCATTAAGTTTCAAATAGAACTTAACTACATTCTTAACTTATACTTTATTCTCGTTTTTGGAGATTTTTCAATTTTCTTTTCCTCAAACAGTACAATATGTTTTCTCACATACAATTTAATCCGAGCCATCGCTAACATATTCCTAGTTATTATGACGACTACGCTGCACTTCTTGCAAGGAATATATTTCAATTTAGTAGTGCTTCGATGACGTACCTCCCTTTTATAATGATTATTGTGTTATTGTAGATAGCATCCAATGGTCACGGCAAACTCTCTTTTCCGCTACAATATCGAGCACATCACATTCCATTCGTGGATAGGTATATATCTTAAATCGCGATTTTTTATTGTGTTGGTTCAGCTTTGACGCATTCTGCAATTAAAAGTGGTTATCCCATTCCTTATTTGGCTTAATTTTTAACAATATGATTGGTATCATACATGAAATTAATGTATGTTTAATTTAAAAGTTATTGCAGAATTCCTTGAATATTGCAGACGTAAAAGAAGTTGTGCACTTCAATAACATGTTTTTACCGTAACGATTAGGTTTTCATCGCACAGGAATTAGCAATACGCGTCAATTACGAGTACATATACGCTGAATCTTTTACCTTTGAGTAGTAATCCACAATATTGTGTCTCTGTGAGACCGATAGCGCATCTTGGCTAATATTCGAAACATACTTTCTGTGTTTGCATGTTAATTGACAAGTTTATAACCTTTTAATTGTTTCTCGAATAAACAAAGAATCTTGTTTAGGATTTTCCAGGATCCGTGAGTACATTATACCGGTGCAACAGTACTGGTACCATTGTTAATGCTGTCTTAAAATTTTGAGTCGTTTTAGTAAGATCCTGACGCTGTTTTTCTTCGATCCTATTATATAGCAATTTTTCACTGTATTTGAAGTTGTTTCACATCTGAAATTTTTGAAAAACCCATCTTCCACTGATAATGTTGCTCAACAGTACTTATACAAATGTTTTCGACTTGGCATCTTATTGTAGTAAAAATTAAAATATTTATTTCGTTCAAGTTGTTATTATTCTTTTTTGTTAATTCGCGATGCGAGTGTTAAAATAAAGTGCGCAAGGAGACACGTTTTAAAGCCTCCTACCGTCAATGTGGAATTAGAGAGAGGAAGGATCATGAGACGAGATTTACATGTATAATAATATTGAGGCCATGTTGGTTCTGTACGTTTACGTTTTGTTCGATAAGATCAAATCAACGGGAAACTTATATCTGTAAAAAATGGAATGAATGGCAATTTTCTTATTTCTTCTTCCATTTTAGTATTATGTTTGAAAGTGCAGTTTCTAATAATTATGATTTTAAGTTTCGCAAGAAAATCATGTCTTTTATAACCTTTATGTATTTTATATAATTGTTTGAATGTAACTGATTTAATTCTAATTTTGAAATAAACTTAAATTACCTGGAAATTCCTGGAAATCGCGTCTTTCGTCTTTTGATTAATTTACAAAGATAGCGATGGGCAAATACATGACGTGACGTGTTTTACATGACTTTAGTTTCATAATTTTGAGTATATTATTTTCAGAGAAAGGATAATTTCAATATACTCATCAAACTTTTCTATAATAAAAATGTTGTACGATTGTACAACTTGTGTGTGTTTGTGTGTGTGAACCCACAATGCCGAGACCATTTTACACGTGCATTGCAGTAAACGTTAGCACAAAAATACTTATACACAAAAAACTATAACGTCAATTTGAATTTTAAATTATAATAACAAAAATTATATACATATGTGCAAAACACAACTTGGTGAGTTATATGGCAAATATCCTAAATAATTTACTCAAAATTACAAAATTTATTTGTATTCAATGTGATAATAATTTTCTCTAATAGGTCAAAAAAATTTAAACATGTTTCATTATATTAACATTAATTATAATTGTAATATAATGTTAAATGTAGTTTCTGACGATGTTTAACTAATAAGCAAAACGTGCGTAAGAAGTTAAAAAGAAAATATTAAAAGCAACACAACTGAAATCCTACGAAAAATAAAACCATGATACAAATACACGATCACGAAAAACGAATGCAAATGAATAATACGGCCAGGATGACGTACGCAACAATCTACATACATACTATCCATCCCAAGTTATTGCAGCAAATAGAACCAAACCTCTTGGAGATCATGAAACTATTCTTAAATCAGGATAAATAAGGTAATTACAAAATTCTTAACAATCAAACTTTTTCAATATCAAAATAATAATTACAAAGACAAATACAATAAAATACTCAAAACGTTTCAAAACAAATGCCTAAACATTTGTTACCTGTTAACCTCATTCTTAATGCTACATTGGCAAAAATGGAAAAAAACGCCAAACACTTACAAAACACCACAAAAAATAACACGCCATAAAACAAATAATTCATTCTTTAAAACCAAGAACAAATAACTAAAAAAAGCAGGTATACTAGATCAAACAATAGAAACACAAACAGAAATACGTAGCACAAACCAATAAAAAGGAAGCAAAATACAACTATAATCATTGCTAATTTGTTTACACATTTATTATTATTTTAGTTATTAGTTTCCGTTTTTAGGATGAATTTCACTCAATTTAATTATTATTGCTGCCACTATCGCAATGATGATCAATAGGCTTGTACTACGTTATTTCCCCTGTTTTTCATGGTTTTCGTATCGCAGTTATTTTATCTACTGTTCATTGGGTGAGAAAATAATTAAGTATGAATGTGGCGTTATAAATTAGTTCGACCTGCAAAACATCCTCCAATATACTTATATTTATAATACCTAATAAGTTATTAATCGATATGCAACACCTGAATAGATGAACAAGGAAGTTTCCATCCTTGTTCATATATTCAGGTGTTGCATATCGATAGTTATCAGTTTGTATGTTGTCTATACGCCATGCTAATTCAACATTTTCTGATTATTTACATTATATTAGAAATATCACAAATGTAAATATCCTGGTTGGCAAATTCCATTGAAGTGCGACCTGCCTTAATGACAATACCACAGAGAAGGGCGAGTCTGTATACAAAAGAAATGCGATTTGGGACATCACTTGGGGTGAAATTTTGTAGCACTCACTCCAGTTAGTTTGTAGCTTCGAAGAATATGACAAAGAGTGTAACTGAATCTCCGAATGTGACGATCCAAAACTCTGTGAAACTTAGTTATGTAAATATGGTTTAATAATTCGTCTTATACAATAGTCTCATACACAATAGTAAATACTCCGACACATGACAGGATTTTATTTTATTTTCATACATTTGAGGGGCATTAAGCTGTAGCATAAATCTTTAATTTTTTCGTGAAAGAATCACCCTATACTTTGGCACATAATGGAAGCGAGATGAATGAATAAGTACCATTTCATTTAATATGACACAGTTTTCATGATACAATGCAAATATTCGCAATTACTTGTGCTGGCGCTCGCATATTGCTTGTAACTGTGTCACTAAAAACTAACAAATGCGCATCAAGTTTAAATTCTCCAAGAAAAGAAACGATCTGCAGCGAGGTTGCAACGGAACTAAAGTTTTAATTCTTTATTCATTGCCAGAGTGTTCGCTTCGTCTTGATTGATAAGAAATTTAATCCAACAGCGACTCACCTATTTTGTCTCCGTAAGTTTCACAGACTCCCGTTTGTTTGTTTGTTTTATATTTATCTGCGTATATCTTCCGCAGCGGGGAATTTGCCGAGAAAAACAAATAATAAATAATACTGAAATAGAGACATTGTTTTATTATATCAAATCCTCGGTGGATTTAGACTACATAAATAAACTCGACTTGTTGAAACAGCAAAACTGAATTTTCCATCTTTAATTACGTTCCTCTGCATAATTTTCTTACGTGTCGTTGATGTTTTAATTTAATTTTTGGCGTAGGAATATATATTTCACCGCACTATGTATTATTCAAGCGCGCTCGCCCCTACTGCTCCCAAACGAAAATAGGTAGAGAGGTGATTTGCATAGCGTTAGATAGAGGAAGGATATAATCAACAAATATAACTCGGTTGAATCTGAGCGTGTTAATTACAGGGTAAAAATTAATAATATTTAACTGGTTCGCCGTTCGCTCATTTGCTCCCAACACCTTAGAGTGATATTTCAACAGTGCTTGGTAGAGGGGGAATTAAACCTACTATCTGGTGATACAATTATCCAAATTTGCAGTTAAATAAATTGCTCAGTACCTTAATAAATTAGCAATTCGATTTCGAAACACACAAAATCGTTAATGTTGTTACAATAACGTAATGTGCCTCATAATAAGAGTATTGCATTATCATACATATACAAATAGCAAAATATTTATGACAAAAGAGGCATTCAAAGTTTTACTAAATAATTCTATGAATTTTAATTTTATAAGTTGAAAAGTTTGACAAATAAGTTATCTACAACCGGCAGCATATTTAGCGTAATAATTTTGTAATCTAATACGGATGTACATTGTGACAGCCACATTTAGCTCGAGTGCCTCCGGTAATCGATATTCGATCTGCCTGAGGGATCCGCGAAGGTTCATTCCCCAGCCCATTGACCACACATCAACCCTTCAGAACCAAGCCAGATCAACCCGTCCGTTTACATTGTCGATAATGGAAACCCGATCTTAGAACTAAGCTTCCGAACTACCGCTTCGCTAAACATACGAAAATTTTACATGCTTGACCATTCGTGTGCCTTTGCGTCATCTTGGTGAATTTTAAGGCATTCGTAGTTCGTGGAATTAATCGAGAGATTAATATTTAGTAGGGGTAACAAAATGCAACTGAACTTTTCCAAGTGTAAGAATTGCTTGTTGAGCATCTTGTGAGTTGTGGTGCATGTTAAATATGTTGTTCTATTCATGAAAATACATAAAATGAAATAACTCGTAAAAGTCCAAAGTATAAAAGTCGTTGTTGAAGAAGAAAGTAAATATAAAATTCATTCCAACATATACCAAGCAACGGGTCCAATGCCCGATGGGAATCTGTGAAAATTGCCAAATCGTTCTCATGTGTTTTAATTTACAGTTAATTTATTTATAATTCAGCTTCGATTAGTTTCTTTTTCTTCCATGCTTGATTCATCGGATTTCAGTTTGTACGTAATTATTCTATTAGGTAATTCTATAAATCCTGATCTCGTATTGTATTTTCACTAGAGTATTAGAACTAGATCGAAAACAGCGGAAAATAATAAAGCTACGTATCATGAATGCGATACTAGAAGGGAATCAATCAATTCAAAAAAAACGGAAAAGAAATCTAGAAAAAGAATATGAATAAAGGAAAATATTATAAGAATTGGAACATGGAGTAAGGGAAAAAATTTACAGGGATGCTACCGGGAACATATACAGTTAACCAAATAGATAATATTATAGTAAAAAAGATATTACCATAATCAAGGACGTACGATCGTATAGAGGTGCTAATATAGACATAGACTATATACTAGTGATACCTAAATATAAAATAAATGTACAGGGGTTGTAATGCAAAAAAGCAATAAACACAATGGAACATAGAAATCTAAAAGACGACTCTATCAAATATAAATACAGCGCAGCTGCGAATAAATTAGCATTGAAGAGAAGTGGTAAATGGTCATGGAAAGTATAATATCGGCCGCAGAGGAAACCCTGGGATATAAAAAGAAGCAATGAATGATTTAGTAGTTCCATCGAGAATACATGGATTCAATAAAAAATGAGCCGATAACAAAATGGGTTGGCCCCAAAAAAGAAGAATATGACTAATTACAGGGAGAAAAGAAGAGCAAATATTATGAAAACTCTATATAGGCCCTTGGTATAGCTATGAAGATGATGAAAATGGATTAATTAAAACTGGAGGGGAAGGTGGTAAAACTCTAAGGATCTTTACAAGGAAGAAGAATGAGAAATAACAGAGAATGGAGCAAGGTAGGCAGTTAAAAAAACGAGTGACTTGGATGCGACAATATATAACTGCAAAATTGATAAAAGAATATATTTAAATTGATAGAGATAATCTGGGAAGACCGGTATAATAATAACAATACTAAAGAAGTGAGAAATTGCAAGCTGCGGAAAGTACAGCGTACAAGATATTAACAATAATAGTAAAAGAAAGGTTTCAAAAAATACAGAGAATATCATGGGAGATCAGCAGAATTGATTTAGAAAAGGAAGATCGACGATAGATGTTATACATATACTAAAGCAAATAATGGAAAATGTCAAGAAAATAATATGGAAGTACACATGATGTTGTTAGATTTCAAATAGATATTCGATCAACGTCTAATGAAAGATTGAAGAACCATAGTGATCTCAAAGATAATACGAAAATAAAGTAGGATTTCAATGAAATGGAGTGATAAATACAGGGTAAGGAACAGCAAGAAAATCCAGGTGAGAAGGTGTGAGGCAGGGAGATGCATTGTCCTCGTTTCTCTTCACAATAGCACCCGATGCGGTAATGTGGTGGAACCAACTGGGACGATTATCTAGAACTTATGACAAATAATAACATACGAACAAGAAACATCAATATTGAAACTAGGGGAAGAAACGAAAGTGGGAGGATTGGATATTAATGAGGGCAAGACAGAGTAACTACAGTAATGGTATATGTGCCAAAAGTATAAATAATTCAGGACTTGGGATCTCTCATATACATAAAGAACGGAAAACAATGAATAAATGAGAAAATTCAAAAAGGATATGGACCATTTAGTGCAATTAAAAAGATTAAAAAACTGAGTGAAGAAACAAAATTGAAATATGCAAGAAGTCCAATAGTTGACACTGCCCATGAATGAGGCAGAAAAACTTAAAATACGGTAAAAAAAGTTAATAAGATCGAATACAAAAATATCATAAGAGTGATCAAATCAGGGAAAATTGAATATTACAGATTACAGGCACCTGTACAGAAGAGAAAAAGATGTAGCGCTGAGAATAATAACCGAACGGAAACCCTACGTATAATAGACTCAATGGGTGACGAAAATGCAGATGCAAGGGCCAAGTAAAATAAAAAAATAAATGAGGATAGTACAGCGGGGGAAACTAGTAAACTAGTAAAACCTGCAAGACATTATAAGGGAAATAAGGACGATTCCACCTGGTTCTGGGAAAACGAACAGCGACAATTTCAACTGAAAAATATGATGATAATAACTTATAAATACAAAATTTATAAATTTAAAGAACCATCTTGATTAAATAAAATTAAATACGTACTTCGTATATTTGCCATCGTCGGTAGAAAGCTAAAAATCGAAAGTGAATATTTGTAGCTAAGGTGTTACCTTTGAATCACTAGAACCCAGTGGAATAACACTAAAGTTGAAATTAAAAGTACCTTCATTTACAATCTTAAATCTAGTAGAAAAATAGTGAAGCAAGTGTAAAGTTCACAATTTCAGTAATCTACTACTGAGGTATAGGTCCACTGTCAGTATTTATTAAATTACTTTTGCTTTTTGTATGACAATACTTCTCTACTTCTCTAGAATTTTGCACGTCTTTAATTAATTTAAGGTAATGTGGTGGTAATGCATGGCCTGTTTCAAATATATGAGCTATTCTTGATTTTTCAAGTTTGTTGAATTTAAAATGTGCTATTTGGTAGCCCATAGCGGGTTTTAATTTCGTTTGCCCGATATATTTTTGATTACAAATTTATCTCATGTTGTAGATTTCTTATCTAACTCAATTTTATCTTTGGCATTCTCTAAAAGTGTTTTCCAGACTTGCGACACTTACACGACCTGTTTTTTTAATTTTTTTTTTAAGGTTTTCGAAGCCGAATGGTGTGGCTAACAAACAACTTTATTTATTGCCTTTATATCTCTGTAGTAGACAGGCGTAATTTGAAATTGTGCTCCTACGTTTGTGTTTTCTAGTTATTTAGTTTCCGGGTTTAAACATTTGCAGACTCTAAATCGGCTGTAGTTAATTTGATTAACGAACTATTTTAATAATTCCGTCCTTGTTACATAAATTATATTTCCCAAACGTAAGCAAATTATATAAATGATCCTCGGGTATTTTTGTAATATAATCACCGACACCCTCAACATTCGCTCACGAAAACATCGATGACTAGCCAGTCTGAGAACAAATTGTCGTATACGATAATCTTTCCTGGCAGGAGGTCTGCATTTATATAAGGCCTGCAGAAAAAAATAGGTAAAGAAAAATATATAATGTCGACTTGCGTTCCCAGTTACATAGCATAAACAAAGAGAATAAAATAATTATTTCCACTAAGCGGCGGTCTGAATCTTATCATGACGAGACGGACCAATCAACGAAAGTAAAAAGATTAATAGCAATGTGAATGGTCGAAATTAAAGTCCCACTCAAAAGAAATTATAAAATATGGTTACAGATGGAGAAAAGTTAATGTCAAAAGGTCATTATCGAGACGCGGAACGTCAAGTTCAGAAAAAATCGAGCTAAGCTGGATGAGCTACGCCTCGGTGCTCGACCAGAATAAAGTTATCATAAAAAAAAGAGTTAAGATTAAGATAAGTAATTAGCTCTAACGGAGATATAAATGTACGGTTAGATTTAACTAAAGTGGATACTTAAATTTTTCTATCCATTCGCGAGTCGTATGTTAGATTAAAGTGCACAAAGAAATATCGAATAGAAACGGTTTAAGTCCCCTTACCGCCAGTTTTCGGATTAGAAAAGTCAAGGGTTGTATAAGAAATTATTTTTTGTTATATTAATATTGGAGTTTTACTGGTTTGGTACGTTCATTTGTTGACAAGTTCAAATAAACAAGAAAGTGATATCAAAGAAAAGAAATCAAGAGCAGTTTTTCTTTTCCTCTTCCATTTTAAAAAGTGTAATTTTCTAATAATGATAATTTTCCTGAAGAAAAATTATGTTCGATGTGTAACCTTTTATATATTCAGTGACATATAAACTGCACCACCTAGAAGGGGTTGGAATTTTTGGACTAAATTTGGCAGGAATAGTGGACTAGTCCAGGGAAATAGTTGATTAAAATTTGAAACCCAATCATCAAGTAATCATGGGATTTTTGACGTTTGTGTCATTTTTTAGAGGTGGTGATAGACAAGCAATTATCGAGTCATTTTTTGAATTTGTTCCACTTTTTCGGATCCCGTTCTTTGATGCCTAGAGGAAGGAGATCTCAAGTTTACCAGCAGTTGAGTGACTTTGATCGAGGGCGGATTGTTGGTTTACGAGAAGCAGGTTTTTCGTTTAGAGAAATCGGCAACCGTTTGGGACGGCACAACTCAACAATCATGCGTGTTTATCAAGCGTGGTCTGAACACGGGGTTGAACGTCGGAGAAGAGGCACTGGGGCAAAGACGAACCAATGAACGTCAAGATCGCTGCTTAAGACTAATGGTTTTGAGAGACCGATTCTCTACAACTAGATCAATAGCCGGTCAATGGTTAGGTGAACAAAGTCGTCCGATAGGCTTGCGAACAGTTTATTGTCGAATAAGAACCTTTGGCTTGCTGTCTTACTGCTCAACATCGCCAGGAACGTTTGGCCTGGTGCACGAAAAGACTTCAATGGAACTTGGAGTGGCATCGAGTTGTCTTTAGTGACGAAACGCGATTTTGTTTAGGAATTTATGATGGTCGGATGACTGTTAGACGAAGACGTGGAGAAAGGCGCAATCCTGATTTTTCGATTGCGAGGCATGTTCACCGAACTATGGGGTTGATGGTGTGGGGTGCTATTGCTTACGGCAGTAGGTCACCCTTGCTCTTCATTCGGGGCAATATGACCGCCCGACGCTACATTGACGAAGTGGTAGAACCACATGTTCTTCCATATTTTCGAGGGCTGGAAGACCCACTTTTCCAGCAAGATAATGCATGACCTCACGTAGCAAGGGTTTCTCTTGACTTCTTTGAAGAGGCCAATGTTAATCTTTTGCCTTGGCCGCCAAGATCTCCCGATTTGTCGCCCATTGAGCACGTGTGGGACATGATGGGTAGAAGATTGAGGAATCTACCGAACCCACCGTTGACAATAGAAGCTCTACGGCATGAAGTACAGGCTTCCTGGGATGCCATACCCCAAGAAGACATTGATCACCTGCTGGAATCAATGCCAAGGCGGGTCAATGACTGTATCAGAAATAGGGGCGGACCAACACATTATTAAAGAAAAATCAAAAAGATCAAGTGTTTTCTTTATCAAATTTTAATCAATTGTTACCTTAGACTAGTCCAATGTTTCTGCCAAATTTGGTCCAAAAATTCCCACCACTTCTGTGCAGTTTATATGTCACTGAGTATATAACTATGTATATTTTATATAAACATGTTTAATGCAACTGGAAAAGTTTAATTTTATAATAAACTTAAATTAAATATTTAAATTAAATTTACCGTTCAGAAATTGATGGCATTATTTTAATGTAACTGATTTAATTTTTAATATATTTTCTTAATGAACTTGAACAATCTCTACTTGATTGTTTTATTGGATTTAAAAGTATATTACTAACTTCGGATATAACTTGACGAACTAAACATTTGTTCCGAACTGATGGCAGCCTAAATCTTTAAACATTATTCGAATTAAACGCTTGAGAGTTTTGAGTGATCATTCGCGATTAACGAGAGACACCGGGAGAACAAGGCGATTTAACCATAAAAAATCTAGGAATCGGCTATGCTACCCCACTGGAAAAATGATTCCTACGTCTCTGAAAGGAAGACCGTGTTCCTGGAAGATTTATCGGTTTTTCGTCATTCAGTTTCCTTTACACGGATAGCCCGTGTCCTGATTCTTAATTAATTAGGACACCGTCGAGGGGCCGGCATTCACACATTAGTGGTGTTCTAAAATTTATATTGTAATATATTAGCTTATTATATATATTTACTATGTACTTCTTACGTGGTATTATGTATATTAACATTATAAACTACTCCAAAAGTTTTGCAATAATTATTTAAATTATGAAACGTAAATTTATATTTCTTAAGCGTCGTTTACATTTCGTTGCTTCGTTATATAATTTGAAAATCTCCGGAATATACCAGTGTATTGTGTGTTCGCGTTCTAAAAACAGAATACAATACAAGATGAAACCATAAATTGTTAGTTCAACATGGTCGGCTTCCTACACAAAAAATACGTGATTGTCTTGAGTAGCTGACATTTTGAGAACAAAGCGCGCATCTAAATAATTGCAAAAAAGAAATAAAGAAAAGAAAGCAATTGTGCCTATAAATTTCCATTTCCTTATCATATATCTCTTTCATTTCTGAGCTTGTTCGTTATTATATATACGATTAAAAAATATCACTTACATTTAAAACGTATTATTAAATATTAAATTGTAATTATGTAAGTTATAAACGCATCCTAACCGGGCGAGGCATAATTTTAATATGATTCCCGTACATCGTTTAATATTATAAACGTTGAAATTGAATATCCAGTAAAAGTATCGTTAACGACATTCAAATTCATAAATTCGCCTAGCGTATGCAGATTTGTTTTTAGTGAATCCGGAGTGAGTTATTTTCCGACATTCTCCAGTACGTTGCACATAATTCTTCTTTGTGGTTGGCCTGAATTTGTCGCATATATGTCACATTTTCTGAGAACACATTTGCGAGTTGTATATGCAGTAATACTCACATAGCGGCGAAAGACTTGCAATTTAAGGAAGGTATTATATTTTCGCGTCTATTCTACTATTTTTCGCTTTACCGTGCTGCGAAATAAAGTTTCCAATTTGTACTATAAAGTTCCTTTACATCCCTGAACAGAACATTCTCATTAATGGAGCAATATCCATTATAGTTATCGGTATTTTTTTGCACCAATTGTCAAGCAGTATTTATTTAGTTGGGTTACTGGCTTTATTTTTTAATCAATACCGAATGCTGCATTTAGTTAATTTATAGAAATGTGGTTGAAAACATTTTCTGATGCTGTTTTCTAAGAGAAGACTGAATGTGTAATAATTTCTCCTCATTAAAAAATAATATTGATGTTACATAATTGTATACAGTTTTTTTTCCTAAAATAGGATTTCGATTAGTGTTTATTTTTATTTACTACAATTTCCACTACAATTTCTTCTAGACGTCCAGGATCGTTTGCATTTTTTGGGAGGGAGTCTGTGACTAATCAAATTATATTCTTAATGCTCATTGCTATGAAGAGAAATGTGTCCTCAAATCTTTTTTCTCACTCAATTGGGCTTCATATATAAGCTGTTAATAATTTGTGTTATTCTTATATTATAAATTGCTTGCCATATTATCAACGCGACATTGCCCCATATCTTTGTTATTTTTATAATTGATTTAAAATATAGACACATACACGTTTTTTAAATTATTATATTATTTTCCCTATATTTATCAGATCGAAGGCTGCTTTCAGGTCTACATACGTAATATATAGCTCTTTTAAGATAAGTAACTATATATCTTGTCGTTCTTTTCTATTAGGGTTCCCATTATGAATAGATTGTCAGTTGTTTGTCTTCTCTTTCTAAACGCTACTTATCCATCTTCCTGTGCTCGCTTATTGTTTGCTGTTATTTTGCCTTCTCCTACATTTTTATAGCCAACAAAGTATCCTGCTTGACATAACTCTGTAATAATAATCACAGTCCTATTCTACTCCCAATTTATGCATTGTGATTATTATGCTCCCTTCACACTATTTTATGTGTTTTACAAGTATCACATCAGCGGCTTTGCTGTTTTTATTTATTTATTTATTATTCCAACTCTTAGCTTGTAATTCCATCTGATACCTCTGTTGTTTCCCTCCCCCTCTTTCTCCATCCAATCTTCATCCTCGTTGCAATAATCTCGCCGTACCTGTAATATATCTTTTAAGTTTGCTGCTAGTATGCTGTTCATTTCCATATTCAAAAAATCTAAATTAATCGCTACCATCATGATAAAGCTTACGACGTCATCTTTCTAATTCTTGCACATAAAAAAATAAATACAATAAACGTGGTTTTAAAAATCAGTAAGGTAATGTCACGAGGATATTGGCATAAAATAAATTGAGGAAAATAGTCAAATCAGTGGAGTGCATATGACGTATGAAAAAAACAATATTATGCAACAGAGAATTAAATAAAAATTCATTGCGAAATATTATAAAATAACATGTTGTTAAATCCTCGTTACTTTAATGAATGTTGCTGCGTCATAATTGCATAATTTAAATATAATCAAACATATTTTTTCATGCATCATAGGAAATAATTACAAAATGTCATGGAAATAACCCTTTTCCATAACATATTTTCATAAATTATGTATCATTATAAATCGATAATGCAAACACTTGCTTATATCCGTATTGCCAATAATATCAAAGAAAAATATCGGAGGATTTGTGTACCGATTGTGGTGCGTGATACCATAGATTAGAACTGTCAATATATTGGAAAAATGTTCAGCCGTCACAAACATCATCTGAAGAATGATGACGGACATAAACACAAACCTCCCGCACGTTCTGAATTATTTATGATTCTTTTCTGTTCGATAACACGGACTTTTGATATGTTAAAATGGGGAGGTTGTGTAAATACGTGTTAAAAACTAAACGTTGAATAAAAAAATTTCTCGACGTAGAAATAATTTAAAAACATCAAGATAAAAATATTTACCACAGACAATCGGATGAAATGATGTGTTTTTTTCTTCTGAATATGCTTATTGCGACAAACAATGTATTTGTTATAAATTATAAGTTTTTTGAAATGTCATACCGTATGTCCCCGAACTGAGTTTACAATAGGTGTGATTGACCAAAAATTTTCGAATTGGAATTTCATGTTTTGGGATTCCGCCCTGCGTGGTCTGAAACTTATTTGTAGTTTACTTTCGATTTTTTTAAATCAAGTGGGCATTTTCAGTTGGGCAAACACTATTTTAGTTCTAGGTAAACTACCTTTTCCGTTCACAGTACGCCAAGATGTTACTAATAATTGTTATTCAGAATGCAAAGTTATGACGTTATGCATTTCACAATGATCGGCCTACTTTGATAACATCTAGTCTTGGTCAGTATTGCAATTGAAACAGCAATGATGGCTTAATAATTACAAGAACAAAAACCATCGATTACATGTCAGGTATTTATTGTATAATAGTACGACATGGGTGGTTATCTTTCTATCGTTAAAGTAATATCACAAAACTGATTTTCATTGCGAAGTAATGACAATATTTTTACAATTAAATGCTAACGTTAGAACATCAAATATATTTAGTACAGTGTTAGAAACGAGGAAAAAAGTTACCGTTAGTTAAGGAACTGCGACGGAGGATTGAATTATGCAGCGACAAAGGTGGAGGGTTAATAGAATAACTTAAAAGTTGTTTTTTGATTTAATTAAAAATTTCTTATATTTCTGAAAATTTGCATAACGCCATAACTTTACATTCTGAACAACTGTTCTTAGTAACACTTTAACGTACTGTGCACGGAAAAGTTTACCTAGAACTAAAATAATTTTTGCAAAATTGTAAAGGCCTACTTGATTTTAAAAAATCGAAAGTAAACTAAAAATAAGTTTCAGACTAAGCAGGGCGGAACGCCAAAATATGAAATTCCAATTCGAAAATTGTTGGTCAATCATACCTATTGTAAACTCAATCCGGGGATATACGGTATAACAATCATATATCAATACTTGAGCTCTAATTAGCATTGTAATCACCAGGACTCAAACAGAGCAGCACTGGAAGAAAAAACAAATCATAATCCTACCAGCTGACAAAGGCAACGCAACAGTAATCAAGAACATACGAGGAGGAGGACTAATAAAAAGATGAAAACTACGCTACAAGATCCGGCGTACAAAACAATCACCACAGATCCGACCACATATTTGGAAATAACAACTAAAACCAGAATCGAGGCTACAAAACTACCAAATGAAACATAGGCTAAAATAATATATAGGGAAAAATGGTAAAAATGCTTCTATGGTACTCAAAACATTCATAAAGGAGGAGCGCCACCGCGACCCATAGTAAGGTGAATTGTTAATATCTGGCTAGTACTTGAAGTGGATATCCAATTCCAATCCATTTATAAACACTGCTGAAAACTTCGTTGACATTATGAAAGGTAAAAAACTTGAATCTACGGACATCCTAGTAAGGTTTGATGTAACATCGTTTACACAAATACCTATAGAAGATGCCATTTCAACCATCCAGCGAAAGTATAAAGCGGTCAGAGATTCAGGCAAATAGAGGATACATCAATGGTAACCCCCTTATCATTAAATGTAGCCAATTTATACATGGCAGACTTTGAATTACGAGCACTGCATACTTCAACAAAGAAAGCCAGGGTATGGTTGAGATATGTGGATGCTACTTTTATAATCTGGCAACACAGTAAAATTACATATTTCCTTAGATCACTTTAATAGCCAACACGAGACGTTCAAGTTCATAGGAACTGAAAATCACAGCTTACCATTCCTAGCTGTATGGGTAAAGAAAAAAGCAGTCAGAAGTCTAGGTTACACAGTATATAGAAAGAAAACGCATGCTAACATCTAAATGCATCATCACGCCATAATCCGGTACAACTAAACTCGGTCGTAAAAACACTGGCAAACTGGGCATAGAAATTAGCGGATAATGCACACAGAAAAAGTGAATCGCAAACATTCGAGAATTAATACATAATAGTTTCATGGAGGCAAAAGTCAGAAAAGTGCTTAGCAAGGAACGACCGATAGAAGAAGATACACTTCTACACGTGAAAGTCACAAAAAATAGCAAAGTTACTAAAGGTACATAAAATCAAGATCTTCTTTACAACAGATAAAAAGATCTAACAAATATTTAGAAACCCAAAAGATAGCATCTGACTAGAACATCAACGAATCTACGAAATACCTAGTGAACTTGCGAGTGTACAGTCCAACCCATGAATAAGCGCCAACGGAGAATACATAGAACCTGTACATGTGTGTTGTCGACACCCAATTACCACCCAGATTAGAAAAAACATAAATAAAAATCTAATCGCAATAAAAACATCATCAGAATCTTAGTAGCACAAATCCCGCAATTGCTAATAGCCAACCACTTGCGGATCATTGTATCGAGGGCACGCCAACCCGTTACAACAGGTTACATGGTCACGAACAGAATACAAAACACAAGTGCAGAGAAAACGAACCTCACTTCAGTTTCAGAGAATGAAACGTGAACATCACCTGATATTGGCAACAGCAAGTTTGCCGAGAGTTTGTAAGTCTTATACATTCAACGAAATACACATTATGACAGAGGGTCAAATTTTGGTAAATTGTATGATTAACGTAAATTTCGTTTGGATATAATTTGCCCAATTATGATACTTGATGTATAATAAATGTTTCTGGCTGGATTTCCAAGCTAGGATGAAAATATATTGAAATATCTATGCTTAGGGTTACATTGACGAGCTCTCATATTTTTGCGATTTATTATGTTATTGAAAATGAAAGCACAATTGTAAGAAAAAAGAAACTTGGCTTTTTTATATATTTTGATAACATTCTTTTCGATTTTAAGGATTTTAAAATTTTAGAACTGAAAATAGAAATCTGTAAATGTCGATAAAAATTTAGCGTAAACGAATCCAAGCAAGGGACCTATAAAAGAAACGTCAGAAAACGATGCGAGTAGTACCAAATTGACAGTTATAGTGTCCACGGTGGTTGTTTAGAGAATTAAACAAAAATTAAAGTCACGGTGTTATATATAAAAGAAAGAGAAGTGTCACTAATGAAACAAAAAATTGAATAAGATAATAAAGAAGAAACGGGCGGTGATTTGAGAAATTTACATATCAGGAAAATATATTATTCAAAATTAGTGTAATCTATAAATTATATTTTAAGTATCGTAGCAATGTTTATGTTGGTAAAATATGGCAATTAGAAAGGCATATTACTGCGCAAAAAAGTGATATTAACTGCAAACCACAGGCTTGCGCTCTCATTTCCTCTCATGCGAGATTCGAAAAACATAAAATTTAATGAGATGGTGTTGCATTTAGGAAGTTGAAAAAAAATATCCAGAGGGATTTTTTGTTAGAAATGTGTTTCATAAAATAGAATGCACCTATTATTAATTCTAGGCAAGACATAAATGGGCTTTTTTATAACTATGGTTGTTCTGATATATTTAATATAATAATCTTCGATTTTTGTGTTCAGGCCATTTGCCATTTTCATATTGTAATTAGTAGGCTTTTTTTCTAAAATTTGGTTTATTTATTAATTTGTTACGCCTTAATTTTATTGGATTGGATTTATTGAATTTGTTGTAGAAATGCTGATGTGGAAATGAATCACGAAATGAGACGATTAATGAAGATTTATCATATAAAATAACCGCCCTTATTAAGACCGGAACCCAGCGGATTTTTTCCGTATTAATTAATTATAATTAGTCGGTCATGGTTACTACGTTATACCATACATATTCTCTGAATTTCTGGAAAAAAATTAATTATTATTTATAGTTATATGGGCGATAAAGATAAAGATAAAGACAAAGAGGCGACACGCGTTCATTTTTCAAATCAAACAATTGTATGTAAAATTGTTAGCACAGTAGTAATTATTTCAATGACACTGTTATAAACTGTCAACAAATTATGTAAAATAGCATGTAGCTATACTGTCACAATGAAATGAACTTGTGAACGAAAATATCGCAACTTGTTTCTCATTCAAAGTCGACTTGAATTTAATTCAACGTAACCGTTGGTTCGTAGCATGTCGTATTGTTGAATAAATTGAATTTGTATCCAAGAAAGCGCAGTTGAAATATATTTGAAATTCCGTTGCAAGTAATATGTTCAGGTAGACATATTTAATAGAGAAATTACACCATTGGGATAAGTTGCAACTTATCTGTGCAGTAGGTACGTCGATTCATGTAATGTACTAATGAAGAACTTTTTGCATAACATTAATAGAAATATTTTAATCATTCAAAATAGTAATTTATATAGCTTATGCAGTGTTTACTGCAATATTGCACTTCATGCAAATTGTTTCAATTTTCTCTGGTTGTGGGCGAACGTAGATTCATCTGGATACCGATTTCTCGAATGGATGATTGATTATTTGGCGGTTTACTTAATTGGGAGCACGGCAGTTCCGCCTAAACTTCTAAACATGAACTTAACTAATGGACTCGCCGACACGCGAACTCTCTTTTAAGTACGTAACTCTGATATCTTGTACATTTGCTGAGATTCTCAAAGCCCATACACATTTTGCTCATTTATCAAGATGTTTCAGTAATTTTATCTTGTCATTAACGTGCCAGTACATGACGTCGACAAGAACGCAATAATTTAATTTTAATTCTACGGGAATCCTTTTACGAAAACAAGCGTAATTTGATAATGTGGGAACATCGAAAATTGTGAAAATATTTTGTAAATGGCGAAAGAATGTTATTACGAAATTATTTGTTAGAATTTTGCAACTTTGTATTTTTGAAATTTGCACCGACATATATTCTCTGAAAGTGCATCAACATGCAAGCATGAGTGACAAAAATTATGCGTGTGAGTATTAATGCCATTTAGACGTCAATATTCCCCGAACCCTGCAACTGCTACCTTAATTTATTTTCAAGTAAGGCGTGGTTTACAGTTTCTGTTTACGCAAATATCTGAGACGAAGTAAAAGAATAACTTTGCTTGATTTTTATGACATACGAGAGTCTGACCCTGACTAGTAGGATCTACTGCAATAGGACGATTAATTTCACGTGTTATACATAAATTTTCATTAGTCTTCCCTATAAAACTCAAGTTTAAGAAATGTCTACCTTCCTTAATTCGTTTTAAATTACATGGATTACTAACACACTGACTTGCAAGTGATTTAGTAATTTTTTTTTCAAATGCTGTAACAAAAAGATATTCTAGAGACAAGCATAGCCAGAAGACTCCAGATAAAGCTGGCTAACGTGATATTCTCGATAAATTTACTTTATTATAATGAGAAAACTGTCAACCTATGTATTAAGGAATAAATAAAATTATCTGGTGGTTACTGGCGAGCTTACGTATACAACTAAATTAAGTGCACAGATGATGGTCGATCGAAGAGATTTAGTTCGCTTTCAAAGCTTGAATGTTTCCGACAGGTACACTAACGATATCGCGTCTAACACAATATTGTTTCTCTATACCTTTTCAGGTTTCCGTGTTCAATTAACTGGAGGTTTATTATTTCAACGTGAACGGATACTAGAATGAACAGCATAATCTTTTGACGATATACAATGCTATTGTCATGTGACACACATGCTGTTATCTGGCTGAGACGAAACAACGTTGTGGACATCGATAAATTTTGAACAAAAATGTGAATTAACTGGAACAGAATTTATATTTAAAATTTTATAAATGTCAATAATATTATCTAGTACGAAAATATAAATTTCTGTTCAACCTAATTATATTGAATGCAAATTTATGATGAATATTTACGGGGTAAATAGAGTTGTTAGTTACTTCGTTTTTATCTGTAATAAACACGCTTTGCAATAATTGTTAATCCCCTAACATACAACATGTAGTTTAATTATTTTACAAGGTACAAAACAAAATAGGAACTAAATTGTTTCATATGTTTTATTCCGTGTAAAGTAAGTAAACGTAAAAACGATCTGATTTGTTTTTCGGTGTTGAAAATGTTAAAGAGCGGTTTAGGAAACTCTTTGTTGAAATCGCAGTATAGTATGTTTTGATTCCGTTGAACACTTTTTTTTTGTATTTATTTATATAATTTAAGTATACAATTCGAAAGAATAGTGCTGCTTGGTTTCAAGACATTTCGCTAAATGAATTAAAACTACATGTTTTTATTGGCATGCGGGATCACAACTCGTTTAATCCTTTGGTGCTTTTTAAATGTTAAGGTACTTGGTAAAGAACGAGACGAGCGCTACGATACAAGAACACCCTACTAATAATTGTATCCTCATAGGAATAGAAGTTTTGCCGACCGAAGCTTCAAGATTGATGGGATCGATAAATTTAGAACATATTTCATAAATAATGTTTTTTAAATATTTTGAATAATTGAATGTATGTCTTTACACATCTGCAAATATTCTCGATTGTAAAACATTTAGAAAGGAATTTATCTCGAATCATGAGCAATCAGTAGGTGAATGAAACAATTTTACTAATGTTGCGATATCGATTGCTTCATAAGGGTTTCCGAAACTGTCTATTGCAAAAAAGGGTCGTAATAAAATTTAATATTGCTAAGTGTTCCATTCACCGACTGACTGCTCATGGCATAACATAAGCATCACTATTAATCTATGGGTGTTTTCAATAATTTTACTTAATACATTGAATATTTGCTTTGAACACTATTATTTTTTTCTAAAATAATGTGTAATTTTTGCAAACACTAATACACATGTTGATGATTTGAAATATAACAAAAATTACAATTAGCACAAACAAATTAAAAACATATTAGACGTTATTTTACGTTTGGGGTTTTCTGGGTTAAATTATATTTCAGTTTACGTGCGGTGACAAATTTTCATTGTTAACAGATGCACTACATCAACCATGAAATATGTATTGGAATCTCAAATAATGTGATTTTCAGAAATCTATTGGATTCAAATCCATTTTCATATTTTAAAATTCAATATAATACTAAATTTTACGTCTTTATGTTTCATAATTTCAGTACGATTCATATTTTATTAAATCCATTGATGGTCACATAAATTCATAATTTCATCGGTAGGATTACGTTATCCCGATCTCGCACCGGCAGATTTAACCTAGCTATTGAAATTCGCAGTGATTGGTATACATTTATTGAAAATTCCGTCGCCCGTTTGAAAAATCAAGAATTCGACTTCGTTAGATTAGGTGAATTTCTCAGTCGGGTTTGCCCGATCCTGAAATAGGTTAGCGATATGGTTCAGGTTACTCCTTCTGCTGGCAATGAAAAATTGTATTGGCATTACTTACGTGTTATAAAAAAATGGAAAAAGATGTTAAAACAAATTAACTTTCATGTTTTTTTGTTGCAGATCTAAAAATATTAAATACACAAAATCGATATTTAAATCGATGCTTGAATATGCAAGTTTATAATAAATTAATTAAAAACGATAAACGTTGTAGACAACGTAGTTTCCATTGTTTTTGAGTGAAGTTTAGGGCGAAATAAATGAGTTACAAAATATTGACACAGGTGCAGACAAGTACTATCAACATTTTGGTTCACAAATATCCATCCGAAATCAAATAACTGGGGTGCGGGTATACAAAACTCATTCACAAGGAGCGATTCAATGCCTGATACATGTGTATGTACGAGCAATGTATTCGTTTCAAAACTTGTAATTGAAGTTGAAATAGAAACACCGTGGGAGTTATTTATAACGCATGTATAGTAGTTCGATAAAACTTATATGGATTTTGAGGTTTTGATGTTTTAATGAACGTGGTAAGTGGTTAAATTTTAAGGATATTCAAATTCTGTAACACTGTTTGTTTTACTGGACGAAGAATCGTTTGAAAAATACGCAAAATGTATTCGTAAATTGTAATTAGGAGTGGATATTTTTGACAGGTGATTGTGTAATGAAATGCAACTGAACTGCATTCAGTAACATGTTATCGACGTTACAGCGATTTTTCTATAGTGCCTTATTGAACGTCTTTTTCTGTCGTATTAAAATTCAGAAATTGATAAGGTTTTTTAATATAAGGTGGAATATCTGACGACTAGAACCTAAGCCTAAAATTATGTCAAAGCTAAAAGTGAATAGATTTGTTTATTATAATTTATTTTGGTTATAAGCCGGTTCGTTTTCCATATCTAAACAACTTGTATTTGAAAGCTGATTGTTTTCGAAATATGTAAGCATTGAATACTAACAGATTTTAGAAGAAACTTATTTTTTAACGAGATTGATAATATAGTACGGATGTGCCATGCACATTACATCAATGCAATGAAAATCACTGCATTTAATACAAGGATAACGTCAATACAATCGTCATAAATTTTTATCAGAATAGAGAGTGCTCTCTCTGTCTCTCTTAGTACTAAGAGTGAAACGACTGACCACACCGATGACCGTCGATTGTTCGTTCCTCTCAAAATCATTGGCGCAACAAACAAAGATCAGTTGAGGTTACGCGTCAAGGCAAAAAATGATACATAAATGAAATACATGAATTACTAATTTAAATTGAAATTAACGAACTAGAGGAAATTGTATATAAGAAGAATAATGAATAAACGAATGAAGAAGGAACTATTCTTAGTTCCTAGAAGATAGCTGACGTACTGGGCAATAAATGCAGTAATGGAAAGGCAGGTGGGAAACAAGAAATAAAATAGGAAGCAAAACATTGTTATAGCATATTGAGATCGATTCTCCATGGATTTAAATGTATTTTTAAATGTAAATTAAATTGTACATTATTAAATATGCAGTTTTATTAGCGTCGAGATAATATTTTTACTGTTTGCACTATTACATCATAATTTCTATCATTACATGTCAAAGTACTCGTATTTTATGCACGAAAAATTCTTTCTCCTTTGTTCATCACTGCAATGCACTACAAATATTACCGGGCACGATCACACTAGCTGGAAGGGTTACAGTTTTCGTACAGTTGTTAGTATGGAATATGTGAATGAGTTTTAAGTTTTACCTCATAGAAAATTTTAGCGGACTGAACGATCCAATTTTCGTCTAGATGTTTGTATATATACGTGTGCTTTTTTGTTTATATCAAGACTTAAATCTTGCACAGCAGTAGGATGACGTAGTTAAAGATCTCAGCATACTAAACTCGGACTGTATAAAGCTATAAAAAAAATCCTGCAAAGTATCATCTTTCAACATAAGCATTAGTAATAGAGATGCCGATCTAACTTTAAATGAGTCTTTCCAGCCAAAACACGTTATAGTTAGATCGTATAATAAGAAAAAAATATCAAGGCATCCGTGATAGACTTTAACATACAGGGGCTGAGCAATAAAATTCACGAAGTGGAAATCCTTGCCGTCAGATAAAATGTTCTATGTTTGAAAGAACATTAACGTAACAGATTAAATATAGGAGCCTTAAAATTGAAAGATATGAATCAAATCACAAGTTCTATGATACTCGTAAAATAGCATATACAAGCAAAGGAGAATAGAATTAACTCTTACTAGACGCGGTTGTTTTACCAAACCGATTGACAAGCTCTGCTTATCTCAACTTTCTGCAGAACACACTGGGTAATCTTTTAGACGAAATTCCTTTCAACCAAAGGTAACAAATGTGGTGGTGCTCAGGCGCATTTTTCGATTGCCGTTAGAGAGTATTTACACGGAACTTTTGGACGAAGATGCATCACGGGAAGGGACGGACCTGTATCATCACCTGCAAGATCGCCCGTTTTAAAACCCCTTGATTTCTTTCTTTAGGGTTATTTGAAAATGTTAGTGTACACTACACCTGCAAATGATCTCCCGGAGCAACGAGTATATCAAGAATGCCACTGAATCCGAGCCACATATGCATTTTCGAAAGAGTTTGAAAGTCAATGCCACGGAGATGTGTTGTAAGTGGTGTAAACGCAAAATGTTGCGTATCTCCGAATCCGTCCATTTGCGGACCCATGTTCATTATGACTTCTCGGCATATTTTGGGCCATAAAAAATATCCTTCAAAGTTTGTGACACTTTTTTTTTACACCCCGTATATCCAAATTTAACATATTTGTCCATGTAACATTCTTTAAGTAAATGAATTTTGTTTTTTGTTTATTTAAAATCAGTTTGTTACGACAACGCCATTCTTCCTGCTCATCCTTAACGAGGTTCACTCTCTCCTAGAACTGTTCGTGGTCCGCAGCGTCATACGTAACTGATCTTTAAATCCTCACTGATACAAGTAGGTAAATCATTCGCATACATAACGAAAATCAACGAGCCCAGCACCGATCCCTGCACAACTCCTTCATCAATACTCTATATGTTGGAGTGACCTCCCACCTATCGTACTGTAATCCCCCTCTCATGTAGGACCCACTCTAGTAGATTGCAATCTATGCCTAGGCTATAGATTTTACATTCAACAAATTTAGGGTTAATACTGTCAAACGCTCTACACATGTCAAAGAAGAGTCCCCCAACATTCCGTTTTGTCTAATTCAGGATGTATATAAGTGCCATTTTTTTCCAAAGATCTTGGAAAATATAATGAGCAAAGTAATAGGTTTATAATTGTCTATATTGCAAAGGTCATCGTTTTTGTAAATGAGGACGATTGTTGAAAGTTGGAAAGTTCCCTTCCAGAATGCACTGATTTAATATTCCTGGCATGGATTCTGCGAACTGTTCGCACAAAGATTTTATCATCCTCACTTGAACCTCATCAGGACCAATTGACTTCAGGTTCCTCAAGTTCATAATGGTTGCTTTTATCTCACATATGGTAACGGGTTCGACGAACATAGACACGTACACCATTCTGATCGTATTTGCCAAAATGTTTTCGAAGTTAACTCAATGCTGGTGTTGAAAAATTGTGCCCTAACATATTTGACACCTCAATTGGAGTTTCTATTTCATTGCTGTTTACGGTTAATACTCCTTTTTGTGCTTGCAAAACAGTAACACACTTTAAAGTAATGCACAAATTGCTCATTTTCTTATTAGGGTCTGTGGTATTTGTGATGGTGAATAACCAGTCAATTTTATTTAACATTTCAGAGTCATTGGAATTAAAAATATTAAAATTAAAAATAAATTCTGTGCTCGACTGGGTTCGTCGTTACATGGCTGCTCTCGCTTGCTGCAATTGTCAATAGCTATAGAAAATGATCTGATACACCGGGGTCCATTTATATTAGTACACGTGCTGGTAACTCTTCGACTTTTTGTTCATTTAGTTTTGAATTGAATACATCTGTAAGCATATAATTATTTGTATTCTCTGTTCTGTTTATATGTTCTGCTCACATCACATCAAGAAACACATGACTATCGCCCTGTGGAGGTCTATATACGGCCAAGATGATAGAAGAAGGAAAATACACATCCAACTGTTCAATGGAAAACGGAAAACGTACCTGGTGTCTGTGGTGCAGTTAAAACATGAAGTCTCAGATGCCTGAGATTTTTTTGCGCAGTCATCCAATGTTCCATTGACTTACGCTGTTGTTTTGTGGGGAAGAACACCGGGACATAGCTCAACAGAATGTTTACATTACAGAAAAGGATTATTAAACTAATTGAGCTACAACCTGGAGAGTCATGCAGGGATTTTTTAAGGGTGGAATTTTAACTTTTGTGGATCTGTCCCTGTACAAGTGTGTCACATTTGTTAAATAACTTTGTCTAGCGTTGCCTTTAAGAATTTTTTAGCATAGCAATGTTTAGCACAAGTATGATATTATACAAGCATTTTATTTGATTGTTGTCCCTTGGTATGTGTTCATTAAAAGGTTTCATCACCCAGGTTAATCAGGAGGTCTATTAAGGCAAGTGCCCTCCACCTATGCAAATCCAAAAAAAGAGGTATTTGTAGCAAAAGTTAAGATCATCATGTACGAACGCTATACCTCAAACCAAATTGTACATTCTTACTGAATTCCAAACATGGCAGTAGGTATAAATATCGACCGGACTACAGCCATACTATTTAAGTTTAAAACGTCCACGCTTTGTGATGAATAAGCACGGAAATTGAATTGCGCAAACGAATAAATAAATCAAATGTCGTGAAGTTTTTAATGTACATACATACCCAGCACTACGTAACGAACGTCAGACCAGGTATTCAAATTCGCCGAACAATATTTCAAAAACAGCGTATGACATATTGCAATTACAGTTAACCTTACAAAAAAGCACGTATACATACTCGGTGTAGTTGTGTCGCAATTTTTTGCAATCCAATTTACCGTGCAGCGATGTGGGATGAAAATTCTATTATTTTCTTTCCATATTATTAGACTTGTGCTTTTCATTTGCGTCACACGGACAGTAATTTGCTTTGACGACAAATTACCCGAAAGCGCCCGAATTGGCCGTGAATAAATGCGCTCTTTCCGTGTCCGATGCCATAAAATATTCGACCCGGAACTATCAAAATCGCGTATTTTTCAAACGTATGCGCTTCGTGTTTTCAAGTGCGAAAAAGAAGCACAACGATACGTTTGCGTGCAGTAAACGACTGCCCTGCACAATCTGTTAGGTTTCATAAATTGGATCCAATAACAACATGCCTTGGACTCGGGGCGATCTAAGCCAATCGGGATAACTATACAATTATCGCAAATTTAAGCAATTATAACTCGTTAACGATAAATCACGCCGGCTTAATCTGTTTTAATACAAAGGATGTTTGAGAAGATCTATGTTTCCAATTAATCTTCTACGAGAACACCAAAAGGAGACTTCGATATTATTAGGATAATGTAAGGCTGTGCTTTTACGGATTTACTTGTCAGTAGCGTTGGGAACGTGATACGCATTATTACTAATTATCATACTAATAAGTCACAATTTGATTAACTAACATGAAAGGTACATAGTAATAAATTTATTATTGGGAATAATTAAGTACTTAATAATTATTGCATCAACATTGTAATTGCGTCAATATCGAACTAGCTGGCTAGTTTCCATCGCGTAAGATCTTGCCTACAATTTCTCACATAGGGTGTATTATAACTATAAATACCAGTGCTAACTAATATTCCCGTACCATGGTGCACTAGAGCTTTCTCTTAAAGTTTAATCTGCGGATTTATTAAATTAGTATGCAGTGTATATTATATAGGAAGAGAAAAGCCAATTTAATTGCATAATTGCTGTAGCATTATCCTTAATGTAGGTACGCTTACAATATTTAAATATCATAGGTTATTATTTGTAATCTAATTAATGTTGAAATTAAAAACCTACACTTTCAATTTCCACTCGCATTCCACCAAATTTATTAAACAAGGGAAACATTGTATTTCCTCTAATTGGTTGGCATTTGTGTTTTTACTATTAAACATATTTAAGAAGGTCTGATTTTATAACATATGATATATTTATAGCAATAATCCCTCTTGTAGTATTTTTTTCTTTTCAACTGAATTGTTTTAGGATTTTGTGCACTTCCATGATTACCTTCTACCCACTTCTTAATGATTTTATTTGACTAGATATACACATTGCAATTTTAACAAATACTATAAAACTCAAATTACTGATGATTACCATGATAAGACAATTTTAATTTTTTTCATTTGTTGCAACTATATATGGAAGTTTCAAAAAAACTGGCGACTACCTGCAAGTTTGTTTTTCTATAAATGATAACAGTTCTTGAGTGACAGCAAAATTTCAATGATTGCAAAAATCTCACTATGCAAAAAACTACATACACAACAAGTTTTGAAAGTCCCTCGTTTGCTTGATTAACTCGCTCTTCGCCAAAATGACTTTCAAAACCAATTATACAAATGAATATTTCAGAATTAATGAAGTTATACTGCTCATCAAACATAATTGTAATGCCTCATTTGCAGTTGGAACGGTGGCTATACGGAATTACATGGAGTATTAAATATAGTAATTGCCCAGCCCAACCTGGGCACCACACGTTTTTTAACATTTGTATGCTATTATACGTGATAGTTATGCACCGTACATTAGCTGTAATACTAGCTATGAGTATAACAAGCCACCTGACAAGTAGCAGTGATAGCCATACGAGAGGTACGGTGTGCAAATGGCAAGCTAATTATAATTAGATTTAATCCAAGTGGTTTTTATTTATACTGGTTCGCATAGGGTATGTATTTGTTCGCAATCTAATAAATGGTACTGAACCTGTCATAAAAATTAGATTATCGAATGTTTAAAATTAAATTTAGTTAAAATGTAAACAAAATTGCAACATACAACCTACTAAGTTATGATATTTTGTCTTAGGTCGCCGGCATTTCTATTGTCTGTATTATTTTAGTATTGGTAATTGAATATTGAAAAATATAAAATAAATCACTAAGTGTCAACAAAACAAATTATTTGATTATCATGTTTAGTATATCAGAAGGAATCGATTCGTTAATTTACTGTCAACTAATATTTCATTCATTAGGGTTTTTCGTAATTAACTAACGTACTAAGTAGGAGGCAACACATTCGATATTTTCGTCACTTTTATTTAAATTAAACTGTCAAATAAACAAATGATAGCAAATACAAAAATCTGCAGTGGTCCGCACTGAACTTCCTTATACTCAGTTATAGTCAATTTTTCGAAAAAACTTTTCAAATGAGAGTTGTTTATTATTTCAATATATTTCACTGTTGCAAAAACATTTTTTTCGGTTTGGTCCCGATACATTCATACATTTAGTTTTATTAAGACGAAATATTATTACAAAAAATTTACACTGTTCAGAATTTTTGCAAATAATTTAATTTTGTTTATTTGTCTATTGATATAAAGATAATTTATCGTTTCTTCCTCAGAGTGTTTTCGCTGGATGCATGTGTAACGTCTTTTAGGTAACTGTATTCTGGAATCACGTTTTTTATGCAATTGTTTATAAAAATCTGTAAGTATGTGATATCGTAGACAACTTGCGCGTTTGTTGTCAGGCACCTTCTCATATCTTCAAACGGCGTTTTTCCTCTGCATAATGGATTAGGAAATAGTTCCCCAAAAACGGTATCATTCTGATTGCGCTAAACCCGTGTTTGGACCACTTGCCCCAAAAAGCACGAAACTCGTTGATATCTAAGCAATCTGTTTTTCCCATTTCGGATTGTCTTACAGGTTGGTACAATGTACAATGTGGTTCTAAATGTCCTTTGAAGTTAAAATTGTGAATGCTTCTTCAGGCGTTGCTGCCATATATTTTTTGACAAACGAGATAATTTCTGGGTAACGTTATGAGTTATTTCAGAAATCGGTGGAGGTGACGTGCTCCCCTTCAACACACTTGAAGCACATATGTTGAATGACCGAACATGTACCATCGCTCGTTAAAGAATGTTGTTGTTACATGAAACATCATTGTCTTCATCATTACTAGACTTTGAAACTTGAAGGCATATATTCCTCACTTTTTGTACCACAATCAACTCCTGACAATTCATTTCTTGTGGTAATTTCTTCGTAATTTGCTTCGCCATGCCAAACTATATGTACTTATTCGTATTCGTTTAACAACATGTACGTATTTACTGGGTCACTAACTTACTAATGGCAAATACAAAAAACATGTTTGACAAGTCGCGTCAATTGTTGATATATCTTTAAATACCAAGGTCAATACGCAATATTAAGATTCTCAAGAGGCGGAATTTTTCCTTTTTAAACAAAATTTTGTATTTCGGAGCATTGTATCAGGGTCACATAAACACGACGACTTGCTCTATAAAACAAAATTTTACAATTGGGGACCTGCCTTGCAGCTAGAAGACTAGGCCACTGCTGGTGCAAATGGTGGAGCCACCAAATTGAAGTCACTGGTACTACCAACGTAAGCCAATAGTGTTCCGGCTGGCATCAAACGAAACATTGCTTCTCCTTGCTCTTTTATTAAAAATGAGAAGAAGAAGAAGACGGAAAATTCAACCAATGTTAGCTTCAAAAGAAGACAACGGGTTGTATTACACGTTGCTTGATGAACTTTGTACAGATGAAGTGAAATTTTTCGAGCTATTGGGTTCAATAAAAGAAGAAGTCATGAGGAAATGTATTCCACCTGAAGAAAATCTTGTAGTCATTTCAAGGTAGGTTTGCACGTTGAATTTGGTAGTGAATTTAATAATAAGTCACTTTACATTTGCACTTAAAATCCAGAAAGCGGCTTTATCGGTTGATACTAGTGAAGATTTTGCTGAGTGAGGGGAGTGTGCGGGGGTGGAGATGCGCATTCGAAAAATTTGAGGTTGTTGATGTGCTGCTAAAACGACATGTCAGAATAGTGATTAGTGATTAAGTTCGGCGGCCATTATTGTTAACATGGTAATTGAGCAGCACCAATAGTTACAATTATTTCAGACCGAAGCATCATTTCTTTCCGAAGCGACTTTTCGTATTTCCGAATGCAGAGAAAGCAAAAAAGAATGTGTCCTCATCAATGTCATCAATATGCGTACTAGATTTTTCGTTACAGATTTTTTTCTTCAGAATATAAAAATTATTTTCATCTTCTTTTCTCTTTTTCGAAGTGTGGATTTCCCTTGTCTTTGAGTAGATGTACAAGTAGATTCTTTTATATTTGTAACATCCTCATTTATAGTATCTGTGTCGTTAATTTCTGTTCCATTTATGCTATTACTTGTAGTCTTCTAAATAGTTTCTAAAAAGTGTATTTTTCGTAATTGATGGCGACTTTTGCGTTTCTGAAATACAATTGGGAAATTCGTTCTTCTAATAAAATTATACATTTTCTCCTTCTAGATATTCTGCGTGGCGGATTCCAATTATGCAAGCATTTCGTAGGGTTACTACGAAATATTAAAAATCAACTTTTAACGGAATTATAAAACAAAACTACACGAAGCAGACTATTCGATTGTCGTCTGACATCTAAGTAGCGAACAAGTTAAAGCACCACGTAATTTAGTTAATTTATAATGCCTTGGCATGGAGAGCAAAGGTTATCTCCAATAATCCACAATGCCTGGTAAAAACAAAGAGTATAGTTATGGGTTCTGTGAAAAAAAAACTTCTGAAGGGTATCATTACCGAAATATTTTGGGAGCCACTGTTCTAGCATACAAGGTGCTAGAGAATCGAAATAAAATATAAATTTCAATTTCAGATTACCCATATGTGTAAATGTTTTTTGAATAATTTATTACCATATTATTTCGCATATGTTTTAATTATACAAAAATATATCATATTTTAATAACAGACATGGATCAATGTGTTGTTACACTGGCACACTGGTGATATTTCAGTAATTTCATATTTTAATTAATATATTTATATAACTTAATACCAATATGTGTAACTTTGTATTTATTTTATATATAATACTGCAACATTAATATGATTTCGAGCACACCTCCATTGTCGGAATTTTCATTTTGCTAAAACGTAATCAGGAGGATACATACTCATTGTGTGCGGGGTTATTGTGATCGCGATTTCAAAGCAAGCATTTCCAGTGTAATGTACTTTTGGATTTACTTCAGATAAAAATGATGTAAGATACAGAGTTGAAAGGGGAATATGCGAGATAGCCGGTTTGACGAAAACACATTTTATTTTCTATCTTCTTGGCCATCGGATTTGATTCACAAGTGTGACCTCGGGCTCGAAATATACGGAGTTATCTCTTACATTCGAAAAGAATGTATACGGAAAGTTTTTATGTCTTGTCCTATATGTACACAATTTGTGCTATTCAAATGCCGTTACTACCGCATATAAAGTAGTTTTTTTCGCTGAAACATGTACAATGCAAACCCTTTGTTGTTCTCCTGTTAACGATTATTTGGTTCGAGGCGCCACTCAGGAATAAATTTAGATTTTATGTTAGCGGAAGTGAAATATTTTAAATACGCTTGTTATTGGTTATTAATTCTGGATTTTACTAATTAACATTTTTCGTTTCATTTAATTTCATGCATAAACCACCCTTTATATAATCAGCATTGCATACGGCATCTTTCATTATAAAGTTTGTTACATCAATTTTACATTTCCGTTACCATGAATCCTTTAATACTGGTCCACTGCATCCTTCCAATATCCAATCTTCGAAAATAACATAGCTCTACCCCCTAAAACTTAGGTAAAAATTCTGCTATGTTATCAACAAATAATATAATTTAATCGATTGTATGTATGAACTCTTTTCAAGCAATAGGTATAGCGATTAAGGCATATAATTTTGAAGTATTTCTAGAACAAATAATAGTATATGGCAGGTATGACAGATTATTAATTCCCAGTAAAAGAACTATTGACGTAATCATATATACGGTAACTTTATCTATTGTCTGAAATCGACATAAAATGAACGAAAAGTTGGAGAACTCAACTATTATTTGTATTTCTGCATTGTAGTAATTAAGACCTTCCCTACTGACATGACAGCTTTTTAATTATCTGAACTGCGGATTTATATTTGATCTGTTGTGGAGTATTTCATTAACTGAAGAGCAATAACGTTTTTTACCGCCGGCTACTTGTGCAATTAATCAATTTTTGTACACAACTGAAAGAGTGCGTTATATATTATTTATAGAAAATAATAATCCTAATCGTACTTAATTGCATGTGTATATAATTTACTAGAATATTTGTGTTTTGAATTAATACAAAAATGTAACAATTATTAATAATTTCAAGCTTTTACGTCAGCAAATATGCATTTCTACCTAAAACATTGCCCGTTTTAGAACAATGAGCAGCCGGGAAACAGAAATGTGGTAATGCAGGATAATGCCCAGATTTAAATAAGATATATTCTGTTATTACAATGAATTACGTTGCAATTTTATTTATCTTGTATATTTACATTAAACCGTAGTAAAGTGGAAATGTGTTGCATCTAAATAATATAAGCGGTTGGTCCACTGAGAAATAATAACAATTCATTCCTACTGCAACAGGCTCAATGAGTATTTGTTTCATAACGTGGTATTGATTTTACAAATATTCCAAGATGCCACCACCCCAATTGCAAACTTGTATGCAATATTTACAAGCATTTTGTTAGCATGTTAAAACTTTAAACGCTAAAATACCATGGAATAGCCTTTAAATTGACGTTCCTTTTAAAAATAAATAACAAATTTTAACGACCTCACCGTGTTTTAATGCGCTCGTATATCACCAGTTAATAAAAATGTCTCCCAAGTGCAGCACTAGGGTCATATTGGAACAAAATCCTGCGATATAGAGGCACTATTTCTATAACTGAAAACACCTTTTGAAAAGGTTTTAAAGGACTTATATTGATATTCCTATAAACGAGGTAAGGGGATTTTCAGATTTATAATGATAATTTATTGGTATTTTTTATTAAAGTGTTCAATGCATAAAAAGAATTTCACACAAACATATAAATTGAATATTTGCATGAGCACCAATTTGTACTATAAATATATATGTCGAGGTAACGTTGGGCGATTTATAAAAGAAACAAATTTCTACGATTGATGCAAAATATTTTTAAAAGTCTATTTGACTTTCAAAAATATTGCAAAATTTCTTGTATAATTTGAAAGTCTCGTCATGCTGGGATATGCGTGCATTATTTCCACTAAACGAACTAAATAAATAGTAAATGAAAGCAACAAAGAAAATTGCACCCTAAAAAACAAATTAATAAAAAATGAATCATATGTAAAATTTGATTAATATCTAACTATTGCAAACGCTACGTTTTATAAAATACTCGTTTCATTTCTTGTGCTGATCACAAAGACTATTTTCGGCAGAACAGATACAAGGAACTGGACAACTTAATACTGTACCAAAATCATTGTACCAAAGTTAATCTATTTAATTGGTTTTCAAACCAAATAAGAGGGGATATTTATTTAATATCGTCGATAAAACTTTTCGCCATAATTTCGTGTGGCTGAAGTTGTATAATTGTGCCGTTTAAAAATACAAATGGTAATTATTTGCCCTGGCTCATTGCGACATTTTCCACGGCGCAAATAATGTACAGCATGGAACAAAGTGTCTTTGTGTACAAAAAGAGAAAGCGAAATAAATCGACCTACACCTACACCCTCTGACCTCGAGGCAGTTTTACACCCTCAAAGGAAATGTGAGAGCAAAACTCATTTACTGGTTTATATTTTCTCCATGCATAAATCACTGAGCAACAATATGTGATACAACACGAGAACGACATTTATGTTTTTCCGAAATTAAATATAACATTAATACTGCTGAGTCATAACGTAATTGCTGCATACGAATCAGTTCTGAAAATGACAATTCTGCTTTTTAATTTAGTTTGAACGTATTTCAGCTTAGCAGTTGAATGTTAGGGTATAATGAAATGGTTGCCCGATCGCTATTAGAAAATATTAATTTCTATCGACAAAATAAAGTGAATTTGCGGATACAGATAAATAGTATATTATTTATCACGGGCGGAAAAATGAAGATTTCAACGAGGGCAGAGTTAGCGGCCCCTACCGAATGGAGGGCCGATACTGCACGAGTTGAAATCGCTTTACGCCAGTGGTGAATACATTATTTTTTGCACAACCCAATAATGACAAAAATTCGAATCCATTTGTTTGCATTTAATAATAATTATGAATGTTTATATTACAATTCACTAGTAAGTAATGTCAATTCACAAAGTAGAAACTGCGATGCAAACCATAGCAACCATAGTTCCCAACATTTCAGCCCGATCTTCTGGGCGAACAAGCTCTTGTTCGCCCGCTCCAAGTTCGGAATTAGTCATTTTCCGTTAGTTACATGTGCCTAACATAGCACACATTCGAACGGGTTGTGCAAAAAGATATTATGGAAACTGGGATATACCCATATATTTATTATTACTTAGTTTACTAAATTTTGTAAGTAGCTCTTTTTCTGTGTTTATGTATATACTAAAAGAATAAAATGTTACAGGTAAACTGGAAAGGGAACTCAGAAATAATCAAAATTGAAACGTAAATAAGATCAAAAAGTGGAAAGTAAAATAGTCTTTAAAATCTACTACAGACGAAAACTGAAGTTAAGTTAGGAGCGTTTTACATAGATTTTGGAGTAAGACAAGGGGTATTATTAAACCGATATACTGCTTTCTGATGGAGTACATGAATATTTAACATTTGACCAGAAATTAATCCCAGATAGGGAAAATTAAAAATAGGAGACTGCAATAACTATGTCACAAAGAATAATTGTACAACAATATTCTCAAGCTATTCCTGTTCATGAGCTTAGGTACCAATGGTTTCGGGCATTAACCGGCGAAATTTTAACTTGTATATTTAATACATCCACATTCGTTGAGAAAATCTTTTTCAGGTAATTTTTTCTAGTTAACGTATTCCATTTATTCTTTCCAGGATGTACCCAGTGGATTGCAGACTGTTTAAAAATTACGAATGGATAAAACGCTATGGTGATATTTTATTGAGAGGGTATTGCCATTGTATTTAAGGCCTGTTAGCCACAATACCTTATCATGGAAAATGTCAGTGAGCGCAAATAATATAAAATTTAGTGTATGTGGGATGAATAAATAAATTCCTATGAATACGGTAAATCATGCGGGTTGCGACTGCACATAGTCATTGAAATAACTATAAATTACTTCAATACCCGTAAAATGAGTGTCGGTTGTCAGAAACGAAGTGACAAACGCGACCAAACCGGAAGTCCCGGCCAGAGTTTGCGCGCTTCGTTGGCCACGGAAGTGACGTCAGTACGCTAATGATGCGTGTTGGCCGAATCACACGATCGGGAACGTGGACAACGCGCTGTACAATAAACGTTAAATTATTGGTGCGAAGTTGCAAAATAAACGCACACCAAGCATGTTTACCGAACAACAATGTAGCTTAACGAGATATCGACTCGCGCGGTCTCTTCCTACAAACGCGAATAATTATTAGGAATCACATCATTTGGTTCAATTTTACTGGCCATTGCGCGCTTGTTTGTTAACCGTTGGGAGACGGCATTAAAATTACGTGCATTATCCAAGTAGATTTTATTCATGTCATGAATATGTTAAGCATGCATGCAATTAGGTTCCGTATAAAATGTAGGTGCGTATGTGATCTACGTACATATACTTGAAAAGCATAAAATAAATTGGACAAATATTTATTATGACCAATAATCAACAAAGCAATCCCAAGTATTACTTACTTATTACGTGTAATTAGCAAGCTAGTAGAATTAACGTGTTTCTGGGGTGCAATTTGTGATTGAATTCCACGAGAAAATGCGCGCTACTACTCGCAAAAGAGATAGAGAAACTAAAAGTAACCATATTATCGATTAAATCGTGCCAAGATTAACAACATTTTATTTGTTTTCGAGTAGCGGCTTGTTCATTTAAGTGTCGTTGCGTTTGAACAGATCGTGATGATATGATTTGTTGTTATTTCTTATATAATTGATTACGGGATTCTAGTATGTTTACTTGGAACTGGTTATATGTGTATTTTATTTGTTATAGACAAGTCGTCGAAATTATTTGAATTATGTTTCTTCGATAAACTTCTTGGCGCGAGCCAATCACTTCTAACGAACCACTGACAACCGACCACTGACAAGACGAAACCTTCTCTAGCACATTGCTGCCACTAAACAAGAAGAACTGTCAAATATCCAGTGTCAGCATGTCATGTCAAAAATGGCAGAAAAATGTACAAAGTGGAGAAGGTTCCTTCTTGTCAGTGTTCTGTTGTCAAGTTGCTCGTTGGAAGTGATTGGCTGGCGCCAAGAAGTTTTGTTAACCGATATGAAGGAATTTCAAAAAGTTTTTGATAATCGCTAATTTTTATGGTTTCGTTGCCCCAATTTGTTTTCATATAATTTGATGTTTAATCATTTATTTATCAATTTCATTTGTGTTGATTTGTTTCTCTTTCGTTATTTAGATATTTTTTAAATTCATTTAAATTATAAGTTTTGTGTTTGCACTGATTGCAATTTGCAATTAAAATTTAACCTAACACATTTTTAATGAACCCGGTTTATCTGCACGCATTATCAACCAACCTATTGAACCGATTTTGAAGCAAATTCTATCGTATACAACACAATACAAGAACAGCCAATATTAAAGATTAGGAAGTAAGTCCTTGCCTAAAAGCCACCATTATGATTCAAACTTCCGAACTCATATCAAGCGTTAACAAATATCTCCTGCACAACAAACGTTCAAACCGAAGGAAAATCAATCTACTCCATCTACGACGAATCAAACTTTGGAAATAAATTCAAATGGTGATCCAATTTTTATCCAGTCAGCAAATCTCTTATAGAAAATAACTGGGCGCCGAAATATATTTGACTCAAACATATTTCAAGGAATTTTTACTTAAGAAAGGTCTGGAGTTAGTATCACAAGACCTCTTGTTTTCATTAAATTGCAAAGCGATCCAAATTAAAAATGGTCGTGAAAAAAACAAATGCCAACGTCATCGAACGGATGCAATCGGTAATTTAGGGTTAAAAGGCAATGGCCTACTTCATTAAACAGAAATTCGTTAAACAGAGCTTTAAAGCTTCTAGCAACGAGTAATTTGCAAGTAAACCAAAATTAACTTTTTATTATAATATGTCGTGCAAAAGAAATTGTAATGTGAAAATAACACTGAGCAAATGTTTTCGCGTCAAGTTATTGCATTGATCGATCCGGCCAAAATAAATTAAATCTGATATAAAGTGCAAACAGTTCGTTATAAATACATATATACAATAGTTAGTAGTGCGAGACGAGATTGTTTAATGATAAGCAGTTGATCAATACATATTTGTCACGTATGATCATACAATTAATTCTGTGATTTATTACCTTTATATACAGTTCCTTAACAATTATGACATAATATGTAAAACATGATTAATAATAATAATAATAATATTTATTCATTCCCTGGTACTAACTAATACAGTATGGAACAAGCGAAGATTACATATAAGTAATAAAACGAATAAAACAAATAAATCAATAGTGGTACAATACAACACGTTAAAACTTATTTTAAAAAGTACTACTAAAAAAATCATCCAGTGTATAATAAAATGCAATATTCGGGAAATGGCGCTCCAGGTAAAGTTGGAAACGTTTATCAGGTAAATTTCTTATTTCAGGCGGAATGTAATTATACATTATTATTAACTGGTGCGCCACATTTTTTTGCATTTTTGTTGATGAAGTAAGTAAGGAGCACTTAGATAAGTATTTTTCGTTCCCCGTGCCTTATGATAGTGATTGAGTTCGTATTTTTTTAGCAAAGTTTGTAATACCTTTTCGCGAACATTGCACATTCCACTACGTAGAGTCCCATTAAAGTATGTATTTTGTTTGATTTAAAAACTTATCTGCATGAGTCTTTGTCATTCATTTTGAAAACATTCCTGATGCATCTCTTCAGTAGCACGAATATTCGAATCACATCCACATATTTCCCTTAAAATATAATCCCATACTTGATTACGTGAGTTCACATAAGCAAGGTATGCAGCTAGCCTCGCAACTAGATTTACTGATGAAGATATCATTCTAAGAGCATACCTGAATGGTCCCAGCTTAGCCGCTAGATATTTAATTTGCGACTTCCAGTTTATTGATGCATCAATTTTATCCACAGACAGAGAGTGTCCTCACATGAAGTAAGTGTCTGATTTTCGTGTTTGATGCTCACGGTAGCTACAGCCGTTGTGGAAAATATTATCAACATCTTTCCATTCTTATTAGGCACTGTTCCATGAGTTGATTCAACAATGCCTTATTTGCTGCTTTTATAATTGCAGATGTGTCGTCTGCAAACAAAGCTGTGGAGTTTTTTTGTATTTCAGGCAAATCGTTAACATATAGCAGGAACAAAATCGGACCCAAAATCGAACCTTGTGGTACTCCTTTATTTATCGACCTGCAGGATGACAGAAATCTTTCTCTGTCTTCATTTGATGCTACCATGCCTTGTTTTCTGTCAGCTATATATGAATTAATCAGGCTCAGAGTTACCCCTCGAAAACCCACAATTTTTATTTTCTTTAACAATGTACTATTGTTTCGGCTATCAAATACTTTGGTAAGGTCCATGAACATCGCGATGACTTGCTCACTTTCATTCATAGCCTCCACAACCTCTACTAGCACTTGTTTCCGATAGGCACTTTGTCTGTCACTCAAGATATTGTTTGTTTCCAGAAATGAATTTAATCTAACTAATATTAATTTTTCGTAGATATGTTTGATAGTATAGCATGTAGTTCATTATATTAGCCGTATCTCCATTGTGAATGGGATGGATAATCCTTCGTTTAACGGTTCTGGGAAAAGATTCCACTTTTTGAAGTAAGGTTTATTAAGTGCGACAACGGTTTAGCAATGCAATGAGCTGCTTCTTTGATGATGGCATCAGGAATCTCACCATGGCCCTCGGGCCAATTATATTTATCAGTAGGCTTTAGAAAACACGACCTTGGTTTCTTTTAATAATATTTTCATGAATTTCTTTTGATGGCTGATTATTAGTATGTAAAAATGTGATGATCGTTTCGTTCTTATTATTAGCTTGTCATCAGATTTATATTAATATCCATTGCATTGTAATGCAACTCTCATGCCTGGCAGTGTGTTATTTTACCACTTTACATACTTCTATTAATTTGAACGTATTTGCAACTGACGTGAGTCGATCTTAAATTGCAAGTTGAATTGGTTTCTGCCGGTACAATGTCTAATGTTGGGTTGGGTTGGGATGGTTACTTATTGACTCGGTCAGCTATTGCTACTACTAGATTTCCTCTGTGATGTATTGCTTGCGTTGAATGACAATTTAATTGCGTTCACAGCTCATGTTTGTAACATTTGGTATCTAATTTAGGTTTGGAATTAGTGATTGTTAAATTTAGGAAATTTATTTTCTTGTGTATTTGTATTTCTGTAGTGAATTGTGTTTTGTCATTGTATTTATTAAATTGTTTATGTATTTTCATGTTTAAGTATATAGTTATCTGCTGGTACAGCTATGAGGTAGTCGTCCACTTATGGTTTAAAGAAGTGGAGTTTTATGTTTAGTTGTGGCAGTACATTGATTTTCTAAATTTTCCAATACCATTTGGTCTGTTACAGATATAGGTGCTCCCAAAGCTAATCCGTGTATTTGTTCGTAGTATTTGTTTTTGTATTGAAAATATGTGCCTCTTATTTTTAATTTTTGCATAAAAAAATCGTTAATTGGTAATGTGCTTTTATTATATTGTCCCTTTTCTTTTGTACGACGTTTTTCATTATCTGCATTGGTGTGTTGGCATACAATGCTATTACATCTAATGACATGAGTACATGGTTAGGTGGTAATTGTATGGTGTGTATGAATTGTTTAGTTTGCCATGAATCTTTTATATGGAATTATGTTGACATAATACGTCTTTTTTTAAATTTCAGCCAAGCTGTTTTATAAATTGTAAGTTGGTCATTGTGTAGTGAATATTACAGGTATAAGGGGATGTTGGTTTTGGGAAGTTTTGGTTAAGCAAATATTAATAGTGGTTGTACGTTATGAATTTTAAATGTTTTGATTATTTCCCGTGGAATATATTTCACATTTTATCATTAAATCGTTATTTCGTTGTTCCATTTTTGTTTTATAGTCGTTAGTGTTCATATACACCTTATGAAGGTAAAATATTTTAATACATTTATGTTATACGAATATACTGTACCAATAGCAGGGGATATTTGCGGATATATACCAACCATAGCAACTTAGAATACATAATTCTACATACAATCGATTTGTTAAGCAAATAAATCCCGCATAATATTTCACAGATACTCCAGGGAATAATATGCCTTCGCACAGCCGAAACACCTTATTACAGTTAAGGGGGTGATTTTCAATAGCGCACTGAATGATATATGAAATGGTTTATATCATTAACAAAAATTAATCCCAATGTTTTCTTACTTATAATACAAGTTAATCCAACGGCGTATTTCATTCGTACTACAAAACATTACTACAATATGGGTTTAGTTAGTAGGAATTTATGTAACTTGAGATACGTTTAGTAATAATTCTTGAAATGACACAACATGTAGTCAATTGCTCTCGCGTATGTTAGGCTATTATATAGTTATTGTATCTAGGAGCTACATTTCTGTTTTGTGTTTGTGTGTCTTTAAAAGTAATCGTCGTTCTTCTCCAAGTTGCAAATATAATACAAGAAATTATTTTATATTTTTCAGTTAAAATGTTCGAATGATATAGCAAACAACCAAGAAATAAACTTCAAATGATGTGTGATTCAATAACCTTAAATTGCTAATTTATTTCTTTGTTGGACAATTATATTACCAATTCTAGTTTCCAACAGGTAGCAATGAGCTTTTGAACTGTCATAAAGGTATATGGTAATTATCAATGCCAATGAGCGATCATAATAGAAAATGACTCTCAAGGTGTTTTGATACTGGTGCTCGCGAATACACATAGGTGAAAGTACAACAATTATATTTATTATAGCCAATACAGCAAATATTAATTTTTTTTTATTTAAATCTCGAATTTATTAATTTACTCATTTAAATTAATTTAATTACACCTGACAATTATTTCGATTTGATTAACTCATGTATAAAGCATCTATTAAACAGCTTCGGGAATCACTTTTGTCTAGGGTCCAATTCTGCAGCCTATAGCGTCTGCAGAAAGCGTAAAATTATAATGGGTACAAGTAACAAGTACAATAAGAATTTAGAGTTATGAAACGAGACACTGTGCAATCTAAAACCATTTCATATGACATACGCAATAGAATGTAACGCTATTAGTAATTCTTTTCTGAAACTAAAACAGAAATAGGCGTTTGTGTAATGTTTATAATGTTTAAAATAATAGCAGTACGATACATACATGTCATATCATTTAAATGTAAGCCATTATTTATTTAATTTCAAAGTATTATTCTAACTATGAGTGACGTTTTAAATTTTAAAATTTACATTTCTAGATAACTTAACTTTTAGTCTGCTTCCAAGTTTGACAACCCGAGGGAAAAACAGTTGGAAGAAATATGACACTTCCTTCCCTTCTTTGTCAGATAAATATTTAATACATGCATAACATATTAATAAACATTAATAACTCCATTATATCGTAGCTACTGTTACAATTTATTTTAACGTGGCATTTAAAAAAAAATATGTCAAAGTAAAAAGCTGACATTTCCAAAGTGTTATGATAACTCTAATAAATCAGTTCCAACATCGATCCAGATATCAGCAAGAAGATAAATTGCTAACAGCGATGCTAATCTTGCACATATTTTGCTACGAAGGCCGGTCTATGTCGGAAATAATCTATTTATGTATCCGAATCCACAGTTTGTGTCTACAGAAGCTATTGCATCAATCACCTGATGGATTAAGTGGTAAAGATGTAATCTACTAACGCCGCCCACAATTACAATCTCATATTTAATGATGAAGGACGTGTATTATACAGTGGTTTATGGATGTGTTCAATGCAATAAGCTTTATTGTCGAGATCGCAAAATAGACCACTGATCAATACGCTTGACGCGGGAGCTGAGATACGATATTACGGAATTACATGTTTTGCTTTCTCATCTACTCTGTTATTCTGTACATACTGCCCCTTCACTCAGATATTATAAAAGCTGTTCATGTTAGACAATTCTATACAAATAGAATATGCATTGATAATGCGAGCTTTGTATATTTAGCTTAATAATTTGCTAATTCTCAATTACCACTTATATAAAGAATTCATTACGGAATTTCATTCAACAATATTCGTTGCATAAACATTGACATGTTTGTGCAGTGAGTTCTATTTTTCTGCAAGCATAATATTGGCTTAATTGATATTATGCAAACGAAGCGACACGCACACGATCCCAACCAAATATAATTATTATTTCAATTATTTTTATAAAAAAAAATTACATTTGCAAACCAAATTACTAGCTATATAATATTTAATACTAAAATACAGTTTTTAAATTATATTGTATCTTAGCCGTCTCTATTTACGGAATGGTTGGTACTCATATCTAATATCTCGACAATGTCACTTTTATAGCGCTGGATAAATTTTGGATCCTACAATATTCACCCAGATGATAATCATGGTTGTTGGGATTCGGATATCTTTATTGAACAGAATCTTTATTGGATTTTTATTTTCTTCAAGCTATTTCTTGGTATATCTCAGGAATGCAGATTTTATTATTGATTTAGATAGTTTTAGAAGTGTTAAAATTTATAGGAAACATCGCGGTGTTTCCAACTATCTGTGTACATCGCCTCTTTTACATGATTAGAAAATGTGCTTTAATGTTCAGAAGTTGCAGTGTACATAGCATTGTGATTCTAGAATACAACTTGTCTTTTTGTCTTTTCTTACTTCTTGTTTCATTTCATTTTCCTTTCAAGAAAATCACAGTCTCTCTCATATTTATTTTCAAGACTGCACCGTTTTTGCGTCATACCTGTCTTCTCACATTCTTCCATCCAGTGTCCCTCAAATATTCTGGTTTCCGTCCATATACATTTAATTCCTTGTATTTTGTGTTATACCTCAACCTCCTGATTTTACTTCCTGTTTCATGCACATTTATTTCAATTTCTCGACTATCTTCATCTGCACTTGTTTACCCTCTCTCCTTTTCCTTTATGACTAACCTTTTCATACATGATCAGCATATTTTGCTCCCAGTTGGATATATAGTTGCTCCTTGCCACCCGTTTCTGTAACTGCCACACTACTATTGTTACCCAACCTTGCTCACCCAATTCACTTGCTTGCATTTCGTATCTTACCATTCTTTTCTCTGTGTCCACCGCTACCCTTTCCTCGGTCTTTTGACGCACGATGTATTCCGGCATTAACCTTTCCAGGTACAGCTTCCTCTTCAGCTATGTATGTTGTATCCAACCCCTTTTGTTGTTTCATCTCCCACACTTCAATATATTTTTCACACACGTATCCCTCACAAGCAAATTTGAATACATGTTCACTTCTCAACTGTTCGATGCTCTCTATATGTTTCTCTCTCTCACCATACCCTAGATACATCGATTCCTTCACATGTTCATTACATCTCTGTCCAGGAATCTGAAGAACTTTTTGCCACAACCTCTGTCTCGGCTAGGATGACTATGTCGCATACATTTCGCCGTTCTATACTCGTTCCCCTTACTCATATTGAAGCATGTTTCATCATATATTTGTGCTACTCTTCCCGTCAGACATGCCGAAATACCAACTCGTTGTAGTTGCTAATGATTTTCTGTCTACCATGTCGACATTTACCGTCAGATCTATGTACAATTTGCCTCCCTTTATTTGCGTTATCTCTCTCAGCTATATAGTTGAGCATAAATGAACTATCACTCGTTCCGCTGATTTTTCTAAATCCTGTCTGTCCTACTGGCAAACCCCACTAACTGTCCACATCATCTTCCATTCTGGCCTTCCTTATTCCAAACTGATACTATAATTGATGTCCTGTTAGTGTGTATTATATAAATAACTTATCGAACCTAATATTAGATATTTTGGAAATAGTAAACCAATTCTAAAAAATTGTTGACATAACCATATTTATAGTAAAATTATAGCTTCAGCGAATAGTAACAACGTAATGACAGGCGATAGTAATCAATATCATGAAATAAATATGTTTGCGACCGATTAGTTAATCTGGTCGAATAGCGCCCTGCAACATCCTTACAAGATTACGGGTGCATTAAAAGGAACACAGGTGAATGTTAGAGCAAGTAATTAGTGCACGAAATTAGAACACATTGTGGCGAATAATTTATATGACGCTTAATTTGCAAGAGCACTTTGAGATTACGGTTATTGTTTTAGGACTGCAAGCTTCTTCTTGACGCCCTAAAGAGTTGCAACTGTTCGTAGACTCGTTAAGTTTGGCTATCGAAACTTTAAAACAATTTTGTTATAATCGGTCCGTTAACGAAAACTGGCAATAAACTAGTTAAGGATGCGCTGGTGATTAAAATTTGTACACGGTATTTTAATTACTATTGTTGGGCAAGTATGCGTGTAGTGGCGCACCGGAATATATATTAATGCCGCAAGTTTGTATTTAATTAAAAATAAATTCGGAACCAATTATAATGTCATTAATAGTAGAATTAAATTATCGTTGTGTATGCAGTTAAATTACGTTGTAATTAAAATATATACCTATTCCGATGTCAAGGGTAAAATATTAGTTTGGATAATCGTTTAGGAAATATCTCAAAATTATAACGTGACGGAATGTTTAACAAAAATACAATTTCACGATTTCTATTCATGAAGGCGGAGGTGCAGGTTAATTTAGGTGAATGTCTCGATTAAATTTATAATTTCGACCCTCGTTCTAATTAAATTTTGATGATTTTCTGACAGATAAATGTAAATAGGATATTGCCAGTTTCCGTGGATATTTATTAAAGCATATCGCCAATTTGATAAATCATTAGGTCTATTTAACGAATTTCAACGCCACAGACAATTTGTGTTTAAAGGCAAATTATTGTTGCCTAATTAGTTTTGGTTTAATCGCGTGCCCGCATTTAATTTTGATTAGCATAACACGTTATAAAAATTAATCTTTTACAAATACAGCTGTTAATAAAATAATATAAATATTACCCTTACTACACAGGACTTTCACTTTTTATTTTATTTTGAATATTCATGTCGACCACTATGTTGTCATCTTTAGCAGAAATACTACACCGTATTTTTGAAACCACAGTCTCCGATTTATAATAATGGTGCTGTTCATTATAAACACATTTTAGCTTAGATTTTTTGTGAATGAATATCGCCGTCGCAACCCAGCTATAATGATGTTCAATTCTAGTATAAATAAATAAATAAATCTAAAATGCAGCTTTAAACTCTCTTGGATGTTACTTACAAAATTCATTTTACAAGTCGCGCACATTATCAAAGTTGCAAATAAAATAAATATATTTTCTATTGAGAATTAAAGCAGTTTCATAAAATGTACCCGGCTGCAATTCAAATAATACTAGATTTCAATATACGATATTTCTTTCCGCGAGTAGCTTCGTAAATTAAAAATAAAGTTTCATCCTTTAGCAATCATGTGTTACTTTGTATTTACCTTACTTCGCTACGATTCAGATATTAACTTTTATGTTCTCCAGGTACATTTTCTGTATAAACGAGATTAATAAGCGAGCGCTGCCATACTTTGACGCGTTACTTTTTTCAGTTTTCATATCCGTCTTTAATGAACGATGCGGATTTTCAGCGTAAAGCGTAATGTTATACAAATTCATCTCATTACACTATAAGGAAAGAACATATATAATTACCAATTTTAGTTGCCTTGCCATACATCTTGCAGAACTTTAAAATAATTCTAGTTGCTGATTAATGATATTAGACTATAAAGATGAGTAATTAATGCCTAGAACTAGACATTAGTACTATTGTGGCGTATTGTTGTTCACACACAATTTTTGTACAGGTAAGAAAAATGAGTGAAATACTTTTCCAAAAATTGTACGCGGGTAAAGATGAACCGCGTGGAGTAAAAAATCAGTTTCAGAATCTTTTGGTAACTATTTGGAAAACTATTCAGTGAAGCTTTAACTATAACTATAACGTATCTCATAGCAGCTCAAGGCACATCGGTTTCAGTGGTTCGCAATTTGGTGCGAATGCCTCTCATCTAAGCGGGTTAAACTCTTGAATCTTTTGGCATAATCCTCGTCGTAGTTCTTCTTAATTCTGGGCGTCCCACCAACCATCGTAAACTTTTATACCGAATAAAGACCAAAACTCTTCTATAGGACATGCATGTACAGCATTCGGGGGGTTATCCTCTTTAGGTACACATGGTATATTGTTGCCTTAATCAATCTTGAGTTCTTCTCGCAAGAATATTATGGGAGGCATCTTCGAATATAAATGTCTGCATTTACAGCTTCGCCTCTAACTCGCCCAACATAAGGTCTTGAAAAACAAGCGTCCGAAATGGCGCACCACACACGTAACTTGTAGTTCAAATTTCGCTTTTTTCTTTACCTTACGTCATTAGGAACAGCCTGGATGTTATCTGTACAAAATCCTTCCTTTCCTTTCATTTCCGAGTTAGATAATGTAAAATATTTTCCATCGCATTGTTTATAAAATGTTCTAATCTTTATTGTCCGCAGAGCCGTGTATGTTGGGCATTTTTGTCGCTTTTTATATTTGAAATTATTTCTGCTATTTTTTCTCTTGGCTGTCATATGGGAAATGTGAAATCTTCGGCCTAATCTTCTCGTTAAAACCCCTTTTCTATTTCTTGCAGATTTAATGAAATTTCGAAACCTTGTATGATTCAAAGCTCGAGGGCGACCCGTCTTGGGAAGATTCATGCACCGCAAACCTTCCTCACAGTCCTTAACGATGCGGTGAAATGTCTTAGAATTATTTTTGTTTCTATAAATACGCCTCTGCAAAGACAAATATTGCGCCTTACATAACTGGCTAAGGATTACTTATGTAGGTGAGTATTTATCAAGTGGAACACTGGATGAGGAGGACGTTGATGTAGGTAAAATTATTATACGATTATAGAGATCTGAAGTCAGTAATTTACCAGCACGACAACGTACCACGAGCAACTACACTTCTCAATCAGCGACAAATTTAAGAAAAAAATACAAGAACTATTTTATACATGTTTCATAGCAAAATGGAATGATATTCTAATATTTTTAGAATGGCATTGCCATAATTTATGAACACAATTAAAAATTCTTGCCAAGTTCCTCTGCCTAACTCTTCTTTTATCAAATCTTCGTAAAAAAAGCATTCATTAGGGAGAACCATTTCATTTTCGATTTATAGGTCTCTTCTGCCCCCATGCCGGAATGGTTTGGACTTTTAATTTCGGTAAAGTTGTATACACATGTGGATCTTAGAATTTTTATTTTATTTTGAAGCTTTAAAATCTTCGACATTCATTTGCATTCATTGGCATCTTGGAAATAGAAACCGTCCTTCTGACATGAGATGAGATTCATTTCCATGAGAATCGCCCTTTATCGTCTCCCATATTTTTCTAATTTTAATTTTTTGTAATTTCTAAGCAAATATCATGGGTATATTTATTTATGGTTTACTCTATTCAATCTGTGATTTTGACTCTCTTAGAAACTATATGCATCGTTTTGTAACTATCACAGAATTTGTGGCATTGGATTGAATTTTTGGGAACTGAATTTGTTCCCCGCAAGATACATTCAGCGAGTTCACAATTCGAGATTAATGCCTAGTGGTAATATTAAGAGCCAACGCAGGGATAGCGGATTTCACCGGAAATATGTGAGGCTGATTACATTAATTAAATTGCTTCGTCAACTATTCGAAGTGCGGGTAGATTTTGATTGAAATACAAATATTGGTATTAGATATTAATTTGAACTTTGTAGTTAAGTTGAAACTTAAGCTTCAGAGGTATTTGTGCCAGTTGAATTTATTAACCCAAAAGTCCAAAATACGGTATCTCTCGATATAAATAAATTACTAGAAACAACAAAAAATAAACGATTGATTCTTTTAGTAACACCGTACGATTATAACCATCGATTTTATATGATTATAAAAATATGTATACTGAAAACTTGTTATGGTAAAAGATAATTTTAGACGTTGTAATCCATTAGAATTATTTATTATACATACAATATATGTCATTAATTCTCGCGAACTGTAGTCGTTCCATAGAATTTTATGAATTTTTGAATGAGAAACACGTAACTGTCATTTTCAGATTACTTCACTTGTATTTATATATATAACAACCTGTATTTTTATTATGTACATAGATGGTACAAACATTTTAATGAAAATTTAATTCGGTATATCCACACTTTAATAAAACTATAAATGGAAATATGTAGATGAAAAATCACTCCCATATTCTCTCTGTAGTAAGTAGTGGTCATTCTGAAATTGAGCAAACCGGCGTATGACAAACAGATTAATTGTGGACGTGCTACATTGTATGTGTTGGAGTGAATCACCAAAACTCACCAAGTTAAATCCTGCAGGAAATTACTTCGTGATTAAAACATAGCTATGGCACCAAAGAGACAAAATTCATACGCCATTTAACAAATTAAATGGCAGAATGATTTTACTCATACATTTTGATCGACATAAAAAAATAAACACGGAAAAAAGCTTGATTCGTAAATTTAAAAGAAAAATAAAACGTGTACATTGCGAAAACGATTTGTTAGGGTTAAATTAGAGCGCATGCATCCTTTTTTGTTACGGTTACCATTTCGACGAAGCAACAGTAGACAATTTGTTCGCCGACTGCCGTTTAATTAGATTATAAGTGATCGTAAGAAAAGGAACCATTAAACACGCGATAAGTAAAAAAGAAACACTTTGACGGCTCTAATGATCGTAAATAAATGAGTTGGGGGTGAAAATACTTCAAAACTCCCGTCGTGAAACAGGAATTGAAATTGCGAAGTTTGAAAAGATCTACGGGAAACTTGTAATTTACTACCACTCCACGTTTAAATATTTTTTCCTGGACGTCATTTTGCATTCGCTTTTATCATCTTTAACATGTAACAAACTTTCGATGTCGGCAGCAGTTTCCAATTGATCATTTAAAAAAGGTGTGTGTTCGGTTAGCGTGTACATATGTGTGAGTGTGTGTTTATGCATATACTCACTGACATAACAGAAGGAATAATTTCTTCAACTTGATTATTTGGCAACAGAATGACTTTATTTAAAGCAAGTTATGGTAATAATGTCAAGGTTTTGACTTTTATAATTGTTTGCGCAAACAAAATTTTACCTCGTTGCGGTGTATGAGAGCTGGCTAGTACAAACATTTTTAGTTATTGCCCCTCGGTGTAATAGTGTTAAGCGTAGGAAAATGCTCCGAGTTCGAAGACGTCCATGTTAACGACTTTAGGGGTAGAATTTTTGCCTATCGAGATGTTAGTCTGTCCTATTGCGAAATAGGCGGTGTTAATTGTATGTGTATGCCGTGTGTGGACAGAAGAAGGTAGAAGAACACCAAGAAGACCAACTGGTTAACCACAGAGTGTCAAGAAAGGCGCTTCAGACAACTAGTTCTACGAAACCGTTTTGCTACTTGTCTTTGGACTTTTTTCATACTGTCCACGATTAGTGCTTCCTTTGACTGCGAACCTCTGTCGTCAACTTTGAACTGGCGCAGAAAACGTCAGCACTCTGAGGCAGAAGGGCATAATGCCGTTTTCAGCATCGCGATTCTGTCTAGGTATGCACGATGGTCGCAGAAATGTAAGGGGCCGCTGTGGAGAGCGATATTGGGTTTGCTGTTGAGAGGCATGTACACCGGACTGTTGGAGTAATGGTTTGTAATGGCTGTTGCCTATGGTAGCCGATCACCACATCTTTTTATTCGAGGCTGTATGACAGGTGCACGTTATGTGGATGATGTCCTGCAAACCACTTTACTGCCTTATCTAGGTGGCCGCCCAAACGTCCTTTTTCAGCAAGATAACGCACGTCCCCGTAAAGATCGTCATATTACGGACTGTCTCCAAGAAGCAGGCGTTAATGGTTTGCCGTGGCCACCCCTTGCAGCGGATTTAAATTCCATCGGACATGTGTGGGACTTGATGGACAGAAGACTGACCACTTTGCACCATCCTCCACAGTCCTTGTCGATACCTAGACAGGAGTGCACTAAGCTACGGGGTCGGCAAACACATTATCATTTTTTTTTATTACACGTTAATAAAATTTCTTACAAATGTTATCGTTTTATTATTATGTAAGACTATCACATTTCCAAAAAAACAAGTTGAAGAAATTGTTCCTTCTCCTACGATTTTTGGAATGTTCTTTTATATATAATAAGTTATCGCATGAAATCTGGGTATAGTTCAATGGAATTCGCTGATTATGTTTATCTCGACCAATATATTAGAATTAACTCTATATATTAAAATAAAATTTTACCAAGTATTTAATTAGTGCGTAGTAAAGTCTATGCTTCATATCTGACGTGCATGCAGTTGTCGCCTCGGCTAGTTTTCGGACTTTTGAGTCTTATTGTACGTCCAGTCGAAGTTTCATATTATTTTTGTGAACGGTGTAGGCTACAAATTGCTAGAATTGGGCACATTTTTGCCCATCTTTAACGATTGCTTTTAAACGTAGCACAGAAAACTTTGTATTTCAATTTCTTTCGTCAAGCCTTTCGTCCATGGTGTACTTTTCCCTTTCAGATTATTAACTTATTAAAACTATGTTCCTGTATTTCAAAACTCATTGTTTATGATTCTATGCTACCTTGTGGCGAACTAGAATCATAGTAACCGCGATGAAGTAAACACTGAATTTTTCGGTTGGTATTTGAAAACCCCTTGTTAGTTAACCTTTGTTTTGTTAACAATATATTTTTGCGATTTATTATGTATTTTGTTTACGCACATACAATAATTTTAATTAATTATCGATTTGCGTTTTTATTTCATTTTGTGCAATCGATTCTTTTATTGAGTGTGCGAGTTGTGTACGAACTTGCTCTCTGTCGACCAATCTGAAACGTGGACTAATTAATTTAGTCAGTAACACACTTTTCACGAATGCTCGTAATTAATATTTTGACATCGGTTGTTTTCTGGTGCAAACTAATCACCACTCAATGTTTATTATTAGCACTCGTAGCGAACGAGTCCAACTATGTCGACTTTTATATACGACAATTTGTTTTGTGGCACGATAAATATGAAATTATTGAAGGTGTATTTGACATTTATTTAGAACTCGTAACCTTTGGATATACACACATGTCAATTATTTCAATTATATACACGGTAAGTTTGTTACGACAAAAATGATTAAGACCAACGACACACTGGTTCTTATACAACCCGACTTTTCCAATATAACGAACGCTGACTATGGACGACTAAAACAGATTTGTAGGTATTACTGAATCATCAATTATCCTTACTACCATAGATACTTCTTTTAGTTTCGCAGGTTTTCGCTGTGGTTATTTGTTTTTAGAAAATACACTTGTTGCTATTTTTCTATATATCGCTAGAATTCTACAACGATAATTTTCATGAACATTAAAATATTTGATTAACATATTGGAGAATATGCACATTACAATTAAATTAAAACTCTACAATTTTTATGTTTCGAGGAATCTAATTTAAAAAGAAAGCAACTGAACTCGCCTAGTATATTATTTTTGCACATAGTTGGTGACGCATTCTTATGATAAAATATTTGTTGTTAACAGTTGCAACACACTTGCATTTTATTTGATTCAAATAAGTTTTTCTTTTGATTTTTGTTGTTGTGTTTATTGGGAATGTTTATTCATATATTGTGGATGTGGATACGTTCCATGGTTAAGTTGTTGCAGATATAATTGAGTTTACTAGTATCGGTTTTGCGATTTATGTTTGCTTTGTTGTTTGAATTTGTATCATTTCATGTATAAGTCTATTTTTGTATATATTTATATGTTAAGGATTTTTAAGTGGTTAAGATCAAAATATGTTTTTCTATTATTGCAACATTTTATTTTCAGTAATGCCATCAACAGAGGAACACAATGTGAAATTTTAATAAAGATTTTTATTAAAGTTGACTGATGGTCTGATCATTGTATCCACTTACTTACAAACAGACGATTTGGGGATTCACAATTGTTTACAATAGATGCCACTCAAACAAATGTTGGGTATATATGGTTTTTAAATTCTCGATTTCAATTCACTTCATTTGAAAAATATTTTTTAAATTTTACGTCAATTATCACTTCGCTTCAAATGCACCAATCGGCTAAATCTTATCACGTCCGGAAATTAAAAACTCACAAAAGTTCCTCAACTTGTCGAGGATCATTAAAACTGATTATTCGGCAATTATCGGCGTAACGTAGAGTCAATAGGAACCGAACCAATACCGAATTCAGCGTAGCGAAGTAATTAAGAATCCAACAAGCGTAGAAGTTATTCGCGCCTGTTATTTTCCAATGAATAAATATCTTATAATTCACGGAATTTGTATCATTCGACACGTTTCCACAACTACTACTAAATGAAATCTCGCAGCTGCGGGCTTCTCATTAAAACTGCTTAATTAGTTCAGTTAAGTGCAGAGCAAGTGTACCGTTTTGATTCGAATTGTCCAACGGTAATTATTTAATTGGTTATTGATTGTTTCAATTAATAACGAAAAGTGTCCCATTAATGTAATTGCACTTCCATGCAAGTTTAACCAATACGCGCTAAGGGTGTTTTAAACCCACCTCTCAGACTCAGTAAATTAAAGATTTAACATAATTTATAGCCTATTAAATTATACTCTAATTAAGCGAGTTAACACAGATGCCTACCAAATTAACAGCTATTTGGAATAATATCTGGCAGATTAATTGCTTAAAATAAATGAATTTTGAATAAACGGTGAAACAAAATGACACGTTTAAATAAATATTCTATTATGCGATCCATCAATAATATCGAAATGTTTACAAAAACCTCTAATATGTTTTGCATATAGTTACTTATTTATTTTACTGAGGCAAGTTTTGATATACTGGCAAGTTTCGGCCGACAAGAAATCAAGTGTAAGTGACCGGTAACGCAGTATATATAGTGCCGACCGGAAATTACAAGCCCTGCAGATGAGCTACAGTTGAAAAGATAGGCGCGTGTGCCAGAGCATCACGAAGCGCATTTTAGATAACTTTCTTGTTAAGCGACCATTTGAAAATATTTGTGTTTTTCTCAATAAAACGTTATGGTATGTACGTAGTTTGGTACGTAAATATGTTTGCATTCAAGTCGGAAAATTTATACATTTTCAAGGATTTAATTAGGCGAACCCATTAAAGTAAATGTGTGCTAGGAAATTTCACTAGACGTTAGTGTTTGTTTATGAATAGGAAACAATTTTAATTCAATTAATTTGACACACATGAGTGGAATTCTATGATCTAATCTGCCTAAATCTAAATCTACTAACATTATTATTGTTCAGTTACTACAAAGGAAAACTTGTACTAACATAGGAGACGTGGGGTGTAATAAAAGTTTAGGTCATAAATTAAAAAAAACTGGAAAATAATTAAAATTGTAATTGTACAATTTATGTTTCTATTGTAAATATTTGAAACTTTTTAAATCTGAAAATAATAATCACAATTTAGATTCATTCCTCTTCATAGTGTATTTTCCAATGTAATATAGGAAATCCTGCATTAATTTCGATGCATCTAATGGTTTTGGTCCAAAGGCACCCATCACCCCGAGAAGGGTAGGGTTGCCAGAATAATATATAACACGTAAAAATGTACTACCATATAGATTAATATGTTTTTTTTTGCTAGTCTTGTCATGTACTTTCTTCAATTCTATTAAATTAGAAAAATATAATAATTCAGCACTAAAATTATCTTAAGTTAATTTAACTTAAACTTATACAGTTCTAAGTTAGCTCATGTTTTGCTATGTTGCAGAGTAAGTATGGTGCGGAACTAGAAGAGAAAAGCTAAGAAGGGCGCCGGGGCAGCCTAGGACCTCGAAAAAGCTCTAAGTGAAACAACACAACTCGAGGGGCAACCGCTTTTTACAACGTTCTACGGAGTACATTAAAACATTACGTTTTTGGAACTCGTGGGAAAGGCAATGTCTCTCAAGGTAGTGGGGGTGTAAAATCTTATTCACTGCTGCCAATGAAGAAGAACTCGCCAAATGGATTAGAATTATGGAGAAAAATGGTTTTGGTCTCACTCGTGAAGAGCTTTTAGGTATAGTAAAATGTTACATTGTCCAAAACCCAATTCAAAAATCAGCTGCCTGGCGACGACTAGTTTCTTTTTTTTATAGAGAGGAATCACGTATCAAGTAAGTTGCCACAAGGATTTGAACATTTTGTGCAAATCAATCTTTGGATAATATATGATTTTTTTGATAAATTTCCACACTTTGTTAAGAAACTTGGATTGAATGGGAAATACCACGAATTGTTGTGCGTATCTACTGCTGATAAACGGATGCCCTTACTTTACGTTTTCAAGGGCAAAGTCGTCATAGAAAACTTTGGGGTTCCCACACAAACTGCAGTATCTGTCAATGAAAGAGGGTCGATGGAGACAACATTATATTTTCAGCTCGTGCATTCAGCACAAAAGAGCATTGTGACGATTATGAAACGCCACACAACACATGTTGTGCAACCTTTATATGTGGCAGTGTTAAGGTCCTAAAGCACAAATCGGACAAAGAACTTTGCAAATGGCAAATACAGAACCCAAGGAAGAAGATCCCTAAGCCTTTATAGTTTTTTTTATTAAAACAGCGTAGGAAGTTTCTTCGTCTACTACTATTAGTGGGTTTAGAGCGACTGGTATCAATTACACTGGCCTAAAAATTTAAAAACTCAATTGAAATGTAATTCCGGAGGCATATTTTCTCCTGGATACCTTGAAAACCCCAATAAGCGTCCTCATGATTTGTAATGGTACAAAAGAAACAACGAGGGCATGACCTTCAACAGCCGAGCTTGAGGATCCCGTAATAGTGGATCCCGAGAGAGATTATAAAACCGAAACTGGGCAGCCAGTATTATCTAAGCTTCAACAGCTCATGCAAGTCGATCCTGAGCAGCCATCAACGACTGAGCCCGAGCAGTCATCAGCATTAAGAATGAAGAATTGCTACTGGACATTGTAATAAATGACAAAAAGCCGCACAGACTAAAGAAAAGGAAAACATGTTAACAACTGTGAAATAATAACTACTGCAAAATACAATGAAAGGAACGGTTTCTTTTTAAAGAAAAGAAGATGGGAAAGAAAAAGCTTTGGTTGAAAAAGAAGAAAAACGTGAAAAAATAAAGGAAAGTGCAAAAACTAGAATAGAGGAAACTTCTGAGAAAAATCGAAGAAAGGAGAAAGAAAATCGAAATCATAAGATGTTCATTACGACTCTTTTAGCGATAATTGTGATTTAAATAAATATACAAATATATTATTAGTGTCCCGATACAAAATTCGGAATGTGTACTTAAATCATACAATTAATTTTAGTAATAGTTTTCTAAATCAATTACAACAATGGGGGTTGGAGGAACTAACTAACCTTAAATATTTTCTGTCGTGCTCTTAAGGAATGTAGCATTGGGTGGTCCAGAAACCCCAAATTTATGCGGCAACTGGGTCAATATTAATATTAGACATTAAAGGTGTTGTGAACATTAATTAATCAGGTCAATGAAGTGTAACTGGTGGATCATTTCTGTGTTATTACTCTTCATCAGTAGAGATTGCCAAGAACTTTAGTTGTTGAAATACCTTTACATATACTGAATATACAGAACACTAACAAAATGAAAATTTCTCTAGCACATTGGTAGCGTTAAACAAGTGCGACTGTGAAATGTCCAGTGTCAACATATGATCCTTGAATTTTATTCGCAACTTAACTTTCTAGAATCGCAAACATTTCAGATTTCTAGCTAACATATTTGGGATTTACGGAAAAATCTTAGTCTAAAATTAAAGATACGTATACTTATAAATTACGCCCGCCTTAACTGCTATGATGTCATTATTTCGAAATATTTCGAATTTGTGTTCTTTCTATAACCATTGACTCATGTACACCTGAAACTGATATATATATATACACACACGTATACACAAATTTTATAGGTAACGTGCATGATATGATTACAGAAATAAATATTTACCTATTTTTTTATTCTATTTAACGTAGAAACTGGAATAAAATGAATACACTTTAAATAAACGCGATTAAGGACTATATTCATTCAATGAACATGTATACTGTAAAACAAACACAAAGGTAAAGTGGGGCTGGACTATATCAGATGATATAAATTAAACAGGGTTAAAGGATTAGGCAGGGAAGTGAACTGCGTGAAGCGTAGATTATATAAATAAAGTAACTGATTTTATTCTATAGAATGCAGAGTCAAATCGATTCATTTTTAACGGCACGGTTAAGAGAAACTGAAGCTGATAATTTCGTTATTAGGGAAAAATTAACGGCATAATTAGCCGACACTCCCGAACATCAATCAAAATTATTTAATAATTTGTAAAATTTAAAATTGAGTTTTAACTCTTTACTCAACGATATTATCATTTTACTAAGTGATGAAGCTTGATGTAAGCTACCAAGTTTGTTGTCGCGGAAATTTGCAGGGAAAAAATATAGAAGAATTGCGAGTATAGTTAATCGATAAATGTTCCAACGGGTTTGATTGTGCGGCATTAAATTGGCAGCTAATTTAGGGGTTCAGATGATTTCGTTGTGCCATTTTGGCGATGGCGATGGAGCCTGAAAACCTGGACTTTTGAGGTATAATATAATATAACTAAATTGTCTAAAATCAATATGTATTAAATAATGCAGCAATAAAATAGAATTATTATTTGTTTCAATAATTACACAAGAATAGCCAGAATTATATTTGTTACAATTTTCTTACTAATCTTTTGGGCTGCTTTCATCGAGTTCGAATAGGTCCAATAAAATTTCAAATACATAAATACACTTCAAAGTAATTTAAACGTATAGAAATAAATATATATAATAAAAAAATAAATATAATATTATTTACTTGAATAAATAAATGGAACTAAGATAGGGCTGTAGCTTATATAAAACAAGTATTCGTAGAAAAAAAGTAATGATTGATAAGAGTAATGTGTAATAAAACAAGTTTTCGAATTATTTGAATAAAAAAAAATATTTTCGATAGTACTTTCTTAATAATTATTACTCTATTGTCATATTGAGACTCATTATTTATTTGAATAAATACCTCTTACCAGATACATATGCGTATCTAAATAGTCCGTGTAATATTATGTACTTCGTCCCATCGATTATATTTTAAAAGCTTTTTCTAAGCCGTATGAATTGCTTGTATAATTTATTCTTAGTTTAAAACTTTTAATATGTTTTCCTGTACAAACTTTCTGAAAAATAAATTTGGGTCGATATTTTAAACATTTCTTATTTACTGAATCTACGTAAAAATTAACCAAAGAAGAAGCGCCATTAAGCACGGTTGCACATAGCTGGAATACTAATGTGGTACTAACTCTAGATCAAATACACATTGTACGAGACAAAGGGTTTGTAACTGCTTATTTCCTCTTGTGCACAATTGACATTTGCGTATCCAATTTCAAAATTTCCTACCCGAATGTAATAATTTAATGAATGAAGACGAAGCATTTGAACGGACAAACAAGCTGCAGATATATCATGGAAATACAAATACTGTAAATAAAACAAATGCATTCTATTTTCCACCTTATGTAATCCATTATACGCATAAGGAATCGTAGCTTTAAATTTATTATTTATTATTACATTTATAAATAGATTCAGCGTAGAATATAATACCGAAGAAGAAGCTGCAGAATATGGAGTTGAAATGTCCAAGACCTTTAAATCAACTAATTACTGTGCATCAATTAAATTGGTGCCTTTTTAAAAACTTTTGACAAATCTGAAACTATTTAGAAAGATAGTCGTGAGATAGTCAGCCGATACATAAAATGCTTTTAGCAATATTCATATTTATTGCTATATAAGGCTATGAGTTTTGAAATATCTTCATAAGGCTTTGTAAAGCAATAAATATTATAGTAACATATTTGTCACATTATAGAAACCCAAGTGTGTTACTATGTATATAATTACTATGACTAGGCAAGCAACAAAAAATATTAATCATTAATTCAAAATAATCCAATACATTTCTAATATACACTGCATTTCAAATAAAATCGACCACCCCGAACCACTGAACGTAGAATGATGAAACTTGGTGAAAATATCTAGAGCTCGTAGAAAAACAAATGATTACATTTTAAGAAAAACTGATAACATTTAACGATTAAAAAGTTAATAATGAGTTACATCATCACGTACCCTTATGAGTTTTATATTTTTATGTTACTAATCTGAAGGGTCTCGGAGATGAGCCTGTGAAAAGGTTTTTCAGATTACTCTCTAGTTCGACAGCTATAGCTCGTCTAACATGACGGTCCGTGGCTGGTTAGCGCGCCCTTAAATGTTGTCCTAGCGCTATTTTTGATTGCACACGATGCTGTGGATGTTTTTTAGCTTATTCGATGTTCTTTTGTCAACGTATTTGTTCATGATCGTTTTGAAGGGAGGATTCTCTGAGTCCCTCAGTTCTACACATTGCGAACATCTCGACTTCAAACGCGTTTTCCCAAAAGTTACGTTTTTCAAACTGGTGTACAAGATTACAGGAGAATAACTCAACGTATCGCGATGATTTTATTTTAATTCACAGGATACACTTACCAAGGTATGGATAGTTCATCTTTGGAAAATTTTGTTTTGCTGATTTTTGACAGCTACGAATGGGACAGAAAACATAGTAAAAATATGATTTCTTTGGAAAATGTTCGCCATTTCCCGAGAAATGGTAATTTTGAAAAAATGGACGATCGGGACCTTGCTGACATAACAACGATCTAAAGCATTGTTGAATTTTGTATTACCGATAACTAAGGTGGACCCAATCCAGTACATCGTTTGACCCTTCACATTCGACAGAGGCGCTGTCAAAGCGATCTCCAGGGCTTGGGAGTCAACACTGCCATTTACAAAAAATCTTTTGTGATGCTCAATTGATGTGTAATAACATGAAAAAGTTTCATGTCGAAAGCTTCTCTAGTTTTTTTACGATAAATTCTTGAAAATTGGCTCTAAAATTGCCCTACAAGGTGTAAGTCCCACTTAACAACCTTTCTGGGCATACTGGAAATTAGATTATTGATATCCTCTTGAGGTACCTCATCTCAGGCTATCTGTAACTTTTGACACAACTCCTCTAAGGTACTAGTTCCACAACTACTAGTTCCAACACTGAATCAATGTAACGTCTGGCGTTTTGTGTGCCCGGAATGAATACTAGATGAGATCGTCTTCCATAGCGTATTGACTCCCTACCATAACCTCAGTAGTTAAAGCCGTATGGTGACGTTGAACAAATTATAAATTTTGCCTCGTACCCCTAGGTCGACTAATCCTCGAACGTCCGTAGGAGCATCATAAGCAAAATTTTGATTAGTCGCTGAAGAAGATCCCATTCCATTTAAGACCCGAATATTGTCTGTCCTAGCACCAAGTCTGATGGCTTTGTTCTCTTGTTAGAGGAAGACGAAGATAAGGACGATAAGAACGTAGTCCAAACTTGCGTATTCGGCGATAAATCGTACTCATGGATATGGCCAATTACTCTTATCCAATTTATTTCAACGGCTCGTGATGGTTCTTGCGGGTCTCTAAATGCATTTCGCATTAAGAGCCGATCTTTTCGTTCTTCCATCACAGTTCGTCGTCCAGTACCTATACGACGAACTGCTAAGTGTTCTTCCTGCCAGTCTCTACAAGTCTGTGCGATAGTGGTGTGTGACCGATTGACACGTCTTGCTATCTCATGGAAGGTTAAACCAGCCTAGTGCATCCCGAATTTTATGAAAATGTGCCCATCTTCGAACTCGTGGCTTTCTAAAGGTCCTAACAGTTACAACAAGCAAGAAGAAACTCCTAACAAATGCGACAAATCAACGAAACTATTGTCAAACTAAAGGCACAGGCAACTGTTGCTAACCAGATAATTACCGTTAGAAGTTACAGATTGGCTTCAAAACTTAGTCATTTGTTTTTCTACGTGCGCTAGATATTTTCACCAAATTTCATCATTCTACGTTCAGTGGTTTGGGATGGTCTATTTTATTTGAAAGAAATGCAGAAAGATTTTACTAACCAATTCAATCACTATAACTCATCATTGGACGTAATTTTTAAAATTAAAATTTAAAGCCACAAAAAATCCATTCTGAAATGCCTAGATAAGAAAACAAAAATTAAATGAATCAGTATTGCCCGTATCATAAACTTCATCCTTTTGGACACTGGCTGTCTTTCGCATAGTATACTATGCGAGAATTACCATTTAGTGTTAAAATATATATCATAAAATATCGAACTACATTAAATTAAAACAAATAATTAATTTGAAAGGATGCAGTGACCAATTATTACCTAATCAATTATTCGCCGTAAATAATTAAATTATTAATTAACCTGGTATCAATCAGAAAATAAATATTATTAAATAAAACCCAAAGCAAATTAACTTTTTAAAGAATGGTGTACAATTCATTTCATTTCAGTTTAACAATTTTGATGAGAGAAATTAATGAAATTACGTACTTGTAGAGTTATTACGTAAATTTTGTAATAACCTGAACCTGAGAATAATGTGGAACGGAATTTGGTGGCTTGTCCGAAGCACTATAAAGTTATTCGTAGTTTCAGATTTTATTTACGTTAGTTAGCTGCAAAACGTAACTTAGTGAAAATACCCACAGGTAAAGTTCATGTTTTCCACTTTAACTGAAAACATATCACTTACATACCTTGCCTACACTGCCCGCGTTATTTATGAACGTACTCTGCAAATTGAGTACGTTCATAAATAAATTTGAAGTATTTGTATATTATCAAATATTAAACGTTTTTCGATTCACGTTTCATTTTCCCGTAAAGCTAATACTTCCGCATTATTAAAATCTGTTGCGTTTTATTTGCAAAATCATATTAAAAGCTCTTATTGAAATTTCAACGGAACGAATATTGAAATTTTATTAAACTTTATTCAAAGCATCATTCTTACCGTCGTTGCAGAGAGACAGTCTTGCACTTACCTGTAAAAGAAACGAAATATTAGATAACATTGTAAATGGTGACGAGCGAATGTGAATAAATGCATGCAGCAAAGCTCGTGAAATTTAGAGCCGGTTCGGGAGCGCTCCGGCAGTAAAAATAAATTGTCTTAATTTGGCTATCAATACAGGTAATCCAAGTTTAATCTTGAATGCTGCGGTTTTTACGTCGATAACTCAATGAAAATTGATTTCACCTGCTGTTTATGGTACGTTTAAAATTTAGTAGGGAGGTAAATATAATGAATGATTATACGGAATATATTGGCTATAGCAGAATCATCGGCTTAAAAGAATATCAGAGAATTTTTAGTATGTTCTACTTAATGTACGTTATATATTTATATGTATATGATATATGTAACCAAAAATTCTTCGGAAAACTTAGGAATCGTGGTTGAAATTAAAATAAATTTGTTGTGTTTCGCACTTTATTAATGTGCATCATCAGACTGAAATATTAAACAAATGGAAACATGTTCTAGCTCAATCTGTTGATATTGGTACTAATATATTCTACGCCTAGATCTTGACTTTTAATGTGTTTATACAAAAAGTTTTAAATGGGGTCCTTCTTTCCAAATTAAAATTTTAATAATTTGGAACAATCTTGCATACTCAATTTTAATTACAATTGTTATATAAGTTATGTTTAATGTTCTGAACATAAAGTTAATATTAATTTTAAACTTTACATTACGTAAGTTTTTACATGCTTCAGTTAATTGTCCTAACTATTAATATTTTTGTTTAATATTTTAGTCTGATGATGATGATAGACTTTAATAAATTGCTAAACGTAACAAATGTAAATTGATTGTAATTTCAATTGTACGATTGTATTAATTTTTTTCAAGAATTTTTCATTACACGGGTGACAAGAATATATCATGTCGAAGTAAATGTATATGTACGTATATGTATGTGTATATGCATATGTATGTATGTATAACACATCGCCTAGCAAGAACAGGTACAAGTTTGTCAAGGGCGTCTTTTTATTCGAGCAGCGTTTATGGACTGTGAACGTAACCGTCTCAAGTAATCAGATTACGCCGCCTGAAACATCTAAACGGGGTTAATAAAGACTAAATGTGCCATATTTTCCAAATCATTGAATTTAATTAAGCTTGTAACGTTTGTCAATTTTAAATCGATTTTTACTTTCTCACTTTCGTAGATAGAAAATTCAATCAGATAAGTTATGTTTATAACTTTATGGGATATGCTTTCTGCAAGGCACGAATAATTTCATTATGTATTAGGTGGACAAAATGTTTTTACGTAAAATATTTGTACTCTCCATTCAATTTTTTAGCGCACATTCCGTACATTTGTCATTCTCTCACACTCCTCCAGCCATATTGCCTTTCCAAACCCTATTCCATCCAACATTCCATTATACTAGTTGTTGGCTTTTCACGTCTCCAAGTATTTATCAAATACCCTTATACCATTGACTGTGCATACATCGCAATTATATCCCTGCTTACAATACAGTATAATGCAGATTGGACCAACGTCATAATTTCTACATAATTTCTAAATTATGCAATCTCCATGCAATCTTCAGAAATACCAACCCTTATTTAAATTTAGATGAATGATACATTTAATGCATTGCAATATTTTCCGTCGTGCTGGAAATGTCACAGAAAGCAACATTGCTGTATTAGTTTGTATAGGAAGGTTGGAAATGGTTAGTTATCCTTGGTATATTGTGCGCTGCAGCATATCATTCTTATCTGAACAAACCCAGGATCTTGTTCAATGTAAGTTTCTTTATTTTTCTTTAGTCTACGCACGTAGTCGATTAGTTCTGGTTATCGACAACTCTTAGTCATAAATACAGGCAAGTTGTGAGAGATGTTGGATGTCAATATTTCTTAATACCTAGTGCAGTTTTTTTGTAAACTAGTTTTTGCAAAATGCATTGTCTGTTCATCCTATTTTTCTAGACTGGTTTAGCTATTGCTTACTTGCACAAAAATTGGATTGATTATTGGGAAAGATTTATTCTTATTTTTTCTTTAACAAAAAATACATATAAGCAAAATTGGCAGTTATTATTAATTACGTCGTTTCGTGTTGGGTATGATGGCCTTGAAAACTACTTCGAATTTTAATAGTTGCGGATGTTGATACAATGATGAAAAAAAACGGGTCTCCTAAACTTAACGTTTCGCGTATGGGTTCGTAGGGCAAAAGTAATTACATTTTCAATTTTAAAAACTAATTAGATGCATAAATCTTAATATTTTTAAAGTCAATTAAAACCTTAAATAAACATATAGAAATAATCAAATTTAGTTATGTTTAATTGAATTTGATACCTTTCAATACCTTTAGATCGATTAAAATGCAATTTTTGATGTTTTATACTTTGTTTATACGGTTAAGATGAGCTTTTCTCACACTCATGGCTGTTAAAGTAATATAATTTCTCCTAAATCATTTTGATGAATATGCACCGCCATAATTTAGTTTTAGGAGGATATTTGTAAACTTTTGGCATGCCAAGCCAGATATTTTCAGTAGTAATTGTAGTTAAAAGTGGTTTAGACTTTGCTTATTATGACTAGACTTGAATTTAGCGAGTTGCTATAATGGAAACGCAACGAGAGATAACGAGTTGCATTTCCTGGGATCATAGACAGAACCAGATTATCCAATAGGCAGTACAGGCAACTGCCCGCATTGGCTGGGGGTCCGCTCCCCGATTTGTTTCGAATAAGGTTATGACTTATGGCAAAATATTACATACGAAATACAAGATTTTTGATGTACTAGAGACCCTACCGAATGTCAACACTTTGAGTGTGATTTTTTTGCTTGAAGCCGACAATACGCCGATAGCAAAAGAGTTTGTTCTCAATCTGTTTTTTCGGAAACATATAAGTGGTGGTAAAATTAAACGAGAGTGGCTCATGTATTGTCCGTCTACTGGAAAAATATTTTCTTTTAGGTCAAGCTCAAAGCCAATCACAATTTCAAACTGGATTTTCTGACTGGATTGGACATGGATCGCACCGAATTTAATCGCATGAGAATAATGCAAAATCACAAAAGGGAAGAATTAGCCACCACAATTTAATTTTTTTAAACCAATATAACAGTGATATCAAAAATTTGAGAGGCCAGTCTTACGATAATACGTCAAATATGTCTGGTTGTTACAATTGTTACTACTGGCGCATATTAAGAAAATAAATCACATCGCACACTATGATAAACGTGCAGCGCATTTACTGAATTTGGTTGGAGTACGTGCTGCGGAGAGCTGCGAAATTCTTCGGATTTGTAGAGGCACTATACAACTTTTTTCGACGTCAACTCATCGCTGCGCAATTATGCTCAAACATCTTGAAAAATATGATGAATGTAAGCAATACTCATGATTAGTTCTGAAAAGATTATTCGATACAAGGTGCAACGGCCGATGCGACTAAGGCTTTGTCAAAAATCAAAAGGTTACCACAATTTCCGGAAAGTTTTGCAGTCTATTGCTGGTGATGAGACTTAGACAACACAAGTGATTCACGAGGCAAGGTGTCTATTAAAGGATTTGGAAAAAAAGAAAATGCCATAATGGTAATATTCTGGGCTGCCATGCCATACAAGATCGAATCAATGGTGTAAGTATATCTCTCCAAAAAACAACTATTGAACTTCGAAGGGCAGTTGATCTTTTAAAATCGCTTTTAGATTTCTTACTATTATTATTTTTTACTCACAGCGAGAATTATTTGACGATTACTAGATGTCGGCAAATGCGAAAACTGATACCCAATACAGTGATAAAAATCAGCGTGTGCGAAGAAGGAAAAGTCATCACGATGACGGATCTGCAGAAGACGTTGTGTGCCGAGGAAAAGAGATGTTAAAAATTGAAACTTATGTGCCTGTACTAGACATACTGTCTACGGAATTGTTGCGGCGACTAGAAGCTACCGGGTGTTTGGATTTCTAACTGACAAACTCTCGACAAAGTCCAACGATGAAATTAGAAAGGCTTGTACAAAGTTTAGGGAACATTATTCCGATGACATTGAGCCTGAGTTTATAGAAGAGATGGTGCAGTTCAAGTACTTCATCTTACAATTAGAGGACTCCAGAGAAGATAAAATTGTACCTGCCGAGGAATCGTATAAACTGATTTTTGGGTATGTGGCACAATCAACTTTCCCGAATGTAATGATGCAACTTTTCAAAATTAAAACTAATCAAAAACTTCGTTCATCAATGTCTCAGAACCGTTTAAATTCATTGGCGATAATTGCGTTTGAAAATGATATATTTGAACAGGTTAACTTTCAAGATATTTTAAACGATTTTGTATCTAAAAAATCCGCGGTGGTCCGCACGAAACTTTCTTATACTTTATTTCTGAAAGAACTTTTCAAAAATTTTTCCTATTCTTATACATAATGTATAAGAAAGTAAAAATCCGCGGTGGTTCGCACGAAACTTTCTTATACTCAGTTATACTACGTTTTTCGAAAAAACTTTTCAAACGAAAGTTGTTTAAAATATCAATATCTATAATTTATGTAAGAATATTTTTTTCCGTAACGTGTACCGTTTTCGAGATATGGAAAAAGGTGATAAGAGTAAACCATCACTTCCGGTTGAGAGATTGCGTTCAAAATAGGACGTTTTCCTCCTTGTTACATACAAATGTTAAGTTTAAAGTTTCAGAGCTCTAGCTATAATCGTTTGGACGCTAGAGCGCGCGCAGACACACAGAGAGACACACAGCCACACACACACACAGACACACAGTTTTGCATTGCATTCTGGTTGCAAATTAGCTAAAATTAATGAGAAATACAATATGGAATTGTCCAAACCACATGTTGTATTTTATTGGAGAATTCTAAAAACATGTCATTAACGAAGAACCAATTTACCAACTACGTACAATTAAACTGTTGTATATTAAATGTGTACTGAACGAATGTAGTTATGTGTCTGAACCCGGAACTGTTTGGAACAGAATTACTGCTTAGTATATTAGTAAAATTTTCTTTATGCTTCTTAGGCTGCATGTTTAAATATGAATTTGAGTTGCCTGCGATTTTCGTCAGCAACTGTTGAAAAATTTCGGATTGGGTTAGATGACTAACAGCAGAAGATTTGTGACTATGGAATTTGTTATTACTCTCGTCTAAAAAATCGTTTTCGCCGTACCTGATGTCCAGTTTGATATCGTATTAATGCCTTGACAATTAATTTTAGACCAATCAATGCTGTAAATTGAAGCCCAGTTCTTCTTTTGCATTAGGTATATACGATCTGATGTCACATGTTTGGGTCGTTTTTCTATTGCTTTAAGAAAAAAGTGTACTGAACAGATATCACGACCTGAATTATTACGTAGCAAACATTTAATCTTTGCATGAGATTTTGTTTACAAACCATTAGTTTGTTTTTGAAAATATGGGATTGTACTGTGTACGGCCCATTTCATTTTCAAAATTATCTTTTTCAATAATGAAATATTGAAGTTTGTCGTTAACTGCGTCATTACATCTCCATGCTAGTCCTTGGACAGTTATAAAATATAATTTCTTTTGCAAACCTTCTGGTGTTCCGTATATCTAATATTTTTGCACTTGAAAGTACTCATTCAGAGTCAATGCATCAAAACTTTTCTTTCTTTTGTCGATTTCGCATCTATATTATATTTGTGGAAAAAAAATAAACTATTTTACAGTCATATTCCAGGTAAATTTTATTAAAGTCTATGATATTCGTTACAATCATTTCTTTTAATATTAATTTCGTCCATTTAAGACTGAAATATACTATTCAGTTGGATAGTTGTTGCGTTTCGGTCGAATAATTTTGCGTTTGGTAAAAGTTCATAAACTATCGCCACGCGCATTCATTAGCTCTTCTTGAGTTCTTGGGAGTTGTTTCACCAATTCCGATATTTATTTCTGAGGCTGATGCATTTTCCGTCTTTTTATCAATTTTTACCAAAAATTGACATTGAAATGAAAATGTGACATTTATTTATTGGTTACTACACAGAAATGCAGGAAAAAATAATTGCCTATTTGTTTTGAAGTCTCATCAAGACTATCAGGAAGGGGTTGCCGTGATTGGACATTTTTAGACGATATCTTTGTTTTGATTGGGTTTTAAATGTGTTTGTTGACTTCTAAATTTTATATTACAATTTTGAAACAATTATTTATCGACGCATTGGATTTGGTATTAAATTACTCATTAGCTTGTCTGAAATAGAAAATTTAATATCACATACTTTCACATTTCACAATTTTTTATCGGTTTCTATCAATCAAAATTTAAACACTTTAAATAGCGAAATGTATAAATCCCTTGCTCTTGTACTTACTTCTACTTCACGAAATTTCGTCTTTGGACATTACTATGTTACCAAAATGACTGGGTTTCAATATTGCTCTTTTAATAAGTGTCATTCGTAGATATATATCCAATTTATGTTTTAAATTTGATTCTTAACACAGAAATCATTTTAATTGTTGTCATTACATAAATTAGATATAATTCATTACGCTTCTATATTACCAGTAAATCATTTGGATCAGAACATCAAACCGTATTTTCCTCTTATATCTATATAAAAACCATAGCAACATTCAATGTAGTGGTTTTTATGACAAAAAATATTGTTTAAATAACCAAGAACGACAAATTTAGTTTGACTTACATAGGGGAACATAAAATTTTACCTTGTAATTAAATAATTAAAGTATAAAACGAAATATCAAACAAAAATAATGAAATTCAAACTTTGATCGAGATGCATTTTTGATTAAATACTGTCTAGTACGAGTTCCCCAAATAATCTTCGAAAACAAGGGTTCATTTTCAAATGACAGAAGAAAACTATTTTTTTGCATATTAGTAATAAATTTTGAGTACGAAAACACGTGTTCTGCCTCGATGTGTCTGTAAGGAATCAAACCATTGTTTGTATTTTCAATTGTGAAAATCGTGATGTTTGGACCAACAACAATAACAAAATAAAATACCTTAAAAGGTATTCGTTATATCGTTAGAATACTACAACGATATAAATAAAATGCTGTATGTATAAACATGAATATCTAAATGAAATTTAAGAAATATAGATAGATACGTCCGTAGAAAGCAAAATCGCAAATGCGGTATAAAGAGTTCTGTTTAGACTCGAAGCTTAAGGGAAACTTTTGTTACATTTAATAAAAAGGACTATCAATTTGTCTTTGTCAGCAGCTGTCAGTACATCGCAGGTTATATATAAAAAACGCATTTCAATTATGTTCTGGCCCGAATCCGCAGCGTAAATTTCATTTGTACAGCATTTATTGTGTATGTAGCTTATTTATTCCCACTCCAACATGCAAATGAAATACATGTGAATAACGCAGCGTGTTAAAAATATTCAAAAATTGTCGTTCGCATTCAATCATGTGCGATAATATTAATTAGCTGTGGAGTTTGCATTTATAAGTCCTATAAATAGCGACAGTAGGAACGGGGCGTAAAACTAATTACGAGATTCGTATCGATAAAGTTAACGAATGTTTCCTTTAAATATCTCGACACGAAACTCTTAACTGAATTAATCAGCCAGCTCGCCCCGTATAAAATTGCACCCCATAACTACTCTCATAATTACCTGTTCTATTTAATTAGTCAGAAAAGATGTATCGGTTCTTTTAACTTTCAAATGGCACTTTATCGATTCAGCTGGATAAGGACGGACGATTGCAGATGTTTATTGGATTTTCTATATTTCTTACATTTAAGGCACGTTCCGCACAAAAAATCATCACGTTCAATCTACCGCTAATGGAAGTTTCCAAGAAATAATATGTCAAGGATTTGTATCCATCACCGAATAGCTCTTAGCAAATTTTTCCTTCACGTTTCCCTCTTTGATTCGTATTTTAAAATATCTCTACGCTATTATAAATATTGGAAACGATTATAACCCAATGACTCGTTCACTTATGCACTTTTAATAATACTTCAATATTTCTGGCGCACCCAAAGGATTATAAAAACATTTACGCATTTATTGATAGATTACGTAACATATAAGGAATTCTACTTTTGAGACTGATTTGTATATAGCATTAGTTGGATTATTCTACATATAATTCGCTAAATCCTTTTGGCATATGAGAATATATAGAGCAAAATTAGCATCTGTTCACATAATTCTCTCGCACAATAAATTATTGATTTTGTTTGTATAACGGAAATTTTAAACCTTCTCCATGGATACCGCAATACAAAAGGACAAACGTATGGTTAACAAATTAATCTTCACCACATCATCAATATACGTCTTGTTAACCCTGAATCCTCACAAGGACAATATCCTCCTTTGTTAAACATATTTTGTTACATTTTAGTTTCAGCAAGCCGTAGTTTTCTGTCCAGCGTGACAAAATTTATTAAAATCAATATTTAACATACTTATAAATTATGCACGTAACTATGGATGAATTGCTTTATGAGTAAAATATACATATTTTCATCGATAAAATAACACTTACTAATCTTCTATCGATTAGTATAAGAGTAAAATAATACATTTAAATTAGTGCAGCTGATCGGATATGTAGAGGCATGTTTACAGTTAAAAACTACCGATACGCTGGAACGCTGTTCTTTATCAATAGCACATGTACTAGATCAACGATTTTAGTTGCAATTTATTTTTTATTTTTTCTTTTTCTTTAGCTCGTCGGATACATAATGCCTTTCCAAAGCAAACATAGCCGATACTTTTTATAGGAAGACTGATAAAATTTACCTCCTGAAAAGTTATGATGAAAACATGTTCCATGAGTAACAATGGGTTTCTCGTGCCACGTTTTTACATCAATAGTGGATAGATGCCAGTTAAGCTACATCGCTGCGTAACAATGGTTTATTATTTTGCTGAACAATGAAGCTAAGTAAGTTTTATAAAAACATTTGTTTACGTATTACGTCTTACGTATTACAGTTACATGTTGCCCATGATAGTCACAGAATCTAAAATAATATATCATTCAATAGAAGAATCATTACATAATATAATTGACACATTACATATTCAAAATAAAGAAAATCAATCCAATTTATTATACAAAGAAACCGTCCTCATGGAGAAAGGTTTGAATTCTGAAGCTGTTCTACGCATATGTCGTTTACCAATTTTCGTTTTGTCCGGTGAGTGTGTCTACGTGCGTCTGTAATTCAGACTAAACATATTGTTTGATCGTTATGTTTAAATAAAATTAAATAACAATTATTTACAACTTGTGTATGTTAATCTGTATATATTCCAGGTAATTTTCTTATGATGTTATCATAATACGTTACAAAATTTTTCATTAGCGACTGGCAGATTCTTGATTTTTGTGTTTAAGTGCTCGGGTGTAATTTAAACGACCTAGTTAATCCCAATTCATATTCGTAATTATATTCCCATAAAATCTACTCATTCATTGACTTTATAAACAACTAACTGTTACTCCTCAGCGACATATTAGCGATAAAAATATTTGATTTGTTTATATCTAACTTTGATTGTATATTAGCCGATAATTATATTACCGCAAAAACCACTCATACGATGACTTTATGAACAATTGAACAGGTCACCGCCAGTATTAGCAAGAAAAACACCTTCTGCGAAAATGGTATCCTTTGACGTAGAAAGTCTTGTCTCATCGATATGTATAAAAGGCAGTCGCCATCTTAATGAAGATGAAAAAGAAGATTTACTCGGAATAAAAATATGTCTCAAGCAAAGTTATTATACAGTAAAATCTACCAACAATTGGGTGGATGGTTTACTCCTCAATTCAGCGTCATTGATCGACACCTTCATGGCGTCTCTAGAAGAGGAAATCTTAAATTCTAATGGTCTGGTTAAAAATAACGTATTCCACTTTTACACCTACGTTACTGATATCTTTGGTATTTGGACTGGTACCGAGAGGTAGATATTTATTCATTCTTCAAACCGTAGAGACTAAAACAACAACAAAGGTGCATTCAACTTCCTGGACCAGAAAATTGTAGGAAGGACACTGACCTTCGATATACATAGACAACTCACATTTTCAGACGCCTTAACAAACGTCAATTCTTGTCCATAATATAAAAATAAGTGCCTTCCAGTTTTGGATACATAGACTTTTGTTATTACGTTTATCGGTTGCCAACTGTGATAAAGTAGTGCAAAGAGGAGCAAAACATTATACAGCAGTGAATATGGAAAAGGCGGCAGAACCTGGTAATGAAGCGTTTTTACACATCCGCGCATGATACGATATCCCGTGCAATTAATGTTTCATTAACTATATTTATAATTTATATAATATAAAATAAATAATAATATAACTCAAATAAATTTAAAATATTATATACAATTACTAAGAGTGAAGGGTTAATTTGTTGGAAATATTATAAATCTAAACAGTTGCAAAACCTGCTAAGAACTAACGGCCCAACGCACTTCAGATTTCCCTGGTCGTTTATGTGACAATTAACTCTTAAGCGAACGTTTAAACAGCAAAATGAAAATCGTGACTAAATTGATTGAACTAAGCCTATCCCACGCTTCTCCTGGATTCGTCCTTGATTATCCTGAGTGCGTCCCTGATTGTCGTTGCTGTGTCTTTCATGATCCTTGTTCTATCTTTTGTGGTCCTTGCTGCGACTTTGGTGCTTCTTTTAGTGCCAACTTTCAAACATTATTTAGTCTGTATCCATCTTCTCGTTGTACGGTTTTTTTTTTATTATTTCTAAGGATTCTCTCACCATTTGTGAGTAGTAATAACTGCTCCCGTGTGGTAATTTGCAGCTACTGCGGATTTTCCAGTATTTCCTTGTTCGACATCTCTGCGGTGCTTCTTGACTCTGCACTGTATACTGCGTCTGGTTTGTCTAATATACGATTTCCCTCACCGGCATTGAAGTTCGCAGATTTATTTAACTCGTAGTCTTGGATGGAATCAGTACTTTTATTTGGTTAAACGTACAGAACCTGATGCTGATGTTCTTTTTCTCTAGGGTTTTCCTTAGCATATCCGGTTTTTCTTCTGGGTCATCCTTTTTCTTTTATTTACGTACAACTAATTTTGGGATGCAATGTGTACTCCACATGTTGAATTTCCTTGGTTTTGTTGCTAGCATCACTAACATTTTCCGCTCTGTATAGTAGTGTAGTGACTACGGATATATTCTGTTGTGGATGGTGATGTGAGGCTGTGTGTAGATCTCGGCCGGAATGCGTCTTCTTGCGGCATACTCCATGTCCCAATCTTCCACTATTGTTGCGTTTTACTTATACATCCAGAGGAGGTAAGCTTCTACCTCCATCGTTATGTAGATGTTATCATGTCGTCCGTTGATGTGTTAATGGATTGGATGCAGACTTTCCATGCCATGCGCCCATATCTCTAAAGTGTCCTGCACCTGGTGCTATCAGCATTTTCGGTTTTTATCACACGAGCTGATGGCTTCGCCATCGAATGTCTCAATGAAAATGTTGACGATGACTGGCGAGAGTGGTGATCCCCTAGCCGCACCATTCTTCTGCTCGTCGAAGTATCCATTCCATAGAAAGTTGTAGTAAAACACAAACACTAGTATATGTTCGTTGATTACTTGATGTATATATAATTTCCACAAAATGTGCAGGGTTCTTTACAAAACTGCTTGTAGTTGTTTAGCGACATATCCACAGGTGCTTACAATCGGTGGTAGAGGCTTTTCAGTTTTGTGCTTCTTCGGTAGTTCGTAATATGTTCGTATAGACTTGGAATCTGAGTTCTTCATTCGGTACTCCATGATCGCCTTCCTGGTTTGACGGTCGATTTAGCTTTTTGGGTATCTGCTTAATTAATTGTTGTGTTCGGGGTTCAATCTTGATCTTCTAATTGTGGTCTATCCTGGTCATCACTACACTTGAAATTCCCCAACGGCACGTAGGGCGATCCCATCTTTATTATTTCAATGCGATATCTCCTGTCCTTGAGATATTTCTAGTTTGTGGTTTGGTTTTGCACAGTATTCTGCTTATTACATATTCATTATTTCGTCCTTTGGTATCCTGCTTAGTGCAATAGCGAAATTTAGTCCTTTCGATAGTGCTTCGACCTTCTTTTGATATAGCTTCTCAAACTTCTGGGTTTTATTTCTACTAGCGTTGTTGAGGTGATGTTACGCGTGTTCGTAACTAATCCGGTCCACTGTTTTCCACGTATCTTCTGGTACTAGTTGACCTAGTTCCAATCGTAGGTGGTAAAGTTCGTTGGATATTAAGTTGAGTTCGTATATATTTGGTGCACTCTTTCCCGTGTAAGTGATTTTTCCGCCTGGCGAATGATCCTCTTAGCAGTTGTGGTCCTGAGATGGTATTGTACATTGACGAAATTTGATATCCGGGTTTCGGCAGCATCTTAGAAATGCGAAAGGGGCTAGAAGTTTGCTCCTCTTCTTGCTGAGCTTGTCCAGTTTCCTGATCTTCTGGTAGATATTCTCCCCGTAGAGGCGTAACCGAATGTAGACTTTCACGGCCCATGTTCCATAAGTATGTACTTTTCGGGTGTTGCCATGGTTGTTGAAATATTCTTGACATTTCGATGACCATATTTCTTCATACGCTTTCTACGCCTTTTTGCTTAAAAACCAACTAAGTCGCAGAAAGGATCATTATAGACCCAGCAAGGACCACGGATACGGATCAGTGGACGATAACGGATACGGATCAATGGAACATAACGGATACACATCAACGTGGAGCAAAATGCATCAACGAGGAGCAAAACACATCATCAGTCTTTAGTAAACTTTGAACAACCACGGCAACACCAAGAAGTTACCTTACGGAACATGGAATGGCAATAAATGCATACATTATTATATACGATTAACTAATAAAGTTAATTACCATCATTTGCATCATATCATTGAAGGATATTACAAATAAAATGAAATAAAATATGTAAATAATGCATTCTTACTTAGTTTCTTCATCTGAGCGTAACGAAGTCTTTTCCTTTGTAGGGTCTACTTCTCAGCAATAGTTTATTTGGCACTATATTTTATATATTTGCATCCTTTTGTCCTACTTGAAAATTGGGAAGCCATCGTCTATTGGTATTTATTGATTTGTTGGAAATAGTTAAGCACCTAAAATAATTATTACGTACAAAATATTTTACATGTTCATGTGATAATGTAATGGCAATTTTACATTTTCGCTAATATAGTGCAATATGTTCCATTCTAATACCGCAGAGGATATTGGAATGGCCCATCTAAAGGGAGAAGCAGAAGACATGCGTTTCGCTGGATATTTCATTTTCACGACTTATAAACCTGCGCTATCAACGATCAATTTAAATAGGGCATACTACTGATGAGTTCGCATCTAGTAGACAATGATCACATAATATCGTTTATAAATAGACCATTATTATGTTAATAATTGTCGCTATCATTTAATTATTTAACGAGAACTTTCCTAGAATAATATCCAATATTGTCCATTTTTTTTCTTCCACACTTTTGATTTTCTAATGATCTTGGCCTGTTATTTTGTTTTTCGTATGTTTTGCATTTCCAGTACTTTGTTTTACAATCTTAATCATTGTTACACTGTAATTGTTTGCATATAACGTACTTTTTATTTCTATTATTTTATATTTCCAATATTATTCGGTTATTATTTTAATTGTTAGTTTGTATTTGTTGTCGTTTGCGAGTATTTTCTTTGCCACTTATGTTCGGTCTATCAATTCCAAACAATTTCATAATTCCGCTTTACACAAGTCCATTGCATTAACTTATACATTAAAACTATTCTTCTCTTACAAATTTTCAGAGCATTACTTAAGGAACATTTTATCCTATACTCCCACCGATTCTTCATAAACCACAAAACGGTTTTCCAAATTTATTTACCCAAACAATATCTAAATAACAAACGACGAACCTTAAAATTTACATTTTTTTAAAAAATATGTAGATGCGAGATTCGATAACAAACAGCAGAATGTTGCCCCAAATACGGAAATAAAATATTTAATTATTAGTCCTATCGTGACTTAGATGAAAGCAGCACCAGTCGTGTAATTCTCTGATAATGATAATGGTAGTGTCCGATGGTCTTTAAGTGGATTTAAAATAGAAATTGCCATACTAAATTAATTTTTGTAGCAGTATAATTGAAAAGTTATATAAATTGCAAACGAGCGACGTTAAATAATGTTAGCGGAGATTTAATAACTTGAGTTAACATTTTATTAAATAGCAAAAAACATAAAGCTTAACTATATGCCTACAAATCTAACCACTGTTTCATTTCGGTGTAATACACGTATGAGACGTTTAATTTACATTTAAACCAGTTGAAGCTAACGTAATGCAGTTGATCAAAGCCCTTTAATTCCGGGTAATTTGCAAGCATCTCCAACGTATGCGCATGAAAGTTATAAGCAACACTTTGGAAGATATTTACGAGAGCCGGCACAATAGCCGCTAGATATACATATATGCAATCTATATAACAAGTAATATTGTTTAAATGAGTTAAAATTATTCATATTCGTATAATTACATTGAATTATTCAATGAATGTTTATGTGGCAAACCATGCTATTATTGAGTGCTAACGTATTGAACGCAGATACAGTTTATACTAAAATAATTAACGATATTAATTAAACCTTGATTTTAAAATAATATAAAATACACCGTGCATCGCGTATATTCGTATACAACATTTAAATGTGTCTGTTTTATTTATGTTTACACTGCATAATTAGCTGTACAAATCATAATTAAATAATTCATAATCAAAAGTGAAGATTGCCCAGCTTTATTTAAATGCCATTTACTATACTCGTATATACCCGACTTGATTTATATGCAATTATAAGTCTAAATTAATTTTTAAAATTGGATGAATCATAAATTACTTATGAGATATGATGAAGCACACCGAAAACAACCGATATATAAGAAAACTATTTTTTTTCATTTTAAATAAGCAAATTTCTGTGGTTTTGGTTTAACTTGATTAAATGATTTAATATGAAAGTTAATGTTACATGCTATTTATATAATTCAAGTTCGTTTTTATTTTGAGTGCGACATTTTGTAATTTAAATAACAAAATATTTTCATTTGTAAGTGAGTAATGGCTTGTCAGCAAATATGAAAATGTATATACAAAAAATAATAAAATTTCATTCAACGCATAAAACTGTTAATAACAAATTATTACACTGCATCATAAACATGTGCTCTGTGTTTAAGTCCCGAGATTTCTACGATTTATATCTGGAAACATATCTAATACGTGAACTGGGTTTCTAGTGCATTCCTTGGATCCGAGTAAACGTTGGCAGAGAATCAAGCATGTACACGATTGACCATATTGGCTTTGCAACATTACTTCCAGCAGCCGTTCTTGTTTTATGTAGCTAGAGGCACTTACCTTAAGGTAAAAGGCAGCGGTAACGAAGTTCCATTAAGTTGTGCAAATTTCTGAACAAGTTCGTCGAATGTTAAGTCAAACTAGACCAAGTATTTGAATACCCAATAGTAAGTTTTACTGCACCGCCTTGTTTATATTAAATGTAATTAATGAACACGTCATATGTACTAAATGTATGAATAAATATTCGTCGTTATATCTGAAGTTTCTGAAGATGTATATAAAAGTATGAAATAATGCCCTAAATAAAAGTTATTAGAAAGTAGCCCTCAAGAAGAGCGGAGGTTCTAATCAAGCGATATGGTGTGATATTTCCGTTTATGTTTTAGTGTCTTTGCAGGCGATGTCTATCAGGCCATGTTAAAAAAATATTTAAAAATTGCTTAGAATTATTATATTTGAAAAATATAACAGGTGTCGCTTGAGTAACGGGTTGCATTTTGTTTCCAATGAATATAATAAGCTTGGAAGTAACTCATAAGGCAAACATACAAGAAACATTTTAATGTCAAAATGGTGGAGGAACGCAGTCCATTCAGTATATTAATAAAGCGGCAAGACATAGTTTTATGGAAATGTCTCACCCTAACAAAAATCTGATTTCATGCAGATGCTAGAAAAATATATTATAAACAGAAGTTATGAAAAGGCATTTTTTTTCAGCAAGACAAGCTCTTATTGAGGGGATAACAACCGGACTAAAATATCCATTTAAAAAACAATGTATTTAAGAGTGTATTTACAGAGTGGATTAGAAATGTTATTCCCTTTTTGGATCCAAGTTACATATAATGGATAATGCAACGTGCCTATCTGTCAAAAAGCGTGAATTAATTATTTGGTTTGTCTCAAAAGCGATTGGCTGCGTTAACTTACATTTAACGTCTCGAACCAGCTAAAAACTATGCAAATAATAATCCAGTACCCTATGTATCAACAAGGTGGTAGTAGAAAGTGGTCGTACAATTTTAAGATTGCTACGATATCATTGCAATTTAAATCCTATAGCACTGGTATGGGCTCAAGTGAAGGAATATGTAGCTGCAAATAACAAACCTTTTAAGTTACCAGAGGTAAAATAATTATTAATCGAAGGACTCATAACTCTTGAAGCATGGAAAAATTGCTTTAAACATTCCACTGCCGAAGAAAGTAAGTTATATGAGCTGCATAACATCGTAGAAGATATAACGGATGTATTTATTATTACTGTGAATACTGGATCATCATCGAAAATCTCCTCATAAAGTGATTCTTTAAAATTATCAACATAAAAAAATGATATTTTAAGCAATGTGTACATCGTTATATAACTGAGGTTAATGGAGCTATTTTAAGAAAGAACTATTAGTGTCTCATACAAGCCTATTTTTTTCAGAAGTAAACTGACAAGCAAGAATTATGGGATACTAATATATTTTGTATAAAGGCTCGATTTAAGAAACAATTTAATTGATTTTAATGTATAAACAAATAAAACGGATAAATTGGCAAAAATGTTACAAGAGTATGAACCGTTAAGCGAAATTGTGGATATTCACGAAAGCATTTTTTTTTCATTTGAAAATGATTTGTTTTATTTTTAATACAGAGTATGGTCACTTCTTTCTTGAATTACTGCATTGACGTGGTATGCTGAATATTAAATTTGCTATGTTTATGCTCAACTGTTAGAAGAGAACGTCACAAAGGTCTTCTAGATCGTAGACCTACTTCATGAAGTCGATTGCTAACTCTCCTGATCGACGCTCTTGCTTCAGAAGCGTTTGAAACTGACGAAGTAGTGCAGCGGCATCGATTGTTGGATTTCTTCTTTAAAGTTAAAAATCTATCATCCCTAACAGTTGTACATCCTCTACGCCCTTGTCCACGTCAGCGACGTATACGTCGTCCTGTGCCGGTTTCACAGACTACTCATAACGCTTTGGGAAACTTTAAGAAACAAATCTGTCAGTCACTTCTAGTTGCTTTATGCCCATTTGAAACATTCCAGCTTGGTTGGCTTCATCAGATGTCAAGTGACGTAGAGGCATGTTTTTGAAGTGAAATTTTAATGAGGTGGACTTTTAACACTTTCTTTAAATTTCTAAGACAAGTGTGACATTTGAAAGTGTGTTACTCTCTGACTACTGAGATAGTACCTTACAACTTAAAAATCTGCATAAATTGGAACCGATACATCTTACCCTTTTCTTAGAAATATCAATATCCCTTAATTGTTGCCGCCAGTTTATGTTTGAATATGTGATAATAGTAACAAATAGAATATATCTGAAATAAAGTTGTTTTAATTTATTTTGGTTCAATTAAATAAACTAGAATAAACGTGCACTTTCAAAAAATTGACAAATGTTATAATAGAACTGAAATTTGCCAGGGTAGTGCGGACGCCCTACTACTTCGTCCTTAACGTGAGTGGAGAGTAGTTGAACAAAAACCAAATTTTGAAAAATAAATTTTTAGACAATAAGTATCAAAAGTGAAAAAAAAAATACTTTTAAGCGAAATATATTCAGACTAAAAAACCATTAATATTGAGAAGTCAATTAATATTGCAAGCAGGATGTCCAAATCAACCATATAATTTAATAAAAATAGTTAATAATTTGTGGTAAAGTACGTATAATACAGTGGTGATTTTTTTTTATATAAGTGCATTAAGTGTGCATTACATACGAGGGCATTCTGATAGTAGGGTACCTGGCTATGAAGGAGCAAAAATATAATAAAAGTCTGATATGTCAATAGAATCTCCATGTACTTTTTTTTACATTTTTACATTTAGTGACTAACAAAAATAAACCATACAAAAATGTTTTTCCTTGCTTTGCAAAAACTCTCAACAGCCCTTCTTAGTTCATCGTTGTTTAGAAATCATTGTTCCCTCAATTGGGTTTTCAACTTCCTGAGACAGAAAATAGACGACATGGCGCTATGGGCTCTATGGTGGATGATTTAATTCTGAAATGGAGCATTGGCATGCAAAAGCTGAATTCCGTTAACCTTCATCGTGGCCTCATGTGGCAAGTAGCAATTTCTTCCAAGTCCCCAAAATATAGTGGCCATAACATTGCCAGCCAAATGTTGGACCTTAATCTTCTTTGGCGGTGGTGGCAATCCCTTGTGTTTCCATAGGATGAGCTCATGTTTGCGTTCAGGATCATAGTGATGAACCCATGTTTCATCGCCAGTTACAAGTTTGGCAATAATCTCTTCTTCATGTCCTTCGCAGCTCAAGAAATTGTTAAGAAGTTTCAACTCGACGTTGTTTATCGAATGGAGTCAACGTTCTCGACACCCAACTCGTACTCACTTATGGCATGCCCAAATTACCACGGATGATAGTCCGAACACGTTCCCTGGTAATTTCCAAACATGCAGCTATCACTCCAATTTTAATTCTTCGATATTCAAGAATCAATTTTCCTGGTTTTCAAAAGTTTTCTTCGGTAATGGTTGACCAATCGACTATCGTCTTCGATGAATTGATGATGTGTTTTGTGCAATTTTTTTTATTATTAGAAAAAACGCAAGACGCCAGCAGAAGAAATTCGACAAAAGGTCACAAACAAAAAGTAATATTTATTCGATATATCTATACTCTGACAGTTGAAGGAAAATAATAATTTAACACAAATGTGTTTTCCCAGACTCCTTCATAGTTAAGTACCTTTTAGGGGCACAGTTGGTAATACACATGTACATCGAAGATAATGTATCGTACATGTGTACGGGATTCAATAATTTAAGGAGCATGTTTTTTTTTCACGAACAAATATTTTTTAACAGAACATTGTGGCTAAGGGCGATGACCATGTCTTTTGTTTGAAACTAATCACACGAAACTAATTACGTTATGAACTGAGCACCGGACACATCTCTGTTGATTTTTCCTTTCCATTGTAAACGACATAATAGGGTCTATTCCTGCAGCGGATGTTCTTTTATTTATCTAACCTTCTAAATTAAACATCACTGCTTAATAAAACAACTAATGTTTTATTCATTGTATGTATCGGCTTTATCTTACTTTATAGACGGTAATGGCTTTTTCTTACTGATTCTGCACCATTAATTAACGTAATTAGAGCAACTGCTTTTGCTTTTATTTGGTTTACCTTCGTACGTTCGCGTAGATGTTTTAATTGTAAATTTTAATTACCGCTAATTACCTTGTTGAATGCAATACAAATAATTATTTTTTTAACTCGCTTCGAGGTAAATGAATCTAAATAATTCAGATGCAGTTGGGCATAGGCGGTAAGTTGTCATAAAATAAAATGTACTTCGATCTCACATGAGAATAAACTGTATTAAATATGTATTATAAAGATACATCTCAGCAATTTTTTCATCCACGACTGGCTGCGTTCAAATATGTATGACAGCATTAGAGACGTACCCGGCTGACAACTTGCTTTCGAAATTCGTTACGTAAGAAATATCTGCTTCTGACGGATGCATCATTGTTTATGAAAGCAATCATGGCAGAAACCGCAACGCCGTACGTTATAAATAATACATACTGTGTACTTCTTGTTATATCGCGAATCTAACCGAGTTACAAGAAACATAGGGAGCAATTCTTGTTTCCGAATCAGCATGCAAATACGCTCTCTAGTTTACTTAGTATTTGGTTACTAACTAGTCATTAATCGTATGCAATGTTACTTCGTTGCTCGTTACGCAAATTTAATTTATAATCTTGGCATTCCATTTCTTGCACATTTGGAGCGCGAAGTTTGTTTTTAGTTAATTACTCCATTTGAGAGGTTTAATTTCTTATTTACGCCCGAAGTTAAAGAACGACATCGATTTGCGTTGTTTTTAAGCATCTCAATTTGTCAGTTTTTCAGCGCCACTATATACCAAGTTGCAAAACTATCTCAATTTAAAGCTATTATAAGTTCAATCGGTTCAAATTGCATTGTACGAACTTTCCCGCAACCCCAACGGAGTTGTTGAACTCACATTTATTTTATACAAAATAACTTTGCAGTAGATTTACCGATTTAAAGAGAATGTTGCATGTAGACACGTAATAAACTATTATAAATAACACGTACTCATACAATAAGTGTAATTTATATGTATAAATTCAGAACAAAAATAAATGGAAAATAGTTTTATATGATAATGTAATATATATATTGCGAATTGCAACCGGTCATTATTTCATTTATATTTTATGTACAGACATCCACAAATACAAATATCCCGGAATTCTTGACAACGCGGTACATAATTAATCAAACTAGAGTCGGAAAAGAGTTGAAGTGCATTAATAATCAACTACGGCATTACATGGATAAATACAGCCATTGATATAAATCGCAAGGATTAAACGCAGATCAAATTAATCTTATAGGTTTGATTAGTATTTGATACTATAAGGAGTAGTTAAGGAAATGAAATGTTTATTGGGCCTTTATAATATACATTAAAAGTGCGTGAACATGATGATTAGATAGAACAGTTGTCTTATAATAGAATGTATAGCTATTTATAAATCAAGTGGTAAAATATGTCGACCGATGACACATTTTACGTTTTCGTATGCAAAATGTATTCCAATTCACATTCAAATTATAATTAAAATAAAATGTCAAAATATTTATAATAAAATCAGGTGGGGTGCACGCCTTCAATTCTTCAATGATTTCTTCGCTCTGTTGTCAGAAAATAGTACGTTTACCATAAAATTGCAAAATGTCACTTATTGACACCGTTTGTGATGCTTTCAGCAGTGGACTGATGGCTCCTACTGACATTCGCAAATTCGTATCATAATCAATCACTTCACATACTTATCATGTAATATACTAAACTTGAATGGTTCAATGAACCCGATTGTGCAAACACTATTGTTGATCGACTCGGTTAAGCTAGCAACAAAAATATTCATGGGTTAAGAACAGAGCAAGAACTGTGCCCATTAAATTATCTAACAATAATTTCCAAAAATCTAATAGCTTCGTACGCTGCGTCGTAACACCATCCTCGATGAGATTGCGAACATTGGAAGAAACTAATTTAGTACGTTACTAGAATAACATTTCTAGTGAGATATATCGTTTGGACTAATTAAGAAATTGGCATTCGATATTTTGTCGAAATCGAATATTGAATTTTGAGCGTAATTACGAAACGACCACTAGATAGTTTTATTACATATCAGGCCAGTATAATCTGTAATCAATCTTACACGAGCTATTGGTTCTTTGAACACAACCTAATACGAGTTTTTCATTTTAAATGTGAATAGTAAATAGTTATTGATGGGGTTCGCTGTCAATTATTAAACTCAAAGAAGTTAAACGGAAACTTAACTGAACCAATCACGTTATAGGCTTTTAATAAAAGCAAAACAAATATGTTATACATAATTTGTAGCATCTACCCGCTATTTATAATATTTGATGGTATTATATGGCCTATTATTAGCAAATTCAAATTAGCGATAATTTATTGCGTTTCACAATAATTCAGTTCAGCAAAATAATTGTTCGGATTGTGTTTTTAATTAATTATTTTTGAATGGAATTTGGTCGCATTGAAAATGATGATTTCAAACGTAATTATGGGTGGTCGTTAAATTATTTAACCCTTTGAATTATTAATCACATGCGTTTCCTGTCACTCACATTTTGATGTCGTTCATTTGATAACGCTATCTAGTCAGTTGCATATCAATATTTTCTCTTATTGTCATCAAACCTATCGCAGTTCAAACGATACAAAATATTTTCGTTCATAGCCGCAGGCTGCTAAGAAACCTATTAGCCATATTGCCTTGCTTTATAATACATTAGATTGAAATTATTAGACCAGAATGCTAGATGCTTTTGAAAGTAGTTTGTTAATGTTTTGTAAAATGGATTAGTATTTTAATTCTGAAATTCGGCTTGGTACATTGCAATAAAACCAATTAGCTAAATATAATTACGGCATCTGGCACAATTTGTAGGATATAACAATTTTGCATCTTATCGTAGTTAATTATCTATGGAATATTACGTTTATTTGCAAACGTAAAGTTTCGCATTTATTTTTACCACAGAATTACTTAACATGTTAGCTATTTATAAAACATCTATCACATTTACTTTTCACCTTATCTACTTATTTTTGCATTACTTTGTATATATTTTCACCATGAATTTTTCACCTCTTAAAAAACTATTAAGTAATTCTCTCGCCCTTTGAAGGTATTATTTATTACTATAATATATATTTAATACACGTATTTATTTATAAACGACAAATAAATCACAGAATTAGTCAATGCTCTGCATGTAAGGAAATGGCCGACCGGTGCTTTATAACACTAATGAATGATTTGTTATCATAAGGTATTGCTCGTCTTATGTTTCAGTTTGTTGTTCATTTTAATTACCGTTTTTTAATTTTCATGAACCCAAATTTCATTTTAGTAGCCAAATTATTGCGCAAATATCATTACATAATATACTCTCAGTTTTGCATCTTCTGGACTTTTTTTTCTGTACATTGTTGTACACTTATTTTAAATTTCATTGCATTAAGTTTCATGACACGTTATGTTGGTAGGACAACTATTACTAATAATAAGTAGTAATAATCATTAATTGGCATTTCTTACGTTAAATACATATATACATGTATGTGTGTGTGTGTGTGTGTGTGTATATACGGTCCTATACATCTCTCCAGCTCTAGCTTTTTTATCGTAGTCTCGTCTTTAATGTCTTTATCTCCCCTCATCGCCTCCATCATCTAGACATATCTTCCAGTTTTTCCCATTGTTTCTCTCGTCATCGCTTAATAGCTCATCCATACACAATTCCATTCAGTGTTGCCATACATCCATACCTCCTGTAATTCTCACCGACCCAATACTCTCCATTCTTTCGTATTTCCTTGTTACCACGCCCAAACCTCGCTATCACTCTCTCTTCTTCTCCTGCTCTTCAACACGTCACATATTCCAGCTTGCTCTGTACACATATTCCACGTCGTTTCCTATTTTCCCGTCATTTTCGCCTCCGACACTGATGCAGCTGATTTTTCAGACAACTATATTCGATTTCCTTTCCCATTTTATTCATCTCCCATAACGCTTTATTTACTAAATTCTGCTCCGTCTATTCTTCCGGTCTCAACTCAAACGTCACCAACTTCCCTGCTTCCACTGCTAATCTTTCATATCCCGTTTCCAGCAACACCAGGTATTTCGGCGTTGACCTTTCCAGGTTCAAACACCTATATACTTCTGCTCCATACATGAATATCCTCTTAACGCATGTCTTGCATGCTATTATCCTCTCCAAAAACGTACTTTCTCTCATGCTCTACAGACTATTCTGCCTTCTTCTGCCTTTCTTGCTTTTCCACACACATCAACATCCTTCAGAAGCGTTATTATCTCTCAACACACAACTTAAATTCACCCACACCTTCGCTTCTGCAATAATCCGACCCTTCGATTTCAGTTTCGCTCCCCTCCAATACACATCACCTTTCCTAAATACCATTATTTTAGTTTCGTCAGTATTTAAGTGAAGCATTCTTATAGACAGGCACGTCTTCAAACTCTCTCCCATTTGTCGTAGTCTTGAGCCTGTTCCAGCTTACACCACTATGTCACGAGCAAAGGCTAGAGACTAAATCTTTGAATTTCTCATGACTATTCCTCCATCATGTCCTACTCTCAGAATCTTCTCCAGCTCAGAAGACTAGATATTAAATAGCAAGGGGCTTAACAGACACCCCTGCCTAAGTCCCTTCGTTGTTACCGCCTCACTTGTCATCTGTCCCCTACACATTCACCGTACTCCATGTTTCCTCGTATATCTCTGTTATTCTTTTCACCAAGTCTGCTGATACTTCTCTCCTCACCATCTGCTCTTACAGACATTTCTGTCAATGTCGTCGAAGACCATCCTCAAGTGGACGAATATTGCATATAGTGTTCCCCTTTTCTTCGCTCGTTCCATCTCTGCTAATTCAGGACATATAAGTTATCTCTTGTTGCTCTGTCTTTCCTAAATTATATTTGCCCTTTTGGTATTACCCCTACCCTCTTGACTTCTTCCTCCAACCTATTCTCTAACATGAGTATATCTCCATATTAATTACTGAAATCCCTGCAGGCGCTTACCTCCGCCTTATCTGCTCTCTTCCAGATTGGCACCCCCATCTTCCATCTTATTGGCAACTCTTTTTTTCTTCCTGGGCGAAATTGTTAAACCTGTTAAATGAAATATGCATTTAACAGGTTTAAAAATTTTGCCCAGGATTACTTCGGTGCATACATCCATCCTTCGCCATCTATGCACGACGTGAGATACTCACCTATTCTGAAGTAGTTTTAAATATCAGAAACGGCTCGCAATTCAAATTTCAGTAATTTCAAGAATACCGGGGGTGCTTTTGATGCCGAAAGAATCAAGTAGTTATTATTAAGGAACATGATATTCGATTGTTTTTATAAGAATATTTTTGGTAAATAGCACGGGGACGTGACCAGTATGCCGTTTCTTATGAGGTTTGGTTTTTGTTTATCTACAGAATATGATTTAATAAACGAAATAAATGAAACTACGCTTGTTACATATTTGTGTGAAATATCAACTGTAAATTGTAACTTTAAATTAGATATGTTGCTATATATACAGGCTACCGGGCCGGAAAAGCTCCTGTTTTGCAAAAACAAAATCTCTTTGATAACAGTGAAAAGGAAGAAAACATTCTGAATATGTACATTCATTTCATCGTCGTTGCATGGTGGCAATGAGGTTATGTATGCTGTCGGCGTTTTGTTGGAATGTACCAGGATAATTTCGTATTGAATATTTATAGGTTCAAAGATATCATTAATGAATGGATTACTTGAATACCTATTTGAGCTAGACTGCGGATCAAATACACACATTATTCATCATGCTCCTTCTCCTTTAACGAACCATTCTTCTTCTGCTCCGTTTTAAGATGAATCTATTAGTTGTAAGTGCATATAATTTAAGGTACATAATATAACTACATTATATATATATATATATATATATATATATATATATATATATATATTAAAAATGTATCTTGTCAAATCTGACAGCAAAATGTAAAATTTACACGAAAGATGGTCTAATCTTACACCTCAATGGTGTAGTGAACATTAATTAATACAGGTCCGTGAAGACTAACTGGTGGATCGCTAGACAATATTGTTTCTGGGTTATTACCCTTCGTCAGTAGCGATTACCAAGAACCTTAGTTGTTGAAATACCTTTACATGTAGTGGCCATCAAAACTTCTTGGCGCGAGCCAATCACTCCTAACGAACCACTGACAACAGAACACTGACGAGACGATACCTTGTCTAACACCTTGCGGAGACTAAACAAGAGACGACTGTCAAACGTCCAGTGTCAACATATAATAACGAAGGGTAATAACCCAGAAACAATATTGTCTAGCGATCCACCAGTTAGTCTTCACGGACCTGTATTAATTAATATTCACTACACCATTGAGGTGTAAGATTAGACCATCTTTCGTGTAAATTTTACATTTTGCTGTCAGATTTGACAAGATACATTTTTAATTTGAATTGTTTTTGAACTTAATTGCAGCAATCCTTTTATATGTTGACACTGGACGTTTGACAGTCGCCTCTTGTTTAGTCTCCGCAAGGTGTTAGACAAGGTATCGTCTCGTCAGTGTTCTGTTGTCAGTGGTTCGTTAGGAGTGATTGGCTCGCGCCAAGAAGTTTTGATGGCCACTACATGTAAAGGTATTTCAACAACTAAGGTTCTTGGTAATCGCTACTGACGAAGGGTAATAACCCAGAAACAATATTGTCTAGCGATCCACCAGTTAGTCTTCACGGACCTGTATTAATTAATGCTCACTACACCATTGAGGTGTAAGATTAGACCATCTTTCGTGTAAATTATATATATATATATAACTATATTTTCTTGATTTCACTCATTTCTGCTGCAAGGGTACACACTTCATTTGAGAGTCGATTTGCCTCTCCACCTTCTCTCTTCTTTGTTTTCTCTTTCTTAGATACTGCCATATCCCCCCCCCCACTTCTTGGATATCCTTCGCTTGATTCTGTGTCCCATTATTTTCACACTTCTCTTTATATCTTCTCTTTTCTTCATGAAAGTCTTCCCAATTCCTCCTTCCTCCTGGGCTTCTTCAAAATGTATCTTAACTGCCTTGTTCCTCGCATTCAAACTTCTTCTTATTCAAACTTTTCATTTCCTTTCTTACGACGGCTTTACCCATTTCTACAGTTACCGCCTCCATATCCATTACGTTCTCCCACTCTACTTATTTTAGGGTATTCCAAAATAAGTGTCTCGTATCTTCATTCCATACATTTGCTTTTCTTCTTTTCTTCTAATGTATAAACATCATTTAATAAAGAAATGCAAATATAACAAGAATGTTATGTACGTAGGTTTATCGTTGTCACAGAGTTGATAGTGAAGCTCATTATTCATTCTAACGTGTGATTCTTAGACTAGATTTATAGAGTTTTATTGATTCAACTGGTGCCGACAGGAAAGTAATAATGTTACCGATAATTTTCGTTATGATGATCGGTTCGACGAAAATATAATTACAATAAATGCATTCGCTGACAATCTGGATCGGCATGCCGGTAAGACCAATGACTACAAAGAAGAGTACATTAATTTCATCTAAACGCATACTAGGCGGAGGATATATTGGCGTCTAGATGGTGTTAATGTACTTAACTTATTGCTTGCGTTAACATGATATATAATGTATTGCATTTGTCAGCATACGTTCATTATATCGCTCAATTCCCCGAGATAACTTAGTCCTTATAACGTTGTGGTGTATTACTTAGGTTATTACTTTTGGAAATTACCTACATTTCCAACTACATGACAATTTCTTCCCATCGTCTAAAAGTGAATCTCCTCAATTGTATTTTAATAGCTTAGGGAATTGATGATGATGCAAACGGTTCGTCGTGATTCTAAGTTAAAATATTTAATATTATTTGTACATTTGCACGATATATTTTAATTCAAATTATTGATGTAGTGTTTTTTATAAATTTAAATAATTTGTAATATTCAGCTCCCAAATCAAAGTACATCACTGAACAACTACAAAACGCTTGACGAATGAAATTTTACTGTGCATTTTATTCGCGATTGTGTCTCGCGCAAACAAATTACTTGCCACGGCGACCGATGATGAATTTTTAATTTAAACGATCCGAAAGTTGTGCGATAGAATAATGATTGATATCACCGGCGACCGTCAAATTATATGGTAAGCTACTTATGATCCCAAATTGAAAACAATTTTCAATTTAAAATACCATAATAACTTGCGTAAATTGATTGGCTAGTTAGGTGTTCTAATTTTTAAAAACCGTGAGGTCTTTTTTAATTATTGTATTAAATTAGTAATGTGTGCCTTTAATGAGGTTATTGGAAACTTATAATTTGATTGATAGAGAATATTTTTAACTTTTCGCATGAGGTTTAATATAATTTTTTTCAAAAGAAAAATATCAATGGAATTAGTAATTGTTACAATCGAACATAATTCATGTTCTTGTCCCTTTACGCTTTATGATTGTGCGATAATCTCTAAATGACAGTGACAAAAAATGTGTAGTTTCGAACCATGCAGAACGTTGCAAAATTAAAATAATGAAATATTAATAAATTGGTTTGCCCCAAGATACCATCGACATTCTAGAATTTATTCCCGATGTTGAGCCCTCGTACATCAAGTCCACCGTCGATTTTCAGAGAAAGTAAAACCGTTATTTCGGCATATTTCACGCCAAAATAATGAAAATATTAATCGTGGTGAAATTTTTCGCCTGTAGCCATACAAGGGAGAAACGAGATTACTTAGAATAGTCACCAGGAACAACTTATACCACTCGCACGGTGGCAATTTGTTGGTGGAGAGGATTGGATCTTTAGAACTTTTGATGGCGTGCTTGAAGGCTTGACAACAATTTGTGTTGCAATAAAAAAATGCTCATTAATAACTATTGTCACATTAATGAAAGTAAATTTAGTATATAGAGTATATATGGTAACATTTTGTGTATATGGTAGATTGTGCAAAAATAAATCGCTAACTCCGAATATGAAAAATATAAAATTTACTCAAATATGTGTGAACGACGTAAAGTCGCAGTTAGTATAAGAATGGTGTTTGTGCTGCCCAAAATGCCACTTGAATGGAATAACCAACTTTAACTGTACTTTTGGAAGGCAGCCAGTTCGGGCGCAGTACATCTATTGCAAACATTGAGCTTTGACCTGAAATTTTATTGTCGAAAAACTTTGCGCCCGTGTAAACTCGGTAGTTTTACCGGTCGTAAATCAAATGTTTATTGGCCATAAAATTTAATGTGTCTCAATTACATAAAACGCAATATTATATCTTATTACTATATTATCAAATCGAAATCAACATGATACTGAAATATTACACAATTATATGAATCAGATAATTATAATTAATTATAGCAAATTGTAATAACGGTAATATAACTTAGTATATAAAGAATGAATTAGCTGTTAATCTCAAGGCAAAAGGCACAAAACTAGATTTCATTTGAAACTTCAAATAGAATCGTAGGAATTGTAGGTAGCATTGCTGCGTTTCCAGATTTTCTACATTTACGTTTCCTTGGCAATAAATTCTGTCTGTAGATCAGTAGCAGTAGCCGAAAGCAATAGAGCATAATTATTATATTGACGTTTATTTTTAGCAATTTTATATATCCTACTATTTTTTTATATAAATAATAAATAGTACTCAAAATACTGATATACGGTATTTATATGTCAGCTAATTTAGCGAACACATATAGTTGGCAGTTTAATATATTTGAAGAGCAATTAGTATTCCACCACAAGCCGATTCGATAAACATTTGATTAAAATTTCATATGGTTCAAATAGTGGAGTTAATTAATTAAAATATACTGTACATTTTAATGTTGGTTTTAATACACAATATTTTTAATTTGTATACATATTGCTATGAATTGCATTAATATTATTTACACTGCGTTATGTAATGCCGCACATTGTTTACACAAATATTGTTACGAGTTGCCCTAGCTTGGCTGCACTTTAAAGTTGTAATTTTAATTAATTGAAAATTGGTGATTTTATTTATTGGTTACTAATCGTAAACAGGTTTCTTTTTACAGCATTGGAAAAATATATCATTTATATTAATTATTTTCATAAGTCTAAAAATTATAAAACACTTATATTACACTGCTTGTTGTGCTAATACTTGTTATTAGTATTAATTTCACAAACGTGCGAAACATCCTCCCTCTTGCCCGACGGGAAGTACATATATTTCGAACTTAATCATCATGCTTATATGATCTCCGATCTTGTTCCCTTTTAATAAATATTTTAACTTCCGGACAATTTACAAATGAAATTACGTGATTCAAATTGTGGTCCAGTTTGTGACCTATTGTGTTATTTACTTTAATTACCAACAAATTGTCTATGGTAGCAATATATTCCAGGCCAACATAAATGACTTAATATAATAACCACAGTGTTTGAATAGCGTGTATACTAATGTAATCCTCTCGCTTGTTATTAATATTCGTTTTAAAGTTGACAACAGTATCGATTTAATCATATTTCTAAATAGTTTAAAACTTCTATTTCTAAGGTGAGGTTAGTGTTGTACACATTTGTGGCATCAAGTGAAATAATATTGCTGTAAGTAGAATCTTTGAAACTAAACTATAAAGACATGTTGGAATTACAACTACAGTCCTTGAAGAAAACACCCGAAATACTGGTGTTAACTGAACACTGGCAGAAAGAGGAAGAGATACTGTCCTCTACTCTTACAGGATATAATCTCGCTTCATATTATAGCAGATCGACCAAAAAGAATGGCGGATCGTGTATATTTCTAACAAATGGTCTTGAATATAAGGAACTTCCTTACTTGAAGAACAAAAGTATTGAAAGTGAATTGGAATGCAGCGCAGTATCACTGTGTAAATTCAAAATCATCATCATTTCAATGTATCGACCACCCAATGGCAATATATACCTATTTTTCATGACACTAGAGTCGATTATGGAGCTAGTGCAGGATAAATTAAACACGCATAAAATCGTAATTTGCGGTGATTTTAACATCAATCTCAATAACTGCGACCAAACCTCTAGCACATTCAAAGATCTACTCAACAGCTTCAATTTAGAATACACTATTAAAACTCCAACTCGAATAACGGCAACGTCAGCAACATTGATTGATAATATATTAACGAATACTCTTAATTACACAGCGATAGTTCTAGACACAATGATATCAGATCACACTGCTCAGGTAGTAAAACTACCAGTAAATGCAACTGCGAAACCATTACATAGGAACACAAAAAACGAGTTTTTACACAATATACATATATTCCGAAAAGAACTGGAATTGGAAAATTGGAGTGAAGTTTTTAAACAAGATAATTGTGACTTGGCATATAGAAGTTTTGGTAAAATATTACATTTATATCTGGAAAAACACTTTCAAAAAAAAACACATACGAACAACTACGTCAAACAGCTATAAATGGATCACCAAAGGAATCAAAATATCCAGCTATAATAAGAAACGAATATATAAGAATATGCTAGAAGGACTTGTGACCAGAGAATTTTACAACAAATACAACAACATCTTAAAGACAGTTGTCTCAGAGGCCAAACGATTATCTTTCATGACTAGAATTCAAATTTCATCGAATAAAACAAAAGAATCATGGAAGATAATAAATGAATTCAACAAAAAACCTGGAAATAAATTTACTATTAATAATTTACAAAATAAGACAGAAGATGCTACCCAAACTGCCAATAGAATAAACAATTATTTCATTAATGTATGCGAACAGAGTTCAACAAACAACTACTCACATGAAGATTTTAAAATACAAAATCATCCAACATGCCTCTATCTAAGTCCGACTACTCCATTGGAAATAAAACAAACAATTATGAACTTAAACTTTTTCGACAAGTACAAAATCATATCTAGCAACCAAAACGCATATTGCAGAAACAAAAATACCGAAAGAGCAATATATCAACTAATGATACAAATATTAGACGCAGTAAACAACCGAAAAACAACAGCCGGCACGTTTTTAGATTTATCTAAAGCATTTGACAGTATGAACTATGGTGTGCTGTTTACAAAATTGGAGTTGTACGGAATTAGAGGAATTACTCTAAAGCTGATTATATCGTACTTAACGCAACGTCATCAAGCGGTATATGTAGAAAATGAGGAGGGCTGCGAATTTAAGTCTCAATGGAGTGAGGTAAAAAGAGGCGTACCACAGGGTTCGATACTGGGTCCACTCCTATTCGTCATATATATAAATGACTAACCAATATGTGTTACTTATCCCATCATCCTATATGCGGATGACACCTCCATAATAAGTAGTGCGGAAAATTCGGAGCAACTGAAGAACGAAGTAGCAACTGCTCTTGAAAATGTACATAAATGGTTCAAATGTAACAAGCTGGATCTCAATATAAACAAGACCGAAATTATTTCATTCTCAGCAAACAACAAGGACAGAGACATTCAAATCAACTTTCAAAATACGATGCTTACTTCAAACACCAGCACTAAATTTCTGGGCATCTTTATTGACAATAAATTAAATTGGAAACAGCACATCTTATATTTATCACCAAAAATCAGCAGATTCTCATACGTGCTACGAAATCTACGTAAATGTACGGACCTTGGATGCACCTTGTCCGCATATTATGGATATGTTTATTCGATACTCCGCTACGGTATAATTTTCTGGGGCAATTCGCCAGATGCCCACAAAATATTCATTCTCCAAAAGAGATGTATGCGAGTGATGTTTCAATTAAAAAATACAGATTCGTGTAAACCATTCTTTGCAGCTAATAGAATACTTACCCTGGCCAGCATCTATATAATTGAATGTGCAGTGTTTGTAAAAAAATATTATTATTTCTTTGAAGATAGTGAAACACAACATCAATATAACACACGTTATAAAGACCTTTTAAATATTGGTGACACAAAACTAGCCTGGATACAAAAAAGTGTTTACTCCTCTCTCAAATCAATATATAACCATATTCCAAATGAGATAAAGAGAGGAAACAATCACACATTCAAAGCAAGTCTCCAAGCTTTATTACTCCCCCTGTGTATACAGAATTGAAGACTTTTTTAGTATTAAATTTTAATGTAGAAAGTGACAAACATTGCGTTCGTGTATTTGTTATATGTACTGTCTTTTTTTATATAATATTATGTTAATGTGATTACCTATTATATGTTAAATGAAATGTGATATGTGCAACACTTTGTAAGTCTAACTGAACAAATATATTTATTATTTATTATTATAGTGTTTTTTAACGTAATGAAGTTTCAATGGGTAACTTGGCAATCAATTAATTATTGAAAATCGGCCAGTGACGGTGAATAGGAGAAATTGATTTATAAACTAAGTATAAAATACCAAATCAATGAACAAAATTGAAAAGGCATCGAAATACATTTAACTGAAAACCAACCACAGCAGCACCGCAGCCACAGCAAGAGTGAAGATATCATTACACTTCAAGGTTCTACATTCCCAGTTAACGTTTCATCTTAGTAACATAAAGTTCGACCTTTTGTACGAAACCATTGATGACAGAATTAAACCTATAGTACGCAATAAAATTCACCCAAAGAATAATGAAATGAAATAAAATGAAAAATTACTCCAAGTAAAAACCAAAATGCTATTTACAAACATTGGAACACTTAACAAAAATAACGTTTTTAGTTGTTATGATCGTTTTAAACCCCTCATAAATGTAGAATTTGCTACTAAAAAATCAACATATTATCTAAAGGATTTCAACTTAACTTTTAACTTAAAACTTAATAATAATAAAAAAACATTAAGAAACTTGGCAGCAGAAGTTGACATTGCAATAAGTAAACATAAAGACAACTTAAATCATAAATACCTAATACTATAATAGTATCACCTAACCAACATGGGCAATGATGGTAAAATAGTAAAAATGATCACAGAACCTGCCGAGCGACGACTGGTGTCTAGATTTATAAAATCTCACAGGGCATTAAACGTTCTAGAGCTGCTGTCTCCAGAGACTATTTAATATTTTGATAATTTAACCGAGGTTGTGACAAATGTGCCACCAGAAAACATCGTTAATTATGACGAGACCAATTTTGTTGATGACCATGGTCGTAAAAAGGTAGTGGTAAAAAGAAAGATTAAGCATGCAGAAAGAATTATCGATTCTACAAAGAGTGCAACTTCAGTAATGTTTGCAGTTAGTGCTTCTGGCGAAATGTTACCACCAATAGTAATTTACAAAAATGAACACATGAAAATTGGGTGCAAAATGGACCAGAGAAAACCGGATATGCCAGAAGTAAGAGCGGATGGTTTAATCAATGGTTTGTATTTTTGCCTCCAAAAAGCACACACCTGACACAGCCGCTTGACGTTGTTTTCGCATCAATAAAACGAGCATGGAGGAAGGTTCTCACTGGATGGAAAAAAAGAAACAAAGGAACTTTGCCAAACCAAATCTTTCCAAGTATGTTGCAAAGTGCCCTATTAGAAATTGGGGCTAAAAATAGTGCAAACATTAAAGCTTGATTATTTGCTACTGGCATATCACCATGTGATGAGCAAAACGTTCTTAAACGATTGCCTGTTGAAGAAACTGCAGACCAAAGAAATCATGATTTAGTGGCGTATTTTACAGAAATGTTTAATTCTATAATAGTTAGTTGTTTAAGACCAAGCAAATTGCACAATCAGTTTTATTTTCCTAACGTGCTCGACATTTGCAATGTTAAGTTAAGCCAAATTAATAAGATCCTGCCAAAGCCAGATGTACGACGAGGAACATATAAATTTTCCTCAAAGCTAAAACTGTGTTCCTATAATTATGTTTTATGTATTCTTGTTTTTAATGCCGATAAATAAAGTTTCTTACGTTTTGTTTTTTTTTAAACACGAAATATGTCTTGGTTCATTCTACGAATGCAAGATGTGGGCCAAGCAGTGGATTTTAATGCCTTGTCTCGACTCACCTCGAACACTGGGGTGAGTCGGGACAGCAAACAAGATTTTTTTTCTCCAAATTTTGTTACATTTTTGTATTTAGTACCAGTTATAGCTTAAGCTTTGATTGCAACCTGGTTAAATCCTTATTCAAAATGTATCAAAAACTGGCCAGTCTCATCTTGGCTGACTTAAATGATCTAGAAATATGCATAGATCAAAACTATTGTCAATTTCAGAACGAAGAATTATAAAGAAAGGAGACTATTAGCAATGGGAAATCCTTTAAGCCCTTTACAAGCCGAAACAATTTTCAATGGCAATTTCACGATGATTTGGAGGTAAATGCATTATGAGTATTAAAATTGCATGGTTCTAGGAAGGAATTGTGCTACGTATGACAGTTGTCAATCGAATGAAAGCCCTCCCAAATATATCGATCTATGTAATCAATTGAGGTAAAAATACCAACTGGAACCCAGATTGACAATTGTCCACCATTACCGGATTAATTTAAGAATAAATAAAACGCAACACGGAAAGCGGAAATTTCAAATCGGTACTCCGATGTCCACACAAAATGCGAGAGAATAGTCGGCCATAAATTTCAAGAAAGTTATAGTCGCTTACACAACAATCTTTATGTTTCACAACAGCAGACCATGTGACTCGAGCGGGTGCGTGTCGTTAATCCTGGGACCGTTTCATTTGTTGAACTATAGATTTTCCGCGGTCGGGTGCAACGTCGTTAAACCACTTTTTATTTATAATTCAGTAACTTCGTCTCGTAAGTTTTTAGTGCGACCGAAATGAATGAAGTTTTGCCATTTCTCCGGCGAAAACGTCTGATAGTTTCTTCGACCGTATTCATTTATTACTTTCATTTTAATGTCGATGTTTTCGTTCATTTTCGAAACTAATTTTGTTCTAGAGTGTATTTGAATGGCTGCTTGAATATTATAAAACGATTCATTACGTGACCCAGCAAAACCAAAACTTAATACGATATACAATAAAACCGGTAAGTCGGCGAAGGCAAGGATACGTTTAAACCTTCTTCGTAAAACATATTTAGAACCTCCGTTCTACCCCGAACCTGCATTATATCTAATAAAAGTAATTAATTACAGTATAGCCTGGACCAATATTTTATGGATTATGGTTTAAAATTAAATTTGAAAAATGTTAATTATATTTTCGCGATATATCAGGGTTGTTGCATTTCAAAATATTTCATTCCTTTATCTAAAGAAGAAGAATGTTTGGTGTTCATGATTTTTTTAATGTACAAATGCATATTTTAATGAAATAGATGCTGTTAAAGTAATCACATTAGCTGAACGTTGGAAACGAAACGACAATTCAACAGCTCTCGGATTCTGCCTTCTAAAGTTTCACAATAATAAACGTTCGTGAAGACGGGAAGTTGTATGAAAGACGCAGAACCATATAGAATGTATACTAAATATAAATGATTATTAAATAGGTATACACTTCCTCAGCTTAGCAATCAAATTATAAATGTAATTTCATAAATGTAATTTCAATCCAAATTTAAATTGTGACGTGCATTTGACACTATGACCACCTGTGTACAGGAGTTAATATCATCGCTGCAGTACTTTTGCAATACAGTTTAAATTTATCGGTTGTGGCAATATTTACAATTATTTATAACAATCATATGCAACTTTTTTTTATCCAGAACATTATAATCATTTGATTCCAGTATGATAATCCTTTTTACTTGTCACAGTGGTAATACTTTTTCACAGGAGCAAATAATAATGTTACATAAATACATGAACTCCGTTAAAGGATCATATATTGTAGAGTTTAAGTTAACATCGAAGTATGAATGCTCACTAAATAGGCACGGACTACGTATTGTTTTGCTTCTGTGTCGACTTTGAGTCCATATATGCATATTAGACGTATTCAAGTGTTCACATAATTCATTGTTCCAGAATATATACTCGGTTCTTGTTTGAGCTAAGTGGCAAGATATGATTTTCTTATTAATATAACTACAAAACTTTTGAATTAGTTTGATGCGTTTATAATCAGTTTATGTTATATTATTAATGCTGAACATATACCGCCGTAAACGTTTATTAGAATATGCATACCTCGAGAATCGCGGGCAGATAATTTCCTAGAGTACCTAGAGAAATCCTCATGCATTTGCAATCTAATCTAGAAATAATATCCAGCTAATCCTACCCATCAACATTATTTATTCAAGTTCCCTGAAAAAATGTTTTGCTTCAAATGAATTAATTAAATTACCGAGGACAATATTAAAAATAAATATCAATTAAAATAACATTTTTCGGGATGCTTTGTGGACGATTACCTGTCGCTTTCGAATCCCCTTGGAACATTGGTTATAAATTTGAAAGTAATACTGTCAGAGAAACTTTTTTCGATATCGGATGGGTCCATAATCCAACGTACTTGATCGATATACACTCAACGTTCTGGCCTTAAATGTAGTCTCAGGAAAAAGGTACTTTTAGCAACACGAGATTGAAATCTTCACTTTTCGTATTACGCACTTCAGAATACGATTAAACGTTCCTCAGGAGAAAGTTAACCGCTTTCGTCGGCCCAATATTTAATGCGTATATCAAAAATTCCTACTAATAGCGTTCCGTAATTAAAAATTTCTTTAATTTATTGCGTCGTCGGTTACCATATAAATATGTAGCTTTATTACTAAGTGTATTCCGTCAAACTGCATTAAAGCGTATTGCTTTCAAAATGACTTGGATAAGGCCACAAGATAGAAAACGTACTGTAAGAAAAGCTGCAGTAAATTGGCATGAACATATGTATGTACATCGGAATGATAGCCGATGTGGTTGCCCGTCTTTGTAAGTGCACCCAGTCTTGCTTCGATATGTGAAATCTGCAGATCTCTGACCTCTGATGTAAATGAAAAGCGCCGACAAGATATATTTGAGTTAAAATGTGGTACCATGTTTGATGACAAGCAAGGTTTAAGATTATTTAGTACTATGTATGTACTACATGGTAAATTGCTATTCAAAATTATCGCCTAGTAATGTTGGATCATTATTCCCAAAAAAATATGAATTAAAATAGTACATTGTTGCGAATAACATTGATAATCTTGTCTCCGAAACATGGCTTAATGCGAATATTAGTAGTAGTTATTTGCACGTTAATGGATAACACATTTTTATATAAGACAGGTAAACTCATCGGTGTTGGTTTTTATGTTAAAGATACACGTATGTTGTGTATCATTTGTTACTGTCAGCGACGTTATTGAGCAGTCGTGATTAAATGATCACTCGAAGAATTTGAAATTTATTGGTGGCATAGTTTACAGACCACCACAATTCGATCATGGAATTTTTCTAAACGAATTCGAAGATTCGTTATCATTATGTTTTTCGTTGATTGAACGGATCTATTGTTGTGGTGATTTCAATATTGATTTGTTAAAAGTTGATGACCCAATTACTAATTATTTTATGAACCACATCGAATCTTTAAATTTCATGCAACTTATGGATAAAACAATTCGGGTAACAAAGAAGAAAGCAACTTTGATTGATCTATTTTTGACTGTTAACTCTGACTTAATGGAGAATTCAGGCTTAGTATTGTTGTTGCATAAATTTCGTGAAGAACTATGTGGAATTCGATTGGGGTCCCCACAGATGCTGCGAATCTCATTCATTTTTTAATATGATAATATAGATTACAAAATTGCATTCCGTAATGACTCTATAATTTTCATTCGCCTGTAATATCTCGAAGATTTATGAAGCGATACATTCCTGGGATGTCTGAAATTCCTAATAAAATTAAGACATTAATCTCAGGTGACATATCGAAAGTCTGCATTACCAAAAGAATGGGAAAATTCTGAAATTTTACGACGGCCTCCGTGGTCTCCTTGAAAAGTGAAAACAAGCATACTTTGAGCATATTTCACAAATTATATAAAATTTCATTTTGTGGAAACATCTAAACAAACTCATGAAGAATGGAAAAAGAACTACTATACCAGGAAATATGAGTGATGTTGATGCCATAAATGATTTTTTTGAAACGAGCATACCACATGGTAAAATGTTTGAATGGGATAAAATAATTAATAATGTTCACGATTTTGATTTCCATCGGGTGTGTCCTTGTGAAATATCATTTTGAATATTAAATTATTTACCATAAGTATTGATACCATCAGAATAAGTATGATTAAGCTACGGTGTCCTTGTATAATACATTACATTACCCATATCATAAGCTATTCCATTGAGACTACATTTCCGGATTGTTTGAAATATGCAGTAGTGCAATCTCTCCCGCAAGTCAATGATCCCGCTACTTTGAAAGACTTAAGAACTATTAGTTTGCTACCGCATTTATCAAAAATACTTAGTCATAAATGGTCAATTGTCTGTGAAAAAGCACTTGTTAAAATTATAGATAATTTTCGACTGTTAACAGTATTAGTTGTACTGGATTTTAGTACAGCTTTTGATACTGTCAATCATAACGCTCTAATTGCTCTTTTAAACTTAAAAGCAAAGCGTTCGACCGGATTCAAAGAAGTCAAGAACTATATATGCAGGGCAGCGCGTTCCACAAGGGCCGATTTAGGACCCTTGTTATTTTACGTTTAAACATCTCAATTTGTAAAACATATAAGACATTGTGACAGTCAGACAGTGTTTTCGCTGACGACTCTCAGCTCTCTTTATCTTTATGTTTACACCAGAAAATTAACGTCTTGTCGTAACTAGCACAACGACGATTTTAAAAAATATCGAAAAAATATAATTGCAATTAAATCCAGCGTATTGTTGTTTGGGAATTCGAATATTTGTAATGAGTTAAAATACTCTGCGAATATATGCATTAATAATTCAAATCTTCTTATAGTTGAATCAGCAAGTATTAGCGGTATTAGAAAATATCATCATGTTTCACATAAACTTCGGCTGGTTAGTTAAATATGAAAAATCGGTGTGCAGACCGTGACTTTCTCATTAACTCTAACGGCCAAATTCATTTTGGTTCATTCTCAAATTAGATTTCAGTTATTATTTAAAGCTAGAATGATAGCTAGTTTTGTTTTAAATTTGGTTCTTATGAAAATGAAGGTTAGATTTAAGCAGCTTTTATATGAATCTCGCCTTGGCAGTGTACGCAGTTTGCTAATTGATCGCTCCCTGACTGATGGATGGAATAATAATGGATGGAATAATCAGTCAGGGAGCTCATTTCCACTAACATTATTCATTTGTTATGTGAGCTATTCAACGTTCACCATAGTTTGTCAGTCTATTACCAAAATACTATAGCACTTAATATAGGCTTTTATGCACTCAATGAAATCTGCCTTTGGTCCAGTGTTTACGACTTTGAAATGTTTGATTCTAATTATTCAGTTTTTGTGTATTGAAAGGGTACGCTGCGCCAGGGGTGGAGGTGTACTATTGGTGAAACTAATTTTTGAAAAAAACTATTTATTAATAAGCGTTGTATGAATACAGCAGCATCATTCAAAGTAATAACGTCAATAATTTACAACATGTTAATATGCTAAGTTTAATCACAAAGCAAATGGAATTAGCTCCAATAGTTCTTCAACATGCAGCTTTTATTTGAAACGACTCTTTTGAGTAAAACTAATAAAACAGCAGTTAACCTTCTCATGGAAAGACTCGTCTTATAGGTTCACAAAACTGTTAATTTAGTTCCGTTATACTTACAAATGTTATAAACTTAATAACCTAATAACTGTACTGGCGTTGATTAAAAGACGTATCTAGTCCTGCAGGGATGATTGGAAACACTGGTGGGAGGAGTGTGAAGGCTTGAATTAGGGTCCACGGGAGAAAGAGAGAGGCAGGGCTTGGTGGAGGGTGTAGCAGAGACGGGGGAAGGGCTAGAAATATTAGAGAAACTAAGGAAGATGAGAGATGGAGAGAGGAAAAGAAGGGAGATAGGTAAAAATGTTACTGTTGCAGGTAGAGAAGAGTAGGAGATGCGGAGTGTGGGTGGATAGCCGAGGAATGAAGAATGATATATATGTACAGATGATATGTATAGATGATGTAGATTAAGTATGCCAATAAAGGTTGTTTTTTTTTAGTCCTGCATGACTGAGTATCTTAACTACCATTTGTAATTTTTTTTTGTTGATTTAAAGATTCATTTTACTGTATTTATATTTTAAATGAAACTATAATATATATTTATGTTTTATTGAAACTGTGTTTAGAACTATTTAAATGTAATAAAGAAGTGTCGCTCTTACCTGCAACTCTTAATAAAATAATATATTGCATTTGAGGTGGAATAAAATTCTCATTAATATTTTTAATGAGTTTAATTCGTATGATTGAATTACCTGCACTACTGTACTCTTTTATGTCCCATTCGAATTAAATCAAAGCTGGAAAATCTATCATCAGATCAATTAGATACATCAAAGAAATTCATTGCCACATACATGTACAAACATTTTAATTGAAATTAAATACGTCTTGCATCGAGCTATGCAAAGGGAATGTCAACAATTCACGGTTGATGAATTCCAGATGCAACACACTACGTAATGACGTGTGCGTGTAATTATTCCAAAAAAAAATCGCAATGGTCCGCACTGGACTTTCTTATAGTTACATAAATTTTCAGAAAAATGGAAAATATAAAAAGCAAAAATGATGAAATGTGAATCAAGGGTAAATATATTTTCGCATCATAAAACACTCGAAACTAAACCGTCCATGTATTGGATTAATCGATAAATTGACGATTGTAATGGACCAATTACCGTTTCAAGTTAATTGAAAAATGAAACATTAACAGTTATGTGATCTAAATAAATAATGATTCATTGGTGATGGTTCTACATCATAGGATACGTATAACATAATTATTATCAATACCGGAATAAATATCTCCTGGACGACAAAATCTTAACGTGTGAGGGTGGGATTGAATTTTCTGGTATAATAATATATAGTGTGAAATAATATATATTATAATTTTTTGTAATAATAGCTGCTTGAGATCTAATTGCTAATAGCCTCCCTACATTGAATTGGTCATAATTGCAACTCATCATCAAGGACATTTCGCTATTTAAGCACATTAAAATTTCAAATAAGTTATAATTTCAGGCACTTTGGTACGAATACAAAGTGCCCGAGTTCATCTAACGCTATAAATCTTTCGGATGCCAGTTTTAATAAAGGGATAGTTATAACTGGGATAAGAATCTCGCCGAAAGGAAGGGTGCTATTAATTATCCTTATCAAACGTATACTATCTGCCACAATTTTATTTATCTTAGCAATATATTTTCGGCTCTCTCGGCATTACTTACAGAAAGTAACTTTTTGTATGATTTGCTTTTATCGCGATTAAGATACACATCGGCATAAAATTTGAGGGTACATTATGGCACGCAAAGTTTCGAAAGGCGGTTAAAGTGGCTTGCGAACGGAAATATCGCTCGCAGGTTTTTTCGTAATTGGATGCTAAATTGTTACAGGCTTGCGTATAATATATTCGGTCTAAAAATGACCTGTTGAAGTGACTTATTTCATATAGCCAATTTAATAACGCGATTCTCTCAAAATGTCATTGGGAATCTGTGGAAACAAAAGCCGATTAAAATAATTTTCCGCGACAATATGAAGGCATCCTATGCATAAACTATTAAAACTTTCCCGAATAACCATGCGGAGCAATTCAAAAGTTTCAAATCTGGGACAATGGTTGGAACTAATTTAAAGTAGAGAAAGAAAACTCATCTTGTAGAACCTCTAGCTATGTGGGATTAGGAGAAATATAAAGGTTCTGCCGTTGACAACTTCTTTCCATTCGGTCGGTGCTTTAAATTTTTAACGTCCATTTTTTATTGTTAAGTTACTATGCTCGCAGCGACATCTTTACGTTTTTCGAGCGGACATTAAATGGAAACTTAACGTGTTCTTTGAGATATTTTCTCTGTTTAATGGTTTGTTATTATAAACATAAGCGGTTTCGCTAAATCTTTCTATTGTGATATTCTGGCATTTCCATTAGTGTTCACAACAACATATATAAGAACGTAAATGTAGCATGTTACCTATTAACTAATGTTTATTATATAACTTTTACAGCGACCTTTCGAATTAAGCATTAGTTCAATCTCACAGCCAACGGTTGGATGTAATGTCTTAACTACAATGGTAATTACATTAGTAGGCGGTAAAAACAAACTTAAGTACTTCCAATTCATGGTGAACACGTAAAAATATCGCACATAATTGCCATTATTAAGCATTTTTTAGATTTTTTTTTTGGAAAAGCAAACGGCTTTTTCGATTCTTCGATACGAAGATCCGAAAAATTATAGAAATAGAAAAACAATATAGTAAACGAATAACGAGTGGAATGATCCATATAAAAATTGACACTACCATCAACTATAAAACCGACTCGTATTTGTTAATATAAAATATTAATTATACATCATTTTTCTTTTCTGCATAAATTTTTATAAGATAATTAATTTAAAAAATGAATGAAGAATTTGTGTTAATGTATAGTTCTTTTTGTATTTCCTAATGCAATTGTTTGGCAAAGTAATCTCCAAATGTGAAGCTTTTTACATCTGACTATTTTATATTAAAATTTGTAAGATTTGTAAGTTTCTTTGAAAAATGATTTTGAGTTTGTTAACGTAGTCTATATTAAGCGTTTCCAAATGTCGTTTCATTTTATTCGGTTTAATGCTTCCTGCTGCCAACATTTTTGAGCAAATGACATCTGTCTTGTACATTTATTTCACTGGTGGTGAACCCAAAAGTTAAGTATTCTTGAGAATATTTTCTTGATTTTGTCTTCGTTTGTGCACTTACTTGATGAGTCACTATCGCCTGATGCTCGCTTATCTGGTCTGGTCAACCACGAACTTATTTATATATTTTTGTTGACGAACCATTTACTTAATATTGGATAAGATTTAGTTTCTCGATGGTTCCCTCAATCTCTTCTTTGTCTTTCTCGGTGGTTTTCTGGCAGATTCATTCACTAATTTAGAGCGCACTGGTTCCTTTTTAATTCTTCTTGATGCGTCATTCTTTGATTTTTCATTTATCTTACAATTTAATTTCAACTAATTGTGATTTATAATTTTCAAAAACATACACTTGCTGATTTGAATTTTTCATCATTTTTGTTGGCAGTTATGACACCAGATCATTGCAATTATGAATTGTCGACACACGTTCTGAGTAAATGTAATGCCAACGAAGTTTGACTGCACTTCATATTGCATTATGCGGTGGAAACCGGACGATAAAACTTGTGGAATTGTAACGTAGTTCACATCAATCAAATAATATAAAATCACAAAAAAATACTAGAAACAACGTCACCCGGATCTTGGTGTAAACACGACAACATCGATGAGACAAGAATGTTCATCAATGCAAATATATGGCATTAGCGAGACAATTAATATGATTTTTCTACGTGCTTTATATCGCGAGAAGCTTGCCTTTATGTCACATATTGATTTCGTATGTGGAAGTTCACTTAAACCACCAGGGTTTGTTATCGGAAATACTAGATTTCTTTCAAATGTAGGGCAACAAATATTCTATTTTATGTGTATGTACTAAATTGGAGTCTTGATAAACTGAAAAATATGCATCTGAAATTTCTAAAATATATATATTTCCAAGTACATCGTTAACATCTGGAATAAAATTTCAATCGCGACGAGATGCTTGGAGATTTTGTTAATTGTTTCATTTATGTAGCGAAGAAATTTTAATGAAAGAGTTGTTGCATATAAATTATTTAATTGGCTCAACTATCTTTTTTGATTTCTTTTTACGTCCCCGGCAGTATGTGCGGTTTCATAGAACTGCTTATGTCAATACTAAACTGAGAGCTTCTGAGTAATAGCCATATTGTTGAAAAAATATAGCTGTTGCTTAAAATAAATAATAATAATAATAAACTTTATTTTCATCAGACTTACTGTACAAGTATTAAAAATCGTCAATAGGATATATCAATAATCACAGTAAATACACTGTGTATAGTTATTATAAATTACATAATTATACGCATTAAAACGTATAAAATAAAAAATATATATAAAAATAGAATAATAGAAAATATCACTAGAGTGCATCAGTGCAGTTTAAATATTCCGACACTGAATAAAAAAATTTCATCAACAGGAATGGCTTAAATTTTTAATAGCTACATTGTAGTTTGGTCTAATAATTTTTGATTACATTACAGCTGTGAAATTCACGAAATATGACTCTAACTTTAGATGAGATCCCTAACTCAGTAAACAAGTTCCGACGTCAATATCCAGGCGGTTTTGAGGTCATGGTGCGAATGATTTTTTTTGTAGTGTTAGTGCTTCAGAAACACGACTACAATTACCCCAGCATATAGTATTATAAGTAAGCACTGATTGTACATAAGCACAATAATACATCTTCAAAAGGTGTAGATTCATATGCTGGGGTCAAGTTGCCATACGATGAAGCAGGCCGAATATAGCCTTTTTAACAAAATATCTATATGATTGGTCAGACGTGAATCTATAGTAACCCCTCGGAATTTTATCGGTTTGTTTGACACTGTCACTGTTCTACTTTACCAAAAGGCTGACATCGAGCTCCGTTGCAGAAAATAAAAGTATATTAGTTTTGTTATTATTGAGGGCCAAGCTGTTTACTTAGCAGTATTCCTGCATAGAAGATATTAGCGAAGTTGCTTGTCTACTGAGGTTCTCGGTGCTAGGGGCGGACACTGATGCTGAGGTATCATCAGCGAGTAGGACCGTGAGGTCGCTTTCCAAGAAAAGGACAATGTCATTTATATATATATATATATATATATATATATATATATATATATATATATATATATATATATATATATATATATTGAAAATGTGTCTTGTCAAATATGACAGAAAAATGTAAAATTTACACGAAAGATGGTCTAATCTTACACCTCAATGGTGTAGTGAACATTAATTAAAACAGGTCCATGAAGACTAACTGGTGGATCGCTAGACAATATTGTTTCTGGGTTATTACCCTTCGTCAGTAGCGATTACCAAGAACCTTAGTTGTTGAAATACCTTTATATGTAGTGGCCATCAAAACTTCTTGGCGCGAGCCAATCACTCCTATATATATATATATATATATATATATATATATATTAAACAGTAGGGGCCCAATGGTGTCTGTGGAAATACCCTGGGCGACCCAGGGTACTCCCACGGACACCATTCCAAGTTTGGATTTATGCACTTCACCGTTGTTGATTGGATAACTTTCTGGGATAAAGCAGGCCATGGTTAACAATATCAAAAGCACGTTTAAAGTCGAAGAATATACATGTAATTTTCCTACGTTTCTCGAAGTTCTTAAATATATAGTTGCATAGTGATAACACAGCGTGCTGGGTCGAAATACCACTCCCGAACGCAAACTGATTATTAGAATTTTCTCAATATCCAGGAATTTAGCTAGTCTGGCAGAATAAACCTTTTCAAACAAATTAGAAAACACTGATAGCAAGGCAATTCCTCTATAGTTTGATATTAAAGACCTGTCATGCATTTTATGGGTCGGGATAATTTGTGATTTCTTCAGGACAGTATCGAGAATATCCTATTGAAAAGACAAATTTATCAGGGTCAGCAAAGGATCCAAAATATAGGTGGAAACTTTAACAAGCAGTGAACAAAGAACACCATCGTCATCGGACGAATCCTTGGAAGCAACAGAATGTATAATTCGACATTGTTCATCCCCGGTAAGAGGCAGTAAGAATATTGAACGATTGTTGAAGTTTACGCCAGGCTTAGGTTTTCCTGTGGATGTTAATTAACTCATTAATTGAATTTAGAAAAAGTCATTTCCATTGCCACTTAGGAAAGAACGCGGTAGCGATTTAGCTTTAGATGCAGAACATCGATTATTTATTATACGCCAAGCTGTTTTTGACTTATTACTAGATAAAGTCATTCTGTCATCAAAGTGTTTTTTTTAGCCATTTCTATCCGCAAGGAATATTCTTACTTTAATAACTTGCATTGCAATTCATGATCGCCAGTTTGTTTGAATGACCTCTAAATTTCTTAATTCAAAAATGAATTGCTTAAAAATTATTATCAAAATTGAATTCATGACCTATATCTATTTACATGAAACACAGCCAAACATATTAAATTCTGAGTATGATTGATGATTTAATTTTAACTTGTGGTCCTGTCTTCAGGCGAGAGCACGGGTTGGCAAATGACATTTTTGAAAATCAAATCGTTCGTGTTATTGAATGAGCACCATTTTTAAGTTAGAAATATTAATTAATTTGTAGCCATATCTTTCGAAACAAGAAAGTAATCCTTCTCTACAATAACTAATTGTAATTGATGAGTAAAGAAAAGGCTATTTACTGAATGGATGGACTGTAGCCGATTTTGTTATTAACTTGCACCACTAATATGAGCCACTGACAATTTATACAATTTTATAACGTTAGTGGCTAATAAAATTATTATCATTATTGTTTAAATGGTATTATTAAGTTTTGTTTATATTAGGGTTAAAAAAACATGAAAAATCATGACTCGCAATATAATAAACAGTCATACGACTTGACATAGGTGTGTATACTAAGTAAAAATAAATGTGTATAAAACTTTTGATGAAAGAAATACTCCATGGTATCATCGCTCTTTAAAACAAGCCATAACTTCTGTGCACTGAGCAACTGTGCTATACGATTTAATCGAAACTAAAGAAGCTCAAATATAAAGTAAAAAATATAATTGGAAATAATTCTGAACTGAATTAATTAAAACACTTACCAGAATTCACAAATTTAACTTTTTAACTGAAACCACTTGAATTACTTTAAACAGTTAAAAACAACGCGGTTTGTTTCCTTTCGTATACGTATTTCGTACAATTGTGCATAATACATTCTACGCGGTACATTGAAGGAGTCGGAAAATTCCGGGGAGCAAATAGCTCTTTTATAAGAACCGTAAACTAAAATGTTTCATTCCTGTACGACCGCAAACTAGTTTGAAGTAGGTCAAAATGTACATATTCATATTCGTGTTAAATTACTAGACGCATACCGCGGAACGAAAAGTGCGGTTCCAAAGGCAAATGCACTAACAACTGGGTTAACAAGCCCGCTAGGGTAGTTACGTATGTACTTTCCTGGTCGAATAATACCTTTTTATTGTCGAACTTTCAAAACGACCTGCCATTATCGAGTGGTTTTCTACGTTTGCAACAATAACGAGAACGATCATTAATGTTTAGTTTGCAAATTTAAATGGGCGACGTTATTTTTTGTTTTCAATGTAATGTGATGAGAATAAGCCATCTCATGCACACGTACATACCACTCATACCCATATTCTTTGTCTCCAAAACTAAGGACCATATTCAAATGATGAGTTTTCGAAGTATTTGGAAGAGATTTTAAAAATTATCCACAAGAAGAGTTTTCATAAGTGGAAATACTTTGGGTAGCGGCGAGTAGCAGTGTAAGATTAATCAATTTGTTTAGAATTTGGGGGACTATTATTGTACTGGCTGAAGTTATACTTGTATGCAATGTCATGGCGGATGAACAGAACAGATTTTGTACACAATTTTGGCACTTTTAGTTTTAAAAATAAAAAAAGATCTGCCCAACTACATTACAATTAGTTAAGAAAATGTTCTTCAAGGTATTTTTTTAGCAAATTGTAAGTAGTTGGGCAGGCAATTCGCTAAGAAGAAAGCAAATTCTGTTTGCCTCTTTCTAATGCCATAAAATGTTAGTAACCTTAATTGTTTGCGCAAACGTTATGTTAACGTTAAAATTATGATTGTGGTACATAATAATTTAATTATAATATACATTAATAATATATTTTAAATCACAAATAAAAATTCATTAGTACTTTGTACATAACAACAATGCGCGGATTTATGCATGCAATGCATTTTCATTTTCATAAATGTAAAAGCGTAGAATTATATCATTTTATTAAAATGCAGTATTATTTTAACAAATTCAATGCATTGCATGCAGCAATACCGTGTTAGAGCGTTAATTCTATTACGGTGTATTATCCGCAAATTTCCAGCACTGAAACGAATGATTGAAAATTGCATCGTTATGTATTTATTGCAATTTCGTTGCAAAAAAAAACACACGCCCTGCTCGTCCGTTAAGAAATGAAATTTTCATAATGGATGTTCTCATTAAATGTCATTTCAATCAAACGTCCCATTGTATTTCCATGCAACGTCTCTTCGCTCATAAAAACGTAATCAGCTAGTATTGTAATCCAGTTAGTGTCGGGCGCAATGCCGTATATATTGTTAAAATCCTCATTTAGGTGTCATTCTTTTTCTCCGTCGTCTTGAATAATTAAAATAACGAATCTTTTTAATTTGTTTGATAAGTTTTATGAACTATTGTGTAGTTAATGAAATTAAACATGGCAACCATTCATCAGCGTTTGTAATATAGCGAATACATTACCAGATGAATACGAATATATATATATATATATATATATATATATATATATATATATGTTGTTAGAGATTAGTTTTTATTTGTTTTATACTTTTGCCAAATTTATTTTATATTTTGTTGAGAAATATATATTTATATATATTTTTTGGGTATTAGATGGCATTATTTTTAAAAAAATCAAGTGTGATAATGTACAATTTTTATTTGGTCATTATCAATTTTAACGTTTCGACAATTTTATCATGTCTTCATCAGTAAAATATGTGCATTGCATTGCAGTTCATCGTCGCACCTCATGCAATGCACATATTTTACTGATGAAGACATGATAAAATTGTCGAAACGTTAAAATTGATAATGACCAAATAAAAATTGTACATTATCACACTTGATTTTTTTTTAAAATAATGCCAGCTAATACCCAAAAAATATATATAAATATATATTTCTCAACAAAATATATATATATATATATATATATATATATATATATATATATATATATATATATATATATAACCATTTAGTGCTACGTATATTGAATTAATATTACATGATGCTTTGTAAAAAATGAAGAATAATAAGAATAAATCAAAATACATACCAAAATCAGGCAAATATCGGCATGATGGTGATACAAGTATCCGACATAAATTAGAAAGGCTAGTAAATTGAGATAAGGAAATTTGGCGATGTATAAGATTAAGGGAGAGATAGAAATGAACGAGTGAAGAATGTGTAATAAATTAAATTAATTTAATATTAACATTTCGAAATTAAAATTGTTGGTTTGGTTTTAACTTTTATTATATTTATTTATACTTTTTCTATGACATTTTAATCGCACAAAAATGTACCCATTCATTATGGGTTGGGTTGGTAAGTCACTTGAACGATTTAATAGCATTTTTACCAAAATGCAGAGAAGCAACTATCGTCGCAAACTTTCGCAATAGTAAAACTTGCATTTAATATTCCAACTTTGTATAGTTCGCATTAGCCCTGTAATCCCGGGATCCAGAGCTCAATACTTGCTTCGTTTCTACGAGTTCAATTTGTAAGAGAGAATTTGCACCGACTATAAATTCTGTATATATGCCAACTGACATGGATTATGTTTTGTGGCACTTAACCATTGGTATACAGCGTACGTTGAATTTAATTTATACAGCTACAAGTAAGTTGTGGTTGCGAAATCCCAGAACAATAGTCGATGTTATATGAAGGAACACATATTGAAACTGACGAAACTGTTCGGTTCGAATCACCAGCTCCTTTTTTATTTTTGTAGCTATAATACATGGCAAATTGATTTTACATGGTAGGTTAAGTTATACCAAGAATTGATTATACGCCAGAATTTAATTCTTGTTTATGTATAGTTCAACGCGGTTCGGCCACACGCGGAAACCGTAATCGCCCGAATAGGTTTTACTTCCCGTGTCCGTTTGCTGTTTTCATTAGAACTGTGTTAGGTCATTCACAGATAAAATGAAAATTTGCATACACGGACGGGGTAAACTATAAAAATAAGACATAAATAAACCGATATTACTGTGGCTAATGCCAGCTTTACATATTCATAGGAAATTGTAAAAATGCCACGCTTTAGTGTCGCGCACATCTCTAAATTTACATAGAAATCGTCGTAGATACTAAATGGTCCATTCCTTGACATTTATTAAAATCCTAGGGCCGGCATATTTTCAGATTTGTGTTATTCCATGTTATAGGCATGCCGATAAATCGTGTAGCGAATTCATTCAACGAATGCAATTGAATTATGGCTTCAGTGAACAGTTCAGGCAGATCCGGCCCAACGCGTCGAACGTGTTCAGGATTTTAGATGGAGGTGACATTTCATAGAATGGTTAATTCGTAGTGTTCTACCGAAAATCCATATGTATATGAAGTTCTATATTATGATTCATACCTACATACACTCGCATGGAAAATAACAATTTCATTATAATTTTCTTAAAGAAGTCAAGTTACTCAGAATGGTATTTTATGATGAAATTTCTACGAAATGGGCGCTCATTGCCATCGTAAATATTACCATATCGTAATTTCGCTACGAATATTTACTTACGCACTTGAATCATAGTCTGGTAGTGCGTATGCAAGTAACTGTTCGTTGTAGCAAATAAAAAAATTGTTTGATATTAACATGGTGTTATATGTATTGAATTTTTATGTAATTTCCATAAAGTTATAATACATCCGTGTAACCATGCTTTTAGAGGGTACTGTATACGACCTGCAAGAACACTGAGAATGTATCGCTGAAAATTGTGGGAGGCGAGTATTGTTGCCCCATTTGCTGCAATTATTTTGACGTCTCTTAAATAGCTCATAATCTCCAATGAATACCTCCCATATTAAATCTATTCCTTGATTTATATAAAAGCTTCAAGTGCAATGTGTGTGTTTGTAGCAGATTATTGGCGGGGTCTTCGACATAAATTTTCTCCTATCTGGCGCACGGAAGACATTATACATTGTTCTTGCCCTAAATTGCATTGAAACAATATTTGACGATGGTTGCTAATTTAAAACTAATTTGACTGCAAAGTTTTACCGTCAACGTTTGGACAAAGCCGTTAGAAAATATATGTCTGAAAGAAATTGCAATAAACTTCATTGCTCGTACGCGCCCCATACATACTTCATGAATTCCCAGTCTGGAGATTGAGGTGGCTATAACAAAATAATACTATATTGTTGAGATTGACTGATCGCTAGGCACTTGATGAAACATTTTTAATAATAACAAAATAAAACACTTGGTTAAGTTTCACACATTTATTAATTGCTCTGACAGCTGTTTCGGCGGTTAAGCCATTTTCAAGTATACTATTACTAAGGATATTTACAATAGCGGGACTATATATACACAGGTAACAGATTAAGCGTTAATTGCAGCGAAGATTACCGGGGAAATTCCAAATTCAGTTTGTTCGTTTGTGACATATTTACGTGCTTTTTCGGCTTTTTTAATTTCTAATATTTCCAATAAATTTAGACGTTTCCCTTTATTGGATGTGTGTAATATCTTAAATTTGTCAAGGTTGGGGAAATGAACATTTTTTATGCAATGTTCTGCGAAGCCCGTTGTACTTGCGTTGTTCAAGATAGCTTTCTTATGTTCGCTGATTCGTTTTTTGAAATTACGTCCAGTTTGGCCAATGTACAGGGCGTCACAGTCGTTACACGTGATTTCGTACACTCCACTTCTGCACAAGGGGTCTAATTTTTCTTTATTGTTAACCAATATCGAGCCTAAATTCTTTTTGTTTACGCAAATCGGTGTTAGTTTATTTTTGCGTAACCTATTGGAGATTTTATCACTGACATTGATGAGACAATGATGTCTTCTTTGTAATTATTGTTTTTGGCGATGGTTTTTAATGTTTCCACTTCTTTTTGATAATCTGTAGTAGATAGAGGTAATATTAGCAACCGATGTATCCACGACTGGAAAGCACTTATTTTAATTGCAACTGATTGGCTTGAGTTAGCGTTACATATGGCGTCCGAAAATGTCGGTTTTCTATATATGTTGAAGGTCAGCTGTGAATTATTTCTTGTAATTCGAAGATCTAAGAAGTTGAGTGTGGCGTTGTCGTTGTTTTCGATTTCCACTGTAAACTGTACTTGCTTGTAAAAGGAGTTTAGGAAACTTAAAAACAGTTTAAGTTGTCTTTCAGTGCCTGTCCAGACGCAGAAGATATCATCCAGTAGTAGAAGTATCTGGACCAGTGAAACATGTTTTTTACTAAACCGTTTGTAGATTTGAAGATTTCTTCTTCGAGATCAGCCATGAATATCTCGCTGAATAATGGAGATAGTGGGGAGCCCATCGGTAAACCATCCAGTTGCTGGTAGATATGATTGTTAAATTTAAAGTAACTTTGCTTCAGACACACTCTGGTCGCAAGGAGTAATTCCTCCTTTTGATCTTGGCTGAGGTGGTGTGTGCCCAGGCTGTGTTTCGAAATGATCTTCGTTAGGTCTTTTAATGGGATTGAAGGGAAAAGGCTTACCACATCAAAGGATACTAGTTTGGCAGAAGGTGGGAGTTTTAGATTTTGAATATTATTCACTAATTGTAATGAGTTTTTGATGGAATATTTACTTTGGAAGTTAAGGAGATCTGGGATAGTTTTATTCAGTTGTTTACACAAGTTGTAGGCTGGGGCATTAATGTAGGATACAATGGGGCGCATAGGACAACCATTTTTGTGGATTTTTGGTAGGCTATATAGGATAGGTGGATTGGGATTCATAACGGATAAACGATAGGTTTCATTTTTGTTGAATATATTTGCGCATTTCTTGATAGTTGTTTTTATTTCCGTCTGGAATTTTGGCGTCGGATCAATTTTCAACACAATAAAGTTCTCGTTTTCGATTAATTCCAATGTTTTCTGGATATAGTCAGGTTTCTTGAGGATGGTTATCGTGTTACCTTTGTCGGCCTTGCATAAAATTAAGTCGTTTTCTTGTAGTTTTTGTTTTATATTTTTTATGGTACGTTGTTCTTCATATAGGGCTTGCTGCCTTGTCTTTTTGCTTAAGATAGTTGCACAGAGGGTTTTTTCAATGAATTTAACTTCTTCGTTGTTGAGCCTGTTAAGTGCCAGTTCGGTGTTTACAGCCAATAGCTCTATGTCTTTTTCATTGTTACCACGTGGACAATATTTAAGACCTTTCTCTAAGACGTTGGTTTCTTTGGAGTTGAATGGTATATCTGTGTAAAGTAAAATTTTTCGCACGCGTGCAGAACCTCACAGATATACCATTCAACTCCAAAGATCACGATCATGTATTTATATAATTACTTACAATTACACTTACACTTACACTTACTTACTTACTTACTACTACTAGACTTGGTCGAATACAAAGTGGAATATTAATGTTACCCATGCTGACTGCTTTAGTTGAGCACTCATAACACCCTGCCCTTGATATTACACTCATATATTTCTCCGGCTCGCTCTATACAATTTCCACAGACAAACCAACTTCGATATGATTTCCGGAAAACTAACTACCTTGGTCTCTACCAATACAATCTTAATACAGACTGGTCTCTTTTGAGTCGCTTTAATGATATTAACTCAGCTGTTGATGGTGACGTTTTATACTCTACTCTGTTCAATCTACATTTTCCGCAAAAGCGTAGCGCCAAATTGTATTTTCCTTCCTGGTTTACCTTTGAAAAAGGTAAACCAAAGGCAACCTAAAAAGACATGTTCAGGAAAAAATGGGTAAAAACTAACAATATTTTGTCCATAATGAATTCAAGCGCCTTAGATGTTTAGTTAAATCTCAAGTTGCTGAATCTTATAGTAGGTATCTCTCTGATATGGAGAATAACATCAAGCAGAACAACGATGCTATTTGTAAATTTCTAAATATCAAAAGTAGGACGACAAGAATTCTGGGAATAGTTTGTGATGAAAATCATAAAAATTTTGACCTACAGCGTATTGTTGATGCGTTTGCATCTTCTCCTGTGCTTTTACTAGGGACAAATGTCCGGATATCGTTGATGATTCTAATATTAGCCCTTTTTGCCATTCCCTCTGTCGAGGAGTCTTACATATTACGACTAATGTCTACCATGCCTACCAAACTTACTGCTGGTGATCCCGAACTTTATTATCCGATATTGCTGATTCGCTTTTACTAAACCGTTACAAATTATTTTTAACTTGACATTTGGATCGAGTACATTTCCAGATCGAACACACAGGAATTTGCATCGTCTATAAGAAGGGAGATACGTCACTGCTGTTGAATTACCCGTCTATTTCAATTCTTTGCAATTTCTCCAATATTCGGAAAAACTTATTTACACCTCCATTTTTAAGAATGTCCCCGCCTTTTTTCCCCTGAACACCATGGTTTCATGGCAGGCAGGTCAACTGTAACCACTTTGACATCCATGTCACAGTATTTATGTGAAGGGATAGATAATCGCGGCTGTGTTGATGTAATTTTTACAGATTTCAGGCGTACATTTGATCAACCATGCAATTCTACTTCAGAAGCTGGACTCGTTTGGTTTTTCGTTGTGTGCTGTGAAAAATGGTTCCTACTTGGACAATAGGACGGTTTCACTTCCCATGAATCATTGCTACGTCCGGCGTCCCGCAAGGGTAGTGTCTTGGACCCCTATTATATATTCTTCGTATTGATGACCTGCTTCGTACCCTATCCTGTTCTGTACTTGCTTATACCGATGATCTTGAAATAGTCGTCACGGTTACGTCTCAGGCACATATTGATTTTCTACAGACAAACCTAAATATACATAATAGTTGAATGGTGTGAAAGTTTTATTAAATGTCCATAAATGTTTCACTGTGACATACAGTAGATGACGCTATTCGTTTAAACATTCCTACAATAATACTGGACACCCACTTAAGGGGGGATCCTGCTTTAGAAGCCTCAAAAAATCAATTTTTTTTATTGCTCAAATCTATGCCTAATATATCTAAGAATATGTATAAAAAATTATAGCGGCTAATTCGCAATATTTTGAAAGATACAGCACTAAACACAGTGAGGTGTCGAGCATAAAATATACGATCGCACGAACTTTAGAGCGCGTTTTCTCGAGTTTTCGTTTTTACGATTTTTCTAAACTGGTGGGCGTGATTGCGAGAAAACTAGACAAGCAATCAAAACGAAACAAAACTTTTATTGGCCTCAGTAGCATTCTGTTCTATTTGAACTAAAAAGATTAATGAAAAAAAAATTCTAAACAACTTTATTAGCAAGTTTAAATGATTTTCTCTTGCTGCAAAGAGCACATTTATTTTCAAACCTGAGAAAAATCTTGAATTTCAAAATTTTGGGTTTTTTTTTTAGTTCACATAGAAGAAAATATATGAGAATTACAATTTTCTTTGGTTTTTTTTGCTTCAGACAAAAACTACGAGCTACATCTTTCCCACCGATTGTAGACTGCAATTAAAAGGTGCATAAAAATCGGTTCCGTTTAAATATTTTTCTCTCGAAATATTTTTTCTTTAATGCTCAAATATGTAATAAAATTCTCTAAAAAGTTCACTAGACTTGCTCATTTTTTTCTGTCCTAAAAAAAATCCCCCAAAAACGATATTTTAAGTCCTCCTAAAGCAGGATCCCCCTTAAATCGTACTCTCCTTTTAAAGATCTTGGGGTTATTCGACGCTCAGCTGACCCTTGTTTCTCAAATCTGTGCTGTATCTACACCGGCAAGCAAAGCCTTTAAAATACTTCAAAAGCGTATGATTGCTAAAATCCCTATATTTTAATTTACAAACGATTCTTCAAGTTTCTATCGTTCATGGCTGACGGAACATATCCGTAGGGAGGGTACAGCCAGACGGGTCTGTTTCTGCATCACGACATGCCCTCGTTGTCATACAGGAAGGACTGTCGATCAGCATATATTTCTTTAGAACATACTTCACAATATAATTGATATTGAATACCTGCTATAGAGTCCCGTTCAATGTTCCAAGAATATCGGCGCGACATACTTTTATCTTCCGGCGGCTGGAACCAACATATTGGAGAAAGCTTCTATTACAATCATGTGCCGCAATGCTGAGTGACATTTGGCAACATTTTGCTTTAAGGAAGAACATCATTTTCTTGTTATATATTTATTGGTTTTTCTGTTTAAAATTGTACTTTAGTTTCTATATGTTTTGATATATTATTAATTTTTTTCTTAAATATTATATTATAATTGGCCTATAACGGTTGGATAATAAATAATATTGTTATTATTAGTTTTTTTTACGCATATACGAAGTCAGTTAAGGTAGATTAATGGTTTAGAGTATATAAATCAAGTGTTAGAGAATATAATTTAGTACACTGCCGAAGATGACAACTTAGTTGTCGAAATGTACATCTGTTGACTTGAACAATGACAAAGGTCGAATTGATGTGTTGATATAATCTTGTAAAATGTTCGAATTTCATTATTAAGATTTAAGAAAAATGGACACAAATATAAATTAGCAATTTTTCTGGATTGAATATTTCTATAAATGGATCGTTTGAAAAATAACAAGTATACCTCGACGCAACGCAAATGCACACTAGTATCTCAAACACACCGCATCTGGAGTGTTTTGAGTATGAATTTTACTTATAGTTGGATGAGCATTATTGTTCCGACTGGATCAATTCAAAAGTTTAGTCATTTCAACACATATGTCGAAGAAAGGGTTGTTGATTAAACATTAAGCGAATAAGGACAGTTGTTATGGGGTATCTTTTGCAATGGGCTCTGAAACTTCGATATTAACACAGGGAGTATCCTTCCGGATCACATATGAAAAGCACATTGGTTTCATAAGTGAAATTCACTGTACCACGTGTTTCAGGAAGTATAAGAAAAAACAGAAAATTCCAACGCCATGGTAAATATTGGTGCGGTCTGGGATACATTAGCAGCTGGTTATTCCTCTAATTATTCCTCTAGTTAATTCAAGTATGTCGAAAAGATTCTACAAAAAAATGGAAGCAGGTAATTTTACTTCTAAATTGCCACAGATTTGTTAATAATAACATGTTAAGTAGCAATTCGAAATTTCTGCTTATGAAAACATGAATAGTGATGGCATAGACAAACGCAGATTAGCTAAAGACGACAAGGAAATTGACCCTGATACAAACAGGGTCAATTCGATCTGATACCATCAGGGTCAATACCAGGGATAACTTGTTTGGCGTATGGTCCAAAACAAAAATTCGGTCACAACTATGATGCGTCTTCAGGTGTAGCAAGATCATATTCGTATGCATCAGTTTGATATGTTCATTTTATATTCATCGACAAGATTAAATATACCATATAACGGTGGAAAATTATTTCAATGAAGACTTTACTATGATGCGTCTGAATATAACGAAGAAAACGCGAAGGAAAAAAATCAGGCTCTAGAAATCGGAGAGCAATCAAAAAAAAAACTGTACTTTGGAGTCCGTAAGAAATACTGTGCTGTTTGTCTTAAGGGGGGATCCTACTTTAGGAAGCCTTAAAATGGCGTTTTTGGGGGAATTTTTTTAGGACAGAAAAAAATGAGCAAGTCTAGTGAACTTTTTAGAGCATTTTATTGCATATTTGAGCATTAAAAAAAATATTTCGAGAGAAAAATATTTAAACGGAACCGATTTTTATGCACATTTGTGCAACACCTTTAAATTGCAGTCTACAATCGGTGGGAAACATGTAGCCCGTAATTTTTGTCTGAAACAAAGAAACCACAGAAAATTGTAATTCTCATATATTTTCTTCTAGGTGAACTAAAAAAACCCAAAATCTTGAAATTCAAGATTTTTCTCAGGTTTGAAAATAAATGTGCTCATTGCAGGAAGAGAAAATCATTTCAACTTGCTAAAAAAGTTGTTTAGAATTTTTTTTCATTAATCTTTTTAGTTCAAATCAAATAGAATGCTACTGAAGCCAACAAAAGTTTTGTTTCGTTTTGATTGCTTGTCTAGGTTTCTCGCAATCACGCCCACCAGTTTAGAAAAATCGTAAAAACGAAAACTCGAGAAAACGCGCTCTAAAGTTTACGATCAGGAAAAATGTTAATTTTCGATTACTTACGGAATATCTCGTTATAATCCTACCATAGCTCTTACGAATTCAAAACATTATTGTTTCGACCGACTGATTGAACTTTTTTTAGTACATAGTTCGGTGTTATGTGACTGCGGGCAGGGGCGCGCGCTTCGTTTGACCGAGCGTTCGTGCGTTCGTATATTTTTTACTCGACACCTCACTGTGTTTAGTGCTGTATCTTTAAAAATATTGCGAATTAGCCGCTATAACTTTTTATACATATTCTTAGATATATTAGGCACAAATTAGGTAATAAAAAAAATCATTTTATTGAGCCTTCTAAAGTAGGACCCCCCCCCCCTTAAAACAAATAATAGAAACTTTACCCCACCAAAACATTTTCCGAAGCCTCGTTTTTATAGGTGGAATTGACGGTTAGTGTTAGTTCCATGTAATGATTATATGATAACGAGACGCCTTTATTAAATGGTATAGAAATACACTGACGTATATTGTAACTAAATATACGTATATACGTAGCATTCACTTAGATTTGCTTTTAAATCTTATGTCAACATGTTTCTAAAATTACCCTTTCAACCAGTAGCTGCACTAAATAAAATATTGGATTGGATTAATCTAATATATATGAATTGTGCTGCATTCGACTTTTGTATGTCCATACATCTAAACATTTTCAATCTGACCACCGCTCATGACCGCACGTTTCTTCAAGTTATTGATTATTCGCTGTCGAGATGACCGCACGTCCTATAAATATTGAAAGATCCAAACATGAAAAATTCATAAAAGTTTACGACAAGATGCGAGATGAAATTTCAAACATCCCTGGACGCAGGCAGCCGGGCAGAGCCGGTGCATAAAACGGGAGCAAATGGAATGGGCGCGAACGTAGCAAAGTACCCTGGTGAGTGTAATGAATTATAAACGTTTGTGCCTCTTAAGATTTCCCAGTTTAGCTGGATAGCGGCACCGCCGTTAATTGTCCGAGAAAGACGACTTATTCGCGCTGATCCTACGCAATTATTTCCAACATTCACGCGCTATTTGTTTTCCGGCGATTTTCCGTGAATGCGAAACACTACTACTTTATTTCGTTCCTAATTTAGCTGTATAAACGGAATTCGGGATTAGAGCGCAGCATGAAAAATATCTCCGGAGATGCACTCGACACATTCACAGCGCAACTTTGTTTTAATTGTTTAAAGCCTGGCGCCATTGATAACTTAGAAACTATAGGGTCTAAAAATAAATGTTATTTCGGAATGTTACACAATGGCTCAATAACTAAAAGAAATATGTGCGTGTGTATATAATGAGAAATACAAATTAATGCATATTTTAAATTAAGATATGTTATCTTTGAAAACATATCCTACAAAGCAAGGAATTTTGTGAAAATTACAGACAACGTTCTCTCCGACGAGAACGTTAATATTTTATCATTGTAACTGTGTCCAATACAATGGAGAATAAGGCCTGTGATTCCTATAAAATTGTTATTGGCGGTTTACCATATGCTTACTTATTTTTCATTGTCATAGTTCCTTCTCTAAGAACCGCTACTTAATACACTTAACACTGATGGAGACGTATAAATCACCTTGGTGTAGTCAGCAACATGACAATATTATTTCGAATCGCCTATCCTGTCACTCCCTTATTCCATCAACCTTTATCGTCTTTCAAACGAACTTTGTTTCCTTTTAAAAATGAAAATTTAATTTTATTGTAATTTTCTATTCTTCTGGAAAATAACCAATAGTTACATTGATCGATACTTGCTTCAAATTAGCGGTAATTTTTATTTGTAGTATTTCTATTTAATAATTCATTTCTGACTCCTTTTTAGGTGATTTATAAAAAAATATTTTTTAAGTGTATCAACAGTAGAACAAACGTCAAGTAAGTAATCATTTGCGTTGTGCATATCGCTTGTGAATTTGTATGCAGATTCAGAAACTGGAGTTCACGCCAGAAATTTAAATAATTTACGATACGTCAGCGAATGATTGCAACCGGTGCAACTGTAACGGCTTCACGTAACTAATTTTTAAATGTTAATTATTCAAAAACTGTTCACCGTTCTATGCTCTGTTGGATGTGATAATTAACTTCGTAATTACACTAAAAGACATCTAAGAGTTAATTAATAAGCTACGATAATATTTGCCTGGGTATAGTTTTTATTTGATGTGGTACTTTATCATAGTAATAACAATGTGTAAGTTCTATTTTAATTTTATTTTCTATATTAATATTTTTCATGAAAATATTGTATTGTACACTGTATACAATAGAATATTTTCATGAAAAATATTAATATAGAAAATAAAATTAAAATAGAACTTATATATATAACTATATATATATATAACTTATATATACCTTTACCTTTACCTTTCCAATGTCAATAAAAATTTATACCATAGCACATTAAAACGAATAGATTTTATATTTGCATAATGCATATGCATAATTTATATTTGCATAATTATTATGAACTGTGTTAACAATTGAAAGTTCTAAACTCGCAAGTATTAACAACTTAACATTGTTAACGAAATTAAGAGTTTTTTTGTGGGATATTACCTTATAGTTGGACTAGTAATGCTTCTGTCAAACCTTTGAAGTCGACATGCGTATATAATCAGCTTTGCAGCGTTTTATATGGTTAAATTAATTTTGTTTGATAGGAGATTTGTCTTGCCTAACTTTTGTTGTAAGTAGTTTGAGATAATTTTATGCATTAGGTTTTTCTGTGATAATTTAATAAACTTTCCTTGACGATTATTGGTTAATAAATTGTCGGGAATTTGAGGATGCCTCAAAACTTTTGAGTACAGAGAATTAACTTAATTATAAATGATCCAAAGATTGTGAAGTTGTTTCAATGATAAGTTAACATAACATAAGAAATCTGCAGTGGTACGCACTTAACTTTCTTATATGTTGATAAAATGACAGTAAAATGGCTCATTCACGAAGTGTAAGAAAGTATAAAGCAAATGACAGCACACGAAGTTTTTGTTAAAAAAACTTAGGACAAAATTGTAAAGTTGTAATACAAAAGTTGTAATAATTCAGTGCACACAAGTGCGATGCCCAACATTATCAAAAATACTCATTTATATATATTGTATCATGTCTAAAAATAATTTTATATGCACTATAACTCCAACCGAGTGAAACTTCACCAAATTACCAAATTTAAGACAAATTTAATTTTCATGCAAATAATTGCTCATAAATACCCGACTGAAAATTCGATGAAAACCTTTGAGCACTATCAGCACATCAATCTACCCATTGCGTACAAATGCAATTCGATGCAATCCTCAGCGAAATAAACCTATGCAATTGCAGCTTTTTCATTTATAAACCCTAATGATCTACTTGAAATATATGGAAGCTGCTAAAATCATCTATGTACCAAGCGTATTTAAATAACTTGATGCATATGAGAGGAAATTTAAGTTTTAATTTATGTCAAACACTCGATTATTGTAAATTTTGAATCTAAACCAAAAATGCAAAACGTTTGCATGTAAACTTAAGCTGCTAAAATGAGTTAGTTACTATGTAGGTTCAAATTTTAAGAGTAATTTATGTGAAATTCCCTGCTTACTATCTTTGCGTGTGTACCCAAAATATTATTGTAGACCTACCAACAAAACGGCTAGGGTTGGACATGTGGTCGCTCGAAGATTTAAAAATCAAATTTATGACAAATGTTATTTGCAATTAAACCCAATTCTTGGTGAAGTAATTGTATGCATGGCCTCTAAACCTATAAACACAAATTAAATTTAATAATTCAATCAAAACATTTGAACCCTATCAACGTAAAGTGAACCCAGAGGATATACACCACATATCCTCAACTGATACCTCTGGTATTGCTGTAGTTCATTAGTAAATCCAACCAAGCTTAGTTCAAGTCAACGGAAATTGGTTAGGACTTTGGAACCCAATCCAACCCAACTCAACATGTATCCGAATAAAGAGTCACTAAAACCTCAGAACGAGATCGGCTTGGGTTTGGGATTTCCTTTGTTTTCTTTGAAAACAAACTAAAAATCAAGTTCATGTAAAATTTTATAATAAATTTAATATTAATATTATACTGTTGCATATATGTAGTTGGACAAAAACAACGTCAAAAAAGATACACAAGAAATCAAGAGTTAATATAATGTATCTCAATAATCACATCACAGTGATTTATATATGAGTAAAATAGTTTATCCAAGAAATATGTCTTTAATTTGTTTTATCTCTTTGTCCATTTTTGACTTCAGCTCTCATAGTTCATTATAGTCTTTAACAGATTTGGAAGTCATGGCCATTGTCAACGAAAATGAAATTGTGCTAGGGATGGTAATATTTTTTATTCCAAACCCAAAATAAATAATTTTTTTGGAAATATTGTGATAACATAAGCATCAAAGCATAAAAATATAGTAAGTTAATTTAAACATAGTTCATGTGGCGGATGTAAAACACAGGATTATTTCAAAATAGTCCATTAAGCCCAATCTGCAATTCAATCTAAAAAAACATACACTGAACTTTCCTACACTACAGATAAGTTTCAGGAAACTTATGCGATCGCGACGACGGGCGAAATAGTGATCGTGAATACGTACATACGTTACTTACATCTGACAGCCACAGCTACTGTCACCGCCCTTGCAATTGCGCCCGGTAATTTTTATTGTACGTTGCTAGAACTACAAAGACTTTTCAACAGCGATTTCCCAGTAAATGGCAGATTTTTCAACATAGGTTTTTTTTTAATTTTATTATCTTTAAATGTTATAAGAACCACTTTTTTGAAAACTCGTACCGTTTTTGAGATACGGGAAATGGTGATAGGAGTAAACCACATTCATTTTTTTTAGTTCAAAGTTCATAATATTAACTTCAATAGTTTTGGCGCCTCCCCGCATACGTCAGTATCCGTTAAAATCTCAACGTCGAAAATTTTAGTGATTTCTATACTTCCTTATGCATAAAGTACAAGAAAGTAAAAAAGTTGTTTTAAGAATGTGGTTCTGGTATACAGGTAAGGCACATCAGAATCAGAAAGAATCATAGTTATAGCGAACAAATCTCTTAAAATAATGTTACTAAAGGTCTGTAGCAGTGGACTAGTCAGACTAAAACTAGTATCCGAATTCATTACTTTAGACGCGTCTAAGCTGTATGAATAGTACCACACAGCAAGTTCATTAATTATTGATCGACTAGGGGAAGAATTTGCTAAATGTCAATGTACCTGTGATAGTAAAACACCATTCTATAGTTGCACGTCGAGTACATTTATTAGCTTTAGCTTTTTCGCGTATAAATGCAGTTCATTTGGCCACGTCTATTGTTCGCATCTACAATAAAATATTTCAAAAAAATATCAACTTATACTTTTTCATGTATCCAATAAATATTGAATATTTTCTCGTTAGAAAATATGAAACCTATAGTTTCTTCTTCCTCCTCTATTTTGCCGACTATAGTTTTCTCTTCTCTATTTTGTTTCGCGTTGAAACATTAGCTATCTTCTAAATAGGCAAATTCTTAATGTAATTCTTTGAGTTGCGCAAGATAGTTCCATTCAGCTACTTGACATGCCTCATCTCTATTACCATATATTGCTATGAACTTATCAGTTAATATATTTTTAAATAATTGGTGTCACAAACTATAAATTTAATTTTTAAAGGTTACTATCTTTCTTGAACGCTTGGGTAAAATCAAACAACACAACTGATTTTCTACAAAAATATTTACATTCAAATATGTACATTGCACACCAGAAACAAATATTATTAATGGATATACTTGATAAACCGATTAACAAATTTTGCATTATTTTATTTATTATACTTAACTACACATTTTATTCATTAACTAACATAAACAGCTATAATATTTTGCGCATTTTATTTTGTCAATCAATATATATTTTGTTCACAAAACATCATTTTTTATATTAACAAACAAAGTTAGCTATAATATTTTTTATATCGCTTAATTTTATTGCTTACATAAATGTGTGCATTTTCTTCAATTTATCTTGCTCTGTATATGAATTATATTCATTTTATTTTCTCAAACGTTTAACACAATGATTGTTTTATTTTATAAATCAACACACTTTGTTCACAAAACATCATTTTGTTGCTTTGCATTTTAAACAAAACAAACAATATATATTAATAAATTTTAGAACGGCCCTTACTTCCGTTCTTCCTAAACTTATTCCTGGGTGATGGAAATTGTTTTCGCTTTTCTATGTTACGGTTTTTGTCATAATCCCTTTACTTGTTTCTTTATCGTGCCAGTAGGATGGTTGTCATCTTCTCTTTCTAAATGTTATGCCTCTGCTTTCTATTGACGGTACTCTTACATAATGTTCTCCGTTTCAAAATTTTGAAAATATTGCCCCTACATGTGAGCTTTTATTAAAAATTTTCGTTTTGTTTAGGCGAAGATTTACACACAGTCATATCATTGGTGTGTTAATTCAAAGCTGCAGAAGATGGTCAAGGTCTTGGTATGTCAAGATTTCTTTTCTTACAGAGTTTATGAAAACTAATTCAGTGGGTGATTATGCTAAGAAGTCACTGATACTGCAGCGAGATCACATTCAAGAATTTATGTTGAAAGCATCTCATTCGACGTATTTAATGATATTATGGTTAAGGTATGACAGTTTAGCTAGTTCAATTTATCTATTGACAATCGAGGGATATGTTTTATTAGTGAAGATTCGCCGAACTAAAACCTACACGCTGTGACAGTTTACCATTGTTACGAACAATGTTCTCATTGGTTACGTTGCTTTGTACAATAAATATGTTGGTTTACGACATTCCACCCTAATTTTGTTTTGTCTCGGTCGCAAGTGAACTTCTTGTGCAGAAAAGCACCTTAGGTAAAATTCCTCGGATTATTGCTGAGTAAAAGTGCAGCTATTTTGCTGCCCGAGAACGGCCGTAATACAATAATATTCGAAAATATTTCTTTGAGTATTGTTTTTATTATATTTCACATGAGTGGTGTGATGTTGGTAGTGGTAGTTATTGATTAGGTACATTGCAAGGAGTGGCTTTGAAACTCGGCATTTAAACATGGAGATGGTGCTATTTCTATCTTCTACAATGTTGTGCTGATAAACATTACCTTACACACTTGCTTGCTACCTTAAATATCAGATGTCTTAGTCAACAAAAGTTAATAGTTAATCGTTTTGAAACTAACAGCTTTGATTAATTTACGTCGGGCAAAATCTGCAGATTCATTGCGTATTGTTATCTTTGAAATCTTCGCCAATTTCTATCTTAAAAATATATCCTCAACGTTTCACACATTTTTTTACATCTTGTTTCTATTTGAAGGATTGTCATTCTAAATTGGATTTCTTCAACGAAAATTCATAGCTCAGAATTACTTATTATGTACGAACATCTGCGATTTTATCTTGGATACTCAATTTATTTATGATCATATTATAATATTATCATTTTACTTGGGTTCAGGTGGAAAATATATGTATGTAGGTCCATGTAGGTTCATATTTCAGGTCGTGGGTGGTAAAAGTTTATGTGAGTATTAATTTTATACCTCCTTATTCAGACTGAATCATACAGGCTTGTATAGTTAATTTAAAATAATAACATCAAATCATTTTATTATACTTGACAAAATATCTTAACTCAAAATAATACGGTTTAATATCAAACTTTTGTAGTTACTTTATATATTAATAATATATAATAACTACTGAATGTAAATTGAAAGTTTCCCCTAGTTCATGTTGCATAAAATATTCAGTGGTATCTATAAATTGAACGTATTATACCAATAATGTGTGCTCTTATCGAACAAAAATATATGCAGAGAAAACTAATAACGGTATGAGGCACCCTCTTGAATTGAAATATTTGATAAAAAGAGAGTGGTTGAATCAATGAAATTTAATAAGGGTGAGCCAATTTTATCCCTCAGAAGTTTATGAATATTTAAAATGTTTGTTAATGACCATGGTGATACATCTACAGCATACACACATTAATTAATATAGAACTAATATAAGTATTTCACAAATATGACGTTCTTTTATATCATAGAAGCAATATTAAATAGATTTAAGTCGTGACTTAATGAGAATTCGATTTGTTGTTATTTTAGACATAAACTAATGTTCGCCGCACCAAATAGAAGCAATATCAAGAGATTTAATTGGCAGAATAACTAATGTGACAATATGAACGATTTCAAAATACAACAAGTAAAACTTGTAAAGGCAGAAAGGTAAAAAGGACCCTTTGATATTGCACCGAACAGTTCATAAAATTGCATATTGCATGACTAGCAGCGTAAAAGCTCTATGCGTGCTTACGGCGTGAGAGAATAGATTAATTTTACATAAACTGTTTTAGATGCAGGTCACCTTTTTCAGCGATTTAATTTTACAATTTTATTAAATCGCTATAATTTTCTACCATTCCATATATTGCAACGATAGAGACTGAAAACTGTTTTCAGCGCGAATGTGTCCAAATCGAGCCACCGAATGAGATGAAAATTGTTGCCTTTATTGAATTTCTTCCCAAGAGCATAACCTAGATCAATACCACTGCGGCGGAACAACAACAGAAGTTGCGCATCGAAAAGCCGGAAGCGATGTGTCCATCTGAGGTCCTCGTCTCCTAGGAGAAATGAACGAAGTATCCCAGGAATAATATGCACGCTCCGCACAGTGCTGCCCTATTTTTCACGACGCTACCGAGACGTTACCCCCACGCCAATAAGTTTCATAAGCGACCGTGATCGGAATGTCTTCGCTGAATTACGATCGAACAACGGATTCCGTCAGCGCGGCGTCCTGAGATATTTCGAATAACATTTTTTCGCGGTCGCCCCTTTGAATATCGGCTGCGACGAATGACTGATGCATTCCGCATCGTTTTATTGATGTGAAAACTGGTTGCTCATACACATGATTGCGTACGCGCAAAGACGAGTTTAAATCGAATTACAGAATCGCTTCCTTCCCATAATAAAAGACGCATCTCGCTCTTTGGATGAAATGTCGTATAATAATTTTCAGGGCGGTGTACACTGGGAAATATTCACAAATGTAAAAATGATTGTTGCAGTAAAATAAAATATCCTTTTTTACGATAAGTCTACTATAATAAAAAATAATTTCATCCTAAAAGAACAACTTCAAATATTTTAATACACATATAGGTACGCCAATTGAATATTACATTTTTACTTAAATCAGGTGCTTTATATGAGAATTTCAGACCGTGGTTTGATTACGCCTACGTGGCATGATTAATGGTTCGAAAGATATACAAAAGTCAATCCTCTGTAACAGATTAAAATCCAATGCGATTGTATTTTTGGTAAATATATTATTTTAACGGGCCGTTACTTCGCACATAAATCATACAATTCTAAACATATTTCGCGCAGCGCGTCAATCAATGCGGGCAAACCGTGGAAATTCGACAAACGTTGAAAAAAGAAAAATCTGTTTTTAATAACTGCAAATCAATCTTCATAAAGTTAGTCCTACGCTAATCTAAATTGAACTATGTTTGCAAAGCGATGTATTGACGGTGCTTGTTATTAATGTAGGAGTATTAAAATGTATATTTTAGTAAAAATACAAAACCACCGTATGTTTGTTGATGTTTGCATTATAAAATGCAAAGACATAGAAAAGCCAGATTGATAGTTGAAGGGTAATATCAATCTTGCGGGTGATCATCAGCTATATGTGCTAAGCGGTGCAGATTAAATCAGAGATAATCGAATATAGGCTTTCACGGCCATTGTTCCATAAATATGTATCTTCCGGGTTTTGCTGTGTTTGTTGAAATAGTTTTGACGTATCGCTGATCATAGTATCAGCTTCTTCAGATGTTTTCTGCAGATTGATGTTGATGTATTTTGCTCCTCGTTATATACCCAGTCGCTGCTTCTCTTTGTTGTTGAGTATCCGTTCGGTTCCATTGATCCCTATCCAATGCTTCCCCTGGATTCGTCCTTGTTACGTCTTTGTTGATCATTGCTGTGTTGTTGATGGTTCTTAGTGATAACTTCCAAACCATACAGACTAAGAAAGGTTTGGAACAAATTTCACTTAAATATTGCATTGAGATCGGATAAACGGTGTGAAGTAAATAAGATAAAATTTGACGAGACAAAAACAAGTGAATATTTGAAATGTAGCAAATAGGTTGAAGTAGCATGAACAAGAACAGCATTAAGGAAATAATTGGAGTAGAAAGCATATTGGATTGGGTTACAAAATTGAGATTTTTGGAATAGAAACATTGTAAACATATTTCAGTTGATACACGAGCTTTACACTTAAATCGATTAAATCGATTATGCATTGACGATATATTAATATAACAGTTGTAGGGTGACTTGATGACGTTAGATGATATAGAAGATAGAATGCACATAAATTCGAAGGTCCTTATATTAGTGTAAAAGACAATTTCAACACTTCACATTTTTTTACATTCCAATACATTCTATGTGAATGTTCGGCGGCTGTCTCTTGCAGTGGTTCGTTGAAATTCACTGTGTTGTTTCATTCTATTTTAGATATCAAATAGTTATTTGAAATGTTTTTTTAAAGAATAACCCGCGACCGTGCATGTATATTTTGTTGCGTTAGCTGTTATTTTAAGTCGAAATTCTTTACGATTATTTCCGTTAAAATTTCGAGTTCGAAAAGATGGCGATTATTTAAACTAATGAAATCATATCTAGAAATAGGCATCAACATGTCATTGCAGTCGATCGTAAATCTGGAAGATAGTTCTGAATGGTAGACCATTTACATGCAAGTACCTGTAGGATACTTTCTTGTATTAATATCTCCAGCCATTACCAACATTCTGGCAGTAAAAATATTTATGATGCAAAAGTCAAGTTTCAGAAAATGTAGCAATTTGTAACATTTCATAAATATTTAATTTTTTTTATTGCCATAAAGTAACAGACAATTTTGCTTATGCGAACAAAATAATATTAAATGTTGATTTTAGGATCCAGTAATATATTTTAAGCAATCCATATACGCCCATTGAAATAATTTACAATCCTTAACTGATACATGTGACTTAGTTAATTGTTAAGCAAAATGAAGTTTAATATCAGATTCTCTAAAATGATAATAGTAAAGTTCTCCGATACTCGAACGGCGGAAAACGACCTTAAGGTGATTACAGGCCGACCAATGAAGAAAACTTTCGACTGGAGATAATAATGCAACCAATAGTATCGGAATGGCATATCGGGATCGATATCCATAAAAAATGTATTTTATTATATTTTAATTTCATTCCTTCACTTCCGTTTTTATTTCTTACCAACTTTACAAACGGAAAAATAAACACGCAATCGTTGACGTTTTCCAATAAAGAAGCGAAAATAATTTAAAGTAACGGTATCGCTGAACGCCGGTAAACTTTTACGATATTTCTACAATGCCGACGTTTGACAGAAACTTTTCCGTGACAACCTGAACTGTTGGTAAACATGCCATTTATTGATTTCATTATCGATAACGTTGTTTTGTCTTTGGTCAGCTTCGATTTGAAAGTTTGTTGGAAAAAGTTTAAGTGGCTTATAAATATACACGATGCTCATTTCAAATGTGTTTTTACCTTCAAAATAAAATAGGTTTGTCTTTAGCAACTTTATATATATTTATATAATTTCTATACTATTGATTGTTTATGTTGCGGTTTCAATTGCTATCGAAATGTTTACTAAAATGTTGAAATAATATATAATTTTAAACAGCAACCTCGTTTTTACATAGCACTGCTAAACATGTTGGATTTTCCCAGTTTATGTTCTGATGGTCTAAGTGTAAGAATGTGATTTCATTTGAAAAACTAGATTTTTTTGTGAAAATGCGTTGTTAATTTCCCAGCAATATCATCAAGTGACAAAAATATTAGTAAAAGGAAACCAAGCACAAACAGTTCGATAGGTCCATGCAAATTACAAAGATTACAAAGAAACATTAGTAACATGGGCTGAAGGCACTGTCGATTTGCCTCAAGAGTATAGTCGTGATTGGAAACTGAGGAAGGAATTTTTGTCTCTAAGTCCAATTGATTGATGAATACGTTGCTATCAATGCTATATAATGCCACATGAACATGTAACAATCGTCATTTCTTCGGCAGATATTGACATTGATATTGGCATCCCTTCACAGTGCATTTTAGATTAACCAGGAAGGAAAATGATACCGCGCTTATAAAAAAATGGATGAGCTTGTAACATGTAACATGTAACATGTAAAAGAATTTTTAGTGAAGAATATCGTGATCCATTGTACAGCAGCAATGTCCGTATATATCTTTGAAGCAACATGTACCTGAGATTTGACGACAAACATACAAGAGAGGCAAGATTGGAAACTGGTAACCTTACTAAGATATCATATTAAGATTTTTTTAATTCGGAAAACAGTTTAACAACAAGTTGGTCAACTCTTAGCCTATAGAGGTAGATATCAGTGGGTCATAGATATGCCCGGTAACCAAGTTTATTTTATACAATCCCCTATTTATACAGACAATATATTAAAAACAAATATATGACCACCCAAGGAATCTTGGGAGAGACATATCATTATAGTTGAAGGCATTTAAAATTCGTGATATGGATTCATCTTTACTCTATCTATTTTAGTACATATGATGTTCATCATAAATTGATATTATTTTACTTTTAAAATGCACGCACCGTCGGAATTAATATGAAAATATTTCCTCGCAAACAATTTGCAATTCCTTTGAGTCGGACGACCATACTGTGGCGTTGCTCGTTTCGTTTGTTATATTTAAATTGAAACTCCAGAATTTAATATAGAATGCAAAATACCGACATGTACTTCGCAATACCTTCGCACAATTGCATTTTCTTGATTACTGCAATTGAAACAAGAATAATTTATTGAATTGTCAACGATAGAACCTAACGTAGATATGGATGATTATTCGACCAAAATAGATTCGCGGAAATGGAATTGTTAAAATTTGCTTCATGAGACATAATTTTAATATTTCTTATTTTATCCAAACGAATGGTCAATATAACATTGGGACAATAAGGTACTTAAACGGTATGAAAATTCATTTTAATTTTCTTTCTACAAATATTTGGAAAATTTCCAATTAATTAAAATGATATTAATAATCTCGATCAAATTGTGTGTAACGTAATTAGCAAATGTTGAAATTAGTTTCTCTTAACTGTAATGTGTAATCTTAATTAATGAAGTGTTCTTTCCACAGAAACAACACAACTAAAAGAAAATAAAGTACAGTATTTAGCAATTAATATGACACATTTTCATCAGGCGAGAGAGTGTAACGAAGATCAAAATGAAAGTAGCTTATACGTGGATGTTCAATACAAACAGGTTTAGATGATGTAAGGCATTTTTTTATTCAAAACGAATTCTAAACAAATCTCCACTAACATTAACGCGCAAGTCCCACAGTTGCACTAATCTATAGATGCATTGATGGAAAAATGTTTTAAATTGTTTGCGAAACCTATTCCATAACAGCAAACTCTACCTTTGTGCCCTTTTATTCATTTTCTTCATTTGTCCTTAAAACCATAAAAGCAAAATCATTGCAAACAAACGATAAAATAACACCACATTAATTATGGGATCATCGGTATAAAAGCACCAGAAATTATATATTATAATAGACATAGTACAGCATAGCATGTAAATGAAAAACTCGTCTATTGTAAAGTACATTCAAGAATAATATGTCAGTTGCATATACAACTAAACCACCTAGACAGTGGCAATGATCAAATCTGCAGAACATAGAAGTACTGGCACCACCAGAGAAATAGTTGGAAATTTGACCCAAATTGCAGAACAAACCCAATCATCAAGTAGTCATGGGATTTTTGACGTTTGTGTCATTTTTTAAAGGTGGTGATAGACAAGCAATTATCGAGTCATTTTTTTAATTTGTTCCACTTTTCGGATCCCGTTCTTTAGTATAAAGTGTTTGAAGTGTTTAACGATGCCTAGAGGAAGGAGACCTCAAGTTTACCAGCAGTTGAGTGACTTTGGCCGAGGGCGGATTGTAGGTTTACGAGAAGCAGGTTTTTCGTTTAGAGAAATCGGCAACCGTTTGGGACTGTACCACTCAATAATAATGCGTGTTTATCAAGCGTGGTCTGAACATGGGGTTGAACGTCGGAGAAAAGGCACTGAGGCTCAAAGACGAACCAATGAACGTCAAGATCACCGCTTACGACTAATGGCCTTGAGAGACCGATTCTCTACAACTAGATCAATAGCTGATCAATGGTTAGGTGAACAAGGTCGTCCGATAGGCTTGCGAACAGTTTATCGTCGAATAAGAACCTTTGGCTTGCTGTCTTACCGCCCACATCTTGTGCTACCCCTCACTGCTCAACAAAGTGCTCAGGAACGTTTGGCCTGGTGCACGGAAAGACTTCAATGGAACTTGGAGTGGAACTTGAAGTTATTTTTAGTGACGAATCGCGATTTTGTTTAGGAATGCATGATGGTCGGATGACTGTTAGACGAAGACGTGGAGAAAGGCGCAATCCTGATTTTTCGATTGCGAGGCATGTTCACCGAACTGTGGGGTTGATGGTATGGGGTGCTATTGCTTACAGCAGTAGGTCACCCTTGCTCTTCATTCGGGGCAGTATGACCGCCCAACCCTACATTGACGAAGTGGTAGAACCACATGTTCTTCCATATCTTCGAGGGCTGGAAGACCCACTTTTCCAGCAAGATAATGCACGACCTCACGTAGCAAGGGTTTCACTTGACTTTGAAGAGGCCAATGTTAATCTTTTGCCTTGGCCGCCAAGATCTCCCGATTTGTCGCCCATTGAGCACGTGTGGGACATGATGGGTAGAAGATTGAGGAATCTACCGAACCCACCGTTGACAATAGAAGCTCTACGGCATGAAGTACAGGGATGCCATACCCCAAGAAAGACATTGATCACCTGCTGGAATCAATGCCAAGGCGGGTCAATGAGTGTATCAGAAATAGGGGCGCACCAACACATCATTAAAGAAAAATCAAAACGATGAAGTGTTTTTTTATCAAATTTTAATCAATTGTTACCTTAGACTAGTCCAATATTTCTGTCAAATTTGGTCCAAAAATTCCCACCCCTTCTAGGTGGTGCAGTTTATATGTCACTGAGTATATTTTAATATACATTTGAAACTTAACTAGGATACACTAGAATTTATTGTACACCAATACATCTGTGCCCGTATATGGTAGCATAAGCCTAGAGTAGGACACAATATGCTTCATTCACGGGTGTGCCGTGATCGTAGATTCCTTTACTTTTTCTTGCCGTATTATATTTTTTAATGCAGCAGCCCAAGGAATAGATATAAAGGGGACGAAACCAATCTACAAAAATGTTCTTTACAGTGTGCTGTTAGCACCAAATTGAGCATGTGCCTAGTTGCCTTTTTTGCACTACAAAAACTCGAGATACATGTGGATGCATCGAATTAATCCGAAGTACAACATTTCCCAGATATCTAATGATGCAGTTCCTATGGTATTTCTTATAATGAAAAGAAGTGCACAGTTTCAGCAACAAAATTTCCATTTGCTTATTCCAAGTTATTTTTTGATCTATTTGCATTTCGAAAGACTTGGTACGCAAGACATTTTTGGGGATTTTCAGGATTTAATCCAATCAAAGGACACTCATTTGATACCAACTATATAAAAAATTTGCGACTGCATGCGGTAGTTGAAGGTAATGCCTGATCTAGTGCCGTTTCTGTTGAATGATTACTCCAAAAACCGTTTTGACTTTGGATAGAATTTCATGAGGTATGAGTTCAGTCTTTCATTAAAACTACATTTAAATAATTTACCGAATGGTATAATTCTTAATGGCTTTAGCATATCGGCGTACCTGCCCTCTAAATAGCTTTTATTTATTACCGACGACAACGGATATTTCATCGCGAGTCTTAACCAAAATATTGCCGAGGATGTTATCAATAACCCAAGACTGTTTACGACCATTTAAAATACTTAATATTTCCATAGATATAGTAGGATATAGGTAAAAGGATTGTTGAGAGTATGATTTATTTTATCGTTAATAGTGCAACAAGATTCTCTGGTTAAGTTATTTGCGTCCATCAGTCAACAAATTTAAGTTGTATCGTTTGTGTTAAGGGTACATTCGATGCAACACATTTCTTCCGACGTGGAGACTCGACGGCGATCCTGATCCCCATCTGTGATGTCGAAAATCTTATTTCAGCTGTACCATCACAATTGGGATCGGCGTTCTGTCCGGGCCTCGGCGTGACCAGGTTACCGCCAGTACTTCTTAGTGCCCTTGGCTCGCGAGGGCGGATTTCATATCGCCGTCAGCGATTTCCACGGGCAAGCCGACAAAAATCACTATCGTCGGTTTCTCCTCTGCCATCTGCATCGAAGTATTTCGTCATCCCTCTGTAGGAATCGACGGTCTGATGTGGATACGGCCCGCGATATTCTTCGCCTTCGCCAACGGCTGCTTCTTCTCGGTTAGTATTGCCAGATTTCCGACCTACCTCCTTCTTGCAAAGGTTTATCGGCGGAATGCGCGGCTTTGTCATAACTCGTTACCTCGCCTTGCTCTTTTCGTCGTCTGTCCAGTGTGAAAGATTTATACCGATCAGGTGTCTCTATTTGTTTGTCTCCTTTTGCGATACACGACGTTTCGTAACCCTCCTCGGAAGGGTAAAATCTTCGGAGTGGGAATTGCTAACGTCGTTTTTTTCCTGATACATTTGCGCTTCTTCTTGTCCTTCTTTGGTGCCATCTTGGTTGTTTTCGATATCAAATGCCGATCTCATTTTGTTAGATGCCAAGTCGCGGTATGCCGCTTTGGCGTCATCCATGCTGATGCCGTTGTTGCCGAGCCGTTCCAGTAACTGCATAAATGTAGTTTCGTCATTGACGAACCGTCACCGTTGCCATTCCATCTTGAATTCGTCGTCAAGGTAGCTGCCGCATTGATAAAAGTCAAGTATATGGGTGAATTCGTTGTAGTCACGGCAGTGCGAGGACCATTCCATCCTGGAAATAGTATTGAAAAATACTAAGTCTCGAAATGTCTTTCTCTTTGGGGCGCTTAAAAGTACATGTTGCTCTGACAGGTCTCACTGTCCGACTGGCCTAGCGATTATGCATACACCTCCCTCATAAATGTTTCTCTACCGTAGGATTCAAAGAAGTAGTAATCACCGAAAGCTATATTTATTTCTTTTTTATAAATTTATCCTCCCCATTATCTTCTAGAAATTCTGCTTTTTAAGATTCTCTAGATCGAGAGTCGGGGCTGTTGCTCTCTTCTTACTTCTCGAATGAGATCTATCGTGGATCGACCCAGCATTGAGTTTCACCTTCAGACGCTGTTGTCCAGTTGGTATGGCTGTTTCGCAAACTGTCATTGGTGCACAATTTATTATTATTTTCTAACCCTAATATCTTATACTGTTTCTATGGTACATTTGAGCTTACTAGTTATTTTGTTGTTAAAATGTCTTCCCCTCTTAAAGTAACGTCGTCAATGGCGACGTATTTTATAGTTAAAACACTCGGTTTATTCGTACTAAAAAAATACGATTCAAATGACATTTATTTTTAATGACATTTTGCGTATTTGTGACGCGACTGACAGATCTGATATGGTTTATTAAATTTCTTGAATTAAAAAGTCAGTTTGCTTATACGTATTAGGGTTAGAAAAAATCTTGAAGACAACACGAGTTTTATAGGATAAAAATCTCGGTCTATTAAATTCTCGCTCCCTGCGGTCGCTCGAATTGAAACTACGACCTCGATTTTTAAACTGTCTATAAAACTCTAGTTGCCTTAATAGCTATATTGTCACAGTTTACAAAATTTTCACAATGATTTTTCGCCATTGTTGGCATTTGCAAATTCCTCCAGTATGCACGCAGCCAGTTTTATTTTCTCGCCGACAGTGCAAAGCGTGACGAGTAAACATATTTTCATGATTTAATGTTTTGATTATGTCGAATAGTTTAATATTGAGATAATTATACATTTTAATGTTTGTTCGTGAATTAAATTATTTAAGACTCCTCGGCATCGCCAGTAAGGAACGTTTAACATAACGTTAGTGATATCAAATATATTGTCATTTATGCGATGTCCATAATCATTTTGCGAATTTGCATATCACAGTTTAAGAAGCTAGATTCAACAGTTGTTTAAGGTGTTTGACAAATTCATATTTCTCAACCGTTGGAAGAAATTGTAGGCCCTTTAGTTCACTTTTTAAATCCAGCACCGCTAAATATTCAATTCTTATATTACTGGTCGACGACATGGTACATTTAATTATATACTATTACAGCTAAAATATGAACGGGCAAGGAATAACAACTTTCAAAAACCAACACAATTTCTAAAATAACTCGAGTAGCTTTACGCACGTGTTCTGTAGAACACGTCTGCTCGCAACATATACGTGATATATGCTTTAATGGGCTAAACACATGAACACAGTGACAAATTAGGACTGTAAGGTGGATGTTGTAAGACATTTCATACGTCCAGGCAGCCCTTTAACCCCATGGGCTGCATAGGGTCGAACATTATCATACAGAAGAATGCCACTCTGGACTTCCTGGGACCTTGTTACCCACACATAAGCGTTTTAAGGTACCAAAATATCGCACAGCGTTAATCTTGCAACTATGCTCTTTAAAATTCAAGAGCAGCACACCCAGATTGCCGACGATTGCGGCCAACATCTTTTCATTTTTCCTACATAGATAAAACGTGCATCTACCAAACAATCTTCATATTACACCACAGTATATACGACTGATTTATAGGTAACCTTCTTCTTTTTGTGGTAATATATATATTTATAATGACACACACGGTAAATGAATTAAAAGAACACACTTCACGAGAAATCAAAGGCATTACTGAATAGAATAGTATAATTTCAGAAAATTATTAACTCTGTGTTTAAATGTTTACGTGCGAAATGTTACTTAAAAGATATTATTTTTAGAAATAAAACTATATAATAAATAGATATTGCGTACTTTGTTTGTCCTTCATTACTATTTTTATTGACTTATTAACATGTGCCACACCATTTGTTAAACGCAGTATATATATATGTTTGGGAACCACTTAGGTTGCAAAACGAACTGTGCCGATATATTTAAAAACTATATATCATATTAATGCAAATGCGACATCATTGGAAAGCGTGCTCACATGCGTTATATCATAAAATTTAAATTATGTATATATTCAATCGTCATATTTATTGTGCAACGAGTGTTATTAAAATTTAACAAGCAAAGGATGCGCAAAATTGCTTCCGTTTGAATATTTTGTTATCTTTCGTGTCTAGTTACGCAAAATGGAAAATATATCAGCGCCATGACTGGTGGTAAGGCAACAAACAACAGGCCCTTCGGAAATCCAGGAGGCGCTCACGCGAACGGATGTCGTAAATAAAATGCATAAATAAAGAATTTCATTGCCATGACGGCGAAAACAATTAACATCCCGAAATTATTCAAATATTATGCGATGAAAATTACACACCATCAACACGGAAGCCAAGAAGATTCATTAGATGGCGTCCACGGAAGCTCTCTAATTAAATATTCCTTCACACTTCCTAATATAAGGTCTAATGCGCCACATCGTTGGCAAATTATTTATTTTCGCCGGCGAAATGTATAACCATTAAACACGCACACTTTATTTGGTCACACGATGGAATGCATTATTTGGTATGTATTATTTACCACCCAACGTTGATGTGATAAAAGTCTTGTAAAAGTGTTGTAAAAAATCCTAAATTTAAATCTGTTTTAAATTGTCAATATTAAATAAATAATTAAATCGTCAAATGGCCGAAAAAAATTACATACAATTAGTAAACGTCGTTCATTTATTTATGTTAATCGCGAAAAATTAAATTAGGGGAAACATTAAACCTTAATTTGAACATTGATTTATATATATCTATCATTTCCGATTAATCAATCTTCCATCATTTTAGTTCTCAATTCATGCAGCAATAAATATTGAATTGATATTAGAAGTTGGTGTAGGTTGGTATAATTATAGCTGTGACTCGTTTTTTGGGCAGCCACTTTAGTTGTTGGATAAGGAAAGTTTGCATTTTTTACTGTGAATTACTGAATCAATGGCGAAAGTAACCCTATAAAGTGGGCCCTAATGTATCATGATTATGAAAAATAGCATTAACCTGTTTGCAGAAAGGCATCCTGGAAAGACTTTTATTTAATTAAAACTAAAATTGCTATTTTTAAACTTGCTTTGAAAATCTATAAATATGTTTGCCAGGGATTACGATTTATATCGAAATAATATTTGCTTTGGCGTATAAATTATTAGAAGAATTTTAAATTATTCAAATTGACAGATTGATATATAATTCGACTGAAATTTGTCCACGTTATAAATTGCAGCCGGTTGCAATTAAAAATTTATTTTCAGGAATAGCTAGCATGACGACTAGAGATATATAACGTGTTATTGATTAGTGCCGTTATTAATATTAGTAATCACAAGATGTTATTTTGTAATGAAAACGTCGCAATTTATCATCCCTGTTTGTGAAACTAATTGCATTTACAAATTTATTTCGAAAAAATAGGTAAGATAAACGCGACATAACTTACCTATAAATTTTGCGTTTTTCATATTTCACAACGAACGTTTTTTTTTGTCCTTTCCGGCATGTTAGACAGTTGTGTGGTACGTAATATATCAACTGCTGCTCAGTTGCAGAGTTTGAAAACCGTTCGCGATAAAATTGTTGAACGTATTAGATAAAAAGTAACAAGGAACACCCATCCGCAGTCCTCGTTCATGATACGACAATCATAAATCACAGAAAAAGATTGCCTTTTAAGTGAGTAATTACGGAAAGATTTTTATTGATGATAGTATGTCAATATTAATGAAGCTGTCATTAAATTGTAAATTCAATAAAACAGTTTATGCAAATAACGCCAATGGGACATCAATCATACTGATTTCAATGCACATTAACCTACATCCATACAATAAATTGTTCCTTTTTCTAAATTTAGATACGCAGAGTAATTTAAAACGCTTTCATTAATTTTTGTCGTGTATTTGAAATTGGTAAAAGTTTATATTAGTTCAGACTAAAAAAAAAACTTTCGATATTAACTTGTTATTCGACACATCCTTTATTTATTGAATGTGGTTTGAAACACATTTGCAAACATCTCATTATGATTACCAATTAGTAATTTTGTTAAACAGAAATAAAGAACACACAAATTATCAACAACACCGATCACCGTGTAAGATAAGTATTAATTTGCTTGTTTGTATGGAAAGAGGCGAACAATAACAAAGTACCCGACACACTTTTATTCGCAGTATACCAACGAAAGGATGTAGCAATACAATAGCAATTAAAACTGAATTGAAAAGGGGTACATACATAAAAGCTCCCGTGCTGGAAAACACACTCATTGGCTATGGGAACGAAAATGTGCTAAAACAATTAAAATGCATTTAAACTTAAAACATTAATAAATACTACGAAATTAGCGATAACATCATGTGGTAAATGTTTCCGTAGAAATATTATCCCAAATATTTTTATAAAATAATATTGGTCAACGCGCACACATATTTTTAATTATTGTGTATTAAAATTTATTGCGAAATGCATTTTATTACAAACGTACAATGTGGTGTAATTTTTCACAATTGAATATAATTCGCGAGTTATTGTTCGAGTCGGTTCAGTTGTTGGTAAACAATTTAATAATTAAAAGTATTTCAATGGAAATTTATTACAAAAAACAATTCGATATTATTTAATAATCCGGATAATATTGGTAGGTATTTTTATGGTAATTTTTTTTTTATAGTATAAATGAAATAGTGTCTTTGTTTTTGATATTTATTCCATTTCATTTTGTTGCATTTTATAAATAATTTCGCAACATTTATTTTGAATGTTATTACCAAAATTGCGTTTTTCAATTGATTTTGTTTGAAATCTTTTCAATTTATTTTGTTTTGTTTCTGGTTATTATGGGCCAATTTGCTCCATTATCTCAACAATGGCTGAAGGGTAGCACTAGATAATCCATCCCAGTAAGATCCGATACATATATAGTAATCATTATTAATATCTCTGAAATTAATAAAAAAAAAGTTTCGCTTAGATTTGAACGCGGGAATTTTAGATTACTAGCCTGGATATATGCATCAACTATTTATATACATATTGATATTTATTTTCATTATTCTAAATTGTTTTTTTAACCAAATGTGCATCACATGCAAGAAGGCATTTTAGGATTAGGATTAGATATGCAACAATTTATTCATTGGTTGGGATTCAATAATGCAATACATTTTCATTCACAATTATCACGTGCAATTCTCTCTGAATATTTCGTTTAACATTTAGATATTGCCAAAGTTTTACTTTGAACGTAGGTATCACGTTCGAAAAGAAACTGCAATTAAAAGTTCGTCACGTAATTAATTAGATTCAATTTGTTAGTTTTCTGGCTTCGGCTGGCCTGTGCCTGTGAAATAAATGTCTAGCAATTAAAACTCGCAAAATCATATACGTGCGGATTAAAACATATCAGCAGGAAAAAATTGCAAAATTAACCACGCTTAGCGCATTAATAATCACGTCCAACACCCTGCTTACCTTTACATTGTCGACGCGAAAGCGCTCATGGGTATTGCACATTTCGAGCAATTTTAAATTCGCACATCAATTGGAGAGCGCGCTTTTCAGGAAATGTGTCCGCCACTAGACATTTGCAAACACGGGAGACGAATAGAATTAAAAATTGAATGTATGCCTGTTGCTTTATACCTTTCGAATCGTCTGGGAATATTTATATTGCCTGCGCGGAGGGACCCAAGATTTCCATGTTATTTGCAGTCACATTCAATATTGAAAGTAAAATATTTGGAATTCACATTGATCGTAAAAGCGTCCCTCATAGAATAAATACTTTAGCATTATATTCACATAAAGTGAACAATTTAGGACCTAATGATACTGACAAATGTTTGACGTTTCAATTTTGATGAATCCGTAGGTAGATAATAATTTTTTCAATGAAAATATGTTCGATGTCGCGTAGTAATATGGAAAATATTAAACATTTCTGATAAATATTGCAGCTGCGAGTGGAAAAGCCAATATAAATTTTATAGGTTGCACAATTCCATTTATTTCTGTTTACTGTTGGTTTTATTTTGACGAAGAGTACCAGCATTTTTAGTTATATTATAGGAGAACGTGTATTTGTTTAACGGCACATTTGCAGGGTGCACAGTATAAGGGGAAAATGAATTTTGTGGTGAACGCAAAACTAAATCCTGGATAATACCAGCGAAATGCTAAAACAATATTAAATCGACTGGGTTTTGTCGCTTGAACCACGATGTACAATTTTGTTATTGTTATACAAAAAGAGACGGAATCTGATGTGTACACACGTGTGAGATAAATCTGTCGTTATTTCTAATCACTACAATGGCACGGTAGTTCAATAATCATAATAATAATAATAATAATAACAGCCTAATTTGAGTTTAAAACGTAAAACCAATTTTTTTGATAGTTCATCACACCAATATTTTTTATATCTTCCATTTTTTCATTTCGAATACAAAGTGGTCGCTCGGAATTTTTGCACAATTCTCTATTCAAAAGACATGCCCCATTCAGTTGCACTTTAGTCGATTTCTAGTTTATACTATGTCCGAAACCCCGAAGTTGTGTTTCATCACTTGCTAAATGGTAAATGCTTCGAATATGTTCTTCTTGATTTTATTGGCAATTGCAAATATTTGTGACCACTTCTTTCAGGCTCCATAATCTGTCCAGGCATTTACTATTCAACCGATATGTGCGATGTTTCTTTGTATCTTCCATTCTGTTAGATATTATTCGCCCTAGGCCAATAAATGTAATGACCTATGACAATGTCTTATTGTCAATTGTCATACCATCGTGTTGTGCCTTGCTTTCACTTATGATTTTCGACGTTTTTCATTAGACCTAAATGGAACCTGATAATAAAATATGTTATTCTGTATTCTTGTGACATCTCTGCTGCTCTTATTTTTTCCTTCGCTTGTCTTGCCTGATTTCTTTACAACTTGCTTGATTTGCCACTTATGTCCATGATTGTTCTCCTTGAAATATTTCAAGTTTTTATTGTTCTTGCCTTGTTACTATGGCTCTTATTATTCGGTATAAATAGAATTTCCTCTAAGACTGCAAACTTCGTCAATGCAATCATTTGATTGCACGTAGGACTCACACTTATTAATGAAGCACAAATATTAAATCCATTCGGCTATTAAAGTTTCTTCAGAGAAAAATCAATAAAATGATTATACGAAATTGTTGCAAAGAAAAAAATAAACCCAATTTAGACGACGCGACGGGTGATAAAATGGTACGAAGATCAAAAACTCTCTACGACAAATTAATAAACATGGGAAAAACCCCGTGTGTATAACTTCATTGTATATAATTGAGAAAATATTTTCATCAAAGCAAAAATAATGACCAGTTCAGTTGATATTCATATGATCGGCGTCCGTTTCGAACATGCAAACGTACTGGCACAAAGGAAGAGTTCGACCAGTAACAAATGAAAATAAAGTGTCTGTTATCTTTTTATATTCCGCTTCGCTATTTACGAAGTTAATTGTTTCCGTTGTCATATACGATGAAAAAACAGCGAACGTTATGAATGGAGTTTTAAAATTCTCCTTTTGTGTGCCGAAAATCCATTAAAAATAATCGAAATTCCAAATTCGTTTAGGACACCAGCGTGTTTTTATCCGCGAACGTGTCCGTAATATGTTTCCACATAAATGTAGATCTAATTACGTTTAATTTATTTGTTTTCCGCTCGCTCGTGCTAAGTTCGGTTCGGGGATTATTCTATTACCCCACAGAAACTTTAACTTCGTAATTAAATCGTCAGTCAACAATCTAGCGAGGAAAAGGAAGCGTAAAAGGCATTTTTTGGTGGGTCAAATGTTTCAATTAAACTTTATATTGAACAATATTTACATTTTAATTATCATTATAATTTCAAGCAATAACGGCTACAAGTGAAATTTAGTTGGAGCTGCTAAACTTTTGTGTAGCTCCGAGGGATAATCCACTATGAAATACAGCGGGAATTATTGGACAGTTTATGTAATGTACTGGCGTTGTTATGATTTTCGGCTGAAGTTATGAATATCATTAAAATGTACATCGTTATCATACTGAAACAAATATGAAAGACATGGCACACATTTGAGATAACTGTAAGAAGAAGATATTTATTAAATGAATTTACATAGCATATTTATCTTTTAACTTGCCATAGTAGTTATGCTGAATTTTCATTTAGACTTATAGATAATAATTCCATGCAGAGTAATGGAATTGTTTTTCTAGACATATTAATAGTCGAAATGTACCAAATATATTATTTCAGAAATGTACAGAAATATGAACAGATTATAAAAAACTGTTGTACTGTGAGCCGAAGTGCGGTAAACGTATTTGTGACATATCAGTGAGACAGGCGTAAATAAAATTGGAGAACAATATTTATCATGTGTACCTCCTATAGATCAAGACTTGTACGGGAGATTTATAATTCAGGAATGTTAACAAACTGTTCTCAGTAAATACTAAGAAGTATGATGCAAAAGTATTTATTGTTTTGCTCTTACACTTATTTAGAGCAATTTATTATGATAAGCATTCAGAATAAATATTGTAATAAGACAGAAACTACAAAATAAAACGATTTTTAGTTTTATTCATGCTCTCAAGAATTGTAGAAAATATCTGTCATAAATGTGCCTTTGATCTAACAAGCCTCAAGGAAAAATTGTCATGTTCGGAGTTAATTAGCCAGTATTTTAAGGTTTTGCCAGTTTGATTTTAATTTTAAATCGTTATTTGCAAAAGTATTGTATTTCTATTTCATTTTTTTAATTATATAATACACATCTTTCCAATAATAGTTATCGCAATTACAGGATGGCATCATGAAATTTAAAATTAGATATATACATAAATATAAAATACAACATATAAGTATAAGAAAGGTTAAATGTATGTTACACGTAGTAAGCAAGGTATCGTAGTAAGCGGTTTCTAACGAATGGACTAAAGTTTTATGGACATAATGCTGAAAATATTTTTTGTTAAAAAATACCATATTGTCGCTTTGATCCACTAAATTAATAAAAATGATAATTACGTATTTACCTAATTTTACCACAAGCTCACAATTTTTGATCGAGTCATGATCGAGGCATGATCTTTGCACATATATAATAATAACATTTAATGATTATTCGTAGGTTAACGATATTGAATTTTCAATTTTATGGATAATTTTACAAATAAATAATGTCAAAGAATCAACCAGCGTCTGGCTAATTTAAATTTCATCTTGAGACATTTCAGAAGTAAAATGAGTGTGATGTACGATAAAATACTTAAAGATGCCATGAATGAAATGATACGATTTAAACTTTTCATCGTGAAAAGTTACCATAATACGAAACAAAATTGTCATAAATGATCAAAAAGTTTAAATGACTAATATTTTAAGGACAAAATAATTTATTGACTATGGGACATTTTCATCAACGAGTACATAATGATACTCAACCAAAATTCCCGCTCCATTGCAATTATGTAATTATCATAATTTTATTATTAAATCCGACAATTACAAATAGCAATATACCTGTAGGATATCAGCGGTCACTTCAGTCAATTATCTTTATTCCTTAGATTTGTCCCTCTAATCCTTCTTCTCGAGGTCTCCGTTAGCCACGCTTTCCATGTTTCCCATCAGTTATCTTTCTTTCTTTCTTCCTTTCTGCAGAATCATAGTTGGCATTCTAACCTTATCCATTCTTTCTATGTCTTCCATTTGTCCCTTATCCGTTTCTGCTCTTTTCCTGCAATATCCTGTTCATTCTTCTTTTTCACCTCTCCATTTGTTGTATTTCTTAACTTAAAACATGCATACAGTCGTATACAAAGTTGTTGTATTTATATACTACACTAAAAACAATAGTTTGGAAACATATTTTTCATTCACTCAATAAAAAAAAAAACATATTCCATTAACGTTGTATAATGAGACTCAGCCGGTCTGTGCATATGTAGGATAATATTTAAATATTATTATTCGTTACTTGCAATTATAATTCGTAAAAATGCACCGACGACCGGACATTGGTATTGTAAAATTACGAATTCCATTGCTTGCTATATCTAAAAAAAATTTAATATGGAAAAGTAATTTTTACTTCATGAAGAAAAAAATTAATAAAAAATCAATGAACTCCCATCCAGGACGATACGACGTTACACTTTCGTTGTTGATTAGTTTGCATTTATTTATATTTGTATATATTGCAAGTAATCTTAATCGGTTTCGATTGTTACATTAGTATTAACACCGGGAAAGTTACTTATGAATCGTAACAAAAAGTAATTCATTTACTCTACATTACTTATCATTTTAAGAAAATTATATAATGGTGGTAGAACATTCCATTACAGGAACCAAATGAATTTTCTTGTCGACGATCATTATTTTACACACTGCATTTTCAGTGTTCATAAATATTTGGATAATATAAATTCAAATATGCATTTTAAAAGAAATGCACAGGTTTTCCATACTTAATAATAACAGCATGTTAAGCTTTGTTGCCGCAAAATAACCGTACTCAGTGCAACGTGCTGAAATATTTTATAAACACTGCAAGTCCGCAGGCAGTTGCCGTAAAAAACAAAATAACCGAGGCAAATCACGATGAAAAAACAAATCGATTTTTCGTGTACAACCAACAGATGTAAAAACACCGGTTGTTTTTTCCGGAATTTACGTTCCGCGGCGCCAATGTAAAACGATGTGAGACGCATCGGAACTTGTGAATGTTGATGTAGTAAATGCGATACGTTATTGCTGTCTCTAGTTCTAGCTTAGACTACGCCTATGTATAAACCTGACATAAAATATTAATTACAAGTCGGAAGCCTCGGCCAAGTAGTGAAAGAGTAATGGGCCAATTTACGCACAAAAGAGCTTTATACTTCCAATGTGGAGGCCTGATCATTTCTGGGATTTGAAAGGGAATTTATAGACGCTGCGATAAGATCACTTAAGACTTTTTTATTAGTCGTAATCTTTTTAATTAGGAACCGTAAATTTTCATTTTACGTGGAAGAAATACAACGCCAATAAAGACGTACTTTGTCTGCAATAATTTTGCCCGGGAATCAATGCGTCGGTAATTAAGATGATTACGAAAATAATGTTACATGTTGAATGAGTGTAAAAAATCATTCACACACCATTGCTATCTTTGTTACCAGTACAAAAATAATGTATAACATGTTGTTAATATATAACAATAATGTAGACACATTTTAACATATAAAAATTGGCGGAGCCTGTGGTTTTACTATAAAGAAAAAAGAGAAATCTTATAATAACAATTATAAGATACAAACACTTACCACACTTGATTTTTACAAATCTAAATACGTATTTCGGCAACTACGTTGCCATCTTCAGTAGAATCTGAACGGATGCGTATTAAACATAGTATTTCTAGTTAAGGTAAAAACTAGAAGGACTATATTTAACACTCATCCGTTCAGATTCTACTGAAGATTGCAACGTAGTTGCTGAAATACGTATTTAGATTTGTAAAAATCAAGTGTGGTAAGGGTTTTTATCTTATAATTGTTGTTATAAGTTTTCTCTTTTTTCTTTACATTTTAACATAACGAGAAATTATTAATCGTCAATTTATATACAAGTAGTTGAAGAGAAATGAAGATGTATTATACTATTTTACGTTTATCATTTCTATATAACAAATTTTCTGAGACTGGATATTTTTTAATATTCAATCAATCAAATCCTTAACCTTACTATCCTATTATCCCACTGGTTATCAAGCGTAGACAATATATTCAAAGCTAATAGCTTAAAATATACTAATACTAAGTTTAAGACTCTTTTTATAGGGAAGACAAAACAAAACTGTTAGACCCGTAATTCTAAAAATGCACTCAAGAACAACTAAAAACGAAATACTGACCAAAAGAAGAGTAACTGTATTAAATAGTGAAATCTTTAAGTAGCAAGCTGCTGGAAAAATCCACTATGAAGTGGACCAATTGTCAAACTACCATAACAGTCTGCTTTGGCAGGCGTAAAGCTAGGCAAAAGAAGTAAATTGCAAATATATATGGGTGGGGTAAAAAATATTTAATATTAGACATCTGGAAGAATTAGAAAAAAATTTGAACTAAAGTAAAAGTAATTAATAATGGATCTACCCTTTATTAACATTGACCATAGTCGCTCACTCAAAGATGAATTTGTTGCATTCCGCAGTGAAAGTGAAATTGAAAGAGACTTAATTATTCTACTTCTGTATCAGTCGGTATAACTGATACGGAATGACTAAGGAAACCTACAAGATGGAACATTATAATATGTTATATAAATGTAGGAGTGGCACATTGGGTGGAAGAATTATAATTTATGTATAAAGATAACTAGTATTAAAATGTTGAAACTGATGTTGAAACGATGGAATCAATGTTACTGTCAACTATTGCAAAGGGCGGCACTCATATTTCTCTGCTGGCGATATACAGGCCACCGAGAAACAGCGTAAGACTTTTATTATCGAACTTGACAGTTTCCTCTTGAACAATGAAGATAAAATCATGGTGATAATTGTGGACGCAAATATAGATCTCATGTAACTCAAACATTACAACAGAATATGAGAATATGCTTACTGCGCATGGGTTTGAAGTAAAATTTCAAAGATTACTAGAGCAGAGTCCGTAATGAAGTTCTTGTTAAATCGTGCCTCGATCTCATACACATAAGAGTACACAAAATGTTATTTACAAACAAAATATCGGACCAGTACTTCATGTACTACGTTGGGTATACAAAATCGAAAGAAGTTAGCTAGAGGGAAACGGACTAAAAATCTTGATAGAACCAGAGAAACGTGACAGAATGCCGCATATTGGAGAGATCTATGGGCTATTAATTCCTTCTGTTTCCATGCATGCATATCAGCCACAAAAATTGTCTGTCAAAAGAAGCCTCGTCAACAAGCCTTGGGTTAATCAACAGATTTGTGAAAAAAATCCACATAAATGACAAAAACATGAAAAAACTTGAATGAATGAACTATAACAACGCTAGCAATATAAAAAACTACCAAATATAATAGCGAAAAAGCATATTATACAAAATTATTGGAAAAATCTAAGACCTGATCCAATATTAATGGAATTTTGGGAAGGAAGAGACGAAGCAATTTTCAATTTTTTCATTTCATGAGAAGAAGAACAGTCAAACGCAATCGTTGGCGATTGATGACATTTCTTTAGAGAGAGTTGTTGAGATAGTTAACAAACTGTTAAAAAATCAGCAGGAATAGATAATATGAGAATGCAAGGCATAAAAGAACTCATCGAATTATTCGGACGACCGATTCAAAAACTTATTAAGATTCACTTGAAGTGGGAAATATCCACAAGGGTCTGAAAAAAGTCATTGTGTGGCCAATTTACAGGGTCTACATACAAATTACAGTAACTACCGATCGATTTCGATATTACTGGTGGTCGATAAAATTATTGAAAGACGCGTGTCGGATTAAACCTGGTGATATCTAGATAAATTTAAAATTGTTGATGAAAATCAATATGGATTTTCAAAAACGAAAGGTACGATCAACTTGTTGGAGAGGTTTGTTCATATTGTAAATACAAATATAAACTAGAGAAACCATGCCCTCTGCATGTTCGTAGACATCTCCAAGGCATTTGATCCCTTGAATTAAACGCATTAAGCTCTTGGAAATCCTAGTGCTGGGAAGGAGAGGGAAGTTAATAAAAAAATATGTAATGGCACGATGCTTATCTAAAGTAAGTGCAAAAAAATGTCCCATAGGCAGTATCCTGGGACCGATGCTGTTCCTGCTCTATGTAAGCGGTGTTGGTCAACGGTTCGAAAGTAGATTTCTGCTCTGGGCCCACGATAAGGGAGTCGAGATTAACGGTAAAAAATTGGAAATATGATCAATAACAATCATCCACCACTCGATAAGATGCCTGCACTGCCAAACATATGCATCAGGTAGATATTGTGGCTGTTGATTGACTATAGAGGAGATATCAACTTATAAATACATTGGTACAATGATATCAAATTCCAGTGGAACATCAAATTAACATCTTGGCAAAGGGTTTAAGTTTCTTTGCGGGTGGTTTCTAATATTTAAGAGAACTGATACTGATAAAGGTTATGCCAATGATATAAGTGACGCTATTTCTGTCTGACGAAATGCATCGAACTATCATCCGGACCGACTACAGACTTAACAAAATACGATCGTTAAATGTATGCCACCGACGGGAACAAGCAAAATTGATATCTATGTGGGGTAAAATATTCTGAACATCGGAAACCTAAATACGGTCTTATTACAAATATTACAAATAATTTCTTCAAAAATGTGTATAGTTAAGTAAGATTGATCATTTGCATCGGACAATGGCCAAAGATAATGGTCTGTATAAGGTTTCAGAAATAAATATGGGTCCTCGAACCATGGCGTCTGTGATACCGCCAATATTTACTGACACAAGTTGAGTAAGGTTTAGGAGGAGGTGATAAAATGATTACTGGGGACAGTATGCTAAACTGTACGACAGGTGACATCGATTCATTTATTGCCACTGACAACATTCGGCTTAGTGGTACCGTTATAAAGAAAATGCCTTTATTATATGAGTATACTGTCATCTCTGATGTTGCATTTTTGCATAATTATGTATTTATTCTTATGTTATTGTGAACTTATATTGTTATGTAACGCTATTAATATATTAAACAAAATTGACAGCCTTCTTTATTTGTGGCTATGCAACCCTTGGGGTGTATAATGACTGAGCATAAGCACGGTGTGCCAAATAAAAGTTTAAAAAATATATATTCTAATGAAGATGGAAATTAAGGATGCCAGTCCACCCAGATTTACAAAAATCTAATGTAGTTTTATAATGTTATAGATTTTATATTTATTGTCAATATGTTTTTCCTATATTATATGTTTGTGTTGGAAAAATCGTTTCATACACTCTTTCTTAGCAGTGGAATATTTTTCTTACAGCAAGGAGCTACCTTAATTTGTCTCATCGAAAGGGAATATTTTTAAAACGAAGCCAGAAATATATGATTACACACAATTTTATACAGATATTTGGACGTTATGGTGTTTATAAATGTTTATATATAATATACGACGTGTTTTTGTTCTAGTTGGATGTTTATACGCTTGTCAAAGATGTAGCAGGATAAAGGAAAACGGTATCGTAATCTGCACTGTTTAACTGGATGATTTGTTATGTCAATATTTGCTTCACATTTCCTCATATAAATGTTTAACTACGCGCTCCAGATAGCTGTAACACATAACTTCTGAAGCGATATTCCTGCCTTACCCAGTACATATTGACAGTTCAAAGCGAATTAACATAATATGGGCTCAACGATGCAATAATTGCGACAATAAGACTTGCACAAAAAGTGACCAATCTCTGAATTTAAGTTCATCAATATTGCAGACGATCAAAAAATTATTTAAATTTCAGTACATTTTCCAAACTTCAATTAGTACGAAATGTTTGATATTTTCTTTTCTCGTTCAGAATAAGTATATTGCAACGACACCGAGTTAATAAGTATATCGTGTCTTCGTCTATCGAATCTGTGTGGGGAAAGTGTGACAATATTGACTTGTAAGGATAATTTTTGATAATTTCTCAAGCAGTTGTCGACACTTTTGCGCTGAAGTTACTTGCTAACTAAGGTTTTGAAATATAAAGGGGTCTAGAAGAGCTGCTACTATAACGAACCCAAAAATGTCAGTGCAATAAACACTGATTGTGAGATGCTAGTGAGCGATTCGAACAAAACAAATATTTACAATAACATTTTGTTAACCAATTAGATTAATTACAAAACACATAATATGCGTTAAAAACATATACCGCTAAAATTTCGAATTAGGAACCTTTTGTGTCTATATGTTTCCTTAACTATTATTAGTGGCAGTAGTAGGAAAGTAATAAACAGGTCGGATATACTGATACTAAGATTGTATAGATATTTGGTAACTCCTGACCGCAGCAGTCGATTAGACAAGCCGTCTGCAACGCATTTTATTAATGAAGTAATGATAACTGAGCAAATAGTTTTATCAGCAATTCATTATCGCAATTAACGATCGACAAGACAATAAAATAATAGGAATTAACGAAATATTGACCACGTATTTACCTTTTAGAGACTGCCCATTCCCGTTTTTAAACAAGGGTTGACTACAATTTCTACAGTGGCTGAATATTTCAAATTGTATCATTTCAGCAGCCAACTAGTCATATAACAATACCTGACTTATTCTGCATCATAGTTAGGCTTTGCTACAAAACGGAAAACGTCTTTGTACTCAAACTGTAGAATAGAAACACATCCATTGACAATGGTGAGTACATAACATTTTAATTTCACAAAAGGTTTGATGTAAATTTAATATAAAAAGGGTTTTTGTGTGTTTCAAAATAACAATCACCCTATTACGTAATACTGGACCAATTATACAGTCGTAATTGGCATGAAGGGGAGATGCTGAAATTCGCTGCTGTAAAATAACTTTTATATTTAATTTTTAATATTATGCTGCGTGCGCAAAACAAGAATTTCTTCAACGTCAAACATTTATACAACAATTATATTATTTAAACAATAGACGAAATCGATTAGATAGAATAACTACTGCTAAAAGTAAGCTTTAAATATCACTGGGACATTAATTCACATACATTCCGATTCGTACAAAGGAGTATTGTGCCACTTCTAAACACTAAAGTGCTTACAAAAGGGTTGAACTGAGATAGACACTAACTAGACAATTCAAAGCAATGTGGATGAATGCGACATGACCGTCCGTAAACACATAAGGTTTATGACCACCTGTCCACCCTCGAACTCTAAAGTGCCTAGACGGATTACACATGTGCTGTTCTGACGACAAATATAACAACATACTTCCGTCTGAATTTATGGCATAAATCTCGACTGTAACGACCGCACTTGAGACGGACTCCGCGTCTCGCTTTATTTTTGTTAGTTCTTAAGTTTACCCACTTTGTCATTAGAACAAATTGCCGGTTTTACGCTGCATCACGTACCTCGTGTAGTGTTTGAATTGCAATTACAATGTTTGTTCTTTCACTCTACTAAATGAAGTAGGTGATTTGGTAAACGTCGCCAGGGTTTTAGCTACTTACCCTGTACATTGTTTTTCTTTTTTTCAATTTAATTATTGCTATGAAACAGCACACAGTTAAAGTTAAATATAAAATTTGTGGCACATCATATGCATAAACTTTGGAATATTTCATGAAAAAATCATTAATGCAGCGATTGCATTCGGCTAACAAAATATGAATAAAATGTATACCTTTATTGTTGAGGTAGCATAAACAGGCCCCATTGCTTCCTTTATTGTTTCTGTCAAGTGAGACAAATTCAGTGGAAATTATAAAAAGAAAATATTAAAGGAACAAAAGATTCGAATCAGATGTGTTAATGAAAACTTTGCTACTCTTTACGTAAGTAAGCGAATATAGAATATACAAAAACTGAACAAAACAGTATTTATTATTACCGTTCCAGCGGTTTGCATTAAGGGGGGATCCTGCTTTAGGAGGCCTTAAAATAGCGTTTTTGGGGGAATATTTTTAGGACAGAAATAATGAGCAAGTCTAGTGAACTTTTTAGAGCATTTTATTGCATATTTGAGCATTAAAAAAAATATGACGAGAGAAAAATATTTAAACGGAACCGATTTTTATGCACATTTGTGCAACACCTTTCAATTGCAATTTACAATCGGTGAGAAAGATGTAGCCCGTAATTTTTGTCTGAAACAGAAAAAAAAACCATAGAAAATTGTAATTCTCATATATTTTCTTCTAGGTGAACTAAAAAAAAAACAAAATCTTGAAATTCAAGATTTTTCTCAGGTTTGAAAGTAAATGTGCTCTTTGCAGGAAGAGAAAATCATTTCAACTTGCTAAAAAAGTTGTTTAGAATTTTTTTTTTTCATTAATCTTTTTAATTCAAATAGAATAGAATGCTACTGAAGCCAACAAAAGTTTTGTTTCGTTTTGATTGCTTGTCTAGTTTTCTCGCAATCACGCCCACCAGTTTAGAAAAATTGTAAAAACGAAAACTCGAGAAAAGGCGCTCTAAAGTTTACCATCAGGAAAAATGTTAATTTTCGATTACTTACGGAATAATCTCGTTATAATCCTACTATAGCTCTTACGAATTCAAAATATTATTGTTTCGAACGACCGATTGAACTTGTTTCAGTACATAGTTCGGTGTTATGTGACTGCGGGGAGGGGTGCGCGCTTGGTTTGTCCGAGAGTTCATGCGTTCGTATATTTTTTTCTCGACACCTCACTGTGTTTAGTGCTGTATCTTTCAAAATATTGCGAATTAGCCGCTATAACTTTTTATACATATTCTTAGATATATACTGTTTCCTGTAGCTAAAAATGACAATGCTATTTCCAATTTTACTATCGCAGGTATAACTTCCCCCATTGTGGTCTCTGAACGTATGGAATCATGTTATTTCTTTAAAATTGGTTAGAACATGCTGGGGACATTAACATGCAATTTCCATATTATGTAACGTCTTGAAGGGCAAGCTCTTATAAAAGCATATTTGAATGTCCATGAAAGTTTCTCTGATGAAGCCACTTCCTTATTCATATCATGCATTATACGACCTGGAAAATCACATTTTTATACACTAAACGTATTGTACGAATTTTGAATGGTGATAACGACCGTGCAAGAAGGTTATGTATGGGTGTTGGCGGACTCGGCAAACTCGAATGGTATAATAAAATCGTGTAGTAAAGGAAACAATGCAAGACGAGCTTTGCATAACTCAGCGACAGTAAAACATGAACTGAGGGAATGCATCAGGAATAGCAAGCTGGACATAAACAAATCTTACAACTTTAACTGTATTCGTTTCTAACGAGTAGGAAATATGAATCGATATTCTAAGATAAACATACGGGTCGCTTAAGGAGTGTTTATGCTCATTCCGCGACCAGGTACACATTAGGCATGGATATTTTAAAATTACTCAATAATCGTTTCAAAGGTCGCAAATTCTAATACACGTTAACGCACAGTATTTATATATGCATATATATTTTCATATGTTGCACACTTCCTCTAATTGAAATAAATGACGAGAAACAGTTATCGGGGTTCATTTCTTTTATTAAAAGAATTATTATTAGAAAAATCATTCCCGCCACTGGATATAAAATGATGATATCCATTTTCTTTTTACTCTGCGTATATGTCTACACAATCCTTGTCGTAACTTGTCAAGTGAAACTTACGTATTAAGTGGAATAATGAGGATAATATATTTCGTGTTTAAGGGAGCACATCTTTTGTATCATAAAAGGCAGCTGTGGCTATTAGATGTATATTAAGCATTGATGTTTCGTATTTATCATCCAGCAAATTCAACATGAGAAACAAGTGAAAAACTTTCAGAGAAAATGGTTTGTAATGAAAATTGATTGATCCGTCGTTTAGAATTTTTGTTAAAATTAGTCAGAAATAAAGAGCATCATGGTACCAAATATGTAAGTGATATTGATATTAAGGTTTCTGTTACACTTTTATTAAGTCTCAATGCACTGTATTGAATCGTTTACAATAGATTTCAATATTACACATTAGTATGTATTTCGTAACGTTTTCCCAATTCTACATTAAATGCAGTATGCCTGGAAACAAATACAATGCATCATATACGTAGAAACTGATTTTTTGTTGTAAATTGCTATAATTCCATAGATTTCAAAGTAAATCTAAACAAATGTAATTTCCATTGATGTATCATGCATATTGTTGGTTAATTTACACCAATCTGCTCTGTTTGTACAATTGTATTACATACGAGTTAAATACAAAACGAACTCTTTTAATCCATTTGTAATAATTGTATTGTTTCATATATGTCAATTTGTGGGCAAACCCAAACATGCACATATAACAAGTTGTTTATAAGAGAAAACGTTTATATTTAACATTATTGCAATTAAAGCCAACATAATGGGTAAATAAATAATCAAATCGGTGAAAAATAAAACACTAACGCCCGTTTTAACCAACGCTAATCGGTCGTTAACAGCTTGTTAATGAATCGGCAAAAGTTTGACGATTCGTTAACGAGTCCTTAATCAATCGTCAAATATTTGAAAATTGATTACATTGACAAACAGTTAAAAACAAAATTACCATTGTTTTGGATTTCAAACACAATAAGGAGTCTTTAAAGGCTTATTAACTAATTTACCATTTGACAATCGTTTGTGAAACTGGGCATAAGCCCGCTATAATATTGATTGTCTAGATAAGCAGTGTTATATTTTTGATTTGAAAAAGTAAAATTTTTACGAACGCTATACATAAAATACAATGTTATTTTGATATCGTTCGTTCTACAAATTTTTTTTTTCTACGACAACATGGAAAAATGTTCATATCAAGAGTGTAAATTGAATCATAAGAAGCTACATTTTGTACTGAATTTCATTTCGCATCGGTTGCTAGGCAAGTTGCTAGGCAACAAATGCAATATGAAATATTTCGTGTTCGGTCTCCTGTTTTTGATAACAAAAACGAAGGTGGCTTAAAGAATATAACGTCAAACGACAAATGTCATCAGTTTGTTACAGTTTGTGCATTACAAATAATTTCGTAGTTATTTCCAAAAAATCAGCTAATTAATATGGAAAGTGGTAGTGATAGTGACTTGGAATTGATACCTCCAAATATAACAGAAGCAGCGACTTTAACAACACTAAATTTATTGCAACAAGTTCTCCCAAAATGATTTTCAATAATTGCACATTTAACTTTTAAAATATGTAGGTAGGGAGTTATTTCATAGTTCTTCTTCTTAAGTGGTTGGGCACTGCTATCCAGGCTCTGCTAATGAATAGGTAATTTCGTATTTTCATATATCCAAAGCAATAAATAAAATATTTGCATATTTATTTGTATCTATTTTTATAATTGTCGTTGTCGTATAAAAAGTATGGTAAGCAAGTGGCACAAAATAGCAATTTTGCACTCGTTTGAATTGCAACACTCGCCTTCGGCTCTCTTATCCATCCATCGAATCTACTGACCTGTTCAATCTTGCAACTTTGTTTGTTTTTGCATTTTACCTCATGCTTCACATGTAAACACCGGATAAGAAAATTACTTAGGCCTTGCTCACAATTCCTATTTTTTTTAATTTTTCCAATCATTAAACGCATCATACTTGCATTCATTAGTAGTACTATAGTATGTGACCAATATTGAAGGAGTGTCGCTTCAGACCTATGACGCAATAGCTTAGAGGGCAGATTTATTCCATTACATTTACGATTTCGTGAACCATAATAACTTATACATTTTAGTTAATACTTTTAAAGTTCTAAACAAATAAATTTAATTCGGTTCGGTACACAATCTCGAATGAAAATATTTTTGCCACAGTATTTAAGACTGCAGTAGTACGGCACAATCTTGCACCGAAAACTACGGTACATAAGCTAGTTCACCGTATGTGTGTCTTATTATTTGATATTATACACGCAACCAAAACTATGGCAATGGTAATACAACAAACCCTCTGCATCAGCATTGCGATGTACTATTTATACAGAATTCAATGTATACAACGAAGGGTTATGATAGCCAGAGTTCGCAGATGGCAGTAATGTTAGTGCTGACAATGCTAGGTCATTGCATCGCCTGCTGGCAACGTTCATATAAATATCCACAGCTTTCCTGGATCAGCAAATTCATTATTATGTCAACATGTTGACATGTGACTATTTATTAAACCACAGTAAATGAACATGAAGTGTTTGTTATCCGGCAGCACTAAACTATGTTGCCTACACCACCACGCCGTATAAAAACAGTTTACTACAGGATTAATTGATGGTAGTGAAAATACAGATACAGGTTGTGTTTCTTTATTGTTGTCCTAATATCGGATGACGTTGATATAAAATACTGAATTTGTTCCTACCATACGATAATTAATCCTTGTACTGACAGTTCTTTCAGGTACTGTTGACTATAACGTATGTAGTCAATCGAACCAAGCCTTCTCCTGAGGGATAACTTAAAAGTTCCTGAAGCTGCGGTACGAAATGGGTTGGAGATGTCATAAAATAAGTCATCAAAAGTTAGTTACTCCACATTGATCGTGGAGGATTAGTATATTCAAAAGATGATAAAATCGTCAAGATAAATATAGGATATAGGAAAAATATAGAGGTAAGGTGCAAAATGGCTTTGAACAACGTGTTTGATAATAGTAAATGGAAAGTGGGAACACTAATTCCAAACGATAGGGATAGAAACGCAACACAGCTTCAAAACCAAATATATATTTAACACAGGTACAGATGTACTGCGAAGTTCAAGATGTTTACGAATGAACGATGACCCTCTATATGCAATTGCAACACGAAGTTACACAATTGGAAAAATCAAAATCATGAATTTAACATTTAACTCAAATAATTACACCTGCTGCATATATCGATATATAAATTCGATTTAGTGGCATCATAACCAGGCAGCATGACGTTAGGAATTTATTTGACCACAATATCCAGTTTCATGGCCGAAAGAAATCAAATCCTTACGATAATACTAAAGATAATAATGTTCGCAAATATAAAATGGTCCAATACTAATACGAAACTAAACATTTTCAGAAATCTGCATTTTCAGGAATTTGCATTTCATAACGTCATGTTAGCTATGCAATGTTATTATCAGGACCCAGTTACCAATTCTCTGCAATAGTCTTTAATTGTTGTACGCAACGCAACGCATCATACATCGATCGCTGCTGTGAACGACGCCCCCTCGACGGTGTCTTAATTCATTGCGAATAAGGACACGGCCTATCCGTGTAAATTAAACGAAATGACGAAAAACCGAGGAGATTTCCACGAACACGGTCGTTAAGTAGTCTTCCTTTCAGAGACGTAGGAATCTTTTTCCTGTGGTCTAATTTGTTTTCGTTCGACAAATATAATTTATGTAACAGGGCCGGAATTAATAAATTTTTCTTTTTAATTTATTTGAATCTATAACCGATTTAATGGCGGTCTACGCTGCCATCACGTCGGTAAACCCTTAAACGGAAAACAACCAATAATATTTACATCTACTGAATATAAATATCGGCTGCAAATTCCGAAAAATCGAAAATAACTGAAGAATACGAAATTAGTTACTGCTGGAGACTTGACTCGAGACAGACATGCTTTAATAAAAATAACACGGGCGGTGCGGGGCAAGAAGATTGTTTGGTCAATAAATGGGACGGTGCACGCAAGAGTCGTCGACAAGGATAAACAAGATAAACAATGCGGTGTCAACACTATCGAGGATTTGATGAGCATACAAGGAAACGTCGTTGACCATGAATAAGTTAAGGTTTCGATTTATTAATATTTCCCTAAATTGGGATAACAATGTTTCGTTGGCCACATATGTTTAATTGTTGTTATTCAGTTTCATTAAATTGCCTTGATCCTAAATTTAAAAATGTTTTGACTATTGTATCTAAATGTATGGAATTTCGTAGGAAATGTGATTTAATTTATAGCAATATATTTTGAAACTAGTACGATATTATTATGCTGGTATCAACATGGTTTTGTAAAGGTGCTGAGTTGTTCAACAACATAGATGTGGCATATAAAAATGATCTGGTGGTTGGTGGAAAGATACAGAGAAGTAGGAGAGTACTTATTGGGATGAAAAAGAAGTGTATATTTTCCGAAATTATTGTAATACCTGACCTTGTAATTTTTTTTATCTAGGTTAATATACTTAGAAAACTGTTTCTAATTAATACTTCCAGCCGAGCTGAAGTTAAAATTTTTACTTTCTTGTATATTATGTATATATATTCTGTATAATAATGATGACTGTGTCTGAGCGCTCTAGCGCCCAAACGACTTTAATTAGAGCTTTGAAAATTTAAACTTAAGATTTGTATATTGCTAGGAAAAAATGTCCTATTTTGCAAGCAATATGTAAACCGGAAATGATGGTTTACTCTTAACTCACCGTTTTCCATACGTCGAAAAATTGGTGTTATAAAAGTTAAAGATATTGCAATTTTAAACAACTTTTACTTGAAAAGTTTTTTCTATTGCGTTCGGGCCACTATAAGTATGTAAGTCGTTGCGCGTCTAGCGTCCAAACTTTTAATGCTAAATTTATGAAACTTTGAACTTAAGATATGCATATAGCATGGACGAACACGTCCTATTTTGTGAGCATTATCTCAACCGGAACTGATAGTTTACGCTTTCCACCTTTTTCACATTTCGAATACGGTATTGAAAAAAATTAAAAATATTGAAATTTTATATAACTTTCATTAAAAATATAAATATAGAAGATAGTATAAGAAAGTTGAGTGCGGACCACTGCAGATTTATATCTTAATTAAGTAGACAAGTCATAATCTAATAATTTGTGGGTATTTTAATATCCCTAGCATTAATGGAATTAATTGTGATTTTGCTTATGGCAACTCTAAAACAATGCATTTAACCATGTGTTAAATTTCACTGGTAGAACTCTTGATTTAGTACTTTCTAGTACTGTCGAAGAAAATATTGATAATTACCAAGCGGCGTTGCGGTTATTTATTGCATAAAAATAACTTACATAATACATAATACAAGTGACACAGATTTTGGTCATATGAAATATAATACAGTATGTCCCAAAATTCGCGGAACATCTCGATGGTACGTAATTATATGAGGTCCAATGATTACGAGAAAAATATGAAAAAAAAATTCATTGCTGTTAATTTCCAAGAAATAAATATTTAAAATTAACACTTTTGATGTCGTTTAACTAAATTACTGGAAAACATATCAAAGATAGGTTTTAATATGGTGAATGGAATAACAATTTTGAACAATTACAACCAAGTTTGTGATTAATCACTATTTTAATTATACTATTTCCAGAAAATGATTTTACGGTAATTTTACCTGAAAAAACATATGACAACGTGAAGTTACACTTTTTTAACGTAAAAAATATGACAATCAAAATTGTGTATTAATGTTATCGTCACATCCTGCTTGTGTCAACCCTAATACTACCTTACTAATTTTAATTAAACGAGTTACCAACTTTACTTTTAGAAAAAGGCAAGTATCTTCTAAAATAAGCAACGTGAAATTTTTTAAATATTTCTTCCGTGTAACTTTATCTCTACTTTAAACTGTAGTGTAGAGCTGTTCCACGAATTTTGGGACACGTTGTATAAGAAACCCGAGTTCAGATTATTGTATAACCTGTTATATTGAAGTGAAGTGAAGCAGTTTGATAGAATGCTATGATATAAAAACCGCATGTTTTTAAGATGCATTTTAAAATTTTGTTGGATCAATGTGTCCCAACATTCAACAAAAATGCTCGAAAGCTTTACCTGGTTTGGTTTGATGGTCACATAATAAATTGCATTAAAAGCAAAGAATTTGATAGCAAAAAAAAACAAAATTTAAATAACTTAGAATAGTTCTCTTAGGGCTAAACTGAAACACTAAATAAATCACACGTACAATAATTATTGTAGTGATGTAGAGGTATCCTTTTCGACAATAATATGAATCGAATATGGACTCTAAAAAATAATAAAAAATCGCTCCCAGATACGATGCATTTCTTGTGGATGGGTTACAGCTTACGTAGAACATGGAAATAGCACAAAGCTTTGCTTCTTGATCCGGCTCAGTGTACACGGAGGCTATAATTACTTGCAGCTCTGTCTCTACGCGATTAGAAAAAGAACAATCAAACAGATTATGTGCGCCAAGCAGCAAACCAAATAAAAAAATCTGCAGTGGTCCGCTTTGTTTAAAATATCAATATTTAACATTTGTAGGAATATTTTTTCTATAAGATGTACTGTTTTCGAAAAGTAGACAATCTTTTCCGCTTGAGGTATTGTTTTCAAAACAGGACGTTTTCCTCCTAGCTAGATACAAATCTTAAGTTTAAATGCGCGCAAAGACACACATGGACGGCATTCCGAAAATAGCCACAATCGATTCGGGCGACCTCAAATCGTGTACATCAGTTAAAATCTCGACTTCAAAAATTTTCATGACAATTATACATAAAGTATAAGAAAGTAAAAAATCTGCAGTGGTACGCACTGAACTTTCTTATACTTATTTATACTCTATTTTTCAAAAGAAATGTGTTTAAAATTGCAATATCTTTAACTATTATAAGAATATTTTTTAGGTACCGTTTTCAAGATATGAAAAAAGATTTTAAGAGTAAAGTGTCACTTTCGATTGTCATATTGCTCGCTAAATAGGACGTTTTCTTTCACGCTGTATACAAATCTTAAGTTTAAAGTTTCATAGTTCAGCTTTAATCGTGCACATACACAGATACGTTATTCCGAAAATAGTCAGATTAGATTCAGTGGACCTCAAAACGTGTATATCCGTGTATTGCGTGTTGGTCATCAGATATTCCACAGGGAAGTAACCTAGGTTTTCTTTTGTTTTTGTTATTTATAAATGATTAACATGTTGTAATGAAAATCCAGTGGACTTATTTGCAGACGACCTCAAAATTTATAGACGCATAGATACTATCAACGATGCAAACATTCTGCAGACGTGAACAATATCGCAGAATGACGCAATACGATTTGTTTTTTTTTTTAATTTGGCCATGAATGTTAACTGTGAACGAACCACAATTTTGTACATACAGCTTCCCTTAGCAAACATGAAAGTCGGAAAATAAACGAACTACAAAAATTTTATTTAAAATATTTTAAGCGAGAAAATATTCAACCAATCACGCTCAAGTATACTGGTTTGGTACATTCTGAATCAGATTTTTATGTTATGAATTTTGTTATATGCTTATTTTGTAATAGCATAGTTAATTTCTTCACTTCGTTATTAAACTTTAAATTGTGACAAAAGTTTATTGCAACACTACCTTTTAAATTTGCCTCCGAAATACTTTTTAACCTGAAAGCAGCACTCGCCACGCCTCCTCAGCTGTCATGTTTGCTAAGGTGAGTTGTACACTCAAACATCACTTAAGTAACAACTTTTGACAATTAAAATTGAGGTTAGAACCGTTAGACATAGGTTACAGGGCCACCTTTGACCCAAAATTTTAAAAACAGCCGTTATAAAGAAGAGTGCATATAAAAATTTATGGTTCATAATGCGAAACGCATGGCATTGTAAAAACAAAGAGCTATTCTTGTGTTATATAATGCATTCGTCAAACCAAAATTAGATGTGCGTCTAACATTTGGTATCTCGATAAAAAGAAATTCTATTCTACGATAAATATTTATAAAGTTAACCTACCCTTCGAATACAGTACCGCCATATTAGACACAATTTATTCATATTTTGTTCCAATTAACCAACCATCTTTTAACTTTGTAAGAATCTGAGCTCTTACTACATGTACGGTTTGCTTATGCATTACACATCAAATACGCAAATGACAATACGTTGAATAAAATACATTGCTGACACTAAAATCTAGCATATTTTCAAAATTTTCCATCGAAAAGTGTGGGAGGATACATTGCCATTATTCTATTCTATTCTCTTTTGGGGAATTAGCGTTATTTCACATTGCGAAATAAGTAGTCAGTCGCATTCAGAGAGTTTATTCGACGCAGCATAGCAAATTAAACACTTAACGTATCCCGGTGCAATTTCTATCTTTGGCATTAGCAAATAAATTAAACTGGAACGAAGTGCTGTTAAATCTCATCTTTATGCAAATCGACGTTTTATTAAATTCAGTCAGTGTACATTCGCAAATGTTAATTTTCTCGCACTAGCGTTTAACGGAAAAACATACTGTATTATATCTCTGAAGGCGCGAAAGCAACATAAAACAGTAGTGCGTATAAGCGTTTTATGATGTACCGTCGTAATTTCGTACTAATTTGTTGTCTAACAAAGTTTACCAAATTTCCTTGATTACAACGTAAATATCAGGACACTAGCAAATGCCGCACGCACGCATCTGAGCTAACAGATGTGTAGGGGCCACAATGTCAACATATTCGAAGTTCCTACTGACACTCATTACATGTCCTCCTAAACTCCTAAATCTTTGTCCCAGAGCTACTCGGATGATGCAGCAACGTATTATTTTAGAGGAGCGATGCAGTTTAATGTCTCTGAAGAACGAAGCATTTTTTTTTAAATTTGTTACTCATTTTAATTTTTTTTTGTATTTTGTTAAAGCTTTATAATTGTTGATCGGCATATTGCCTCTAAATACAATTTCATTGAATACGCAAAACAAGTAAATATGTTACATTTCATCCATTGTTTGAATAGTTTTATTAATTCTTATTGGATATTGCTGTATATGCCGTATATATTTTTTGCAATGTTCGAAAACGTGTACAAAGATATTGAGTTAGAGTACAATTAATCATCAGGCTAGGCTAAGCGCCTAAGCTTGAAATACTCTGTTCGATGTCAGCCTATGATAGATTTAATTTAATGTATTTGGCTCAATTATCTTAATCTTCGCATGTCCCATGGGTGAGTAGCTTGGTTATTGTAAAACCTTAATAATAACTCTTGCTGCATATTTGACTTTACTATCTCTAGGGCTTTTTAATTTCCAAAGATATGGCACCACACTGGTTTTCAATGTAGATACTACAGAAACTCCACTTCGATGGGCGAAATTCATGCACGATCACTCCTTGTGTAATAATATCTGTTTCACTGCGATCTGTAAATTTCGTCTTTCTCGAAGACGTACCCTAATCATTCTACCTGACCATCATGACCCCATAACATAGTCGAGATTAATCGACAACATCGCGTTACATCGATTGTAGCCTTGCATTGCACCATTCATGCCGTGTATATTTAATAATAATAATAACAACAACAACAACAATAATAATAATAATCATTTTATTCACATTTTGGTCAGCCACATTTCTGTGGATGTGAAAGTTAAATACCAAATAATATTTCATAAATTACAGTACATAACTAGTCTAGTTGTCATAAACAAAATAAAAAAATATATACTAATATACATGAAGTTATTAAAAGTGTACAGATATTTTAACCGGCGTTAGTGCTTAGTCAAATAAATACTAAATATGTGCACATACCTTATACAAAAGTTTATTGTTTATGAGAAAAAGCTGTTGGAACTATTAACAAGAAAGTTTGGGAGCCAAATCAAGTAAACTAGGTATTATTTAATAAATGTAATGATGGAGCCTGTGGATCTTCTTATATTTCAATAATAATAATACCTTCCCCTTCTCACATATTTATTAAACACTTTTAATATGTACATATTTCAACAACTATGTTGTCATCTTCAGAAAAATTAGGTATCTACGATAAACAAAACAAACATAAAAATAGCAACCAACACTAAGGCTATAAAATAGTAAATAAATATGAACCTTACAAGTTAAAAATTGTATCTTATAGCAATTCATAAAGTGGTGACCTCGGAATCTGTCCATAATCTGAATTAATTAAATTTAATCTGTTCTTAAAAATAAAAATTAATTCAGATTATGGACAGATTCCGAGGTCACCACTTTATGAATTGCTATAAGATACAATTTTTAACTTGTAAGGTTCATATTTATTTACTATTTTATAGCGTTAGTGTTGGTTGCTATTTTTATGTTTGTTTTGTTTATCGTAGATACCTAATTTTTCTGAAGATGACAACATAGTTGTTGAAATATGTACATATTAAAAGTGTTTAATAAATATGTGAGAAGGGGAAGGTATTATTATTATTATTGAAATATAGGTATTATTTATTAAAAAAACAAAAATTTTATTTGGATTACTTCCAGACTAGAGAATATGTTCAAAGTGGCGACCCCGTTTAAAATACACGCGTCTGCTCTGTGAATCCAATTATCTTGAATACTGTTCATAAGTTGGTGATTTTTCATACAACAGTTGTTTTAAGTGACCCCCCAAAAAATCGCAAGGATTTAGGTCGGGTGAAAGCGGAGGCCATTCCTTACGACCTATCCAACAATCTGGAAATCTCTCATTCCTCCAGGTAGTGACTTGGTGTGCGTAATGAATAGGAGCCCCATCGTCCAAGTACCACAATTCCTGTCGCACATTTAGTGGAATGTTTTCGAGAACTCCAGACAACATATTTTCCAGGAAATTTAGATGGCCCCAGTTGTTGGTTTTGGAAAAATGTGAAGACCAACGAGATGACCTCCAACAATACCAATCCACACATTGTGCTGGAAATGATTTTCGCCGATGGCATGGAGTGATGAAGAGTCACTTCATCACTCCAGATGTGATGTGATTTCTAGTAAAAGTAGCTTCATCAGTGGCCAAGACGCAAGTGATAAAATCGGGATTTTCAAGTTTTTTATTAACAACACATTCACTAAACTGCACTCGGCGAGGAAAATCGGTTGGTAAGAGTGCTTGAACTTTTCGAACATGAAAACCTATTTGAACATATTTCAAATGCGACTTGTATTCCAATAACACAACAGCTAATGTATGTTGCATTAGATATGACTTTATCCAAGCAAATTCCCGCGCATTCCCAAATAAAAGAGTTTACGAATAATAAAATCGTCAAGACTATCAAACGCCATGGAAAGATCAAAGAATATGTTTGCCCTTTATCTAACATACCTTAGATGTTCAATAAAGTCAATTGATGCGGTCTCAGTCATATATTTGTTGGGAACCCATGTTATGAGGATGAAAGAAGATGGTACTTGGTCAGAAAAATTGATATTATTTTATGTCCAACACCTTCAAGTAGGGAACACGCTTAATATCGATATCGATCTATAGTTTTTGACATCGGTAGGATAACTTTTTTATAAATTGGAATTATGTTTGAAAATTTTGCAGGAAGTTTCTACTATTTGCATGATATAATTCCGGCATACACCCTGTTGACCATTTACCACGCATTGGTTGAATGCGTGTTGTGCTACGCAATCACAATTTGGGGAACGGCGTCTAATCATTTCCTGGACAGACTGCAATCGTTACAGGACAGGATATGTAAATTTATGATGCCCAGAGAAATATGAATATTCTAAGTGTTCGGAATTTATACAAATACAGAGTAATAGTCAATAACTTCTACGATAACGCTTTTAAGGAAAACATAGACCATGCTTATGGAACAAGGGCCAGGGAAGGAGGAAATTACAAGATACAAAAACTTACGAACAAATACGGTTCCAGAACGATGTCGGTAGTAATACCAAAATTATTTAATGAAATTCCACAGGAAATAATGAACCTGGAAAGTATGCGGAGGGTCAAGGAAGAAGTGAAGATGTGGTTACTTGAAAAGGTGTGAGTACAAAAGAAGTAGGATAAAACTAAAAGGAATTGTGAAATTAAAATAAAACAAATTGTGACGAATTTAGCGGCAACGAATCTCGCCACTGATAAGCATTCAGCTTAGTGGTGCCATACTTAGGGTTTTGATGTAGCAATTGCTTGATTATTGTTCTTCTTGATTACGATGGGTTGATATATATTTTTTTATTTGATATTATTTGTGTTATGGTTACTAATTTGTAAAAAAAATATTACATTAGTTTTTTCGAGCTTAGATTTAGATTTTAGGAATTATTTTTAAGTTTTTGGATATGCTGAAATGTAATTTATGGTGAAATAATAATAATTTAAATAAGAGGAAAGCCCACTTTCTGGGGCTCTGCATCCTTGCTGTATGGCAAGAATGTGGAGTGTTGGAGTGGTGATAAGGGGTGAAGGAGGATGAAGGGGCAAAAAAAAATATTATTATTATTACACATTGATGATTATTTTTTTAGTTTACTGAAAAATACATGCAGAAACCTTTCTTCAAGTTTCGTGACCATATTTAATAATTGAAAATATGGCCCTTCACTTAAATTCCTTGAAACGTGTACCGCCTGATTATAATCATTTAATATTGTATTCGTAAGTAACCTAAGTAATAGATCGTTTTATTTTCGATGAATGGAAAGCCTCTTTTTCTTAGCTAGCTTTTTAGTTAATGTACTTTCAGTTTTTTGAAATTCAGATTCCTGCACCTTAGTAGGTTTTACACTTAAATTAGCATTTACAGTGAAAATTCAAACGTTAATAATTAATGTCTACACATATATTTCTCTACTTTGAAGGATGGTGTAATTTGTTTAATTTTATCTGCACGTATGTAACTTTTTCCTTCGACAATCGAATTAGCACGTCTCTCGCACGGACTTGTGTTTATAAGTTGAGCGTGCATTAGGCAAGCCGCGACAGTGGAGTTCTTCGATAAACAGTGTTAACATTCTTCAAACTTAATAGAACGGATAAGACGCCCATCTTAGTCACTGGTATTGGCCACTTGCTCAACTTTTTCTAACATAGTGACGTTGGTGATACGTTACTTCTCAAATTTGACCAATATGATGCAAAATAAATTGACAGATTGATAGATTGTTTTCTTAGAACTTCTATGTAAAATTCTTAATAAAATTTTCGTCGCATTAAGTAACCACCAACACACACCATTAATTTTTGTTTCAATTAAAATTGTTCATACGTATTAATCTGGAACAGTCACGCTATCTTACTTATCGCAACCAGTACATTTCAATTAATGTCTATAACTCATTAAGCTAATGGTTCATAAATACCAATACTATAGTATGTGTTTAAAGCACATATCATGTGTAAATAAAACCAGAAGTTGATAGAAACTCACATTGTCAGGGGCTTATTCTAAAAGCGTGACAAATTCAGCTACACTATCATGTAACATGTACGATAAAATTTATCGTGGAAGTAGAACAATTCCCGCGAGTTTAGAAAGTTAAAGAAGCATATCCGGGAAAACTTTTCTACATACTGATGTAACAATTGAAAATTCATATAACTTTTGTTAAAAATCTTTCTTAAGTAGCAAAATGTAATTGGCGACATTTATTCAAATTTTCCGACACCTAAAAATATCTTGCTTCCGCTTCTATTACACTTCGAATGCAATTTTTCTCCAGAATCGGTCTATTTCATTTCAATTTATTAAGGCGGTAATTTATTTGAAGGCGCGTTCATCTGGAATTAGGTAGATGCAAACAACCACAGACATGGCGAAGGTTATATGTATCTGCGGGCTGGAATAAAGGACACTGTTCTCGATCTAACACAATTTTGGGTTAATTAACGCAACGATTATTTTTATTTAATTAATTTAGAATTAATAATGCGAAATTAATGTACTCAAGGTCGCAACTGAATAGCATTCATTAAAAGTACGTGTGTGCGGCATCGTAAGCCAGCTGAAACAACAACTAATGGCGTAACGCTATGGCCAGCTAAGAGGACAACATACCTAACGAACTGTCGAAAATAGTACGTTAAAAGTTCAAAAGTTATCACGATTACTGAACTTCCCTATACACACTGCGCCAATAAATTAGAGGAATACTAAGAAAAATAGTTATAGCAATTTCTTTTCTAGTTTTATGAAAGTAATGAAATGTCATAAGCTGGTAATATTATCATTTATTTACCATATGATGCATTCGATTTGATTATTTCAACCTTATTATCCATAAAAAAGTTCCATAAAATAGTTTAAGAAAACATTTATTTGTCAATTCGATAGCTCCAGATTCACAAAGAATCGAGTAGAAGTCTGTCAATTTATTTATTATTAGTGCTTGTTACTAAAGCCTTGTATCATGAGGCATCTAAGTCAAGTTCAAGAGCCATAACCTTAATCTAAAAAGGATACAGCTTACGTCACGTCGCAAGACAATTCTGTCATGTCCTGAGTTTGAAATATGTAACTGGGGGCAGAAAGTAATTGTAGCAGAAGTGGTCGGAAACGTGTGACAACCGCTCGGCAAAACAGATTTTTACGAAATTGTGCACTCAGACGACACACATCTACTCCGAGGGACCTACAATATGACCATACGATTGCAATAGGAAACCAACTTTGTACGGAAACTGTAAGAAAAAGATTGCGAGAACATAGCCTAAGGTCAAGGCGACGAGTTAGAAAGCCACGGCTGACTTTAGACTACAAAATAAACCGATTGGCGTTCGCTTAATAGCATTCAGATTGGGGGATGGAAATGGAGATAGTCCTCAGTGCTTTTCAGCGATGGGAACAGATTTCGGTTGATACGTTGTGATGATCGTCTTCGCACAGTTGAAAGCCATCGTGAAGGACTGGTTCAAGAAGTGGACAAGTTTGGTAGTAATTAAACAGCCTGATTGTTATGAGCACTTTTTTGGCCATAATGCAGATTAATTCAGTATATATTTTTTCAATCCAGTTGTAATAAATATAGGCGCTATCAAAGAAACAAATATGTTGTCCATAATAGCAATTTACGTACTGAATTAAAAAGTGACATTTTAGAGGAAGTGTAGGTAAGTGTAAGTTTGGCATGGCATCCGATATGGTGTCGGCTGGAATCTCATTCCATACTCGTACAGATCGCATTTGGTGTAGCTGCCCGAATGAATGCTGCCTTACATATTGAAAACATTCTTACAAATCATGTTGTACCTTCTGGAGCTCTTAGAGGCCCTAGATTTCTGTTCCAGCATGATAACGGAAGACCACGTTTAGCAGGTCAGACACGACAATTTCTTGAAGAAGATCAAATCCCAGTTATGGATTGGCCAGTTCTCAGCCCAGATCTCAATCCGATCGAGCATTTGTGGGGCGAGCGTATAAACAGCCATGTGGCTCCAAAAACTCTTTAACAGCTTATGGTAGCTCTCTAGGAAGAATTGGTCAACATACCCCAAGAGGATATCAAGAGGTCGATTGCAAGTATGCCACGCCTTCCAAGATATCATTACTTTTGTAAAACCAAAAAAATATTACAAATATTTTCTTAGTGTTCTTCTAATTTATTAGCGCAGTTTATTAAGTATAAGAAAGTAAGAGACACTGTCTGAAATAATATTAATTTTATAATCAAACATTGCTATTGTTTATGCAAACGAATATACTTATAAATATTTTCAAAATTTAAATTACGTTCTGTCAATACGGATAAATGCGCTAAAAGATGGTAGTAATTAAACAGCTTGATTGTTATGAGCACTTTTTTTGGCCATAATGCAGATTTATTCAGTATATATTTTTTCAATCCAGTTGTAATAAATATAGGCGCTATCAAAAAACAAATATGTTGTCCATAATAGTAATTTACGTACTGAATTAAAAAGTGACATTTTACAGGAAGTGTAGGTAATTTCTTCATATCTCCCCTTTAGCTGTTTAAAAATAAGCACGTTTCCGTTGACTTTAACATCAAATAAACTGTTACGTGGCCTTTTGAAGTCTAATAGTATCCTCAAGTACTTCGTTGGCGCAGTTACTATACGATCGCAATTACTTTACAACCACAAATTTTGTCATTTGACGTGATCATTCATCGTTGATCTGGATGTAAAATATATGAGACATACGTAAAAAATGTACAACGTTGTTGGCATAATTGTGTAATTATTAGTTGGTGTGTATTACTCTGTCAATTAAGATTTTTTTGCAAGGTTCAGGAAATATTTTGTTGCCCCATATTTAATTTAATTTGTTTAAAGCATTGAAAGCCGTTATCACTGTGAAATACGGTCTCTTGGCATTCAAGATCAAGTTATGATACGGTACAATCAGATCATCCGCATTCCTACGTGCACACAAATCGATAGATGAGTCAAATAAGTCTTCTTATGCTGAAAATAATCACCAAAACAGCATTTTTAGTTAACGCAATTGTATATGGAGGTATTGAGTATCTCCAAGTAAACATATAATATTTACGTCATGTCATAACAATTAAACATTGGCAAAAGAGGAGTAGAGAAACCTGGAAATGTTTCACATACCTTATCCAAGATTTTTGTGATGATTATTCCATTAATTGAAAATAATCGTCTGAAGAATATATTAGAGATCGATTTTACTCAACATAGCCTCATAGGTTTTATTATTAAGTATAATACATGTCTCTGCTAGATCAAACTTAAGCAACGAGCCTCGAAACTTATATAACATGCTGTTGTATTTGCCTAGTTCCATCTTTAATTTTCATTGACCGTATTCCATGAATTCTCATGAAAATCACAACGGTGCAACTTTCTCCAAGTTAGAAACATTTCAAAACCGAAACCCAAGAACGTGGAATTTTTTTATTGAAATTCTTTGGGACACTTTCGGACTACATTAAAAGTTTAGTCGGGAAAGCGCCGACGCGTTCAATAACCATCGCAGGGGAAGTCTTAAAATTAGTTAGGAAACAACGCCGAGATGCATTGATCAAGTACAACAAAAGTTGCACTCATAACAGATGGGGAACGTGCGATATGCCATAGTGAAACAAACGGTGTCCGCTCTCGGTCTGGATACAATTGTTCGAAAATGTTTTGTGTACAATGCGCGGTCCGGCGGATGGTTTCGGAATGAATTGTCTTTCTTGATTTGTGCGATTGCCTTCACAAAACTATGCCAATATTGTCATTATCGGTTTGCGGCGGTATTAATTCAAGCCCACATTCTCTATGCATCGTGAGATTTAAATAGTCTCATCGGTATGTGATATTACCCTTATGTGGATATTTGAACCGAGCGTATACACCAGCTTGCGGTTCATAATTTTAGATTATTGGCAAATAACATTGTTAATTGTGCTTGTATCGAGGTGGATAGTTTTTTATGAATTTGAAATAATGCCCTAGGGCGACGTAAAATGTATCGATGGACTGATCTCTGAATCATGGCACGTTGGATAATTATTGAAGAGGCATGGAAATATTTATATACATATACTCAGTGACATAATTTGAAACCCAATCATCAAGTAGTCATGGGATTTTTGACGTTTGTGTCATTTTTTAGAGGTGGTGATAGACAAGCAATTATCGAGTCATTTTTTGAATTTGTTCCACTTTTTCGGATCCCGTTCTTTAGTTTAAAGTGTTTCAAGTGTTTAATCATGCCTAGAAGAAGGAGACCTCAAGTTTACCAGCAGTTGAGTGACTTTGACCGAGGGCGGATTGTTGGTTTACGAGAAGCAGGTTTTTCGTTTAGAGAAATCGGCAACCGTTTGGGACGGCACCACTCAACAATAATGCGTGTTTATCAAGCGTGGTCTGAACATGGGGTTGAACGTCGGCGAAGAGGCACTGGGGCTCAAAGACGAACCAATGAACGTCAAGATCGTCGCTTAAGTCTAATGGCCTTGAGAGACCGATTCCCTACAACTAGATCAATAGCTGATCAATGGTTAGGTGAACAAGGTCATCCGATAGGTTTGCGAACAGTTTATCGTCGAATAAGAACCTTTGGCTTGCTGTCTTACCGCCCACATTTTTGTGCTACACCTGACTGCTCAACATCGCCAGGAACGTTTGGCCTGGTGCACGCAAAGACTTCAATGGAATTTGGACTGGCATCGAGTTGTCTTTAGTGACGAATCGCGATGTTGTTTAGGAATGCATGATGGTCGGATGACTGTTAGACGAAGACGTGGAGAAAGGCGCAATCCTGATTTTTCGATTGCGAGGCATGTTCACCGAACTGTGGGGTTGATGGTGTGGGGTGCTATTGCTTACGGCAGTAGGTCACCCTTGTTCTTCATTCGGGGCAGTATAACCGCCCGACGCTACATTGACGAAGTGGTAGAACCACATTCCACCTTCCACCTTCCATATATTCTAGGGCTGGAAGACCCACTTTTCCAGCAAGATAATGATAACGACCTCACGTAGCAAGGGTTTCTCTTGACTTCTTTGAAGAGGCAAATGTTAATATTTTGCCTTGGCCGCCAAGATCCCCCGATTTGTCGCCCATTGAGCACGTGTGGGTCATGATGAGTAGAAGATTGAGGAATCTACCGAACCCACCGTTGACAATAGAAGCTCTACGGCATGAAGTACAGGCTGCTTGGGATGCCATACCCCAAGCAGACATTGATCACCTGCTGGAATCAATGCCAAGGCGGGTCAATGAGTGTATCAGAAATAGGGGCGGACCAACACATTATTAAAGAAAAATCAAAAAGATGAAGTGTTTTCTTTATCGAATGTTAATCAATTGTTACCTTAGACTAGTCTAATGTTTCTGCCAAATTTGGTCCAAAAATTCCCACCCCTTCTAGGTGGTGCAGTTTATACTGAGTATATATATATTGTAAAGGTCATAATTTAACAAGAGAAGCGTTGATGAAAATAATAGATTAAATAGCGATAGAACGCGATGCCGAGTTGAAAGTACAACATCATAAAAATGAGATGTAGCTTTGTTAATTAGAATAACAGATTTAACAGCAACGAAATACGATGCCGAGACAAAAATAGAATATTTTGATCGAACAGCGAAGAGAGAGTCAGCATCGTAATGTTACTTCAAATTATAATTCTAGGTAAATAATTTAATAAATAAGGATGTTTGTCGTATAATTAGTTAAGTGTATTTAGAATGTGTAAATAAAAGTGAGTATAAATGTAATTGTAATAGAAACTCGATATAAATGGTTTTACTATATTTAAATAATTTAAATCCGAAAATGTGTTTTCAAATATGCGAAATAATCGTATTCCGAGGATTGAGTGGGGCGCGTCTCGACTTCGATGTCGATAAAGACGCGGGATTTCGACCTAGTAACGAGAGCTACTACCAATTACCGTTCTAAGAAGGGCAATGGCAACATCTGTACGATCGAACAACCAATAGCTAATTGGCACTTAAGACAAGTGGAAAAATTAAGATTAAATTAAAAAAATAATGTAAAATAGGGTTTAAATAGCCGAGTGCGATCCGCTACCAATTCATTCTTTCATCAATATCGACACCGAAGACTTAAGCTGCGACGGAGAAACCAAGACATTGCAAAATATTATAGTAAATGTGTAATAATAATTGAAACTCCAGAAGTAGAAATTAGTATACTATGAATTGTTGTGTTTAGTTATTCTATTGTACTTGTCTTGAACCTACTGATATTTTAGAACGATTTCTTTGTGTATCGTTCTGCATAAATCTCTGAGTAAATAATTGTGTTCTTTATATCGAGTCTCAATATTTATGGTGTAGGTTTGTAATGTTAAACTGAGTTTTGTTCGTATTACTTGCATTCATATTTAATAAAAAAACATTGAATTATTTTATTTGTGTTTCCTTTTCATGGCAGTGAAACTTTTGTATATAGACACATTAGCGCTCGATTTTGAGATTTGTGTTTATTTTATGTGCTTTATTTTACAATTCAGTTTAATTAAAAATTAAAACTAGAACATCTGTGATCATGTTGGTAGCAAATTTTGGTGCGTGTTTCTTTCATCCCTAGATCAACTTTTAGGTAAATAGCACCGTCCATAACAAACTTTACACAACTGACCCATTTGAAAGGGGTCGTGTTGTGGGAAAGAGAGAACGTCGTGCTTCGTATCGTGCTAACGCTGCAGCTATGGGGCGTAGTGTGGGTACCCTGATGGCACCTTGGCAAGCGTGGTCTGATGGAGGACGAACATAGCGAGCTAGAGGCACACAAGAGTCCAGAAAAACTACCGAACGGCAAGATCATCTCCTTCGATTAATGGCCCTAAGAGAAAGACGGAGATCTATTCGGTCGATTGCTGATCCTTGGTGTGCAGCCCATTCGGCTTTGCACCGTTTGCCGCGCCTAGTCCTCCCATTAACACCTCTTCACCGTCGTCAGTGTCATTTGAGCAATGAACGCAGGAACTAGGACAATGAATGGCATCACATTGCCTTTTCTGATGAATCTAGATTCTGTTTGGGGAATCATGGTGGTAGAGGGTGGGTCAGGCGACGACGAGGAGAACGCCATAATCCCAAGTTTGCTGTTGAGCGTCACATCCACCATACCATCGGACTTATCGTTTGGGGAGCTATTGCTTTGGTAGCAAATCTCCTCTACTCGTAATACATGGCAGAATGACATCCGCACGTTATGTCAATGATCTGTGAATGCCCGTTGTTCTTCCTTATGTAAGAGAGATTGAAGATACTACCTTGGCCACCTCGGTCGCCAGATTTATCGCCCATCGAAAAAGTGTAGGATTCGATTACCCCCACAAACTATTAGTTTTTTCAAAATTATGTTTCGTTTTTGCTTAATTTACCGTATTTAAGTATTGTTTTGACTATAAAACTTTCTTTATAAAAATTGTTTTTTTTTTCGGGGTGTTAGGGTTTCACTTCCGGCCAGTATATTTTTCCATCATTATTAAAATGTAATATTTCCGATTGAAATGTTTTGACTTTTTATATTTTGATACTGGGTATTTGGCGGTGGTTGCTTTTTGGAAAGCAGTAAATTGCTAAAAACGTTTTGTGTCGCCAAAATAAGCAATATTTTTGGTAATTATTTAACACTTCGGAAAAATTCATTTTACTTACGTTCTTAGTATACGGTATTAATATGCTCAAATACGACAATAACAATAATAATGGATATACACCGATTCAACGCATTCTCTTTGTAGAAGTATTCAATCAATATACCTAAGACATTTTGGCTCCGTCATCCATAAGGAAGTATCTGTTAAATATTAGTAAAACAAAATATTCCAATTTATCAGACAGATATTCGACTTTATATTACACTAAATTCTAGAACAAAATGTTTATCTTAGTTCCTTATGACAGGACGATGTATACCTAAGTTATATCAGAAGAGGAGCCAACCACACGGAAGCTTAATAGTTAACTAAAAATAGATGCATACATGCATTTTTAATGGTATTCAATTTCCGAGATCCTATAGTAATCCGGTAATTTGAACATCGGTATTAACAATACATAAAATATGTTATGATTTAATTTTTATATATGGCTGTGTTATTCGTGGGCGCAAACTTTAGAATATTTGAAACTTATTAAACGATATGGTTATATCAAGAAGGTGCTGTTTAAATAACTCGAACATTTTTTGTTATATTTGAGTGGGGGTATACCCCCAAAAATTTCGGGAAACCAATAGATGAGTTTATGCGAAGAGCGTACTTTTGTTATTTTAGCATAAATGTAACCAGAGCTCCAGATATTCTCTACTAAACCTGAAGTGAACACATAAGACGATGAATGGTCAAAGAAGTTACATGAAGTTTCGAGTTCCCATTTGGACAAAACAAAAAAATCGCTTTGGTGGCTGCTATTTTTGTTTGGTTGCATGGCATGAACCCAAAAAATGTGCTATCCCTATTTGACTTCAGCTACAAGAACCGTAAAAACACCAAAATGGTGTTTTCATTCCCATGGTCTAATGGGACGCAAATATCAATGCAAGTGACGAAAACAACACTGAATTTGAAGACACAAATTCTAACCCTCAACCTTTTAAACAATGAGCAACGTGACCCAATCGTATAGTCAACCTTTCCAAAGAATCTTCAGAACTGTTGGCGTCTCGATTAAAGGATAAAAATGTGTTATTTCTGGGCACAAATATAACAATGTACCTTGCTAAGAGAAAGAATTACGCCTGTTTTTTTTTCAATTGGAAAACAATATTGTCCTTTGAACTGACATATGCGTTCTTATTAATAAAATAAGCCGCATACCTTCCAAGTACACCGAGTCTTTTTATAGATAGTTGGAAAAAAGTTTAAAAGGTGTTCTATTACATAATGGTATTAAATCCGGTTCTATCTTATTATTGCTCATTCGATAAGTTTCAAGGAAGAATATGAGACAGTTTTACTTGTAAATATGTTACCAAAATTACCAATGGGATATTGTGGTCGATTTGAAAATGTTTTTGTTGAGGCATGAACGTGGATAATATATCTATGTTTTTGTGGTTTTGGGACAGCAGAGCTCCTGACGACCATTGGTTAAGAATAGAATGCCATCAAGAGAATAATGGAGATAGGGTAGCATAATATTAGTAACTTGCCAGGAACAAAATCATTCAGCCCCCACTACATATTATTAACTTGGGACTTACTCATATAAAACAATTCGTTAATGCGTCAGATGATGATGGTTTGTGATATGCATACCTAGCGAGCAAATTTCCCATATTAAGTTTTGACAAAGGTATTGGTATATTTGATAGTCCTCAGCTTAGAAAATTGCTGAATGATCCTAATTTCATAAATAAAAGGAACTATGTAGAATCATTGGTCTGGTTTGTTGAAATTATAAAAAAAAAACTTTCTGGAAAATCATAGGTCGGAAAATCTCTCTCTGTCAATGTCTTGGTCAATGATATGCACATGATGTCAGATTACTGTTGGAGCATGTGTAGCTGCCCTGCCAAGGATTATGCGAAAAATTAAGAAAAATTAGTTTTGTTCATGTAGAATAATTTAAATTAAATTTAAAAAAATGGCACATTTTCAGAATTTTACGAAGGATCGCAAAGCCATATATTATAAGTTATAAATTATAACACCATACATTTTTTATAAACGTTGAATAACTTTAATACACACCAATGCCTTACTATCTCCTTTTATGCTCTTTTGAATAAGTACATGGTAACTAGTTTAATTTTGTGATTAGGTTCTAGATATGAAATCATATTCTTCCAATTTATCAATCGGTGATATAATGTTACATTACTTCAAAGAATTTAATTTCATTAGTTGACGGTTTCGAGGTTTGACCTTGGTTTTGAATGAATCGCTTGATTATCAAAATCGGCGGGATCCAGTTAGATCCAAGGACAGGAACCGCTATACCCTAACACGCTGACGCACCCACTCACGTTTCAATCAAATTTGATTAAAAAATTAGAATCGCATATTTTCAATAAATTTACCAGTTCAAAAGAAATTCAATTAAACAAAACTAAACTAGGTGAAGTTCGCTTGAAACGACATTTTGCGACCTGCCAATACATTTCACGACTTAATGCATTGTCAAAATGGAAGTCGGGAATTAATTTGCTCTGTTATTTCCGCTGTAACACGAAACGAAAAACGCTTATCTAAACATTCGAGCGTTCCAAATCATTCACCTGCTCCATTTTTTTTTCTATGTATAATCTTGTTACACCGCTTCATAAAACACAAGCCGCTGAAATAATATTTGAAAATTCAGATGAAGCCCATCGCATCGAAAACAAACCCTGCGGCAAAACGGTATACAAATCACTAAATTGTTTCCGATACACAAACGCGACGATTTCGGCTGCGCTAACGATTGTATAATATTGTTGTATTATTAGCTTTGTGGTTTACAAACCGTTTTAAATCGAATATAAGTGAAGTAAATGTGACGCTTGACATTATAGCCGACGAGGGTAAATTCGGCAAGGTTTATATGGCAATTTCATAGAATCATTGTATGAATTGTTGTACAATTGTATGTACAGGTATACTGGTCAAGTTTTCTATGTTTAGATCGTAATGCTTTAAAATCTCATTCGGAGTAATTGCAATTTGAATTGGTACTGGGATAGCTATTTCACCTGTATAGTTGGTTTTAATGAAATCGAGTACTGTTTTTTTCAGTGGAGTAAATCATTACTGCCGATGTCACAATAACAAATAAAATGTCAAAGTTGAGCGAAACTGACAAAATTTTGATTCTCTCTAAATTAGAAGAAGGTTGGTCTATTAGAGCAGTAGCGCGGCATTACCATTTGGCGAAAAGTACCGTCCAAAGGGTAAAAAGCACATGGGAACATGACGAGACCATTGCAAGACAACAGGGGTCAGGGCGTTTTAACAGTCAAACTTATGTAAGAATATTGGAAGATATTATGCTGCCATCGGTAACCCAACTATACGGGAACAATAATTTGGTCTACCAACAAGATAATTGTCCAGTTCACACTGCAGCAATAATCAGGGAATAGGTTGTTAATAATAATATTGAGCTTCTTCCTTGGCGGTCAAGCAGCCCCGACATAAACCCGATTGAGAATGTTTGGGGTTTACTCCTTACAAAAATTTAAAGAGGAGACTTTTTTCCTCAAAATGCCAACCAACTGTGGGAAGCTGTTCAAGAATCGTGGGAAGAATTAAGTCACGACGAAAATCTATGGCTTACTTTAATCGGTTCTATACCTAGAAGACTTGAAAAGGTGCTTCAAGCAAATGGGGCTATAACAAAATATTAAGTATTCGTTTATGCTTCCGTGTTTTTAATAAAATTAAATCATTAATTCATTGTATTACCTTAGACCTTAAACCTATTGTTGCGACGATTTAACAAAACAAAATTGAATTAATAAAATTATTAATATTCAACAATATTTGCAGACAATTAACATTTTTTGAAAATATATGCAATGCACTTTTCCAGATTCATCAATCAAGTACATATTTCAGCTTAAAAATTCAAATCCTTACGCGTATAAGTTCTTCGTAATCAATAATTTATTGCGTCCATTTAATTTTGACTAAAATCAATCTGTAACAAAAAATATATATATTTTTTTTAAATAGTTGTAAAAATTCGATATTTCTACATGGGTATTAAAACGTTTTTTAATACAACTTATTTTATACAAATCAATGACTAATAATATCAAAGTTATTCCAAGCTAGGGAAACGATGTTTCGAATATCATAACCCGAAATTCTTTCACAAAAAGTATCGGTAACTTACACGATGCCTTATTTAGCATGTATATCACGATACACAGAAGAAGAACGTCACAACAAAAAAGCGAAGCTACCAATTTTCAGTGGGGGAATAAAGCGTAAATTGGAGACACATTTTAAAATCTGTCGAGAACGCCAGACAGAAATTACGTGACAAGAAAATAAATAAGAAAAAATAGACACTTGACAAGTGAAATGTTTGAAAAGAGTTTTGCGCGGAACACGTAACTGACTTGTAGAAGGGAAATAATATATGTCGCATCTGTTCTTAAATTGCATGCGAAACTGATATTCCAACATGTATTTAATGCAAATATTTTATTTGCATAGTGCAGTTTAAGCATTAATGGCCACTCTATTTAAATTATGATTGCATATGAATTAGCATTTTTTTATTTTTACGTCGCAAAAACGACTTAAGATGTTCAAGCAATACCAATTTATTATTATTAATGAGTTGTGCCTAAATACACCAGTAATCAAACAGAAGCAGATAATCGTTTATTTGTCGCATTAATTCCTTGGTATGAAAAATAAAAAATGTCAGGAAATATAACTTTCTTTATGATATAATAATGGTAATGATTATTTGTTCCTGTTATTGCTCTGGTTAGGGTTTTGAAACCCGTTCATGTCCTGTTATTTTGTTTGGTATGTGTGCGATTTAAACATCAATATATTTTATATATAACTAAACTATTTATTCACAAATATTCGACCTAACCTGGTAATAGAAGCACTAGCACAAATTATCAGAAAAACATTAAATGCAAATACAACTTCTTGATAATTGTTGGAATAAATATTTATGCACACTGTTCTGCGATACCAGGATTTTTTTACCAAAACGCTTATATGATAAAATAGCGCTAAAGGTATGAATACAAGCAATATATTTAAGTAAAGATACGATTGCTGGTGTTATAGCGATGCGACACAATTAAACTAGAAGCCGATAAAAATAAAATTGTTGAACAAAATAATTTGGGAAAAATATTTATATTTCAAAGTTATATCTCGAGTAGCAAATCCATACACAATTGTGAGATTACTAGCCCATTTTTTTACTCACAAATTTCCCAAACTATCGCTTCCCAAAAAGTTTCACACAAGCCACACTTCGAAATGCTTAGAATTGGATGCTAAAATGGTGGATAACGTTTTCACCGTGACTTAACAATGGTGGAATAGGCATTGGCCGTGAGATCAATGACAGAACTCGAGTCGAGGGTTCTGACGCGGACACTAATAACCTATTTTCCAGACACTCGATTCACTGCAGCCGGCTAGTTGTCGGTAACCGGGTAATTTCTAGATAGCCAGATACACTTTTGGCGTAATGAACGCAATGCGGACTGAAGGAGTCATCAATTTGGAACGCGGAGGTGTGAAACCGAACCAATATTTCAGTAGGTCGGAATTTATCACAATTTATGAAGCACTCGACCCATCGACGGTGATAAGTTACCTCACGTTAGTGGTATATTTTTCTCGTTTTGTTCTGTTTTATTTCCTTATGAAATTGATAGTACTGAACCGGTCCATTTTCATCGTAGATTTATTACTTTATTATTAAAGTGATATAAATTAATATTTAATAGAAATTATTTTGATACCATAATCTTGAGACTTTCATATTATTTGTGATAATAATTTTATAATTATAAAATGTTAATCATTTTGATTCATTTCATTAATATATCTGTTATATGAACGGCTTTATTCATACTCGTACCTTATAATATCAAAAACACCTTTATAGGCATAACCATATTATGTATTACAAACATACATTATGATTCACTCCTTGTATTTACATCCTAGCTTTCTGCGACCTTTCCGTTTCTTCTCCCGGCTTTTCTTCCCCCTTTCTCCTCCCTACCTTGATGTCCTCTCATGCCTGCATTTCCCCCACACTCCTTCCCATACTCTCCTTCTTCAATTCATTTACCTTCACCAAGAATATAACTCGCTCTCCGTTCTCCCCCTTGCTTCTTGTCCAATCTCTACCTTTCTCTTTCTCCACCTCCACTTCTTTACAATCTCTCATCCAGTGCTCCCATTTATCTTCGCCTTCCCCACAGAATTCGCATTTCCTGTACCATTTCCTGCCTTTTTCTGGCGTCCTACTTTCCCACAAATATCTTGGTTCCCTTCCCTCCACTTTTATTTCTGTGTATTCTGTGCTGTATTTTGCCTTCTATATTTTGAGCTGCCACTTGCCTCCATCTACCTATTATCTTTCTTTCCACTTAGATATTTTCCTTCTCTTATCCTCCCTGCTTCTGATTTCCTATATTGCCATCCTTACCAAACTTTGCTCTGCCCCTCTCTCTTTGTCAATTCATACCTGAACGCCGCATCCCTTGCCTCGACCCCCAACTTTTCGCTCCCAGTCTCGTGTCTTACAATATACTCTGGCGTTGATTTCTCCAATGCTCGTTTAATTTGTCTTTGTTGTGCTCCTTCTAATTTTGTCCACTCTTTCCAACCCCACCCTTGCGCTATGTATGTACATTAATATGCTTTTTATGTATACCTCATTATCTTTGTTTGCCTAGTATTTAATTCCAACTCCCTTCTATACATAAACCGATCTAACGTCTTTGTCATTTCCATTAATCTCACATCCGTTTCTGCCACTATTACAATATCGTCTGCGTACGCCAACGACCATATTATCCTACTTCCCAATTTGAACTCGTATCTTATATGTATACGTTGTGTCGGACGTTAGAATATCGTGCTTCAATCTTGATAGAATAATCTAGGGCTAGGCAACAACAATTTCATATTATGTCTTATTATGCCAAATAAATTAACATCTGCACTCTCCTAGGTGGTAAGTCATTTAAATATTGGTGGCAAACTCTTCATTTGAACATTGATAGTTATAATTTTGACAATTTCATTTTAATCAACACTTTCTTATCAAGTCGTAGTTAGTGATATGTTTTGCAACTTCCAGCTTCGAGCTTTTTGTATAATGTTCATTTTTCCCTAGTGTAGTAAAGCTCATATTCGTAAGTTAAATAATATTTTATGTATGAACAGAAACTACCAAGAAACTATTCTGAAATTGTGGATTATCCTTAAAGGAATTCTAACCAAATATATTTATATAGGACTATATAATTACATATCTGAGTAACCCAATTTACATAGCTTACTTTGTTCTTGTTGGACATATCTGAATGCTAGTACGAGCTACTGGCAAACAAACTTCACCCGTTAAATGTATTCAGTATCCGTCTGATATGTGTCTGCGTAAACTAACTTAATATCGTGCCTAAGTGATAAGCGATTTCGAATAATCTATCGCGCATTTATTAAAATAACAGCTTTGTTATGCTAAAATATTCATTATTAAAATAGGTTTCCGTTCGTTTTTCTGGCCGTATATTTCGACGTCCTGCTATGAAAAATTATTTGTAAACATGAGCAAGAGGACGTCGTTAAAATGCTATCAATTTTGTAGATAACTAACACGCAAATATTTAATAATTTATGGTTTCATAAATATTGATGTAATTTGTCCAGAATACGGATGATGTGGTGCATTAATCGCCCAGAGCTATAACGTCCTGTAGCCATAAAAATTTGATCGTTTATGCATGTAAGTTTTCGCTTGGTGTGATGCATTTAAAACTAGTATGCAAAATATGTTGTTTAGTACTTACTGCGAACCATTTAATAAATCGATCTTTCAAAGATGCGAAATTACTATATCGATAGGGCAATAATATTGCCCCGAACGCGGCTGAAGATGCTTGATATTATTTGCATGAAAATTCATTTATTATACGCTGGAGAATGCATTAAGTTCCGTTGGTAAATAAGTTGTGACTGAATCTTTAATCAAGTAAATCCTTGCATTCTCACAATGCGAATTTAAAGTTTTTGAGAACAGGCAGAGTATAACCACGCCAGCCAGTTACAGAGTCTGCTTTACACAACAATTGACACGTAGGTTCAAAACGAGCATTTAATAAATAAATAAATTCTGAACACGAGGTTAATAAACAATGGAATAAATTTGGTGTTGCCCTTACAGATCAAGCTGTTTACTGAGACTCCTGAAATCTACTTCCTTCCCAGTAAATCTCAGCATGAGGCTAACAAAATTTTAGAAAAGGTGGATATAGCCATAAAACTCGGCGTATCTTTTACAGAATTTTAGAAACTTGATCAACGTTCCTTATAAATTATGCATTAATGCATCTAATAACGTTTTCAATAAAATGCTAGTAATGTGTTCCGTTGTTAAAAACTTTACAATGTAACTTACCCTTGAAGTTACTTCGCTGATTTGCTTTTTCAATGCGAGGCGTTCTTGACTACTGTACAGAAAATTCAAGGGCTGAGCTCGAGAAAATGATTTCTAAACCCATTTCAACAAGACTAGATCCTGAACATTTATATTTCACGTTTCCTATTCGACTTCGCCGTGTATTTAAATTTTTTAGGCGTAGAAGTAATGGGGGAAAATATCTGACGTGTTTTTTTGTTTGCACGTTTATTATTTTGCTTTTATGGTTTTCTTTGTATATTTCCATTATTTTTCGATTATGTTTAATTTTCTGCTTTTTGATATAGATTACTTTCATTATATTTTCTAATAGATGTGCTGCGTGGGTGGACTCGCTTTTCATATTTTGAAACGATTTAATATGTTATTTGAATTTTATTTTTGTTCTGTATCGGTTTTAAATTTGTGTTTTGGTTGTTTATGGTTCCAAATGAACTTTTGATGTTTTCGCTTTTGAAGAGGTTTGTGTGCCGTAAATGTGTTTCAAATTGCGACGTTCTGTCGTCGGTGTTTTGTGGTTGTATTCGTTTTTTGTCTTTTATACTTCTATGTATTTTGCTGATGGTATGTTGCTGTCTGCTATTTGTTTCATAATGCTTATTTCTTTATGATGCATTTTGTTCATCGGTGTACATTCTAATCGATTTAGGTGTCTCTAAATGTTACTAGTTTGGGTTGTTTCCCATGCATTAATCTTGCGTGTATTATGTTTCTCTTGTGTGTGGGTTTTTTGCAAATTCTAGTTTGTTTTTACTTGTCTAATCTAAGTATAATGTTGTTGAATAAGTTCGTTCGGTTTTGTGTTGAGACCGAAAAGTAATGTCGTTTCTGAGCAAGTCGATAATCGATTGCCACCCATCGACTCATTAAACTCGTAAATATAAAATTCTAAAATGTTTGTTGCAATTTGTGGTGAAATGGCCGGCCAAATTCCAGATGAGGCACATATCCGGCATTGTATGCTTTTTGAGTTTCACACGGGTATTAATGCAACAGTTGCTACTAAAAACATTTGCGATGTATATCGAAATGCATTAGACGTTCATAGATGCCAAAAGTGGTTTTCTAAGTTCAAATCCGATAATTTTGATATTTCCGATTCGTATCGATCAGGAAGAACAACAACTTTAGACAATGACGTGTTATGGGCAGAAGTGGAAGCAAATCCATGTCAGACGATCGAGGACCGTCAAATACTCTTAACCAGCCAAGAACATTTGAATCAGACTGGTAAAGTTAGAAGAGCAGGTGTTTGTATTCCGCATAATTTCTTCGAAGAAAACAAAGCTAATAGATCTATCACATGCAAATTATTGCATCCGCGACTTTTGGATCGCTTAATCAATGCAGATGAAAAATGGGTTATGTATGTTAATCCAAAAAGCAGAAGGCTACAACATTTTCTAACAGGAAAAAGATATTTTGTGCAAAAATCAATTGACTTTTATCATTATGTCTGACTTCAGAAATGTCACCGCTTTTACGGTATATCATGGATTGATTTGCACACTGCTCGGCATAGCGTTGCTACCATTTTTACCATTAAATACGTTTTGAACATAATTAATTCTTATCATAAATTGTTCTAAACATTTGTATTTGATAAGTCAATAGTTAAATAATGAATCCCTGAACTTAACAATCAAGAATCTTTGCGATCGAGAATGCAAATTTGCAGCCGATTACTGCAGTACAATGTGCATTTTGTTTAGCATTTTGAGACAAAGGCAGATGAGTTGCACCATGCCCAATGACTCTTTGCAGGTGGATCACACAATGGCAACATGAAGTTGCAATCCATAAAACGGTACTCTTCAACTGTTAACATGTAAGAATTTTGTACTTGAATTTAAAATGTCTTTCCTCCAAGTTGTTTAAGCACTGGATTGATATGTACGAAGGAAATCTAGGGGAATATTGCCAAATTAGCTTCAATGCCATTCAAATCAATATGATATCTGCACTTACGTCTTTGAAGATATTAACGGTCGATCGCCAAGGGCAAGCAAATTCAGAGCGTCATGCAGAGATGTTGATAAATTTTATGCAACCAGAGTTATATCGGCGGGGAATGGAGAATGTGTACTTTCAGTTTCAGCCCAATATTATTTTCTCTAGGGTGCGTTAACTTAAACGATTAAAAAGACGCGTCAGTGCCATGTTCAAGCTTGCATAGCAGAAATGTTGTCATTTAAAATATTCTATCTTTACAATTTCTGACGAGAAATAACAATGTATTGTGTATTGTTCAAAATACATGCAATATTAAATATTTTAACATTTCCGCCGAGCAATTAAAACAATAGATACGGTGATGTTTGTTGTTAAATTTGGCACAAACAAAGGGATGCTACATAACAATACAAAGCTAACCAACTTACAGACGATTACCGTCCTGTATACTATGTATGAAACGAATTAAATTGTAAACGAATATTATAATTCGAGCAGACAGGTCGAGAAAAAAATATAAATCGAATTTTATGGCAAAAATTTAGGCTTTTAGTGCCTAAGTTATTTCTAAATACATTTTCGAAGACATTTCGCTCGACGACCTAATCCATGATAAAGGTTGAAAAACGGCGAGTTCTCATTGGTGAAATATTAATTGCTCCGACCGACACAAAGGATTAAATTGATGAAGCGGTGGTAAATTTTCACTTAGATTGTGTGATGAACGGGAATATGCCCGTACTTAAAAGGAGTAGGCAGAATATGCGGCGGCACGACTGCTGTACCTTCACAGCTGTTATTGCGATATTCTATACCGATTAATGCTTGTAAGATTTGGGAATAAATCCTTCATGAAGCCAATTACATTAAAAAATGTAACGGGTGAATAATTTTACAGTGGTGAAATTATGGACGGTGCAGGAAATGATATTTTCTTATAGCAAATATATGTTGCGTTAAATCACTGCACTCTGTAGATTCGGTGGATTTGTACACATACGCGGCAAGAATATGCTTTGCGTTTGGGAGCCACGCAAGAGCGGCCACTTGCGATGCAGTTGTGAGACTCGGGTCTAGGTTGAACCATAGCCTGGTGTTGACATCTACGTCTATTGCTTCCTAGAGCGATTTGGTCTAGATATACATGCCCTGTGTATATCATCCAGTGCCTTACCTAGTTTTTTTTAGTTCCCAGAACCCTCAGGGCTTCCTCGCTATATGAAATAAGTTTCTACAGTATTTTGCGTTGTACATTTTTGATAAGTTAACATTTTATCTTAATGATACATTTTCAAGTACTGTGATCAGTAGATACTTATGTACTGAGATCAACATTGTAACACACTGGTCAAAACCAGAAAGTCAATAACAGTATAGTACAATGAAAATAATATTATATTCTGTTAGACGAACAGAAACCGAGAATCCCGTCCCCACAAAAGTGCGCGATAATTTAATAGAATTTGTCTATTGGTGGAATTTCTAAATCCAAGAACACACAAGTGCGAAATTCGGCCCTAGACATTGCCTTCTCTGGTTTTATTAATTTATATATAGCGTGTGAAACTTGGCTTCTCGATTTCTGTTCGGCGGAAAGAGAATACTGCGGAGCTCTACATCCAAACCTACTACGCGAGCTGCTCGATAATTAATAAGAAAATTTTATCTTGAACTCGATACCACAAATTCACCATCTTCATTGCACTTCATGTGATCATTCTAGATATTTTGTGATACGGTATGACCGAATACTAGAACTGTTGAACAATTATCAATTACTACTATTTCACTCGCGTGTCGAGGCCCAGATAAGCGCCACTAAGCTCCAATAGATCACATACGTTGCAGCGACACCATTATTAGTAATTGATAATGCACTGTAATGCATAGGTGGATAGTAAAACCAATTAATGTGTAAATTCAAATCAAAGTTACGTATGTAATAATGATAACCTTGAATTTTAAGATCTTTTGAAATACATGTTTAACTGACAGTAAATTTATTTCTTTGTTGAATAAAATAATGTATTTACATAATACGATGTGTCAAGCATATATTGGTGCAGTCGTTGGAATTTTTGCCGGTTTTAGTTCAAACGAATTAAATCAAATAATCTCATTTGATTTAATATATAATATATTATACTACATATAAAATGTATTACTTTAGGCGAAATAGAAATCTTACGACCCTATTATTGGCACCTATATTAAGAGTAGTACCCGAATTAAAATGACATTACTTCGAAACCATCAAATTACACTGGCGAACCATAATTGCTAGCATGATTTATTTCATCTTCCGAACCTTTAATAATAGTTATTTGTATACTAAGGCCGCGAAATTTATTTTTAACGTTCCGAGAGGAGAATCTCGAGGATGTTAAAGAGGATTCAGCAATTGCTCTAGAAAATAAACAAGTAGTGGGCTATCATTAAAGTGCTCTTCTTGAAGTCAAATGACACTATTTCACCTTCAATTGAGAAATTTGAAGGTTGACACAACGACACGAATTTGTCTTTTATTATCCTAAAACATTAAATAACATTTTAAGCCAGTAACTAAGCTTTGTTAACTTGAATTACAATGTTTTCAGAAACACTGTTTTAAGAGCATTGCTACTCGGTTTAAAAGATTTCGCCTGTCCCAAGCTCGCATGATTCACAAAATATAATGATCTCCAGTCCAAATTGGACATGCTAATTAATAAAATCCAATTTAATTTGAATCAAATTTAAATAACCATTAATGTTAAAGGAAATCATTTGTTAAAATTGTATGTCAATAATTTACCCAGGCAATAATTATTTCTCACCAACGTAAAGCAATGTGAAGCAAACCAACGTACACCATATCATATAAAGAAACTGTCCAGAAATTTGAATGGTTTCAAAAACTATAAAATTACGAAAAGAATTACATTTTGAAAAAATTTAATTTGTTTAAATGTATTACAACCTGTAAATCCTTAAGACCGAATTTATCAATCCGAAAATAACGAATCATTCTTACTATGTGAAACACTTTTACCGACCTCATGAACAGAAATATCACTATAGACTATCTAAATCTAACTAAATCGAATGAAATATTTGACCAACTATCATGGTACATAATTCTATTTAGATATCGCACCGAAGACATATCGTTGTTTCTAATAAATTTTTTCACACAATCAGTAATTGAAAATTGATTAAAACATTATCTAATGAATTAAAATATTATGACAAAAATAGCATATTCTCTTGTCATAAATATTTCCGTATATTAATTAGAAATTGCAGTTCTTAAATTCGAAAATTTGATGAAACTACTACACCCTCATATCTTTTTTATTTTTAGTCCAATTTTAGTATTTTTTTTTCTCAAACGTAGAATACTATTGCTCTATTTACTCCCAAAAATCAATTGTCTTCTTTAAATGCAAAGCAACCTGCGACGACAAAATAAACGGTAAAAATCAAGAAATGACTTAAGGGATTTTTTTTATCGAAAAATTTTACTAGTAATAATTGATCAGAATTGCCCAGAAACCTTAAATCCAAAAATAAAAAAGATATGATGGTGTTACACCCTCAAGTGAAATACACTGTATAAGAAAGAATAGGAATCATGAACATTTTCCAACACGAGATTTTAACGGATATACGCGTTTTGAGGTCCCCTGAATCGATTCTGAATGTGTATATGTGCGTCCAAACCATTTAAGCCACCACTATCAAATTATTAACTTAAGGTTAAGGTTTGCATATAGAACGGAAAAAAATGTCCCAAGATAAAAGCAATATCTCAACTGGAAGTGACAGTTTACCGTTGTCACCTTTTTGCGTATCTCGAAAACAGTATGAGTTGTTGAAAAAAATTCTATTGTAAAAGTTAAAGCTATGTAATTTTAAACAACTTTCATTCCAAAAGTTTTTTCGAAAAATGGAATGTAATTAACTATAAGAAAGTTCAGTGCGGACCACTGCAGATTTTTTTATGGTTATGAATTTCTTTATTTTGTTTGAGTTTTATATTTATTTTTATTTCGCAGTACTCAATTTTATATATTATTAAAAGGCTATTTCGTATTATTAATTTTTTTTTTAAATTAAATTCATATGATTCTTGGCATGGTTTAAGGTATGCAATATTTTAAGTATCTTGTTTTGATGTTGTAGTTTAGATAGGTTATGAGGTCTCATCATATGTTAATTAGATAACTAACATTTGAGGAGAAAAGACCGTGGTATATTTGTCTTCTCCAGGATTCTGGTAATATGTTTCGGATTTTTGTTACTGTTGCTTTTGTTTTGTGTTTTTCGTTATAATTTTCTTGACGTGTGAGTGACATTATTCTGTAGTGTTGATCATAGATACCTTACTTTATCTACTCGCTTTTCCTTTAATTTTTATGCTAAATTTCATTCGTTGTTTATTGCTACTGAAGATTACATATTCAGTTTTATGTCAATTTATGGTAAGTAGCTTGTTGTACATTCATGGTTCAATTTAATTGAGATCGTCGTTAATTTGTGTCTGTATGTCGTTTTATGTTTGCTGGAATATATTATTTTGATGTCGTCAAACAATATTAGCAGTAATACAATATTCACTTTAATTTAACTTCGAATAGATCGTTCGCACATAATATATATAGAATTGGCGGTACATTTCCTCCTTCAGGTATCCCGTACTCATATTTCGGGCTACTTTGTATTTATTTCATTTGGGTTGTTTGTAGTCGATCGGTAATGTAGGTTCGTATTAGGTTTAAGTTTTTGTCTCGTATTTCTATCGCCTCTAGTTTTTCATTTAACTTTGTTTTCGAAATTGTCTCGAAAGCTTTTATCATATAAACAAATATAACTATTACTAATTCTGTTTGATCTAGTTTTGTTTTTATCAGGTGAAAGATATCTTTTCTCGCTGGTGCAGTGTCGGATTGGAATTAGAATGCGTAGTGTTGTTGATTTATTATGGCATATTTATTTATGTGATGTGTTATTCTTCTTTTATTATTTTTTCTAGTATCTTGTTTTATCGTAGATAGCTGAGTCTACTGGTCTATAATTTTTGTTTTATCTCCTTCTTGTATATCGGTATAATTGTGTTTTTTTTTATTAGTCAGGATATATTTCTTCTTCTAGTACTTGATTAGCCAGTTTAACAATTATTGATTGATTTATTGGATTATTTGTTATTTTGTGAAATCCTGGTGCTTCAGAACTTTTCATTTCTTGTAACATTTTGTTTATTTCATCATTATTGGTTAGCTGGTCCTTTTATTATTTCTTATGCATTTCTTGTTTTTAATTTTATTTTCTTCTTCTATTTTGACATTTTCATTCTTGTGCTGTTGTTTTTGTTCAACTGCTTCTTTATTACATTTTTAGTATTCCCTTTGCATTTCCCCAAATCCCCTTTGTAGTATTCCTGTTTTGTGTGTTTAATTATCATGGTAGTCGCTTTTTGTTTTGTCGTTATTTTTAATATTTTGTTGTTGGGATGTTTTCTATGTCTTTCGTAGAGTTTATTTCTTGCCCTGATGTGTTCCAGCAAGTAATTGTTTATCCTGGGACATCCTTCTCGTTTTTTTATATTGCTTTTTATCTGATACTTTACGTGATAACTCTTCATACTTATGTATTGCATCTATTCTTATTCTTATTTCTAATTTCTTGTCATATCTTCTTATGGTCAATTTTTGTGGCTTGTGATTCTTCCTTTTGTTTTACTTGTGTTAATATTACATTATGAGCTGATATATTGGCGTGTATTATTTTTATTTATTAATTATTTTCTATTCGATATAATATTATTGTGTTTTTTCCTGTTAGTTATATTATTTTTAGTATATGTTTTAGATTGGCGAGTTAGTTTCGGTGGTTTGTATTCTAATATTACGGCTGTTTTCTCAATGGTGAGTGATATCTTTAATATCTCTATTTCTTTTATTGTCGTGTTGGTAAGTACTTCATGGGGTGCTATTCCCTCTCCGCGTTTTTTCGTGTGTTACTTTCTGCGTTGTAATTCATTAGTTGGCATAGGTGTTATTCTATACATTTGAGTTAGTGCCAATATCGTGGTATGTATTTTTGTTATTTCCTCGATTTCAGTAAATTTATTATTTATGCTTCGTATATTATGCAAGTGTATTGTGTGCATTGTACTTAGGTTTACTTTATTTTCTGTTTGGTTGAGTTTTTCATTATGTTATTAATTCGTCTAGGTCTGCATAGTTTGTTTTTTTAATGCTATTACTTGAGTCTATTTTCGAATAAATTTGTTTCCACAGATATTTGTATCCCTTTTCTTTTTTTAATTCTCTTGCTATGAAGAATAAGTTGGCTGTTTCTGTTGTTAGTTGTTTGTTAATTTGTTATATATTGTTGGTCTTTCCTTTTAAAGCATGCGTATTTGTTGCCTATTCTTTTCTTGTTTTCAGGATATTTAGATTTTGTTCATTTGATCGTTGTACAATTATTAAACTTTCTTCTTTATTTATATCTTTTATATAAAAATTATCATTTGATCCTTATCAACGTTTATATGTATAGCTTTCATAGATTTTGTTTACTACTTCTTTTTTTCATATTTTCATTCATTTCATTTCTTTCCTTGCTATTATATTCCTTAGTATTTGTATTCTGTCTTCCAATATTTCTCCTTTTTTCTTACCTTCTTTATCATTTTTTGAATTCTTTGTTTTCTTTTTGCATTACTTCAAATGATCCATTCATTTTTTGGAGTTCTTCTAGCATGCGCCTGATCTCATTTGATGTAACACAATATTCTCCACTTTCGTTTGATTGTGGTTCATTCTTGCCACTTCTCGTTTCTTCTATTTTTTGTCATTTTTAAATATTTTTAGGTTTTAAACAGAGGATTATACAAAATCAACACTTTGCACAAATAGGGGCCCTACAAGGTATTTAACTTGTACACACTAGAGAAGTCTCGCTAGGTATTTGGAAAGTTTTATGGTTTACACAAATACCATATTTACATTATGCATTGTTTAAAATTAATGCATGGATTGTTTGACATTTCAGTTGAAAAATCACTTCATCAAATTGCTTTACATATTGACAGCGTTTGACGAATAAATAATTATTTAAATCCAGTAAATTTACTGTTTTATTGTCAAAATAATTCATATGCATTTAATATTTCATTATTCATTATAAAATTTTAATAGTTCAATTTCAAGTAAAAATACAAGCCGCCGTAATGCAATATCTTATTAACCTATATACATAATTTAAAAATAAATGCATTAACGATTTAATAATCCATCAGACTCCTATAAATAAACCGTGCAGACTACAAATAAGTTTTCAGCTACGTTTTCAGGGATGTATAAATAATGCACAATCTAAAACTGGAGTTTTTGCACTCAAGTTTTAGAATAATTTATTTTTGGAGCGTTATATCCTTATTAAATTTATCAGGGTAATAAATATGCAGGTTGATTTGTGTTCATAAAAATGTCACGATAACGGTCGCTTTAACTTTCGCAAAGATATTACGCTAAAAGAAAACAAATTATTTTGCAAACGGAAAAGCTACACGTCATGAAATATGTACACTGGGGTAGAACTCCGAAACTAAAATCTGAAAATTAATGGACATTATATATCAACCATTTTAGAAAAATGTGGCAAACGGCGACTTAAGATTTATGACTATTTCAACGCGTCCTACATTCCACATAGCCTATATAAATCCGCTCATTGGTTCACAAAGAGAATTTAATGTTACGGATATGCATGCACCTCATACAGATATGCAGTTATACTTGTGAAAGTGTATGTGAATGCATTGTTGATTATTTATATACATTCACCTTCAAATAACATAAGGTTTATGGATATGTTTTTCAGAATAGCTTACTTAAATCTTAAAGCCATGCATTAAAGTCATTATACTAGACTTTTAACTACTGTCATTAATTCTATTAAATTCATTTCTTGGTGCTGACATGCCTGATATGCCTGATACCTAAGACTAAAATATATATGTGTATCGTATCGTATATAACATTTTCCACAACTTCAGTTTTATAATTGGCATATGCATGTTTTCCAATTTAACTATTAAAACAGACACGGTGATAATATCATCACATTTGACGGAAGTTAAAATTGATTTCAATTGTTCAACGATTCAGGTGATTGCAGTTTACACACGTATTATCAATGCGGAAATTACCTATTAGATGCAACACGTCATGCTATTTACCTGAATTAAGTGTGGTTTGAAATCATCAAAGTGAATTCTTTGCATGCCCATTTGGAAACATTTCAATTACGATAATGTGAAATATGTACGGCGCTATGTCGTAAACGCATTTTGTTGCAGCATAATATTTAATTGGACGCGTAAAATTGAAATCATTCATTCATGCGGATGTGGTGCTTTCTATTCATTGAACGTGCAGGGAAATCAAAAATGAAACAGATGATACTGAAAAATTACCATATTATATCTCATTGTACCGTCATTTACCAACATAATGAATGTAATGTATGACGAAACAAAACATTGTTACTATTTTATCTTTAAAAATGTTTTAATTCAAATTAATATTTATTGTATGTCGCCATTAAACAAACATAGCTGGATAATATAATCGATTTTTAATTCCACTACCTGTAATATGTCAATGTTATGAAGTATTTTCTAATCGATTAGCAAATTACATTGTTACATTGAATAATAAAGATACGGTTATATACTGATAAGAGTGTACTTAATCCTTGAAACTCGCTTACTGATGGCTCCAGCGTTTGTATCAATAAAATCAATTACAACTTCGATTCGATTAATATACGCTGCTCAACAAAATTAGGGGAACACTTCTTTAGCCGTGTATAATTTTCAAATTTAGGAAAGACGCAAGTATAAACTTTAGTATATAGTTCTTTCAATATTACTTAACAAGATGGAAACAACAAATATGCTGTAATTAAACCATTTTCTTGAGTAACACCAAACTATTAAGAAGACTACCAACAATCGAGCTTTCGTAGCGCGTGTGCCCTCCATTAGCTGCAATAACAGCCTGGCATTGTCAAGACAGGCTGCGAATAAGACCTCTTAACATGTCTTGTGGTATATTTCGCCATTTTTCCACAAGGGCATCAGCCAACCCCAGAAGAGCTGAGGTCCAGCAGGACGCTTCCTAATGCGCCTGTCGAGTAAATCCCAAACGTGTTCGATGGTTAAGTCTGGACTTATGGCTGGCCACCCCATCACGTGGATTTCATGATCCCGGAAGAAGTTTGTTGGTAAATTAGCCGTATGAACTCTACAATTATCCTGTTGTAGGATGAAGCCATGGCCGAAATTACCTACAAATGGCATAACATGCTCTTGAAGAATCATCTCAACATAAATTTGTGCGTCGAGACGTTGGGGAACGACAACCAAGTCTGTGCAACCGTCTATACAAATGCTACCCCACACCATGACCGATCTAGCTTCGAATCGGTCCACCTGTATACACGCGGAAGTGGACGCCTGTACACTCGTATATGACGATCACAACGAGAGACAAAACTGCGACTCGCGTGTTAAAAGCACAGACCTCCAGTGTCGAAGTTGCCATTGCAAATGTTCATGGACGAAGTTTAGACGGCTAACTTTGTGATTCCTGCTTAAGCCAGGAGCTCGCACAGGCATGCGAGTAGTCATATTGACTTCTTTGAGTCGTTTTCTAACCGTCTGATCGGAAATTGTCACGTTAGCATTTCGGAGTAGATTTTGTAGCTCACGAGCAGTAGCAGTTCGTCGGCGAAGACAAGAAATAACAATATACCGGTCGTCCCGAGGGGTCGTTTTTCTTTTACGACCATCGTCCAATTCTCCTGGTACCGTTTCTTGGTACCTATGCCAAGCTCTACAGATAACAGATGGAGTGGAATGGAGTTGGTTTGCTACATATCGCATAGATCGACCATCTTCAATCAAAACAACAGTCCTCGCGACTTCAATTTTACTTAAACAATGCATTTTGGACTCAGAAGCATTGAAAATGTCAACACTGATGGTTTTATTGTGTCCAGCGACTGATTTGATGAGTTTCAGATGTTTGCTTTGTGGTGAAAAACCACTTTGTTTTCAGACTTTCTTTACATTTTGGCTTCTACCATGAAAACGAGCAAACGAATATCTGTAATTCTTTTTGCAGTATGTCAATAAAGGTGTAGAGAATAATATAATAAGAAAAAACCTGCTTCCATCATTTGATGGAAAACTTATAGGCGCTCAAAAAAGTGTTCTCCTAATTTTGTTGAGCAGTGCATTACTAAATCGATTAATAACATTGATATTTATCCGAACCTAACCAAAAAATACCAGTTATCTAATACAAGACGTGTTTGCTTTTTATTTCAAAATTAAAATTAGCATCGTTTATTTGCAAACACCGGTTTTATGATCAATTATGATATCAATTATTCTAAATTTGAGAACATATTCAGTTTCAGCGCATAGAAGATCAGATTGAAGATCTCAAAGTCGCAAAAAAGGTTCGTAAAACTAGTCGCGGTGGTGGAATTTTCGTTGCCATAAGAAGATCATATTTCTGTAAAAGGATTTTCCTACAATATTACACTCGTGCTGAAACGCTATGTGTTGTTAAAATTAAAATTGGCTTTATTTGGTTAACGATAATTCTAATATACATTCCACCTCAATTTTGTGCTGGTGAATTCTCGAACTTCTTTGGCTACTTAGAGACGTTAGTTGATGGTGATAATTTTTTTTTCTTATTGGTGATTTTAATATCCCCGTATTTCAACGGTACTACAATGAAACCATCTTATCATATAAATCAAGATTGTTATTGAACCTCTTAAATATTTCAAATTTAATTTAAATATAATCACGTTCTGAATAGCAACGTGCGAATGTTGGATATCGTAATTGAATCTGATAAGATTAATTGTTTAGTTGAACAAGTGATGATTCACTTGTAACCGAAGACACATCATCCTGTTCTAGTTGTTGATCTGGCGTTTGTACTATTCCACAGACGAAGTTTCAATTGTCAAATGATTTCACTTATGATTTTAAGGCGCAATAGTAAATATCCTACTTGGTTCAATAAAGATGTAATTTGAAACATTAAAGTGAAAGAATTTTATCTGAAAATGTCTAAAAAACATCGATATGTCTATAACATGCAGATAATATAAAACATGAGGTGTAAGATTAAATCTGGGATTTCGATTGCTCATGATGAATTTATTCACACTGCAGAAGACAGAATATTATCTGATCCACAACAGTTGTGGTGTTATATTAAAGGACTTAAAACAACACACAAAGTTCTACGACATATAATAACAATATTCTCACTACTGCCAAAGACATCGTTAACGCATTTGCCAAACATTTATCTTCGGTATATTCAACTCGCCCCCGAATGTCGATGACTGTGCAGTATAATGCATAAGGAAATAAATGCAAATAATTTATACTTGTCAACCATTAGTGAAAATGATATTAAGACGGCTTGTGGCCATCTTAGGAATAAGATTACCATGAGTCCAGATAAGGTACCGGCTTTCTTCGTTAAATATTGTATTTCTGTTCTATTGAAACGATTGCTGAGATTGTACAATATGATATTACAAGAACACACATTCCCTACTTGTTGGGAGGTGGCCTGAACCTGTCCCATTTTCAAAAAGGGTGATCGAAGCCATGTTCAAAATTATCGACCGATTGCAATTATTTCCAATTTCTAAAATTTTTGAAGTTATCTTACACAGCCCTATAGGCGCACACGTAAAACCAATGATAACTGCCTCACCACATGGATTTATGCATGGTACATCAACAGATACCAATCTCTATTGCTTTACGCAATATGTTTCAGAAGCTGTTGACTTCACCAAGCCAAGTTGATGTGATTTATATAGACCTAACAAAAGTTGCCGAACTTGTGCAACATGATCTTATTATAGACAAATTGCCGCTATTTGGCATTTCTGTTAACTTAAGTTTATTGATAGAAAGCTACCTACATAATAGAAGAAATTATGACGAGATTGACAATGTTAAGCCCTCATCGTTTACAGCTGCTAGTGGTGTACCGCAAGGTTCAAACCTCGGGCCATTATTATTCCTGATATTCATAAATGACGTAACGGACATAAGACGGCGTGAACTCTTTGGTAAGCGGGTGTAAAAAAACGAGCTCATTATAAATATTGAAAAATGTAGACACATGACGTACACCAGAAAACTTGTAGGACTACATTACGATTATGTAATTGATAATCATTAATTGTGTTTACATCACGTAAACACAATTAAAGATCTGGGCATCTTATATGATGAGAATCTGTCGTTTGTGCCTCATATTGATTATCTATACGGTAGTTCGCTTAAAGCGAATTTTCGAATGTGGAGACAATAAAAATACTCTTTTATGCATACGTTCGCAGTAAATTTGAATATTGCTCTGTTGTCTGGAACCAGTCATATCACGACCATATAGATAAACTAGAAAGTGTGCAATGAAAATACAAGTACATTTTAAAGTGAGAATTTTCAAAATAGTGAAGAGAAGATGTTTTAGTGAATGTGTTTTTGTGTATAAACTAGTAAAGAATATATTTGACTCATCCTAACTATTGGCTATGATTTATTTTCATATCCCACGTTTAAATGCTCGATCGCATAAAACATTTTACATTAACGTTAAAGCACTAACAGCTTTTTAAACTCACATATGTTTTCCATTTAGGGAACTTTCGATAATGTAAATTCTGACGATGAACTTGGCATATATGAATTTGGGTAATTTATTTCTACCTTACCTCCGATGCCATTTCCGGGTGTTCTCAATATTACTTTCAAGATTACTTTATTATTTTGTATTATTTTACATTATCACTACTGTTTGAGCTTTGTTACTAGTACTATTTTTGTGTGCCTAATGTACCGAATAATAATTTAGTTTAGTTTACTTTAATTGAATATTAAATGTATAGTTTTTTTGTATATAATAATATTACCTTGTGAATGGGTTCTGCTGCTGGGTTATCAAAAAAATATTATTGTTATTATTATCAATATTATTATCGTCAAGTTTGTTGGGATAAATTAGATAGGTTTAATTGAAGACATCTAATAAAAATGAAACAACAACATTTTCATTTTCAAGTTTACTGCAGATCTTTTAAGATTAATTGGACGGTACTACTGAAAGACCTATTATGTCGTTTCGTTTTATTAAATAAAACCTTATTCAAATATTGGTATAACAGGTTAGTCTACTAGTTTGTAGAAACGAATATAAAACAGGGCTTATTAAAGAAACTGAATAAAATGATCTTATCTAATTACTTTCTTGCTATTAATAAAATAACCCTCTCATCGCCTGTGAACTCCAGTCAATACACATTTGTCAAAAATAACGATAAATTACAGTTCGTTTTAAACAGTAAGAATTACAATATCCAGTTTCATTTTTGATAAATCTTATACACAGGGTTCCCTACTAGTGTATTTTGGACATTTGAAAAGTTTTCCCGTTGTTACATCAATTATTTTATTTTAATATAAAACATATCCGGAAGCTACAAAGCCAAAAATAAATTCTCTGTCCAAATAAAAAACGCATTCAATCTGCGTTTCAATTATACACATAAACGTGATATTTAATTTGTTTTGCATCCGTAATACTTTGAAAGCATTTTTAAAAGCAATTTAATACACCCGGACACAAAAAATGTATTTAAATTGCACCGAAATTAAATCCAGTGGCTCTAAAAGCTAAATAAGTAATCAGCTTAAAATTACCAAATGCTCTTTCCGTACATAAAACAGCAGCAACAAAAGTCGCAGACGATATGTGTCTTGCACAAAGTGAAACAGTATTTTACGGAAAGTAATTAACTATTTAAACACCATTAATCGGGAGCGTAACAATTCCATACTAATCCAAAGCAATTCTAATTGGATTTTTGTCAGCGATATTTATGAGGGATACGCCACGAACTAATTATATTGCAACCCAAATGAAATTTTGTAACTGAAACATACAGGTGTGCGTGATTATCGAATAAATGTAATCGCTTGGAATATTTACGGGTCCATAAGTGAAAATGAAATGTGCCGAGACGTCGACATCGTTTATAAATTAAATGGAGAAATACATTATTGAATACGCTACACAATAAGCTCGTTTAAACTCTACCTGGTAAAGTATATTTTGTGTAAATTTTTAAATATTTAGTATTTTACTAGCTACTGCTTCCTGTAACTAAATTTTAAAAAATATACATGATTAAAGAAGATGGTATTTCTATAAAATCAGTTGACGTATATTTATGTTTTACGTATATTTATTTATATATATTCACACGATAATTTTAAAGGACAATGAAACATATTCTTGTTTCAAATTTATTTTAGATAAAGCCAGCAATGTCGTGTATTTACGATGTTTTGGTATATTTATTTTTTTTAATTTTCGTGACTATGTCTAAGACGAATGAATGCAAATAATATAAAAAAATCTTTGGCATACACATTTTCCTCGATTTTATTGTGAATACACTATTATCATCAGTAAAATGTAATATTTATTATGACCTTTAATGGGGGCTGTGGTTTTATGTGTCAATTTGTTAGTTTTTCTACACTATTTTTTAATTTTAAAACTGTTGTTAGCTATTAATTTCCAGTTTCTTCATGTATTTGGTAAGATTCGCTATTATCTTTGCAATACTTTTTTTTTAATTAAGATGGAGGGCAGAAGAGTGAGTTATGCATAGAGAAAAAATATTGCGAAAATGTTTAATATGAAATAATGATCATGAGTAACAAAGTGGAGGAGAAATATCACATTTTCGTTGGGGAAAACGCCTTTTTAATTGCTGACACATTTGACCAATAGTACATTATTACAATTGATTTTATTTTAATATCTCTGATTTTTATGATGTAAGTACATCATATGGTGCGTTTTTTCTAATAATAAATAATAATAATAAATCATTTATTGGTACACATCATTGAGTTAAAATAACAGAATAAGTTGAATAAGAAAATAACAATATATACCAAAAGGTTCATATTACAGTAGGCTGCAAAAGCAGTGCCCTGATCTTCCATATGAACCTTACTAACAACTAATTAAACCAACTTATATAATATTATGCTATTATGAGGATATTCCCCCTCCACGTGTTTTTCTTGAGTTATATTCTACGTTATAATTCATTAGTTAGGAAGGTGTTCTTCTCTAGTTCTGTAGTTCTGTGATCTTCTATTGGTGTAGGGACACGATTCAAGATACAAGAAACCCCCCTTAATTTCAACTTTCCTGTTTATTTTTGGTTTGGTTTTTTTTGTTCAGTTTATTCTCAATTAACCTGAACTCAAATCGAGTTCAATTTAATGTCGCAAAAGCGTCCAAGCAGCGTTTTATATTTGAGTTTATATCCAAAAATTACCTGGAAATTTTTAAAAATTTTAATGTTCGAGTTGATTCGAGTTGGGTTGGTTTGGGTTGGGACTCAAGTAGGCTCTAACCCTTATGACAAGTTATACAAGAGTATATACCAACCGCGACCACTTTTTATTTATTGCGAAAATAAAACAGGGAACGACGAAACACCCAGGATGCTAAAATTCGGTACAATCAGCAACGTTTTATTGAGCGTTGAACAGTAAATGAGAAGAAAACGGAAGTCAAACTTCAAGAAAATGGTACAGAAAATGGTGAAGTTGAAAGGGATCAATAGGATGGAAAATGAAAGTCGATTGGAAGATTGCAAATTATTTCAAAATATGTAAACACTACAATGATATCGCCAACGAATAATGAAGAACAAAGAAAAGAACAGTGATTTTCTATTGCATATAAAATGCAGGAGATAATTGCATGGGCTGATGTAGCTTAGCTCTGGTAAGAATACTTAAACAATTACTTAAACCTATATAATACTTGTTAGGGATATCAGGGACCAAGGAGGGACCCGATTTATATTACAAAATAATAGCATGCAAGATACGAAAAGGGTAAGACTATTCATAGATTTGAAATTATATTACAACTTTACAGAAAATACTGTATTTTTTGCGGCAACCGGCAGATTTGGAATTCCCAGAAATGCAAGGAAATTTGTGGAAATGACTGTGAGAAAGACAATCGCAAAATCACTTTAAAAGGTAGCAAATTCAAAGTTAAAATGAGCCAAGGATGAATATCCAAATTCAAAAACAGGATTGCAGTAAACGATTGAAAAAAGTTAAAGTGAAGAAAAATTCAATGGAATATTCCATTAACTCAATAAGTCTGTTTCGAAAATGATTGGCATGTTGAGCAAAATTGACAGTTACGTTACAAGGACGTTAGCCATTGATCGTTTTTGATCAAAGAGTAAACGGTGAACAGTAATATAATCAGTAAATTCACTATATTCCTATTATTTTTATAGTTATTGCTATAGTCGAAATACTCGCATAAGGAAGAAGAAAAAGAAATACGAAATAGAGTAAACATTTGTCCTTACTATTCATGGTCACGTATGGGTCGCAGACTCAGACATGGGACATGAGAAAACACTGTCGACGCAGTATATATAGGGAAATTAATTGCTTGGATTCCATTGATGACCATGTTTTTTAAATGTCAGTGGAGGTCAAGAAGCAACTGGAGGAACGACAAGAATATCTTGGACTTCATTCACTTTATTACTTAGTCTTATCAGTGACGTTTACATTCATACCTTTTATGATTTTATTTATTACTTCGTCCGTGTGTCATTCTTTTCCTGTTTTCCTATTCCTGTTATCATTATATTATTTTTTATTTGATATCTTTCTCCCCTTTCTATTATATTCTCTAGTATCTTTCTTTTCTCTTCGAATATGTGGCTTTCTTTATAATTTAAAAAAAATTTCTTTATTAAAGTGAAGGATCTTTATTGACAATATCATAAAATTGAATGTTTTAATGAATATCGTCTGTGAAATTTATAAATCACATATGTATTGATATTTATAGTATATGTTAAATGGACTCAGAGCTTTTGAAATTGCTTTCAAATCCTAATAAATAACGTACAGAATGAAAACGAAACGCAAGACCATGACATTTTAATAAATACTAATATATGTTCTGTAATCTCTTTCTAAATACCAGTCAAGCTACATTGCCCACAACGATACAATAAACACGTTACGTTGGCAAAAATCGTATGTAAAGTTAAATCCTGTGCTTTTTTAGTAACCACCCAGTTCACTCCAAATGTGCCCCTGCAACTGTAACAACTAAACAAGCAAAGCCTAACACGTTTGCATTCGCTTCCGAATGACAAACAGTTCGTGCCCCGGAAAACATACAATTGCAAAAAAAATCAACGTGACACACTAGAAAGTCTTGCAATGTCCCAATTTCAATGTAGATTGTTATTTACTTCTTCTTTCACTTACATATAATAACGCACAACATACCTTTTAGTTAGACACTTTCTCCGAAAATTTCATACAATTCTTTGCGGAGTGAGACCCGGCAATATATTTCTTTCGTATTCATCACATGCAAATTGTTAGTAACGGTGGATGGAGGGTGGATTTAATACGGTTTTGTGAGGCTCCCATTCCTCTTTCCGTCGGCGTCGTCGCCGCTTAGAGACTGGAAGGCGTACTACGTGTACGTGTGTGTGTATAATATACATAAACTGTGTCACAATACAAAGTTGCAAATCAGCGGGTTTATTTCATTTCATTTCCGGACGGATAAAAGTTCAGCACATATAAAGCTTATAGGCATTGTGCAATATATGAAATCAAGACAAATGCATCGTAAATGTCAAGGTATACGTTTTTCAAATTTTACTTGGTATTTTAGTCTATTCATATTATGTTCGTTTGCTATATTCTGTGTTACTACATCACGTTCAGAAATATATTAAGAAGTAATTAAGCCTCTTTGCAGAAAAATATTGAACAAGAATATGGTGTCATAGAAGTACTATTACAGGTTAATTACGACCTTATCTGTCGTAACGAAGTTTGGACTAACGAGTAATCCACATTGAAGAGTCAAACAATATTATCGATCACCATCTCTAACTATATGCAACTTGGTATAAATTGAATGTGTATGAAAACAAATATTTGGTAGCTGTTCATATTTTATTTAATTAGGGTTGTGGCGACACAAATTGTACTGTCGATGAGTTTAATTAAAATAGGAACAGTTGATCAAACAACACTTCGAAAGAAAAGAAACACATCACCTTGTATGGAATAATTCAATTTTTATTCAACGGTTTAAATTGAACGCTTGTCCACACGTACACGTTTTGTCAAAAATTATTACAGGATCTATCTGTCTATGTATCTATAATCTATTTGTATTCACGATCAGTTTGTATTTTATTTTATTGTCCCCTAAAGTTGATCACTTGTTTGACAATTTCGTTTGCCCGATCCGTAGTCATAAGGAATGTTAGTACATTGAAATTGATCATCAATTATGTCAATTCAAATACAAATATTTTCAATTTGAAATTCTGCGAAAATCAAAATATGAGAAATATTAACTGAATCTCTAGGATCTCACATCGTAATAACTGAGCGCAAACAACGTGCACATAAAATTACTTCTGTTCATGTTGCCTTAAACGCGTTTGCTATTTGCACCGCTTTTCAGGCCTATCTTATAGCGACTTTTATAAACCATAAAGATTAAGCTACACTTCCCTCCGCTTGATATCGCAATTTCATTCCAAATGTGACATAAGAATAAAGTGCTGCAAACGTTTTCTCTTTGCACGGTAAATGTATATCGCATCATTTCAGGGAGTTCACTTCATGTTTATTTAGACGCCGCTGCAGACGTAATACATGAAGTAAATTGTGATGGGTTTTAATTATATTTTAATTGAAATAAACTTTATTGTCACTAATCTTTTATACAATTCGTTTATTTATCATTCAATTCCAGATAACTCGTGGTTTCGTTAAAGTATTCTACATTATACAGTCATTATTATCTTATATTATCGTGTCATCTAATTCCATCACTAATTCTATACACCTGCTCCTTTTCCACAAATTATACGCCTTGCAAATATCCATTATTATATTAACATTACCACATGTATATGATATGATCACTTTTCATACACTTTCTTTTACATATTATTGTTCACGAGCATTCTTAATGTTCAATTTCTCTTCCACCGCCTGCCTGAGTACATTCTTTCTCACACTAGTCCCATTCTTTTAATTTAACTTTATCTCCCAACTCTCCATTCCTCAAATAACATTCACTTCTCCCAACTTCTACCGCCACCAACTTCCGACTCTTAAATATTATTATGCATAAGTATAAATATTTAGAAATATAAAATCAAAGAGAACTTCAAGTTACTACTAAGAAGTGTCAAAGATTGTAACGAATGGTGGAAAGTGTCCCATTTGTTTAATATGGGCGTAAATAAAGTTAGCCAATTTGGGAACCCTTTTATAGAATGGAGGGTATATATAGAAAAGGGGGGAAAAGTAATGGAATTATTATTATCTTCAGTCACTCAGTCTGTACATAATGTAGTTTTTGTAGAAGTTTTAATAACAGATTTTTTTACATAATTGATATGCAAATTTATACTTGTCCCTAAATAATACAAAGAGCTTGGCAATAAGAATCATTTAATAATCCTAAAACAAATAGATATGCGAGATTTCTGCAGTAGTATATCATAAAACATCACAATAAAATGTTTTGAGCTAGATTTATTTTAATCATTGTAACTTTTCATATAATCCATCTTTGTTTACAGTAAAAATTAAGGCATGTTTGACTGGTTACTTCAATATTAGGTAGATAACAAAGCACACAGAAGTAAATACATTTCCGACATAAAAGCGTTATTTTATTACCAAATGAAATTAACGAGTTCAATATTTGATGTTATCATCAGATACCCTTTTGCTCCAAATATTGCTTCTGCAAGCAAATCCGCGAACATTAATTAAATATTTGTTGACTATATAATATATGTTAATCAGAATTGAGCGCGCAACCAAATATTGGTTTTCATAATTACGGTATCAATTTTCGTTTTAGTGCTAATCTTCGCATGAGGAATTTTCATCCAAAGAATGTCATTAAGGGTGCATTTAATTCAATTACAGTCTGAAATGTAGCAAATGAAAGAAAAGCGGAAAATATTAATTATATAGTAACTTTATATCCTCGCTGCGTGCCGAAAAGGGAAAAAAAGATTAGTGAAACTTAGGAAGTAAGAGTCTCAAAACTTTCCGTATAACTTGGATTTTTAATCATTTCTATCGAATTAGTGTAACCGAACACAGAGAGGAATTTTCCTTTGAGCGTTTCTATCGGATAATTCAATTAATCGTTTGTTCTCGCCATAAATTTTCAGAAATATTTTAGAAAATATGTCGGAAATATCAACCTTTCGGCGTGTCACGGTCTTGTGAGCTTGAAATGTGTAATATTTTTCTGAAATAGCTTCACGTATATTTGTTGGCTGATTAACATATTTTATGTAAAGTGGCATAATGAATTAAATATGTATACCTTAAAATAATATTACGATCTCGTAAAAGGGGACTATTCAAAATAGATCGACGTAAATAGGGTGGGTTCACTTTGAAGCTGTTTTCTCGTCGTTTAAAAAAATAAGCACGTTCAGTTGCGTGTCTACGTCAAAGACAACTCACAAACAGCATAAAATGCTAAACTTTCCAACATTCGTAATAACATTCAACGACATTCACATTCATCTTGTGAAAAGCAGATCTGCAAACCATAAACGGAAGATACTTTCAGTTATAATAAACAAAATTTATTAAAAAAATTCTAAACATAAATCAGGCTATATTTCTTACTTCGATATGAACAGCGTTGTGCGGCTTTGTGTTACTTTTAGTTCACTATTCTGTAATTGTTCTTGCCTGATGTTTATTGTGTTCGATGTGTCGCAGCTGTCGTACTTTGGTGCATTTGATAAGGATTCCTTGAAATTGTTCCATTTATTTTGTAGGTCTGTTAAGCGTATAATATTCTTTTGAAACATTCCCAGCATCTTTGCAGTATTTTCAAGATTTTATTTTTACTTTCTTTCTTCTTTTATATACCTACATTTTCCCACCACGCAGCACAATGTGATGTGATACATAATTAATTACTGATATTATATTTCTATCTTTTCTATATTTGTATGTCGTTATCTCTATATTAAATTATTTTTTTCGCGTTTTCTTCCCATATTACTCTATATGCTTATATTTTACTGTCATATTAGTACGTGTTTAACTCGACCATCATATTTATGCAGTCATTTGTATAATCTATTTCCTTACTCAGACGTTTTTTCTTTCTTTGCTAGTTTATTTGTTTTGTTACATGCGACAATTTTGCAGGAAGTGGTGGTGGGAGCAGTACCACCACCAATTTCATTTAAATAATTTCATTTTACTAAATCATATAATCAATTTCCAGTTCCAAGTATTATCTAACCTTGCCTCTTTTTTTCTACTTCGCCACAGATCGGATTACTCCGTAGTATGTAATTTATGTCATAATTTCTTCATGCACATGCCATGTTCTCATTATTATTACTGCTGTTTTTTGTACTTTAGAAACTTTCTTGTATCGTTTTAGTTGATTTTGCTCTCTTTACTATTAACTCTTGTTTTGCTATATACTACTTTTTGTCGGTTTGTCGTGTTTTCATAGTACCCCCTCCTCCTTCACACCCAGAAAATTCTTTTATTTTTTATGTTTCGGCTCCTCTTTCGTTCCATTTTCGTGCCTATTCAATTTCCCCAATCAGTTCATCTTCTATTCCATACATACTTATTATGCTCTGTGTTTGTAATTTTGTTATTGCACGTTGCTTTTTAATTTGGTCCCTATGTTTCTTATATTTTTCGACCCATTCATCTTTTAAGCCCTTAACTGTCTCTCTGTCCTACACCAAAGTTCATTACTATTCTCCCTGTCTGCGACGCAGTATTAGTTTTTCGTTTCTAAACTAGTTTCGTTTTTCGGGGTCCCATTGCCACTTGGTCTCATTGGGTAATTTCATATAGTCAACGTTTTCTTCTTCCCCACATCTTTAATAAGTTTCTTTTTTTTCTGGATTCTCACGTAAGGATAAGGGTTTCGTTTCCAATACCCTTAATTTAACTAATATTTTGAATTTGGCTAGTGGTATGTATCTTCGTATATGATCCAAAATGGTATCGCTGTTTATTACCTCTTCATTTAAAATTAATGTCCCTATACCATTTATTCATACGTATCATAACTTTATATTCTTGAAAGGATTTAAGATGTACTTTTCAACTAATTATAATTAAATATAGTCGATTAAGCAAAACAACAAACTTCACCATAAATAGCTTGTTAATAAAATATAATTAAAAAAGGTGCTCACAAATGCATAAAATTAAATGTGTGCACCTTGCAATGTGAAAAGTGAATCTATGTTTATATAATGAGCAATGATTGACGGTAAAATATTTGCAAGGTGTATATTTATGGTAGTAACATTTTCTATGGACCAATTTTTTAATTTTTAAATAAAGTTCTTTGGCATGTAAGATATTCTGAAGATGATTATGAAACAAAAGTTGCAAACTCACTAAATAACATCGACTTACCGAAAGAGCATGTCTACATCCAAATTGTTCAAGGACTTACCTAGAAAAAAAATAAGTAAATAATATGGCACTACAAAAGCGCATAATTTTCATCAATAACGTCATTCGAAAAATCAGTAAACCGGAATATACGATAGGGTGAATTATGCGGAGGGTAAATATCAAAGTGAGCTTCAAATCTAAACTGGGGACTATAAAGCTATAAAGCTTATGTGGTAGGTTTCGTGATATATAGCAGGCACGGAACGGTACCTAAAAATGTACTGAAGTACGTTCAACACAAGACAGTTGCCTGTATTGATGATCCACGAATCGATACAATATAATATAAATATAAAATAATATAAAATAAAGACTATACAATGAAGGGCACACATTTGTTTGCAAATAAAACTGTCCGAGATATAAAGAATATGTACAGTTGTGTACAAAGAAGGTGGCAATGGAACGAGGTTATTAACAATTAATCTGACAACAAGTTATTTTAGTAATAACGTACTGGTTTAATGTTTTTTTTATTAACTTATGGATGTAGTACAGAATTTTCTATTACAAGATGTCGTTGATGGTAATAATATATCAGATTTTAATCAGCCCCATTTCAATCAAACCACCCCCACAGCGGCTACGTGATCACAAATAGAATGGGTAATATATAACAAATGGCCGAACACAATCATTTATCTCAATATTGGAATTACTCGTGATATAAGAAAAATTGTTGTCGACGCTATTTCTCATGAATCAAAGCCATAAAGACCGCACGTACAACAATTCCAAATTTTGTGGTTAATTAGTAATTTCTGGTTGAACAAAATTACTTATAACCATATTTACATTAGATACGACATTAAGAAGAAAATTTATGTTTTTTATGACTTTTGCGCAGAAACTAGTCCAATAAGTAGTAACATTAACAGTCGGGGTTGTACAAATATATTAATGATCTTGTTTGCGTAAGAGGCGACATACGAGGGCTAGCCTAACTATGAAGTTAAAATACAATTAAGATCATTTTTCAATATAATCTCCTATTTCTATGCATTTTTTACATTTACTAAACGAAAATAAACCATCAACATATTTTTGTTACTCCATGCAGAACCACTCAACCGCCCACGTTAGTTCTTCGTTGTTTAGAAATAATTGTCACATTAACTGCTTTTTCTACTTCCTGGACAGAAAAAAGTCACAGGGTACTAAGTCAAGACTGTAGGGTGGATGATTTAATTATGCGAGCTGTAAATTCTTCAGAACGGCCTGAAAAATGACGGCCTTGTGCACTGGCGCATTACCATGCAGAATATTTCTGAATTTTCCTTTGCGTTTTTTTTTCATCCAGCATAATAGTTACCCTTCATCGTGGTTTTATGTGGCAAGTAGTCTATTAATAAAATTACTTCTGAATCGCAAAAATTTGTTTCCATATAATCTTGCCAGCCGAATATTTGATCTAAAACTTCTTTGACGGTGGCGAGCCCTGTCTTTCCCTTATATCGTTTCCATGTTGCTTTTAGAATCATAGTGTTGAACCCATGTTTGCAGTTACAATTTTCTCAATAATTTCTACCCCTTGTCTATCACAAAGCTCTAAAAATTGTTGAGAAGTTTCAACATTCGCGGTACATATCTAGCACTCACCTTTGACATGCCTAAATTATCATGGATATCATGTTAAAACACATTTCATGCTAACTTTAAGCTATCACATCGACTTTAATTCGTCTATCTTCAATAATCAGTTTTCTATAACTATAACTATGGAACGTTTTCTTCCACTTCGAGGATCGTCGTCGATCGATTCCCGCCCCCATTTAAATTGCTTTGACGAAAATGATATGGTCTTATAAGAGGAAGAACCTTCACTGTAAACAGCAGACATGCGATTTTTATTTCCATTGGACTATTTCATTCTTTTGTGAGAAATTATACGACCATTATATGGCAATTTTATACAAATGTTTTCACATCCTCCTCCAAAGTTGGGTGCCCATCATTATGAGATTGCCTTCCTAATGAAGGAAAGTTTTTTTTTGCAAACATCTCATTCATTTGTAGCTTCCAGTCGTTACGAATTTATTTGTTTCCACAGTTATATTCTTTGTGATGAAAGGAAGCAACGTTCATTACCCGATAAACAAGAAAATCGGAGTTTATCAAGTTCAGTTCTATTGAGTTTTCGGGTAATGGTGCCAAATTAGATCCCATTGGAAGAAATTATCGGTTATCTGGAAACGGCTTCAAAAAAACTACAAAGGTGTTTTCTTTGTAAAGGTACTGATTAAAATAACACATATATGACAAAAATCCAAAATCCAAACACATTAGGCAAATACTAAAAGTTGCATATATTTGATTTGATAATACAGGTAATTTATTTAACCTAAATTTTATTATATACATTATTGCTAGAAGTATTAATTACAATGTTGTATTAAGATAAATAATACGTGCGATAAAGCAGAATATGGTCTCTGGGATTTGCGGATGACGTGGCCATATTGTCGGATACGGAGAAAAGAATAAAGGAGATGATAAGAAGGCTAGAAGGTTTCCTGGAGAGGAGAGGATTAGAATTAAACACAAAAAAGACGAAGTTGATGGTGTTCAGGAAAGTCGGAGGAAAAAGAAGGGAGGTGAAAATGAAATGGAAAGGAGAAGATATTGAACAGGTGAGGGAATGGTTGTACCTAGGCTACGTGATTAGAGACAACAACAGTGAGGAAGGACACATGAGGCATATGTGCAAAAAGGCGAGGAAGGCAGACGAAGGTTTGCGGGGGTGCCTTTGGGAGAAAGGTGAAGGGAAATTTGAGGACAAAATGAGGATTTGGGACGTGTGTGTAAAAAGTATTATGCTCTATGGGGCCGCAATATGGGGAAAATCGACGCCGGACTATATAAGAGATATGGAGAGAGAGGTAGGAAGGCAGGAAAGGAGTGAGAAGATAGAGCATTCAAGGTACAATACTAAGTTCAAACGGATACAAGTACATGGAAGGAGTCCGAAGTACCTGAGAGGAGGAAACTCGGCGGAAGAGGAATGGTGATAGCGGGATTTAGGTGCGGCAACGAGGAAAAGGCGAATAAATATTGGAAGGGGCGAGATTACATGAGACGCAAGGTATGCCTAAAACAAAGGGACGAATGGCGACATTGGTGGGAAGAGTGTGAAGAAATGGGATGGAGCAGGGAGGAAGAGAAAGTGGGCAGGGATTGGGGAAGGGTGTTGGGGGAGAAGGGGAAGGGACTGGAGATTTTTGGGAGGCTAAAGAGGAAGAAAGAAGACGGCAGGAAAAGTAGGGAAAAGGTAAAGGCATAAAACAAAACGAACAAAAAAAATGTTTCAGATAAGGCAGTCAAAGGGGAGAAGGAGAATGGGAAGAATGGCCAGGAGGGAGGAGACGAGGAAAATGGAAGGCGGCAATAGAAGGTGGAGAAATAGTGAAAAATGTCAAATGTCAAATAACAATATTGTAATATTGTAATATTGAAATTAATGCCAATAAAGGTTTATTATATATTATATATAAAAATAATACGTGAAATGAAGCGTAAACTATTAAACAGTTCAGTTAAGGGTATTAAAAATGCAACAAATTCAATGCATACGCGAATACGTACAATAAATTATACTCGATGGTAACAGCAGAACTTTAAATAATGCATTTCCATTTATGTTAGTGTACCTACACATATAAATAATATTGGATATTCATAAAGTTATTATCATAGTTTATGACTTCAATTTTCTGTGTATCGTGACTCCGGCCAATTTGCATATATTGGGAAATAACCGGGAATTATTTATTAGTTTGTAAGGCGCTTGATAGCTGCTCATTTTTTGAGACTTTTTTAACAAAACAGGCCATCGGAATTATTGTTTCGTGCGAAATTTTGCCCGTGAATATCGCGTTTATATTACGACTCTAAAACGTTCATATAATCATCATTTATAACTGTCCGACTTATATCAAATCAAGCCCAGTGTAAATCACTATGATGAATGTGAATGGAACTAGCTTCGAACGTGACCTCAGATGAAAATATTAAAGCATTAAGAATAAAAAAGAAATATGTTCTCGTGTGAATCGACAGGGTGCTCCATATAAATTTACATTTCAGTATTGTAAAAACTGCAATGTGGAATAAAATAATAATGAGATTTCATTTTATCATCAACATCAACATAGGGGACGATGGGAAGGTCTGAAAAAATTAATGAAGCGGAAACATCAAACTATTATTAGGTAACGTTATATGTCATGCATTAGATCACCGCCCAAATCATTTACAAAAAATATCCAGCTCAAAAATTAACGGCACGTGCAAACTGAAGAACAAGATCACAAATAGTTTATTTATATAGAAGCTTGGAATGTACAAGCGATATCAACAACACAACAAGAGATATTCACTAACAGAAACGAAAATAGAGGAAGCACAGCAGAAGAAATAGAACTATATTCGCAATATTCGACTTGGTGCTGCGATTAATGAAAATATCTAAAAAACCACTATACATTTGTACGAATGTATGTAGCTAGAGGAGAAACCAAATGACAAAGAGTTGGGTAGATGTCAAACATAAATGTACGGAAGACCTATCAATGTAAATAGAAAGAGAAGAAGTCGCTCGAAAAGTAGATGACTGCGCGAAATCCAAAAGACCAGCAAGGTATATGAAATAAAATAATCAAGAATGTAAATACGTAATTAGGTTTATCTAGGTAAATATGGACTGTTAGTCGGGCTTATAACAATATTTTACATCAACACTGTGCAGCAATTCAAGTTTTAATTACAACAATATTTTACGGAACTTCCTCCCTAATTTCATAACTGCAAATTAGGCAACCCGAATAAAGTACCGAACTCCCTAAAACTGGATTTATATCGCACTGAAATATACAAAATAAACTATATTTTGCGTTTATCCGTGACGATCACGTTCATAAAATATCAAACATTAAGATATGACGTATCTAAAGTATAACGGAAGATTGTTAGAGTACATTGAAGAAAAAAAGCGATCGAAAATCCTTCGCGTCATATTTATTAGCATCTTGTAAAATATTATGACATCGTCGAGATATTCGAAATGTATAACCCGAGACTGAAATTTATTTATATTAAACGGAGAGATATAGAAACGAAGTTTCTGAGGTAGTCGCACTAAATCCAGGTTTTAAAATATTTATTGAATATGGATCTACTATATTTCACATCTCGGGAAAAATTTATGCCTCGATGTGAGACATTTTACTATTTATATCATCTGTTTCGATAAGATCTATTGATTCGGACTCATATAAAATGTATTTCCATTAACGGGCTACGTAGATAACGTCACAATCAATAAATTTCAAACTTATGCTCTTAAAGTTTCAATGAGGTCGTTCAGCGTTGGATAAGTTAAATATTATTTAATGCTTGGAACTTAAAACGAAGCAACTTATACATACGTTGTATTGATAGGAATGTAATACAAAAATATAAAACATGGAAAATAATTAAATTTGATGTAGTTATGAAAGGCCAATAAGTAAGACAAACTTACAATAATTCAAAATAAACAACATGAGAAACAACGAAACTAAGAATTTTCAGAGACAACTTAGTCGTTGACGCTTAGAAATTGTTTTCAATGCAATTGCATGGAATGCACGGAACGTGTGTATTTTTTTAATGTCGAAGCTATTTTCAAATCAAATATCAAATATAAATGTTCAAATATATCAATAATTGTATTGTCACTGAAATAGCCTTAGTACGTGAAATGTGCGCGTAAAGTGTATTATTCTTCAGTTTTCAGCTTGATTACTTAGGGAATGTAAAGTTAGTTACTGTGTTCACTATATTGTGGTAGTTTAAACTGTTTTGCGTACAGTGGTTTTAAATATTTTGGTATAACAATTGTATAAAGCGAAATAGGCATAACTTACAACGTTTTAATTTTTATGTTATTAGCCTGTGACACTCAAACAATATGTGCCAAGGATTTTCGGATTACTGTAAATTTTCCTGCGTTAAAAGAAACTATCAATTCTCCGACACATAACTTCGTCTATGGTCTAAGATTATCTGCGAGGTAAGCCAAACGGAAAATCGCAGAAATAATATTATTTGTTATCGTTTGCCTGAATCTGCAGAGACTACATCCAAGAGACGTTAGTCTGAACTGACCATCTTGGATGTGTGTACATGACGATATTTCTTCTCCTGTACGCTTGTGTAAATATGATTATACCAGCGATATTCGAGCACGTTCGTTGAAAGTTAAACTGTCATCAGAGTCCTGTGTCCTTGTTCTTATTCGCAATTGTTTGAAACATAAAAACTCTAATTGGTGTAATTGTACCTGCAATTTGAATTATATCGTCGGAGACAGAGCTGCAGGATAGGATTCTCATTCTTCGTACACTAATATCTTGAGCTTTAATTTCGAAATTATTATTTGTTTTGCAACTTTCTTAATAGATCAATATTAAATACTGAAATATTGATTTGTGGGAGGAAATTTGATCTGGTGAACCTTACTGCTGGTAGTGGTGTCTTGGTAGCTTTACACAAGGTCATTAAACATGAGCTCATTAATATTACTTCCCATTTTGAAAATATTGTATCACTGGTTGATATCGTCGGGTGCATATATACTATTTTGACTTACATGTTCTAAATTTTTGGTGTCTAAAGTAATAAGCGATAAACAGTATCTTAGTCCTCAACTTAAAGCAATTTAATAATATTTACAATAACTTGGAAAAAATGCTAGATCTGGTTCTTTCAAATGTTAGTCCACAGGTACTCGTTGAAAATGAAAATTTGGCTATAGTTCCTGAAGTGATATGTGATGTTAATCTTAATATAGATATGTTGAGTCATTCCAATATATCAGTTAATTACGACAACATGCCAATTTCTAATCGATTCGAAATTTGAGTAACATGAGTGTTGATCACATATACATTAAGTATACCGTGGTAATAATAAGCAAGACTTGTTTAGTCCCCCAGTAACAAAAATTACGATAGTAAGACTTATACATAAACAAGAACAACATACCGAGTGCAACTACTATAGACCAATATCGATATTACAAATGGTGGAAAAATTAATAGAAATGTATGTGGCGGAAAAAACTTGGAGTTACCTAGAAAATTATAACAGAGTAGACAGAAACCAATATGGCTATCAGAAGAATAAGGGGCTAGTAATAAGAATGAGAGAAGTTTTCCGACTTAATGAATACTAAACTTGATGAAATGCACGTTCTATGTATGTTCATCGACTTCAGTACAGCATTCGAAACAATAAACCACGAAAAAGTAATTCTAAAAAACTTAGTCCTTCGGTTTAAAGTAAGAAGGTGGTTCGAGGACTAGGTAAAAATAGATTGTACGTCGTAAAAATAAGAGGCAACATAGGAAATGACACAACAACAAGAAGACAATAACAACAACAATATAATAAGTCCTATGCTGTACATATTTCACGTAAACGATGTTGGATCGTGCTTCACCAATTTCAAGTACTTCCTGTATGTGGTGATCGTTTCCATCCATAAAGACCTGAGTATAGCGGGGGAAAACTCATAGATCGAATTTGTTAGTTTTCAAAATTGGGTCCAACGTAAGGGGTTGGTAATCAATGGGTGAAAAACAAGGCTCTTGCACATTGCGCCGCCGCAACTAAGTGACTCAAGACCAATAGAAATAATAATTCATTCTGCAAAGTGCCTTCATGAAATGGAAGGACAAAATAGTTACGAGTATCGAAGTAAAATAGTGGAGGTAGTGACATAGATATTTAGGAATCGATATAGTAAAAACTTTCATTTGCTGGTAGTTTGCATTTACCGGTTGAAGTACTGATGATGATATACCATGCATTAGTGGAATCAAATTTGGGACCAGCATCGAAATATCTAATAGACCGCATTCAGTCCCTGTAGCATAGAATAAGTAAACACTTGCTACGGACAGGAAGAAATCAAGACACGCACAACAAGTACACAAGTATAGTAGGCTGCTCATTGTAAATAATTTTTATGACAATACGCTGTATAATATACTGGAACACAATAACAAGTGCGGATCTGGAACAAAGGCTGTTGTTATACATACGATCTTTTATCAAATTCAAGAAGAGGTTATAAACATAGATAGCATAGGGAAGGCTAAGAAAAAAATAAAAAGCTGGTTGCTGTCTTAGAATACCTGAATACCTTCCAATCACAAGAAAGAATCACTTTTACCACCTTTCCCTTCGAACTTATTTTAATTCAGGATTTGTTTCATTTTAGTGCATTTTGTTACATGCATTGTGGATGGTTAAGTACAACTAATTTATAAGTATGTTGTAGATTGTGTTTTTTCATTTGTACATAAAGTGGTTAATTTATGAAACAAAGAGGACAGGTTCAATCTTTAGGCTCGCCGGCTTTCTGAGATGATGTCAAGTGTAGAGGTGAAACGTGGTATGAAGGAGGTGTTTGGGCAAAAAGAAATATTACTAATCGCTTTATCGTTTAAATGAAACTGTTATATTTATTTATAATTCTTCTATAAAACCATGATGAATTACTGTTATCGCCCCATTTCAGAGCGGTTGATTAGAAATGCGTCCTTTTCGGTAATGTAAAAATATTTGCATTTATTGCTTATTTATTGAATACCGAGAACGTGTTTTCGTATATGTTTTACGAATTAATATTTTAAATGATGATGTATTTCAAGTCTGCAGTGTTTTCAGTTTAAATTGCGTGCCAATTTGATCAATGTACAGTATGTAAAGCAGCAATCAATCAATGTAAAAACTAAACGCTCCGCTACATTTTAATCGATACGATGGACAAACCGTAAGGATATGACGTAACTTAAGTTTCAAAGAATGGAATAAGAACCTCCCGGAGTTTATCTTCAGTAATATAGGCATGGAAGGGTTGCAAAGGAGGGATCGAACAGTTTCATTGGGGCTACCCACTAGATGTAATCGATTGTATCTATTGCTATTCTTCGTAATGATTTGTTCCGATGGAAATCGAAGGATCCCATTGATATATTCGCAACATTTAGTTCCTGGACATTGTTATATTTCCTATTCAATCTCAGAACCGTTGTGATGCGAGTTCGCATATCGTTTATAAGACCCCCGAACGTTACTAAATACACCAATGTTTCGGATTTATGGTAGGAATTCTCGGAGTGGAATCATGGGGAACGAGATTACATGTTATTCAGAAGCAGATTACTTGCCGTTTAACGCTTAATAATGACTGGCACAAATGAACAGATCTAAAAGTAATCGGGTTGCCCACCATAATTCTTGTCCCACTGCATATCTAGGGATAAATTAATATGAAATTTAATTCTGTATAATTATGTCCATGTGAAATCTTTCCATATTTAATGCAGCATTATGTTCCGGCATCGAAACTACTGTTGTTACTAGTTTAGCACAGCAAATCCACGTCTCTTTCGCATTATATATTCTAATATTTCTTGTGCATATCGTATTAGAAAATGTTTCGTATGCCGTGATAATTATAAATAATATTTGTATCCGTTAGTTGTGCGCGACGCTGGGTGCTGAATATTACCAAGCCATCAATTAAAGATTGAAAATTGTTTGAAAATGGTCGTGCCAATATAAATCTTTATAGTATGTCTTGTTTTTATCGAATAAAAATTGTAGTTAGTACAAAAATGCCCATTGAATGACTAGTGGTTGAGCTTTTGAGCTAGTGATACTAAGCAAATTTGTTGTATAAACATAGGATATAACTAATCAACTCACTCATTGTTCTCGCCAAACTTAATTCATTATCTCTTCCCAAGTGCTGAACTTTATTTAACTACATTTATTTCTACAATTCGTTGCATTTTTAATGCATGAATTACTACAATTAAAAATTAGTATAATCAACTGAAAAATACATGCGATTGAAATTTGCGAATATCTTTAGACTTGGCTAAGTCAGTAGTATTTTCTCGTAAATTCCACTGACTTATCTCTGGACAGACCAGGCTTCAGGAAAAGCTATTTCACCTGACATTCCAAAGTTTTATCGTTTTTTGAATATTAATTGCGTATTTATTGTAAAAAAATCAAATAACTTTGGCCATCGCCAAAGATCCATAACGGTACTTCAATGGTGAGCACATATAAAAAGGATGTCTGCGCACTAGTTTATTTTATGCCACCAGTTACGTATCACGTTTCATAGTTTACTGTGTAATCTTTTTTGTTTAATACAATTGTTTTTTCTTGTCATTCATTGAGTTGAATAATTTATTAGTGTTTTCGTTTTATTTAATGGTAGATCAAAATTTTCGCAAATATCAGTTTAACCAAAGTTATAAGCAACTATGGCCGATATGATAAATATGTACTAATTTTAATCTGTAATTCAAAATATAGCAGGACTGTTCCACGTCATATTACCTGCCAGAACATACTTTAGTATGTCTATCTGTAAATTAAAAAAATTAAATATATTAGTACATATAGTCCGACTTTTCTAAGTTTTTGTTGGGTTATGGTATACTTCATATTTCGGTTAGAGAAAAGTGTCAATTGTACGATCCCTTTCGTCCATCGTAAATACCCAATTTCGACAAGTTTTTGACGACGGTTCCATTATTGTATTATTTCTCACATTTTATTTCTTCATCTACTATAGATTGTGGTGGCTGATATCAAATTCTGTTCATTTTCACATCCATTCGTTGCGCATTTCTTAGGGAACGTATTGTATGAGGACAATTTTGACACACATACTTGGTTTCTCTGGTCGAATAATTGTTTGTGAAAATGAATATGTGGCAAACGTATAACACATATCAACAAGCGGCTATGAATAACTAAATAAGTTGTGCTTGGACATCAAATTTAGGTAGATATGTTAAATTCGAATAAGTTTCTAGCATACCCTGCACTATATATAATTCCATCACACGTTTCACCATTTCATACAGCTTCTGCTTCTGGATTATTGTCCCATTGATTATTTCAGCAATAATTATCCTAATTTTGCTTTATAAATTTATATTATATAGATATAATTAAGCAAAAGATCTCATTAAAAAATATTTGCAATAACTATTGACAAGAATTTTATACAATTCATCGAATTGCTTATAATTAACAATACCACACCTGTGTCTCAAAATAATCTATTGCTTGCAGTTGACAACATTTTATCCCCAACTATTAGTAATCTTCAGAAAAGGATGTATTAGTGGTGGTTTTATTAATTAGCGCCAATTGGACTATATAATGTCTACATTCTATACATATAGTTATAGTTAGTAACTACTTTCAATAAACAAACGTAATATTGATACATATGGTATTTATATATGTCCATCTTACAATTGATATGTAACAACCTATTTTGACTGAGGCCACAAACAAGTACGGGACTCTTTGTTGTTCAATGTTTACAACCAAACGGTAAAAATAATGTGTATCGGTGAAGCATAGGGCGTTACGTTGAAAATGTTATTCGACGATAGTATGCCAACGAATCCCGAAAATCAGCCGGTGGCATGTGATATAAATGAGAAATATGCAATTGGTTCACAATAAAAAGAAAATATGCAGTAGTCACTGAAATTCCTTATCCTTAGTTATACTACATTTTTGGAAAAAAAAAACGTTTGAAATGAAAGTTTAAAATGTCAATAACTTTTATAAGCAACATTTTTTCGATAACTCGTACCGTTTTCGAGATATGAGTAAACCATTACTTCCCGTTGAGATATTGCTTTAAAAACAGGACGTTTTTGTCCTTGCTAAAAAAATAGTATGAAGTTTCATAGCTCTGGTATAACCGTTTGGACGCTAGAGTGGACGTGCACAGTCACACACAGGCACGCACACACACACACACACACACACACACACACACACACACACACACACACACACATACCTGTGCGGCAACTCTTGTGGGGCCACCAGAATTTAGCCCACTTATGGGGTATTTAAAGTCACGCATTCCACGATATTGTAAATACAATCCTGATTCGTTTGATATATTTTGTGTTGTCATACACTCCGAATTTCACACATTTTCCTTGAAAACCGACTTGTGGGGTCAGACCCCACTTTTGGGTCGCCTGCATTCAATCGGTGTGTGTGTGCGGTTATTGTCTTTTTATTTGGAAGGTACCGTAAGGTGTTATGAATTAATATTTATATGGTGGTGTTAAATGAAATGATCCTTTCAGGGCAATATATGGTATGTATATTACAGGGGGATTATACATATAGTAATAATAATTTGTAATATCGAATAATTGTATATTAAACCTATTTGAAAAAGTGTTCACTTGCGATGTTTCTTTAGAAATGATATTTGATACTTTATATCTATCCAAGATCGTGTTTTTAAAAACATGTTTGCTAAATTTTGTTAACACTGCCTTTTTTCATTTGATGACCATTTTCTATGTATAGTCGGTTTTACACATTTTTCTTTAGCTTACAAAAAGAAAACAAATTAATTTAGTTTCAACGCTTATAATACAGTGTGGTCGAATAAAAAATTAGTCAAAATTGACTATGAGCAAAAAACGCCCATCTTTTCCTAAAATTCTTTGCGAGTGTCAATCTGCTATGTATATTGACACGAGAAAATGTTGTGAATGCAAATCAAAGCTTCTCTTTTACCATCATATTTTAGAAATGGAGTTAAGTTGGAAATCGGTGAATGGCAAAATTCGTATGTTGCCTGTTATGAAGAGTTTCAGGAGCATTTTCCCGGCGAAGCAGCCACTCATTCGTATGACCATGTTTATCAAGTTATGAAGAAATCTGTGAAATTATTTACAGAAAATGGAAGTGTACAAAGAAAAATAGGTAGTGGAAGAACTAGAAAACGAACAGCTGCGGTGGTGAATAATGCGCGGGAAATCATGGAAGCAACTCCATCTACATCCATACATTCGAAGACTGGGTCAACAATTAAAGGATTTACAAATGTATCCGTATGAAGTTCAAGTCTACCATCAGATTCTACCTAGTGATTTTCAACCTAGGTTTGTAGAGAATCTCAATAATGACGAAATGATGGGTACGTGAATTTTCAAAATACGATGCATTGGTGTATGGAAAATCCTCATGTGTTTGTTGAGGCGCCTCTTCATCCAGTTAAACTTGGACTTTGGGTTTCAAGAAGGCGCATCATACCATTTTTTTTCATGAAAACGTTAATTCAAATTTTTACGTTAATCAAATTCCTACACCATTTATCGAACAGTTGGACGATCAGGAACTACAAAATAGATTTATCCACCAGGACAACGCTACAGCAAATACAGCAAATCTAGTTTTGATTTTTTTAAACCATTTTTTTGGGAGAGATTAATTAGCAGAGATTTATGGCCACCTAGGTCTCCAGATTTGACAAGCCCGATATTTTCTTGTTTTCTTATTTAAAAAATAATGTCTACAGGAACCGACCTCAAAATTTGCAAGAATTAGAATTGGCCATAACAAGACAGTTGGAAGAAATCACACCTGAAATGCTTATCCGCGTTACTGAAAATATGAAGCGACGCGTGCAGTTCTGGAAAATAATGGACAACACTTTCAACACCTTTTTTAAATAAAATACTGTTTCAGTTTTGTCACTTTCATTATTCCAAATTCAGTTTAAATGCAGGCTAATACACTAATCCATGGATTTGAATAAAAGTTCAGGATTTATGAAAAATATGGTGTGTTCCCTTAAAATGTTGAAGAAATATTATCACTTGCATTAAAATTAGTTCTATTAAACGAAATGTTAATTGAAATATTAAATACAGTATAAAAAATGGCTGGTAGGTAAATGCAAGTAGAAACGTTGTGGAAGGCTTCATTGTCGGATGCAGAAGAAGAGGGAAAGAGTTCGCAAACTTTATTTATCTAAACTTCTACTGAAACAATAATTCTGGTTTAACAGAATGACTGTGACAAGTACATATGTAGACAAGCAGGATGGAAGATCAAACTTTGAGTTTAATACGCATAGAGGGCTAAGGTGGAAGAAGTAAGCGGATGTTATGATATAGGAAGAAAGTAAGTAATGGCAAAGAATGATAAATGTATTAGGCATATAGGTGTTTTCGAGAAAAACAGGAGGACATGTGAAAGAGAGCAGTTTACTAGAACATGAAGTAACAGGAGGTTAAGATGCAGCATTGGACGTGAAAGGGCATTATCAAGTATTATTAATATTATTATGTTACCGGGTAGACATGGATGTCGCTACATTAACATTAACATTAAGGAAATAACAAAAATGATTACATAGAGCAATTTGTATCGAATCAATATAATGAGATAATGAACATAAGGGGGCATGTGAATAAGTTGGAAAGGAAAATTGCCCAATTAGTAGTTTTCTTTGGGCAAAACAAAATATAATCATTAAACACCAGGATAAGCAAACTAGAGCAAATAACATTTGAAAAAAAATCGAAATACATGAAGTGACTGAAATGAAACAAAGCAAATAGTAAACAGAGTAGCTAAGAAGATAAGGGTTGAAGTAAACGTAAAGGAAATAGATGTTTCCCAGCGCTCAGAAAAAAAACTAGATGAAATAGCGCGGCGAGTACGAACAATAATAGCCAAGATGTTTTCAACAAAATTACGAAATGCAATCATAAAGAAACGAAGGACAAATATTTCGAACAGCGAGATCGTAAACTCCTAATCTATGTGGTTGAATAACTATCCTCACCTTATAAGTCAAGCAAGAAAGGAAAAAGGATCAGGGGTACTGAACCTAAAGGAATTGGAAGATTTAGAAAGAATCAACTATAATAAATGGGAAATAATTGGACACAATTCTATCTACATACAAGACAAATCATTGGGTACTTATGGGTGACATTAATATAGACATAATTAAGTGTTTCAAAAGTATCAGAGGATTATGAAAATATGCTAATTTCTAATGGATTTTCTATTGATCATACATGGTGTTAATGGCTGAGCGTATGTCCCAAAATATGCCGAAAAGTCATAATGAACTTGGGTCCACAAATGGACGGTTTCGGAGATACATTTTTTTATTTCCACAATACGCATGTGTGGGTCGGCGAAAATACCCATGTTATTATGGAATACAGACATCAATACACTGGGTAATCTTTTAGACGAGATTGCTTTGAATCAAAAGCAACAAATATGGCTGCAGTACGATGGTGCACCGGCGCATTTATCGGTTGCCATTAGAGATATTTACACGGAACTTTTGGACGAAGATGCGTAGAAACGGGCGAACCTGTATCACGAGCTGCAAGATCGCCTGATTTAATAAACACCATTGATTTCTTTCTTTAGCGACATTTGAAAATGTTAGTGTACGCTACGCCTGTAAATGATCTCTCGGATCAACGAGTATATCGAGGATGTCACCGAATCCGAGTCACTGTAGGTCTTTTCGAAAGAGTTCGAGAGTCCACGCCACGGAGATTTGGTGTAAGTGGTGAAAATTCAAAATGTTTCGTATCTCCGAAACCGTCCATTTGCGGACCCATGTTCATTATGACTTTTCAGCACATTTTGGGCCATATTCAAAGGCTGTAACACTTTTTAATACCATATATGTTCATCAACATTAACCTGGGAACCATAGGCGGTGGAGTGGTTCTGAGCAAAATATCCGACCACAACGTGATTGCCAGTACGATTGAGAAGATAAAAATGAAAACAACAAGAAATGATAGATGAAAACATAATAGTGAATATAAGTGATATAAATGAACTATATGGTAAAATGGTCACCGCATATAAAGAAGCGTATAAATCAGCCAAAACAAACGAAAAAAAGAGTCCACTTAAACCCTGGGTAACACAACAAATCAAAGACGAAGTAAATAGTAGTTCCAAACTTGCAAAAGGGCACATGATAACACGGAATATAGAAGAAGACTGGGAGTCCAGTACAATACTGCGAGGAATAAAGTTAATTCACCAGTAAAACAGGCGAAGAGAAAATACTATACAAAAGTAATGTAGAAGACATGGGCTAACATAAATGAAATACTCGAAAGAGCAATAGCAAACAAAAAACCTCTACTTGGAAACAAAGTGATAATAAATTATATGAAGATGTCAGAGGAAGTTTCAAACAGATTTGTAGAAGAATTCAGCAAAAAGACATTGTCAACAGTGGTGGAGAAAAGCTATTCAAAAGCAACAATTTTAATCAAATACAGTCGATGGTCACAGAATATATTTACAGAAAAAGTGCTCAAAACTTAGACGAAATCACCTAGAATAAGAGTGAAAGCCTGGAAGGAATTCCAAGCCCCTCAATAACAAAAATAATCAACTCATCTTTATTAATATTAATATTATTACTCAAATTTTGTTTCCCCATAAAACTGATACTATATATATGTATATATATATATATATATATATATATATATATATATATATATATATATCAACATAGTCTTTTCGGAATATTGGCCAGGAGAGCAATTCAGAAACAATAAATAAATAAAATTAGCTATGCAAGCCTTGTAGGCTATGGGCTCGTGAGACGATTTGCCTCCACTCTCTCCTATTTTCAGCATTCTTCTTCCAATCCTCCACTCCTACCTGTTCCAGGTCTCTCTCTACTTCTTCTACCCACCTTCTACTTGGTATGCCTCTCTTCTTTTTCCCGCCTTGCATCTTCATATTCATTATGGTCTTTGGTAGTCTTCCCTCCTGCATTCTTTCTATGTGGCCCAATCACCTTACTCTCTTCATTTTTATTTTAGTTGTGATGTTTGGTTCATTGAATAGTTCCTCCACCTTATTTTTCTTCCTTCTCCACTGATCCCCTTCTTTTACTCCTCCATATACTCTCCTTAGCAGTTTCCGTTCCCATACCTGTAGCTTTGCTTCTTCCTACCCTGTCAGCGTCCATGTCTCCCCTCCGTATAATACCATTGGCCTTATTATTGTTTTGCACACACACTCCTTCACTTTCCTTGATGCATGCTTACTCGTGAGCTTGCTAATCAGTGCTCCAGCTGTTCTATCGCCGCGTGCTAGTCTCTCTTTGATTTCTTCGGTCATTTCGACTTTTGCTGTGATCATGACCCCCAAGTAGTAGTAGTAGTAACAACCTTTTGTTGGCATATTTACACGCAAATTCTGTCTAAACTAGCTATTTACAAATATACATTATGAGATCCTGCGCGTTTCTCCTCCCTCCCACACCCTCATCTCCTTCCTGGTCCTCGCTTCCATTCTCTTTTGTTCGCTCCCTTCTCCTCCATCTCTCATCCTGTCCTTGCATCTACAACAAATTATGTATTATGTATTATGTATTATTTATTTCTCTCCCTCCTACATCTTCCATCTTCTTTTCTCTTCTTTAACTTTCTCAACATCTCCACTCCCTCTCCTTTCTCTCCTAGCATCCTTCTTCAGTCCCGACCCAGCTTCTCTTCCTCTCTACTCCATACCATTTCTTCGCACCGGAATCTAGCCAATAGTCTTCCTTCCCTCCAGATACTCCGGCCTTCTACTGTATACTTGTAACTCCTTGTATCTTCAATTGTACCTCGCTCTCTTTTCTTCCCTCTCCTGGGCTTCCACCTGAGACCACATCCCTACCAACTATATCTCCACCCGACGCCCTTCTTTTCTTCTTCTTTCCATCTCATCCACCGACCACCCCGCCTTTTCGTACAGTCTACTCCTTACCACCTCCCAGCTTGATAACTCTTTCCGGATTCCGAGCTCCTCCATCACCTTCTCCCCCAAACTCTTCTCTCCCCTCCCCTTCACCTCCTACTCATACTTTGCCACTCTCCTGCCCGCCTCCACCGCCATCTTCTCGCTTCCCGTCCGCACGATGTAGTCCGGTGTCGAACTTTCTAATTGCAATGTTCTTTTTAATTGTCCTTCCTATGTGCTCCCTTTCTACTCTTCTTCTTTCCTTGACGCCTCATACTTCAGCCCCATACATTATTATGCCCCGTACACATACATTCGAAATTATCATTGTTTCTTCGAACTTCCTTTCCTCTTCCCCCATAAACTTGCCTTCAACCCTTCCATTGTCCTCTTCGCCTTCCTATACATGTGCCTTATGTGCGCGTCACCACTGTTGCTTTCACTCAGTACATATCCTAGGTATGCCCACTCCCTTCCTCTATTATCTCTCCTTTCCATCTCACCTGCGCATCTTTTCTTCTTTCTCCTCCTTTCCTGAATATTATTATATTTGTCTTTTGCACATTTACTTCCAGTCCTCTCCTATACAGGAAACCTTCCAATCTTTTTGCCATCTCCACCAATCCTTTCTCCGTTTCCGCCAGTACAACTACGTCGTCCACAAAGGCCAACGACCAAATCCTCCCACTGCCCAGCTTTACTCCCCCTTCTTGCCTTTTTTTAACACCTCCTCCTCGCCCGCAGCCTTGCCCTTCTTCAACCTACTCCTTGTTTTATCAGCTCCTCCCAAGTAAATTCCACTATCTCCTCCTCCCCTCCCAGTCTCATTCTCCCTTCTACACCTTCCTCCTTATCCTCCTCCCCTTCTAATAAATCCATAAAATATCTCCTCCACTCCTCACACCCAATATTGCCCATGCCTCCCCTTCCCTTTCTTCTCTTCCTTAGGTACTCCCATATCTCTTTCTCTCCTCACAAATCTTGCACCTCCTTCTCCTCTCTTTGTCTCCTCTCATTCGTCTTCATCTCCCACAGTCCCTTCTGCCTTCCCCTCTGCTCTGTAAACTCTTCCCAGGATCTCTCGCCCCTTCTCGCCTTCTTCAGAATACCCCTCAGCTTCTGCTTCCCGTTTCTACATTCCTCGTCGAACCACGACCCTTCTCCTTCTCTCTTTCCCTTCTTCCGTGGTTATGTTAAGCTCTACTTTTGTGTCCTCTTCCGCAGTCATCCTCATATACTAAACTATATTGTTTTTTCTTTGTTTATTTTCAATACCATAGCTTCTTTCACTATTGTTCTTGCCATTCTTTCGAGCTCTTGTTGTGGTTTCGTTATTATTGCAACGTCGTCTGCAAACGAAAGGCATTGGTGTCTTCGGTCGTAAATCAGTCCTGATCTATTCAGCTTACCTCTTCTCATTATCGTTTCTAGTACTAAGTTAAACCATGTGGATGATACCGGGTCTCCTTGTCTCAGAACAGATTCCCCCTCAAAAATCTCATGTTTTTGTCCGTTCCATCTTACTCTACTCCTGGTATTATGTAGGGGGCTTTTAATTACTCGGTGAGCTTTCGTGAGATTCCTAGTTCGTCCATTGCCTCTAATAGTTTTCCGCGGTTTATAGAATCGTATGCTTGTCTAAAATCGATGAATAATGTGTATCTATCCCATCCCTTTTCGTAGTGTACAGCTTGTAATTCCTTCAAAATGAAAATTTGATCAATGGTCGATCTGTACTTTTTAAAACCAGCCTGATATTAATTTATCTTCTTTCTTGTGTATTGGACAAATTATTGCTTCCTTCCATGCTTGCGGTATTCTTTCTTCTTTCCAACAAATTTTCCGCCACATTTGATTAATTCTATCTGTATTTGGTTGTCTCCAGCGCTTCTGTTATTTTGCATATTTTTTATTATTGTTTCAATTTCTTGTTCTTCTGGTTCGGTATTCTTTCTTCATTCCAACAAATTTTCCGCCACAATTGATTCATTCTATCTGTATTTGGTTGTCTCCAGGGCTTTTGTTATTTTGCATATTTTTATTATTGTTTCAATTTCTTGTGTTTCACCTTCTTCGAAAGTGTCAATGTATTGTTCTGTTTAATTTATGTTTAGCAGTTCTTCAAAATATTTTGCACATGTTTTTGCTTCATTGTCTACTATTAAATTTCCTTCTGTTTCCTGGCAGCCAATGATTTTCGGTTTGTAGCCCTGCTTTTGTTTTCTTGCACTTAGATAGAAATTCCTTATTTCCTTTATCGATTTATTCCGTAGTTTTGATGTATTTCTGTCTTGCATTTCTACTATAATGTACCGCATGCATGCACTCTTCGTCAAACAATTTAGTCTTCGTTTTGCTTATGTTTCTAGTTCCTATTGTTTTTCCGCTAAATGGATTATAATGTTTTGTAGTGCTTCCCATTTTTTGCCCATTGTGAATGTCTGAGGACCTGCCTTTATGTGGTTTTCTATTTACTTTGTATACTGTTCTTTTTCTCCTTCTACCTTTAATTTTTCTACATTTAGTCCTTTTCTTGTTCTTTTCTCTCTAGCTATCTCCTGCCTTCTTACTTTCATTTCCGCTCTCACGAGTACATGATCAGTGTTTGCTTCAGCTCCTCTACACGCTCTCATATTTGTTATATATTTACTTTATTTACTTCATTGCTTATCAGTATGTGGTCTATCTGATTAATGGTTTTGCCGTTTGGTGAAATCCATGTCCCCTTATATATTTCTTTTTGTGTGAAATATGTACTTTTAATTACCATTTCATTTTGTGCTCCGAATTCTATTAGTTTTTTTATCCCTTCCAATTATTGGTCGGTATGGTTGTTCCTTTCCTAGTTTGGCGTTAGCATCTCCCATCGGTACTTTAACATCCCTCTGCGGTAATCTTTGGTATTGTCTTTCCAAATGTTCGTAGTATTCTGCTTTCTCCTCTAATTTGCCTGCATTTTATTCTTATTTTTATATAATACATCCTTTCTGTAATAGGTTTGAAATCCATTACGGCCCCTTTCTATTCTTTGCTAAGTAGGAAACCTATTCCTAGTCTTGTCTTCTTCGCCACTATTGAAAAACGTACGTCTGTCTTTAGCATATCTGATGATTGTATTTTAGATTTTAGGACATGTAGGACTTTTTATGAAAAATAGCTTTTTTTGTAAAATTATTAATAAAGGACTTTTCCATATCGTGCGAAGTTAAGCAGATACAGTGTATAAATATAAATATATATATATATGTTAATGCGTACATTCTCGCGGGTAAAATTCGGGTAATGAACCGCGTTGTAGAATTGTCTATGTAAGGGTTATTCTTCTAGATCGCAATTTTTATTTTCATTGTGTTCCGGGACACTTTTTGTCCGAACTGATAAAAACATCAAGTTGCTGTGGACAACAATTGTCAAAACATTTAGATTAGTAATAAATTGTGACCAATTTTGTTAAAACATTACAAAAAATGGGCCTGGGTTTCAATTTCTCAAACAAAGGTTTCCAACGTTAAGTGATTAAAGAAGGGATTTTTGTAGGGCCATATATAAGAAAGTTAATAAACGAGCCTTCTTTTTAGCCAGCCTTGGTCCTACAGAAAAATAGGCATGGCTAGCTGTTATTGACGTCACAAAAAAAATTCTACAAAGTTCCGGATTTCCATGAAAAAATTAAATTAATGCTAGCAGCCTACCATGAATTAGGATGCAGGATGTCCCTAAAAATTCATTTGCTTCATTCCCATTTAAGTTCCTTCCCCGAAAACATGGGCTCTGTTAGCCATGAACATGGGGAGCGCTTCCACAAGGAAATTGCAGTTTGAGAAGCGTTACCAAGGCAGATGGGAGCCACCCATGCTTCCCGACTACTGTTGGTCCCTTCTGATCGAATGTTCGACGGCTGGTTACAAGAGGAAAGCCAATCGTTCAAAAAAATTTAATATTTTCATAAAGAATGTAGCCAATTCTCAGGAAAAAAAATACTAGACGTGATATAGAAATTTTATTTATCAAACTTAATTGAGTTTGGGGTGAAGAATCATAATTACATACTGTAAACCCAGTGAAAAAACAGTTTTTAATTTGTTGCATAGTGTAATTTGTTATTGTAGATTATGTGTCAGTGTCAGAAACCCCGAACTAGAATAATTTTTATTAGTCGTTGTCGTTCAATCCAAGATTCTACGCCGAACAGACAAACTACTGGCACAAAACTGACAGTTTTCTGATGTACAAACTTTTGCCGGAAAAAATGTATACACGTTTTTGTGGATGCGTTCATTTTCAAAGCCTTTTTCCAAATAAGATATAAAGGTGGATTGCGTTTTCTTTAAACTTTTATTGAAATCAAACATCATATTTATATTGAACAAGTGATCTTTTCAAATAAAACTTATTGTAAAATTCAAAATTTATATTTTGAGGTATTATTTGCAATGAAATAGAATATGCATCCTTTAATAAGCATGAACGTAAAACGATTAACTAATTTATATATATCGACGTAATTATTTGCTTACAAAACGTTCGAATATGCCTTCACTAAGTAATTTTTCACCTGTCGTCTTATTTATAACATTGATATAAATTCATAATGAATTAATTATTAATTTTCAATGACGATGGTAAGGGATTTGCACGAAAATTAATTTTCTTATTTTGTTATAATTTGCTAGAATTTTGATTATATTCTACGTATTTTGTATACGTATCAAAAATAATTACTTACTTAGATCACCTAGAACAGCAATAAAACTTTCCCTCTTGTACATTTGAAAACTATCTTTATACCTCTAACCTAATGCGCATACTGGAAGATTAATTTAAATGAAAGCAAAACACATCCCAGGTGGCAGCACCATACAAGGTCCCCACAATACTAGTAAAATTGGTATCAAAATACACTCCAAATTTTTACTGCACTTATGGGGACATGATAGAAAAAGCAATTTTACGGTGATTACAGAGGTCGAAAAAGCTAATAAAATTGGTTTTAAATTGTGGGGACGTGTGTAAGGGCGCACAATTAGTGGAGGCCCCCCAAGTAGGGTTATATTCCGGTGTGTGTCCCCATAAGCATTGCGCGACCTACGCACACACACACACACACACACACACACACACACACACACACACACACACACACACACACACACACACACACACACACACACACACACACACACCTTAAAACCTCAAAACATTAAAATTTCGAGGTCGAAAATTTTCGTGCTTACTATACTTAGTCTTCCTTATACATAACACATAATGAAGTAAAAGGCCGCACAAAATTTAATTTTCTACTACACGTGGAACAATTTTCAAAGTTCATCTAATACAATGGGGTTCTAACATTTTTGAATCGAAGTGCGACAATTTGCCGTAGGCGTAATGTGGTTAAATATTGGGAGAAACCGTTTCACGATCTAAAAATCAATTGAAATTACATATCCAAAAGTTAGGTATAAATTTTGAAAATGAACATAATTATCATACTTAATCCTTTTCGAAATGGAAACACATGATTTCATTTCAATAAAGGAAGTAAATATCTGATGAGGGCAATTTTTATAAAAGTAACGAAAAAAGTTAGGCATCCCGAGAGTATGAGTTGCCAAACAGAGCTTAAGGTAAATCCTATAGTTAAATACTAACTGCATTATATGGCAAACGTCCACTTGTGTTGTCATGCAAACAATTCTTAGGATGCAAAGAAATATTGCGATTAGCAAACGTCTACTGACAACTGATCTGTTGCCATGCAAACAAATCTTAGACTATAGATGCAAAGAAACATTGCGACATTGAGGTTAAACTACATTTAATAAGTGATACAAAAGTCTGGATAATATAATGACATGAACATGAAAGAATTTTTCTTTAATAATAATAATCATTAACAGTATTGGTACAATATGTCAGGTTTTCGAGCTTTATACCAGCGTGAGGCAGCTGGTAAAAAGCTCGTGCCCTACCCAACCCAACTCATCTTGGATTGGGTTGGGTTAGGTTCGAGTGGAATTCCTTATATTGGCTTTGCCTTAACTGATTTCCTTCTAAATATTATTTCACATTGGGGTATAAAGTATGTTGTTGTTGGATACGATTTTGGACTTTCGACTGAATTCTATTTACTGGATTAGTTCACTTTCAACGCCCAATCCAATAAAATCTATTTATTATCATATTTGTAATTTCTCCTGAATAATTTTACATTAAATAAGTACATTTAGATAACTCCTCTATTTGCACAAATTTTGAATTGAATTGAGTTAAGTTTGGTTTGGTTGGGTTGGGTTTGTTAACAAAGTTAACTTTGATCTATTTGAAAAAAAAATAATTAGATTAGGTTCGATTACCTTTGGTTGAATTTTGTTGTGTTATGATTATGACACTACTATAAATATCGAATCACATTGTCTTTTCATTTCGTTTTTATTTCGTCACATCAAGCTTATTCCCTGTTATCATTTTTAAATTTTTCTTAATTGCAATTTATTGCAATTTATTTGCATCGCTTTTCTCGTGTATTTCTAATTAGGATATTTTGTTATATTTCGGTTTTCTATAAACCTATTTTTAATGTTGGGTTAATTTTTCGCATTTTAATTGTACTCTGTTGCTTACAGCATTTGATTGATTGCTTGGTTGCAGAGTTTGGTTTGGGCTCGAGAATTTTTGGGTTGATTTGCATTGTGTTGGGATGATTTTGAAAACAAAATAATTTTTCAAATCTAAGATGTCCTGATGGATAGATTTATGTATATGGAATGAAAAAAAAACATTTAATGGAAATCAAACAAAAAAGCACCACAAACAAGGAATAAAATAGCAAATAGGCGTAAAGTAAACGAAAATAAATTAAATTTAAACGTTGCTACATAAAATGGACCCGCAAAACTAGGCACACACACCAACGCGAATTTTAACTCGATTTTTTCGACGGCCAGAACTTGATTTATCTTTCGGGCTTATTACGCGTCATAATCTGGTGGAATCTGGCCCTCTTTCAACCAATAAAGAGGGAGAGGAGCATCTAAAGCAGTAAACCGTTATTTCTTTTGCATGAGGCAGTTTTTAAAATTTCGTAACATCGCAAGGAATTCTTCGAATTTTGTGTATGGTCATAACTTGACAGGTACATTTTCCTTGTTGATAATTAATATGAAGTTTTTTTTTCTGGGTAAATTTGGGTTCTATCCTCAAAATAGCCACACATTTTCTGTAAAATTCCAAATGATCAGATATTTTCTTATAATTTTTGTTGTGTCAGGGTTCTATCCAAATCTTAAATATCATCAGTTGTTAGCTTATAAATACCATGCCTTCTAATAGCACTAGCAAGTCCAAAGATTAAAATAATCCACAATTAAAGGAATGTAAATTTTGTACTATTTGAAAATGCTTAGCGCTTTCCTATAAACTTGAGAATATATTGCCTTTCTAAAACACGTGATTTCCTTGATTTAATGTTCTTCGCCAATTCTGCCAAGTACACACTACGTTATCACTACATTTACAGAAAACGAATGTATATTTTGCTCGGTGCATTTTCATACATTCATACATTTTTGATAAACCTTTTCATAAATATCTACTGATTTTTGTGGTAACAGAGATGTACTTGCTGCATTTGCTATAGGCGTTGTTGTGGAGTAGACGTTCTTTCTGTATCCGATTCCATAATTATTGCAAAATATACGAAAAAACGGGAATGATTGAGTTCGGGTTTACGGCATAAAAACTTTGTTACTAAAGCACAGATATCTATGTATGCGTAGAAGACTATAAACTGGAGTAGAAAATAATATTTATGTACATACGCAGAACCCTTGTAGAAACGAAAGAAAATCTTCAAAAATCAAGTTCAACAATTAATTTAAAATAAATGCGAATGTAGTAATTTATATATTTTTGAACTTGTAACTATGTATAAAAATCAACACTGATATCAAAATTGGTTTCATGACTCTTAAGTTGTAAAGATCTACAGAACTGGGATTTAGAAGTGACAGACGTTTTATAATAAATATAATTCATTTTATTATTTTGCATTTATAACGGTGACAGATTTCCCAGTTTTACAAAGCAACATCTTTAAGGGGTTCTTCTGCTACGTTAATGGTAAGTAATGAAATCTTTATCGAAATAAATATAACATACTTTATATTAATACACAGCTTCGCTTTAGCGTTGGTACTTTGTAGCGTGCATTCTAATTAAGTTATACTAACATTTGTTTTGGAATATTATTTCATAGTGGGGCTATATCGTCATTGTATATTCACGCTTCAAAGTGATTACATAATGTTATTTATGTTTTCCTGGGATCGTTCCTTAAACAAATTCGTTTTGAATTCATATACCGACCATTTATGGTTTGCTGGATGGATTTCATAAATTAAATATTTAGCCTGCAAGCTCTCCATAATAAAAGATATATTTTAATGCATTAAAGCGTCATAATACGCCTCTTGTGAGGCTGCTTTCAAGTTAATATTTCACGTTTAAGTTCACGTCTCAGAGGAAACAGAAAGTTTGTATTTAATATAGAGTATTGGATGTCTAATGAAAGATTTCGTAAACTTTAATGAAAAGTATTGCAATATTAATCAAAAATAGAAAATTTATATACTTGGATATTTCTATCATAATATTTTCAATGGATAATATTTATTATGGCATCTTGAAATGTGCATGTTTAGTATCAATATCGGAGTAGAAACTTGTTTCATTGGCATCTTGTAGTTTGAAATGAATATAAAATAACACTAAACTGCCAAAACAATAATAATGAAAGGGAATAATGCGAATAGTATAAGTGGACAAAGACATAAAGTATATACAACGGAATATAATTGAGGAAGGGGAAATTGAAATTGATGAATAATATACACACAACATTATATATGTGGCCAAAATAAAAACAGCCAGAATCTGCGAATGAACATACAACTAAAATATAAAAATAATTAATAATAAGAAAGTAAAAAAGTAACGCGAAAGAAGAAAAAACAACGAGCCAGCAATTTTAGGAAACTATATATACAGGAAATTGATGAGAAAAGAAAACGGCAAAAATAATTGACGAACATCAAAGGTAAGGTAGGTGGTGTGGAACCAGTAAACTTGCAATAGAATTTGAAAATATTGAAAAACAATAATAATAAACGTAATACAAAATAAACATTGTACAGTGATGTGGCCAGGACAAGACTTTCTCCAAAACATCAGGAAAAAACTTCCTTATAAATAGATAAATGTCTCGCAAACTATACTATATACAAACTATATAATCAAAAATCAACTAAAAGGATCAAAACTATAATACGTAAACGTTACATTTACACCTAATTGAGTTAAGTGTTGGTCAAACCCAAAGTTCAAAAAACAAACTGGATACTCGATTTTGTCGAACGGCCCCTGAACTGTTATAACTGAGCATGCGAAAGTAACCTCGAGATGAATGAACTTAAAATGAAACATATATATTAAAAATCCACTATATTAGATTCAACAAAAGACAACTACCACTTATTATAATAACATTAATAATAATAAACGCTTTATTGCAAAAAAGGTTATCTGAATAAATACTCGTAAATATTGCTAAAAGTTCCTTTATCAACTGGTTAACTCGAGACACTAGTAAGTATATTTCTTGGTGCCTATATGAAAATTTCAAATGGGACTATGTATGCCCGAAATTCATTAACCTGTAAAGTAAATTAAAGCAACGTGTTGCCGATTTAATAAATCAACGTTACGGCCTTCGAATGTTGCGCAACGACCAACTTGGATTCAATCACCGCAGCTGAAATTAATTCTCTAGGTAACTCGCCTGTTCTCTGACTGACTACTTATATTAAGAGAGTGTCAAGATAAGTGTTCAAACTTGTAATTTGGTTCAAAGTTTAAAACAAATAGGGCTAAAACTTCGACGGTAATGATTTTAAAGGAGATGCCCGGGACGTTGAATTATTGTACGATCCACTGGCGCAGCGTCAATTTTGAATTAAGGAACCAAATGCATAAAAAATGATCTTATCCTGGGCGCAATCTAACCAAGGAGAGACAATAAATTCTTCACGGGAATTTTACGTCGGCTCCCTTTTTTAATTTATTTAAGAAGCAACGATCAGTTAACTTCAACTTGAAATGGGTGTAGATTACAAAATGAATAAATTTGCCTTGCCTTTTATATTGATTTTGAATATCTTGCCTAATATTATTATATATACATTATATATATTATTTTTACTGTATTTAAACATACGTAATTTACAATTATATTTGGAACAATTTTAAATTTGTTTGTCGTTACTATGAGATTTTTTATATTAACGCAATTTTTCTCAATTGTATATTATCGTATACAAATTTATATACTGCTGCTATATTTTTTGATATATTTTATTTTTGCACCAACCACTAGAAGTATATTATCATCGCCAGTTATCAACAACGTATTATAAATCTATACCCTTCGATATTTGTTCCATAAATCACGTAAATGCACATTCGATAAAGATACTGCTGTCCCGTTTTTGCTGCATTGCCCCTCAATACATTGATAAAGATAGGTACATATAGTTCGTAATTTTTGCGCCAAATAGATCTTGATTAATTATAACCTATTACGAATTACAATCGTAATTAATTATTGTTTATATCTAATATTATACTGCATTCAATTTGTTGCCCATTACAGTCGTGAATTTAAATTATTTAACACATTCCCTTCCGAAGATAATTATGGTATTGAATCTTCAATTAAGAATTGTGTATTTGAATATTTAAATTTTCCGAGATATTTACACTCTAACATTATGTTTAATTTTCTGCTTTTTTATGCGTTTTTATTACTTTTCTTGTTTATATATTTAATATTTCATTAAAACAACGATATCATTTAATATTCTTGAAGTTGTTTCGGAGAGTATACCTAACCTGACCTAATCCTTCCTTTTGTCTGTAGTATGTTGTTAAATGTGAAATAGTTTTTATTTATTTTTGTTATTTCCGTTAGTTGTTCTGTGTATATTTTTTCTTCGTGTTTCGTTGTTAGTATGTTGACTATCAGTTTTAATGTTTCTTCTATGATTTTACTTGTGTATAAGTTGGTTATGTTGAATGATATCAAGTGCGTGTGAGGTGTGATTTGTATATATTTTAGTTTAGCGATCAGGTCTTTGTTTCCCTTCTTAATACTATAATTTCACGATTAACAGTAACATGATCATACTACTCAAAGATTATTAATGTGATAGAAACATATTTTTTTTAAGAAATTGAATTATCTTATTTGTCGGAACGGAGATATGAAAAATGTTCTATACATCATTTTATATTCCCTTCGTCTCTGTCCCCCCCTCTTTCCGCCTCTTAATACTATAATTTCACGATTAACAGTAACATGATCATACTACTCAAAGATTATTAATGTGATAGAAAACTTATCTTATTTGTCGGAACGAAGATATGAAAAATGTTCTACATATAATTTTATATTCCCTTCGTCTATGTCCCTTCATATTTCCGCCTCATCCTGCCGCCCTATTCTCTTTTCATTGGTTCCTTCTTCCCTCTGTTGTTCTATTTCCATCCATATCGTCCTTCTTCCCCTTTATATCCTTATCTAATATATCTGGTCCCCGTCCGTCTTTTCACATATTTCCTCTCTAATATGGTCCTTTTTTCTTTTCGCCTTCTCTCAGTTGTATTTCCTTGCATTCTCATTAACAGTGTTTCCTATCATCCTACCCTTCTTGGCAGAAATTACACTTCATGTATTTCTCTTCCATCTAGTACTTATTGGCTTTCTCTTCGCTTCCGCACCTGAAGCTTGCTAATGTTTTCTCTTCTACCGATCTCCCTACCCTTAACCATCCTGGCATACTTCCCCCTACTTTTATTCGGTTATATTTTGTGTTGTACCCCGCATTCCTAATGTTGCCGTCCCTTTCCTTTGCTTTTACCAGTTTCCACAGATCCGCTATCTCCCACTCCACTTGGTTGCCCCCTCCTCTTCTCATTTCTGCCTCTTCTCTTGATACTTATTGCTTTTCAAGCATGTTTACTGTACATTGTTCCCATTTTGGTAGATCTCTTCCCTGCTCCCTTTCTCTATTTTGACGAAAAATAATTAATATTAGTATGTAATATTTTAAAAGACCACGCATTCAAGATCAGGAATAAGACTTTAGACAAAGATTACAAGGAACCTGTTATCAAAGTGTAATACCAAGTAACTTATTTCATGTGTGTACGATTTCTCATGAACGGGACAATGCACAAGTTTTATTATATTAAACGATTGTTTAGAACGACAGTACTGTTTAAAATAATTGTACTTTGTAGACAATTAAAAGACATAGTGAAATTGTCAGAGTACATTTGACATGTTGAATTTCCTAAATGTGAGATCTATATAAAGGGGGCTTGCCATATATGCAATCTCCTGCACGCAATTTTTTGAATGCAATGTATTTCGTATGTAATACAAAAGTGATGCACTGATGCAATTTTGATGGATGCAATGCAATGAAATGCTCTGAAAAATCAGTGTCACCAAGCAAAAAGTCACCGGAAATTGAGGTTAGGTGAGAGTATCAGTTGGCAGTACCGAAAATCATCAAAGCAATAACCAGAGTTGCATCTTTCTTGCCAGAAAAATAGGACATGTTCTAAACCGTTGCAACACACAAACTAATTGCATGCAATACTTACTTTTTAACAAATCGCTCATGTGCATTCATCAATATTGCATGGAAAAATTGCATAATGGCAAGCGGCCTTAAGATTGACACGACTACCTTACCTCCAGTTGGAACCATTGGATTAGTAATGGTACTTTGATGGAAGCGGCGAAAACTCGACATGTAACCTAAACCGAATTGACTAATTTCCCCGGATCATTGTGCATCACCAATAAGTGCACGTATATCTAGTATTTTGTTATCAATCACTGTGACAGCTCAAGCTTTATATTCATTGTGATATTTCGAGTGACCTCTGATTCAGAAGGCCATTTTATTCGGCGACTTTTATCTGAGAGTTACATTAAAGTGCAGTCGTTTAACCGTTTTGGTTGATCGCAATAGTCCTCGACATAGCAAGGTTGTGTGTAATTGATATATTCTGCCGCAATAGGCCCTCCACTTCTTTCGTTAGTTTTGTTTTTATTTTCATTGTCTAGCCTCCGTCGTTAGCTAACTACGGAGTGGAAATCATGGTAATTGTTTATTTATTCACATTATTCACTTTTTCTTTTTACGAAAATATCTTTCACGTCCATCGTTGCTCGGGTGAGACGTTATTATAGGGCAAAATTTTATACATTTAAACCACTTTGATGTCATCATGTTTAAAAATTACACGCTAGTGGTTAGTTTTAAAGCCAAAAAGCTTTGTGCCGATACATAGCACGCTGCATATTTGACTAAGGCTTACAACGTTCAACAATTTTAATATAATCTTTCAAAAGAAAATTCTTTTCTTAGCACATTTAGAACAGCCCGATCTTCTGTTGCCCGTACTATTATTTGCTTAACTTTAAGAACCACACAAACGGGGTTTAGGGCAATAGCTGCATTAAAAAAAATCACGTGACAATTTCAGAAAATTATATTTTAATTGATTGAGTGAGCAAGAATGAAAGACTCTTTTGATGGACTAAATGATTAGTTAAAGGAGTTAAAGATTCATCTTTGCCCGTGATCATAAAAAAATACACCTAAACATTTTAACAATTGCAAAATAATAAAAATTTTTGGTATTGAGTTGCATTATAAATTTATTCGCATTTTATACTGTTAAGAATTTTAAAGTTTTTAATGTAGCTAAGTTATTTGTATTTTAGACAGTTTTCACATATTGGTCTTCTACAATTTCTATATTTGAAATTTTTGAATATCTTTTACAATTGCTAACTCTGCCTATGGATCATCTTTTTTATAGCAATAGGATTTCACGACATTCAAGAAATTATTGGTACTACTTTTCAAGCAACTTTTGGTTACAACATTTTAAATAATTTTTTTTTCAATATCCACCATTTTGGATTTGAAGAAGCAGCAATATACAGTCATTTGGTTGATGTATGATTATTCTTTTATATTTCAATTTATTGATGATGTAGATATTTATATAATATATCTATTATTTTTAACTTTAACTGTAACCAATTAATAAATCAAATTTAAATATTAGTAGAAATAATTTGCAATAAAATGAATGAAATCAGTGAGCTCTAAATTGGTCTATTTAGCATAACAGTTAATTTAGCAGTTAATGTGCATTTAAAAAGTATTGATATTCAATTTATCTTAAATAAGAAACAGTTAATTGTATTTACTTTCTACTTAAAATTTTGATGAAATAAATCATCCTTATTTAAACGAATTGGAACCAAAATAGATGCTTATCACCGTTAATGTTAATAACAATGAGTTAAACTCCAATTAAGGAAATATTTCTAATCTGTTTGTGTAGTTTGAAAAAAAATATAAAATTCTCATTGCTCATTGTTTCTTATAAATATTTAAAAATAATTAATATTTGCAATATTATGCTCTAATTTTAGTATAAATATAGCTGTATAATTATTCATGTAACCAATAACGGAAAAAAATTATTATAATTATATAAAAATTGTAAGTATTTAGTAGAATTCTTAATATTATTATAAATATTTTGTCTACCTAAATATTCAGATCACCCTAAAATTAAAGGATATTAATTTACCCCAAATGTTGAAATGAAAGTTATATTTCAAATTGAAGAAAAAAATAAACTTATTTTTAAATAACGTAAAGATTTTGAAGTGAAACGAGCTAAGTAATACCCGTCATCTTGATTCCGCTGGGATTATTGCTGTACTTTTATGTTCCTTTTTAATTCTTTTTGGTATTTTTCGGCCGGGTTGTTTTTCGATTTGGTGCACTGGTTTTGCTCGGTTTTTTCTACCTAGGTATATTTATTAATGATTACAATTGTGTTTCCTTTGTCTGTTTTCGTGATGATGGCTTGCGGTTTTTCGTTTTCAGCACTCACTGAAAATTAGCTTTGTTTTATTCTTGTTCGTATTTCCTGTTTCCCTTTCCCTTATTAGTTTTTCTATTTCGCGTGCTGCTAGATTACTAGTTCTTTATTGATGTTCTTCTTGTATTATACTTTCTTCCGTTTCTATTATCATTATTCCTACACATCAAACAATTTAACTGCTAATTGTTCTAAATTAAGTAAAATTAATATATTTTTGGCAAAATAAAAGTTACCGTCCTTGTCTATTTGGGAGCATTACTCTTGACGGAAAATCATTTTTCATTTATCCTATGGGCCTACGAACTCAGAACAACTGATAATATCATGTACAAGATTATGTTCTACGTTCTTTTGTATAACATTTAGCTACCGGCGACGTATATTTAATTATTCTGTTTTGCGTGCGTATAAATATCGATCGTATTTTCAAAAGCTTTGTGGGGTCCTGCGACTTTATGTTATTAGATACTAAAATGTGATCATTGGTTTTAGTGCTGCCGACTAGACTCTACGATTGTAAACGGGAAATAATGTGCATGGGACGAGAATTTCGTGAAAAATAAACCTTGAAAGAAACGAGAAGTCGTTCAACAATCTCGACAATCATTACTTGAAAATAACGGCACCGGCGGATAAATTATAGCAATTTGTCTCCGCCGAAAATATAAACGAGTTCTAATGCCGACGATTAAATGCTGTTTTACACAATCTGTGATTTATGGCCAGCTCCGATACGATTAAGTCATTATTTCTTGCACGGAATATTTATGAAATACCTTATCGCGAAATAAGTAGAGTATAATACCAAAACTCTGAAGTTAATGCACGTCCGATAAGTTAACTTCTCTCAAATTAAGTAATTCCCTTCCGATTTAAGGCGCTCGTTAAAATGGCAATTTACATTTACGCGAAAATACGCCAAGAACGATTTAATATTTCCGTATAAATTTTATTACACGATACATAGTATCAAGCTAATATTTCCCGACGGTCTATTCATAGCTATTAATTAAAATTCGTGGCGGAATATTTGAAATAAATTTCTAATTTCGCGAGCGAGCCATCTGTTTTAATTATACTCCACAAGTAAACTTGGCACTACGTCGGAAGATTCAAGTATTTCTATTGTTTAATTAAATTCAGCGAGCACGTGTCAAAATTATTTTGCGCTACGTCAGAAATATGTTATTCGATCAGCATTACACCTAAATCAAATTGAAATTTCCGCTACGAGTTTAGAGTTTACTGGTGACAGCACTGGATAAGAAAATAATTTCCGGAGTTCAAATCCAGTCGCGTACTTTTTTAACTGCTACAACAAACAAAAAGTGAACGAAAGTTGACAATCTTAAACAGATCCATGATTTTCTATTTCGCATGACAATTTTAGAATCGCAAAATTGATATTCCAATTAAAATGCTGTTTAAAGAATACATATATGTGCAATGTATTTCAGCCCAAAAGCCTCGAATAATGTATTATACTATCTTATATATAAAGTCAAGAACCACGAAAACATTTTGCAATTTTAATTTCTTCCAATCCATTTCTGAAATAAAAGATAATAGCAAATTAAGTGTGAAAAAGTGACAGAGGAGTGTGCTCTTTTCGACACGACTGAATGCAAGTTTGGATACAAGTAAAGAATAAGTGAATAGTTAATATTACTCACTAAAATTGCATATTACTTAACGTGATATTTTAGAGCACCAGAAAAACCAAAATTTTTTAATCAAAGTAAAATGATAATATTTCATATATTTTTTTCGTGGTCGCTTGCAACTAGATTTATTATTACCGTACAATTTTCATTTTCGTATTATGAAAGTTTCCCTCCATTTTGTAATTCAATATTTGGTTTCATGCCAAAGCCAACGCTTCGGCGTATATATTATTATTTTTCTCGTACAGACGCGTGGTTCGCTGTTAGCAAAATTTTATTTAAACGTCGTTAGAAGTAGGATTATATATTCGGAATATGTTGTTGTAATAAGTTTCTTGTTTTAAGTACATGCTCTATTAGGCAAGTTTACTGACAACGTATAATTATAAAAACGACCGATGCAATCTAAATTGCGCTGTGTGCAGATTTAATTTGTAGCACACCTGCAAAACTCTAGAATATCTCTTTTATTAAAACTCAAATAAAATAATTACCAAATAACCTGTGGTATGTTTAAAATAAATAATAATAAACAATACAAGTTCTTAAACGTGTCCTGGATACTATTAAAAGCTGAATTGAAATTTGATGAAACCAGTCCAACCTAACTCTCAGCAATTTTTAAATTACCGACAGCTTAAACCCATGGATTTTCTTCCACTGAAAATTATATCTTTGCTCATCTGATCTCCGCAAAAAATATTCTACGTGTTTTCCCTACAACTTGAAAATATCGTAGAAACTGTCAGACGTAGACATGATCATAACCACGATAGATGTAACAAAATCTAGAACTCATCTAGAATAGTTATTTACAGTCGAATGCGGGAAGTTCAATTTTACAGCGCGACGGCTTCGTTTGAGCCGGAGCGTTGTAATAGTTATTTACAGTCGAATGCGGGAAGTTCAATTTTACAGTGCGACGGCTTCGTTTGAGGCACGAGCCCGAAGAGCGAGTGCCTCATTTGCCGGAGCGCTGTAAAATAACTTAACGCATGAGATTTGTATAAAAATTTTTGGCCGATAGTTTTATTTTAAATTAATAAGTCATCTTTTTATACCTATATATTTTATTTATTCAACTTGGCAACATTGCATTGTTTATAACAGATTTGACAGATTTGTTACATTTAAATAATTGTATAAAAGTTAATGGTTATTAGGTAGGTAGGTACGTTTATTATTAGCTATTTATAACCGAATGTAGGAAATTGCATTTTGCTGCATGAAGTTTATATCTTAAACACGATGGCCAGCGGAGTGTTCGGACTAATTTAATATTAAATTAATATTTAAATTTTGTGTATTTTGTTATACTTATTGAATTAAAAATTAATATATCTCATTCTCCTGAACATCGGCTTCATGATTTCAAAATTGCGTATTTTTCCTACGTCTCTGGAGTTTAAAAAGAAGGATTATTTACTTTACCGCATACTATGCGGGAAAACGCAAAGTCGTCGTAAACACGAAGTTACATGTCATATGAACGGTGCATAGTTACAATGTTTACATCTCTTTACAGGCCAAAAAATATTTTACCAAAAATGTGTAAGTAAAATTAATAGTATACCACAGCAATCATATAGACATCAACATAACCCAACCCAAATCAAGTCGAGTTGTGGATTTAATTTGTAACTCATCCTAAATTAAAATTCTTCTAGAAAAAACTTAAAATCCAAATAACTGTTTTGGTAGTAATTGCAAAGTACACTGTAAGCAATGCAAAAGTACTGAAAAGTGTCACGGGTACTAAACTCTCACAGTTGCTTTGAGAACCAGGTTGATACTTTTTTTATTTCTCATGTTTGTAGCGGTTTTTTTATTGCACGTCAGTGAAAATTTCATTTAAATAAGCGGATATTTCATTTCAGCACCAGCAAAAACTTTTAGGTTTACTTGGGTTCAGTTTGGGAAAGAAATTTGGCAACTGTGCAAAAATAGTTTTATTTGCCTAGCCCTTGCACCAAGCAACGAATTCCATTTAGATTAGTAATTTTTCGGTAGGCTTCACAAAGATTATCACTGTTATCTCAACACAAACCAACCCAATCCAACTAGTCTCAATAATTCGTTGAAGTTTCAGTTTCAGTGTTACTCCTAGTCGATTTCACTAACGAAGCTCAAGTATTTGGGAACAAATTATGAAATGTTGTCCCACAGCATTTCGTAGCTTGTTCCCAAATTGCCAATCGCAGCGTCCAGATAAGTTGAATTAATTCATTAATAATGTAGCATGATATTAGCTTCACAATGTCGTGAAAGTTTATGTTGATTATGTTAATAAATTTTGCGCTTTATTACTATACAGGGCCGTTTAATCCCTTGCGATTTCCCTACGGAGTAACATATTTAAAATACATTCCGTTACGTCGTCGAATGCGTATTATAATTTATAATAAAGGTATAATTTGCGATACAAAAATCAAACAAATGCATTCAATCCAATTGAGTCATGCCATGACAAATTGAAAGGAAAAAACCGAATTTATGTTATATGCAAAACATATCATTTCATAAATATTGGAAAATCGTGCTAGGGTAAAAAGCTTGTGGAGAAAATAAATTTAAATACTGTTATAAACAATATATTGATCGAGGGCTGTCCTAAATATATCATTAGGGGATATCATAGGGTATTTTAAAAATAATTACGCTCTTGTATTGACTTTTGATTAATGAAATATTAAAAAAATAAAAATCATTTTTTAGCATTGTCTGCTTCCTTCGACATCTCCAATGCCTTTTAAATTTATACTTTATAAATGAGTAGCTAAAAACGATCTTGGAACGACAAGAGCAAATATATATGAAATATCTTCTCACAAAAATTATATTAATTATAAATAATGACTACATATAATAAAAAATATAATGATTAGTACAAAATTATATCATAGCAACAAGGTGCACACCTCGTAACAATTTTGGTGACTGGCAAAAACAGTGCAAATATTTATGTCCGTTCAAAGAAAACTTATCGAAATCATAAAAATATTCATTATATAGGCTAAAGGATTGCTAACTAAATTAAGGTTAACATCCAACGGCGTTACAAATAAAGCTATTAGCTACTGTTTACTGTTACCATTCCAGTAGGTGATTCATGTGTAATTATTTCCTGAATGTCTGGAGATCTGCATGCAAATAATTTATTACATACTATGGGGATCTACGATTTGATCAAATATCTTCGATTGGCATCCTTGGATGATTAAAATGTTTCATTTAGAAATACATCCTCATAGTTGTTTTGCATAAGATTTATTTTCCGTAGACATTGGAGACATTTTCATGTGTGGTTTCATATTAATTTTTTAATCATTGTTGAAGTTAATTATTATATCACTTTGTGTATGCATCGAGGTCATTTAGAAGTGCCAGAAAAATACACATGTTTGAGGAGATGTAGCCCAGTACTTTATTTTAATAGAAAGCTGGTAGATTTTTTCCATGCTTGATTTTTTTGAAATTAAATTTTGCTGGCATGTTCTTTCTAAGCATTCGGTCATCTGTTTGCAAGGAATTGTATTGTTGTTTAATTCCAGTGGGAGGTCGTTTAACTTGCTGTTTATTTTGTGGTGTTTCCTACAGCAGTAGCATTAGCAAATTGGTTAATTAAAAAAATTTCGTTACTGGGATGATAAATGTGTCTCGCAGGTATAATACTGGCCCAATTACTCTTCCTTGGGGTTTCTCTGTATGATTCTGAACATTAGCTATATAATGTATGATTCATATTGGACAGGCAATCACATTTTTTAAGCAATTTAAAATTTTTAAAATGGATTCGACTTTATCATATTTGTACGAATCTAAACCGTTGGTCTGAACCAATTATTGTTTTTCAATAAATTCTTAATAATAATTTAAAACCTTAATAATTTAACTTAATTTTTCCCGGTTTTGTTATCATTGCATAGCACACTGTACATAAAATTGGGACATGTTTAAATTTTGAAGCTTGCATTTATCAGCTGCGTAAATTTTGTTACGCACATCGTTGGCGTTGGTTTAGAATTTTTGCAATAATTAAGTTGAATTTTGGAACGTATCTGGTTTGTGTTTTCTTTCATTTCTTTAGCTGCTTTCTAATTGTCTTGTGACATTTTTTTCCCTTCATCAGATCACATATTTTATTATCCCTGGCGCCTTTCTCGTCTCTTCTACTTACTTTGAATAATTCTTTACAATCCCTTTGCTTTTATTTGTGGTGCATTATGCCAAGGTACCCCCTGGATATCTCTCAGGTATTTCTTTAATTCTTGCTCTAGATCCTTTATCTTTTTGATATGTACATTTAACGATTCCGTTGGCCGCATTTCAAAATTGTGTGACTTAGTACATTTGCTTGTCTAGTTTACACGTTTTCAAGAGTTAGTACGATCGGTTAGTAATCACATGTTTTCCCTCCACTATTTAAATTAGATTTTTTAGCTATATTTATTTTTTATATTTCTCGAGCTGTTGCTGTTGAATCCATTAAGTTTATTTCTTTCTTGACAAAACTTATTTCCCTTTTGCATGTGATAGTCTTCAACCCCGATTTCGTTGTTCGACATTGATGCCTATGATTGGTACTCCTCCTCTTGATAATTTCTAATTTAGATGATCAACATGATAGACTTAATAGTTCTTAATCCTCAGCTTTATTTGATCCGTGATGTGTTTTTTTCTGGAATATGACGTACACATGGTCAAAAATATTGATGGATGAAACAACGGAGGAAATTTTTTTGGCGCCAAATTAAAATAAAATGCTTTCATCATTCCTATGCGTTGTTTGAACATTAGGCACTAAAATCGTGAGGCGGGCGTCACAATAACTTCCTCAATTTTCCAGTGCCTTGTTTATAACCTGCGTCAGGTGGTGGAATTGTTACATACTCCAGTGAATTATGCAAATCCCAAATGGGTAAGATGTAGGTTAGGAGCACAATCTCGTTCGTGGTAGTTCATCATCTTGATTAAAGTTAATACCTGGTGAGTTGTTTATTTATTTCTTTTGTTCTTTCATTTGGAGTCATTACTTTAAGGCCCGATTTATTTCTAGTAGTGTGGCAAAATTTTCTTCTCCTTCTTTATGTATGTATTTCCTAGTTGAAAGCCGTACCTAGATGCGCTATAGAAAGATTTGCTATTTCCTTGTGACTCTTATCCAGCAGTATAGGTGCTTGGCGACTTATTAATATAGAGATATATTTAATGGGTTTCTAAAATAGTTGTATTTTACTGTTGGTTTGGAGATATAGTTCAAATTTTAACTTTTTTAATTGTTCGAGGTTTTAATCTTTAGTGGACTTTATTGTACACGTTTTAGGATCTGGTGTGTAACTTCGTTTCAATTTTGTTGTTTGTTATCTTGTATGCGCAACAAATTGTTTAATTTTTAATTTAAAATCCAGGCTTTTGGTCTGAATATTAGTATAGCTTTTTGCATTTTTGCTAGAAAAACTTTTGCAACCAACCAAATTCTTCAGTGATATTCATACGAATATTTAAGTTCATGCTTTCATTTAATATAATACGATGAGAGTCCCAGTTTGTTCCATTAATATATAGACATATTCTTTTTAAATATACGAATGTCTAGTGGATTGCGGTTTTTACTTTGAAATATAATGCTTCATGTAGATATGTTGGGCAGTAATTTAGAGTGTCGGAATTCTTGGGTTTTTATTTTCCATGGTGATGTGCACATAATATTGCACGACACATAACATTTTGCTGGTATATGCTTTTCTAAACTGCAGGCATCTCATACATATATGTCATTGTTTACGTTTTTATTTGGAGGTTCTAAAACAAAATCTAATATTTTTCTTTCAGTGTACCATTTGTAGCAACAAGGCTAGCTTTGTACCACACTGTTAAACAAAAAGAGATCAAAACCGATAATGGACAGCAATAAAACCAAAAATATCTAAACAAATGCATAATTCAAAATTAAAGAAATAAAAAGATCAAATGTTTTTCTAACAATGATTGAATTTCAAACTGCAATAATAATCTGGCCTAAATGCAATAATAGAACGAGGCTAATTTAGAAATTGCTTCTGTTTAATTTACTATAAACGTAATTGACAAAATACGGAAAAAGCAATTAAAGGTTTTTCTAAAACGATTTCTATAATTACGAGATCAACAATGTGACGGAGGTCTATTGTACAAAGTCCATGATAAAAAGATTAGTTCCGGCGAACTTTCCAGCTAACTTCCTCACGAATCCGTGATGTTCGCAAACAAACAAATTTACCGCCGGTAGCGGTGGGGTCAAACGGTGTTCTCGAAGTTTCTGCATGGACTCCCTGGTTTCATTGTTAGATTAATTTCTTAGTGGAAAAGCCAAATAATCGGAACCGTACGTAATATCTCTTGCGGGCCGTGTAATATATTCGGTGGGGTGGATGGCGAGTGTCACTTATCAACACGTGCGTCCTTTATTGGTTATTTTATTGTACTGCGGCACAGTACATCATCCACTAATGAACGAAAAATGTAATAATGAAAATGAGTTTAATAAAACCTAAATTAGGGAGATGACAATTATTTCATTTGTTGCGGAAGCCGCAGAATTTGGGCAAAATCCTTTATTAGGAGCTTTATCAAGATCTGCTTTTATATAAAGTCATAAGCCTAATATTTGTTTTAAACTTAACGTCCTTGTTATTAAATATGCTGCGTTGACGAAAACCTTTTTTATTAAATAACTAACGTACAGTTTCATATTAAACCAAATAAACAATTATCTCAAATCACCTGACAAGAATTACACGTAAAATGAATTTTCGTACAATTTATCATAATCGTTATTCTTATATATCGTCCACTTTATTCCTGTAATATCATATTATCAACTAATTTAATTTTGAAAAATTTGCCTGAGATAGATATTTCACGGTAAGATTTTTAATCGTCTGCAATTAGCTGAAACGAACGAAATTGTCCGTAGTGGAAATCCATTAAATCGGCACACCGCGTATTTCTTTTGTGGAATTTATTTATTATAAAATTCCCTTTTCTCCAGCGGAGCGTTTAAGGCGCGCAGAAATTTGTAAGGAGTGGAACCAATGTATAAAGAGTGCCCGGCTTCCTTGAAATTAATTCATAGAAAAAGGTGAACAATTTTCACGTTCTACAAAGTTTCGAATTCGAGGGGAAATCCGAAGTACATAATTGAATCGATGTCGTGAATTGCGGTCCGTAATCAAAGTGCTTTCTGCTTCGCTTCTTGGTTCGATCAGGGGCCGTTCGTGAATTACAATAAGAGACGCAAAACCCATCCAAATTCGCCGTGTCCTTTGTCGGCGAACCTAATGCAAGTAATGGAGTTTGTTGTTACATTTCGTTATCATAAAAATCGACGCATTTATATGTGACGCATAACGTTCTTGTATTTTGGTTGCGGGAATAAATTAAAATATCAGTAGGAGCAAATAGCGACATCCAATTTTACAAGGATATAAATATTTTATATATTTTCTCCTGTTTTTCTGATAGATATTATTAATATATGGGGATAACTATTATTAATACAGATGTTAATATTTGAATATTTAATTTACATTGATATTATTAACTCATTTGTACGCAATGACTAACGACTGAAATGTCGTGTCTTTATAAATTATTTACGTGGTAATTGCTGTAGATGTTATATACGAAGATATATTGACATACATATACGATAATGTTATGGAGATAGAAAATATAAACTTAAATATAAATAATATACCAACACGATCCCACTAATGTCATTAGCGTAGTAGTGGGGGTTATATATTGTGTAGTATTAAATATCATATTTCCTGAATTATTACTAGTACAATCTTAAATCTGTATGTTCCTATAACCTGTATTTGCAAAACTGGCTTTGAATTTATTGATAGTTTAATTAACAGCACCATAGTTAATTTAATGTTGACATATTTACCATGCAAGTTTTAATTTGGAACATATGTCAAACATGGAATAAATTTTTCATAAAATCAGTAGTTCTGTGGTATTTTAGAAATAAGTGAAAGCTACACTTTTGAAAAAGCAGTCGAACAAAAACGTAAACCAATTCATTAAGTAGAAGAAAGTGCTGCTTTAGAAAATGAACCTAAATGAATTAGGATCTGGTAAGAAATGAGATGTGTAGTGAGACGTGATACAATGCCTTCCGTATTTCGCCACAACGATATGATTAAAAAAGGAACGACATTATAATCGACACGACTTTTTACAGATAATTTAAATTCTAAACTCATATCCAGAATTATTTTATGTTATAAATATTTTTCTGATTTATTACAAAAGATGTGTTTAATTAATCGAGTTGTTTGTTTCAAATTTCGATATATATTTAGTGTGTTTTTTTTAATACAAAATCAAAAAAATCAATGTACGAAATAACTTCAATTTGTATATGAAGTATATATTCTGCATTTTATAGGCTGACAACGAATGGAAAGGTGTTTCAACGTCGCACAAAAATATTCTTAGATCCATAATCAATTGAACAAAAATATTCAGTTTTAAGGACGAAATTATGCGCGATTTAGATATTCTTATTCATGTACTCACTCACAGAGGAAAAGCTGTTGTAAATGACTACAGTCTAGTCTAGACCATTTCGCCATCTAAAAACCTCGACGCCGCCGCTGGCCCAATTTTTCTTCGCCCTTCCCTTGACATGATGATATATCCGATATACATCCACACAATCATGTTCTTTAATATATGTACGGAATGTAAGCCATTTCTGGCATTTACTCTTTTTCATGTAGAAAATGTTTATACATTTATTATAATATTAAGTCACTGTATAAAGCTCCCTTCCAAAAAGTAGAAATTGGTCAGATATATTACTTATATAATAATGTACTAAGCATAAATCTATAAATGCACACGCTACGAATTTTAAATTATATTAAATGAAATAAATATACATACCTAAGATGCTTCGATTTTGTGAGATACATAATATATGAGTATAAGGGCTGCTTTAGAATAATTATATAAGGACTAGTTTGGTTAATTGATTCTCGGTGCTCCTTGAACAAAAAGACTGTTGCACAAATGCACAAATAGCAGATGGCATTAATGCGCGACCTGATAAATTAATAGAATAGGTGAAGGAATTTACATATTTAGGGTATGTAGTAAGGGAGAACAATAGTAGCGAGGGGCACATGCAACATATGGGCAAGAAAGTGAAGAGAGATGAGCAAGGATTGTGGAAGAACCTGTAAGGAAAGAAGGAAGGGAAACTCGACGAAACAATGGTGATATGGCACATATGTAACAAGAGTATCTTGATGCACGGAGCTGAACTGTGGGGATGGACAGCTGGAAAACACCCAACCTGGAGAAGTAAACGCCGGATTACAAAGTGAGGCGGGAGACAAGGAGAGAAAGGATCGGCGTGGAGGCGGGGAAAGCTGCGGGACAAAACAGAGCCTAGTGAAAATGGTGTTGAATAAGTTAAAGGAAAAGGTATATAAAGTGGTATATCCAAATGGGAAGAAACTAGGATAAAAATGTATGAATAAGCAGGTTTATCGGTGGAAGAGGCGGTAAGGAGGAGAAGTGAGAGGAAACAGGTGAAGAGGGAGATAGTAGAGAGATGGAAGTAGGCAGAAGCGAAGGAAAGCGATATTAAAATACGGGCGTAATGGATTGTTTTCCAGGGGGGGAGATATCAGCAGCAGAAGAAAAAATGGTTTAGATGTAGAAGTGAGGAGAAGGCCAACAAATGCTGGATGGAATAGACATATAAAAAGTGCGAGTTCTGTGGAAAAGGTTTGGATCAATGGGAATATTGGATGGGAGATTATGAAGAGGTTAGTTTAAAAGAAGATGAGACAAAGAAAGGAAAAAGTAAAGTAGAAAGTTGTGAGAGTGGGTAGATATTTTAGGGAAAACAAAAGGGACGAAAGAGTAATGTAGGAAAAAGGGGGAAACGGAACAGCAGGCTGAAGAAAAATGTCACTGAGTAATTACATGAAGAATTGTTAGAACATGACTGCCAATAAATGTTTTGTTGAAGTTTTTTAATATAATTACTTGTTATGTTAATGACAATTAAAACGTGCAAATTTGGAAGCTAGATGAGCGAACAAAACAGAAATTTGGTAGAGTATCCTGGTATGATGCAGAGATCCAATGGTACTTTTATAGTTGCATAAGTGTGTGTCTAATGTCGCAAATACTTCATAAACAAGTATTTAACACAGTTATAACATTTAATGATATCATAATACTGGTCATCATTTAATTGTAATATATCTTACACGGCTACTATATGAAACGTAGCGACGTGTCAGCATCGGCAACAAGAAATTATAGAAATTATCTTGGCCATAAATATTCAACCATGTGTGAGTTACTGCCGCAGCAAATCTCAATTTATACGACATAAATTTATATCCGTTAATAAAATTCTATTCATTAGATGAAATATATGTAAGGCAATATAAATGTAATCAACTATTTGCAATTTAACGAACCCGTTTCTTTTATATCGAAAAAATCCTACTTTGGTTTTGACACTTCATACGTAACACGCAAGATTAATCGGGGACCGAATGAATATATCGTCGTCAATGGAATTGAAAATCGATTTAATCACGTTCCGATGTTCGTGCTCAGTGTTAGTTGACCACAGCCCGAAATGTTTGATATATTGATGGAATTTGAATGCACGTATTAATTCGTGTGTATTTGCAATAGCGTTTTTACCGAATGAGGTAAATGTATAGAACTGGAACATAATATGGACGTTCCGTGTATATTCTCCCTTTCTGTGTATCTTTATTTTTCAATATGATTTGTAGTCAACAAATATTCAATTTATAATTCGATAACGATAACGTACATATTTCGTTCTATGTAAACACATTTTTGAAACTTCCGCATTGAAACGTATGCGTCAAATACCATATAACTATTAGTAGGATTGTTTACACGAGAACTAATTTAATTGAATTTGAGAACTACGTAATATTTGCTACAAATCGTTGGGTTTCTTGTTTACAGTTTCTACATGTATTCAACTACGTCGGAACGTAATTAAATTAAATATGTAATTAATGGACAAACTTATACCACTGCTGCACATCACCGCTTTCTGTTGAAAAATTGTAAAACATACCAGGAATGACCGGGCTCAAGAAAATACTCCCTCATTTCAGATCTGATGCAAACAAATGACCAGATGTTAGGGCTGAGACCCGACTGAAATTCCCACCCCGCATCGCATCGCATCGCCACTCGAATCTTAAGCAGTCGTATAAATGTGTTCGGGTATTACTTTCTTATATCTATAAAATTTACAAATACCCCGTATAATGCAGACGTGATCTTGAAATGGACCTTTCTTGATAACTTAGTTTCATCAGAGGAAGTATCGACATAAAATTTTTATGTTGTTTGAATGCACCGGAGCTGCATACGAAACATGTGGAATATTTATCATCCCCTCTTTATGATCTGGTTTTGAATAAAATTATTTTACTGTTTAATCCTTAACCACCGTCGTGCGGTAACCAAGACCACATTGATAGTTAAGTGGTTGTTGTTTTATCCCTTGTTGAAGAGTTTGCCTGGAGGGTGTCAGCACCATCTACTACATCTTTAGTATATCGCTTCGTTTTATTTTCAAAATTTGCAAGAAGCCATTGTGGCCGGACGGTGGAGGTAGCGTGACTTTTTTGTTACACATAAACGTTGATTTGGGTACTGGATGATGAACATGGACCTTTCGGAAAGACGAGGTATATACATCTAACGTACCCCGGAAACAGTTTTGAAATGGTACGAAGAGTATGGGAGTGATTTTAGAGACAAAGATATTGACGACTCTGAAATTGAAATTCGAGGCCTTGAACCTGAAACTGAAAGTGCCGTAGAAAAACATAAAGTGACACTGAGAAGTGTTGACTGAGATGTAGAAATTGAATTGAAGGAAAGGTGTCTGTGGTAAGAATCGATTCAAATTGTCTTATAAAACGTTCCATTATCACTAAGTCGAATACCATAATGCAATTCCCCAGTTTACGATCACCTGCAAGGCTAGGACATACTGCTGAAACATTTACCGTCTGGAAGTTATTTTATACAGAAGATATTTTACATCTAATTTGTCGATGGATAAATTTAAACGTTGAAACGGAAAGGGCAACATTTCTAAAATTGCATTGACTTGAATTGGTGGGCTTAGATATGATTGAGGTAAAGGCATTCATTGTTCTTATTTTATGTGGCGGTTTTCGTGTCAAAACCATGAAAAATTGAAAGAATTTTTGCTACCGATGCGAAGAGACATGACACATTACTGTCTTGAGTAAAACATATTAGGTTTGCCTTTTGCTCATATATGCACGATTTGATAATCCCGAAGATAGCAATGAGACACAAAAAGCCATTTCAGATTTTTTCATGAGTGTATCGTTAATTCCCAGGCGATATTTCCCATGGGTGCTAATACTTGCATTGATGTGTGAAGTGTTGGATATGGAGGCAGGTGAAAGTTCAAAATCTATATGACTCTGAAGCCATGTTAATAACGCTTGAAAATAATGTGCATGACTGATGCGAGCAATAGTTATTTGTACAATGCTATATATATAATATATATATACCGGTAAAGGTACATATGGCATTAATTTACCTGAATACCTACAAAAAATTCCAATTTATAATACAAATCGTAATATAACCGCAGACAATTGGGTCAGTTCAATAGAATCAGTTAAACATCTCAGGAATAGAGGACTCACATATGTTGTGACTATGAGAAAAAACAAAAAATAAATTCCGCAGAATTTTTGCCCAAGCGAAAAAACGAAGTTGGTTCAGCCTTCTCTGGTTTTACAAACAATACAATGTTAGTTCCTTACGTGCCGAAAAAACAGAGCAGTACTTCTTGCTTCATCAATGCACCACAGTAAATCGATTGATAAAAACTGGAAGTTAGACCTTTTTGCAATATTATAAAATGAGCACTTGACGAAAATTGTTCTGAACATTCTACAAGCCGTCGCACACAACACTAGCCAATGGTAATTTTGACTGCTAGATATGAGGGGTGTACACAAGTACTTGATCAATCGTACAATGATAACTTGATAACGCAAAATTAGAAAAAGCAGACTTTCTTAAATTGCTTGCCGATCAGTTGGTTAGACCTTCGCTGGAGAGAGGAGTACTAAATATTCATACCATGTGAGCCGAGGGCAAGTACAACAAGGTACGATATTATAAATTTCTGAAAATCGAGATCCAGTGCGAGATAATAAAGGAGACACGTTAGAAAAGCGCAAAACATGTTATACCTGTGCTAGGAAGACTTTCTATTTTTGGTTTGTATGTCACAAAGCAATCTGTCTGGAGCGCCGTACGAAAGTCTGCAAATTTTGCGGAACAATTGTAATATAATGTAATGTTGAAATGGTGTGATTTTCGTGTTTTTTTGTCATATTTACTACAATTTTACATCCGTTAACAAATTGGTATTAGCGAGTTTACTTTGTTTTATATTTCAAAAATATTTGTATTGTTTTCTATCATAAGTGTGCGCTAATAATAACATATTTTTTGTTAAACATATATTCTGCTTTATTATCTGTTATTTTATTTGGACTTACTATAAGACACACCGCGTCGTCCGCAATATTAAATAAATGAAGAGTCAATGTGTTTGTGAATTAAGCAAAAAAACTAGAAGCGTTCGCTGTGACCACACGAAGGCAACAGTGTGAGAAATCAAGGGCGGCGGTGGTTAAGGGTTAAATATACACGGTGATTCTGAAAAGATATATTATCATTACATAGAAACGAAATTCAAAACATCTAACGTTAACGCTAATATGCTACGAATTTATAATTTAACGAACTTACTACTGTTTCCTAAAATAACAAGTTTTTTTTAGTTTAAATTGTATAGATCTGCTTTTTAACTTATTACCATTGTAGTAAGTTCCACTACACCACTCGTCAGAAATAATGTCGTTATTCTTGACTACATTTTAAAATTACACTATTCTACTAATATTGTTAAAGATATTGATACAACGCAAGTACTGACATCCCGGAACGATTCCCATTCATAGAATTCATAGAAAATAACTAATGTGAAATAATCAAAAAAATAAAGGGAGGTCGAACCATAATGCACGATGTTAATTGTCACACCTTAACGTCAAGTTTTTTTTTCCCAACTTAATTTGACATTTCAGTGTTTGACAAATCCAACCATCGAGAGGTACACAATTGAGCAGCGCGTTAAGATTGTTGAAGCCTTTTACGAATATAGGCGTTCAAATCAAAATGCATTTCGTGCACTTCGTGATTTTTTTGGTCAGCATAATCGACCAAATGTGTCCACAATCGGGAGAATTGTGCGCAAATTTCAGCAAACCGGATCTGTAGGAAAACACCTGTGCATGCTCGCCCAGATCGTTCTGCGGAAAACATTGCTGTTGTTCGCGATAGTGTGGCAGAAGAGCCGTAAAAGTCGACTCGTCGTCGTGCCCAACAAGTAAACATCTCACGAACATCACTGATGCGAATTTTGAATAAATATTTGAATTTAGACGCTTACAAGGTTCAGTTGACTCAAGAACTGAAGCCTACTGACCATTTCAAGAGTCGTCAATACGCCGAATGGTTTGTTGAAGAGACAGAAGTGAATGGTAACTTCACAAAGAAAATAATCTTCAGCGACGAGGCACACTTTCACCTCAGAGGATTCGTTAACACACAACATTGCCGCAAATGAGAATTCACGAGTGATTGTTTAAAAGCCGATGCATCCACAAAGAGTGACTGTTTGGTGCGGTTTATGGGCTGGCGGCATCATCGGGCCGTACTTCGAAAATGAGGTCGGCCAAGCAGTTACCGTGAATTCTGTTCGCTATCGCGAGACGATAACGGACTTCTTGTGGCCAGAAATTGAGGATATGGACATTATGTGGTACCAACAGGATGGTGCCACTTACCACAAAGCCAACGAAACAATGGCTCATTTGCGCGAGAAATGCAATGGCCGTGTTACTCACGTCGTGGCGATGTTAATTGTCCGTCACGATTATGTGATCTGACACCGTTGGACTTCTTTCTTTGGGAATATTTAAAAGAAAAAGTGTACGTGAATAAGCCAAGAACAATTCAAGAGCTAAAGGATGAGATATTTCGGCACATTAACGATATTGAACCTCAATTATGTCTCAGAGTCGTTGAAAATATCGACATCGGATAGAGGTATGCCACGAGCATTTGGCCGATATTTTGTTTCACATATAATTGTCATAGATCCTTCCATCATAATAAAAAATATTAATATAATTATCTGAAAACGTTTTGTTTTATTTACAATTAACATCGTGCGTTTTGGTTGTACCACCCTTTACTATACAATATAACGTGGAATGATTAATAATTGCTGACATTATTGCACTTCATAGTGCGAGTAGTGATGATATGATATGATCATGTTTAGTAGCGAATTATTGTAAAAGTTTGGTTAAATTTGCAAAATAGAATAAAAACGGAGGATTCATTATATGGAAATGTGGCAGTGAATATGATCTGAAGTAACCGGCAGCAAATATTCAATTCAGACTTTTCTGTATTTTGAGATGGACGCAGAGAGAAAAATTTTAATGATAACTATATTTCAAGTTGAATATTATTAAAGAACGATTTTCATAAGACAAGTTTTATTGCTCGAAATCAAGCAAAAGTAACATAACGTAACTTATGAAACGACTTTATACTATTTTCAAATATCTTCAAATATTATTCAATTTTAATAACGAATTATTTATTTATCCTAGACGAATCAAATAACAAAAATTCAAGCACGTACATACGTACTGGATAATTATGAACATAACGATGTTAATGCTATACAAAACTAATACGCTTAATTGATTTATTCTGGATCAAAAAGGGTGGAGTGTTTTATTGTACAGTTATGTTTGATTCAATTTTCATCATTGCGAAGAGCTATTTACTAACATTGAAATTAATGGTACATTGCAATTTTCTAATATATATTTTACTCAGTAAAAGCGTGGAGATGCATGTTAATTTTTTAAATTAAAGAATCACTGTATCATATGTATAAATTATTTGTACACAACAAAAGTAATTTAAAAACATCTTTAGTAATATGTGATATTAATCGAGTTTACTCTAAATAAAAATTTTATGTTTTTATGTGGCATTTGTCGTTTGTATGTGTACAGGTCCAAAAGAGTTATGGTCTAGACCTGGAGGTTGTGTAAATATGGTTCGGATTTTAATTTTAAATTCGGACGCTTTGTGTAAACATCGCTAAGTGCTAAGTAAAATTAGGATCCTGAGGTAAAATGTTTGACAGTAAAATATGAAGTGTAAATTCAGATAAATCAGGTAGTTGGGCCGATAAAAATACAGCCTCCAAATTGCCGATCAAGGGGAATGTAATCCGCGTTTTAGAGACAATAAAATCATACCAGGTAATTAAGAAAAAATGTATATTGTAATAGAGGAATGAAAAAATATGCAGTAGAAGTGGAAATAATATTTTTGATCTCGCGAATAATCTATATGTCACTGGAAGTAAGTATAGAAAGCTGGAAACAGGTTTATTAAAGAGAAACACAATGAAAAACGAAAAACTTTTTCGACCTCTAATCGAACAAATGAATTTAGATGCAAGAGTGTTAAATATATTTAAAGTTCATTGTCTAACGATAGATAATGATTACTTATTTCTATTTTACCCATTATTGAATTATTTAACGCATAGCTATTATTATAAGTTATTTGCCTTTTTGACTCTATCTATTATTCCAACTTGTGTTAACATGATTCATAAGTACTCATAGCCTGTTACTTTTTTCAATTTCTGTCCCTCTATTTTTATCTTCCCACTATCGTCGTATTCCCGTTTATTATTTGTTATCAACAAATGGCTCTTGTATACGTTAATTTCAAATCCTTTCTCTTCTATCCCTTCTGTTCATATATCCACCAGTTTATGCATTTACTGAGGGCATAGTAGTAAGTATTATGCCGTCAGCGTATATTAAACTATTTACTTTTACTGGCCTAATATTACTCTACCCCATAACTGTGTGTGTCTTGTCGTTCTTTGTTTTGTGTTCAGTACAATGTCTGCGGTTCTACCTTTAATTGCTCCAGTGAGTTTCTAATTATTTTTATGTCGACTGTGTCTTTCTATTATATTCCTAAATATATTGATACCATCGCTTGTCTGTTTTCTCGGTCTATATGCAGCTTGTTCTTCTTCTGGTATCTGTTCTACCTTTTCCTTTAATCGTTTCACAAATATTTTTGGATATAATTTGAACACTATTTAGGATAAGCTTATCGCTCTATAATTACTACAATTCTGTTTTCTTCGTTTTTATATATCGGTAAAATTATATTGTCTTCACATTGTTTTGGTACTTGCTCCTCGTGCAATGCTTTCCTATATATCTCCGATGATTGTTTGCCCTTATCTGCCATTTCTGTTTTTAGTTTTTAGTACCCTCTATTTGGTTTTGTTCATGTCCTTCGTTTCGTTTTCTGGGTTCTGTAGTTTAAACTTTTTCCATAACAAAAAGGCCATTCGTTCCATTCCATCTTTATCCTTTGTACCTCTTTGCTTTTATATTCCAAAAAATCCTGTTGCTTGCTTAACATGTTTCATTTAAATGTCGATCAAACTCTTCACAGCTATCCTGTATTGCTTTCATTACTTCCTATTTTGCTTTGTTTCTTTCATGTATTCTGCTTTATCCTTTTCATCATTTGTCCCAATATACCGTTTCCTAGCTTCTTTCTTCTGTGTCATTACTCGTTTGATATTCTTGTCCGTTTTATTTGGTTTTTATAAGTTTTTTACCACATATTTCTACTCCTTTTATATTATATCTTTGTTTAGAAAGAGAACAATATTCTACGCAAAAGCTCGCAGAAGGAAATATAATTACATACAATTACAGAAAAAAATCAATAAGAATATAAAATCAGGACATACCGATGATATAAACGAGAACGTGATCACCGCCCAGAAAGCAATGAAAGGAGTTGCTTGGCTACTGGCAAAGGAACACACGTCAAGTAAAATACGATACGTTGAGGAATGTAAATAAATGTTGATCAAGAAAGAACGAAGTACATATGTAGGAAAAAGAGGAGTAAGCAAATTGGAGTACATTAACACAATATATAATATAACTACGTAAAAATAAACAGTAGAATTTTATGAAGGAAGAATAAAGAAGAAATAAGTATACGCAATTGAAAAGTGACTGGTAAAGTTACAGAAATATTACAGAGATCGGTGGCACATTCCGAGAAAGTATTAAAGAATAGATGAGATTTAGGAGTTACCAGATGAAAAATCCGCAGTTGTTCTCACTGAAATTTCTTGGTTTTCGATAAACTGGCGCAATCGAAAACGATTCTGAAACGGATCTGAAATGGTTCTGAAACCGAGATGACAAGTACATTTTGCAAAAGAAATTTTCAAATAAATATCAATCTGTAACTTATAAGAACATTTTTTTCGATAATATATAATTTTCGAGATATGGAAAACGGTGATAGGAATAAACTCTCAATTCCGGTTGCTATGTATAAATCTTCAGTTTCATAATTTTTATTTCAATAGTTTACACCTACACACCACAGACATATAGACACACGCTGAGACGAAAATGGTCTGAATATTATGAATATTATCAGGGAAGGTCAATACATGTTAAAAGTTAAAAGAAGATTGTATATTCGAGCGAAATAAGTGAAGGTTTAGTAAGTAGTAACTTATTCTTATACGAATTATTACAACATTTAAAAACTGCAAGGCACTAGGCAGGCGATATTACGCTGAATGAAGATGCATTCGTGGTTGATATTTTGAATGTCTAGTGTAAATAGTTTTCATTCGTCTTTCGTGTGTTCCAATAATGAACTTAGCATTTACACGTGTGATCGTGCCCATCACAGCTGAAATGACAAACAACTTCGAGCATGCCTTGTAGCACAAAAGTAAGGGCCTGCGAATGTAGATTCATAAATTGTGTTGATATCTGCCTTCACGAAAAGATCACACCTGTATAAGATTTTACTAGTAGCAGTAGCTAATAACGTCAAAGATACGAAAAGCAGCTACAGTAATATGTATTACACGAAATTACAGTATTATTATAAGATAGTAGTAAAATCATAATATCTAAGAGAACTTGGAATGAGCAAATGAAATAAACTAGCAAAAATAAAAAAGTATTACGGATAATTGAAAAATCACTGCATACACAAATGTATATTGATATCGTTTTTCTAAATTATGTTTCACAATAATTATGCAGTTTTTAATTAAATTTTAAATAAATCAATTCAATATTGCAACAAATCACGTGACACGCACAATAAATTTAAGACCAAGTGAACGACCCGTTTTTTCCAATCGTAAATGTACAAGCATCACTTTTCAATCATATAAATTGCTGTAACTTTCGCATTGTATTCCTTTCATAAATCGGCCCTTTCTGTCAGGTCGCATAAAGTATTTGAACGCAGTTATCAATAACAGCCGTATATCGGTAACAATGAATATATTTGACAGGTTGTCGCGGAAGATGACAAATGATAGCCGGTATCAGTGGAACTAGCCATTAAAAACTTTTAACTTTTTCCATTGTTCTTAAACTGAATCTTTGCCCCAACGTAACTTGTCATTTATCAATAACTAGATATAAACGAGTTTTGTAACTTGATATGCAGAATATCCAGTGCCTCTCCCACATGATCTTTAAACAGAAAATTGTAAATATTTCATTTTACCACATAATAAAAAAATTAAGAAAATTTTCCTGTCGTCGATGAAAATCCGTGTTATGGATTTTCATATTCAGATATGATACATATATTAAATATAATATTCCATCGTCATAATCCATCATAAATTTTAAATTTAAGATAGATCAATAACAAATAATATATTATAAAATTGCATAGTAACAAGATAGTTGACATATATACCATGAACCGAACTGGATAGTCACCACGTTCAGGCATGACGACGTAATATCAAACGAAACATTTAAAAAATACCGTGCAACAGAAAGAAACTCCCGTCGGATTTTGATATCGTTTCTAGTATTTTCGTGCGTGCTGATGACCAGTATGTACCCAGTTTATTCGATCAGGTCAGGGTTCTGAGTTCAGACATATTTGAAATACACAAATATTTCTCATCCCGCATCACACTCCAGCAATATTCTGCTAACATTGTGACAAATTCATTGCCTTATATCTTGTCTCCATATTCATGATTTCTTGGTGAAACAATGCTCGCCTGAAAGCTCTTCAAAATGGCAAGGCAAAAAATCAATGTGAGTATATTATGAGTTCTTACGATTATGTGATTTGTGAACTCCTGAAAGTTGTTGATTATTGGCCTGTTCTTGTTCATTTAATGTGGTTTCGAATACAATCATCAACTTCTGATATCTGAACCAATTAATTTGCTTATAAATGCGAAACCAATTATATCGTTATTTATTTATTCATTTATATCTACATACTTTCTTTGATTTTTGCATCACTTACCCAACGAAAAAAATTTTTCAGATGCAGAAAATATTTTATAAATTACCTTTATAAAAAAATCTCATCCTCAATTTTTTTCTCCAATATCACCGTGTTGTTTTAATGGCCACAAGCAGTGGCTTTTATTATCCTTTTCTCGTTTCTTACTGTTCCACATACAAATGAAGTCGTTGTGCACTTTGTGGAGCATTGTTGTATTCCAAGTAACAAACCAAACCTTAAAAATCCCAAGATACGAACAAACATTTAGCTGAATACTGTATACTGTATTTTTAATGTTGCATTCGTTTTCCTCATCGGCGATAGGAATTGTAGGCGAATTTTTCCCTTTGTCTATCAATACAAATTTTAAGCTGGCCATAGATGAGATATTATTTCGCCCCTTTTTTGATCAAATTTAAAAGTCTTAATAAATGATCTCACATTTCGTTGTTGAATGGTAGTGCCTACAACTACTTGTTTCTGGGTAGCAACTGGGATCATAATCACACACATTTGCCTCTCGTATTGGTAATTGGGTTATTTCTCTATGTGGTCTACGTATAATAAATGTATAATAAGTCACCCTAATTGGGAATTCGACGTGGTCCAGAAGTATAATTCGCAACATTAGTAACACAAATAACAACTCTCTTCATCGTGTTCCACTTCGAGAGCGTACCACATTGTAATTCAAAACAACATCGGATTCGCCATTGAACCGATGTAACAAGTGACGATTGCAATCGTCACAACAATTATCAAAACAATTTTTGCTTATTCAATATATCTGAACCTGCATGTATTTCGAAGCCAAAGTAACTTCCATATAGTAACTTCACAATTATGCCCATGACAATCACACCATAACCTAGCCAATGGGATCGGTTAGACTTGTTTCAGTCTAACCTAATTCAACGAATCCCATCTGAAAAAATATTTGATAAAAAATCATAATTTTAGATGAATAAGCAAAATAGGCAATTGATTATACATTATTTATATTCCTCATTCTGACGATATTAAGTCAACATTTCGATAGTCTACTAGCCCGCACCTCGGTGGGCATGAGATGGTACAAGCTTGGTTGTTAAAAGTTAGATATTTTTCGCTCTTAGAAAAATAGAATAAAGTCAATTCCATGAAATCAACTTATGAACTATGAAATCAATTTGTGTAGTTTTAGTAGAAGAAATACCGATGTTACAAAGGTGAACCCAATACAACACAACTCAACCCAAGCCGAAAAAAGCCAACCTGATCCAACCCAACCCAACCCAACCTTTAGGGTGTTATTTATATATTTTCGGTGCTTTAGTATGATAAATTCGCCACAAATGTAACAAAAAATAACTAATTATTTTCACGACAAATATTGTATTGTTTTGAAGTAATTATGTGGTACGTATTCTATTTAGTTATTTTATAGCAGTAATATAAATTTAAATCAATTTATTATTATATTATTTCACGATAAGTAAAACGGCATTTGTGCTGACATGCGTGTATTAAACAATTGAAAACTATAAGACTACAAAAATATTAAACTTAAATATGATATTTTTTGTATATTAGAAACGTAAGGAACACATATTCGGAACAGTAAGGATATATAAAATTCATTTGGCTTGGAACAAAGTATCAGAAAATTCAACTTAAATTTTCGTAGCATGACGAACAGATTAAACGCATATGTTCCAAACACAGAAATTTCTTGAAATGTTGGCAAAATGTTTGGTGTTTCTGTTTCTTTTTTCCAATTGTAAACAGAACAGCGAACTTGGACAGCTGGTTTCACTAAATCTTGTTCTTCGGGTTGTAAAGCGCATACTTCTCTAAGCCTCATTCTGATACGTCATCTCTATGGTGCATTGTAGATGTAAGTAAAACGTTCCTGTTTTTTTTTTAGGGATATGAGAGACCAAAGTTGTACCATCAGAAAATCTAAACATCGAGGAGCCTATAAGCCGACCATTATTTTGCACAAATTCTAAGGGCAGTTGTCTTTTATTTTTACGAATGGTCCCCACAAGCATTAGATTCTTCGATCTAAGACTCTCAGCAAGTTCCATGCTGGTGAACCAATTATCTGTTCTTATATTTCGGTTGCTGGCGTAAATATGATGAGACAGTCTTTCCACTATTACCTTTGCACTTCTGTCTAATTGAAACAGGCTATCTGGTTGCCCACGTAAATTTCTAAATGACTAGTGTAAAATACCTTAACATGCGATATTGCAAAAAAATAAGACATACTTATTAGCCTTACTGGGAATGTATTGTCTGAAGCTGCATTTTCCTCGAGAAGCGTCTTTCTCGATCGTTACATATGCAGATTGAGAGTAACATACTTTTTTGTTGCAGCTGAATTTATCGAATAGTGTACTTACCGGAGCCAGTTTGTCTAATTGGACTCTCTCTTGTCTTGTTCGAATATCGTCAAAAATGGATGCATCTCATTAGAAATTGAAATCTTATGCCCGGTTTCACAAACGATTGTCAAATGATGAATTAGTTAACAAGCCTTTAACGACTCGTTATTGCTTGTGAAATCCAAAACAATGGTAATTTTTCTTTTAACGGTTCGTCAAGGTAATCAATTGTCAAATATTTGACGATTGATTAAAGACTCGTTAATGAATCATCAAACTTTTGACGATTCGTTAACAAGATGTTAACGACCGATTAGCGTTTGTGAAACCGGGCATTAGTCTGTTTATTACAAGTCGAAAAGCTTCTACACCACTACAATCTGCTCTCCAAAGGTCTGTCAAATTCATATGATTGGCTTTTCTTACCCCGGAAAAATAAAGACGCCCAATAAGTGCCTTTATCTCAACAATATTAGTTGGTTTCGCATCCCTTTCTCTGTTGAAATAATGAGCAATACTGTCAATTTTGATATTCATACCATCGACAATAATATTGAGCATGTCATTATCAAATATCTTGGGTAGTCTCTTTTGATCTTGCATATTGTTTTACACTAGGTAATTGTAAGAGAATATTCATATTATGAGTCCGTACATTCTTTCGTCGACAGTGTTTTTTTCCATTTCGTAGAATTGTTTTTACCTATAAACTACATGCAGAGCATGGCTCTCTTTCGGAGATGGGTACCAAGTATTGTAGTGTTTGGCTTTCAAACTCTTGTTCAGGGTCACTACTTTCTGATCTCTTTTCCACGTTATCGACTTCGTCTTGTTCATCACCATCGCTGTCATAATTTCTCGTTGTCAGTTTGTACCTCTTCCAATAATTTCAACAATCTAGTCTGCTCCTTCTCGTAATGCATCAGTCTAACTGTAATTTAGAATTTGTATGCAAAGAGAAGTAGGAAACCATTAAAATCCTTACAAATTTAAGTATAAATATTTTTAGATAAAAGTAAAAAATATATTTAAAATAGTATGCGCGAGTAATAAAAGGTTAAAGCATATTTACAATCGATTCCATTAAATACAATAGAAAATAGGGAACTTTTCTATCGGAAATGTGAGCAATATGTTCTATTCATTTACATACAATAATCCTACTAACCACGAGCAATGCAGCACCACCTGGTGGCAGTATTTGTATTTAATACTTTCTAAAATTACATTACATTTAGTTAGCTTTTGAGCAAGCCCGAAATCATGGAGCATTCGCCTTGTTTTTCATATTTTAATCACTTTAACATGAAAACAATACATCACTTAAGTATTTCAAATGCATGTAAAGTCACAACCTTGGCCTGACACGAAAAAAACTATATATTCGTGATCTGTGGTCCCGAAAATACACGAAACGTCTTCCAAACGCCATCGAATTTTGAAAAAGTTATTAATTGCTGTAACGTGTAATTATTATTAAGATCAGGTGTTACGTATTTGTTTCCAGCATTCTTAAATTAACTATAACTATTTATCTTGTAACCTGCTCTATTCACTTAGCCACAATCCGGCAGTAGTTGGTTTTGTTTACTAATATTTTATCCTTTTACGCATCTTAACTAAACTTTGTCACGTTTTAGATAGCATTTTATTTCATTATTATAGAAGAGTCCGAATATCCCTTAAAACCTTGTTCCATCTGAGGTGTAAAAATACAACAAACAAAATAACTATTCGATATTTCGAAATTACAAATAATTAAATAATATCACAAAGAGCTCTCGCGCCTCTTTTTTATAAATATTTCATCTTATAACATTTAAATAATATTTCAATAGTTTATACGTAAGAAATACTGCATAATATTTTTTATTTTGTTTTAATTTGCACTTCAAAAGAGCGAAACGGATATACAATTTTACGTTGTGGTCTGTTTGCAAATTCAAATTGGATTTCATTGGTGGCTGTATTTTTTATGCACGTATAAAGCAATTAGAGTGGTCTTTAAACATAATCCAATACTTTGTTTTGTTTTACTATATTGTAAAATCAGAACGCTATTATTGGGAACTTGATCAATACCATTTAATGTTAAATAATAAATGTTTATCATAAATTATACATATTTCTGAAAGCAAATCACTTACTTAATTAAGTATCAAACGATAAATATCCCCCTGTACATTTTCAATTCGAATTTAGCCAAACAAATACCCTCAATATAGATGCACGATTTTATTTCGGATTTCTTTTTGTTAAGTTGGCATTCGAGAGGGAGAATTTACACATCGACTCAATTTAGCTGCAAAGTATAGCTTTGGTTCTCTAATAAAATTTGCATAATGATGGCCAATTTTACCACACTTTAAGCCGTAATATGAACAGCGACCTAATAATATAAGGATTAGTTTCTAGAATAGAGAATTTACGAGCCGAAATAATAAAGAGCTCCGGATTTTTCGGAATATGATAGGAAAACAAGATAAATTATACGAAAGCAATACATTTTCCGAAATAATACTTTCGGAGTGTGTCATTGTGTCATCACGAGATTTACGCTTGTTATTGTAAATAGCGGTCGACGTAACTTCCTGAGTTGAAAATAATGTTCAATAAAAGAATTGATAATCTCTTGCGGCGTTGATGTGAATAGAGCAGTTTTAGACGAATTTATAACATAACAAATTTTAAATTTATATTTTATAGTCAGTTTAAAGTAAGCATTTCATTAGACATTTATTTCTAGCAATTCTGGCAACGTTGTAACCTGGTGACTTTAACATGTGGTGACTTAGCGTTTGCAGCGTTATATATCCTAGTTCCTAAATTTTTATACGCCAACATGCAGGAAAAACTGGTAGGACACGGTACGTGACGACGACGGAGAATATGCCACGCATACAAAGCGCGACACGATTACAAATGTCGAACTGCTGCATATGAGGCTCGCGTCATACTCATTAAAATCTACATACACCAGGAACTTTAAACAAAGTGAAAACGTTACGTGTTTTATTTTCAAATATGCGAATCATTTTTACATTTAGCATGGATTTGACGAATTCGTCAGGGTAATTGTCAATAACGACAAACTATAGTATGAAAACATGCCAAAACAACAATATGTAAAATATACATTTGGTGAATAAGTTCGCTCGGTTTTGTATTTTATTTTTATTTTGTTTCTGTGTGGCAAAGTATATTCATTTGAAATAGCTTTTTCTGCTCTACAAAACTGTTATAATTATTTTTTCTAATTTGTCGCCCTTTGAAATGGAATATCTAGGAGGCAAAAATCAACATTTTCGACATCTACTTTTCTTTGCTCTACATCGAGGTCAAAAAGCTGCCGCAGCTGCTAGGGAAATTTGCGATGTCTGTGGAGAAGGTTTTATAGGCGAACGTACTGTACAGAAATGGTTTGCGAAATGTGAAAATGGCGAATTTGACCTCGATGACACGCGATGACGAGGAGCGTCTTAAATCACGGTCGCCAAATAAATCTTGAATTGGCCGAAAACATAAACTGCGACCATGTGACAGTACTTAACCATCTTCAGTCGATGAGATTTGTCCAAAAATTGGGAACTTGGGTAACTCACGAACTTACCAAAAACAACAACGAAGTCGCCTTCAAATAGTTTCTCAACATCTCGCCCGCTACCGGGCAACACGTGGACTCAAGCATCGTTTTTTGTACCGAATCATCACGGGAGATGAGAATTCGTACCTATACGTCAATATGAAACAAGGAAAAGAGTGGGTGGTACCAGGAGATACACCAAAGACGAGAATCAAGCAGGACCTCAACCCAAAGAAGAACATGATCTGTGTTTGGTGCGACTTGGAGTGTATGGTGCATTGGGATATGGTTGAGGAGAACAGTACGGTCAACAAAGGACTCTATCTGAAGAAACCCGATCGAAAAGGCCAATCATACTGCTTCACGACAGCGCGGGGCTCCACGTTGCACAAGTCGTTAAAGCCGCACTCCAAGAGCTCGAATGAGACGTTCTTCAGCATCCGCCGTACTCTACCTTGCGTCAAAGGTTTACCATCTTTTACGCTCCATGTCAAACCAAATGAGGGGCGTTACCTTCTACAAAAAACTAGGTCAATAACTTCTTCCAAACCAGACTGGGCGAAAGGTGGTAGCAGGTCTTGAACAATAACGGAGAATATATTATTGATTTCTTATAATTATTGTTTTTTTATTAATAAAACACTTTTATAAAAAAAAACGATCGAACCTATTCACAAACCCAATAGAAATAAGAAATAAGTAAAATTAATTATAAAATGTAGAAAAAATTCTAAATAATATCACGATTTACGATACAAAAATATTTACTACGGAAACAATACAAGTGATTTAATTACACAATCTGTACTACTAATTTAAGTGAAGACCAAACAATGGGACGACGTAAGCGATAACTCTACTAACAAGACTTGTGAGCGAACAAACCTAGACTACTTATGTAGGTAGATTGACCATAATTGTCATCAACATCTTTGTGTGGTAAACGTTCAATTCTCTATTTTTCGAAGGTTTTCTATGTGCTTTTCCTTATATGTAAATCAGAATAATCATTAAAGTGTCGTATAATCGTTTGTGTTTAAAATGTATAGATTAATTTGATGTCCTTAAGTCCCTAAGGACCTTTAAGAAAATTAAATTATATCAGACACACACGAAGTATTACCTCCAAAATGAAAAAAGTAGATAGGGTCAAGTGGGATAAATGTGAACTAGGGGTAATTGTATACATGGCTGCGTATAAATTTAAAATTTAGAAGTTCGTTTTTACTAACCAACGCCTTGCGGGTGTTAATGCAACTGTATAGTTGTAGTTAGATGCCACTTTGCCGTCAATGTGCAATGAACTAAAAGGTAAGTTTATAATTATTTCTCGTTTATGAGTATAACTTTGACGTAGATAAACGTATATTGTTAACATAACCTCAATATTACCAAGTTATTAAGAACAAATAACTGTTTACAACTACCCCTTTGAAATGTGCGTATGGGTAAATTACAAACACTTTTTTTGGGTATTTGTAAACAGCAAATTATTTCATCAAAATCGTTTTTTTTTTCATTCCAGGACAACAAACGCCGAGAAATTATATTGAGAATTTTTAAATTTTTTTAAAAAAATTACACGAATCGTCAAGCTTCAGCCCAGTATAACGTGCCTTTGGAAGTTATTTATCGTAGACTTAAGGGCAGAAATGCTCCAGCAACCAAAATGGAAGGTGGACGTCCCGCTGTAACAAACAAGAACTATGGTACCTAATTGCAAACTATGTTTAAGAAAAAGAATTACGAACACCTTTAGAGGATGGCCGCCACGGATTAGACTGGTATTATAGGTTCATGAGGCTGCATACTGGTTTGTCTTTCCAAAAACCTGAACATCTCCAGAAAAGCTGAAAGGGTCAATGAAATCCTGATTTCATTTGGAATTTTTATAGGAATTTTGAAAGGTCATTATTAAAAAGCAAACCGATAATCATGCATTTCTGTTAAATACAGCTTTGGAAGTTATCGAAAAAAATGTTCTTATTAAAGATATTGAAATTATATACAACTTTTATTTGAAAAGTTTTTTTCCTAAAATGGAGTATACCTAAGTATAAGAAGGTTCAGTGAGGTCAACTGCAGATTTTTATTTCTTTGTAGTTTATGTATGAGAATATATACGTTTCGAGGTCCCCTGAAACGATTCTGACTATTTTTTGAATGACGCCTGTGTGTGTGACTCTGTGTGCTGTGTCCAAACGATTATTGTTAGAGCTATGAAATTAAACTTTGTACGAGTACATGGCCTATTTTGAGCGAAATATCTCAATACTTCCTTATCTCGAAAACGGTACGAGTTATTGAAAAAATGTTGTTATAAAAGTTAAAAGTACTAAAATTTTAAACAAATTTCATTTGAAAAGTTTTGTTCGAAAAATCGAGTACAACTAATTTCAATTTCTTTCCATATACGAATTTCTGTACTATAAATTTAGTTTTTCCATTCAACTCCAAGTCGTTTTCTATGCTAAACTCTATAGGTCTGCCTGCGTTAGTGTTGTCAGTTTTCTCCTCAGCTCGTTTCCTTTTCTCCATTGCTAACCTCAATAACTGGGTACGCCAACCTCAATTACATGAACCACTACCCATGTAACCCTGCGTTATGCTTTCATAAGGATCTATTTATTATCATTGAGAGTGAATGGTCGCTGGGCACTTGATGAAACATTTTTTTTTAATAATACTGATTAAGTATTAATGTACTCTTGAAAATGGCTTAACCGCCGAAATAGCTGTCGAGAAATCGAATAAAAAAATAATGAAACCAAACCAAGTGTTTTATTTTTATATTATGATTTACTTATTATCCACAATTATGTATTCTCCATCTTTAAACTTTCTGAACTACTCCATCCACATCTGTTGCCACCTTTCATAGTTTTTAAATGGGGGTACATGAAAATGTATAAGCTAGGTGGACCTCGCCAAAAGCTTATTCGGGTACAGTTTAATCTGAGCCCAAGAACGGGTGAATGGAAAAATCGTAGTTTTTCAATTTATTTTAAACTTTACTAGTAAAGCGGGTAAAAAATTTGCAGCTGACAAACATTTCCAGACAAGACGTATGATGCATGATGGACAATTGAGACTACACTTGAAAGTAAAATTGTATTAGTAAAATTTATCCAACAGGCTCCAACCTCTGGACAAATGCATTTTCGGCCCGATGAAAACCCTCTGGGGGAAAAAGCTTCTTGCCTACGGAACAATACGTGGAGCATGATTTGAATGATGAATTTGATGAACTCTGGCAAGAAGCTATAACTAAAAATTATATTAAAAGCTCCACATGAGTTTTTCCAGTTGACCATGGAGTTTTCAGAAGATAAATTTAACCCTGTTGATTTAAAGAGATTCAAAAAAAATCAGCGGAAAATATTTAAATTGAACCAGAAGCAAGTAATACTGATGGAACTTCCAAGATAGCGGAAGTATAACCAGTACAATTATTAACAAATTCGTCCATATATGTATTCAAAATACCGTTGGTATTACTACTCTTGCTTCAGATATTATTACCGTTTTCGCATCAACAATTGCTAAAACTCTAAAGATGGATTCTAACAGAAAGTCTGTAGAGCCGAAATAAGTTACACCATTATTGAGACAAGCCCAGTACGGATATGTTTTAACAAATGTTGAAGTTATAGAACTCAAAGAAGGCCAACGTATAAAAGAAGTGAAAATCGCTCAAAGATTTACGAGAAAAAAGACGTCAGAAAATTAACGACAAAATAAACCTCAAGAAAAAGAAATTCCAAAAAGAAAAGAAAATTTAAAGAGGATTGTGAAAGCGAAGATGAAGACGACAATGTGGCCCTTGCAGAACTTTATAATAATGATTCAGATGAAGGGATGACCAACAAAGAATGGGCTGAAACTATTGCAGCACATACCTACATATTCGGAGGAGCATTATAAACTGCCAGAATGGCACTTACGCTGGGACCATATTTATTGGTCAAATTTCTTGGACGTTTCAGAAAAAGCGCGCATTATAAATATGTCGTGTATGTATTGTGGAGACGTAGAAGTTGTAGGATTTAAGTGCAACGACACATTTGGAACTGAACGCGATTTTTCCAAAAATGATTTTAAAATGATCGAGCCCGATTATTAAGCTTGAAACTCGCAGTTTCGGCAAATATTGGATTGCGTAAAGAGGCAAATGTAAACAAACAGATATAACTATATACATAAAAGGACATATTCACCTATACTGTTTACAATTCACTATTAACCTCGTAGGACAACCATTGCATGTTTCGATTTACCCCCATTGTTAGCAAAGCTTCATTTTCCATTGAGGTAGTTGTAAACAGCCATTGAAATTTGGAAGATAAATAAAAGATATAGTTGTAAATTTTGAACAAAAATGCGTGAAATAATCCTAGAAGTTGATTATAATCGATCAATCCAAAATAAGTAATTTTTAATACCAAATATGCAGAAAGCATTTACAGTTACCCGAATTGACCCCTACAAATATTGTGCAATAGTAGTAGATAATCATTTATATATAATTTATTATTATATTTCTTTTAATTTAGTCACTTTCTCTATCGTTCCTATGTTTGTTTTGTATTGATTTGTACAACTAAAATATACAAATAACAACAATTTTGTGAGATACGTTAACCTCAATAAGTGGTAAACTAAATTGTGATTACGTACGTCTTTGTTGTAATTTATTTCCAAGTTAATTATCCACAATACTTTCCTCCAGCGAACAAAGTTTGAATTTTTTATTCGACGTCAGTGAAACCTAAGATGTAATTAATCTCCTAAATCTTAAAATTCAGGTGTAATTACTTTAAAAGTGTTTACACGGGCTTCTCTGCGCCTCCCTCTCTCGTTAATAATAAATCGGTCACTTTAAACAAATCGAACGAATTACACAACGCCCAGCAGTGTACACTTGTCCCTTTTTATCAATTATAAAGTAATGAATGGAAACAGGACGTGTAATACTCGTAAGTAACTGGTTTAATTAATTTTTAATGCCTAGATGAGATTATATTTTCCACTTATCAGGGATTAGATTGTGTTTCTGAATAAACATTGAGGATTGCAATACAACTACATGAAATCTAAATAATAATTATTATTAAGCAATATGTTAAAAGTTGGAGGACATATCCCGCAAGAATAGATCGTAAACAAATGCGTCAAAACGAATTGCTAAAAGGCGAACGCTTATTTTTATTCAAAGCGCAATGTTGGACTAATATAATTTCAAGGATAACTGTCTTACACATTAAAGTTACAAATATTATGATGCATTTGTAGAGCCAATATTCTTCGATAATGAAAGCACATCTACTTTTATTTTGCTGACTGTTTATTTGAGGGCAATTCAAATAGAAGTGTGCTTAAAATTAAAGGTTACAGTTACAACAGAATGAAAAAGATTTTCGAATAATTGTTCTTAGATTATATTATTGATTAATGATTACTTCTGATTCACCACAATCATCATTTACGAAACCAGAATTGTTATAGTGTAAAACAACTTGGAATCACCAAATAGTGAATAATACAATATAAAGTGGTAACTCAAATTTTGCTTTATATTTCGGTAAAGTACGACTGTACATTAAATGTACGACGAGAAATAAATAAAAAACGTCGTTAAAAGTATTATAAATATTTTTATGGACACGACTGAATTTCAGGATTTCATTTAATCGTATTGTATCCATTTGCTTTTGTTATTTAATAAAATAATACCACAGTAATATTATACGTTGCATTGTTTTCAGCTCCATTATGCGAAGTAATATAACGATTTATATAAAACAATTTAAATAAAATATACAAAACATATTTCTACAAAAGAATACTGATGACTTGGTTTGTTACACAGGCAGTGCTACATTTTTGATATTGGAAAATATGATGACGAAATTAATTAATTAGTTATATCCAAACCATGTATACCATAACAACAACAGGCTTGATTTCCGCGAACTGCACAATTAACTTTTCCCGTAAAAATCCTTTATAGAAAATTCATGAACAATAAACTCTGTTTAATGCGGGTGTGGAAGCCATTCTAGAACATGGAATTTAGAACAACGAGTTTATTTAACCACACAAATGTTACCGATAACTGATGTTGAATTACTATAGTAAATAAATAATATTAGATACATGTTTAGTTTTGCACATTAAAAATGAACAAAAATGTCATTGTAACATTAAATCATTAAATTTGTCATTGCATCCGTAGAACATATATGCTGGAAATATCATCTGCACTAAATTTCTTCGGCCGAATAAATCCCACTCAACACGTTACAAGTTATAATACTTATGTATATATCAGCCAATACAATACCTACGTGTTATAGTATTGCGCTTCTCTAAGTAAAGTATTTGACATCTCCTCTATTCATTGCTGCACGATTGTATAGAAAGCGACTTCTCTGTAATCTGTGTGAATTTTTTACTCATATGGCCCGGTTCGGTACTTTACAGTTGGAATTTTCGTTCGTATATTTACGAGTGTATTCCGCATACACGACGCCGACTTCACAAATCATTGCACCGCTGCATCGTTCTGGTCGCTTTTCACAATCCATTTTTCGTGTTAACTCGGAAATAAAATTCAGGAAAATGTTTTCCATTTTGCTAAAACGATGTCAAAAATATTATATACTCTTAGCCGGTACACATTCTTGCATGACATTGACGGTTATGATTCCTAAAATATCTAAAAATAAAATTTAATTTAGATTGTACCGGATCTACTGTGTAAATGTCACGATCAAATTTTTCGCACCTGCAATCTGCGAGAACATATACTTAATCCTTGACTCTTTTACTATCTGATTATCAAGTACTCGAAAGAATTGGATCAGACTTTTTATATATAAATTCCTAGATGGTCGGGAGAGGGGGAGAGAGAATAGTCAACATGGGAAGCGGCGAGAAGAATGATCTTCGAGAAGGCAGGGATGTCGATGAGGGAGGTTCAAAGGAGGAGGGAGGAAGGGAAGCAGGTAGAGAGGGAGCTGTTGTCACAGGTGGAAGCGCACGAGAGAGAAGGGGAAATACGGGGAGCAAGGTACAATGAGAAATATAAGGAGCTGCAGGTGTTCTGGGGGAGGCCAAGGAGGGGGCAAAACGGCAGAAGAGGAGAAGCTAGTAGCAAGGTTCAGGAGCGGAAATGAAGAGAGGAAGAACAAGTGTCGAGGGGTAGAAATTGGAGGTATACGTTAGGAGAGAAGGGTGGGGGAGTGGACAGGGGAGTTAAAAAGGAGGAGAGAAGGGGGTAGGAGAAGGAGGGAGGCAGGAAGAAAGTAAATTATGTTGCAGAGGAGGTGACCAGGAAGTAGTTCGAGAGAAAGATGGGAGAGGCCAGGAAGGGGAGGCAGTGGGAGGGACGGAAGAGGATAGCAATGAGGAAAGAGGAGAATTAGATTGAGATTTTTTTAGCGAGATATTATATTATTGTTCTTGAAATTAAACACTAAATTATTTTAAGCGAGAACACGATAAATTCCCAAAATTGAAGTTCATGGATGCCTCTAAATTGGAGTTATGTATTATCAAATCCCACTTATTGTGCATGTGCAATTCTCTTTTACGTTTTATCACCCAAAATACTTACTTATATAAAAATTATTATATTAAGACAATTTTACGAACTCAATACTGCAACGTCAATTTTGATTATGGATATCACTCTGCTGCTACTCTTTCATACAGATTGATAATAGTTACCCTGGATATTTATATAATGTTCTTCCCTTAAATATACCAGTAGCTTGTACCAGTGCCCAAAACCCAATTTTCATAAACATTACATAAATTGCGACATAGCCTATTCTATCTTGGAACTTAAAGAGTATGAATATAATGAGCTTGAATGAGCGAAGAATATAAATATTATGGTTAAATTACTCTTCTCAAAGTGGTATTATCTTACACATGCTGCAGATATTTATCTATACGCGGTTCTCTGGCATAGTCCTTATTCTATAGTTCCTTGTTGACTGATTACTTGTCCACTGATATTTATCTTCAGCGCCACATTCACTTCTCTTGATGTTGATAATTTCCCAAATAATTTTTTAGTTCCATATAGTTATGTACATATACTGACAAAAGTAAAAGAACACCAAAAAGTAGTGATTCAATTGAACAGATTTTTATATATATATAGTATGTAAGTGGTCAAAATAAGTAAACGATCATAAGAAATCAAAAGAACAATACAAAAGTTAACATTAATAATGAGTTGCCCGCCGTGGTGCTCTATGCATTCCCTAACACATGACATGGAGTTGATGAGGTTATCAATTGCACCCTTTGGTGTTTCATTCCATGCCACCTGGATTTGGTGTCAGAGCTCTTCCAGAGTCTGTGGAGGATGAAATAACTGGCCCAGCCGACTGCCGATAATACCCCAAACATGTTCTATAGGGGATGGGTCAGGAGATCTTGGGTGGCAAAGAAGAAGGGTGACTTCAGCTTCTTCAAAACAAGCCATAGTAACACTGGCAATATGCTGCCGGGCATTATCTTGTTGATAAACAGTGTTTGGTAAGGTGTGTACTGAAGAAGATAAGGCTCTATAATGTCCGCAACGTGTCGTTGAGCATTCATGGTACCCATAACGAACACTAAGGGTGATCTACTACCGTAATCAATTGCCCCCCACACCATAACTACAATAGTTTGGTTTATATGGCCTTACACGAAAAAACTGTGGCTGTCGCCGTTCTCCACGTCGTCCCGTAACCCTTATCCGACCATCGCGCATGCCCTAGCAAAATCGGAATTCGTCACTAAAGACCACCTGATGCCATTATTCATTCCACTGTAACCTTTCTCTGCACGACTCTAACCGTTGTCTTTTGTGAGCAGCGGTGAGTGGTAACAGAAATTGCGGCCGGTAAGACATGAGCCCGAAAGATCTGATTCGCCTGTAGATGGTTCTAGTGGTTACCCTTCTGCCTCCTTCTCCAAACCATTGGTCCGCAATCGAACGAGTGGTTGAAAAACGGTCCCTCACAGCCAGCAGTCATAAGCGACGGACTTGCCGTGCTGTTATTTGTAGGGGACGCCCTGAACGTCTGGCGAACGAATTCTAGGCATGTTGAAGAATACGCTGAAAACCTCAAAGTGACCCATCACCAGCTGACCCCCACATATAGCGACAACTTCTTCTTTGGCGTAAAAGGAAAAAAATTACTGAAACTACTGAGGAAATATAGATAACATTTTAATCAATCTTTATGTTGGTCACCCACAATTTAAACACCCACATATGAAACTATCCATGTATACGCCGTCCATTTATCACCCTTAATCCAATTTTTTGATATCGATATATTTTTTTTTTCGTAGGCACATGTCATAATTGTGTTTCCTTTATATCTTCTACAGTTTTTTTCTGGGTTGAACAGCGACTTTTTGTCCGTACGATATGATGATGTAACTCGCCTTCTCTTCCCCAGCTGCCTCATTGTTCTCAGTTTTACCACCTATATCCACCGAAACTTCTTCGTTTATTATTTTTGTGGGTCTACATTATTTAATTGCTCGATATCGATATTTTCGACAGGGTTCTTGGACATGTTCATGCTAGTAGTTAATTTCTCTATGCTGACCATTTATAGAACCCCATTGCGAACCGAGCCTGATTCTTACATCTGATACTTATTCTAATTTTTATATTCTGCTTGGGATAATGTTTTGTACGGTTTGTACTATCTACGTTTATCTATTAAAATCAATCACAATGGAAACGAAACAATCATTTTTGTAATGAAACACATCGGTCAGTGATATTTAACTTAGGTATTTTTATATAACTGTTCCAGTTATTGACTATTATAAAATTGTATATATTTAAGTAGTTTAAAATAATTTTAGTGATTTACGTGAAAATAAATTTTAAATTATACGATTTTAATATTTTCTCTATTTCATATCTTGGACATCGACGATAATAATAATATTAATCGAAGAATAATATTGTTAAAAATATAATATATGCATCATTACATAACTTTGCATCAATATTATATATAACAATTTGAGGCTTAATTCACAATCGATTTTTATTTATAGTACTACAATATCGTACAAATAATTAACATTAATAATGAATGCGTACATTTATTATTTATTTAATGTGGTAACAAAGTTTAAAATCAACCTTCCATAATTAGCAAGCTCGGTTACAAGAATGTTCCTGGTCGGGAATTTTGATTGCAACATAGTACAAATTCTGGAGCAACAGGATTCTACACCCCACACTACGTTGGCGCACCAATTGCTAAAATAGCAATCTATAAATAATTATAATTTTATTATTATATTTACGAATTAAGATCAATACTGATTTAATATTTTTATAACAATATAGGGAATTGACAACATGTTAACACGCTTGAGGCTTATAAACTAAAAATATTGTTATCAAGAGCTATTCTACACACAGATAAGATTTGCCTATGAATATAAAATGTACGTCGCAGATATATTTTATATTCAATTCAAAACTAACAAGATTTTAACAAACTTTGCAAAACATTTTTGAAATTCTTCGCAATACCTGCACAGCATACAGCGTTTCTTCACTTACTTTACGACATTTCGTGAAAATAACGATTTGTGTGTTCACCTTGCCCTCACAATCTACAAACATATGAAAATTCATGGGCTACTGCGATTGAACTTATTTTTAATCATACCGTATATATTGTTCTAAGTAAACCGCAACTGCGATCTTTTTTATCATGAACATGTACAACAAGCATAACATTTTACGTTGTAGCAGCTTAAAAACGCAATCAACGTATACTTAAATTTCTATCTAGTTTCATTTGCTTTGTGTAGATAATACAATGGTAACATTGCTTCAACGCGATCGGGATTCATATTCTAATTTAACTTAATTTGAGATTATTTAGATTGGTCTCGACAAATTTAAAAGCAAATACGCTCACTTAAAACAAAACTAATTTCACCTACAGGAAATCGAGTTTAGTTATATTACGTGGTTGTAATCCTCAATCATTATAATGCGACTTGCAAAACCGAATGAATAAACTAGTCTCGTACTGAAATAGAAATAAAAACCCGTTGGTAGAGCAGTACGTAACAAGACTTCGATAGACTTAGAATATAAGATCACCCGAAAATTCAAACATAACAAAATTGTTAATAATACAGTAGTAAAGTGTAGTTTCTAGTTCTCTATGAACTAATGCTCCCATTTTCTCTACTATGTCCGGAATTTTATTTTAATCTTAAAATGGTATACTTGGCTAAATCGTACAACTCTCAAAGCTTCACTAATTTGTTTGTCTCGCCGATATACGTTTACTACGATTTTACTTCGTTACACTTGCCTTGTTCCATTGTTCATCAGTTAACTCTCTTCGGATGCGCAATATCAAATGTTGACAGTGAATTCTATTTTTTTATATCGGGTCAATGCTGCCTAGCATGCCTGTCTTTATTGTTAAAAATTAATATCACTCACTGTATCAAATAAATTAATTTATTAAAGATAATCAAATTAATAATTGCCGGTGGCTTTAATTAATTAATAATATGGCGTATGTAAATATATTACATAGAAACAAAACGGATCTACCTAGTCACTTAAGATGAATCTTCTTAAATATACCCCATATTAAATATCAAACTAATATTTATTTCGGTATGTAGTGCCACGTATGGAGATGTAATTCTTTAAAGACCTCCATTTCATCAGGCGTAGCTAGTGGCACCTGTTGTATCAACTGATTTTCTGAGGACATAAATTGCAGTTCCGATTTGAATAATTTTATTGCTTAATTGTTATAAATGTTTGCGCTAGGTTTATTTCGTGTTAATATTTTTCATATACATGGTGCTGAATTTGCGGACCTAACATAGGATATCCCACGTTAATTAAGAGGAATTCCCTAATGATTTTACAGTAAAATTTTTAAAGACGCAAATGGGGCCCTCAATAATATATGAACCGACGTTAATATAAGAGATAAGACCTCAACGCTTATTGATTTAATAATTACCACAATGTTTCGATTACAGCAAACGCAGGAGTTCAGAATTGTCATATTTCTGATCACGATATATATTTTGGTAACGTTGTACCTACCGACTTAACAAGAGCATTAACTATGAACACTTCATTTATGATTTTATTTGTATAAATTTGAACTATATGATACAGCTGGAGAACATAGAAGATACTATTGCTTTTTTGAACTTTGTATTTATCTTATACATATTGACCCTTTTCGACAAATACGCTCCAATAAGTACCCGCAAATTTACTAGAAAATATATTCCGTGGTTAACGGATAATTTAAAATTATTGATGTCAGATAATTATGGGAACTATTATAAATCGTTAAGAAATTTAACGACGCATACTTGTAAACTTGAGAAAATAGCTTATTTTAATTATGTATCCCAGACACACCATAGTGGGTAATTGTGGGGCCACATGAGTTATCTTGGTCTGCAAAATAAACAGAAAACAACTATACGTGACGCTGGTAAAATTAATGACTCTTTTATAAATAGCATTCGAAAACACAACAAATGTAAGACAATTTCCCGCAGAAAACATCACTGTGTATCTGAACTGTTTAATTTCTCGACAGTGGACATCGATGACGTTACAAAATATATTATCAATATAAAATCTAGTGCTATGGGACATGATGGGATTAACAAAAGCATGATTAGATTGTGTTACCCTGTTGTCATTCCGTTTGTCACGCATATGATCAATACCTGTATTTTATGTAAAGTTTTTCCTAAATGCTATTGTCACGCCTTTTCCCAAAAAGGAAGAAGTTTTAAAATTTAAAGATTTACGACCAATTAGTGTATTTCCACAGTTATCGAAAATCCTTGAACGTGTATTGGATATTCAAATTTAAAAAGACGTCACCCGTTACAATTACTTCCGGAGATGCAGTCAGGTTTTAAAGCGGGCTACAGCTGCAATACAGCAAAAGCACTTGATACTGTGGATCGTGGTATATTGTTGGAAATTTTAGTGGGCTTTAGTCGGGGATCAGCCGATATGCTTGGGGATTTTCTATTAAATAGAAGTCAATATGTACAGTTGGGCGACTGCATTTCTAAATCATTACCACTAACACAAGGAGTTCCACAAGGCTCAAGATTAAGCCCAATTTTATTTTGGATGTATCCCGCATACTATAAAACATTCTAAAGGGCATATTTATGCAGACAATACATAGTTATACTGTTCACTTGTGCCCTCAAACTGGGGGGGGGGGGGGGGGAATTATTGCACGGGTGCACGCAGATTAAATAGTATTTACACCGTTACACAAGTATTACATTTTTGTAAATTGATTGATTGCAAAAATATATCAAGTAATCTTCAAATCAAATTACGTAATGTAAAAATATCTATAATCAATAAGGCTTCTAGCTTAGGTCTAATAATAGATAATAGCTTTCGTTAACGTGATCTAATAACAAAATATATTAAAACCGCATACCTTCATTTAAGAAATTGGTTCACCTATTGTTCGCAAATATATCATTCAGATTTGGACCGCTTTTCAGCCGATAGGATTCAAAAGATTTAAAATGCGTGCCTTAGCTACATCGACGGAATTAGAAAGTTAGAATATATTTCGTATAAATTATATGAAGCTGGTTGAGTAAATATGGAAAATAGGAGGGAGCTGCAAGCTATCGTTATTCTATATTGCGAATGTTATTGTTTATTATATATTTTTTATTGTTCTTTCTATGTACAATAAACATATTTATTATTAATTAGTAGCTGTTTTGCAAAGATTGATGATTTAGAAATACATGGCAGCCCTGTCGTTGCCGAAGCCTTTATTTTCTTAATTTGCAGATATGGCTGTTGAAGCTCCGCTGTGGCCACTAATTTTAAACATTTGTTGTTGGATGCCTAGCTTGAACATGTGTAAAATTATTGTGCCGCTGCTGTAATGATTCTAAAGTTTTATTTTATTTTTATTATTTTTAATATAAAATCCACATCGTTTAGCCCATATCTCATTCCATTTACCAAATGGGTTTCTTCCCAGATGACAAATTTTGTACCACGGTGATCCAGTCATATTTTTTATTGCATTCGTGTATAGGTTTGTGATAAATTCCAAACGGGTACTTGCTTTGGTCTTTGGTCTTTTGGTCTAAGTTTTCCGCAAGAGATTATATTTCGGCACAGTCGCCACCCTGTCCGATTTTCATAAAGATGGTGCTATCAAGGTGATGGGTCAGTGTGTTAGCGCGATGACTTACGAAGCCGAACCTTGACACGACGGTGATTCGATCCCAACGACCGCCCAGATGAAAATGTGGTTACGGTGTCAAATCGTGCTTCGATGGACACGTTAAGCATTCAGTTCCCGTCACTCTGTAAGTGGCCCTCAGGTCAAGCAACCAGGTTGACACTCACCTACATACCACCTAACTGTGACCTACTGTGCGGTAAAGATTTTAGGTCGGAGGTGGGTTCACTGAAAAAAAAACTAACACATACCCTGTCCGGTAGGCTGAAGGGTAGGATGTGAATATGAGAGTGGGAGGATGCAAAAGGGTCTGTTGAAGACTAATGCACAACACTAGTAAGTACCATCCACGAGTCGATAACATAATGTGATGCTATACTCGATGCGCCTGACGTCCATTGTTACTGATTCCTATTTGAAAATTATGGAAACGACAATTGGCCACTTAATTTTCTTTCAATGCTAGCTCTAGCGACATAATGTGGACAAATTTCATTTGCAGGCCTTCCGGCGTGGTTTCATCACAAGTATCATGTATCATGTCGTGGTAATATCTAGTATAGCCGCATTTACTTTTTTTTCTGGCAATGCTCTCTCTTTGGATTTCTAGAATATCGATCACCCTCGGACTCGATATCAAAAAAATCCGCAGTGGTCCGCACGAAACTTTTTTATACTCAGTTATACTACGTTTTTCGAAAAAACATTTGAAATGAAAGTTGTTTATAATATCAATATCTATAATTTATGTAAGAATATTTTTTTTTTCGTTACGTGTACCGTTTTCGAGATATGGAAAAAGGTGATAAGAGTAAACCATCACTTCCGGTTGAGAGATTGCGTTCAAAATGGGAAGTTTTCCTCCTTGCTAGATAAAAATGTTAAGTTTAAAGTTTCAGAGCTCTAGCTATAATCGTTTGGACGCTAGAGCGCGCACAGACACACAGACACACAGCACACACACAGACACACAGACGTCATTTCGAAAATAGTCAGAAAAGATTCAGTGGACCTCAAAACGTGTATATCCGTTGAAATCTCGAGTTCGAAAATTTCCATGATTCCTATACTTACTTATACATAATGTATAAGAAAGTAAAAAGCCAAAGTACTTTCCCTGTACCATCTTAACAATTGGGTTCCGAATTATCTTAAGAGAATATACCTTGTTTTCATAACAGTTTTGTACATGTCACTGGCTCTTTCTTATTAATTTCTGCATTACGTGTATGTGTGTATGTGTGCGTGTGTTGTTGAAGTTAGAATTATGCAACTTAAGAATTGTATGTGGCTTGGAAGTTAACCACCTATTTTTGAAAGCAATATGTCAACCGAAATAGTAGGTTTACTCTCAGCACGTTTTTCCATATTTCGAAATCGAGTTATCGGAAATGTGGCTTTTATAAAAGTTACAGATATTCAAATTTTAAGCAACTTTTACTTGAAAAGTTCTTTCGAAAGAAAGTGCTATGGCTGTCAGTTCCAACGAACTTATGTAGCCCTATTCAAGAAGCAATAACGCGTTTGCGCTTGATTTTACATTTTCATGGCATAAGTGCGTTTGTCTAAGTACTAACTTCATAACCGAGTCATATTTGCGTGTAGATTTGAATTCTGAAACCATTCCTAGTCATCCTTCATTTATAAATGTTGCAAAACATCTTTGAAAGAATTTATCCTGGGTTTTGCAATGGTCTTCAATCGTGAGCTGACGTTTTGCCGATAATGCGGCCAGCTTCCTCAGAAATTCTTTAAAGATTACATTCAATTATTTATCTAAGCTTTCATGTATTCGTCCAATTTCGCGTTTAATTTTCAGAAACTCAAAAATATGTTGACATACTTAAATTATTTACAACAATAATTTGCACTACACATTATTAAATTTTTCGTATTTTTTTATATTTTCTTATTGATCAGAAAAAAGAATGCAATACGTACTATTTGAATGGTCACATGCAATTTTAATCTTCTAACAACACTAATTAAGAAAATCGTTTTAATTAAGTCAATTAAACTGTTTTAATTATACAGGCATTACTTTATAATCATTTGCAGAACTATATAATTGCATGTAATTATAAATTATGAAATGGCAATCAATAAGTTTGAGTCGACATATTATAGATTTCAAATTAATTAATGAGAAATGTTTGGTATAGTTCCTTGCATCGTAAACTGTTGCATTCCCCAGAGGCCGTGGAATGCGTACGATCTGGTACATGACATAAGCTTTATGCTGGTAAGTGCTTATCCAAGCAACCGTCAGTCAATCTGTCCTGATACGCCCGCGGATATATAGGAAAGGGGCAAGTTTCTTGAAACGGTGTCTCTGCGAAGCGAAGGGGACGTGGGGATTATCTTCTCATTTGTGTGTTATTAATGTACTAAGTTTTTATATAAAATGTATAGATTCCTTTTTTCACGGTTAGGTCAGTCGCGTTAGATAATAACAATAACAATAACAATTCTGCTGATAAACAAGTTGTGTTTATCAGGAGAAACATAAATGAAAGAACTAGACAAGGATGAGCGATTTTCCCTGCAGGTTGATAAGAGTTTTAGCAGGAATATAATATTGTCTACCTTAGCTTAAGCAAAATTGAAACTTGATATTAACAAATTTACTAAACAATTCAAACTGATTTTGCCGACGTGGAAACGGCGTAATATAAGAAATATACAAAGATGAATAAATATTACATAGAAAGGTATCTTAATGACCTTCGTCAGATATTTCTTGGCGTTCTCTAAATTTAAATAAGGCGTAGTGTATGCGGACATTAATATATTTAATTTGTATGTACAAGACAATTATTATTTGAACGTATTAAATTCCTCTATTATTGAATTACATATGTTCAGCCTCCCACCACCTCCACATAAAACATATTTTTTATTAAATGTAATTGAATTTCTATTTTGCGTTGAGTAACGGCCGATCAAAACATAAAATATGTAAAACAAATTGTTGACAAATATAAAAATAAAACTAATTGAATTCTGATTGTATTTCCACAATTCAATACGCAATCATTTTTTTGCACTGGAAATTTTACCACGCTTTGTTGTTGGAACAATGTGAGTTTTAAAATAACAAAAAATATGGAACGCAATTGCACCCCATGTTAAAACAACTAAAAGTTAACCAGATTTCAATAAATCAATATTCGGAATACCTATCCATGTGAAGCATCGCCCGAAAATGAATTTTATGGGTCCGATAAAGCTCACTCTGTCCAATTTAAGACATTGAACTGCACAGAGCTTTAATTGTACAAATGAGATTAGTGAATGCCATATAAAACGAGTTATTTCACACACAAATAGGGGAATTAACGCACGTTAGGTTCCGGACAATTTACGACCTACGTGTATTCTCTGATTTCATTTACGTTTTATAGAATAGCTTTGCGTAATAAAATTTATCTGATCGTTTATTTTTCGTTCAGAATTTTAATGCATGTGCGCTATTTCTACATTTTTGTGGTGTGATAAATGTAATTTTTAATTGATTTATAAACTATATTTAAATTAAAGTTTTCTCAGATGTTGTAGTAACAAATTATAATGATTAATAACTGAACTTCTTTTATATTGCAAATAAGTCCAGTGCTTCTATTTGCTGTCGCTATAAAAGCCATTCGAAAAGACAAACGACACATATCAAATATTTTATATGCATATACATCTAATAAAACGGAACGTTTTTCTATAAATTATCGAACGAAAGTTCCACATGTAACCAGTTAAGTGAGTTTTCGTATGGAATTAAGAAATGGTTTCAACGTTGTGGCTCCCACAATCTTTGTTTATAAACTACAAGGATTCAACCACATTTTCACTGAAATATTTAATAATAAATAACAGTTTCTAAATATGAGTATTTGTAAAATTATAATACACTCAATACGTGTATTTGGATCAGTAGTACTGTTTCTTCAAACGTGCAAAGTTGACGGTTCTTATGGCATGCTTTTGTTCCTATCGTTTGTTTCAAATTATTTTGAGTTCATTTATTTGCCTTTAAAAATTATTAGAATTAAATTATATCATTTATTTTGAATATTAGATTACGATCATTTTAATATAAAGCAAAGTACGTGCGACAATCTACTACTATCGGTGCCAAAGTAATAGGCGGCTGTGTTCGAGGGCCTATATCAAAGAAGTGGCTTGACGAAAAAAATTAAATATACATTGCTACAACCACCAATCATTTCTTCGTAACATACTGTAAGATCAATTTTTCTATCCATGTTTAAAGGCAATCTAAAAACTGCAAAAATGTACCCGATTTATAGCCGATAGGTGTACAATTTTGTTTCTTCTACACAAAAATAATGTGAATTGTTTTGTAAACATCTGTACAACGTTCTCTGGGTAAATTTTTGCCTATAGCGTTAGCCGATCTTTCTACGACTTTATTTACTTCAATAGTTTGCTCATTTATACCTTTTGGTTCTTACAAAAATTGTCTACAGCATTTACAATTGCTTGCTTGATTGCTGTAGATACAAATAATAAAAATAATTTTAAATGAATTACTTTGCAAATAAATAACGTGAGAGCAACGGAATTATGTTCTAGAGTTGGCCCTGGAAGAGGGAGATAGACATACCATGAATGTGTAATTTTAATCCAATAAAATAGTTCATTTAAACTGTCACTTTTTGAAGTATTGCAAAACAGTTTTAAATGAAATTTTAACACCATTTGTGAACATGTTGCACGACGACGAAGTACAGCAAGGTTATTTTCAGCAAGATAGCTCCCGTGCACACACGACTTTTGAAAACATTAGTTGTCTGAGGTAATTCTTTGGTTATCGTATCATTAGTTTAAATACAGAGACAATTTGGCCTCCGAGGTCATGTGATATCACCCCTGTGACATTTTCTTATGGCCACATTTGAAAAACACTATTTTCAAAACTCCTGTTGCTGATCTAGGCGATCTACAAGAACGAATTATTAACGCAATTGAAGAAATTAATAACACTCACTTGGATATTTCATAATGTTGTTGATTCCGTTAAAAGAAGAGTTACATTGTGTAGAGATGTCAGTGGTGGCCATATAACTCATCTTATTTGATAATTACTATTGGTTGTCATGATTAAATTGTATTATTTAAAATTTTATTTCCAACATAACCTACATTTTTACAGCTTTGCCTGCAGTTTGATTTAATTTAAATTTAAGTTACCGGGAAACGGGTTGGTACACCTGTTAGTAACGGCGAGTAGTTCTATTACTCAAAATCAATCTGAGACATACGCGAAAACTTCCAAAGCCCTCCCTGAATCACAATTCCGTTGCTCGCACGTTATAATTGCGGGCTTTTATATGAATCTATTACCAGTACTTCATTATCCCATAATTCGATAATATAAGATTTATTTATTAGTCAAAAACAGCATATTGGTTAGACCACATGTGTATGCTAAGAGTGGTCCCTTATCCAGACAATTACCTGCGCAATCGGTAGAAATTACCCCCAGATTTAACTTGTCTTAAGTAATCAAGTACTTGTAAAATTAACTATATTGGTGGAAATAAATATGATTCGAGAATTCTATTGAACTGTACCCTGCTGTTCGATATCTAATTACTAAGGTAATATAGTATACAAAACCTCAAGATACCAAAAAATTACATGAAATAATAAAAAATTAAAAATATCCGTCGGTGCTCGTTAAGATGGATTACGTCCAGTCAAAGTTCAAATTTTGCTTTGGTAAACGGAGTATCGGGTACTTTTTCGCACTTCTTTAATGATTAGTCTTAAACGTATAGAAAGAAAAATTGAACTTGAATAGTATGTCACGAAAAAATAATTGGTGGTTCTAACAATTTTTCCCATCAAGCCATTTCTTTGATATATGCATTCGAACACCTTCCGCCGCGTTTTACTCTGGCACTGCTAGTAAGCGGATAATGACAATGAATGCAAAAATTAATGAAACTTGATTACATAGATTTTGTTGTATATGAAACATTTTCCGTTTACAGCAAGTATTCCTAAATCTGTGGTCAAGAAATCGATAAATATAAAATGACGCTACACAAAATTTTCGAGTTCGAGACACACAAAAAGGACTATAATGTGAGAACTATAGCCCCCTGGGGCATGTTTTCGTACCGGAATGTTGTCTCAATCGCTATTTGTCATCACCCAAGGTGGTCTGAAGGCTAAAATATGAGACAATATTGCACAATTCTTTTAAAGTAATTGATAGAATCGGCAGTATTTATTTATTGGCACGTAATATCTAATAAATGAATTCCGTAAAATCGCAATTGTGCAGGTTATGCTTTTCCTCTGATATTTGTCTTTAAAAATTCAAATCAAACGATTAAATCCAATGTCACTGCCAACAAAGATAAATAATAGAGATATATGAGTTGTTCGTGTGAATAATACATAAGTCGCGGTTGACAAGATTATAATAGTGCCGATATACAATTACTATTACCACTTTTTCACAAATCAGATTTATTTCCAAATGTACATTTCGAATGCAATGCATTCAACTACAACTCAAAATATTCGAATTGTTTTCGTATTATTACGTATTATTTTCATACTCACTAAGACTCACAGCTCAGAATCAACAGCATGTGTACAATTAATATTTATTAGTTTTTCAGGCAAGTAAATAAATGCATGTTAAAGATTAGTTCACCACTCTTTCACATCCATTCTAAAAAGTTCAATTTTTTTACATCTAATTGTGTTTTATTTTTAACACTGCACAAATTCATAAATTGACGATAAACCTGTAAATTGATTAGCACTCTGTTCATCTTCATCAAACGTGTTTAATTTACAAAATTAAAACACTGATACTTTTAAAATGTGACAATAATCTATTGTACTTTTGACTGATTGTAAAAGAAAAGGATCTTTTGAATATCGTGGAGAATGGCGAAGGAGAAATTAATATATAAATACATTTTTTTTTCTCAAAATATTTGCATATTGAGTACTATTTCCCTATAAAATTAAAGCAATATGGACCTGCGATAAAATATATTATTAGTTGCGCAGTGCCATTTTTAACCATGGGATGCATAGCCCTCTAAATTTACCAATTAACATATACGGAACGTAGAAAGCCCGTATTCTACTATACTAAATTCAGTTAGGTATTTTACAACCAACTAATTAATTTTTGAGAAATATTTTAAATATTTAAATAATAATACTTAATGTAATTATTACACTAATTTGTAAAAAAAATGTGAATAAAAATATACTCTTTAGTCACAAAAGTGCATATTTTCACAGTCTAAACATTTCAAATATTAACTTTACAATTTTAGTAAATTATTTTACTTTGATCTATAGGTATATTAGACCTACAGCAAAACGTCTGGTCCTGTATTCACACAATGGATATAGAGAAAAATACCTCCATACCTTCGAGAATACCACGTTGGTTTGGTTTGGAAGCTCCTTTTTATGTGGGGTAATGCCAATTCTATCGCTAACTCTCAAAAAGGCCTACGTGTATACGTAACGCCGTTTTGACCAGTGCAATTCATGTATTCCTGTATTATTACACGTTCCTTTTTCCATTGCTTTTAGTGTTTCGTTATGATACATCTTGCTGAGCAACAAAATAAGATGATGACTAAAAAAAAAATAGGATAATAAAGAACTCAAGTCGTGACTTTTTGATGCGTTGGAGTTTAGAGAACACATTTAATTTTGACTGAAAGTTCCCACGGTGACAATATTTTGTTCTAACAAGTAGGCGATCAAATGACAATAAATTGTATACAGTAAGATTTATTCATGTGTAACTAACACTTGGTATGCATCGAAAACCAATGGCTCACTTGGCATTTTACAACTAACACTTGACATGTTCTGAGTAAATTTTCATCTCCTCCTTACCCTCTACCCCAATAATTTCTATTATGCTATTGTATTTTATGGGGCCAGACGTTGACACACACATTTTCAGGCCACCCAGATGTCTATCCATTCACGAACGAATATTAGTTTTGTTTATCCTTCGAGAGAGCTTTATTGCTACCGGCCTCCCCTCTTCCAAAAATTTTTTTTGTTTGTTGGTACAAGAAACGAAAATCTAGTATAACTAGTATAAACATTCTGTAATAGCTTCGAGTTTTCTTAAAACTTAGTAAATACAATTTATATACAATATATAGAAGTACAACTAAAGCTAGACAATAGCCTATACAACAAAAGGCATTATATACATTTCTGATTATTAAATATTGTTAATTTGCCTTGTCGCTGCTTCCATTTATCAGACATTTCTGAATTTGTATTACAAGTAACCAACTATTGTTTTCTAATAATTGTATGAATATACTATTTACTATATGTGTAATTCTTGTATCACATACAAGTTGATGACATTATTTTTTCATGTGTTTTCTCTACATCCATACAATTTATTTATTTTCTCTCAAATTTATTAGTTCGTACAAATTATTTTGTGTGATTAACTTTTCATTTTGCTTTAATGTACTAATTGTATTATTAATACTTCTCGTATAACGTGTGTTTGCTTTTTAAAAACTAATACAGGGGGCTTTTCTTTAACCGATAGATTGTTAATAAGTTTTTATAAGTTAGAGAATCATCGTCGTTTAGTGTCCCCCTTAATTCTTTCTCGCCTTTTTCTGTTATATTAACCCACTCACGTTCGTCTTTTGTTTGTTCATTTAGCATCACTGCAGTTTTTGTTTCATTTTTTTAATGTATTTCTTAACTACTAGAAAATTAATTAGCAATAAAGGAACTGTCAAATAACTTAAATGAATTAATTCCGTTTACGAGGAAATCTTTGCTGAAAATATGAAACAAGAGAAAAAACATATACAAGAAATAAACAATGAAAAAAATTAAGAAAAGAACTCGATGATTCTTTTCTTAATTTTTTTCATTGTTTATTTCTTGTATATGTTTTTTCTCTTGTTTCATATTTTCAGCAAAGATTTCCTCGTAAACGGAATTAATTCATTTAAGTTATTTGACAGTTCCTTTATTGCTAATTAATTTTCTTCCTTCATATTCACTAAGTTTTCAAGAAGAGGAGCTTGATATTGTTTGTTTCGTCTGTCATGGCATTTCATTCTTTGAGCTTAAATTTATTTAATTCAAATACATTGCTTAATATTTCTTTATTCTTTTACAAAAAGCTAAAACCTACTTGTTTCTATTATGAACTTCACATAATTCATTTCATCTCAATTTTAGTGTCTTTTGAAATTGTGTGTAATTGAAATTTTTTAATGTGTCCATGCTACTTTTTAAGACATAATTGTCAAATTTTAGTTTTGATACTATATATTCAGCAATTGTCAATGTTCACATTTAGTCAGTAATTTTATGTAGTATATCTTAAGGAACTAATTTGGCTTTTCAACGAGTTTTCCTTAAGAATTACTCTACTCATCTTGTTCAATTTATTTCTATTTTTTAACAACAGTTTTACCGAATATTGTGTATTCAGTTTGCATTAATTTACGGTATTTTCCATCAACTTTTTCTAAATTAAACTAATTATTTTGAATAGAAATTGCCGTTTCTAATTTACGTAACTTATTTTCACAATTTTCAATGCACCTTTTATTGCTACATAGTAACTGCTTAAAATCTGTTTCTAGTTTTAATTTTGCGAGTTCAAAGACTTTCATATTTTGCATTAAATTTTTATTTTCATCTCTAACATCGATAATTTTCATTCACCGTTCCACTGAATATCTCTTTCTAATTGCAAAATATTATAAACTTCTTCTTTAAATTCACAATTTAAATTTTATATATAGAAAGGAAACTGATAATTTTTTAACCTTTCTTCTTCATATTTCGCTTGTTGTTCGATAATTTTTGCTTTTGAATTGATTTTTTTTGCTGACAATCATTTGAAATTGTATTTGAAAGTGTTTTAGTTTTATTACAGTCTCGTTATAATTTTTAAGTCGTTATATTTTTACGTGAGTTGCGTGAGCAGAAAATTTCAATCTCTTCAACGCGATACCCGATATTTTGTGTGTGTGAATTGACTTTGTAAATAACGTTTTGTTTGTCTCGTCCGATATTGCATTTAAAATCAATTGAATTGAGTAAATAAACGAGTCCAATTGCAATACAATACTCCCATCAAATTTCTCTACAAAATTCAAAAATATGAAACGTAGGTTCACAACAAATATCACGTACCTTTTTGTGATTATTACACGTTTTCAATTTTACACAACTTTAATCGAGAAATCATACTGGGCTGGAAACAATAAACGGATGCAACTCATGACAACATTTTCGTACGTTTCCTTCGATTTTCAAAAAGTAGCTGTTACAGAACATCCCAACTACATTTAACCCCAACTTGGAACACCAGTCCCAACAGATCACAAAACTCGTCTAGTATATTTTCCTTTCTTTTTCTTATGCAGTACTCTTGTTTCCCTTCCATGTTAGTGCAACGTACAACGTCTTTTAAATGTGTTTGAAATAAATTGGTTGAATGCTCTTTTTCATAAAACCAGGTAATTTCCTCATAATGTTATGAGTTTATGTTCTTGATATGTTCAGTATTTCACTTCAATTCACTAACATTGTTTGTTGGAGGAATAACAATATCACAAGACTATCGTAGTCTGCATCTACTACTTCATCTTGAAACTTAACTTCTAGGCAAAAGTTCCTCGTTCCACTATTATCTCCTGATGGCAAATCGTGTCTCTTCACCCGATTGTAGTAATGGCTCCTCTAAATTTGCTTCGAAAACCGAATTGCTTATACTTGTTTGCGTTGTTGCTATTTTTTCCTGTATGTCTCATATATATAGCCTGGTTACTAGGTCGCTAACTGATTTTCACAAAAATTTGTAATATCTCGAACACAATCACAATCACAAAGAGTGAGTTTCATCATGATTTAAGCCTACACGATAAGTTTTCTACGAAAAATAATCCCCGGATTCCGTTGGTCCAGGCAGGAGGGATTATGTTTCATTTACATAAATAATTTTTAAACTTTGTTTGATTTTTAATATTATCTACGAAAATAATGTTGTTAACAATTAGTGTTAGATTTATCTTTTAAAGACCATGTAAACGTTAATAAATTATTTATCTCATGATCCACCTCAGTTTTACATCGTCAGCATTTGTTTATATTCCTATTACAGCCAGGTATACTAGTCATGAATTAATGACCTGTGTGAAATTAGCGCCCCATTTTATATCGTCGGTTTTAACTATTTCAAGTTTGTTCTAAAATATTCCAACTCGTATAGTTTTCGAATTGATTGAAAAAAACAAGTTTATGAATTAGTGACCTAGTTTACGATTTTGCAACTTAACTTGATTGTTCTAGGTTGTTCTCAACAGTGTTACAAAAAGTACTCCTGTAACTTGTCTCGTATATTGTTTTGGACTTTGACTATTTTCTTGATGGTTCCGTGTTGTTCTACTTGTTCTAACCAATTTTCCCATAAATTTATTCTGTGACTTTTATTTTCAAAAACGAGACATCCGTATTATTAGTTTTTCTACAGTTGTTCTACAATGTTCCACAAACTTACTCGTATAAGTAGCATATCATCACCAACTCATTTTTCGATTTTTGAGTTTTTTTATTGTTCTAATTTTTCTTCATGACAATAATATACCTGTTCCTACCTAACCCATACCGTTTTCGACAAAAACATAAATATTTTTATTTCTCAGCACCTCATTTTTTCTAATGTGAAGTTGTCTTGATTGTTATAGCTTGTTCTAGTTGTTCTAAATAATGTTACAAGAAATCGACCCTGCATCTATTATCTTTTTCAAAAACAGTACAAACATATTTTAGATTAGATTAGATTAGACAACGGGGAAAATCTAATTGGTTTCAGAAAAAAACCTAATTGTTTATACGACATGGTATTCTTGGTGTAAATTGATTTTGCATGTTTTCAAGGGGTATTTACTATTGAATTCATCATCAACTCACTTCATTGGTTGTATTTTTTCCAGCGGGTAAATATTTCAATAAATTATTGCAAATTAACTACCAATTAAATATAATTTATTATATTAAAACGACACAATTAATAATAATAATAAGATTGGCCAACATTTTATTTGTGTAACTATAGAGAAAGATTTAAATATAAAATTATATCATAATTATAATCATAGATTACCACCACAATGACCATTTATGCAAAAATGAATACTTAACACACTCGAAGGTTCATGGGATATTAATATGTTTTGTCGTAATGTCAAAAGCGTGTGCCCAATAAATGTACACGTATTTAAAAAATAATAGACTTAGAAAATATCATGGGTGTAGTATATTCAAATTAGAATATGCATTTTTATTTCGGCTCGGAAATTTTACCTGCTAACAGGGATGCCTTTCTGGAAGTCTGCCCGCCGTTATCTATATTCGGCGCCATCAAACCTATCCTGGCCATCTAAATCACCATTTACAGGAAAATTGTCAAACAAGGTTGAAAATTAACAAACGCAAATAAACAAATAAACGACATATATATTTTGGTCTTCAATTATAAACTAAATAGCTGTTTTTCCCAATTATGGACAATTGCATTTAATATTGTGGAGATACACACATATACAACTATTTACATACTGGAAGGACATTTTAGTAGAAAAAGAACTTTGTTCAGAAACTTAACAATGGTTGTCTCACTACATATCAAAATTATCACTGTCAAAACCATGAAAATATTGCGAAGTCAATTAAAACGAAAAGCTTATCCAATGCCAACGATAATCGTCTTGAGCATATTTTATAAAATGCAACTATAAAAATTATAAAAATCATCTCATTTGGAAATTTATAGTGTATGATGAACAGGGGATAATCGTCTTGAGCATATTTTATAAAATGCAACTATAAAAATTATAAAAATCATCTCATTTAGAAATTTATAGTGTATGCTGAACAGGGTCATTTTATATTGTCTTTTGTCATAATTTTCTAAATTATATTTTCAAAGTATATATACAACATACCCTCCTATAAAATAAAAAATTAAGAATATTAATTAATTAATTATAATAAGCAAGTATAATACATCGAGGATGCACATTTCATAAGGAAGATGCTTTATTTAATTTTATCGTTCGATTATTATTCTCGCCACCATTACATATTTTGTATCGTTATTTTTAAGCGATTGTTATGACTGCACTCTAAATCATCAACATCAACACTACCATTAATCAACACATGCTATCATAGTACAAACATTGTTTCATGCGTGACTAAAATAAAAGGAAAAATAGTTTATCGTCGATTTCTTGACGCACAAAATAAATTCAAATGAGTTCAATTTTTTGCAATATTTGGAACTTGCCCTTTGACATTCGATAACGGTTTTCTCACCTACTGGGAATTCATCAAACGCCAATTAAATAAATTACCACTTATTTTTCGAAAATCTAGCATGTAAGTGTCGTATTTGTCATTGTTGAATTCCCCTATGCGACTAATGGTTTAGAAACCTGGAAGTGATTCTCCGTGACGTTGCCTGTGTACATATCCATAATGAATGCGCCCTGCAGGGATTGCACTAATGAGGAGATATCATTTTTAAATTGGCTCCTTCGGGAGCATACATTTCGTCTGCCCCGGAGATTATTATTGTTCATGAGTATTTCCTCGGACAATTTAGCAATATCGTTTATTATATAATGCAAATGTTCTAATTAAAAAAAAACAACTCGTTTATATCCAAAATTGTGCTGATAATCGTTGTATTTAAAAATTGCCGGATCCAAACACAAGTTTAATTTGGAGCTACCCAACCCTATGGCAACATAACGACGATCGTGTAATTTACAATCGTTAAGGCAATAATGATACATGCACAGAATATCTGTTTACGATTCCCTTGTAAATATAAAGCAATTCACGAAGAAATCTTGCTTATTATTTGTGTAATTTTCTGTTATTTTAATTGAATAATTTTGCTATAATCTGATCTGATTAATTTTGTGGATGGCTTTATATTTTGGTTGTTAGATTTACTGCTTATAATAAGGCAATAAATTATATTTATTATTAATTTAATATAAATTGATTTCAATAACATTTTGAATAATTAATATTAATGTTGTTTCTGTAAGTTCATTAACAACTTCTTCCAAATCAATACCTGCTTTGACAATGCGATTGAAATATCATTTGTTATAAATAAGTTTTAAGCCTTAAGTTACATTTGCCAATCAAATAATCAACCTTTCCATTTTTATGGAATTACTTTTATAATCAATTCTATTAATCTCTAACAATAGTAAAACTGGAAGATTTGCATTATACCCCAAGTTTAAATAAATAAATTAAATTGAATATTCAAATCAGAACTAAGACTGAACACATCTAGAAATTCTATATTAATAAGAAATATCAAATTCTATGCATATAAATTTAATTTTGTTCCCGTCTCTCGTTGTATATTAAAATCATGCATTGTTCAATTGCGAATTTTCCGTAACTTGATCAGCTGTGTCACCGGAAAATATTTTGTTCGTCAGCGACACTACACATCAACGATATTAAACTTAAATCTTGGAAGCGGATAATAAAACAAACAATCCATTCTATGTAGCTTTCATCATTGTGTGTTGAATGCTAATTATATTTCCTACTTCAAAGTGTGAGCAAAACGTATAATTTCTAGTTCAATTAAAGTTTGTTTGATGTTTCATTGTAGGAAGATGCATAACTAAAATAATACCAACATTTTAATTAAATTTGCAAAGATCACATATAAAAATGCTGGTGTAAATTGTTTTTAATCGCGTACCCGTGCACGCTGTGGACATATTTACATTCGGTTGAGCAAACATTCTGAAGGCAATTCTATCGTTATGAATGTAATTCAAAATAAATACATACGAGAAGATAATTGAAATGTGAGTAGTGAGCCATTTCGTGTAAACGTGGATAAATCCATATCCATGATACATTTGTTAATAGTATATTACGTAACAAGAGTTGTAAATAGCATTTTACGTACGAGTGGAAATAGTTACATACGAGCGACGAAGGAGCGAGTATGTAATTCCACGAGTACTGTAATTGCGTTACAACTCGAGTCACGTACTATACTTTACCTACGACCAGCTTCAACCACTAAAACAACCTCTATACAAAATCTCTTTTAATATCTTTTTTATTGTTTAATTACATACTATTTTATAACAAATTTTCTTATATTTATGATATAAGTAATTATTGCTTTTTAATAATAATTGTTAATGGTAACATTGCAGTTATTAAATATTGGACAACTATCTTTTTCTAACATTATTCTTATTTCTCCAGTCGATGAATTTTCTATATAAGATCTCGTATCTTTCACGTGTCTTCGCCGGTAACAAATTGTTCATTTCTAACCTGGCATTTTCAATAATCTTCGGAAGAGTGTATCTGCCACTGTGGTTGTCACACATTTTAATAACAATAAATTATGATTGATTCATAATAAAATTGTTGTGGGCAATAGAATAATATTGACAGCTTACTGACAATTGGATAAATTCCATCAATGCATTTCGGTAACTAAGCAACTTCAACCTGTGCGATACTTTACGCCCGTGCGTTTAGTTTACGGCCGTGCGTAATGACTTATTTACATGGTCTGTGTATAGTGCAAAAAAGGGCACTTTCAACAGTGGTCGTAGGTAAATAATATTTTGTACGATTTTAAAAATTCTGACACAATTTTATCAAAACAACTCGATATTTCACGTTTCTGTTAGGAACGTTATATTTTAGATCTGTCAAAATCAATTGTCAAGCATTCGCTTGAGTTTATGCACTATTTGGTAAAGTGCAACAAAACTGCATTGTGATATGTGAAAGGTCCCCTATAAACTCTAATAAATTGTATATTTAAATGCTGCAATAATTTATATTGAAAAACTGCGGACGATTTGTTCATAGGTATTAAAATTGTTCTCATCAAATATTGACATCGTGTATACATTTTATTAAGTTTCACATGAAACTCCGCCAGTCGAATAACAACACCATGAATTGATTGGATGTGGATGAAATCATTTTTGAGATATTTTGCATAAGGAATGTTTTAAAAACTGATAATAACTTACATTAAATATATTGCATTAAATGTATCAAGCCAACTAAGTGGATTAATGCAAGCATTAGGATTTGGAATAGAAAGATAACCAGGTGTTAATTTTCGCACCGTTTCTTTAGTAATTATTAATATCCTAAATTGTAATGAGAATATGAAATGTGAAAATATGAAAGACGCTCTAACACTGACAATAGTGAAATCTTACTTAATCCTAGGCCTTTGTACGTTTCAAGGCATCGTACTCGGCAGCTCCTCTTCCATATTTCTTTCCATTTCTATCGATCTGCCGTCGATTCCCTTATGTGACTCCGTACTGCTCATCTTTCCTGCTAGGTTTCATCTCTTTCTGTTGGTTGCATGTTTAGTATCTCTCTGTATATTTCATTCCTAATATTGCCCCTCTTTGCCTTCCCTTCTATTTTTCTGAAGAATCATTTACTCTGTTGTTCTGCCTGTCCGATGTTACCCACGACTCATTAGCATATGTAAGAACTCGTAGTGCCACTTTCATGTATATTTCAGTTCTAGTTTCTTTTGGTATGTCTCGTTTTCCTTAATTATGTTAAATAATCCCCCAGTCGCTTATTCTTTGGTTGATGTCACTATCCAGTTTTCCGTTTTCAGTCACATATACCCCAAGTATTTGAAATCTTTTATTTGCTCCAATTCCATTCCCTCTATTTTTATGTTGGGCATTGCTTTTCCCCAGGTTTAATTCATTATCGTATATTCTCATATTGTGCTGTAAGTATTGTTCGATTTCTCATAGTATCGCCATATCGTCTGCAAATATTAATTCTGTCGGCAGTATTCTGTTCATTTTCCAATTGTCTATTCTGTATGGTTCTTTTTGCACTTCTTACGTTGCCAAGGACTACTGTAAATAACTTAGTATGCAGCCTTGTCCGAATCCCATTGTCATCTCAAATCTTCCAGAAGTTTCACTCCTTCTATTCCTATCTTCTTCAGGCATTTTCGTACGACTTCTCGTCTTAATCTGTCGAAAGCTTTTTGTAGATCTACGAAGCAAATGTGCTTATCTGTTCGTTGCTAATGCTGTTTAACTTCCTTGTCTTAGGGAGCATACCAATTCTTCTTTTCGCTCTGAACGCGCATTGAAGATACACAATGCGCGTAGAATTGCATTAAATCTTGTTTCTGTTATATGGTTTGCTGCGTTTACTTAGTATGGTTATTCACCGGAAATTTTTACGGGCTCACATGTCTCCTTTTTGTGGATCGGTGTAATTATTCTTTTCCAGCGTATTTGCATATTTCTGCGGTTATGCCGTCGTGATCATCTTCAATCTTCCTATGGTTTCATCCAATAATTCTTCACTTGTTATCCGTTCATGTGTTTGTCTCTTTGCCTTGCCATCTTTGCTTTTTTACTCTCTTATCGGTCTCGACTTCTTGAAAGTATCTCTTCCATCTTTCCGTGATTTCCTCTTCTTATTGTAATATTTTCTCATTTTTAACTTTCGTGTTCTTCCCTTTTCTTGTTTGTTGGTAATTTTTCCATTTCATTTTCATCTTTTTTTATTCATTCTTTGCTTCTTCGTTTCACCATGGCGTTTTCCACGCCCCTTTATTGCTTACATAGTTTATTTACTGTTAGTATTCATTTCCCACTTTTCTTCTACTGATGTGCTTGGTTCTCCCTCATGAGTACTTTCATCTAGTGTTTTTTTATGCTTTTCTCTCGCTTGTAGTGTCTATTTTATTATTTCTCTCATTTTTGTTTCTTTTCTCTTCGTTCTGTTCTTCCATTCCATAAGCAGTAAATAGTGGTCGCTTCTTATACTCGCTTCTCTCTTCACTTACATCAATTATTTTGGTCCAGCCTGCCTTCTGCATTCAGGTCTCCCATTATGATAACCTTCTTATCTTCTTTATCATGCTTTACCATTCCTGTAACTTTCATTTTCAGCGTATTTTTCTTCCTTTTGGCCTAGTTGTATTTCTACAGCTAAAATTCTTTCATTTAAGTAGGTGAAGTCAATGATGTCACATATTCTGTTCTCTTTTACCCTACCCCCCCATCTTGCTCTTTCCCCCTCGTTTTCTCCGGCTGTGTACATTCAAATCTTTTATTTATTTTTCTAGCCTTATTTCCGTTTTTATTGATTTCTTTGATGTTTGTAGTCTATTTCTGCTTTTCCATTTTATACTCTTCACATTCCACGTGCCTATCGCGATGTGAACAACTTTGTCTCTTGAGATACTACTAAGAAATGACTATGGAAACTGTTACTGATATGAAAATTTAGAAAACACCTAAGAAGGTGCCATTTGATGAAAGTGTTCCATTTCGTTACCTAGACAGAGAGAAGGATGACTTTTACAGGACTGAATATACGTAACACCAACCCAGGATCCATGTAATAATATTAAACGCTACCAAACAATATCGAATTATGGGATTTCTATTAACATCAAATAGCCAACTCGGAAAGGATCGTATCTTAAGGATCGTAGGAACTGTGTAATATGGCAGCTTTTTTATGGTTAGCTCAAAAATATATTCCCTGGGAAATATTGCCCAATAGCATAAATTGTTTTGCAAAATATTTAATATAAATGTTATTGGAAACTGTAGTGGTGTTCTAATACGTATATTGGTTAATGTTGTGGAAGAAAACTGCACGTGGCACGATAATTTGTATAAATGACAATGCAACATATTGAAGTTTTTACATTAATTAACAAACCTGCTGTTATTCGCTGTCGGGACATTAGAAAAGAATGTGCTTCGCGCATTGCGGCAGCAGCAATTTATTGTAAATGTCACTGCTATATAGCGAAGTCTGTCCAAGCGGTTATATTTTACGTAAAGATAAACATAAACCAATTTATATTTTCAAATGTCGACTTTCGCTTCATAGGCAATGTCATTTAATAATGTGTATTCTGGTGGAAGGTGGAATATGGATACGCTACGACATTATATTTCTGTGCTATGGTATATTTTCACAGGTGTGTATCAAAATATTTATTTCCATCTATATAAGCCCAAATCCATCTCATTTGTGTTTGTGGGTTAGTTACTTATTTTTTATTTCGATATAAAAGTGTTGCTGGCGCTCTAATGATGGCCCTTGCTAATGAGTGAATATGTTTTCTCAGGATATATCTTCAATTAAGGTATCAATAAGCCGTCAGTAGCTAGATAAAGTTTGGTATTAACATTAACGCAATACAGGTGCTGAATATTCAAGTACAAAGTCACGCAAAGTAATGGCATACAGCAGATGATATCTGGTTGTACGGCTCATTACGATTTTGTAAGCTGACCAAAGGAGTATTTCAGTTATAAGACGAGTGATGTTCCTTACAGAATATCAAGGTTGAGACTTCAAAGCTCAGCTGCTTTCACTTAAGCATATGCGATAATTCTCTGTAGAGAATTCTTAATAATGGTGATCATGATTCGACAATAAAAAAGTAAAGTAAGGGGGAAGGGAGGACATTTTCAACAACACATATCTTCAAAAACAATATCTACTTGTTATTCCGTATGTTGTTATAAGTCGTTCTTCATCTGGACGAAGAACGATACGATACGAACGTATAAAACTTTAGCGGTGTGTTAGAAATGAAAAAAATCGTCCCATGGCGGTGATGAAGAAATGGGGAAATAAGTGCCAAAGAGACAATACAAATTGGAAAATGTTGCAATGGCATAACATTTTGAAATGGTGTGCGTAAGTTCGTGATGGAAGACTTGTTAAAATGGTAGCCCAAAATTGAAAGAATGGTTATATTAGGCTTTCGTGTCGTGCTGATTTCGATTCTGACAACTGTTTATAAAGAATAATCACTATAGATGAAATATGGGTCCATCATTACGATTCCCTTACCAAACAAATCATCATAATATCGGTACTGAAAATATTTGAATGAATTCTTACAAGCCCGTAGGATATGATCAATTTAAATCACACATGCGTATGATGGAAAAAAAATTGTCCGTCCGCTGAGCAAGTGAATTTAAAATTTACGGTAGCGAGACTATTATTATAATTATACAAGTATACATGGTTTTGGAGCTGAGCAACCAAAAGCTGTTTATAATCAAAATCAGCAGCCGATTGTTTAAAATCGATTCATTATTTTACTATTTTTATCGCCCCTCGATTTTCGCTATATCTTGATGTAGCAGCTCTCCTTGCTCGTCGCTCGTGTTGCCCAAGTTTTATGGGAAAAAATCAAGATGTACATGCAGAAAATGCAAATTGTCGATTACTTGCTTGTAATCCGGAATTGTATTTTAGTGTCAAGATGTTTCCATTCCTGCAACCGTGATGCAAGCTTTTTGTTTCAATAAATTCAAATCGCGAATCAAATCACTCAGTTCACTTTGCGAAATGAAATGCTTTTCTTCCATAAAGAAATTGCTTTCATTGCTCGCCTGTGATGAAGAGGAATTTTTTGCACTTATACCTGGACAAATTGGCAATGGATTACTGGCCGTACGTGGAACATCCTTCGACAATGACGATACTTCAGGATATTTATACTGTGCTAGTTTTTTTTTTGCATTTATACCGACGACATTCATCCAGCAAAAGTAGCAATCATCTACATGATCTTCCTGTTTTTTCCATAACGTTGGGACAGAAAATTTTCACCAAGAGACCACTTGTACAGCTTTGTTCTGCACGCGTTACAAAACAATTTCCGTACCCATGGCTTGTCAGTATTTACTACAGCAAAACCAAAATACTGCAAATACACATCGTTGAGTACATTTGTCATGATTTTTCCATATTTTCCATATTTATAACATCCAAAAACTTAACAAACACACTTTGAATCGACTCTGCAACGTTGTCGCTGCATTTTCACACGTTCTGAGGCACAAAAACAAGTTCCAAATGATGTTTAATGCAACGCGGTCATCTGACAGCCGTTACAAGTGTGCAGTACAGCCACCATGAGCGACCTAGAAAACTAGAACCAATCTATACACACGGATTGAAGATCTGAGTTCAGGGTATCGAATAACGTTAAGAATCGTTCTCATCTGCTCGGGTCCAAAACTTTACCCCAATTTGTATACTTGTGTTATTAAGACTTGTAATATGTATAGATACATGTGCAACATGTCGAAAATATAGCTTCACTCCCTTTCTCTAAGTGCTAGAAATATAAACATCGAATGCCCAATGTCTGGGCAGCATTCTACGAATATGTCAAGGATTCTACGGCTAGGCTTTATTAATTCTGAAAAATTCTTTATCACGTATTTAGTTGTGCTAATCATCATCTGCAACGCATTTCTGGGTAATTGTTTGTAAGGCTTGTTTGCTATCATTATGTCCTATCGAAAGAGTCAGATCCAAAATTACCATGCTCTTGCCCTTGTCAGCTTTTAAGTAAAAACATTTCTTACTCCTGAGACTCTTAATAACTTTTAATTACTTATTAAGTGAACCAAGGTTGACTCTATCCAAACCTTTCGAAATTTTGATTTTGCAGGCCTTTCTAACAAATTCCTTTGACCTGTTGTCAAAGTATTTCATAGAACCTATAAAAATGTCATCTATCGGTGGTTTTGTGTTTCTAACGTTTGTTGAGCAATTCAATTTCTTTATTATGAAAAGTTTCCGAAGATTAATTCTCAACTAAATGTTTGTCTTTGAAAGAACTACTCAGCCTTTTATATTTTAGGGCACAAATGTTGAAACTTTATACTTACATTATTGATTCTTTCATTAAATTTATCATATTATACAAACACAATGGTTGAAACTCATTTTCACTTAAATTGTTCATTAATTTAAATGTAATGTATATGCTTCTAATTCTAACTGCTACGTCTACTATACTGATATTTGATTTATAAATTTATTAATATTTGTTTAGCATAATGTGTTACTTCTGCACTACGTTTACAATTAGACGTTACATTAGCAAAAACGTAGTTAGTGGATTTACAAATGTAATTTTACATTTTAATTTAATATAGCGGTTTAACTCCTGTCGCCAGGAAGCCATACTATAATAGTAAATTGGTAGACAGGTTGGAAAATAAAATAAAATAAATTTTACCCTTACCGCACAGCATTTTATTAAATCTGAATGTACATTTCGATAACCAAGTTGTCAACTTCAGCAGAAAAACTGAATTAATTTTCCTACAACGTAACAATGATCAGTACAATTAATGATCTGTTAAATAATTGTACAGAATTAATAAAACCTATTCTTGGATTTAATTAGTCAATATTAACTCGCCTTCTTACTTGCTCTCAAAATCGTTGACAAAAAAACAAAAGTTTAAAACATTGCAACCAAAAAAAGTTTTGCAGTTGAAATACATAAGAATTTTTAAATTATGCTTTATAGCCCAGCGTTCCCGTTCCACAAACTATAGAATACTTGGAAGAATGACTTAACTTGAATAATAATAAACTGGGTAAAAATTAACCATATTTTAAACTAACTACACTTTGCATGTCCCTCAACTGTTTTCATATAGAAGGTAATTTCTACGCACAGCAAGAAGGCACAATAATGGGTAACAGTTTGTCATCGTTTACTGCTAATCTCTTCATGAATAAATATGAAATGGAATTTAAAAACGAAGCCAAATATAACTCCCACCTTCATTGTGGTAAGGAACATTGCAGTGACTTTTTCTTAATTTTTGGCGCATATTGCAATGTTAGCTGGCTTTCTCAGTTCTTACATCCAGGCATTTTTTTTTAAACATACTAAATCTCAATTTCTTTCAGCTACAATTGTTTCAATTATATGCTTGTGTCGGGTACTGTGTTCATGATAATTATGTGAAGCCATTTCGTGCGACAAGTGATTAAAACGTTTATTGCTAAATGGACAATCACCGAAGTGATTTAATCTTTTCTACTCTAAATAGACGTCGAGCGGAAGTAATATCCAATGCATTAGTTTAAATTACATGTGCGCGTTTCAACAAATTCTCCGCTTATAATAAGTGTTGGTAGAATATTTAAACACATTATTCTTTAATATCACAAATTACTCAGGAGCGTGTGATTGAATTTGCCATTGCCAACCGCAATACTCATTATCGAACAATAGGTAGGTCGACGCCACACTTGTATTTTATTGACGTAAATCAATTATATCATTCTATTTGAAGTTTAGAGTTTAGATTATCTAGTACTAATGAAAACGTCCGTTATTTCGAATTATTTTCTATTTCATATGAGTGGTCTGGTAAGAGGGTTAGTTTTGAATGAGCTTGAATGAGGAAAAAGCGTCATATACATAAAACTTTAGATTCAAATTGGCTCTCACACAGTTGTGTATGGTAACCCGACGAGACCCGATTGTATGTCGCAGTAATTGTGTAGTTAGTGTTGTAAGGGTAATATTATCGTTCATGTAAATGGTGACATTGGACGATGGATAAGATATATTGCCAACTGCTGTAAATATGTTACGGATGACCGAGAAATTGGTCAAATGGACGATCACATGCAGTGCTGTTCGATGTGGGTATTGTTATTGATGTTGTAGTTGCTTTTTTAGCATATTATATGAATTAGGGTTTCCTTGCCGTTTAGAGTTACCAATAATAGGCTAATGTTCGCCCGTGTCATTGAATGATTGTATGATGTTGTTGTGGTATGCTGAGTTTGTTGCATGACAACGCGCTGTGTGATTCATATGCACAATTCAGTGCAATTGTTGAGCGAGCTGTCTGGTGACGGATTGTATACGAAGGCGTAGCAATTCAATTGATATATTGCAATACCAATACTCTTGGTAGTGACGTGGTCTGGGACCCAGTAGCTCCTTGTCCCAGTTCTAGATAGATAATGGAAGTGCATTGGACGAGACTATATCTATTGACTATTCTAGTTGGTATTGCGTACATACGTTTAGTTGTATACAACGACCGATAATTGAGGAGAGAATAGAGAAGATGTAGTCAGAATCTGCCGAGTTTGTCTAATACAAATTAAGCCTGGATCACATACACATAAGGAGACACTGGGCCATTCACAAAGTGCTTTTGTGCCACCAAAAACCTGGGAGTATTACTTGACTGTACGTTACGGGGGAGATACAGAATCAACGGAAGTGAATACAAACTTAATTTGAATGGCAGACATTCAAGAGATCTATGAGCTATTAGTTTCTACTTGTAGCCATACAGACATACCAGCCACAATAACTGTCTATCAAAAGAAGCGTCGTCAGCAAAAGCCTTCGGCGAATCAACAGATTTGTGATGATATCAAAAGAAGTGATAAACTTCTACACATGTGGAAAAATTTCCGAGGTGAAATGGTGAACACAGGAACAACTTAGAATGAACTATAACAACGCCAGAAATATAACAAACTACCAAATAAAAATAGCGAAAGGAACATTATTAATTATTGGAAAAATCTAAGATGAATATGAAGCGGATGAAGTAGCAGAAAACTGGCGATGAAGAAATTATTAAATATATAAAAAACCTGAAAGTGAAAAAGTGAACAAGTTGGTTGACGTTTTTAGCGAATATGTGTTTCAAAAAATTATGATTCACTGGAAGTGGGAAAAATCCTCATAGGTCTGAAAAAAGCCATTATGATGCATTCTTTCTTGGTGGTTATGCAGCCCTTGGGATATATAGTGACGGAGAAGAGGCATAGAGTGTCAAAGAGTTGTTGGGACAAAAAAGATATTTGTAATAATTAATTACTCTTTGTCTTTTCATGTTGCTTGCCGAGCTCATTTATTGCGAACGCATATGTGAGTATATACAAGGACGGGAATTTAGTAGACAAAGACTTAATTTGCACAGACCGTGTGAAAGGTAAAGCAACTGTTGACATATGCTAGTAGATAGGGGGGAAGTTTGGTACAAAACATACAATTCTGAATTACGTACGTCTTCGACTTATATGGTTCATTAATACGAGGTATATAATACATATGTTAATAAATGAATATATACTATAGATTTCGACATTAGTGAACCCATTTATTCCCCTTATTTGAAATGAGAGTTTCTTACTAATAGTTTGAAACAAGTACACTGGAAATAATATCTCATATTTACGAACAAAATTCATCACATTAACAAAAAAGCCAAGAAAAAGGCTTCAAATAAACTTGCTGTTTGTTGGTGAACTCGTTTTCATATGATGAATTTTGTATATAAATTGTAGGAATTCTTACAAACTTACTTAACATACTTGTTTTATTCGGTTGGAATATGAGCCCGTTCAGAATGCATATTACATTTTCGGTTTAATTTTGTATTGCAGATTATTGATTATGTTAAGTGTTAATTTATATCAGGTCTAATGATTATAGATTAAATAATAGGTATTGATATGAGGAACTGTAACGTTCATTAATGTTGTAAATTCGTATGTAATTTGATAATCATCAAATTCGATGCAACTACTGCAAAATGAAATTGTTCAGTATTAGGTGCACATTTGAAACTATTTGAAACTAATACGTATGAGCAATTTGCAACGAATGTATATAAGGTGAGATAAGCGAAGAATTTGAAAATAAATGTAAAATCACGTGTGTTGATTCAATATACAGTATAAGTGTGTAGGGTAACTAAATTGTGTAAAATATGCAGAAAAGTATGTGAAATATCCAAGGTTGTGTTATTGTTAAATAGATTGTAAGCGATACAAACACTGAGTATTTAAGACCGAGTTATATTTGTGAAATGAAAAGAGATTAATAAGCTTTATGTATAAGGAAATTAATCGGAAAGCATTAAAGATAAACTTGTATTGTGTTGCAACGTCACATAACCTGTTAGAAATAGATTGTAGGGATTGTTGGGAAACATAGCTCTCAGTATAAATGACATAGAAATTGACCCAGAAAGAGCTGATGAATATTATTAACAAACATGTTTAAAACCATATAAAATAAATATCGTGCCAGTTGTAAAATGTAAATATAAACGTCACTGTAATTCGATCAAAATCGTTCGCTTAGCCACGGCAAATGACTCCCAAATGTAAACCGGGGTCAATATTAATGATTTCTCATGTATTTGAGGCCTCATATGCCTGTGTAAGTATCTTAAGGCAGGGGTGGCCAAGCCCCTTGATAGACCGAGCCATTTTTAATTTGAAATTTTTCGCGAGCCGCAATTAAATACGTATTTAAAAGGTATGCAAAAAAGGTATTACATTTTTCTACAGAAATTATATTTATTGAAAACAATAAAAGTACAAAATATGTGTATTGCATTTAAATATTAAAAATTAAACATATTTATTTTACTTCTCTTGATAATTCTTTACAATTTGATGAATAATTGGTGACAGCACTTCTCAGTAATTCTTTGAGATTCTGGTTAGTTAATACTGATCGGTGTTTGGATTTCACGAATTTTAAAGTGGAATAAAATTATTCACATAAGTACGTTGTTCCGAATATTGAAATAATTCGACAAGCAGCCATTTTTAATTCAGGATGCGTCGATTCTGGTACAAATTTCCAAAATTCAGTAATCGACGTCGACTTCTATTTTAATTGTAGAGCTTAATCTTCTTGCATCTCTATTAATTCTAATTCCCCGGATGATTGTTGGGTCATAATTATATTGGAAATGGAAAACTCACCATGAATTATGTTAATTTCAAATGGATTCAGAAAAAAATCAAGGGACGATTTAAAATATTTCCAGTCTTGAAATCTATTTTGGAATTCCGTCAATATTCTTTCTGGTTTTTTATATATATTCGTTGCGTTTTTCTTGTTTAATATTGGAACAATTTTTTTTAATTTGAGGAAAATGACAAAATGTTTTATTTCTAATGTCCGTTTGAAAAAGTTGTAATTTAGTTTGAAAACTAAATATACACTGTGAGATATTATTTTATCTTTCCCATGCAATTGTAATTCAGTGTTTGCAAATGTTCCATTACATCAGTCAAAAACATTAAGTGTTGTAACCACTCGTCATCGTCTAATTCTGAATAGGTTATTTCCTTTTCTTTTAAAAATTATCGGATCAAACAAATGTACAAAACGATTTAATACGTTGTAGCTCGATAACCATCTAACAAGTATAATAATGTTATTACACTGTCTATACAGAATCACAAGGTTTGTGCACGTATCATTCTGATAGCCAAAAATATTGCTACCCACGCTTTTGGTAATGACATGGTAATGACATTATAATTTACAGGAAAAATATTGATACCCATTCTTTTTATGGTAATGACATTATAATGTATAGGAAATGTTATTTTAATTAAAACATTTTCATGTTTCACTTATGAGATATATTTACTCCAATTTGAACAAGAAAACTTTACCTTCATTGAATATTCATTGGTAGTTAAACTTTGGAGATTAAATTTTCAATATATAACCAGTCCTACTGTGCATGGCACCATGCAATTTATCAGGTTTAATATACACCATACAATATTACTATGAAAGTTGGAAACTAAATATCAAGACGTTAATGCTTCCGGTTATATATTTTCATTTCAGAAGGAACTGGAAATTAAATGTTTTGACAACGTTATAAATATTTCCAGTTAATGGTAAAATTATACAATGTACCTTGCTAGACAAATAATTCACATTGTCACTTTGTCTTATTAGTCAATTATTAGTGGATGAAGTTTCAAAAACAATTAGAGTTTTATTTCGTAAATTAGTTAATGTATAAAGGCTTGGGTGACGTAAATATTTTAAAATATACGCGGATTTATTACTCGTGACCCTACTGTTTAATAAAAAATATAGTGCGTAGTTGTAACGTAAGAGCATTACGCAACGGCAACATTTATTTATTACCTCTGTTGATTTCTGATCTTTGATCAGTCCTCTAGCATTAGTGTGGACATAACTGGCATTCCAGGGAGATAAATCTTAATACAGTTGCTCTTGCCCAAAAAACAAACATTTTCCATAGACCGAAAACATGTTATTCCCGGGTGCAATTTTATAACGTACGGGATTAATTACGTATTCATGGAAGGATTGTTGGCTTGAAAAATAAATATAACCCGTCGTCGAAAATTAAAAAACCGCACTAATGCGACAAAGATTAAAATAATTCATCAGTTTCCATTCGCGTCACGCGTTGCTTGTGGAATAATTTAAAACGAAACGTCTGCGTAATGTGATTTTGTTATAACATAGGACATTACCCGCTTTCGATTTTTTTCATATCGGGTCGCGCTCTGTCCAACCGATAAGCCGAACTACATGATCCGTGGAGACTGTCCGTCACTTTCTATAAAACGTGCAGGATTATGATATCGCTGGGGAAGACGGGCTCAATTGGCAATATTTTATGAGGGAGCCTGCACATTGGGGACTTTTATTTACCACACATAAAAGAATTGTGAATGGAAGTTTTATATAAAATTTCTGCACCGATTTTTTGTGTCGGCGATAAATCATTGAAAGTTTTTATTAAATAAAAATAAATTTTGTGAATTTTCATCGAAAATTCTTCACGGATGCTCGTAAGTTCAAAGATGATATTTTGCTATTTTACAAAAATACGAGCGGCAAAACTTATATTGTTGTGGCATCATAAAGCATTTAATTGAAATTATTAAACTTGAACCATTCATCAACGTTTGCGATAGTTGATTATCCCATAAAATTACAGCCCGGCGAATAACACGACAATAAATATTTCAACTAACAAGGATATTTTACTATTATTTTAAAATAAAAGAGAAATAAAAGAGTAATGTAGAAATTAGTTATCGATGTAAAATGTCCCCAGTTTCTCTAAGCGAAACAAAAAGATTAGTTTAAAACTTGAATTCCCATTGTAAATGTTAAGCATATTCTAAAACTATCACTTTATCGATCCTTTTGGATCGGTGAATACAATCGGCAATTTTTTTACGTCTATATCAAGCTTTTTATCAATATTTTTGAATTGCATGAAAATGGTTTATTAACATTAACCCCTGCACATAAGTTTTTCCCATAAAGCGGTGTGACTCACACTGACATCTTCTGAAAATGAATTATCGGTGAGAGATCTCCAAAAATGGTAATTGAAAACTAATCGAATACATAAAAGTTACCGAAGCTAAAAATGATAAAAAAAACCACAGTACAACTATTAATTCAATATTTATACGTTAATCAGCATATCTTGTTTATTCGCAGTTGCATTGCTTTCGCGCACAGTAAAGAGCAAAGTTATATAATGATCTAATATATTAATATAATTATCTGTTTTGATCGGAAAAGATAAGAGTTTTAGTTCAAAATATAATTTTATATATTTTATAAAGACTTATAATATAATATAATAGTTACGAGAAGGAACAGCGATATTATCCAAAAATAATGGATGAAATGCCATCTGATGAATAGAACGATCCTTCCAGGCGTCGTAGATAAGCGACGTTAATAAAAATAAAAAACATATCGTGAATTGCTTTCTTGTAGTAATGCATTGATTGGTTAAGGTTTTAGCCCGCCAAAACATATATCAAAATGATCTAATATCAGAGACCACAGAGAGTTTTTTACTCCAGAAAAAGAAGTATTCTATTTGAGCATGCTAATAAATCGCCAGTTTTTCTTCTTCAAACCGATTATATTGTTTTCCGTGTTTATTGTTCGCCCGTGGTAATGCAGAACATAGTTGGAGAAAAAATGATGTAAATGATTTAGGCCATCTTGAATCAAGAAACATGAAAACGCACAGTCTCACATTAATGCTCAGTTGGATTTTAATTTATTAGGAAAACAAGATATTAGGCAACAACTAGACCGACGAAATGTTGAGCAACATAATGAGCAAGTTAGAAAAAATAGATATGTTCTTTCAAAAATTATCAACGCCATTAAATTTTGTGGCGTTTTTGCTCTTCGTCGTCATGATGAAACTAACACCTCGTTGAATCCTGAGATTTTCCGAGGTCTTATAAACTATACCTCTGAAGTGGATGCAGCTTTGAAGGACCACATTGAAAAGCCTACGGTTTTTAAAGGCATGTCAAAATCAATTCAAAATGAATTGTTAGACGGTTCGTGGTCATGATGAAACTAACACCTCGTTGAATCCTGGTATTTTCCGAGGTCTCATAAACTATACCTCTGAAGTGGATGCAGCTTTGAAGGACCACATTGAAAAGCCTACAGTTTTTAAAGGCATGTCAAAATTAATTCAAAATGAATTGTTAGACTGTATGTTAGAAGTGTTACAAGTACCATAAAAGAAGAAATACTGAAGGCTGGTTTTGTGTCAGTCATGGTTGACGAAACGATAAATTTATCAGCAGTTTTTCAAATGGCTGTAGTTTTCAGATATGTTTTACCCAATGGGTCTCCTGTAGGAGGTTTTTGGGCATTTGTGAATCCTGCAGGTCATCACGCTGCAAGCCTAGCAGAAAAAAATCAATGAAGTTTTGGAAAAGGTGTTGAATAAACCAGAAAAACTTATTTCGCAAATCTACAATGGGGCTAGCGTGTCTGGACAATCTGGGGGGTGTCCAAGCAATAATTCAAAGACACTACAAATATCCTTTTTATGTTCATTTTTACGCCCATCAATTAAATTTGATGCTCTCTCAAGTTGCAACTCAAAATCAACATGTGCGAGTGTTTCTTTCTAACTTGAGTGATATTACATTTTTTTCCAACTCTTCTCAAAGGGTAGCAATTCTAGATGAAATAATTGGTTGCAGAATTCCACGTGCTTCATCCACCAGATGGAATTTTAGAAGTCGTACTGTTTCTAGCGTTTTTGAAAATAGGGAGTCACTAATTGAATGCATAGAGGAAATACAGGAAACTTCCAAGCAGACAACGGCTATTAATCAAGCCTCGCAATATCTCGCATGCTTCAGGATCCTGTATTTTTGTTTTGGCTGACAGTGTTCAAGCGAATAATGCCACATAGTGATATCTTGTATAATCAGTAACAAAAGACTTGTACTGAGTCAGTCCAAATACAAGAATACTTGAAGACATTCGACGACTGCATTCAAAAAGAGATGGATAGTATCGACAGTGTTCAAACTGAAATTCCAGAAGGGCCAACGCCAGTTAAAAGACCAAGACAGAACGAAGATCCGTATATTTCAAAAATTGTTGCTGCCAAGGAAATTTGCGATCTAATTATTAATCATGCAAAAAATAGGTTTTCGTTCACCAAACATCTAAGTGCCTCCAACCTTTTTTCGGCCGAAAATTTTCCAAAATTTGAAAAGCAATTTCCTGTCGAAGACTTGAACACTGCAGTTGAGGCATATCCCTTTCTTAACGGTATAAGGCTCAGAACAGAATTAGAAATAATTTATAAAAGGCCGGACTTCCGAAATTTATCTGGAGCAGTACATCTTCTGAAGTTCATAACTGAAAATAACCTTGAAGATTTATTCGCTGCTACTTTTCAGCTTCTAAAAGTAATCGTTACCATTTCTATGACAACGGCTGGGGGTGAAAGATCTTTCTCGACTTTAAAACGAATTAAAACATTTTTGCGTTCGACAATGAGCCAAGGCAGGTTAACAGCCCTAGCCATGTTGTCTACTGAAAAAAACTTGCTTCAAGATTTTCCCAATTTTAATGATTTGGTTATAGATAAATTTGCGTCTTACAAAGACAGAAGAATTGATTTGATTTTTAAATATTGCACTTGATTTTGGTTTTTTATTTTAGTTATTTTATTGTATTATATTATCATATTTTTGTGTTACTTGTCTTTGTAGTTTCTTGATATTTTTATTTCTTTTGTTATTAGATACTGATTAGTCTATTTTTGTTAAAATGTTTTTTTGTGCCTGAACATGTGTATCTTAATGTGTTTTTTTTACCCGCAGCAACTACGCCAATTATTATTATTATAATTATTATATGAACCTCTGTAGTTTCAACTCACGGGCCGCCACTGATGACAAGCCTATGATTTGAAAATATATTGTAGCAAAGAGGAAGTTGATAGCCTAAGCGTTGTTATGTCTTTGTGCGAACCTATGTTGGCATGTGGTCGTCGCAATGTAGATAATTATTTCGTAAGTGTTGAGTTGGCACACAAGTTGTTAGACAGGAAACCCCATTTCGTCGACATGTTGAGAAAAAACCTTAAGAATAATCCGAAAAATGTTATAAATAAAAAGCTAAATAAACGTGAACATTACAGTTTAGAAAGTAAAACAGGGGTTCTGGTGACTACATGGCAGAACAAAAGAGAACTACTTACTTTATCTACCACCCTGGTCAAATAGTCAAAGTAAAATCACTTCGGAATGTGGAACGTGATAAGCCTCGTCGTTGCAGAATATAACACATGCAAAGCATTCATTGACCTATCTGATCAAATCAAAGCATATTCCCCACCAGTGAGGAAGGGCATAAAATGGTATAGAAAAATTGCTGTTGAATTGCCTATGGGATCTGCTTTGGTGAATACTGCGACATAATGTAATGTAATGCAATGTAATGTAATGTAATGCAATGTAATGTAATGCAATGTAATGTAATGCAATGTAATGTAATGCAATGTAAAGTAATGCAATGTAATGTAATGCAATGCAATGTAATGTAATGCAATGTAAAGTAATGCAATGTAATGTAATGCAATGCAATGTAATGTAATGCAATGTAATGTAATGCAATGTAATGTAATGCAATGTAATGTAATGCAATGTAATGTAATGCAATGTAATGTAATGCAATGTAATGTAATGCAATGTAATGTAATGCAATGCAATGTAATGTAATGTAATGCAATGTAATGTAATGCAATGTAATGTAATGCAATGTAATGTAATGCAATGTAATGTAATGTAATGCAATGTAATGTAATGCAATGTAATGTAATGCAATGTAATGTAATGCAATGTAATGCAATGTAATGTAATGCAATGCAATGTAATGTAATGCAATGTAATGTAATGCAATGTAATGTAATGCAATGTAATGTAATGCAATGTAATGTTATGCAATGCAATGTAATGCAATGTAATGTAATGCAATGTAATGTAATGCAATGTAATGTAATGCAATGTAATGTAATGCAATGTAATGTAATGCAATGCAATGTAATGTAATGCAATGTAATGTAATGCAATGTAATGTAATGCAATGTAATGTAATGCAATGTAATGTAATGCAATGTAATGTAATGCAATGTAATGTAATGCAATGTAATGTAATGCAATGTAATGTAATGCAATGTAATGTAATGCAATGTAATGTAATGCAATGTAATGTAATGCAATGTAATGTAATGCAATGTAATGTAATGCAATGTAATGTAATGCAATGTAATGTAATGCAATGTAATGTAATGCAATGTAATGTAATGCAATGTAATGTAATGTAAGAGCAGCAACTGGACAAAAAGTGTCCATTACGATGTTTAGAGAGTCTCTACTAGTTTATCTCAAGATAACGGGAATAAACAGAGGGTTACAGAAAGGCACAATGATATAAATAGTCTTTTAGAAAATATAGACACTTCTAATATGCGACGATGTTATGTTTGTTATGCTAAACCATCTAAAGAAAAAGGGAGGAAAATGGCTGCCAAAAGTATTCGAAAAACTATATATAAATGCGCACAGTGCGACAAATATTACAGTGTTACTTATTTTACTACCTCAGATGCACAATTGAACATAACAATAATTTAAAAAAAATTGCCTTATTAGTGTAGAAGTTACCACCAAAATTATTTATATTTTTCTGTAATTCAGTTTGCAAAAACAAAAACAAAATTTTGCTGTTTCATTTCAAAGTCAAGTAAAAATAAAATGTAGAACATTTTGCGTAAGTCAACTAAATTATTTTGTTTCTCAGGCCGCGCTATACCAGTCATTATGTTTATATGGGGAATGTGTATCGCCCCTGAGCTACCGATAGATTTTACGTGAATCATGTATGTCATACAGCCTGAACAAATACATTACCTATGAGACGCACTTGCTTGACGTGGTGTCGAAGCATTTTCAGTACAGAATTGTTACAATAACTTAACCTCATTTGTTATTTCGGTGAATATATAATATGAAAAGTACGCATGACGATGAGCCACAATTAATTCACTCGTACCTTTAAAATAGATATGTAAAAAGCAATAAATCATTCTTTTAGGAGACAAACAGATAATGCAAATCAAATCAAAACTAAACTAAAAGTGTAAAATAGAAATAGAAAATGCAGAACTATTGTAGTAGTATTATAAACATTATGAATCAATTGATGACATCCGTATCAATTTGTTTATCTACGTCATTCCCAACGCATAGAGGGCAATAATCGTTTGCAGGTTGCAAGCAAATGGTAAAAATTAATGGGAAATCTATTATAAGATGCCATAATGGGGAATTCATTGCAGATTTGTAGATGCTAAATAGAATCTGTATCAAAGGGTTGCTACTCAATGAGTGATTGGTTACTCGAAAACCAACTTGTGTAAGTAAGTTCGTGGAATCTGTAATGTTTATAATTTTAATGAGAAATAAAATATCATTGACGATGGGCTTTTCTGATAATGGGTGGATGCATAACAAAATGCACACAGGATGGCTTGTAATCAACGGTATTAGGATTTAGAGTATAGCAACTTGTTTTTCTCAGTAGGTACTTTATGCAATTATGTTGGATTTTTTCAATTCTTGTATACACTCGTATGCGTTTGATGATGAGGATGTCTAATTTGCGAAGCATAGTTAAGTGACTATGTACATAAGCAAAATATAGCACCTTGAGGGCATGAACTGAGTTGAATTGATGACATGTACGAATTATGAAACCCAGTATTCTGTACGTTTTATTAATTAAATGATTGATATGTTGTTCAAAAATCATTTTAGAATCGAACGTAACTTCCAGATCCCTAATTTCAACTGATGTAATGGAATTTATCTTTATCTTGTAATTGAAAGATATTTTGTTCTTTGCTCGGAATATACCACAAGCCTCTGAAGGGCACCCTGGATTAATTAGCAGTAGCTATCGTGCAAGAATTTAAGGTCATCAGAAAATTAAAGACATTTACAGTCATAGAAGAATTTATCATTGATATAGGCGATAAAAAGAGCACTCAAGAGGGGTCCCTTCCGGATACCAGAAAAAAATCGAAAATTAAGATGTAAAACCGTTTGTGTGACTGCTGTGCTTGAAACCTCTCAGACAGGTAATCCAACGAAGCAGACTTGCTATGCACACCAACCTCAGACAGTTTATGCAAAAGAATATTATAATTGATTTTATCGAACGCTTTGCTAATGTTGGTGTACATGACATTCACTTGGATACACTTATCCAATGGTTTTCAAAATAAAATTTGCGTATTTTATCAAATTTGTCTCGACACATCTTTATGGATAAAAACCATACTCTTCTTTCATTTGAGTGGAAATATTCCTTCTTCAAGAGACATGTTGAACAAAATTGGCAAAGGGCAACACAATTGGGCACTATATGCCTTTATAAGGAGTGGCGGGATCGCATCAAGACCGCATCCTTCACCAACATCCAGCACATAAGTCTTTTTACGAACTTCAGACTTTTCTATACGGCAAGAGCATATCGATTTAACTATAGCATTGCTTGTTAAAGCAGAGTGGATAATATTCGAATGAATATAGATGAGAAGTGTTGAGCTAATGGCTGACATATACCAGATCCATTTTCTGCTGTCTTATCATTGTAAGTAATGATATGTGGTATATCAGAAGTTCCGTTTTTTGTTATAGAAAACGACCTTAAATACTTAGGGTTGTTAATCGTATTCCTATTGACGTTGTTCATATACTTCCTGTAGTCATATTTAATTAAAAGTTTAGATCTTACTATAATTTAAATGCGAGATAATCAATATCGTTTTTGCATATCTTCATTTTTTTTGTGATTTTAAAGCTTTTCTTTAGTAACCTTGTGCCAGTAAGGAAACATGCAATGACGAGCTTGCTTGCATCTAAAGCTTTGCTAATAATGTCATAAAATGTTTGTGTTTTTGCATCACTAATATTCATGTTCTCAGACACACCCAGCCAATTAACCCCAGAGCGAAATATGTTGAGTGCTGTAGTTGTAGTTGTAGTAGTTTTAAAATTGTACATTTTTAAATTGGTGTTTTAAGGAAGCAGCTTCTTATATGAACAGAGGTGATTTGTTTCTTAGGCTATGACAAACGTCTTCAGGATCAAGAGGATAATCTGTTGCGGCAACGTCACTCCTATTACTATTACTGAAAATTTAATCAAACATATTGCCACTAAGGTTTATAATGTGTTTGTATTGGAAGAGCCCTGAGTAGGACACAGTATCAAGTACTATGGTAGATAAAATATCCGCAATATCATCCGCTATCATACAAGATAATAGTTATTTACGTGTTAAATGATTATAATTGATGTAGAAATTAAGATTGTTCACTGAAGAAAACTCAGATTTACGAGGTATTACCATCGTAAGTAAAGTATGAGGAATGCACACATGGCAATATTTTTTGCATGATATTCAGGTATGTAAGACAACCTCATAAACGTTCACGTATGTACGTTCTGCATATTGAATTTTAAATCAATCACTGTTGCTTAGGGACACAATGAAACAACCAAACCCAAAGCATCCCCGTCTAAATAATAAAATAGCAAAAGCTTGATCGCAATAAAAGAGCATTCGTCATATGCAAATAGCAAATATTTTAAATTATTGTTTGAAATTTTTGATGTTACCACAATGGCGTAATTAACACTAATCACGTGCTGAAAACGCAAACGCATATCCGAACAGATTTATTATTATCAGTAATTTTGGAAGTTTGTATACATTAGCATGTATAATTATCCAATTATATTTTATTGGTGCGTTTACACATTGTCACTGTAGCTTCGCATGGGTAAACGCGTCCGTTATACTAGCGATCAGGCCTAATTACTTTACCATATATGATTCTATAAATCATTGATTTTAGACAGAAAGTCTAAATGTTAACTTCAATCTATAAGCTGACAAGATGCATTGAAACATTATAATGTTTATAAGCAGGGTGAACGTGATCTGAGTTTTCTATCAAGAGGGTATTATTTGTTATTTGTTGAAATTAAAACTCAACCAAAAACTAAAAGTGAACATCGCTGGAACACTATTGCAAAATAAAAATGGTATCTATCCTTCCGATTAGCTGTTAAATAAAGTTTCCACCGATAACCTAGCATATGGATTCAATTTTGCGATAGCGCCCTGTCAAATCCCTATCGAAGAAATTATCCGCAGCTGAGAGGCAGTTTAACAAAATCTACAAAAGGACAGAACTGAAATCCGTCTACCAAATTTCATGTATAATCAACAATGGTACACGCAGATTCAAATGGGATAATCGGCATCACCTGCAATAGCAACTATATGCATGGAAGAGCAATAGAACCAAATTAAAATCACCATGGAAGTAGAAGATCGACACCGAAGCCATACGGTGTACATTAAAAGGAGTAACGATGTTTCCCATCGCTTAACGAAAAATGATATCCAGTTATGAATATCACAAGATCAGAATAGTTAGCAAACGGCATGAAGAAAACTAAGAAAATGGAGACCATACATAGAATCTAAAATAATATGTACATTTCACTTACATTTTACAGAATATTGATCAATTGAGTAGAATTTGTAATCGGTAAAGTTCTTGATATCAGTCTTACTTCGGTTTAATTGCGGTAGTTTGCTGTAACATTTGTCACTCATAAAGATCATTGAATGCTGGGATACTGCCGGTCAAATTGCATTTGATCTGCACCTCTGGTATTATAATTGTGGAAGTCTTTATTCATTTCTATCTGTTAATTAAGTAAATTGTAGTGCGCTGCGTGATTGCCATGCTAGTATCGTCAGCATATAATTTGATTTCAGTTGGATATATAGTGGAAAGGTCGTTAATCATTATTAAGAAGAGGAGTGGTTCAAGAATAGTGCCATGCGGCACGCCGTTCCTCGTTTCTCTCCTACCCAACATCAATTAGCAAATAAATTAACTTGGGTACTGTTTGAGATCGAATCCTTTTGAGAGCATTTCCACTCACTACTTTTTTATATAATTTGTCTAACAGTGTGTGGTCGACTGAATCGAATGCTCTCAACATGTCAAGAACCATTCGGACTATTTGCTCTTTTTTTTCTCTAGGACGTTGCAAATGGAGTTGATTATATGTTTAGTGGCATTAATCGTTGACTTTCCCTTAATCTAACCATGTTATTTTTTTCCACTTCAGCAGGCGATACAGCGCAGGTAAAATTAATGTTGGTCAGTTCTGCAGTGGCCACGTAGGTTTTCTGTGGTTTAGGGCAACGATGAATATTCATCTACCTCATGAAGCCACGGTGTGGCGAAACACTTTTTGTAGTGTTACAATAAAATTTAGTGAAACCAAGCAATTTTGTTTTAATATGTTATTGGAGTTTCAACAAGTAACGCCGAAATCTATCCATTTTTCTTGATTTTTTTAACTGGATTCTATAGAATTTACGCAAATGAAATGACACTTTGATTGAATTTGTGACATAATTCATTTATTCTTATCATTTTGATAAGTTATGGTTGTTATGGTATCAATGGGAAAGCTCTATCGATATTGGTTTTTAATAAAATTTCAAAACTTAAATCCTGAATTTCTGTATATTATTTGCGGAGTAACATGTGTTAGAAGTAATTCTAATTCCTCTAGTACTCGTATAATCATTAACTGAAGTAATTTCGAATTCTTTCTCTACACTATTTTTGTTTGCAACTTTGGTACTCGTAAAATTCTTTTCGCATAAATGCTGACGCCGTCTCTGCTGAATACATTTTACGCAAAGCGCGTTACCAAATTGTTACCTCGAATTATCATATTAATAATTTCATTCTCCGTCATACAATGTTCAGTAATGCTTCGCCGATTAATTCTAATTGACAGACCTTTTGCTACGTGCATTTACGTCGTTGGTTTTATCATTTAATTGCTATGTGCAAATTTTTGACTCTGCATATTAGACAATAGAAGGTGGAATCCCATACGGGATGCTCACTGTTTATTTTAAAATTGAATTTTTCATTTGCATCTTCACAATTAATTCGTGCGGGCATTGGGCGACTTTTCAGCGCATATTGGAAATAGTGTCAAAATTACAAATTTTAACTAAATGGTCATATGTTTGACATTTGAAGCATCTCATGGTGTTAAGATCTCCGTAGATTTTACATCTAGTACATCTTACAAATATATTCTGTTTCGATACTAGTAGATGTTTTTACCGGATGTCCCATTGTAATATTGCATTGAATTTATGTTTAACAATTTCTGTGTTATGCACAAGTTTTATTTATGTCTTCGATTTTGACCTCCAAATTGTTTTGATTTATAATGTTCGAAATTAAGTCGTCGTCATCACTGTTTTCAAATATCCCTATTACTTGAACCCTCGGTTTAATCTCTTTAGGGGTGTGTAAGATTTGTTTCTCAAATTATTTTCAATGCTCGTAGTCCGGATTTTGACCCCTTTCGAAATTTTCGCACCTTAAAATAATGTCACCTTGCTCGCTTGGTTTGTTTCCCCATTTTCACCCATGTTCTCCCTAATATATTTCCTTATATTTCTGAAAGCTTCTCCTTTTTTGTTGGCTGAAGAATAGCGATCTTATGCTTATTTTTATATCACAAAACTACATCACTGTACCTTTTGGTAGAAGATGCTGACCCCTACACCTTTTCCTGTATATTTTGGATACCGAAGTTTATTCTGCACAAAATTTGTGAATTTATTTTCATAAATTGAAATGAAATACACCATTATTTTATTTAGCAAGTTTCCCCCGCAATAATTTACAACGCCCTCGTCCAAAATCGTCGCCAATAAAGCACACCTTCGATGAAAGTGCGTCCTGTCATTTTTTTTTTTGGCAACGGTTTGCATTTCATGTCCACAATCATAATTGTTAATATACGATATGTATTTAAAATTCAAAGGAAATGAGGATCAAAACTGAGTTTTTATCGGAAATTTTTTTAAATACATTGGTTGTTGTTGATGTTTTTGAAATACACTAATTGTAATGTTCGCATCTCGCACTTTCGCGAAATTGTCAATAATTTGCAAACTTACCCTGTCGATAGTTATAGGAAATTGTTCAGCACTACACTAACTACCCATTAATTTGACAATTAAAAAGTTATTTCTCAACAAAAAGTCCAATTTATCGAGAGCATTTATGAAGCTGGTAATGGAAATGAAATATCACCAGTCGTCTAAATAAACAATGAAAAATTTTTTTGATTCTGCTGGGTAAAATGTCTTATAAAATTGATCTATGTCGATGTGTCCCTAATCTGGTTTGGTCGAAACGAGACCTTGTTGATATTTATTGAGATCAGAATAAAAGCAAATCGGCAATTTATTACACAATAAAAGAAGGCCAAGAAGGTATACCTTGTGTAAACTTTCCTAAAGATTTTCAGCCAATTAGGAGAGGGGAGACTGATTCAAGCAGCTAAGAAGAAAACTGGCCAGGAGATCGGACCATAAGTGTCTTTCAGAAAACGGAGAAAGCTTAAAAATACACAGACGCTCACTTACAGAGAATTCCGAGATATTGCCGCGCGTTGAGGCGAGTGCATTTCGTCAACAAGTTGATGGTGATGGACGATTTCACTTTGAACCCTTGGATGAATGGCATGGATGATTACGGGAATGTCCCTGATGATCATGGATTCATTTCGCAGCCCTACATTGGCGTTGTTCGGAGTGACGCCTTAAATGTAGAGCGTTGTATCCAGAGGTGTCTTTCCAAACTGCCTCAGGTTTTGAACACACATCATGCAGATGATGAAATAATGTTTTGGTCAGATCTTCCTTCTTGCGAAAATCACAAGGGACTGGCATGAGGCTAACAACATCAATTTTGACCGAAAGTAGACAATACTCCTAGGCGACCTTAGTATCGTCCAATTGAAGAGTTCTGTGCAAGGCATGGTCGATTATTTGAACTTTGTTTATAATAAGGTTAGATAAGAGAGATTTAAAATTTTGATAAAAATATGAAACTATTCTTATATGTCTTGTGTCAGACTGTCATTTTTTCAGAAAAACTTTTCGAGCCTACCTTGTACTAAACGAAGTGCATATGAATCGATACAATTTTTAAAGTGTATAAAAACATTGAAACTATACTTACAAATCCAAATATTAAATCACCACTGAAAGATCAAGATGTTTACGATATACTACGACAAAAAGTATATTGGGTAGTCCAGCAGACGCATAAAAATCAGCAACAAAAAACATGTAAAAGCCGTAGAGCAAAAGAAATATCGTCATCCCTCGTTAGACACCGGGCGTTCATACACTTCTCTAAAACTTCGGTACAACCTTTTTGGAGACTACGTTGTTTATTACTCGATTAACAAGAAATATATATAACATATATTGAATCAAAACAATTGCCGTGCATTTGGATTTTGTAGCCGAGGTATATACATCTACGAAATCCAATAATAAAATAAGTCACCGAAAACAAAAAAGAAATCGGTTATTGGCTTAATGGAATACTAAATTTGAACTCCAGTTTTTCGAGGGAATTTATTAAATCTAGCGTAAAATCAATTCCGACCGTAGGATAAAATATGCGGAATTTTTCATGTAATTTTTGTTCTAAAAATAAGGACCTCGGTTCAATCAAGTTCCAGAATTTCATTTATAGAACGAATTACTCAGCATACAAATGTAAGTCATCCGATTTGGATATGGGAGTTTCATATAGCCGCACTTTATTCCTGTATTGTTTTAGAACTTCGATTTATAAACGGGCACATTCGCGTTGTTCGTATGTTCGCGTCGTCGAAAAATGGCAACAAATTCATTTATTTTGTTTGATTTTACTCCCTGATATAATACTGTAAACGGCATATACGAATTAAGTGGAAATTAATATAATAATATATTAATATAATAATTCTTTTCCCAAATTTGCTTATTTGTTTACTGAATCTTAACAAAACACGTAATATATTTATGGTATAAATGATCGAATTTTATCCACCAAAAAATAGTTTAGCTCTTCCCTGATAATGTTTTTCAGTGGATAAAATTTCTTTATTCACGTATATCATACAATATTTTTTCCAATTTTATTCACGTTATCAAAAGCAAGGAGAATAAAGTATAAATATTTTATCCATCCTTTTTATTATTTGACTGTTGTTTTAATAATGAGATTTAAAATAACAAATAAGCATTTTATTAATAGGAAATGGAAAAAATAAATTCATACTCCAAAATTTAGTCCTCTCTTTTTCGTGGCCCATCAATAAAGCACCGTTTATGGATGACACCTCACATCAGTGTTTTTCATAAAAATGCTACTGCCGAAATGTCTTACAACGTAATCCCTAAAACAATGAGGGATAATTTTTGAAAATCCAATTTATCAGTGAACGTGTGTGTTGGTATAGCTTGCTTTATTTGAAGCAAGTTTAGCATTTTTCATTAAAATATATATGGCAGCGTTGGCAAATCCAAATTTCGTGACCGAGTTGTTAGGTCCCTTTAAACACGAAATTTCGGTTGCTTAATTCTTATTGTTGATTCTAGGCTTACCAGAAACACAAACGATAATATATTATATAATCTAAACGCAATCGAGCGTTAGAATAATTGTTCAAATTCAAAATTTCGTCGGCGCGCTGGGGTTACAATAATTTATTATCAGAATAATTGTTTAAATTTCCAATTTTGCCGGCACACGCGGATGTTAAAGCAATTGTCTAATTTTCTAATTTCACAGTCACACTCGAATGATAGAATAATTGTTTAAATTTATAGTTTCGCCGGCATATTCGCGCGGTAATATAATCGTTTAAATTACTAATTTCACCGTAGCATTCGCGTGTTTATGATTTTTAATTGCCCATATAATTTTGTCCATACATACATCAACCAACAAACATATGGACTTGATACGTTACAAAGTTAAATATAAATTTGAATAGTCGGTCCATGAAATAACAGATTTTTTAGGCGACCGACACTGAAATTTCAGTCGTCAAACGCGGACGAAAAGTAATCGTTTTTCGTCCGCTTTCATTTTTCGTCCGCAATAGGGTGGCGCCATCTACCGACAGTTACCGAAATTGTATAAAAATAACCACATTGCCGTCAGTGTCAAACTGTACATCTTGTTTACATTAGTAAATACGTGTTGGTGATACACTTTTTAAATGATTATTGGGTAATTATTGTTTATAAAGCCGAAATAACTTCGAATGTAGACAAAGAAAACATAAACATGTCTGAAGGTGTCACAAATATGTACAATTGTTCAGTTGTCATAAATGACTATGTCAATAAATTATAAGTAAATGTTGCAACAAATTTGAAAATTATATGAGGGTCGCCTAAAAAATTTTGTGTGCACCACGGCCAAAAAGTGTTTTTTCGTCCTCGTTTGCTTTCCGACCTCGGCTACGCCTCGGTCGTAAAGAAAACTCGGACGAAAAAACAGTACTTTTTGGCCTTGGTACACAAAATACTATTTTTAATGGAATAGTCGGTCCATGAAATAACAGATTTTTTTAATGGAATAAGTTATTTATATTGCTTTTTCTGGATTCTGGTTGTTTCTGTCACTATATTGGCCATATATACAGTATAATTGGACACAGCTGTCCTTGCCTAAATTTTCAATTGTTGAACTTCAAAATAATTGTTCTACCATTTTTGTAGCTGTTTGTATATAAATTATTAATTGAAAACAAAACTAATTCTAAATAATTTGTTTTTTGTATATATTCATCAGTGCTGGTCAAAGTTATTGTTTAATTAAACTTTAATTTGTATATGGCAAGAATTTCAAATTAGACACCTCTAGTAACTTTAAGACTAAATATTTCTGAAACTTGAACTAATAATACAATTATGATTGCCAATTATATTTTTTATTATCATTAACCCTGAAAAAGAAACTTTTTGATTTTAGATCTTTCATGAGAAGTTTCCATCGTCATATGAAAGAGCACCAATAATAAGTTCTAAGTATAAAAAATTGACTATAGATATTACAATATTCACGATTAATATTTTTAATAACTTTTGTAAATGCTTTTACTAGATTACCATGAAAGCAGTTATTTCATATTGTCAGTGCATGCGTGTCAATTTTCAAAATGATCATAAATTGTATTTATCATTGTTCAAAAACTTCCCCTTCTTGTTAAATGGGTTCCAATAGAACGTATCGGACTTTGCGAATTCGCTCACGTCTTCAAATGAAGATTAAACAAACTTAACTTTAACCTTTAGATATTTTTTGAGGAAATGTTTCCTTTAAATTTCGAATTGTAGCAGGAATATTTCGTAATTGTAGATGTTTCATTCTCAAAAACGAAGAAACGTCTAGTATTTGTAAGTTATTGCAAGTTTTGCAACAGAACGACAAATTTCATTATTCAAAATTTTACAGGAAAAAATTCACAAATTTTCATCTCTATGTTTATTTTCAAAAATAGCTTATTTTAATACTATACTAGATATCCAAAAGATGAACTGCGTTTTCTCAACTTTTCTTTAAATAAATGACCATTATAACATTTTTTACAATTTTTAGATATTGATTTCTGTAAATTATCGAAATGATTTCTTATCTAAAACTAAATCTTAAAATTCAATCTTATTATTTTCTCGTATTATTTATAGGAAAATAGAATGTGCATAGTTATTAAACTATGCACATTCTATTTTATACATTTATACATATTTACACATTAAATATTTGTAACATTTTCTTCTGCGAATAGTAAAATACTACAAGAAAGCTTTTACTTCTTCCAATCCTTTCAATTAAAATAATGCCATAAGTGCTATCAAAATGTAACTCTCTTAAATTTAGCTTAAATTTCATTGCAATAATAAGTACATATCAAAATCTTTTTTTTTAGATGTGACCAAAGATATCTTACCATCCCATGTCATCGTCATTAATTTATCGTATCTGCTGCAGCGAGAATTATAAATATTTTATTCTGCTTGTTCATTTTCCTTAATCTATAACAACCACATTCCATTGCACTAGCTTTAAGCTTCTCAATACAATGCTGGGGTAGGTTAATCTTAGGACATCGACCATTTTGCGAATGCTTCCAAAATCATTTTAATTCATCCTGGGCCGATGCTTTCAGCTTTCCCGGCAAAAATGACCGCACAATATCAATTGTTACAAAAATGCTGCATCATGATACACATACATGACAATAGCAATCAGTAATTAATTGCGTTATTAATATATTTTATTGAATTCAAAAATTGCAATACCGAAAATTTCTTTAATGATGATGAATCAAACCTGGTCATGTCATACTTAAGATTAATCGAACAAAACGTCAATTTAAAAGATGAGCAGAACAGAACAGTCCAGTTCGTTCAATAAAATTCACATTTCATGTAAATTATGAATTGCATTATTATTAAGTTCATTTCGAACAAAATATAGTTATTGAAATGATATTTTATTATTCAATGTTTTATTAGAACCATAAAACATTTTATTCGTATTTAGTAGGTACACCAGAAATGTCCAAATTAAACCGCAAGTTACGGCAGAGTATATAAATCTGTAGACTTACTACATAACCGTTCGAAAATTAACGTGGGACTCACAAACAAGACATGGATTGTACAATAGGTCGTCGCTAGACACCATAGTAATTTTACCGGTAGAAGCTTTGAATCAATGGGTTCTGGCTATTTGTTGCAAAATTCACTTCAACAGATCAGTTTGGTAATACAATTTTGGTATTTCCAGCTCAGGAGTTATCATCATTATAATCACGAAACGATCGTTCAATCTAAAATCCTATTATGCATGAATTTCGCACCAATTTATCTGCACAAAGAGATGCTCATGCGCTTTATTATAAACATAAAACAATGAGATATATTTATGTAACTTTATAATAATTAAAATATACATAAATAGAGAAATTAAAGGAAAAGAAATGCAATATCATTTGACATTGCACATGTTCCAATACCCAACCCTTGGCTATAAATTATATTATTAATATTAAAATAATTAATACTAATTATTAATGCCTTTAGTAACATAAAATTAGCCTAAAATCACATTCTTTGATCCCCAAGTGCAAGTGCTGTTCCATAAATCAGTATTAAAAATGAATGGGCACTAATCTTTCTAAACGTATAGTCTTTCAATGTTTTCAAATAGGAAGCGAGCTATATATTTTGTATATATATTTGTAAGTATATTTTGGAAATATTCGACCCTTTTGAATAAATATATATATATTTTTACGAAAACATTACTAGGCCGCTTGTTGCTTATAATATTATGATATAGTCAGATAGAGTTTAGTCGATTACTGATAATTAATTACTTGATTTGTGATAAAAAATGAGTAATGAGATTATATTTTCGAGGACCAAATATGAATCTAATAGAAGAATTTGGGACACATTGAATGTTTTGATTAGTATCATAATCTAAACATGGCCAAAATGCGGAACAATATGAAAACTGCGACAACACCAGAGGTTTACATATTATTTTCGTGTTTAATGTCACATAAGCTCTATGTCGGTACAAAAGCTTTAAACTAAAATATTAAGTGGTGTGGGATCATTTAAAACAGTTTTAGAAGAACAGGTTCTGACAGCATAATTAAAATAAACACCATTATTTTTAATCTTTCAATTGGTAAAATATTTCAGCGACTTGTAATAACCCCCCTGGTTCAGTTGTTTGGTGCGCCTTAAACATCTTTTTGCTTTACCCTTCATGAGCATTAGTAGATTTATAATTTATGTCAACTAATGAACTCGATTGTTACAGAGTTTTAAGTTAATTAAAGGTGCGTGAATACTTAATAGATTTAGAATGCATTGATTAAAGTAATTGAATTTCTCATCGATATTTGATATATGCAGACTATTTATTAATGGAATGCTATGAAGGTCGGAGTAGAATAAATCATAGTGGAAGTCATATTCAAAAGTAAATTTTCATTTAATTATCGGTCGACCTAAAGCTTATATATTATTTTAAATAAGATACAAATATAATAAATAAATCCATCACAATTTTAGTAAGTCAAGATTTTTTTCCGAAACGCACAACCAATAATTTAGAATCATTAATAATTACCACCAGCTAGCTATTCAATTTCGTTGTCGTACATTATGACTATTATTCAGATCATCATGCGAAGTTATTTTTACAATTTTTAAATTTACGTTAGCTAGAATATTCCAGAACTCTATACATTATGAAACCCATATATTAGTGCTGCCGCTTTAACAAGTTCTTTTTTGTTAATTAATTAATTTGACGCCGTAACTTTTGCATTACAAATGTCATACAACACATTTATAACTCTAGTCGCGATAATGTTTAAAATAGTTTCAAAATGTAATTAATATCAATTCTGTTTCTGGGCCACTTGAAATGTACTCGATTTCTTACTTTGATAAAAACAATTGGAACGAATTGCGCGACGCGATAAAACATTGCAGAAAATATATTAGGCGTGACTAATTTTTATTTTCCTTTCAAATTGCGCTGGTCGTGAGCAACATGTAAGATAAGATACGATCAATTCTGGTTCATTGCCAACATCGCCAGTGTTATGATGGTTGGGAACCGTCTCGCTTGTTTTATTTGCCACAAGAAATACAATTTTTCTCGTCTGTTATCCCAAATTCCCGAAAAGGGATTGTTATATTTTTGTTACATTGTTGGTTTATTGATTCGACGTCAAACGAAAATTGCCAGTGCTCGTAAAACCCATCCTTTGTCACAGTCGGAATGAATGAGTGTGCACTAAACAAATATCCCACTATAATATACAATTACCCCTTATATTTTTTAATATTCGCGCTCTGACGGAATTTAAAACTTAAACGTGAACAACTAAGAAAGTGCTTAATGTAAAAGTCTTCACAAACAGCGTGAAACTAAAGTTTTATGCCGTGCATGGGGTTAAAATTGCCTTGGGAGCGATAATCTTGTACAAATCTGCATTTTCTCGAACGCCTTAAGGACTAAAAGGATAGCCATTAAATGCTAAACCAAAAATATTCTCCGGTAGTTACAAAGTTTAGCAACTCTCCTGTTTAGGTATAAGGATCTATTATTTTAATTTTTTTCTGATATTTTCTCGTTCTTTTGCATTAAAGTTTCTAGACTGATTAAGGTAACAGTGAGTGCGCGGACGAAAAAGTTTCACCCATTATAATAAATCCAACTAAACATTATTTTGTTCCAAGTACAATGAATTTAAAGTTTTAATTGGTGAAAACAATCACGAATTTTTATTATTTTGTGATTACAAAATCTGCTTGGAATTTTTGATTAATCATCGTGTTTCATTCAATTATCCATCACATCATCTTTTAGCGTTTCCAAGTTCGCAGCACTCAAATGCACCTAATATTGTATCATCCAATGACGTGTAATATATATGTATATTCCGTCATATTCGAATTGATCCGGATTGATAAAAATGATTCAGATTTGATAAGTATTGTAGGTTAGGTTTTAAGTCTTGCAAACGAGCTCCTGTTTGATCGAGCACCGCTATCCCCACTGGCAAAATATAGCTATATTTATTTTCTATCGCCCTCATCCATTTACATACTACATTGTGCGTTCGAATCCCACTTATCATAAAAGGCGCTTATTTTTTGTCATTTAATCTGATGTACCTTTGAAACGCCGTAGTTTCTTATTTTTTGATAAAATTAAATAATTGCAAAGAAATGTTTCTTTGTTTGTCTGGGCAAAAATTTTGTAGATTAGCTAATAACACATTACCGGCAACTTTAAGAATTACTTTATAGAACTCACCAAAATATGCAGGCTTGATATATTATAATCTTATGTAGTTAGGTTAGGTTAGGTTTGTATAGAGTAGTGCGTGATTGGCTCCTCCACTGTGACCGCAAAGATCTATTGTGGTTCTCACCTATTTATAGTTCACCTTCCATTCACATCCTCTTTATATAGAAAAGGATTTTTGAGGTGTGACATTTTGTCAAGTTTGCCCAGCTCAAGTTTTACCTCACCTGAAATCCTAACTTGGTCCCTCTTATCTTATTTAGTCCTAAATCCATCTAATCTTACGTGTAGACTCGTGAATTGAGTTGATTTACAAAAACCTCTTCTTGACCTAATCATCCTAGCCTACCTATTGTGGATTTTTATTTCCATTTATTTTATTTTCAATTGTCCACATTATACATTTATGCGACTTATGTGTCTATTTGTGAATGTCCATGTCCCACTTCAATTTATTGGTAGTATTAGTACTACTACATATACTACTACATAGCTAATGTTATACCTGTGCAATTGATGTGTATGCTTCCTTATTTTATTTATTACCCCTTCAATACATTATCTATCTTTTCATTATTTTATCATTTTCCGTTAATATGTGTTGGTTTCAATCCATATATTTTTCTTTTTTACCTATTTCATTGTGCTTTAAAGGGTTACATCTAGTCAGGATTTACGAAAAAAATCGATTTCTCATTTTCGGCGGATTCCTAAAATATAACGCTTCAAAAATGTTCTCTGAAAATTTCAAGTCGATCCGTTCAAAATTGAGCGAGCCTCGTACACGTCCGTGCTGTGGTATGAAGAACACGAATCTGTGTGCTCAGCAAAACACACAGGATCTTGCGGAAAAAAATGGAGGTTGGCGGTATCGTCGAAATGTTTAAACATTCAGAAGAAAAATGCGGCGAACAGTACGTTAATTATAACTGTTGACTTATAACTTCAGACTTTAAAGGCGTTTTTCTGGAAACAGATTTTTCAAAACAGGTGACCGCGATATCTTAAAAACCAGTGGAACGATTTACTTGAAATTTTTCATACTATTTCTTTATATCAGAAACTAGTCCTTAATCGAAGGATTTTTTCTTCGATGCACACTTTTTTATATCAAGGAACATGATTTACCGAAATTTACACTTTCAATCGCCGACCATTTTTTCAAAAATTGATTTGGTTTTTTGATTTGCCATGATCGCTGTAGAAGTTACAGCGGTCACCGCGGAAGGCCTTTTTTGAACAGCGGTCCGGGAAATATATTATATCTGCTACATTCGTGTTTTTTTACAATAAAAAAATTACGAAACAGTCAAAAATAAACCCTTTGCTGTGAAAAAAAATTGATCGAAACCTGCAATCATTTTCCCAAACAAAAATCACAAAAACACGCCGCCAACTAGATGTAACCCCTTAAAATATTTCTTGTTAATATTATTGTCGATATTCATATTTTATTACTTTTATTTAATTTGCGCCTCTTTTTTTTCGCAGTCTCCTATGACATTAAATATATCTCTCGTTTAATTATTTCTTCTTTTATAATATTTTGCATTTCCTTTCTCAATCTATCAGTAATTCTTGTTACTATGTAATAGTGTTCGAAGTCTTATTACAGCATTCTCTTGCAACAGTAATTTGTCTTTCATCTTTACTTTCGTATACTATATGTAAATATGTATCTATAAGCATAGGAATCATGAAAATTTTCGAACTCGCGATTTCCGAGCATATACACGTGCTTGTGCGTGCTTTAATGTCCAAAGCATTGAAGCTAACACTATAAAATTTTAAACATATGATTTCGTATATAGCAATGAAGAAAACGTCCTATTTTGGAAGCAATATATAACCGGAAGTAATGTTGTTATTACAGACATTGAAATTATAAACAACTTTCCAAAAATGGAGTATTACTAAGTATAAGAAAGTTCAGTTAGGATCACTGCTGATTCTTGCTTCCTTACAGTTTATGTATGAGGATATACACGTTTTGAAGTCCCCTAAAACGATTCTGACTATTTTTTGAATGACGTCAGCGTGTGTTAGTCTGTGTGTGCGACTGCACGTGCTCTAGCGTCCAAGCTATTATAGCTAGAGCTACGAAACTTTGAAATTAAAATTTGTATATAGCAAGGATGAAAATGTCCTATTTTGCGAGAAATACCTCAACCCTTAACACCGTTTTCATTATTATAAATGTTAAAGGTATTACAATTTAAATAACTTTCATTTGAAAAGTTTGTTTTGAAAAATGAGGTATAACTAATTATAAGGAAGTGCAGTGCGGACAATTGCAGATTATTTTCTATGTACCTATGTACATATTATAATGTTCGTGGTTCCAATTTCTTTATACATACGAACTTCTTTTATACTATGACATTTTGTTTCTCCATTTCATTCCAAGTCATTTTCTATGCTCAACTCTATACGTCTGTCTGCGTTAGTGTTGTCAAATTTCTCCTCTCCTCGTTTCCCTTTCTCAGTGGTCCATGTAACCCCGCGTTATGCTTTCAGAAGGATGTACTTATTATCATTGTGAGTAAATGGTCGTTGGGCACTTGATGAAACATTTTTTTAAGCAATACTGATTAAGTACTTTTGAAAATGGCTTAACCGCCGAAACAGCCGCGAAATAGAACAAAAAATTATGAAATCAAACCAAGTGTTTCATTTTTATATTATGATCTACTTATTATCCACAATTATGTACTCTCCATCCTTAAACTTTCTGAACTATTCCTATTTCCTTGCGTTATCGTTTTCAGCATATCTTCGTTTGCCAGTTTTGATTTGTTATTTTATTTAAGTATCTCCATAGTTTTACTTTGAATTCCACTCCTTCCACTACCGCACATATTAGCTACTCTCTATTATGTATATTATGTATCTTAACACCTCAATTACCTTTCCATTAATTTCTGCTTTTCTAATATAGATTTATCATTTCTTCTAATGTTTCTTCTTTTTCCATTTATCCATATCCTGTGCTAAGTACTTATTCGCATTTTATCTTCTCTGTCACCCTGATTTCGTGGTACCTTTCTATGTTACAGTTTGTTTCTCTCTCTTTTTTGGTATCATTTGACTGATTTTTTTCTTTGCAAAACCTGGTTCAATAGAAAATTGTCATTTCTTCGCAATTCATATATCTAGTTTGTTTTATTGCGGCATCCTCTTTAGTTCATTTTGATTCTAATTCCATTACTTTTCATTAATATCTTCACGTAGACGATTATCTATGCAAGTATCTAACAAAACGTTTTCGTCGAGTACAGGCTGTGACAATATTAAAATGACAAACAGGATTAAAGACATTGTTTCGTTGAGACTCATAATTAGAAGGATCCTTCGAGGTTTTGCCTCGTATACACACTTGCACGTGTTTCGGGGTTTTCAGCGAATGAACGGCACTGTTATAAACCTTGTACGTAATTATAACATGTCCTATATCACGAATATATTCATGAATTCATTGACACTAATTTATGTACCATCATTAATAAACATTTGTCCTTAAATTAATTACTGGAAAAATTGGTAGCTAGACATAATTTAGTTTGTTTCTGTTTTCAAATACCCTTATTTTATCCATCATATATTAGTCTCTAATTTGATAAATTTATATGATAATCAATTTGGCGTTAACTTTTTTACTGCTATTGTTTCTTAAACTTGTGGGAATATTCATGTGGGCAAAAATTTACTTATTGCAGTAATATTTTCAACCGAAAATTTCGCTAGTGCTACTTTATAAATAATTAGTGCTAGTAAGATTCATTCTATTCGTGTAACATGTATCTTCATTCGTATTTACTTTTCGAAAGTCGTTGTATGTGTGATTCGTTTAACAATGGAAATCAAAGTGCAATTCTGGGACTACGCATGAACATTGGGTTCAACTTTGTGGCGCCGTTTACGTGAAACTTCCCACCGTCGCGTGTATAGTACGAAAACAAATTTGAATAGATGTTTTAAATCGAATCCGAAAGTCAAACGAACTTCTCTCTTATTTTATTGCAGCCACCAATATTTCATGCATTTTCAAATAAATAAACCAATAGTATCATATAAAAATATTATGCACTTGAAGCCGATTGAACTAATGTAAAAAGTATTTTTATAGTCAATTTTACTGAAAAATAAAATTTCATCATAAAAATGTAATTGCAGCAGACGAGGAATCATATTCCAATATACAAATTTTCAAATATTTGAAATTCGAATATAGCAATTCCGAAAGTATCCTGTTGCTCAAATACAGACATGTACGTACATACATTTTTAAAATAACAGAGAATTGAATAAATCTAAATTTATGGATCGGCGATTATATAGAAGGTAAGAGCAGAATTCTTCATTGTTTTATTCTGTATGATTTTTAATATCCGCATTTTTACTATTTGTTTTAACGACTATTGCTTTTCGTTCAATATTGATTTTCTTTTAATTAAAAAAAAATCGTTAATAATACAATGAAAAGTTGAAATTATAATCTGGTTTTGGTGCATAATATAATAATTGCAAATATTATTTGCAATTATTATAATAAATACGGAGATAATTATTGTAATTTTAAAATAAATCACCTCGACAATATGTTTCTAAAGTAAATATAATATTTGTATCGTCTTGATCATTATTCAGAATCCGTCTGCTTGATTTTGTGACCCTATTAAGATATGTATGCCTAAACTCACAAACGATCATGGGCAATATTTTAGACTTGAATGAAATATGAATTAAATTTTATGGTCTGCTTTAATTAAACGCAGACGATTATCCCACGTAATTTTCGAATATAATATATTAACAGTGTCTTGTCTTATTATACACAAAAAAATAAACAAAATAGGGAGAACTGGCAGAGAACCACGAAATTTTTATTGACTTGATTAAATTAAACAATGCTTGTTACGGCTTAAAATGTCCGCTGCAGAGTAATATTATCTAGGGTCAAATATTAAATAATAAAGTTACAATCCTTGTTCAAAAGCTTTTATATTTTACTGAAGATCGTGGAATGTTTATTATAGTGATTTCCAATTCTGAATTGGAACGACGCTCCTGTTCTGATCCAGTTACCTGGTTATTGAGTTGGATTCAGACCAGCATATCAGTGACCCAATTTGATTTAAAAACATCGTTTGCTTTAATCCTGTCTCCAAGATTACATCAGGTATCTGGGCCAATTACTTTTAAAATAACTTCAAATTATTTTACATCTTTAGTTAGCAGATATAGAAAGTAATTATATGTTAGCATATTTATTTTAGTCATTTACTTCGTGTTTCTGATTTTTTTTTTGTTCACTCCGCGGAATATTAAAGTTACTAATTGCTTGCTTGCTTGTTACTAGTTGCGCAAACCGCAAGAAATATGAAAATCGAATTCCCCTTCTTAATTTATTAGATTAAGTGTCGGAGTATTTCAATTTTCTACAGCTTTATCAATGTGAAATTTTGACATATATTTATGGTTTGCGAAATGTATTAAATGCATTTATATAATATGCTATATATGATGCTATATTTACTGTCAAACATTAGAATATGTTATTACCGTTGAAATCATGAAAATATAAAGTCCATTGCCAAAGCAACAACTATACGATCTCACTTCAACTTACGTAATATTACTATTAAACAATGAATAATTCCCATAGACTGGTTACTGTACGAGTATTACTCTGCACACTAGTTAAGTGAAAAGCACGTAAAACGAAAACTATTTTGTTTTTCGTGTTTGGTACCGGGGACTGTCTTTAAAATGTGTTGTTTAAGGCCACACTTTTTTGATTTCAATTTTATAAAATTTGTGAAGTTCGAATAAACGTGTTGCTTATATTATACATTCGCAATATTTACTTTAGTTTCTTAATATTTCATTACAACAACTAATGATTCATATTTACTAAATGGAAGTATAATTAATTGTTTCCAGTTATGAAAATTTAAAATCGAAAGAATATTTTATGATTCCAGCAGTATATAATATTGCCGGATGAAAATATTTTCTGCAATTGGCAAAAATATGGTCCCATAAAAATAGCACCAACAAATTATGAAATATTCTTAAATCCAGGAGTCTTAAATGAGGCAATCAAACGAACTTTTGACGACCATAAAATTGTGGAGCAGATTATTCAAGATTATAATAAACAGTTAAGAGGAAACAGATTGTTCCGTAATAATGATATTATCTTAGACTTACACGCGTTTGTAATGTACAAAGGTTAATTTAATGGCCAAGGCGGAATATTTCAAGACAAGCGTAGCTTTAAACTTCATATGTAAATCTCATTATACGTTTTCTCAAAGGCGATGCTATGGCGCTTAAAAGAGATTATTTATCTTATACAACTCAAAACTAAGTTTAAATTAAATTAGTATGGTAATTATACTTTAATTTATTCACTTTTAGGACCTAATTGCACTTACATACTCCACGTACTATTAAAGTACTTTGAATAAAGTTCATATTTGCGTCACCTATGAAGATAAATAGCGATAAAGTGATTTAGGATAAAACAGTTTATTAACATTTAATGCAATCCAGGCGATGATTCGTTCCATTAACAACATCTTGAATGCAAAATAACTATATTATTTTATGTACATTTATTGGGATAATTTTTAGAATCCTACCCAGATCAAATACACATTACTGTAACTACATGTCCGTCGTATTCAAATATTTAATAAATTTGTGTTGACTACCGATGATGTCGGCCAAACTTCAACCGAGCTAGGTCAGGCCAGGCGTGCTAATGATGCAGCAAGATCAAACGAAACTTAATCCATCACCTATTGCAGAGATACAGCTGCTGAATTGATTAAATCCGGGTAGAGGGCTCGACCAATTATTAATGATTTTACGCCGCTACCATTTTTATAAATCCAGAAGTCAAGAAATGCGCTGTAATAACAAGTTTCAAAAATAGCAGAACTATAGAATATAATACAAAAATATGTATTTCCGATTGCTCGTTTTTCAACGACAATGTAGCAGCAGCGTATGTAAATTTATCCCGTTCAGAATTTATAAATTAAAAGCAAAATAAAGTCTACTTTAAAAAATACATTAGTGTGACATGTTATTATGTTATTTTATTAATATAATATATGAGTATATATTACGAAAAATTTTAAGTAATATTTTTAAATGAATCAGAATAAATAATTGAGAAATGGAATAGTTTAGTGTTATACATTAGCTAGGGTGTTATAGGCTTGCTCATTGCGTGACGGTGCACAATGCGAGAAATAAATATATTCCGCCGAATACATCGACCTCATCTTAATCATGAGTATCATTTAACGTATGTATATATCAATTGCTGATAATTGAATTGGTAAATATACACTCATTGATAATATCAGTCATCTACAATTGATACTAACTAACGTTCCAGTCAAACAAAAAGTTCCGGAAGTGTTTGTATGACTAATATGACAATTTACATATATTAAATATTTTAAGGCAGAAACTATAAAATACATTCCAGGATATGTCGCCCAAACTTTGTGTATTTGTCGATTTCATGAACTGGGTATAGACTGTGAAATAATAATATAATTCAGAATGTGGATGGTTTTCTTATATTTTTCTTGAGCTGGAGGAAAAATACACCATTTTCCGGTGTATAGGGTTTTAAAAAGTTTATGTCGTATATCTAATACTCGATACAACTTCTTATGAAGAGTGAGGTGAACCGAAACAAATAATAATTGGTTCTATTTATTTAGTGAAAAATGATGAATGTTATAGCATAATATTATTGGAGAATAGATTGTCATTTTAACCTGGCAATAATTTGAATAAATAAGTTTTTAGGTTAGTTTTATGGTTAAATAGGTTTTGTAATATTATAACCGTGAACCGTAGAAGCCACCCTTAATAAAAATTACAATTTGTATGAATATTTCAATCCATTACGTTTTGTCAAATAATTTCCCTATGAGTTATTCCAAAAAAAAACAGAATTGGTCTAGTAGATGTCCCTGAAGCATATAAGGGCAGGAGACAAAATAGCTCTCCATTCTGTGAAATCCATGCCCAAATAGCCCACAATCAAAAAAAATAATGTTAATTTTATAATTATATCGCTTCTGTATTGTTTATTTCGAACACTGCCATAAATGAAAAATATATTGGACATATTCTGTAACTTTTAGCGATTTCTTCAAGTCTACACTAGTTTCATCACGGTATCAAGTAAATTATTATTTCTCAATCTATATTCATTTCAGTAAATGGAGAATTGGATTATGGGTTCGACATACATATAATATTCTCTTATTAAGTTTATTTTTTGTCACAATATAATGATTGTTACAAAAGTTTTATTGTCTATTAACTATACACATGACAGCTACAATTAATAAAAAAATATCACTGTCACGACGATAGTTAATTAAAGACATGTCTTGAATTAGCCAGCTGGTCGATACTCTTAAACGCACGAAATAGATCCGATAAGTTTATTGTTGCACACACAAATCATGTTCTGCCGTTAGTTAGTAGCATGATGATCGATGAGAACGCATGATTATTGCAGGAAAGTGAATAATTATGAGAAGATGTCAATAATTAGAAACTGACTGGTACTCATTAAATATACGTTTAAACATTATTAGTTCCAATCGATTATCTGATAAATTTTCTTTAGGCGTATAAGATTACGCATTTTCACTGGCATAGAGATGGTTCCTACATTCGTCCACTCTAGCAGTCTGCCAAATTGGAATGTCAACGATTCGAAAACAAGATATAATATAAAATTAACATAAAGTATTTTCCTCATATCGTATTTATTATTTTATTATTTATTTTTTTTTATTATTAACAAATACTCTTTTAAAGTTTAATGTTTTCTTGAAAATTTATCTAATGTAAAATTATTATACGATATTTTATATAAATCAAGTGTTTGGTAGGCCCTCAATTATATATGCTTTATTAGCAACATAAATAATGCTTGGAGAACACGAAAGAAACATTTCGTAATATAGGCTCAATATGCTTTAATGATTAGTGGTCTAACATGGCGAGAGGGAGACGACCGTTGGATGTTAATATTGTTTATGTTGCAATTCAATTAATATTATCTCATATAATTATATCACACACTTTGAATATATATTTTTCTAGAAAAATATTGTTAGAATACAAAATTGTTTTTATTTTTTATTATATATATATATATATATATATATATATATATATATATATGTATGTATGTATGTATGTGTGTGTGTGCGGTTCTTGGTTCTCGGGTTGTGAACCGCGTTGTGGAAATGTTCCCGAAGGGTCGCTTCGACGTTTCGGCAGAGTCCTATCTGTCATCTTCAAGCTTTTCTAGGTCTCGCTGACTTAGAAGAACCCTTCGGGGAACATTTCCACAACGCGGTTCACAACCCGAGAACCAAGAAGCACATATTTCAGCCGCGAGAACTTACGCACCAACAATATATATAACTATATATATATATATATATATATATATATATATATGTATAACTTACATGAAAGATGGTCTAATCTTACACCTCAATGGTGTAGTGAACAATTAAAACAGGTCCATGAAGACTAACTGGTGGATCGCTAGACAATATTGTTTCTGGGTTATTACCCTTCGTCAGTAGCGATTACCAAGAACCTTAGTTGTTGAAATACCTTTAGTGGTTCGTTAGGAGTGATTGGCTCGCGCCAAGAAGTTTTGATGGCCACTACATGTAAAGGTATTTCAACAACTAAGGTTCTTGGTAATCGCTACTGACGAAGGGTAATAACCCAGAAACAATATTGTCTAGCGATCCACCAGTTAGTCTTCATGGACCTGTTTTAATTAATGTTCACTACACCATTGAGGTGTAAGATTAGACCATCTTTCATGTAAGTTTTACATTTTTCTGTCAAATTTGACAAGACGCATTTTCAATATATATGTATATATATATATATATATATATTGAAAATGTGTCTTGTCAAATAAAACATTCCCTTCCGTTTTTATATTTTTGATAACATTCAAAAAGATTTAAAGGACTTTAAAATACTGGAAGAGAGAACAGGAATCTATAAATGTAGATAAAAATATAGTGCAAACACATCCTGGCAAGGAAGGCTATAAAGGAAACGTCAGAAAATGATGAGAGGAGTACACATTTGACCGTAATTGTGTCCACCTAGGTTGTCTTCAGGATTCAAATAAAATGTTGCTAAGCAATGGTGCGTTTATACGAAAATAAAAAAATATAAAATTCACATGGAAGAAAGTGAAGTGTCGTTAATAAATCTAACCTATAAATTCCAGGCTTCTAAAATAAGTTTCAGTAATCAAATCCAAACTCCTAAATTTATTTTATAGCTGTATTATTTACCATTGTTTATTGTTTTATCAATGATTATAATATTAATAGGAACCCTGAGATAAGATTTTAATTCAATAACATTCAAGTATTGAGTGCATTTTTTTGCAAGGCATTCTTCGATTTCATTAATTAAGGCAATTAAAAAGAACAATTTTAATAATAAATTAAACCAATTACATTATATCAATATACTTATCAAAAAACAATTTGTAAGTACCTAAAATTGTTTTTGTTAATTATTTTTACATTATACTCAAGAATGCATGATACTTGATGGCGAACGTAACAATTCCATATTAATTACGAAGCACGCAACTATTAACATCTCTAGTGATTTTGCAGCAAAATTCCATTTAAGTTTTTTAAAGGACACTAAAAGTGATCGAATTGGCCTAATTATTGCATTTTTTCTAGACTATATTTTAAAAATTTCGGCCTTGATCACGAACATAAAAGTTGATAAATATCTAATAATCGTAATTTCTAACAACCAGTTGAAAATTAATTAATTAACAAGAAAACATATTTTTAATAAAATAGTATCATGCAGGAGACAGTTTCCAGAATCTGTGTGACATCTTTTAGGTTGAATTTCCAGACCGACCGCTAACGTACAGATCCGCTTTTCAACGTCTAGTACAAAACTTCGAGATACGAAGAATTGTTCAGAATACTTGCAAATGCAATAAGGAAGGATCCAGGAAATGCGCAGTGGGAAAGAATTATATGTTTAACTTCTGTTTTGTTTAACTTTCTGTCGAGGAAAATAAAGGAGCAAGTACGAGGTAATTTGGTGAAAGAAGCCCGTCACTTACAAGGGTTTTAAAAAACATAAATACGAGTCACATTTTGTGTTAACATTGTGTGGAGAGCTAATAATGACAGACAGTTTCTCAAAAATATTTCTTCCGCTGATGAATGCACGTTTGCGTCGAACAACAAACCCAATGCATGGAAGTTCAGATACTGGAGTTTGGAAAATGAAGATCGATTTATAGGAACCCCCTACCCCCATCTCAACGTTTATGCAGGTACTTTTGGTTACCACATTAGTGGAACTTTTTTCTTGATCATAATTTAAGTGGCAAAAGATTTCTGGATTTACTACAATGTCGCATTTGACCAGCATTGGTAAATTTTGTGAGACAAGAGCAGTTGATATGGAGGTTAGATAGTCATCAGTTTCACAAATCATACTGTTGATTATCCAGCACGATCTCCTGACCTTTCGCCAATTGATATTTTCCTTTGGGGCAATTTGAAATGTTTAGAGAACTTTTAGAGTTAAATAATACAATATTTAAAATTTACTTCCTTAATCCCTTAGTCCCAATTCCATATTCTCGTTGCCGTCGGGAGTGGAAAGGCGTTGAAATATAGATGGGGATACCAAGGGGCATGAATTTGGATGTAGGTTTACAGCTAATTCGTAGTTCAAACAGTTTTTAGTACGCTTTGAAATTTCAGAAATATGTTATTATATGATTCGCAAGTCTATGGGATTAATGCCTGAAAACAGGCCGAACAGAGCTAAATATTAAGATTATTAAGAGAAGGAGGAAGGAAAATGAATGTGTAAAGAATTTGACGAATTATCTGTTGGGAGTAGATAGTTTACGAATAAGAAATATATATATCAACTTGTGGAAGAACAGTAATACAAGGAACAGAATACGCGATTAAAAGAATACGTGTAAGCCTAGCATTTATGAGTGTAAAAGAACTAATCCAAATTTTAAAGCTTGGAAGAATCAACAAAAACGAAAATGGCGAATGCCACGAACTCCGCAAATGGAACTTAAGAAATGGAATTGTTGCGATGATATCGTACTAGAAAAACCGAATATTCCGTGTAATTAAAACACATTTGCATTAAATGTTAAATACATGCTCGGGCACGTACGTTACATTTGGAAAACAAGTAGGCCGTTATAGTAATTTAATTTCAAAGTCTGTCATTACCAATTTATTTTCAAGAATGGTAATTTATAATTCCCTTTGGTCGTCGGTAGAAAATATTGCCAAGGTAACAAACAGTAAAATTCATATCTTAAAACGTAAATGAAAATTACAATCAGGAAACCTGTTAAAACATTTAGACAAAGAATATTGGGAACAGATTATGATTATAAAAATAATTGTGTTTTAGGATTTCGAACAGATTTGAGTTGTTTGTCTATCTTGATGATAATGGTATACTCTACTTCAATTATTTGTTACCGATACATGTTTTTGAAACCAACATAACATATATACGCATATAATCACTTAATTTTACATAGTAATATTCTATACTGTTACAAATAATATAAAGCAGTATAAAGTATACTGGAATAGGAATAATACAGTATTGGCAGGTGTTATAATGAGCTCAAATAAAAGTAGACTTTTGCTATTTTTAACAGGAATATATACAAAATTTTGAATTATGGTTTTTTTAAATACTACGTGTTATATTATAATTCTGAAGTACATCAAAACTTACCAATATATGCAGTTAACAAAAGCGCTAAGAACAGAAATGGTCGTATGCTTAAATTCTCCATAGCTTGCATAACATAACAGACACTTAAATATGATGATAGCATTACAGCAAAAGCTACTGGAACATTTATGTCACTCTCACATTTAATCCAATTAAAATACAGTCACACTAACGGCAACAGAATAGCTCATAATTTATAAACCACTGCCAGCCGTCACTGTTTACTGATTAAAAATTATCAAGTCGATGTTTCTCGTAACTGTCAGCAAAACTTCTGGCTCGCGCACAACATTCACTTTGTTTTTTAATTTTTCTGTTTAAATAGGTTGCAGGTTATCTATTAAAACAACTATTTTTATTACATTCAGCGCTACGATTATTCCTACGATATTCTCGTACAATTACAATTACTTTAAACTTCTAAGAGACACTTAACGTTATTTATGGTTGAAAGTACGTGTGTGTGTAGGTAGTTTCGAAAGTTTTAATGGTCGCAATTTGCGAGCTTATCGGGCGGCGAAGGGTTGCGCGCAACCTGAAAGGGAGTCATGCCGTTAAGTACGCGACGCGACCGACGGAGTGCGAGTGCCGCCGCGACGCCTGGACTCCTCGCAACCCAGCGGCGCCTGCGTGAATCCCCTAATTCTATTATGATTATAGTCATTGTTGATAACAGTGATTCAATATTGACGTTCTGTCCACTACGTTTCGGACAACTTGATAACATATTCTAGGGAATTTGTATTTTCGACTATACCAATTGATATATTTTTTCTGACTTGATGAAAGTTGTAAATCTAAATCCGAGAATAACTTACGTAATTACTACCACATATTATCACGATTCTCATTACGCATAAGAATTAGAATATTTGCGTTACAACAGCAATGGTAATGACGATTTATGCAATAATTTTCGAAATAAGGACATACAACTAAAACATACGAATACCAACATGCTAGGAGAGATTAAATATTGACGTTATGCATTTGGCATGTAGAGCATGCCTGTAAATAGATTTATTATTTCAGATGATAATATTTAAAAATGCCTCCCTTAAATAATCATCATAGTAAAAATTAATAATTTCGTCGGTCTGCAAATCCACCAAAGTGTCAATAGTGAAAATATATACCACATAAAAAAACACGTATTTTAGGTCTGGACTTTTAGTTATTCTTAATCAAGAGGCAAGCATTAACAATATCTAGATCTACTTGACATAAATGTTCATTTAAATTATAGTCTGTTGAAACTTTATTTCTTACAAATATGGCAATACTGAAGAGCAAAAGCTACGATATTTTTAAAATATGCTAAAATTTTATACTTGTAGGTTCATAAAATTTTAATTTCGGCCGTCAATTCCAAATCTGTTGATAATACAGCCAAATATTATGAATATTTTGTGCGCAAACAGGTGCGCTTGAAAAATAATCAATACACGATAACTTCAAAGTGGTAACAAATTCCGTAAATAATAAATATCGCGAAAAATCCGTTGCAATGAAAATTTAATTAAATAGAAATCAAATAAATGCATTTTGGTTACAAATATTTTTTAGTTTAACGGGAGTTAAAAAATTCTGCTTAAAAATCAAAATGAATTTATGATATTTAATTAAAATGAAAATATACGCTCAGCAACGCAAATGTTACAATATCTGGTTATAAATAATACATTCGTCAGATGTAATTTTGTTTAATAAAACGTTCACTTTGCTGATTTCAATCGTATTTTGAAATTTTTCGATAACGGCCTAACTCATGATATTAAAATTTTATTAGTCATTACCTAACATAATACGTATTATCCTATCGTCAATTTTAATTAATATCACCGAAAAAGTAGAAATTTTAACATGTGTGCTAATTGTTTGTATCGGCATCATCCATTGTGCTTCTGTATACCAGCTGAAGCGTATGTAATTACGTACAATAGTCTTTTCACGTCGCATTTTAGTATGCAAGTGCTGGCGCTAAGGGAAATTATATCGCATATTGAGTATGCAAAGCCTTCGTTACATATACTAAATTATTGGCTGTAGAAATTAAATTATTTTTATCTAAGTTACATAATTACAAAGTAATACTTCTATTATACAAACTTAATCCACGAAAAACGTTATATAGAGTTATATATAATTAGTTTAAAAATAATTATGCCAGAAAAGAAAATTAGTTTCGGTACAACAATTCATTTAATAATGTATAATAATACACTGGCTACTTCATAAGTAGAACTTTATAATGATGCAGCTTAAACTTGTTTATGTGAGTTGTTTGTTGGTTTTTTAATAAACGTTGGTTTTTTAATGTATTTTTGATAAATTGTGGTAGTGTATCAAAACACATTTGAGGAGTTCTAGAAAAATATGTTTCTAGCGTCCAAAAAATTATATCTTTTGGCAATTTTTTTGTAAAGTATCAAAAGCTTCATAAAGTCTAAAAAAGTATCAAGGACGAAAATATGTAAATTAATATTAAGACGTAATCAAAATGTAACATTCAGAATATTGTTCAATTATTGATGTAGCTCGGATTCTACTGACGGGTATCTTTTCGTGTTGGTTTGGTCTTCTTTTCTTGACGACGTTTCGGCAAGTTCTCACTTATTCAGGTATTCGGTTGGTTTCGTGTTCTCGATCTAGCATTCCCCTCGAACTGGTATACGTTGGCAATGGTGCAGACTTATATACCGTGTTTGTAGTCGCGGTTTAACGCTTCCCTAATTGGTTTGCGGTCATTGGTCGTGATTGCTTCGTTGCGTTTTTCTGCGTCGTTGGTTCTGTTGATTGTGTGATGTGTGGCGTCTGTTTCTTTTTCTTTTGTACTAATTTGGTTAGTGCTGGTTTCCATGTGTGTGGTAGCCTTCGTGTATCGTCCCTTGTGTTTGAGTTGTTCGGTCGTTTTTCGATTTTTATGGCTGCTCTCATGATTCTTCTCGTATAATGTTCGATGTTTGCTATCATCTTACTAAGATGAGCTTGGTGCTATCGAAATCGTTCGTGTGTGAGGTGGTTTTCACGTGCTGGGCCAGGGATGAGGTTCTCTCGTCCATTTTCACTGCATTATTATGTTCATTCTGACGTTGATTCTTAGTTAGACCGATGTAGGTGTTGTCGCAGTCCTGGCAGGAAACTTCGTATACTCCTTGGATCTCGATGTTGATTTTGTCTTTGGGTTTCGCAGAATACCTAGCAAAGCTACTACAACCGTACGCCGAGAAAATGGAATCCAACGTCAAGAACGCTGGCCACTTCATCGACCCACTGAAGAAAGAAATTGTCCAACCAGAAGATCTATTAGTCAGTTTTGACATAGTATCCCTCTTCCCGAACATACCAGTGGAAGAAATATTGGACTTTATAAAGAAGAAACACAAGCCTGCAGCACACATCGTTGAACTATCGAGACAATGCCAGTATATATCGTCGCAGACAATTTATTTAGAGATATAGTAGATACTCAATGCACAGATTTATTACGTTAATTAACACATAATAAATCTAAACCTAGAACACACAAACTTTCAGCAATTTAATCACAAATGTATACTTCTACTCGGTCTAGTCTAACTTAAACGTGTATAATTCCTATCTTCTCGACTGCGGTGATTCAGTTCTTTTTCGGCTCTAGACGTACGGAATGGTGAGGATCCATTCAATTCTTATTATTATCTTTACTTAAAGCAAATGTGATAACGATAATGACAAGTGTAATGTGTATAATATAATTGGGTCATTATCGTAAGTATATTTTCTCTATTGGTTTGTGTATGTGCTCCCTTATCCGGTCTCTCAACTTTTCGATTTCCGATTGAGTCACTATAGAGGGCGCTGTCGACGTCTTTGGTTTTAGATTTCTTGAGAGCGGCGACATGTACTCTTCTAGAATCCACAGAGACACTTGTTTATAATACCGCCGTCCATAGCTACAAAATAACGTACATTGTCAAGACCAATCGCTGATGTTGTTGATGAATAGAATTACATTATTAAACAAGCGAAAGAAGTGAAATGATTGCTTTAGTTCTTACAACTTATGCCGTATATGCTAACGTATAATATTACGTCTATAAATCTTTTCATTTCCATCACTTTTTTCAGCATGCTCTTACATCTTCCATATCAAGATTATATTTTCTGCTCCGCCGTTCCTAAGTAACATTAAATTCTATTTCTATTGGTTCAGTTCTTTTCCTCCAGGAGCCTCCCCAGCCATCTTAGAATCTTCTTAGAACCTTCCTGCTTATCTGCAATTAGGACTACATCTTATCCTCAAATTCTGATACAAACGCGATTTCAGTTGGCATCATTTTCTCAACCCTCTGTAAGGCCTGACTTTATCTACCTATTCTCGTCCTTGCCCGAGACTCTCTGTGTATATTCTATAAACGTTGAATTGTGTCTTGTGACAGTGCCTTAGGATTGGCTTCCCGGGGGCATTCCCTTATCGACCACTTGATTTTACAACCACTCAATTATAAACACTCTACTGCCCCCACGCAGCCCGCTGTTTCATTCTTCATTCGTGCTCCACCCCATTTTCTTTTCCATCTTCATTACTTTTATAGTTCTATATCCTCCTCTTCCACTTCCATCCACTCTATGCAGCATTCTACAAAATCCCAGCTAGTTCCATATAATCTCATCTTCGTGGCTCGACCTTAATTGAATTCTTTATTTTTGTTTTAAATCACTCTTGTTAATTTCCATATTTTTTTATTTTCACACATTTTCTGTTTTCCTTCCTGCGCAAATTTTTCCAAATCCTTCTCCAAGCTAACTTAATTTTTTCGTTAGACTATCTTTCTTGACGTTGCACTCAACTTAACATACGTCTTCAACTTCGCTTTGTCCGGTCATTATATTTTTGCATGTGGCTTTTCGGATATCGTCGCAAGTTCTTATATGTTCCTCGTCTTTTTCGAATATATTGTTCCCCTTCTTCTAACCCTGAATTTGATTACGTATTTAGCCTCGATGCTTCTATCATTCCGTGGACCATCACTGAGCATTTCATTGAACTCACATATGCATACTCATCTCACTTAGAGTCATTTCCAAACCATATCGCACATATTTTCTTTCAACCGTTTCATTAATATATTACTTCTTCATCTTTCATCTACACTTTTGTATCTGGTTGCCCTATCCATTCCATCAAGCGTCCGTCATCCCAACGCAACTCAACCTGTACTAAATTATTTCCCATTTGTCATGCGATTACAATGTGCCCACGCACTGAACAGCACCCACTGTTCCATACAATTTGTCTCATTCCACGTTTGTTTCTTTTAATGTGTTTCTTCTTCCTGTAAGTATGCCGCCATCACCATCTGCGTCTTGCGAACTGCTCTATAGTTCCTTTTAGATTATGATATGCATGTCGCTTGAAGACGGATAATTATACAAAATGTAAAAGTTTCAAATATGCCGAATGGTACTTAAGGAGGGAGTCGAGGTTTCTGGTAAATCAAAAAGATATTCAAAGCTACAGCTACCACATCCCCGTACTATGGGAATATATATCGCAGGGAGTGAGTAGACATCTGTACTGAGTGGATCTGGGAATCAGACGCACGTTGCGACTCTGATTTAAGGTTGTCTTAAACTTCATCGTCGCATTGGAAGAGGCAGTGCTCAAGGAAGTGTTACCCAATGTGCGCAATCGACTGCCTACATACAAGTTCTACGTAAATATATTCTAGAACTCTAGATCGCAGAATAGAAATCCTAAGGTCTTGAGTTCAAATACTAGTTGGTGTCATTTGAATATTATATCGCAGAAAATATTCATAATGATCACGATTTTAAATTGGCATTTGTTGGCTACCCCTATAGAGTTCACATAATCCTTTAAGTACATACCATGAAATTATGTTCGACTTGTTAAGATGTCAACAACATGTAAATATAACATAAATATAATGTAGCAATCCTTCAAGTGTTTCCTTGCCGCAAGTCCACAATTATATTATTATTTAAAAAAATATATTTGTGAATATTTGTGTCGCATATAAATGAGTTATTTTCATGCTGTTTATTATTAATTAACTATGACGCATATATATTTTATACATGATATATCCTATGTATTTGTCAATATCGTGAATCCTTTAAGTTTATTGCTATTATTTTTGAAAGTATTGTTTATTGTGATTTATTGCTTTACTGAAGATCTACTCAACAAGCGAGCATTAAACAAGTTTGCAACTATATGTGTAAACAAATGAAAATAAATCATTTCTCAAAACTTTTATGGTTGGCCATTTGCTGAATTGGGTCTTTAAAATTAGTGGTACCCTCGAATCGTTTTACAGCGAACTATTCTATATTTTATGACTAAGCTATAACATAAATGGTTAGCACAGTTATTTTCTATTTCTATTTAATAGTTTTGTTTTTTGAGAATGTAATTCTTATTATGACCAGCTGATATCGTTTTATAAACTTTGTCAATCAACAACGACACATTCAAACGAGACTGCTAGAAAATATTGAATTTTTTTATTGGTGTGTTCAAGTGTTCACAAAAAGGCCGCCGAAGAATAGTAAATAGCGCATTTTTTATCAGCAGTTTATTATCGCAGGTCCACGGCTCGAGATTGACGATCTACTGTGTGGTAGTGGTAGTGTTAGGGCCGCCGTAGACTAGCGATTAAACAGTCGGCCGATAGTTTAGTCGGATCGGGCTGGAGCGCGCACACTACGCCGACTAAACTATTTGGTTGCACGAGGGCGCGCACACTGTCCGATAGTTGCCCGATAGTCGGCGGCTGAATACATCGCGAAGCGCAGTTCTTGGGCGAAACGTGTTATAATAACTGCACACATCAAAAAGAAATGTTATCTAGAAAAGTTATAATATTATATATTATATTAAATAGACGAAAGAAATTAATGAAAAAAGAATTCGAAAGTTTAACATGTGTTTCATTTAAATTTTAATGATTCTAATTATATATATTAGTTGACTGAACTTGTACATATGAAGTTTCCATTAATTGTTTCTTTTAAAATGTTTGGCGTTGCAAATGTCTGTAATGATCGTTGCTAATAAATTATTATTATTCAATTGTCTTTTATAAACGACAAATGTACGCACGCGCACTTCTTATCAGACCCGGTCGGGCGACTAAATAGTTGTATAGTGTGCGCTCTCGTATTGAACGCCATGCACTTCAAGCGATCGGCCGATAGTTGGCAGACTTTAAAGTTGGATGGGAATCGTACTGCCCATCAAACTTTTTAATCGGCCGATTTAAAATCGCATAGTGTACGCGCTCCCATAAGGCCACGTGTAATTCAGCCACCGACAAAACTATCGGCCGACTGTTTAATCGGTAGTCTACGGAGGCCCTTAGAAGTAATAGTAGCTCTTGCTGACCAAACTATTCGCAACAGACAAAGCTATCTAGAAAGATTTTTCAAATAAGATACCACTTTACTATGCAGCACAAATATACATCCTTACAACAGGATGCTCGACCATACACTTGACGAGTTTTTTGGTGTGGTAGAATGTGTTTTGAGCTTATTTTAGCTGATTTAATACATAAGTTCGCATTTATAGGTAGGGGTGTTCATAATTTTAAAAGCATCTTGTCACATACAACCATCGTGTATATTATATATATACACTGCATAACGACCCTGTTACCGATAGACGGACACACTTTGAGCAAGCTTGCAAGGTAGTTTTGATTGCAATGTTCAATATTTCAGCAATATTTTGGTCCAAGGGTGTATCAACAAAAATTCAAGCATTAACAATTCAAACTTTAGTTTGAATTAACGCTTATATTCAGCAAAGTTACAAGTAGTAGAAACGTTTCGAAACACAATAATTTCTAATGTCAACAACATATTCTTAATGCGCTAATTACACTCTCTGATCGAAGTTCATGTCGGTAGATTTTAATTAAAAATGTTGGTTTTATTGCCCAGATGTTCATTCAATTAGTGCGCAATCATTCCATAATTAATAAAGTAAACGTCGGAAAATGGGCGTATTAACAGGTACATAACCCTGAAGGATAACAAATAGTCCACGCCAAGTTTCCCATTATAAAACGCGTGTGCAGCCCTTAACGCGAGGGTGGCATAACACGTCATTACTACGGTCGTAAAGGCAATCATATTGGACCGCACTTATTATTTTTCCAGATCATAAACTACACGCGCCACAAATCATGTTTTTTTCTCCACAGTGCGGAACGGGACAGAGATAAATGCTGTTGTCGGTCACTAGCGAGACAAGGACGGATAACTGCGATAAGTGGGGTGTTTCAGGTCGGAATGAATTGTATATTGCAAAATAAACGTTCACATTTTACGATAGGCATGAAAATTCGAACCAAATGTTACAATGCCTTTATGAACAGCCTCTATTTTCGTTTATGTTTCGTTCTTTTTTCCTTACACTGGTACATTTATGACACTGTAACTTACCAATACAAGAATATGATGCGTAATGCCCCGCCATAACACTCAAATAGAAATAAATTTTGTGATATATTCTCTTCAATAAAATTATAAGTTAAATACAGCCACTGCGAAACTAGTAACTGCAATATTATTTTTTACGATCCTATCGCTATATTATAATATCGCTGTGATGGAAATTATGCTTTCTATTGTATAAATCTCATATAACACCACTTGTTTTCAGATAGATTTCAATATAATTATACATTGCCTATTTGCAATGCAATATATTAATAACGTAACGTTATAAACATGTATAAACCACCATAATGTATTATTGGTATTATATTACTCTTTGGTAAGCTTATAGTTGGAGATAAAAATTTAGTGATGCTATATAATTTATTGGCCCTTATTTCCCCTACGTTAATTTCATGAAATGTTTCTTTCATTAGCGTTCCTTGATATTTACTTAATTCATCAATATTTTCTAATTTGTTTCACATTGTAAACTCTTATTTTCTCAAACGTTTTCATTACTGTCCGTATCATATTTCGAGTAATTTTTCGGCATTCTTCACAAATAAACCTTTCCAAATGGTTTACATCATCAAATGACCCTCGCCGATAAACCTGCTGTTTTAAGTAACCCCATAAAAAAATACAGAGGAGTAAAATCAGGACACCTGGGAGGCCAACACATATCTGAATACCTCTGAATAACCTTTCCATTAAAGTACTCTAACGTTTATGGTACTATGGATGGAGGCGCCGTACTGTTGGAATCAAATTGTCATACGTTCTTGTAACGTAAGTTCGCGCAAAAAATCACTTACTTGATTTGCTAATAATTGTAAGTAATGTGCGGCATTTAAGGAATGTCGAAAAAAAAGTCCAATTAATTTATTTTATAAATACCACACCATAGGTTCGTTTTAAACGAATATTGGTTACGACTTTTTATTACAAAGTTTGACCTGTTCGACCACCAGCGGCAATTTTGACAGAAGACGGTTCCGTTGGATGAAAATGTTGCCTGATCGGAAAATGGTTATTTTGTGAAATGCGGGTCTTCTTTCAACTTTCCTTGGATCAAAGCGCAAAATTCACATCGAATATCGTAATCACTCGGTAGTAATGTGTGTACGAATTGCGGTTTGTATGCATGATATTTATGACGTTTTAAAATATTTACCACTGTATCTTTATTTACCGAAGTATTTGTGATTAGAGAAGCCCTTTTGCGTAAAGACATTTTTGGTTCTTCTACCACAGAAAGCATTACTTCAAAAAGTAAAATATGTTGAATTGGTCCATAAACTGGACTAATACTCCAGTATCCTCGCTTACTTACGGTAACAAAATAGAATTAATCTCTGAATGAATTAGTTAGTTACATTGTTTGCACGTGTATACAGTCAAGTATATAACTATTTGTTTAAATACAAAAAATACAAATACGCACATACAAGTTAAAGTATGGCAGTTCATTTATTTGTTATAAACAATTTATTAATATTTCCAAGAGTAGATTTCGTGATATTGCCCCATTTAAGCATAATATGACAGAAGATTAAACTAATTTGTGTTTGTTATGTCGTTTCTAGTTTATGGACAAATGCCGAACTCATGTAATATAGCTTAATAAAACTTATAAAACTTTATAAATTTAACAAAAATCCCGCTAGATTTGATTTTAACAAATCAATGTACGCATTTCGGCAACTAAGTTGACATCTTCGGCAGAAAGTTAAAAAAGAGAAAAGTCTTAAACTCAGCGTTTCCAGCTAAGGTGTTACGTTTGAAGTTAAACACTTTTCTCTTTTTGAGCTTTCTACTGAAGATGGAAAATTAGTTGCCGAAATACGTATATAGATATGATAAAATCAGGTGTGGCAGGGTATTTGTAATATTTAGTTTTTTCATATTAAAAAACCCCAGCTTTCGTCAATTTCTTTTATTATTTTAATAATAAATAACAGGTGTGCTTTTCATATATTCATTATCTTTCCTTGCATGATAAAATTTTCGTAAACTTCGGACAATTTGCGTTAATTAATTAGGTTATTATAAAATTATAATTAGTATTTATTGGTAGATTAGTTATGCTCATTAATCATATTAACGATATTTTAATCGCATTGCCATTAAATACGTAGTATCTATTTTATACATATGGTAAAAATTGTATACTTACTAACATTAGACCTTTTAACAACGTAATTGATAACCTCCTATAACATGTTTAGAAGATAATTTTGCAAAAAGGTGTAATTTCCTTGACATGTTTTAAATGTTTATCACGAGAACATTATAAAGCATTCCACCTTTTTTTATCTTTGATCAATATTTGAAAGCGATTTGCGTGTTGTAGATGAAAGTATAAGTATACTCGTAGTATAAATATAAAATAAAGTGTTTCAGTTAAAAATAACCGCAATATACCTTAAAGGGTATGCTTTTTTATTTTAACGAAATAAATATGAAATATAATACAATATGAATGTGGCGCAAAAGCAAGCACGTATAGATTAGTGGGACCAAAAGCAAATGGGGAAACGGAAGGATGGGCGACTACATAAATTAGAACACAATGAGAAAAAGAAAGCACAACAAATTCATCAATAAGAAGAGGAATAAGGAAACAATTCGGAGGGGGTTTGCACACTATAATTGTTGAAAGCAGAATTATAACTCGGAGTCGCGTTCATAAAGCGAGCGAATCGATGGTAATTGCATTAAAACATCCAAAATTTCGTACGCGAAGGAAAGTTCTGATTCTGTTGTGGAATTAAGAAGAAAAATTACAAGCCGGATCCGCGATAATAATAAATGACTAAAGGATTTCATATTTCGTAAAAATGGACATACTAAACGCTAAAAAGGGAAACGTTCATTTTTGAACTGCAACAATATTGCTGTTTATATAGATTTATATATGATTAAAATGTCGGGAAGGCGAAATATACAATACATGAACTATCATTATATATCTGTGAGATTTAACGAATAAAATTATATTGGAAATTGAAAGGAAGCCGGCTATTGTTGAGTACAGCGGCATGTTGTAAAAAGGAATTTTATGTAGATACCGATAATTCTCGTCAACTGGTACGAAATATAACGAGAGTGGAAATTGCACTTTCCACCACTTATCTTTAACGCATTGCAGCTAAACTGCGGTTTGTTAACATCATTGTGAAATATTGGTACTAGAAAGAGACCCGTTAATTTAATGTTCGCAATTCCTGTATAAAATTATTAAAAAAAATTCTTGGATCATGTCAAAAACAAAGAAATAATTATACATATGTGGAATACTACATACAAACGCAATACAGGTACAAACAGCCCAAAAAGTTAAAACCCAAAATTCAGATTCAAAATTCAGAAATTAAAATTGTAGAAACCTTGTACACTATAAAATATCCCTGATATCAACATTGTTTTCAGTGCCTTCTTCATATTCTAACACAGTCATGGTAATACAAGGCACATTTTGTAATTTCATTGAACTTAGTTATTAGTGGATTATTCTTTCTTGTACCATACGTTAAAAAAAAATGTTGATAGTATTTTTTAACAAACATAGCGCTTTCATTATAAATACACTCGGAATGGTAAGTATTTTGTGTACACCTGTTCGGTTTAAAAGATTCACATACACTGACATTAAACGCAGCACGTACACATATTTTTGTAGATGAAAATCTCTAGGTGGATCTTTCGAATCTCCTTAGAATATAATGCCGTACCTTGCAGTGAATATTGTTATCCATAGTAACCCGAGAGAGTAGTTTCTACGTTGATCTTCTGTCTTATGGAACTCGGTACAAAACGGAAGGTACTCAGTTTCGGTCCAATGTATGTTATATGGAATTTCCAGTTCAAATTCGAGTCCAGGTGCACTACCAGATACTTGATGATTTTCCCCTTGATTCTCATACCTTTAATCGCAACTTCAAAAGGTTCATCGAATAATTTCTGTTTTTTTTTCAGTTTGAACTTCATTCTATTGTCTTCAAGTGATCTTTGCACGTTAAGTTTGAATCTATGTCTTTCGCAATGTTGCTCATCTTCCTCATTACATACAACAGAAGTACCACCTGCATATAATACAACCGGAATCGGACAAGAATCTGGTAAGTTACTTATGAACAATGGATTTATGAACAATAAAAAAAATGGGTGGTGCTAATATAGAATATAGGATTCGCTTGCCAGTACAGTTGAGTACATTTTAGTGATTCATTGTCTCGGCACAAAATAAATTTTAAATCCCTGATCTATTCCCTCTAACTGATACCAGTAGTTTGATACCCCCTCCCCTTTATTGAAAAAAGTCAGAGACGCAACAATCATACGTTACATCAGATGTAACTCGGCATGGGGAATGGAATTATTCTCGTTTTGACGAAATGTCAGGTTCAGTGTGCGTGGCTGTAAATGAAACGTTAAAAACATGTCATCAATCAAGTCAAGTTTGGAGAGAATGGAGAGCTACACTTGCATGTATCGGAAGGGAAGACACAAATAGAAGCAAGACTTATTAAAGGAAATACATGGGCAGGTATAAATTAAAATCATAAATATATGGGCACTAATCATGCACATATAGCAGTTTGGGAGAGGATGGGATGCGCAGAATTTGTCGACAAGAAAAAATGAAAAAGTTACATTAATGTTTGGAAAACTGCGAACCAGTAGCGTGTTAATAAGAGCTACAATATCGCGATTACTGGGATATGTGGAAAGATTGGGAAACGAACGTATTCTCAAACACCTCTTTCACAGCAGCAATTAAAAAATTATTATTAACATTTTCACAATAACAAGTTCGAGTTCGAGGCATCGATAGGTTCAAACTAGTTTACAGGTTTTCTTGATGTGCACTTTGTTAAACTGTCAAAGTAATGCACCTACAAAATTCTAAATTAATGTCTATAAAAAATAAATGATTTGTTTTGTTTGGTAAACTATCATGTTACACATTCGATTAAAAGTCAATTCGATGAGTTATTATCGTTTTAAAAATTAGGTGTCCAAAAGTAAATATAGCAGAGTATATCTATTTTGCTTATTTCAATTATGCCTGTTCCACTTCTGATTTCCATCAAGTTATGGCCCAGTCCCTTGGAAAAGCAAAATAAATTGAAATTAGTTTTGTGCAGAAGAAATTTTTAAAATCGAAATACAGTTCCAGTTATATTTTTTCAAAAAGTTGTTAAATAAGATTTCTTAGTACGATTTTCTCTGATAGTACCCGTAGCACGGTAACCTAACGGCGTAAATCATTTAGCAAGTCACTGCTTGTAAAAAAATTATCAAAATAGATAATTTATCAAGCAGCATTTTTACAACTCTAGTACCCAATGGCTCAGAAATCGAGTTAGTTGATGTGCCAAAGTATATATCAAAAGAGTAACAGTATCCAGAGGAACTTGCTGCGGCCCAATTTTTATAGCCGAACCGAACTGGTTTGCCTTGAATAAACTGCTTTGCTGAATGACGACCATAGTATTTAACCATAGACTCGTCAATAGAAATATTTTCGGAGAAAACGCCCCATTTTTGATAAGAATATCTGAAAGTTTGCGTAATTTTAACATTTTATCATTGGTGATTGAAGCTTCGTTATTATCAACAAGATGTAAATTTCTCTTTATTTCTTTAAACCTATTCCTGGACATATATCTTCATCCACACACTAATACATGCTTTCCCTTGGCAGGTTGTGGTACCCACATAAAATAAGCATACAAATAAAAATCTTTAGCTCTGCAACGGTGACACTGAAGTTGTGTCGATTATTTTGATTAGAGTACAACTGGCTAAAATTTCGAAAATTTCTTCGTCAAAAAACATTTCAAATATTTGAACTGGTGTCAATTCCTTTACAGATTCTTTCATACGGTTTTCACTTAACAACCGGTCGTCAGTTTCCACGTAAATCTTCGAATAATATGGTGCCGATTTGCGCCAAGATAGAACATTCAATATTACCACGCTTTTCACATCAATCCATATTGATTTTAGTTCGGGCCCTTTTAGCAGATAATGGCACATCATCACTGAAATTTTCAGTATCCGAAAGTGTGGCAACATTACGAACAAAAACCTCGACTTCTTCAGGAACACCATTTGGCAATATTGATGAATTTATATTGTCATCGAACCCCTCTTCTTCATCAGTAACAACGCTAGGTTCTGGTGATAGAATGGCTGAATCATACTCAAAGCCATCGTTGCTATCCTCTATAATGGTATTAACAGCTTCTTCTAAACCGGTAAAATGTCTGTTCATCTTAGTAAAGTTACTATACGTGTTAAAAGCTCTAAGTTCAACTGATAGTTCAACGTGTTAAACAAACGACGCAAATTGAAATTGAATAATACAAATTTTATCAATTAGAAATTGAAAATGGAATTACTATTGTTGAAGCAAAATTTGTAGAATAAAGTGATTCAAGGAAAAAGGCCACCATGAGAATAATATGTTCACCAAGAAAGTGCATTTAATGAAAACAATTTGTTCATTAAAGTTAGAGGAAATGTCACATTAATCACATGCAAGATTTATTTGTAATCTTACGTGATAGTGGCGAAGAAGCAATGTCCGATCAGTGGAGACAATGTGATCCAGAAGCTATACGAAAAAACATATGCAGATGGAATGGTTAATGATTTGGTCCTTGTCGATTGCACATGTGTAAAAGGTAAAATGACTATATTGTCATTTCAGAAAAGTGATAATGTCAAATTACGGCACCATTGGATTTAATACACACGGACCTATGCAGACAGGTACACCAGGAGGAAACAGATATTTCGTTACTTTGATAGCTGATTTCTCTCGTTTTACTAAAATTTGTTTACTTAAATACAAATCTGAAGTCGAGCACGATCTGAAGAACTTCGTTGAATTAATGAAAACAAAATTTGGTCGTAAACAAAAATTTATTCGTTCAGAGCCGAAAGTATTTCAACCCAATAAGCTGTATCTTATTCAACACAGCAAATTGGAGTAGCTGATCGATGAAGTTTGATCGAGATGGTGACATGTATGCTTACTTTTCGTGTGCAGTAGTTGCAATTATATTTAAAATTGTATCGTCATTTGGACAACAAATGCAACGCCATACGAATGTTGGTTTGATTCAAAACAATGGTTAAAGGATTTTCATGTGTTTTGATCTAAGTGTTTTAATCTAAGTGTTTTGTCCTAACTTAAAAGACGATAATTGGCTGAGGATGCTTGATGATACAACTCCTGAAATGATGCGATGACAACTTTAAGGTATATCATAGTTACAATCCGGGAATGCAAATAGTTGTTATAGGTCGCGATGTAACGTTCAGTGGTAAATCATCGCAACAAGTAAATGGTGGCGAAACATCAAGTAATATCAATAGTGACATCATCGTGCAATTGAACATGGCATCAAGCGTCGATAAGAATACCAATACACTTCAGGAGGAGGTTTCGATTGATTCAACGTCAAGCAGTGTAAACAAAACAAGAAACAACGCGAAGAAAATGATACCAAAATTCAGCCAGTTCCACTTCCAAAGCGTTCACCTAAAGGAACTCCATTGGAAAAGAATGGTACTTTGACTTTGTGTAATTTGCCAGAGGATCGAAAAACTGTAGTATTCAACAACACAAAGGAAAACTCGTTTCTTATGATTTCTCGCAAAAAATATGATAGATTATGACAAAGTTTTTGCGCAAGTGGCTAACAACATTTCGAGTACTATTATCAGTTGCGGCAAAAGAAGAAATGTAGAAAAGCATCGACGGTTTGAATTAGGCAGCTAGATCATGGATTCATAAGGTTTGATCGACGCTGGTTTTCCACAAAGTAAAGACGATCGATGCATATATTCAAATTGAATAAATGTAGTTTGGTGTTATATTTTAATTTATGTTGATGACGATTTTTGTAGTATATAACGACAATCATCAAGTTGAATTCATTGAGGATATATTATCAGCACATTTAAAAATCAAGAATCTTGATTTAATTAAGAAATATTTGGGGATGCAAATATAACGAGATCACGATGGAACTTACTTTATTTATCGAGCAATTCAAAACTAGACATTGCGGCAAGTATTAGTAATCTAGCACAACAGGTATCACCGCCAACTCAGGAAGATTGGGATCAGCTGAAACGTGTCGTTAAGTATCTCAAATCGACGGTACATTTGAGGATCAAATTACGCGGCATGCGTAATGGTGATCGGCAGTTGTTCGGGAAACTGGTGCAAACTGGACTGAAGATAAATTAAACATTAAATCAAATAGCGGTCACGTTTTCTTTTTTTAACGGCAGTACTCTTAGGTGGTCATGTCGTAAACAAACTCTTGCTACACTATCATCCACTGAGATTGAGTTTGTTTCACTGTCAAAGAATGCAAAGAAACATTATGGTTGAGAAGACTGTTGGTAGACATGCGTCAAGGACTTAACTTGCCAACAGTTATATATGAAGACAATCAGAGCTGTTTGGAGATGATCAAAGAGGATAATCTTGCGAGTATTGTCCAAGTGAGGAAATGGTCGCAGATCTATTTGCGAAGCCTTTATCGTTTATCACATATATTAAATTTGTGAATGAATCTAATGTCGTGTAAAAGAGAAGGACTATTGCACTGTCAAAATAATGTGCTTGTACAATTTTAATTTAACATCTACGAAAATAGACGTTTTTTCTTTCATGTTTTGTTTGGTAATCTGTCATGTAAATCGATGAGTTATTACCGTTTTAAAAGTAAAATCTTCAAAATTAAATAATCGTATTTCATCTATTCTTGCTTATTTCAATTACGCCTGTGCCACTCTATAGTTCAAACACACTTGATGTGCACAACATTTATTTACATGTGACCATAATACGAAACGCGTGATTATAATACGGAGATTAATAATTTCAATAATAATGCACCACAGTATTAATTTTTTGCATTACAAACCGGCATGCCAACGTACTCAGATCATAAAACATCAATTAAACAATTTCGTCCTCCACTTAAAAACTAACAACAATACCGGAGTACAAAGAACCTTTGTCTCCGAATATTTGCTTTTTATTTGCACAATTTACTGTGCGAGATGGCAGATATAAGTGACTACGATCTGTTTAATTGCACTTTCCATCCCCTAGACGACAACAAAGTAGAAATACAATTATCACGCCAGAATTCCCTTTGAAATACATGAACCCCAACGTTAAGAGCCAAACTCAAAATTTGCGATAGTCGATTAATTTAAAGTTTATTTTTTGGATTATTTCGTTTAATTTGCATTTCAGCAATTAACCAATCAATGAAACCAACTAATGCCATTAGAGTAGCTATACAGTACGTCAGTTTTATCACCCAATAAAACTTTACCAATTAAAAAAAAAATGTTAACTCAATTGTTTTCCAAATTTCGCGCAATGAAATAAAATAATTAACGCGGTGAATATCTGCACAAAGTACATATTAAACGAAATTATAAATCAAGTAGTCAAGGCGTGAAGTCCGTTTTAAATTGTTTTTTCCCGTTTTATGGTTGTCAATTTCCCAACTATATTGTCGAAATTTTTCACATACCATGCGCATAAAACAGCACATTCAATTAGAATTTCAATTGCATAGACCTAATTTTAGCTTGTACAAACATGTAGGAAGTACAGATATCTATATAGGTCATAGACGACAAATTGCAACGCTGGCAACCAAATCATCGAAATTAATTAGAATTTTGTCGATTCGTTTTTTTTTTAATCTCGGTAAATTAATGAATAGAAATGCTCACGGACAATAAGTCTTAAAAGCTTTAATTTTCATTATTGAACACCCTATTACTTGCAGTGGATTTCTTTAATGCGACCTCAATAAGTTTTCACCAAACGAATTCAATACATTACAACTACGATATAACGGTTAAAAACTTAAAACCGTTTATGTTTACATACCATCTGAATTCAGTTGAATTTGAGATTACAACTGGAAAATGAATGCCGACGCATCGCGTTTTAATGTCGAAACTTGTATCAAATACGAATGTAGCAGCAACCTGTATCCAACCTGTAAATTAAACCGTGAAACATGACGAATATACATACAAGATATAATTCGATGCGGTCGTAGCCTCGTAAGCAGCGCAGTACATTAAAGGGACAAATGTATGGAAATGATGATAAACCGGAGTGGAGCGTCGTTATTAAATAATTCATTTTCGGGGCACTTAATTGTATCATGTCTTGGCCCCGTATATATAAATTACAAATTATGGTCGCAACTGGAGAGCACCGTGGTAATTTTTATAAATTATGTACGAAATCTCTTCGCTTTTCTACTTGATAGTGACCTAATAAAATTTTTTATGATCGTATTTTTGAGGAAACGTAATAAATCTACGAATGAGAAACCAGTTACATAACGAAGTATGCGTTAATAATGCAAAATCTGTTTGGCGGATTATCTTTCAGGGTGTACTTTGAAAATATTTGCAGCTCCATTGGATATGTGAAATTATTAGAATATGACGCGTCTAAAAGTCCAACATGTATTTGTGAACCAGACGCACCATTAAGTAGCAAAGTAGAAGTCTATGGGTGTAACTTTGACATTTTCACCTTATCGGTTACGATAATGGTTTGCAAAACCCGTTCCTCGTACACTTTCAGTATGAATTAAGCCAAAATCCTACGATGGCAATAGTTGACAATGAATGCAATTCGACTGTAGTATATATTGTGCTGCAAGACTCTAGAAGTGCTAGAATTAATAGGGTGAATAAAATCTGAGGCATCAAAATCGGAACGAAGAAAATGCAGTTGTACGAAGAGCAATAAAAATGACTATAAGGATGCAACGTGAAAACTGGTTGGAACCAGTAGAATTGAAAATAGACGGGTATTAATTGCAAGTGACGATAATAATTACATTGTTTCAGTATCCACATTTAATTCGCTGTGCCCCAGTTAAATTAACTCAGTTTGAGACGACCTCACCCTGGCTTAGCGAAAATTAATATTTGATGAACGTACGATACAAAGCTTACTAATCCTTCAAAAAGTCTAAAAATGAACATAAATTGGAACATTAAAAATTACTTTGTAATTTTTTTTAATTCAGTGATCCAAAGCAGAAACAAAGCTTATTTAAACTACAAATTTCAAAATCTATCATAAGAGGTATATGGGAGGAGTTACACAAATCTATGCTAAAGGCTATACATCTGTTCTTGGACATCTAAATCATGCAAATGACAAATATTTGTTATGAATAGCATACCCAGAAGTAGAGCCAGTAATATTGACACAATTGACAAAAAGACTAATAATGAACATAAATGGGAATATTACAAATTACTTCGTAATTTCTATAATTCAGTGTTGGAAAGCGAAAAAAGCTTAATTGCACTACAATTTTCACAATTCTAGCGAGAAGAAGAAGAGATATGTGGAAGTAGTTACGCAAATCTAATATTTATAATAAATTCTCTACATCTGTCCCTGAGCATCTCAGTAATCCAAATAACTTTTAACATAAATAACATTAATATCAACGGCATATCCAGAATTACAGGCAGTAATGTTGATACAGTGCAGTCTTACGTACATCATAAACATCACAATATAAGTTAAAATTTTCAATTTCAAAACGTAAGTGAATTGGATATTGTTAAAGTTTAAAATTAAAATTATTATATATTAAAAATATCCATTAGTTTTTTTTTAATCTCGGTAAATTAATGAATAGAAATGCTCACGGACAATAAGTCTTAAAAGCTTTAATTTTCATTATTGAACACCCTATTACTTGCAGTGGATCTCTTTAATGCGACCTCAATAAGTTTTCACCAAACGAATTCAATACATTACAATTACGATATAACGGTTAAAAACTTAAAACGGTTTATGTTTACATACCATCTGAATTCAGTTGAATTTGAGATTACAAATTACTTGGTAATTTCTATAATTCAGTGGTGGAAAGCGAAAAAACCTTAATTGTACTACAACTTTCACAATTCTAGCGAGAAGAAGAAGAGATATGTGGAAGTAGTTACGCAAATCTAATATTTATAATAAATTCTCTACATCTCTCCCTGACCATCTCAGTAATCCAAATAACTTTTAACATAAATAACATTAATATCAACAGCATACTCAGAATTACAGGCAGTAATGTTGATACAGTGCATTCTTACGTACATGATAAACATCACAATATAAGTTAAAATTTTCAATTTCAAAACGTAAGTGAATTGGATATTGTTAAAGTTTAAAATTAAAATTATTATATATTAAAAATATTATTGAATGCTTCTGATGTTGAGGATATTAATATTACCCTAATAAAAATGTATTGTGCGCACATATGTAACTCCCTTGATATCCTTCATAACTCATATCGTCAATATTTGCATCAGTGAAGGGGTTTTTCCTGTTTGCTGGAAACTGCTCTAATTACTCCTACTCCTAAGTGTAGTGATCTAATGAATTTTAAATATTTGCGACCGATCAGCATGCTCCCGACACTCTCCAAAGTTCTTGAGAGAGTAGTGCCCACCCAGTAACGGCAATATCTGGATATAAATAATATTCCTCCACAACTTCAGTCTGGATTTAGACCCGGCTATAGCTGCAATGCAGCTTCAACACAAGTTATTGATGATATCGTCACCGCTATTGATCAAGATAAAATTACTATTTTAGTGTTGCTGGACTTTAGCGAGGCATTTGATACATTGGATCATTCCATGTTATTATTTATAATGCAGTATATCTGCATTGATTCAATAGCACTGGCGTTCTTTAAAAATTACTTAAATTTCGAAAAGTAAAAACAGGTGATCAGTTTTCTGTAGAGATTAGATCTGGTGTACGTACCACTGGGTCAATTTTGGGGCCAATCCTGTATACTCTTTATACTTGCAATATAATGAATTCATTGGAAAATATATACTTCGTTTTAAAAAATCACCCGTTATAAGCTAGTTGGCAAATCAGGTGGTTGATACTTGCGATTTCCATTGCTATACATTTTTTTATATTATTTTCTTGTATGTTGTCCTTTTATGGAAATAAATTTATTATGATACTGCAAAAGCATTGAGATAGAAGACACGGCACTAGAAGATGTATAACTGAATGTTAAAAGTAAATCGTAACAAGCCAAGAAATAGTTTGCTTTCAGCTAATGAAGATACACATTAAATTATACATAAAGGTAAACATAAAAATATAAATCATACATATTCTTGATATTTCATGAAATCATAAATATTTAATGGCATAATTAAATATAGAAAAGATAATAAAATTAAAACTAATCTTACATAAGAAATAGTTTGAGCTACTGCACGTAATCCTATCAATAATGCATAATTAGAATTCGAAGATCACCCTGCTACTAGTACAGTATAGAGTCTTAATCTTGAACGACATAAAAAAACAAAATACCGAAATTAAAATAAAATATTATAGACATAAAAGGCATATATATTCATAATAACAAAGATAAAAATAAGTTAAAAACTGGAGATATATAATATATATTAAAATTTGATATTAAAGGATAAGTTTGTTCCTTAATAAATAATTTAATTGCATCACTAAAATGCTGAGGAATACCTATACATCCAACCTTATTAGGACCCTTACGAATTTGAATATAACTTTGCATTCTAAAAAAGTTAAAACAGCTACTCTAAGTAAAACACAAATGATTAATAGTAAAGAACTAATTAATGACAAAATAATATTTCCCAAAAAATGTATTATTTGTATAAATATACATTATTAAGTTCTAAATGTAATGCACTAATCTGCCAAAATAATTAATAATATTCCCAACAAAAATAAATTTTATAAATATTTGGTCTTTTCGTAGTAAAACAATTAAAATTTTTAAAGATACAGACCAACTTGGTTCACACCGGTTTAAACTCGGATCATGTTAAAATTTAAAGATCACACAGACCTAAAATTTTTAGCTTCTGCGTCAAAAGTTAATTTTAATCCAACATCGAATGTTTTTTTGTCCGATAAGAACTCTGGAATCCTTTCGTTCAGAAACCAGATAATAGTCATCGTTTTAAATAAAAGAATGTTAATAGGTTTTATATTGCTATGAGACTCACTTCACCACGTGATGGGGCAACGCGTTTATTATTATATATTCTCGCAGGATTGTTTTAATTAAATTTCTATTATATATAATTTCAAAACAAATATTTTGTTGCTTGGTTTGTATAAGCAACCAGCTTCACAAATCGGACGCAGCGCATGATTATTCACACCTAGTTTTCTCGGCCGATTTAAACAAAAAATTCTGAATTTAATTCAATACCAAAACACCTGTTAAACTCGCAGGTTTTTCAATAAACATATAAAAAAATTACGATGTAATATCGGATACATTTACAAAAAAAAAAACAATCAATGCATAAAAACTCACCTCTCAAGTCTTGCTCCGCTATCGCTGCCCTTGTTCGGCTTCCTGGGGTTCAAAATTGAAAAGTAACACTCACCACGCCCGGCGATTATTACGCGAACACGCACTTTTATCGCAAAAGAGCGTCTTAGCCCATTAAGTTTTTAGTCCACGTGATTCACCGCGTTGCGACGACAGTTTTTTTTATTGGTTATGCACGATCGCAATGTACCGAAGAGATCAAAGTAATATAACGATTGAAATTTATCAAGTAAATAAAAAATTAAATTGACCGGAATTGTTTGTCGCAATATATTTTTTAATACGTACACATGATCCAGCATTCGCGTCTCCAGATACAAATTAAAAAAAAATCTCACTAATCGTTTAAATATAAATACTTTATAAAACAATTTTACTGCGATAATTTACGGATATATCCATAAACGCCCATATTACCCACTTAACGTTAATAAATCCGCGTGAATTATTATTTGATTTAACACTTATTTTATGCGAAACTTCACAACAAATTTTACACCGATACTAACATTCACGACGAATTAAAATGATGCATTCGGTCACCTTCGTCGGGTCGGAGCGTCGACGCTTATCAGCAATACTTTTTTGCTCAGTTAGGTTAATATTGAATATGTATTATACTAAATTAAATAAATTTCGATTATTCTTAACCAACTAGATATGTTTTGAAATGAATAACGTTTCATCACTAAAATGTTTTTTTAAATATTTATGTTACAACAAAATAAATAATTTCTTAGCTCTTTTAAAATCGAGAAAATTAAAATTTATAATTATTATTTAATAAACCCTGATTAACAAGATACAACATATTAATTTTTCTTCTAATTATATAAATTCTCATATAGTTCTTCTTTTATAACACTAATAACTTATTATTATTATTATTTTTTAAAAAATAATAATAAAACCTAATATTTTTTAAAATTATTAAATAATTAATTTTAATAAATGATTTCATTCAAATTAAATTGATTTTCATAATTAACTTTTTAATGCAAATAAAATGCTCTATAACAAGTTCTAATTTGTGATTATAGGTATACTTTCCAGTACACTTACTTTGTTACGATTTATCTTATTTTAAAAATAGGAGTGACGGGCGATATGTGCATATTTTAGAGCTTAAATCATCGAATTCAAGTTAATATTACTTCCAAATCCATTTTTTTTTATTTCAATTTTTTAATCCATATAAATAAATTTATTGTAATTCATCTCGTCTTATTTATAAACTGCACTTTGATCTATATCTATATTGATTTATATTCTTATAAAATATATTGAGTAGTAAAATACGTATAATTAATCGATTACAGGACAAGTTCCTATGAAAAGACAAATAACACCTTTAAATTTCAAGTATATAATCATTACTAATTTAGTTAATAAAATAATAGGGTATCTAGTCCTAGTTTATTAATAAAATTTAATAATTTCAATATGATTTAAATAAAAATAATTAAATTTTAAATTTCACTTATAAAAAAATTAAAATTGACTTTATTTTTAAGATTTTTTAATTATAAACTAATAAAATGAAATTGTGATATTTGTATAATCGCCACTGCTGGCACAAATTTAGTTAACACTACTATATATATATATCTAAGTCTAAATTCCTTAATTTATAATATTTTATATTGCGAATAATTTCTTGTGGTAATTATAAGCCCTTATTTAGTATTGATAAATATATAAATGCGTATAAATGCGTACCAGCTAATAAATACAGTTCATCTAATATATTTCTGTTCTCAAAGTGAGATTGCTGTCATAATAGTCGAATTCCTGTAATGTAGATTATATTCCATTTCTTTCCACCAATTCTTCTGTTCCTAATAATAAGATATTTAGGTCAATCGGAAGCTAGTGCAGCAGTGACGTTGTGGCGTTACTGCAACGAGTATTCATAAAAAATTTCATTATAGATTGACGGTGATTAATACGAATAACTTACAAAATCTTTACGATTAAGGGTCCAATTGGGGTCAAGTGGGGAAAATGTGAACTAGGGGTAATTGTATACAGGGCGGCGTATGATTAAATATTTAAAATATAGAAGTTACGTGCGTTTTTACTAGTCGACGTATCGCGGCCTAGTTCAGTCTACTACATCTGATCCCACGCAAATAATAACAAAAAGTGTTGGTTGACCTTTTAAAGTTAGATAATCGTTTTGGCCATATCACTTTACAGTTATTGTTCAACGAAATAAAAGGTAAGTTTGTAATTATTTACTGATTATGAGGATTACTTCTTGATGTAATTAAACGTATTTTGTTAACATAATAATTGTCATTAACGACAGAAATTACAGGAACCAAAATAGGAGGTGACCGACCTGCTGTAGTAGTACCGAAGTAGAAGAGCAAATAGCAAAATGCTTAAAAGCACAGCACGAATTGAATACCCATGTAATAAGGAAGAGCTTCGGGACCAAATTGCAATCCATGCTGAAGTAAAAGTATTACAAATGAAGAATGACCGCCCCGGTTTGATGCAGTCGGCATAAAAGTTTATCTATGAAAAAATCTGAACATGTCCAGAAAGACAGAATGAATCACAGAAAACCTGATGTCATCTATAATTTTTATAAATGTCGAAAAGGTATAAAGGCTAACGAGGAAAATCTCTGCAAAAAATAGTCAACAATTGTCCTGGTTTGTGTTGCAGATGATGATTCTTTGTTACCACCTTTCATAGTTTTTAAAGGGGGCAGTACAAGCTACGTGGACCTCGCCAAAAACTATCCGGGTACAGCTTATTCTGTGTCCAAGAACGGATTGTTGGAGTTTTTCAACTGGTTCAATTCTGTATAAGTAAAGTGGGTACAGGATTTACGGGTGACAAAAAATACCAGAGAAACATTTTGAGAATAATTTAAAGTGCCTTGAAAATAAAATTACTTTCTAAAATTTACGAGTCATTTAACCGACAAGCTCTAACCTGGACAAATGTATTTTGGGCCGGGTGAAAACCTTCTGTGACAAAAAGCTTATTGCATATGGAAAAAACACATGCATGCATGGAGTAGAACGACTGCGGAAGAATGCATTTATTGAAGTTTTAACGGAAAGCTGGCAAGAAGCTATAATTAAAAATAATATTAAAGGCGCATTTGGTTAACATGGTTATATCTAGTTGACTCTGGAAAGTTTGCAAAAGATGAATTTAAAGCTATTGGTTTAATGAGATTTAAAGAAAAACAGCAGGGAGCCGAAATTATACGTCAACAGGGAGCAAATACGCCGAGATCGAAAAAAAATTGTCAAAGTAAGTCATGGAAAAAAGCCGCATGGCTTTTCGTAGTTCATAAATTTGAAAATAATTACACACTGACGTCAAACTTGAAGCTATAATTTTTAGAATAAAGAAAGCCACACAACTAAGACAGTATTTTAATTAAAGAAGGTGAATCTGATGGTAGACTTGAACTTTATATGTATACATTTGTAAATCCTTTTTTAATATTTGCTGTGTAGTACCAAATGATAAATTTAATTGTTAACCCAGTCTTCTACTGGATGTAGATGGAGTTGCTTACATGATTTCCCTCGCATTATTCACCACCTCAGCTGTTAGTTTTCTTGGTTTTCCACTACTTGTTTTTCTTTGAACACTTCCATTTTCTCTAAATAGTGCCACAGTCTTGTTGATAAACATCGTAATAAGATTGGCTGCATCGGCTGCTCCTGAAACTCTTCATTACAGGCAACATACGAATTTTGCCATTCACCGTTTTCCAACTTGACTCCATTTCTAAATTATGATACTAAAAGAAAAACTTTGATTTGCATTGACAACATTTTCTAATTTTAGGCTTTTCCTAAAATTATTAGCGAGTATCATCTGACATATATTGACACGAGAAAATGTTGTCAATGCAAATCAAAGTTTTTCTTTTAGTATCATAATTTAGAAATGGAGTCAAGTTGGAAAACGGTGAATGGCAAAATTCGTATGTTGCCTGTAATGAAGAGTTTCAGGAGCAGCCGATGCAGCCAATCAGGGCGTTTTTTGCTCATGGTCAACTTCGACTAATTTTTTATTTGATCACAATTTCGCACCAACAAGTGCTAAAACTCTAAACGTGGATTAGAAAAATTGTACAAATCAATGAAATTACACAACGGTTCAATGAAGCCGAATATATAAAATATGAGGAAATCGCTCAAGAAATTGTGAGTAGAATGCACGAGAAAATACGCGACAAAATAAACCTCCTGGAAAGTGAAATTCCAAAAAGAAATTGAAAAGAAGACGCGAAGACGACATTGAAAACGGAGAAGAAAACAACAATGTGAAACCTTGCAGCACTTTATAATAATTACTCAGATAAATGGATGACGAACAAAGAATGGGCTGAAGAATTTGCCATCCATCCATTGACTTGATTACGTTTGTATCAACAAACTATTAACCTAATAGTGTAACGCTTGTGTGTTGATTTAACCCAATTTTATCACAACTTCATTATTCGTTGTGGTAATTGTTAACAGCCCTTGAGATTTAGATGAATAATATAATTGTAAAATTTGAATGAAAATGCTTGAAATAATCCAAACTATAGCAGTTGAATTTAATTAATCGATGAACCCAAAATAAGTAAATTTTAATATAAAAAATGCAAAAAGGGTTTACAGTTACGTCACCCTCCGTAACTACTTCTAGAAAGATGCTTCTTGGTCCAAATACATTTTTCAGAAACAAATCGACCCTTCAAACCTCACATTTTCTTGTGTACAAACAAGACATACTAGGATAGAACTGTGGAGTACGTAAAATGTGCGGCATTTAGTCATGAAACAGAAATTTACGACTGAGAAAGCCGTAATAACTAAACATGTTACTTTCACTATATAATTAAAAATTCCAAATTGTAAATAGAAAGCATCTTCTTGTGAACTTATCTCCGATTTTCGCCAAAGACAACCGCTAGATAATTAAGTTTTCTTAGAACAACATGTTTCGTTTAATTGTGTGCATCGATCAGTTATTTCGAGAGTCAGCAATTAATCAAAGAGGAACACCCAAAAAACATACCGCCGGCCCCGCGACGTAGCTACGCCATCAACGGCGACAAAAATAGCGAATCAAAATAGAAAGATTCTACGACGATTGCAGATGATGAAATTTTCAATAATTTTAAAAGAGTAAAATATTGGTTATTTTGTTGTTACTGTCTATTTTGTGTACATTAAATAAAAATTAATGTATTTGTTAAAGTTTCCTCAATATGAGTTTGGGTGTCCATCAGAAACAAAAGCAACGTCATGTTGCGTTACATTTTATTTCTTTTAATGCCAATCACAAATCCAGGTTAGTCAGATCTACGGAAAAGTTTTCTTAGCGCTTCAGGTGATACTGTGTTTGGAAACTTTTCATGAAATAAATCAATTGCATAACAATACGAAATGTGTCCAATGCTATATATTTTTACTAGATGAATGCGTTCTTATGTAATAATCATTTTTTAAATTTAATATTATAATTTCACATTTTTAGCAGAATCACACACTATGACAGGCACGCACTGTTGTAATACTAATCATGGATCAAGTAGCTAAGTCACGAATTTTTAGGTAAAGTTTCTTTATGTTAAATTCTGCTTCTCACAAAACCTACGAAATACTATCCAATACACATACAACCAAAGAAACGTTCAACTATCTTGAGCAACAATTCATGACGTTATCGAGTAGGGTTGTATTATAATGTCGTCAATCTGACTTGTTAAATTGCAACTAATTCATTTGACGACAAATTACCCGGCACGTGTCACATCTAGTGTTAAGTAAACTTTACATTTTAATTAAATTGGATTTGTGAAAAAAGTAAAATGCGTCAAAATTAGTTCTTTAAGATGATCTATGTTTATTACTAAAGAAATATTTTGCAAAAACGGTGTTGTTTATTTCTAAATGATAGATACTGTGGAGAAGTAAATCCAAATTTTGGGACTGAAAAAAATCAACGTTATAAAAATGTATGTTGTGTGTATTGTTTTGTACAACTTTGAAATTTGTAGAAGATATCTTAATATAATGCTGTTTCGGATGCCCATTCGACTATCTAATTAAAAAGGAAAATAACTGGAAAATATTTACAAAAAATGTAATTAATTAATAAATTAATACCGCAAATCTACCCGTCACGCCACCGCTGATGAGCACAAGAGCCCACAAGATCATGGCGGACCCAAACAATCACTTGATCAGGGAAAGGATTAGGTACAATTGATCGGGAAAAGCCAGCTATTGGATAAGATCACGGAACTTGAAGCACACAAAACAATACTTGCGGAGGAAGATATTGAAATGATAACAAATAATAACAATAACAAAATAAAAATGATCCACGATGAGATAAAAAAATTAGACATCCGACACAACAACCAATTGATAACACAAATGGAACACTCCTCAAAGGAAACTAACGCCAAGAAGAACAACACAGTTATAAACCTGTTTAAATACTCGTTATCACGTAAGTAGCACGAAGTTCTTAGAAAATGATCGAACCACTACATTGCATCTGAACTGGCACGTGTTATAATATTGGACATCGTAGCTAAAGTGGCAAGTACTAGCCGCCGTATGAAAGAAACAGAGACAGAAAGATATAAATGGAAATTACGAACAGCATTGGAATGGAGCAAGCAAATTGAAGCCAGCATAATGATGAATGAACAAGAAACCATAAAACAACTGCGCTCAAACACCAATATAAAAATTTTACCAGCGCATAAAGGAAATGCAGCAAAGAAAAATAGAAAATGTATTGAAGGCAGGCTCTCACACAAAAACAAAAATGGACCCCACTATCAATAGTAAGAAGAAAGAACGGAATGAAATTACAAGAAGGAGCTCTATCAACACCAATTAAAAGTTTAAGAGCTTCGCCAGGTAATTGATTTGATACCAGGAAAAACGAATGATTATATAAAAACGCACATTTTGTGGAAGTAACCTAAGACATATTGGTAAAAATCCAGAAGATGAATTTCTGAGTTTCGGAGTCTCTTCAATAAGGTGCCCTCCGACAGAGCACTAGAAATAAGAAAGTACTTGCGGACAACCTGATGAACTTCGAACAAATCCGCCTTTGGGAGCATCATGGAAATGCTCAAACGATGCCTTCAAACTACATGTCTTGAAGTAGAAGACACTTATTATCGACACAATGTAAATATGGCTGCGATACATAGATGACACCATCACAGTTTGGAGCTACTGCAACAAAGAATTGAACAATTTCCTTCGATAGGAGATACCTACCATTTTTGGATGTGCAGGTAAAGAAATATAAGGGCAGATTAATAACCAATTAGTATAACCACTACAACCAAACAGGCACAGCAAGGATGTTGCGTCATCGGGAAAAGATACACTGTACCACCCAAACTGCATACCAGGAGTTGATTAAAACCATAACAAAAACACTACAATAGAACGGGTGTCAGCATAGCACAATCAGAAAAGCCACACGTACAGAACACAAACAAATACCAGAAATAACAACGTACACAAAGTACACAACGTCAACTGTTCCCCATATATATAAGGAACATACGAAAAGAACAAAACTATAAAATAGAAATGTACTTCTTAACTACAGACACCATCCATTCCAAGTTAAACACGACGACACCAGATTCATACAAATACGCAAGAAACTGCGTACTAATTATCTTGCTAATGGGGATGAAATTATATCAGAAAAACGAAGAGACCACTCCAAGTAAGAAAAAAGTAACACAAAACCAATAAGGCAAGTGGCAAAAGATGGCTGGTCGAAGCAACATCACTTACAATCGCAACGCTCGCGAATAATGCACACGGTGAAACACTGTTACAAAAATAAATTTAAAGATGGCCCCTACATAAGTTCCAACTGCAAGATATTCAATACACCAAGCGTCGACGTCAAGCCGCTGTAGAAGGAGGCCGTCAAGAACTCAGCAACAATTAAATGGACCGCTGCACATGGACACACTTAAGCAACTGGTAAATATGTTGTGATGGCAACATATTCATTTAAGAGTTGTTAATGAGACTGGGCTAAATATGTGTTTTAAGTAGAGTTGGATTATAAGGTTTGGAAAAGAGTTAAAGAATTGTGATGGATTTGTAAAAAAAAAATTCATATTTTTTCTCTGAGGAAAATTTGAATGGTTACACTGTCAAAGTTTTACCACATTCTTTAGATCAAGAAAAAATAAGGGAAGCAGTATTAAAGACTATGTGCCTGCCATACATTACAAGGTGAATTGATTAGGAAAGCCACAAGACGGTGGGAGAGGGCTATGTAGAATAAAGCGTGTAAAACAGTAACTAGGACGACAAAGAATTTTCAAACGCGCTTTTTCAGCAAATGGTAAATTTCAGGAAGAAAGTACTTTCCAAATAAAACTTAAATTTCAATTATTTTATGAGAACCAACTTCCATAAATCATACCTTTTTCAAAATATGATAATATATTAAAAATGGCAGGAATAAACCGTCATTTTGAGTTTCCTGTTTAATTTGTAAAGGTTTTTGTCTTCTGGCCATTTTCAGCGATATTGCAAGTTGTGATTTCTTACAAATTCAAATTGATTTTTTATAGTAGTTTTGAAATTTTAAGTAATTATAGAAATAAATGTCAATTAGATTAATTTTCATTTATTTCTTCTATAATTTATATGCCTGCTTTACATATATTTATTTCAATGTGCGAAGCACTCTGGGCTGTATAATTAAATGAATTTTCATTTAATCAATTAATTAATATTTCGTGAGCTAGCTGTTAATTATTTATCATTTCAAATAGCATTTCTTCATTACACTTATACTGGGCACCAAACAATTAAGCGAAACGTCGGGTTAGCTAATTTAATTACAATAATGGCATCCGGGCGAAACCGAATAATTAAGATAGAACAAATGACTGGAAATAAAATAACTATAATGCGCCGCCACTAAATAAATTTTATCAAAAAGAACGCAAGCAAACCGACATCGTTTATCTAACACTAAAACAGTAAAAAGTGTTCCGGATTGTGAGGTAACATGCACAAACGTAGCATAGTTTTACAATCAATAGTTCCAATGCAAAATGGCAGAGCATGCTTGAGCATTTACACTGCGATTATTTACGTTTTTGCCATTACTAGACTACCTACATTTTATCTAGAATATTTTTTTGTTAATTCGCATAAAACATGCAGATAAAACGACTATAAATTACGACAAGTACGCCGTGACAAACACACAAGTCTCGCTTAATTACGAGATATGACTAATTACCGAGGAAAAACGAAAAAGGATTTTAAAAAATCCTTCGCGGATGCATAACTCAGCCGAGCGTGACGTCACATCGTCAGAATTCCCTTGCTTTCATCTTATGTCATAATTATATTGTTATCAGTTTTACAAGACTCTATCGACGCTCCTTCTCGCTCTCTTTCCCAGTCTCTCTCTCTTCGTGCATCTCGCTCGATTCGCTCATTATCGAAAATGCCGGCAGTAAGTCATCGCGCTAATTAAATGCACTCACGATCCTCTCGTTACTGGCATAGCTTTTACTAAACGCACCTTTCGTTCAACTAGTTAGTTAACGGGGAAAAAGCAATAAAGGGGAAGTAATTCAATAGCTGCCTCACGCGATTCTCTAGAATTTTATCAAATAAGTGCAATTTTACAACTATCGTCATATATTTCGATATAAAAGGCACAATTTGCAGTTTTTGTTTTCCAGTCACCATTAAGGTGTAATAAGGGGATAAGTTTTCAGGGAATGTTGGAAGAGGGAACTGGTTCATATAGCAGTAAAAATGTATATTTTAAGTGCTAATTGCCTCCCATCCTTCTATTTTTTTAAACCACTTGTTTGGTCGACCTGAATATATATTAATAATAATAATAATAATAATAATAATAATAATAATAATAATAATAATAATAATAATAATATTTATTTCCCTGTACATAAGATACAATCATATAAATCATACATATGTTTGAGAATGTCACAATATACAGATACAAAAAAAATAGAATGAGAAGAGAAAATAATATATAATAATATAAGTATAATAATATAATCTGATCTGGCAGACAATCAGACAAGATCAGTACAAATTAAAAACTCATCAACTGAATAGAAGGCATTGTTGCCCAAAAATAATTTGACTTTTTTTTTAAATTTATGTAATGGCAAGGTCTTTGTTTCCTTTGACAATTTATTAAAAAACTTTACACCTTGATAGTACACTGATTGTTGCGAAACTTTTAACCTGTGAAATGGAATTAACAAACTTTCATTATTACGGGTATTATAATTATGTACCTCAGAATGACATGTTGTGTTCGATAAATTTTCTTTTATAAATATTACGCAATTGTAAATGTATAGTGAAATGACGGTTAGAATTTTTAATTTGATGAATAAAGGTTTACAATGTTCATAGTGTTGCTGGATACTTACATTTCAATTAAAAGTAGCAATACAGACATCGTGCAATTTCATACATTTTATATTGTTGTGTCTTATTTTGATATAAACTAAAGGGCCACATTCAATTAATTTTATGGCTTTCCGGGCATGCAAAATGCTGCCTGGAATACGATTTTTTATACACAACCCATACACAATCATTTCCAACATTATAACAAACGTGAAAACAAAATTGTTTTTGTCCTCGATACATCTGCGTCTTCAAATAAAAATTTCAACATGTAGGTCTATACCAATGTTACTAATATTAGTAACAGATCCTTGGTGTGACTCAAAGTAATTTATGTAACTACGTCATGTAGTTCCAATCCATAGACCTCTAACGAATTGGTTGTCTACGCTACGTATGGCGCCATACGTAGGAACATAATGGAACCGTTTAGTTTGGGTTTCTATGTCTAAATGTCCAAAACAATATTTCATTTATTAGAGATAGCTTTGGAAATGTTTCCACTTGCCCAAAGCTGTTGTCCCCAAAATAGGATAATACGGATCAGAATTGGTTTCTCGAAGTTTCTTGAAATGAATTGAAACAAACTTACCCTTACCACACAGTATTTTATTAACACTAGATATACATTTGGTCAACTAAGTTGTCACATTCAGCGGTGTACTGGCTACTAATCTTCTCTTTGAAACTCATTTTTTATTTCTTGCAGATTCGTTGATATTCTGAAGCATTGCTTGATTAAAAACTCGAGGGCGACCCGTCTAGGGAAGATCCATACATGGAAAATCTTCCTCACATTCCTCAATGCCGCCGTAAATTGTTCTCAGAAATATTTTTGTTTGTATAAATGGCGACAATGTCACGTTTGGACACTTGGCCAACCAAATTGTTAATATCCGCATTCCTAACTTGTAGGACATTTTGTAAAACTTTGTAAACACAATGTATTGTCAAACTGCAGGAGAAACTTGACAGATTATCAATATGAAATGGAAAGGTAATTGATTGCTTTATTTTTAAAAAACTTTTCTTAGATTCGTTATAAAAATCTTGAACCTTGCGTGTTATTCTGCACACAGTTGATTTGTTCGCCTATATATATCCAAAACTTACTGAAAGCTACCAGTAACATAAAACCGCAATGTTATTAAATATTGATTTAATGGTACGATATCGCAAGTAAATTTGGATTTGTTTTCCGTTGCAAAATATAAATTTCAAAAATAGTTAACTGGTCTAGCACAGCAGTTTTACTAAACAGATTTCTCGTTTTTTATCTGACCTCCTCAGATATCCACATGATATATTTTTCCTAAATATTTTGGGTCTTTCTATTGAACTAATTAATTCGAAGATTCACTGAAATTACAGTTATCTATAGATAGGCGATCTAAAAACATTTTGATTAGTCCGATATATAAATCTAGAAATAATAAATCTAAAATTAACTTAACTTCACCTTGTAAAATATGATCTTCCCGTACCTAATAATGTCAATAAGAATTGTCCTACGGTTATAATTGCTGATAATCACGCTCTCAAAACGTAAATATGAATTACCAAACATTAATATCGAATTAAAGTTTAACCGCGATTTTATTTGTATTTTGATTATACAAGTTTGCTAAATACTGGTTAGAGCTACTTGGTTGGCGGAATTGAAAATACACTGTGTGCTGTTTACTTAATATTTATTTAATTTATCACTCACCAAACCGGGCATTAACACTATGTTTAAAAGTACTTTTGATCCAAGGAGACTATCGCAATTACTGGCATTACCGTTACTCTAATTATTAAAAAAATTCAACAAAATTAAACATTCACATAACATATATACCCAGTTCGTCTTGAAACACATGGCACTTTCTGAAGTAGATATGTAGGTGACCGTGACCGAAGTTTATTTCAAAGTGCATCCTCGATACCCCTTTCACTTGGGAATTACAAATACGTACAGAAAATGTATTTTATTTTAAATTTGAACTACTGTGCAACAGAAAATCCATTTATTTTGTCCTATACATTTGTCTCGACATGCTCTCATCAATAATTGTATAAATCAATTATTCTCGGTTGGAGAAAAATTAGTATTTGCTATTCGGGTTAAAAGTGACTTCGTTTGCAAGCTCTGCGACATAATTGTAGACATATGAAGTTCATTTCTTGACGTATAAAGAATATTAGCCAAAATGTTTTATTCTATTCTAACGGTCAAGAAAAAATAATTTCTTGTGACGTAACTTTTGTGAATTTTACTTTTTGTGAAACAACATACTATTTAAATTAATTGCATCCACAAAACCAACAAAAATATACAAATATAACGCAATTATTCAGAATCGTAAAATATACAACTCTAGCTGAAATTGGCAAAACAAACAATGTCTTGTTTTGTTACAAATGGCTAAAAGTTTTCTACAAAATTATACAACATTACGCAACATAATTGGAGTTTTTCAGTTAATTGATTAATTTGATCAGACATTGCAAGACGTCTTGCTGACAAATAACTCTCGACATACATATACCTGGGATATAAAATAATGTTTACGTTGGTTAATACATTAATCATTTGGCTACAATACCTCAACATTCTGTGTTTACCCTAGCGCGAAATAGCATTTCCTCTGCAACACAATTCAAAGAATAAACACGTAAATATTTTTATTTATTTCGTTTAATAATAAATTACGTCGCACACGCCGGCGCAATTTATCATTCCGAAAGCCAGATGTACTAATTTAATTAAATCGCATGACGTACTTTAAGAGGTTTGTTTATACACTACGATTGTTCGTGAATAAATTGTGCAAAATTATGCGAGTTCACAGCATCGTAAGTAATGCACGTTTTTAGCGCCTACCTACAATTGTTTAATTGCCTTTTTATAAAAGTGATGGCCACATCTGCGTTAGAGTACGATATGTAAACGAGCGTATACAAGCTCATTTAAATCAGCTCATCAGTGTATTTGGTATTTAAATATGAGTAGTATCTTTGTGTAATTATAATTAAGTTTATAAATACTAGCTTTTATTAAAATGATTACTGAAATTATCACTGAAAATTATTGTCACAGCTTACAATTTGTTCGGACAATTATGTGTGTAAAAGTAAAGCAACATCCGTAGTGGAGAGTTATGGAAGTTAATTCGTCAAATAACTATTTCCAAAAATGTATGTTACGCAGGTGTCATCTAAAAATATTTCATTGAAAATAATGCTGCTTTTATCAACTGTGTTACATATTTTATCTTCTAAATTTTTAATGAAAATGGCAAATTTTTGATTTGTAGGCTTGATCGATACAGATACACGTTATATGTTGCTCTATTGTGTTCTGTAACTGATTTCCTATGCCTATTCGCTAATATTAAGATATTTTCTAAAGCTGCTCGTTTATTACCTTTTCTATTTTTTACTAATTGCTTACATCATTGTATACATTGTTGTTCACTTGTACGTTGGCCAACCAGGCGTAAACATAATTTGATAATCACAGTTAACTCGTGAGAGCTACCCCAATCAACACTGTTGTTACCTTGATTTTTCGAAACGAACTAATTTGAAACATCTGTAAAAGGTCATATTTCTCCTGTTTAATACGTAAATTATGTATTTATTTGTAATACGATTTTTTGAAATTATCGCAACTAACTATCAATTATATAATTTAATCAGAGCACGATTTGCGGTGTTCCAACTGTGGCTTCAGCAGACTAATTAAATATGCCGCAAACTCCCAGACATTTGGCACAATAGGTGGCCCTTCACCCGTTCTATACATTTCAAGCTACAATTAATATTTCGGTAATAAGTAGCATACATGAATAACATGAATATAAATTTACCTTGTCATTTACACTGTATGCTTTTAGCTTCTTCTTAATGTTGTTATAAGCCCTTTTCACCTGAAATGGCACTCGACTTTATTGGAAGAAGCGTCAAATGTCGTCATCACATTTTCCCATTAATCTGCCCCTTTATTTTATTTTACAGCATATGAAAATACTTATGTACAATTTACAATAGCAGTTCGCTTTCGATGCATTTAGATGACCTATATCGTTTCTTGGTATTTATATGATATTGTAATTTATACTCACACAATTAGGCTGCCTGCAGAACATACAATGTTATTCAAACATTAGCAAATCAGAAATGGGAAGCGATTAAATAGAGCAAGGTTGTCACGTCCAATCGTGAGTTAGCGAAAGTGGATTTAAAATTCGTTGGTGGAACATGTATTTATTAATTATAATCCAGATTATAATAGTAGTTAGACTTATAGACGATATTTAGCCAACGATGATGCTGCAATCGGGCATAAATGTAGCTTTAGCAACAAATGAAATTTTGGAGCAGAAAATACTGTTGCCTTTGTTGCCAAGGCAAAGAGACTTGTACTTCCTGAAAATGTGAACCTTTAATATATATATATATATATATAAATCTTCTCATTCAAAAGTGCCCAAAATGTTTGCAAACTGAATTCAAGCTAATTTACCACTCTTATCTAATCACCTGTGTCGTTCTGTTTATCAACATAAATCTTATGTGTAATCATATAATGAAGAGGAGATATAATTATGAAAACTTGGTAAGATATTTTGCGCTTACCACATTATTTTATTGACGTTAGGGAATATGAAAAATCAACAAGAAAGTTGCACATGACGAAATATGTAATTGGGCAAAAAACATGCGAATTGGATACATCAAACACATCAAAATATATGTATGCAAATACATACATATATGCATAACAATAAGCTCTGCTGGAAACGTCATCTTAATTGAGGATGTAAGAATTGAGATTAAATGTAGAAAAACAACAAACTCTTACTTTACGGGCAAGCACTGCTTATCAGGCTATCCAGCTTCGCAATAACACCTATATAGTTGGGAATCAAATTCTGGTGTATGTGCAAATTATTTCAGACTACAAGTGAATGTGCATGTAACATAACGTCCCTTTGTTACAATACTACAGATAAAGAAACGCCAAGAGTGAACTTTTTTTAGGCATCCTATTTTTAAATAACACCAAACATGATATCCGGCTTTCTTACGGTAATAATAACTCTTGCTGCAAAACCTAAAATCATCCGATTTTCGAAATAAGCTGAAGGGCAAAATATATGGATTCACTGTTCTCGCTACTTATCAAATTCACAGATGTGCTGAGAAACAATATTACTTACTTATTCATTCATTTACTGCATCCAGAAAAGAAAAGTGGTGGAAAAAATCGTAGTGAGATCTGGGAAACCGTGCATTTTTAATATAACGCAGTTATGATTCTCAATATTGTGCACAAATTGGGAAACAACGAACTCATCAATAATAAACGACACTATAGAATAAATTTGGACCCAATTTTAGGCTACATACGAGTATGTCTCCTTTGTGTTTCTTAACTATGCGACAAGTAGCTGTCGCATACACCGACAATTCGCACTCAAAATTAAGAAACTGGAAACTTTGGAAAAATTTGAATGGAATAAATTCGTGTTATTATCTTATTATTATATATCTGTATTTTCTACATTAAAATAATAATGATATCATATTTCTTCATTGGACTAAACTCAGACAAATGTTGATTTTTCCTAACTTAACAAATATACCTAAGAATAAGAAATAATAGCTGCGAGGAGTTCATATAAAAAAATATTCGGTGATACATTTTTACACTAGTTGTGTGCTGTATTATTAGTTAAGTTATGAAGATCCAAAATCAATAGTGTAAAATTCATGATGTCCTCAAGAAATCGCGAAGAACAAAAGCCTTAATAAGATAAGTTGTAACTCCAGGATATTAGGGATTTCGCTTGACGTATAATATATAATGGAACTATACCACCTCCAGTATTTATACCGGCGATCAAGAACAGCAGATTACTCCAAACATGTATCGCAATCTGTTGCTACAGCATATCTCCAAGCTATAAATAATGCAATATTTGAATAACACATATCTGAATCACGTGGAAATAGAGAGTTCTTAATCTGTCGAACATTCAAAGTGGTAAGACTGTCGAATCTTCGGCCTGAGAAGCAACTACATTTCATATAAACCTCAAGAGAAAATGAATCGTCTAACTGAAATTAGTATCGATTTCAACATGTTATTTATGGAATATGTTCTTGTAAATTTTTGTTGTTATTTTATCTACTAAAATCATTGTATGTTGTTAAATAATTCAAACAATTAGTAAGCAACATAAAATATCTGTATGTCTAGTAATCACATAAAACCACATTTAACCCTAAACTGATTTTTACAAACTTATGTAGTATACTCGGGTCACAACAGACCCCAAATAAAAACTTTCAAACGTATGTAAAAAAGTAATTTTTTGTCCAAGAGATGATGTAGCATTCATTGTTTCATTTCAAGTGATACAATTTAAAGAAAACATAAATATCTCTGAAATAACGCTACATTTACTGTATAGAAAACTATCTTTAAAAAAACGCTATTTCTTAAGGTGGTGCGATGAAATGACGCTAGACACAATTTGGACTGCCCTTGGTGTTGCTAATGTTTTTCTTTTGTAAAATCTATTCATCTATCTATTCAATCTATTCACTTTTTGCGACAGATCGTCATCGCTTTCCACGAATCCTGCTAACGGCCGTATATCGTCTAAATCACTGTATTTCATCAATATGTGCTGAAGTTCCTTGTCAGTTAAGAATTTAGCGCCATGTTTTGTTTGGAAATACTAACGTAAGTGTTACCCTGGGGTCACTGGTTGCTTATATGCTTTCTTCAACTTGATTTTTTAGCAACAAACTTTAGTTAAAGCAGGCTAACATTGTCAACGTTTTAACTTTTGTAATTGCTTACGAAAACAAAATTGTATTTCATAGTGGTTTGTGAAGAAACCGATGTATGAGAGCTTACTAGTACACACGTTTTATTATTATTGCGCCTCCGCGTAATAGTGTTAAGTGTAACAAAATGCTTCGACTTCGAAGACGTCAAAATTATCACCATGTTAATGACTTTGATAGGGGTAGAATTGTTGCCTATCGAGATGTTCGTTTGTCCTATCGCGAAATGGTCGAAGTGTTAAATTTACTGCAATGGCGGTAATGCCTGTATGTCGTGTGTGGATAGAAGAAGGTATCGTCAAGACAGGCGCTTCAGACAACTAGTTTTATGAGACCGTTTTGCTACTACGCTTCAAATAGCTGACAAATGGTTTGGAGAAGAAGGTAACGGGTTACTATCCGGACACTATATCGCCGGATTCGAGCCTTTGGACTTCTTTCATAACGTCCTAGATTAGTGCTTCCTTTGACTGCGAACCACTGTCGTCAACGTTTGAATTGGTGCAGAGAACGGCGGCATTGGGAGGCAGAATGGCATAGTGTCGTCTTCAGCAATGAATCGCGTTTCTGTCTAGGTATACACGATAATCACAGAAAGGTAAGACGCCGCCGTGGAGAGCGGCGTGATATTGCGTTTGCTGTTCAGAGGCATGTACACCAGACAGTAAGTAAGGAGTAATAGTTTGGGGGGCTATTGCCTAGACGATCACCACTTCTCTTCATTTGAAGAAGTATGACAACTGCACATTATGTCCTACAAACCACTTTAGTTCCTTATCTAGATGGCTGCCTAAACATGCCTTTTCAGCAAGATAACACCCGCCCCATATTGCTGGTCAAACTATGGATTTTCTTCAAAAAGCAGGCGTTAATGTTTAGCCGTGGTCATACTATTCACCGGATTTAAATCCCATCGAGCATGTGTGGAATTTGATGGGGAGAAGACTGACCACTTTGCACAGTTAATCCACTTAGTTCAAGTTGATTGATTATTGATGAAATTTCACATTTTATATTATATTTTATATTTTGTTATTTGTATTTATATTTTATATTATTTCACAATTAATGCAATATATAGTTTGGTGGTGAAGGATTGTTTCTCATACATGGTTCAGAATATATTCGGTTTCGTTGTCGCAGTATGAAATTATATGTGATCTGAACCTATTTTTACAGTGAAATGTTTTAAATTACGGATGCAATAATGTGACAAATGCGACAAATATTGACGATACTGTCAGAAGTACCCGTATCAAATGCAATTTTAGTTATGCTATGTTATATTGGCGGATATACCCCACTTAAATAACCAAGAGAATTGTTTCGTAATTTTTAAAACAAAAATATTAATAATTTCCTCCATAAAAGTAAAATAATACAAATGTAGGAAGTAATTACGTTCTGCGTTGTTCCAAATGTTTTTGTATCATTTATACGTTAAAAGAACTTCGGGGAAGCGAACGCAAAAGATTTTTAAATTCGAGTATAAATACGTGTTTGTTGCGCATTGAAACGCGTACCAGGCAAAAGAAAACGGCACGGAACGAACGATAACGAGTATGAAACGAAATAATTGCTGCCTGGTTTGATAATCAACGATGCATAAAATTCTATTTGTGGAATATTATTCCGGCTTCACATCAGTTCGTGTGGTTTTTGGTTCACATCAGCATTTTTGTTCATAAATTACCTATATGCTGTGGAGCTGGCCAAGGAAACTCTGATAAATCATGTGGGTAATTGTATTAATAAAGCGGAATGGGGAAAATTAATTTATACGAATGCGGTCAGTTTTTGCGGCTATGAACGAACTTCATTATATCACAACGGGCGCCGGACCAGCGATTCAGCTAGAAAAAAAACGTCAAGCTATCAGAAATGAAATATATGTTCGGAAGATGTACGTTTATTACGTGTGACCTCTTGACACTGTATTAATCTCTTTTAATATAGATAATTCATTTCAATTAATTCGATTATGGACCACAAGATTTAATTAAACAGCAAAAAAATATTATATTAAATATTCTTTACTTAGGAATGGCTGGAATATATTATAATAATTGTAGAGTATATATTAATCTGCTACTGAATGAATGAAAGATTATTTGTTAAAAAGGTGCAAAATGTTTGTCAAGTATTTATAAAGAATTGTTATAAATATGAATTTTCCTCCCGAGGTGGGTTTAAATCTCAGCTTTAATACTCATAGAACCAATAAATGATGTGTGACGATAAACGATAGGTATTAAAGGAGGATTAATTTATTTATTATTTAAATATTTATTTTAGTTAAGATATTTTATAATTATGAATCATAATTATTTTTGTAAAAGCACACAATGCAAATGATTTTATATTTGTAATTGCTTAAAACAACAACGTAGGTTGAGAAATTATTTCGCGTATGAAAATGTGCGAAAATAATCAATGATTTTTTTCATTAGTTGTGTTACATGTGGTATCTAAAATTGTTATTGCGGATTACTTGAATTAAATTAAAGTACAGTAACATAAACCTATGCCAAAATCATGAATCGCAGAATGCACACATCCACATTATTGCAATGTTGCGGCGTAAATCTCTTTGATCTCTTTCAAAAAACCGGCAACCAATGGATCCCGTGCGTTAAATGTGGCGACAATTTTTGTGTGCTTCCATATGTAGCGCACACGCCCTCACTGAAATAAATTGTTAAAGCAAACACATTTTTTTGCGCGCATCGCATCACATGCAGTTTTTACTAATCTAAACGTTTTGCTACATCAAAATCAATATTTTACCAAAAGTCACTTAATTTATCAGATCGTAGAACACTATCTCAAAAGTACATAATTAATGAAATGTATTTCAATAGAAATAGACACTGATTGTCGTTCGGCTAGTAAATGCAAAACATTAATTAGTGACGCATACGTATATGTTTTCATGAATCAGATGCATGACTGGTTCACTGAGACAAACATTTGAAAACGGTATTCAATCTGTACCATCAACATCTCCTATTGATGAAGAGTGTGTATTATCACTTCAGTCGTGATTAGTTACGCTTTATAGAGGTAAATTGGAAGGCCCATTTACCAAATTTGGCCAAATGTGTAAAAATTTCTTATTTTGCTTTCACTTGTACATTCACATCGGGATTTAAGTTTTTTGTTGTCCTACTACAATAACAATGGTTCATCTTCATACCATATTTTAAAGTTAGCTTCCTCCCCTGCGATTACCACTATATCACTATATCATTCCACTGCCAATTACCGCTTGTTAACTTCTGTACTGGATCTAAAATATTTATTCCTTTTTGTGCATATAAATCTTCATCATCCATGAAGGTATCAAAAAGTAATGAGTTTAGTCCCGACCCTCGTATTAACCTCCGTTCGTTGCATTGCTTCTTTTATTACACGGGTATGTAATTTTTATTCTATTTTCTTTATCGTTGTTGCATTGCATTGATAGATTTATTAGACTCATGTAAGGTATGATGCTATTTCGATAATTTCTTTGGAGTAGGTTGTCACAATTCACAATTTACAGTTTACTATTCAGATTTGACAAATAATAGTAACACCCACATTTACATATAATTGATAGACGTAGATTGATTGAAAAGATACCGCTGTATAACGATACTATTAATTAACCCTTGTGTAAGCATTTGGTTTTAATCATATTTCAGAATTTTATTTCCGTGTATATAAAAGAAAAGAAAATTGACCGCTGCTAATAAACAAATGAATTCACTAGTAACAGAATTCCATTTCGAGTTAGTTTTATTATACTTTTAGTGCAAACTGTTTGCAAGAGGAACTTGGGTACAATAACAGTGTATCATACTTTACATTCATGTTGAATAGCTTGCCTGTTTACAAAATCTGTTAACGTTTTAGGCGATCTTATACCGTCTGAATATCGACTCCGTAAGGTATTGATTTAAAAGTTCTAAATGCCGGGCTTATATGAAAAGTCTAAAAGTTTCGAAAAAGGTTTGACATGCCACACACTTACTATTTTATTGCTCTTGCAGGTTCACTTTAATATTGCTTATGGCAATAACGTTGCGGGTTTTATATTTACAGTGGGAGTTAGTCGAAAAGGTCTTGGAAGGTTCTTTACGTGAGGTCAATGGCTAATTTTGTATTTATGTTGTACACTCGAAATTTCTGTAAAAATAAAACAATTGTTCGGTTATAGGTGAACAACAACGCATTTAAAATGGATTTAAATTTTCCAACGTGTTGCTCCGAAAATGTAACGAAATTATAACACCACATTGTTACATTGTCCGTATATAGTCGTATAATATTGGTTTAGTATGGTATATTAAGTCTTTTCCCAATTCAGAATGTTAGATGTTTAAATATTGAAATGGTTGTTCCTTGAATAAAACCGTTTATTTATTATTCTGTCTTTTTATTTATTAAATAATAACTACATAAGGAACCTTGAAATGCTTATAATAGAAGTTTGAAACACCGGACAAGCACAAACGTATATGCAACAACTTTTAAGTTATAATAAATTGAAATTTAAATATTATTTATTAATTACTTGAAATTGTAATTGAACTTTATCCTAGTGAAGGAATCATACGCATATCTACAATTAAATATTTTATTAGCTTTACACTATTACATTAGTAATGTTTCGTATTAACGATGGCGTTGGTGTTCAGCTATCCAATAGGAATATCTCTACCATTATTCAAATTTACCTCACGCTGGATATTCTGCTTTAAATGAAATTATTTCTCTTGCTACATTCAGAAATTGTACTTTTAAATATAAGTATAATTGTCTTAATCGTCAGTTTGATAAGCAATTACATAATTTTTGATGTCCTGCTTCCATTGTTGATACATAAATTCGTATTATTACCTTGTGGATGCTATTTTTGTCGTGTTGTAAAACATGCGAACTAGCATCCAAAAGTTAATAATAGAAATTTATAAAAGATATTTGTTAATACATTAACGTGTCAAAATTTGTAATTTGAATACCAATTGAATATTGTTAGTTATATAATATATTCCCACTAATAGCCTTCTCATCATGTCATCTTTTCTAAGGACAATAATTATTAAACTTGACTTGTTTTGATAATATATTCCTTTAATTCTCTAGCCAAAGATTAATCAAGTTCAACTCATGCTTAGCTGGCAAGGTTTTAATATTTTTAATGTTGTATTTAGATTTTTATTATTATTATTTTATTATTGTATTGTATTGTATTGTATTGTATTGTATTATACGTTTTCAGTGGGGATACAGTGGTGAATATGATGAAATTTCCCAACTGAACTGGTTTTGTTCATTACATTCCGAAATGGGCAGAGAAGTAGTGCGTTTAGAAAATGTGTCACGAAATATAATCAGAATGTGATACAAGCAAGTAATACATGAACTGAATTGCACAAATCATTGCAATAGAAGTGCGATATAACAATAACACAAAATATGCGACATATGTATTCAGCAATGTACAAAAGCATTCCGTCAAATTGACCTCAATGCGGCCGATTCAGAGATATAGCAGCCTGCAAAGTGTGTAAATTCCAATATGAGTATATTCGTAAGAATTAATTTGAAAATATCGCTTTTTGTCGCATATCGCGTTACAATGCAATTTGCGTGCACACTATTTCCTTCCAATAAAAATAATTGCGTTTTAAAGATACCTCACGTAGCAATTATATGAAATGGCTTTTGTAAATTTAATATAATGTGCAAATAATTTTAAGTGACTTACACTTGATTTGTTTTATCTCACCTTCGTCAGTGGGTGCAAAGCTTATAATGTCCATTATTATTTGACGCCACTCAATAATTAACTGGGTAGCCCGTTTACCAACAAAATAGTCTAAATCCATAACATAACATATCACCGAAAATATTACACCCGCCACTCCGTGCATGGACTGAGGCCGATTCTGTGTAAATACAAAAACCACAGAACCATCAGTAGTCAGGTTCTATTCAGAGATTGCGCCTTCCACGCGCCTTCCACACCTATATCTTCCTGCCAGCAAAACCGTCTGAGTAGTAAGCACATTGAGACATCGGACGTTAAACTACATTATCACGGCCTGGCACCGCTGTTGACAACCGCTTGTGTTTTATTTCCTACCCAATCCAAAGTCACTCGATGAGACACGAGTGTCTGAAATTGACGCGACGCAGATGGGACAGGTACAGAACGCAGCAAGTGTGCTACTCCTCACGCACTTTCGGTTTCTAATCGGAACCAGCAGGCTCACCTGCGAACCCTCTTGGAAGAGGGCGAATACTCCCAGTGCTCCAAGGACCTCAGATGGAATCCAAGGAAAGAGCGAGCTGCAGTAGCATTTTCGCAACATTGCAAAAGTTCGAATGAACCCTTCAATGACGCCGCCTTTACCCGGAACCCCAGGGAAGCCCGCAATCAACCGAGCGCTTCTCCGCCGTTCGCTTGGGGGATAGAATATACGCAGCCGCCTACATACCTTCACCACACGTCGAGCAAAAGTCTAGGCAGACAGTTAGATATCGACGTAGATCACGTTGAAGCATGCAGTGCTGTACCTCCGAAATGCTACATTTCTACACAGCCACCGAAATGCGTCACACGTTGAGTCGACGCGAGGCAGGGGGTGCAGGAGTGCGTCCCACAACAACCTGATCTAACTCGCCGTGCCCAAGGTCCATCCGTCGCCCCGTAAAATTCAAACATCCTCGCGAGGTACAGGTCAATGAAATCCGCCATCGACACACCACATCGAGGACGAAGAAGACGAGGATCGCCTGATCACGGCCTGCACAAACGCAGAGGTTTAGCGGCGTTCGTGAATTGTAAATAATGTAAATGTAAATATTATTGCTTTTTGTATATATTTTCTTCTGTTTTCCGTACGGACAAAAGTCTTCAAAGGTGGGGAACTTGTTACGTTCTGGCGAAGTGTCTTTTGCTGCGTTGCAGCTTTCACCATGCTTAGTTTTTAAGAAAGTTAAATAAATCATCGGAATACATGCTACTGTCAATCATCCAAGAAGCCGACCCCAAATCCCAGTTGCGTAATACACGCCTGCCATTAGTCTTCGGATTCCGCATGCGAAGGCTAATCACAGCGCCGCTCCGTGCACGGTCACGTATTGTTCGTTAGTGGTGTCAAGCTTTTATGGGAAACTTGTTCAAACCCGTCCTGTACTTCCTGTCTATTTACGGTCCGGGTAGAGTGTCCTTCCAGTCTTTGATACCAATCGCGTCGGAGGTTGACGTATTTTCGTGGCGTGTTTGGTTGGGGTCGCAAAAATAACAATCGTGTCGTGAGTTGACATTTTGGTGCCCAATGTAGAACACGTTGCGTTGTGTGATATTTTTCGTGCGAAGCAAACGATTCATTTTTTTAGTTACTTGCAGTAGCTTTCGTCTCGTGCACTATCAGTTTCCTGGCAGCAAAGAAGCTTTCTACTCCACTCATGTGTGTGTCAATTTTTCTACGATTTTTGAATGTGAAGATGCAATATAGATGGCCGTATCGTCTGTGAATAGAGCAATTGATGTCTCTTCGTCAGTCGGTGGTCGGTGTGTCATTAATGAGTAAAGAAAACAGTAAGGACCTAAGTACTGATCCCCGAAGCACTCCTGTTCTTATGACATGTTTCGAACCATATAGGTCTGACTCACTTTTGTCCCAAATTGTCTATTGTTTATGAATGGATTAGTCTAACCGATATTAGTGGCAAGGCGTATTAAATCAGTTTGAACATCAGTCCCTCTATTCATATTGTGTCCAATGCTTTATGCAAGTCCACTAGTGTCATTGCCACAACTTGTTTCCGATTAAATATCTTGCGTACGCCGGTTACCAGTCGTGCACTTGTCTCGTATTCAGATCGGAAACCAAATGACTCGTCTGTAAGGAGATCACGTCCCTCGACGATCTTTTTTTAATTGCCACGTTTATTATGATATCTGTAACACTTCGAGCACATTAACCGCAACGCGAGAAAAGCTTCAGAACCCATCGACATCTCGAATAAGTCACTCCACGAGCAACATAAGAAAGCGCTGGGTTACGTCAAGCCCAGGACACTCCAACAAGTACACCGTCTCGTTGAAACGCTCACCAACGGTTTCAACGGGCAGAAATACACCGGCGCGATAATGTTTGACGCATCGAAAACGATCCACCAAGTCTGGCATTGAAGACTTATCCACGAGGTGTTGCAAGTAGGGATCCATCTCACACTAGTCCCGTTGATCGAATATGTCTTTCCTGAAAGAACGATTCGCAAGGAAATGCTGATCTTGCCGCTGCTGTTCAACATGCGACCTATTCTGAAGACACACATCTCGCGCTGTGCGCCGACGACATCGCCGTTTTCTATCGCTGGTGATGCCCAAAGATCATCGGAAGAAGACTGAAAGGAGCCGCCAGTGGACTGGAAGATTGATCTCAATCGCCGATGGTTGGAATTAGCCTGAGAAGAACACCGCCATCAACATGGGACAAAGAAGACCTGTCCTAGAACTAGACACCACTCCCGGTGGCGAACCTAAGCGAAGTATTTAGGAGTCACACTTGATTCTAACCTCACCTGGAAGCACATATCGTATACGTCATCAGCATAACCAAGGGAACGCTTCCGTTACACTACCGAATGTTGAATCGACGAAATCATCTTAATTCTGTACAAAAAATTAATATTTGCAAGTCAATCAGCAGACCTACGATGATGCATGGAGGTCCCGTAAGGGGAATTACTGCCGATACGAATATGAAAAAGCTTCAGATAGTTCAGAACAAATATCTATGGATGACTTTCGATGCTCCGTGGTTCGTGAGATATAAACATTTACACCGACGATCAGCGAAGTGACCAAAGAAGCTGCTGTGTGTCTAAGCGGCAATACGGAGACCCTCCCAAATGCACTCATCCGAGGATTGAGAGACTACCACAAACGAATTCTGCAACGCCATGGATGCTACTCAAGTAGCGCTGCGATGATGTTCGCAATCTGTGGCCTTGCCACGGACTGAATTCTAATCCATGACCGTCCGTTAATAAAGAGACGCATGGTCATCCAAAATGCAAGCTAACAAAGTGTGCTAAGGAGACTGATCTGTCAGTATCTCTAGAAGGATTGTCACGTTGCTTCCCGGGATTGTGAATTGGGAACAGTACCGCATTTTTACAGTGGCTTGGCAAGTGATACAAGGATATCGTAGCATTGATAATGTAACCAGGGCTTTGCGGGACATGTTCCTTAGAATTTTTTAGAATTTCGTGCTTTAGGCAAGTCTTGCTTTTCGACTATTTTGCATATTTCTAAGGGAGTTGCTGTTGAATAGCGTCCCTGTTGTCGATTGCGTCTAGATGTGTGACTGACTCCACCATGCCCGCTTCTGCGTTAGATATCTAGTCCGAAGTCATATACATGTGGGAAGTTTTTGCAAGAATATACGCTATATTACAATCATTTTCAAAACAATTTTAGAACAGAATATATTTTGAGTTTAATACATTCTCTCATTTGAAACTAATTTTGTAACACCAAGATAAGTTCAATTACTTAAATCCAGTTTTTCATCTTGGATATTGATTGCATATTCGTGATCAAGCTTGGTGGTGTTTTTTTAAAGGCTGAAAACTGTTGTACCGTATTATCATTACCGTTCAAAAGAATTATAAGTACAGTGCTTCGCAATGGTCAACATTTTCAGATTTCTAACACTTTACGACTCGTTGAAATTTAGTAACACACCGCGTATAAAAATATCATTTATTATAAGTACCTCATTTGTGCCAGCACCACAAAATCTTACGTTTCAGTATAAAACGATAAATTACAGACGTTATTTTGCAAGTATAATGTATTTCGTTCTTACTTCAATCGAAATGCCCCGGAAAATGATTATAAACAGTGCGCCCGCATTCAGGAAACATTATCATATTGTACGCGTGGAGGAAACGCCGATAGCTTTCGGTTGACAGTACATAAAAATAATTCACGTTGAACTCTGCATTTTGCTAGTCGGCCGTTAGAAGGCAAATAGTTCGCATAATCAAGAGGAAAATATAAACGCCAAGCGGAGTTACGATGCAGAAGAGTTATGTGTGTTTTACAAGATATGGCGAACTTTAATGACGGGCATTTTAATGCCCCAGTCATTAATTTAGATAATTAATTCCTATGCGATAGTGGTTACATCAACGGATTTTTGAAATAGATTTCGAGCCGTAATATGTGTGGAAAATCTCTATTCATGTTGCACAATTACATGTAGAAAGCTCGAACATCTAGAACAGCTATTGAAGCGCACGATTTGGCCGTATCGCTTGGGGCATTAATAACTTTAATAAATAAGGAACGGAGCCGGACATTCCTGGACAGCGATTGATGCTGAATACAAAGTTAGTCATCATGTTCTATAATCAATTTAAGTGTGCAATTAAAATGCTCTTTTGCCTTACGCAAATCAAGTATTTTGCTTTTTTTAAGTTCGAATATGTATTATAAATTCAAAAGTACCGAAAATGGCTGGTAATATATTTATAGACACAAATTAATTATTTAAGTTTCAATGATCATTGAAATTCTATTCATGGAAGTTATCAGATATAAAATAATCAATCAACAACGATATGAATGAATAGCAAGTACCGGACATTTGATTTATTGATCGATTGAATTTTACATATGAGGAATGAATAGTATTAGTAAATTATTATTATTATTATTATTAGTAATATCCTTAAAATTATTGCTATCAATTAAGGCATAATGCTGGTTGGTTTATTATTCTAATTACAATGATTTTATAAAAACGGAACGTATGAGTAAGTATATTTTGCTTTGAGTTCTTATACAAAGCTACTTCTAAGCTGCATACAGTTATGTCAATTGGCACTTCTAGAGAAGAGAACCATTTATCAATAGAATCATTTAAAATAACTACGTATTGATGGCAATGATTTTTCTATATATAAAAATATCATTGCCATGTTCATTATTTTAATTCATTATTATTCATGAAAACTTTTCCACGTGCATTTTAACAGAAATAAAAATGTATAAATTCTGTTATCAAAATATAATATATTTTTATTATAAACTTTTGTGAAATATTTAGAATATTTATCGTTTATAGCTGAAGTAATAATTATATTAAATGCGATTTCATGGGAAGTTGTCATTTATTTTACAAAAAGACAATGATTAATAACAGTTTGATGCTGGAGTATATAAGTTTTACGAAGTTAAGACGGAAGGCGATAGCAAAGGGTAAGCGAACTCATCACTGGTGTAGTTTGGCAACAGTCCACCGTTCTGGCGTGGCGCTCTGATCGATACGCTGCGCGCTCCGTAATCCTATTCACTCAAATTATAGCTATTATTAAACATCATTGGCGTAAATTGTACTGTTTTTAGGACAACGCGTGCACTTTGCTAAATTTAATTTCACTATTGATTTCAAACCGCATTTAAGCCCAATAATATGATTTATTGTGAAATAAAATACCTTGCAGGTATCATTTCTCTTACATTTCATATTCAATGTTATGCAACTTATTCAAACATCCACACAATATACATCAAGTGCACACGTCTCTCTGCCTGTCAGAATTTCACAGGTTATTTCAGAAGTCTTGCGCCAGTCGATGACTTCCAGCTTTCTCATTTATTCCAAGCTTACACAGAGCATTCGCATTCGATTCATATTTTATATACGCTATCTAACTTATTCCTTTATGTATTTTTTAACGTCAAACTACGCGGAAGTAGCATTACAGTAAAAAAGCTAGATAGAATTGATCATAAAATATTCGTGTTTAGTAAAAGCTTTCGCGTTTTTACAATATTGCATTATTTGTCAATTTTCGAGTGATTTTAAATATTAACTCATTTTGGCAAGATCACAAAATCACAAAATATATTTACACGGTTCAATTAAGATTGGTGAATATTATGAGAATGAACCAGGTAATGAATGGAACTTAAAAACACTCAGTGATGTTGAAAGGTTCGGTAACTATGTTCGTTTTAAACATACGTGAAACAAAAATGTCGATACGTAAATAAATTCAAATTTCATTAATAAATAACGCTCAAATATATTATGTATTTTAGGGAGGGGATTTAACGCGTTTTAAAATATTATTGAACTAATATTTCGTTGCTACATTTTATATTTTGCACGGATACTGTTCAATAGCCGTTATGCTCTGCAATGTTCGAAAGAAAATCCATTCTACTGTGATCAAATGAAACGTCAGGAAAGGAAATTCGAGTTACGTCCAACGTTTTGTTGGTTTTTGGTCTCAGGAGATATAGCGCCGGCGATTATATTGAATATTGCTTATAAAACATTAAACAATTGATAGTTTTGACGTCCATTTCAATTCCACTTAAATGCTTTTCACAAAGTATTGTCTCTTTATGTAATTGTATTAGTTTACCGAAGAAGCAATATAACTGATCCTTTTAAATTAATTTTAAACTAAACGATGTTGAAATAGGAAGTAAAGAATTGATATATTAATTCGAAAACAAGAAAATTAATAACTGTAAAACGTTTATTGATTGTTGGTGTATTTCACCGGTTAGAAAAGTTACGAATTTAGATATGCAAGCAAACGCCTACAAAAAATAATTAACTGGCCTAAATGTAACGTATGGTTGAATTGAATTATTGTAGATTTTATTTGAATTGTATTTATTTGAATTACTACAAGGGCTACAGACCAAACTAAACCAAGTATTGCAGACAATAATCGGAGCCAGATTAATCGAAAATTTCATGTAAATTAGAGCCTCGTGTTTCAGTTAAATTGAAAATCAGATATCGTTCTGAAGCCGAAGAGACCGGAGGGAACGAGATAAGCGCGGATAAGAAGAGAGAACAGGAAATAAAAAGCTACTGTTAAGAGGACGCGATAACGGAGCGGAAGCGAGAACATGTCATCACTTTACACCGGAAGTGAAATTCCGAGTGCAATTATGAGGGAACCGCGAATGAAGATTTAGCTTTTGATGTCTGCGACAAGATAGAACATACTTTATGCTCGAATGGGAAACAGCGTCGAACTGCTGCATTTAAGGATTTGTACGAAACACCGAATCGAAGTACTTGACTCTCGCAATTGAATTATATAATCGCTGCCGTTCGGTAAATGTAAAATTGCGCTAAAGCGATTAATGGCGCAATTTACAAAATATATTTCGAGAGACGCATTATATGGGATTAACGCAGTTACTTTTTTAAGTGTTTTGTCAATACGAAGGAGCAAATCATACTAACGACTTAAACGTATGTATTAGATGCATATAAATCACAAATAAAAATTAATAATTTAAATAGAACAAAAATTAACACTCAAATATATTACTCACATCACAGTATATGTTACAAATAATTAATCAGTAAACGAGATAATTGTATAAGCTTAACTTACAACTCGGTTCAATTCTACATTACCTACATTAACAAGTTGTCATTCCAAAAAACATAATAATTATAAAATATCTGCTTGCACTATTGTGTATTGTCCTTTGGGAATGTTCTTAAAGGATTTTCCGTATTCCGTACTACATATTGCATAGGTTTTAATTAATACTCATGTGCTTGGGCCACTTCGTGCCCAAGGTTTAATCACCGTAAAGTGCTCAGGAGGTAAGAGCACACCTACTTTGACGAGATCCTTGAATGATTCAATTACAACGTCCGTAGTATTACTTAAGATTTATACGTTAATACATTTTTACGGTTGTATAAAAGCATCAAAATGACAGTAAAGCGGATTTTACTGTAGGTTCGTTGAAGGTTTGGATTTAGCAGAGTATTTATAAAGAGCGTGACCATCAGACATTAATGTAAAATACATTGTATTAAAATATAAACCAAGGAAGTACCGTGTGTTCGCAAAAGTCAGCACTTTATAGTATTTGTTGGTGAATATATACGCTATTATAAAATAGATATTCTCAACATGCACAATTAATAAGGCGTTTAAAAGCTATCACTGCATATCTCCCTTTAACAGTGACTATACAGATTCTTGTCATGAGGTGGCAATAAAACAGTAATGGTTGTAAGTTTCGTAATGCATTATTAACTGCCTTCTAACGCAGTTTATTATTCATTATTACTCCTCATAAAATAAAATTGAATTTTATAATAAAATCAAACAGTGCAGTTTAAACAAAGTGCGTGCGAAATATTTCCTCATGGTTTATTCACAATGGAATAGCAACATTATGTGCAGAATGCATTAATCACATTATTTTTTATCAAATGTACTCAATTAGAAAGTATTGACAATTAAATATTTGTCTTGACAGAAAGAAACAATATGTACAAAATATCATATGGACGTTACTCATAAATTAATACATTATATTGCAAAAAATAATCATAAATGATTAACCTTACAGTAAGTCACCAATTCTTCGCTGAAGAATACGTGACAAAGGTGTAGTTTTTCGAGTTTTTATTAATAATCGCAAAATATAAATGTTTGAGCAAATTAAATAATTAACATAGATGATAATTAACAAATCATTTTTATATCGATATGTGTAGGGTTCATTAGTGTACATGGAGACATGTGTGATCGATTTTTGAAAATTGATAGCCAAAATTTCAAATAATGTTCTTTTTTGCAAACAAAATTTATGGAATTTTAGTTCACAGAATAAATTATCACCACGTTAATAACTTTGACAGGGATAGAATTGTTGTCTATCGAGATGTTGGTTTGTCATGTCGTGAAATTGGTCACCGTGTTAGTTGCACTACAATGAAGGTAATGTGTGTATGTTATGTATGGATAGAAAAAGGTAGAGGAACACGAAGAAGACCAACTGGTCAACCGAGGCGTGCCACAGAGCGTCAAGATAGACGCTTCAGACAACTAGCCCTGCGAGACCGTTTTGCTACTACGCGTCAATTCGCTTACCAATGGTTTAGAGAAGAAGGGTTACTATCCGTATACTATATCGCCGCACACGAATCTTTGGACATTTTTGACTGCGAACCACGGTCGTCAACGTTTGAACTGGTGCAGAGAAAGGCAGCATTGGAAGGCAGCATTGGAAGGCATAATGTCGTCTTCAGCGACGAATCGCGATTTTGTCTAGGTACGCACCATGATCGCAGAAAGGCAAGACGCCGCCGTAGAGAGCGACCGGTTTGCTGTTGAGAGGTATGTACACCGGACGGTTGGAGTAATGGTTTGAGAGGCTATTGCCTATGGTAGCTGATCACCACTTGTCTCTATTCGAGGCAATATAACAGCTGCACGTTATGTGGATGATGTCCTACAAACCACTTTCTGCCTTATCTAGACGACCATCCAAACAATTTCAGCACGGCAACGCACCACCCCATATTGCTCGTCGAACTATGGACTTTATCCAAGAAGCAGGCGTAATGCATTATCGTGGTCATCTCGTTCACCGGATTTAAATCCCATCAAACATATGTGGCATTTAATGGGGAGAAGACTGACCAATTTGCACCATCTTCCATAGACTCCAGCACAGTTAACCCAAATAGTTGAAGTTGATTGGAACGAGATCCCACAAGTAGACATCGACAAACTCATTTTGTCGATGCCTAGACGTTTACAGGTGTGCTCTCACCTACGGAGTCGCCAAGCGCATTATTAATTTTCTTTTATTACATGTTAATAAAATTTAATACAAATGTTATCGTTTCATTCTTGACGTAAGACTATCACATTGCCAAAAAACAAGTTGAAGAAATTGTTCCTTCTTGGTGTAACACCTTTAATGTCAGTGAGTATATTTATTTCGCACACAATATTAGAATTAATACAGTTAGGACACAATAAAAAACTGAAACTTTGTGTTAGCTCTGGGTTTTACAGCAGTTTAGTAATATAATTAAATAAAAAATTAGAATGACCTGATTAAACAAGTTTCGCTTTGTAACCTAGAGTTATAAATATACATTCACTTGGAATGTGATAAATATCTACAATTTGCGTGGGTTTTGGTGTAAAATAAGTCTAAATTTTAAAATTAAACGTTTCATCGAAGAACAAGATAGAAACTCTAATACATTGTTTAAGTACGCCTTAGGAAACATTTTTGATTATAACTACAATGTGAAAAATAGCACTAGAACAATATTTTATTTTAGCAGTTTAGTCACACTACTAATAAAAGCATCAGCACAATGTATTACATCTGGGGTTAAATCCGAAAATAAGCCACGAATAACATTCAATGCTCACATTTAACACGTTGACTGCCGATACTTTTTAGATTCCGGTCCGATAAACCAAATCGATTTAATCATAACATATTATTAATAATACTAATTATGATTCCTAACAATCATTAAAAAGTTTACAGGATGTTTTCTTGTAGAAAAAGTGTCCTCTTCGCAGAAGCCCACTACGAGTTGATTCGTACAGACATGCTTCGACTTGTCTCCTCCGTGCAGCTAAACAAGCGCTAAGCGAGTAAGTTCTTCAGTGTTATGTCAGACCTTGAATCGAAATCATTACATGTTCGTCGATTTTATATATTTTTATATCTGTTTGTTTACAAGAAAATATTAAATACTAAAATATGGAAAAGAAAATACCACTTAATGAACTTGAATGCTAATCTAAGTGAGTCAGAATCTATCGAATATTTTGTTGGAGATGGTAACAACAACCGATTATGTACCTTCTGATTATTAAACTGAGTGCAGTGATAATGAAGTCGTCTCAGAGCCTGAAGTGACATAATTTTTAAACATGAATGCAATGTAGATGCTCCTCATGCAACCACATCAACAAAATCCTGTAATATTTATTTTTCAAGAAAATATTGGTTTGAAATTGGATACAGCGAAACTCACAGCGCAAATGCTTGTGGACTTATTTTTTCCAGCGATTTTCTTGCATTACTGGAACGAATTTCTATACTGTACAAGAAATTGCAAAATATGCAAGTCTAACAAAATCTAAAAGGCTATCACGTTGGAAATACGTTGACACTGCTGAAATGAATGTTTTTATTTCACTTCTTTTACAAATGGGACCTTGTACTGTTCCTACAATAGAAGATTATTGGAGTACAAAAGGAATGTATAATGTAATGTTTTGGCGATCATATATGAGTCGCTATTTTCATTTAGTTGATAACTTAATACCATCTTCCGATACACTATAGGTGCGACCTTTTCTAAATCATTTAAACAATATTATGCGCAAAAACTATGTGCCAAAAAAAATATTTGTAACGACGAATCAATGATGTTATGTCGTGGAAGATTACAATGTCGCCAGTATATAAAAAATAAGAAGCACAAGTACGACGTTAAACTTTATGAACTTTGTGAAACTGATTATATACATAATGCACACAAACTTTTTCAAAAAGTAAATTGTTCCACAGTAATACTAATAAAGTTCAGAGAAGAATTTGTGAAGACATTGATTGGCGAAAATATTCAATCAGCTACAGCTAAAATATCTAAATTGGACGAACTTCAATATTTGCAAAGTATTCCCCCTACTGCAAAGAAGCAACAGCCGACAAAGTCGAGTTTATACAAGAGCTCAAAAACGCAGAGAAACGAGATATTTCTGAAGAGAAGCCAGCTCTTTGTGTCGAAGATTGTTTTAAAATTTATCATAATCAATAAATATATTCTTTTTCTGTTAACTAATGCATAAACATTGAATGTATATTTCTGGCTCGTTTTCAATAAAATTTCTATTCGTATAAGCCAAACTTGATTGCTTATTTTCTTCCAGGAGGCCATCCATTCGTATTTACTCTTATAAACTCACTCGTAGCGGCGCAAAAGTGGCAAGTCAAGAAACTACGCGATATGAGATCAGCGTGGTAAGTTACATTTCGACTTGAAATGAAATTCTTTATTCACGCACTAAAATTATTTAGGTTATGTAGTGACGAATTCAAGACGATAATTTGTATTTATATAGGTTGTAAATGAATATAATCTTATAAAACTATTAAACAAATACGCAAGTTACGATTCAAAGTATACATAATGCATAAGTCGTAAACTGCTTTCAGTTCTAAATCTAATCTCTAGATGCAACCGTTCTGTATAGAAAGAAAGGTCAGTGCCGAGCACTGCAGATTTTTCCTAAACGTCGTTAGTAGAAGTTAAACTTTCAATTTTTGAATACAATTTTCTTCATTTTCATACAAACGGATTTTTTAATTCACTAGTAGGAATTGTGTATGTGTCACTTTTCTTTAATAATGTGTTGGTCTGCCCCTGTTTCTGATACACTCATTGACCCGCCTTGGCATTGATTCCAGCAGGTGATCAATGTCTTCTTGGGGTATGGCATCCCAAGCAGCCTGTACTTCATGCCGTTGAGCTTCTATTGTCAACGGTGGGTTTGGCAGATTCCTCAATCTTCTACCCATCATGTCCCACACGTGCTCAATGGGCGACAAATCGGGAGATCTTGGCGGCCAAGGCAAAAGATTAACATTGGCCTCTTTAAAGGAGTCAAGAGAAACCCTTGCTACGTGAGGTCGTGCATTATCTTGCTGGAAAAGTGGGTCTTCCAGCCCTCGAAGATATGGAAGAACATGTGGTTCTACCACTTCGTCAATGTAGCGTCGGGCGGTCATACTGCCCCGAATGAAGAGCAAGGGTGACCCACTGCCGTAAGCAATAGCACCCCACACCATCAACCCCACAGTTCGGTGAACATGCCTCGCAATCGAAAAATCAGGACTGCGCCTTTCTCCACGTCTTCATCTAACAGTCATCCGACCATCATGCATTCCTAAACAAAATCGCGACTCGTCACTAAAGACAACTCGATGCCACTCCAAGTTCCATTGAAGTCTTTCCTTGCACCAGGCCAAACGTTCCTGGCGATGTTGAGCAGTGAGGGGTAGCACAAGATGTGAGCGGTAAGACAGCAAGCCAAAGGTTCTTATTCGACGATAAACTGTTCGCAAGCCTATCGGACGACATTGTTCACCTAACCATGGATCAGCTATTGATCTAGTTGTAGGGAATCGGCCATTAGTCTTAAGCGGCGATCTTGACGTTCATTGGTTCGTCTTTGAGCCCCAGTGCCTCTTCTCCGACGTTCAACCCCATGTTCAGACCACGCATGATAAACACGCATTATTGTTGAGTGGTACCGTCCCAAACGGTTGCCGATTTCTCTAAACGAAAAACCTGCTTCTCGTAAACCAACAATCCGCCCTCGGTCAAAGTCACTCAACTACTGGTAAACTTGATGTCTCCTTCCTCTAGGCATCGTTAAACACTTGAAACACTTTAAACTAAAGAACGGGATCCGAAAAAATGGAACAAATTCAAAAAATGACTCGATAATTGCTTGTCTATCACCACCTCTAAAAAATGACACACGTCAAAAATCCCATGACTACTTGATGATTGGGTTTCAAATATTAATCAACTATTTCCATGGACTAATCCACTATTCCTAACAAATTTGGTCCAAAAATTCCCACCCCTTCTAGGTGGTGCAGTTTATATGTCACTGAGTATATATATAAATTCTACATTGTATATGTTATATTTAAGTTTCTATCCGAGTTCTTCTCTAAACTTATTAAATTATTTTATTTTTCCGTTAAATGTAGGGGTGGCAAACTAGTGATATTTACTTTCAAACCCCAATTATGGTATTAAATTCCATTTCTACCCTCTACCCTTTTACATTTGATATTACATCATTACCTTAATGTCCAACCGACCCTTCTTCGGATCATCTGGTCTAATTTTGGTTTTCACCCCCAATATTTTGTCATATCTAGCATTTGGGTTTATAGTAATTGTTTCCATCGAACTTTTTTATATCTAATTGACTTTCTAGCTGTCATATTCAAGTTCAATTTTATAGTTTAATATTAATCAAAATTTAAATGTTATTCTATACAAATAATCGATAATTCGAACAAAATTCATGGCAATTTTTTAACAATGTCTAATATTTGTAATAAGACAATTTCCCTATTCGAACAACATGCATTTGTGACTGATGTATAACACCTACTTAAATTAGGTGTTCCACAATACTACAATCGTTTACAATTAGTATTGGACTAGCATGTAGTAAATGTAAGCCGCGGTGCACATTTTTGTGTATATCCATGAAATTGTTACAATTGTTACTGGTACAAATTATATTTTATATTTATATTTTACTTACACCACACGTATATACTCCCGCGTTCAAAAGAAACCAAATTATTTGCGTTTCTTATTGAATATTGCAACAATATTCCATACATAAAAAAATAATCGGACAATACATATATGAACACACGCCCTAGGAGATTTATCCATCTATATACTTAAATTACAATCGCGCAAAAGCTACTTACGCGATACGCACTGTATGGTTGCATTTTCAATAATACAGGCAATTTTTTTCTAAACAGACGTGTTGACGTGTCCCATATATTATCGAAAAAATTAAATACAATCTCATAATTTATCGCAAAGAAATAATTGATTAAATAATCGCCAATTCTTTACAATAACACCGATGCACACACAGTATAAACGAAAGTTCGCGTTATATATTTAGTTTAATGGCTTGAATGCTCCGCCATTACTGTACTCTAATGAAAGGATTGTTGCGATAAATAATTCATTAAATAGGTATGTATGGACACAGCTTACGCCAAAAGGGGGAAATGGCCAAGAGATTTGATGTTTTAATAATGCAGACAATTTACGTACCAGCCATAGTTTCGCTTGATAATTGTATACCTTCACTACGAGATTATTTGATAAATGCAATAATGAGTGCAGTACGAAAAGCATATAAATATGTAAATTTAGGATATAATTATAAAAAACAATGTTTCTCAAAAACCAACTGAACATAAACATTTCCAAATCTGCAACAACTCCTACAAATTGGCAGCTTCAATTGCTCTTGGGACGATTACAAGCAACATTTCGTTCACAAAATAGGTCCATCAAAAACAACAGTTCATCGTATTTGCAGGGTTATGAAATAAATGGACTAATGGAAATTATGGATTGTTTATTCGTTTGAGATTATAAATTTGAACAACCCCTTTCTCAATCAGTTTTATTGCATGCTATTAGCACATATTTCAACAACTACGTTGTTCTTCAATATTGAAAGTGACAATTTTTTGTGAAAATGAAAAAATGGCATTCATAATATCAAAATATTATTTAAGGCAAATTCGAAGCTGAATACTTTCCTCCTCATACATGATATGCATATCATCGCTGAAATGAGAAGTTGCAAAAACCAATGTTGTGTTAGCATTAAGCACCCGACAGATAGATACATTGTTTGTTGCAGTTTTTACATAGTCTTGCAAAAAGGGGCCAAACACGCGGTCACGGCATATCGCTATAATCTGAGTCTTTGTTGCGGTTTAGATGTTCTGCGGTGTTCTGCCCTCCGGGTTCGCTGCAGACCCGAGATATACCATAGCGGCATCTGTAGTTACACATGTTTCCTTGACAAGAAGGGGCACATTACCGACCCGAAGTTGTTCGGTATCGGTATTTGTGTCGTTAACGACATTTGCCTACAAATTCATAGTGCTTCGTTAATGACAATTGAACACATAATATTTTTTCGGCCTTCGGATAAAAAATTAAATGAAATTACGGTATTGCAATAAAGCAAACGCAAGCAACAGTGTAACATGTATGTATGTGTTGAAAGGGGAGTCAGAAATTAAATAAGAAAATCTGCAGTGAACTTTTTTACACTTTTTTCACTTATACTTCATTATTCGAAAGAATATTTTAAATGAAAGTTGTTTATATTTTAGTTATAAGAACAATTTTTCGGTAACTCATACTCTATTATTACTGTAAAGTAAAAGAAAGTAAAAAGGGAAAACTAAATTGAGTAGTAGTAACCAATCAAAATTACAGTTCTAACATAAGGGTACAGAAACTAAAAAATATTGTAATGTTATATATGTAGATGTATGGAAAATAATTCCCACCAATTGAATTATTTTCCGATATTTTCTAATATTAGATTTTAGGACTTTTGTATATTTTCTTGAAACGAATACCAAAGTTTAAAATTTTTAAGGATGCTGAAAGAAAGACATTGACATCAGAGAACGAGGACAATGAAAATTGTACTGCAGCAATAATTTTGAAAATGTTTTTAGTCAAGCTTAGTGAAATTATTCACCTCAATAAAATGGAATTTCTGAAAGGCTCAATAGAACTGTTGTCGAGAAATCTAATTTACTGTCTACTGCTAATTTAAAGAAGAATTTCTGAGCTGGTGAATGATGTGGATATTGTTAATTTTTTTGCGAAATAAATTTTCTGGATTACAAAAACTACTTATATGCTTTGGAACCGAAGAAAGTCAGTTGTTAATATATCAGGATACTTTGTCACGGTCATGGCACATGTGTCAGATGAAAAAGTATACGCATGGCACATGGATGCATAAAAACAGATTTTAGATTTTATGGTGAAAACATAGAAGGCTATCCGATTTAAAACAGGAAATAGTAACTGCACATGGAAAATAGATGCAGATGGAAATCAAGAAATATCAGATTCAGTGGCATGCACTGATACAAGTAATAAAACGTGGATGGAGGGGAAAAAGTATAAAGTGACAATTTAAATGAATAGTTTCATCTACAGATATTATAATAGTCCGGCTTCAAAACTTAATCGAAAGAGATGCAGAAACAGTGAAACAGGATTAGCGAATGTCTTTAAAGCGAAGTAGCGTTCTAATTAAAGAAGAAATGTTACGTGGAATAATAAAAAAGTCTAGAATAAATGTAAAAATTTTGAAGACATTTACTTATCTAGAAAACAAGATTTATATGTTCAAATAATTTGGTAGAAGTAATGTTGAAGGGGTGGTTTGTTCAACCCAACTTAACTCAACCCAATCCAGCCCAACCCAAACCAAATCCAGCCTTAACTGCACTAAACCTGATTTTAGTATAATTTTGCCTTTAAATCCAACCCAAGGAAGATCTCCCACGTTTAAGGTTATTATTAAATTCAGTTATAAGAAACACAAAATCGTTAACAATTAGATTTTAAATCCAATTAGGTAGACAAGTGGGTTGTAATGTTCTGCGAAGTAGCGATTACAACTGAGCAGCAAACTGTTACAGTGAGGTGTATTTCTAAAATTCTCCATGTAAAAATCTCGATCGATTATGACGTTAGCTTGGGCTGGGGTTGCCTTTGTTTGGTTGACTTGGGTATTGGATCTTGGAAAAATCTTTATCGAGTAAGATAGCGATATAAAACTTCACATCAATTTGTAAACCCAATTCAGATCAATTTTATTCCGGCTATAACATAGGTTCCTTAAAACTGATAGCAACAAATTTAGAAGTCAAATTAGATATTTTATTAATCGGTAGACAAACGTTTGTTCAATGGGTATTGCGAAACGTAGGGTGAATACCGTTGAACAAAAAAAAATAGCGGGGGCGGGGTGCTGCAACCAAGCAGGAACCTTTAAATAATTGATACGCAGGGAATAACGGGATAATAAATAATAGTTCGTGAGATAACGTAAAACGCAGATATAATTCCCGCAAACTGTCTCTCTCTCACACACACACACACATAAATAAGGATGTAAGTAAAAATACGAAAAGAATTTAACAAAATATTAAATCATAAATATTATGAGCTAACGAAGTAAGTATATGTACCAGAAACAGCTGGAAAAAGGCGGTAGATTTCAAAAAAACAATTCTAATTAAAAGGCTAATACATTACTAGGCATACATTCAGAAGCGAGCCAAATTGTTACTTAGTACATATTTTCAGTGAAACTGCAAGAATAAAAACAAGACACCGAACCAATATTAACGTTGGTAATCAACCGACCGCAGCAGATAAGGATTTCAATAATCATAAAATTTTATCCATCACATTATTAATAGATTTAGGAGCTTTTATACTGGCACTATATAAACAATTTCTATTTTAGAAACAGAAAAGGGACACGAAACAAACAAACAAAGTAATAAATTATCAGGAAAAAACCGATACAAATGTGCAGGAAAGAAATACATTCGAATGATATTTATGAATAATATTGATTTTGGTTTGAATGTTGCCTCTGTACGGTCTGTCCTTGTTGATTAGTAGTCATTTTCTTTTGAGTGGTAGCCTAATAATACTCCTTTAGTTACATGGCGTGAAGTAAAATTTTTCAAACAAATATCTACCCTATATTTTCTTCCATTTTGTCCTCCTCTCCACTTACTGCCCATTTCGTTTACCTCACTACTACGTTAAATTGTCGAGTAGGGGCGATATTTACCTTTAACTGGATCTGTGGAAGTTCTCACTCTGTAACGGGTTAGTCATGTTTAGGTATGCAATCAAAGATATTTAAATGCCGTTAGTGTATTTGTTCTTGAGTTATTCATCTCGTTTGATATTCCTACTTATTCTGGTCGCTGCAGTTAACGTTCTTCACATTTTTTTTAAATTTTACAACTTCTGTCCATGACGGTACCAAAAACATAAATCATAATTAATTTCCCTTGAGTTGTAAATTAATTCAATGAATTTTATCTGTCGTTCTTCGAATGATAAATTAGTGGTTCGTCGCTAATATGGTTGCTGTTGCAGTACTAAAATATCGTTTCCTCGTATCCTGGTGATATTCGCTCAGGCGATCGAGTTTTAAACTCATTGGTCGGTTTGTTTATTGTGTTTTGTGAAAATATGATTTCGGCTTTTCAAGCTTGAGACGAATCGACTAACGTATTTAACAAAAGTTTTGGGAAAATTTTGTAAATATAATTATTCAAATTATAATTGTTTTATTTAATTTGGTAGCACAGAAAACGATTGCATGATTCAGAACTCTAGGGCAAACCGTCTTAGGAAGAATCAAACACAGAAAACCTTCGTCACATTCCTTAATGACGCGGTGAATTGTTGTCTTAGAAATATTTTGGTTTCTATAAATTGCGACAATGTCACGTTTGCGTAATTGACCAACCAAACTGTTGTCAAATTTTGCCTTTCCGCAATTCTAACTTGCAGGACATTTTGTAAAACACAAGTGTATTGTTAAACTGCAGGAGAAACATGACAGTTTCTCAATAACCAATGGTAAGTTGATTGCTTTATTTTTAATAGGAAAAAGTAATACGAAAATTTGTTGTTACTGTTTTAGAACCGAAGGTAAGGATGAATATCGATTTGAATTATCCATTTATTATAATGCGAAATTTAGCTATAAATAATTTGAATGGTATTTTATGGTCAACCATTCTAGAATAAATTCGAAATGTAGATTATTATCAACAGCGCAGTACGAGGAGTTAGGACCAGTAGATTGTCTACGTTGAAAAGGATATCCGGAAAGGAATGAAATTAGGAAAGCATCTCAGTGGAAATATTAAGGTGAAAGCCATTCACAAATAAGATACGAGAAAGTCTAATTGGAGATTGTATGAAACAGGTTCTCAAAAATATGCAGATTGGAGAAAGAGTCGTTGACTTTAAAATGAGGATGTGAGATCTTTAAAATCGCTATAAAAAGAATTTTTATACTTCCTTATTGTAGGCACTGGTATATTTGTGTTTCATCCCGATATTATGCATTTTTATTTTTACACTCCTCTCCGATATTTTCCAGTTTCTTGCATACATTTTTTTGGTGGTCTTTATCGTTCAGGTTCGGCCATAACCTTTATATGAGCGATGTGGTTCAAAAGTGTCGCGTTTTAATCAAGTATTATTATTTTGATTCTTAAAGTTATTGAAATGTACTTCCAGTTCTTCCTCCAACTTCTCAATGGTTATATATCCCAGAAGAAACAAATCTTATAAAGTGATTAAAAGCTATAAACGTTTGAATTAAATTTACATTGGGATGTATTTTTAAAATAAAAATGATTGTACTTCAATGTCCAGTCCCCAATGTATCGGCTTAGCTCAATATGTATTTCTGTCATTCAATTACTTCTATTAATTATTATTTATATCAGTGGGAATTAGTTTACATTGGACAATGGCAAATGTAAAGATTATAAGGCAAAGTAACTACTGTAACAAATATTTAATAATCGTCGTATTCGTAATCGGGGAAGAAGAAGAAAAATATTAATTTTAGAAAAATTTTAATTAAAACCCAGCACTAATATCTTAAATTAATTCAATCATTATCCATAACTATTGGGAAGCTCCACACTGTATACGGCACTGTGACATTTTGTACGTAATAATACATTATATAATCATTTAACTACAATAATATGCCGTGTCATTTGACAACGCATTGATGCAGAATGCATGAGCGTACAATGTGCCTGATGGCGAACTCCTGTCCATATTCAGAATTTCAATTGTATGTGTGAATGGCACAGGACAATGCAAATAAGAAAATGTCATTTATTGTCTGCATTTAACATAATGGCCACCACTCAGTTAAGCTATCTATACGGTAATTGTTTCATTTAAATTATGAACATTCACAGCGCTTAAAATCAACTTAATATACGGACAATTATTTAAAGTGAGTAGTACTTATAAATGTCTGGTTATCTATGACTACAAGTGACGTATAGTGTTAAGTTGAATTATTTCTGTTAAATAGTCCTATAATCATTGTATTGATCAATTTCTTAACCCAGTGAGTTATTTAAAGTGAAATAAGAGATTAAGAGATCGATATTTTTGGCCATGAATATCCGTTTCCGCCGCAATCCTTCTAATATTAATTGCGTACACCAATCATGTTATTTTAATTACAGAACGGTGACATTTGTCGACTTGATACGATCTAATTATTATTCGTTGCTTGTTGCAAGTAGATCACTAAAGTCGCTTTTCAAGGAAGCTGACACAATTAATATTTGTAAAAAAGAGTTATACTCATCGACATTTTGAAGCTTTGATTGGAAACACCCATTGTGGATTTAGAGAAGAAAGAGGCGTTCAGGACCAAACCTTCATTAACACAAGTTAGTGAGACAATAAACAAAATAAGGGAAGCTCATATATGCTATATAGATCTAGAAAAGGCAATCCAATCATCAAATTTGGGATGTATTCAGAAAACGAAAAATAAATAAGATATCATTGAGCTAATATAGCTGTTGTACTCAAACAATAAGAATATTTTTATAACAAATAACGTAGAGTCCAAATAATTTAAGACTGATAGAGGAGTTAAACGGGGATGCATACTTAGTCCACTCTTATTAATTTTAGTACTAGATGAAGCAGTGCAACTAGCCAAAAAAAAAACGGAAATATTGAAACTAGGATACTGAAAAATGGTGCATATTCAAATTGGAGTGGTATTGTTAGCAGACTAAATGACAATATTAACCGAGTAGGAAGGGGACAAACAATGTAATAAAGAAATAATCAAAGAACTAGAAAAAGCTAATATGAAAAAAATATATATGTAAAAAGCAAACACAATGATAATAGCTGAGGAGGATAAAAAACGCCGATTACAATAACAACAATACAGGGAAAGGAAATCGAAAAAGTTGAAACTTTAGGATCAATAATCGGAAGTAATGAAAGGCTAGATAAAGAAATATATGAGAGGATAGGAAATTATTTAACATGATGACGAAAAGATTATTTGGAAAGCATGATATACCAAAGGAGATACAAACGGACATAGTGAAGAAAGTTATAAGACCAATTGTTATACATAGTTGCAAGACATGGACAATGACAGATTAACAAAAGACAAGAATACACACAATAGAAATTTAATTTCTAATAAAAACGATAGGTTACCGAATGAAATATACCGACAAAAAATAGATATTGAAGCAATAATAATAAAACAACAGGAACAACAGGAATGATAAGGAGGAAGACAATAACACAGGAGAGGAAGAAATGGGACGAATAGTTAAAACAAAATAAATTAGTTATCTAGAAGAAAGGTTATACAAGATCACAATAACCGAGAAAACAAGGAAGGCAACTCAGTTCATTATTCGACATCCATTTATCTGATTAGCCATATCTCAATGCATTTTTTTCTCAATTCCGCTGCGTTAATGTTGACATCTTACATAACTAAACTTTGGTGAAAAACACAGTTCTACACTGTGTGTGTGCATTCTATTGCACAATTTCAATGCGATTGACTAGCAATATTACAAATTCTATTGTTGTTAATTAATATTATTGTGCTATTCGATATTTTTATTCTACGTGCTTCACGAACCAGGAAGCCTTAATTTATTTAGTATCAGTTATCTTTATCATAATCCCATAAACAAGTCTATTGTTTGTAAAACTTTATAGATAATGGTAATCAATTATAGATAATGGAGGGAATGATCTGCGCTGGCTACACATTAAATTTCAACATTTTTTCGTATTTCTCAATTTGAAATGCACTTATTTAAATCTCAAACGATGATGGGAAAATTAAGTAAACGTTGGATACAGCCGTTAGACATCGGGGTGAATACATTAATTTACTCTGGATAATTAATATAAAGTTGGTTGGTCGTAAATAATTCTACATAACTAGACACTAATTTGGCAATTTTTCAATTACACCCATTTGACAGTTAATGTTTTATTCAGATGAAAATGCCATGCATTTAAAATTTTATTGATGTTTGCTAGTCGAGAAACATTTCACGTAAAATAAAATTTTTACGAGTTTGATTGTTGATTTTCTAGTTATCGTTCTCCGTGCGAACAAAAAATAGTTTATAAATATTTTATGCTTCTCAAATATATTGACGTTTCAAATTTTTATTATTGTTTGTAGAGTACTAAAAGTTTTCGTTATATAGCTCAGAAATAGAGATATTCGCACATTAAAAAAAAGATATGGATATATTGCTGTGTTTGTAAAGGTATTAAAATAGAAAGAAAAATTAAATAAATAAAATGTAAAAAACTGGTCGATTTAATTATAACCATTTGTTATTAAATTAATTTTCATTATTTCTAGTCATTATTGAGTAACAAAATCATCTGACTATATGTCCTTAGTCGTAGCCTTCCATCTTTGAATCACAATATATAGTCACTTAAATAACGCAACCAAATAAAATGAAATTTTCTTTTACAAAAGTATAGTCGGCAATTTTAAACTTGAAAAATAACGGGCAGGTCGTACAATTTTGAAATCCATAAATCATTAAAAAATAATAGTACAGCCATTTCAGGAATGGTGTCGACAATTTGCCCTTTTTAACGATTTTCCAGTAAAGACCAAGTGAATTTATGTACCGAATTCGGTGTCGATAATTCAATAAATTGAGAAGAATTGTCGTCCTGTATACCGTAATGTATATGAAAGCTGCACTCGTAAGTTCTAGTAATTTGATAAATTGTTCTCGATCCTATGAGTTGCAAATATAAAGCTCCATTAAAGTAATCTGCTCGTAAATTTTCTTCGTTTTTAAATTTTAATCGCCCACCACTTAACCTTTTCATTGTAATTTAGTTTATTACGTCTTGAAATTATGCTAATAATATTTTTCTTGTAACTGATTTTTTTGTTAAATGTGCGTCATTTAAGGAAATTCAATTAGAATCACCAATTACTTACGTTACTGATTTTATTAAATACGCAAAATTGCAACAAACACAGAATTACTAATATTATTTATTATAACAATCGAAGCAATTAACGGATCCAGTTTTGTGAAATCTTTAAATTAATTTTCGGTTTAAAATTATTTTCAAAAATATTTATGTATACCTACTTGGGTCAATAGTAAAAAATGCAATATTGCTCTCAAATAAATAGTTATTTACAACCTTTATATTTTCATAATTAGATTATTAATAAGTTACCAAACTCTATATTTAATGCAGGTATCCTGGGCACGAGTTTCTAATTTCATATAGTTAGCGCAATGACTAATAATTAATAATTTAATTATAAGTTCCAGGTGTTCCGATGCTACTTGCTCATGGGCCTGTGTCCCGTTTAATATGATATTTGTTTCCAATGTGGGGAACTAATTATAATTATAACTATACTGTATCTAACAATTTTTATTGTGTAAGGTAAAGTCGTTTAAAACGAAAATATGTATGTCTTACGCTGTTGTTCAAATATAGTTTTCGCTGAAAGAATAGTGTCAGAATTTTACAAAACTGCCTGGAAAGCGGCTATTATGAGTTATGTTTTTGTTTTACTATATATTCGCGTATTATAGGTCGTTGCCTAGTTTTATTTTCTATTTTGTTATATATTGTTGACACTTTGCTTTTGAAATAATTATTTCATTTTTCACACTATGGTGCATGATCCTATAAATCAACGAATTGATATTGACGCCAGTATTATAATATACGTTAAGTGAGTTATTACATGTACTTATTTTACGACCGATTAATTAATTTATTATTAATATTAAAATATCGATACGAAATTTTGGTAAAAAGTAAGTTGCGAAACATATGTAGTTAAAAATCGAGATCTATTTTTCTACTGTGCTAGTTAGGAAAAACACAGTTTAGTTTCTTCTCCTGGACCGCGCCAGATATCGAGATAAATGCTTTCATATTATCCAGCTTCCCAAAGGAAAACAAAATTTATCTAAAATGTTGATGAGTCATTCCTCACCATTCATAGATTCTTCTATGAAACAAATTTATATATGTTCGGACATTTTACAACTGATGATTTTGATAGGACCTGGCATACTTTTCTGTTAAAGTTGGGCAGTTAGTTATCTCATCATTTTTAAGAACTAGGTGCTATTATTCATTTGTTAGAAGGATATATTTTTATTGTAGTATTGTTAAGGAACTGCAGATAGATAATAATATATATTATTTTTATTTGTGTTCTTTAAGAGGTAAAAAATGGTGGGATTTATTTTTACGTGCATGTGAAGCTCGGTACTTATTTTTTATTTGCATGTTGCTTGATGTTTGATTATAGTTACAGTGCTTGCATGTATTCCAAATAAATTATTCCATTTAGTAATTCAGAAACGTACTATACTTAAATAATCTAAAATATCCAACACGCATAAACAAATTTAATTTGTTTTAAATAATTGCCCATACGTATTAAAAACAGAGTTTAGAAAGCTTTGTTTTTACTTGTCAGTTCGATAGTCAGCTTAAAAGGCGAAATCTAGTTTACATCCACTTCCAGATATCAAGTCGACATAAAACTTCATATTTTATTATGAACTTACAATATTTTCCAGTTTTGATAATTAATTGCAATTAAACCAATATTATGCATGCTGGTGTTTAAATTAAACATTGTTATATATTAATTATAGTGAGAGTAATATGTAATTGTTGTAATGTATGAATTGAAATGAATCGATTTTAACATACAAACTCATTGAATTTTACTACACGAAAAAATCGTATTTGTTGAGAAGGAATTTACGCAAGGGTAAATTGACCTTTTATAATAATGAAAGTGGTGCATCTGTAACTTTTACAGTACATTATGACAGTGGGTAGATTATGGTTATTGGGAAATTATATGCGTAACATTTTCATCTTATTAGAAGAACATAAATGGTTCGCCATGACCACTCGTATTTCATGACGGCAGAACAATATAGGAAAACAGTTCAAAGGAAAATAAAAACTAAAAACTACAAAAAATCAATGGCTTTAAAAAAACAACTTGACCGAAAAAACCAGAAATAGTAAATTTAAGAAATAGAAAGAAATAGATAGATTTTGTTGAAACAACTTCAATCGGACAGTTTGACATCTGGTACGCTGTACGTAAATATATTGCTACCATCATGTATTGGTAGTACTTTACTTTAATTATAGTGACAATATTTGTTTAAATGTATTTTATGGGTAGACTACATGAGCTTTTTCACAATTTCCTTAATAAAATTAGAACAACTCTGCATCATAAAACAATATCGCGAAATTTGTACACGCATATCAATGTGGAACCCGATATTAACATTGAGTCTTTTTTTAAAGCTTCTGCTCTTCAATATCGAGTGGCCGAAGCTGGAAACAACTTGCAGAACATTCAATTGACGAAATGCCTATTAGCAAGCACATGGGGTTTGGTGGAACTAAAAATTGAACCTACGTCGATTTTGGTACACGTCTGGAATGTTTTAGTCTACGTAACAGTATCTGTGAATGGAAGTTGGAAGATAGAGTCGCATATTTCGTAATTGATTCATTTATATCGTTTGGAAAAGTCAGCATCACGACATTAGTTTTTGACAAATTATTAAGTAAAAATTCTTTCAATTACGATTGATAGCCCGGCTCAAGCATTTGTACTGAATTTAGAACACTGCTTTAGGTATTAATGGCAAACGTACATATTTCCTTTTGAATAACTGCCATATGATAAAGCTGATGAGAAATGCACCATTTCAGCAGAAAGTGTTCAATGATCCTGATGTGAGTGTAACAAAACTATTTGTTTTTAATTCTTTCAGCAAATTAATGTTAAATATATTCATTTAGTGGAAAACCTTTAAGAGTCTGAAGTTTTGCATTTGGCCAATAAATTAACAATTCTGCACCTGCAATGGAAAAGATAGTGAAATTTGTTGCCCAGACACATTCTTCTGGTGTAGCCGATGCTATTTATTTTTGTTGGGAAAATTATAATAACCGGAATTTTCAAATTCTCAAAGGAAAACGATTTTTTTATTTGTAGTGAGTAATTATTATTTTAATTTCACATGAGAAGGTTTTGTTTCAGGTCATTTGATATATATATATAATTCAAGAAACCCATTGAGATTACGAAATTGTAACGAGACTTTGAAGAAACGTTTCATTATTTCAAGAATATAAAATTAAAAAATGGAAATGTAGCAATTAAATCAAGAAAGAAAGCACCCTTCGTTCGTTCTTTTAATTTTAAGAAAAAGTTTTACAACCGTTTTTGATGATTATACAAAAAGCGATCAATCTGAATTAAAGGAGATGTTGTATTTTATATGTATTTATATTTTTATGTAACATGTATATGTTTTAGATAATTATTAACACACAAAAAGAGCCAAGATCATGTAGAAATTTTTTTTTCCTTAGTAAGAAGTCGAGGAGGAAACAATAAAAACCCATCACCAAATCAGTGTATATCTGCATATTAGCGTCTGCTTGTTCATCATGGACTGGTACATACAAATAATATCCATCTTGCTATGGCTAATACTTAGGCACTTAATGTTACTAGGAGGAGCGCACTGGTAGCGCTATGAAGAGTTGAAACCAGATATTGTTTGTAAAATACGTGGAGGAAGTATTACAGACATTATAAGCACCGTCCAATGTATTTATAAACTGATCGATAATTACATCGAAAGTGCGACGTTCTTAAATTATGTGTTTGCTAGGTAAGTCATTAGGGTTTTATTGTTGCTATAGCCCTATTCACAAGATCACATTTAACAATATCACTTTTGCGACATACGTATTTTATATATAATCCCTTCGAGTGTCTATCTGATCCTGATATTATCGCACAGGATAAGACCCCCCTGCCGTGGAATTCGAAGCCTATCCAACGAAGTTTGCCAATTAAACGACATCCGAGGTAGGAAGTAGATAGGACGATATAGGAAAATATTGTTGTTGTGTGGACCTGCTCTCAATTTATGTTACATGTAAATCAGGAGAAGGCATCCTAAAAATTGTAGGACTTGATATTGTGAAAAGACGTGTTTACAATTCAGCAATAAAAATACTCCGTGGTGTTATCATCGAGGTAAGAATATTTAACTTTCCTTCGTAAATTGTGGGTTAATTGGGCTCCATGTTAGATAGGCGTTATAAGTGGGAAATGTTAATTCGCAATTAAAATGAAATACTTTAGTTCCAATTATCATGTTGAATATTAAAGAACAAATACAATATTTTTAGAAACCTATAGAAATATAAAACGCAGGATTTATAATTATCCTACAAATAACATATATTAGTCGCAAGACGAGTTATTGATGTTTGAATAAATTTAATTTATTAAAATTATGTCTCACTGCATATCCTTGATTATCCGAGATTGCATTGTTTATCTATATTATCTAATCGAATTTTGACATAATTCACAATTCGGCTACTTCTTTAATTAATAGTATATGGTTATTTGCAAATTCCAAGAGGTCCTTTAAATTTATAAATATGTCACGGTATTTTTCAGAAAACACTATGTTAGTAGCCATATAATTTAAATCACCAGATGTTTATTTTTTGTTGCCTTCAACACTTTCCTACAAATTACTTCAACACTTTTACATATTGTTACATAATTTTTCATTAGTTTAGTCTGTTACTAAAGATGAATTTCAGGGCACGAATCATTATACTGACAAAATGTATTCTGAACAAGTCATTTTTCTTTTTCACTTTCTAACAACAAACCCGCCTGTATACCCCACCACATTATCAACACAGTTTGAAATATTGATCAACTCTGCCAGGTAATTGTTATCCTTTTGACGATCAGCAAATACCTCCAAATACTTCCTACCTCAGAAGTCGTTTAATTGGCAAACTTCGTCGGATAGACTACGAATTCAACGGCAGAGATATCTTATCCTGTGCGATAGTATCAGGATCAGATAGACGATCGACGAGATTATATATAAACTATGTATGTCGCAAAAGTGATATTGTTAAATGTGATCTTGTGAATAGGAGAATAGCAACAATAAACCCTAGCTGTACTCACCTAGCAAGCACATAATTTAAAAACGGCGCACTTTTGATGTAATTATCGATCAGTTTATAAATACATTGCACGGTGCTCGTAATAATTCCTTCAAGTATTCATAGCGCTACCAGTGCTCCCCTCGCCAATTTCAGATGTGAAGACTTCACATCTAAAATGCGAACTATTAACATATCAATTCATATTTTCTGAAGATGTATTGTCGAAACGTAAAAATAAAAAAAAATTAGTCATAAGACACGTTACTTTTATACACGGGTATACAATAAAATACAAAAAATCAAAAAAATTAATTGGCAAGAAATATATAAAAGTAAATGATTATTTACAGTTATACATATAAAGATATAAATATATTTTCGAACACCAACTCGATTTCTACATGTTAGAAGACTAAATTAAGCAGGTTTAGTCAGTGCAAGAAAGCCACTGTAAAAAATCGCACTAGGAACATACGATTTGACATACTGGCTGGTTTGACTTTTAATTCAAGTCATAAATTTTACTTAGTAATTTTGGATTTTTTTCTAATTTGATATCTCAATCGAATTATGGAAGCTTTTTCCTAGAGGGCTGCTAAAATATCCAGATGGACGAAAATCAATCTGAGAGCTACACTTAGGATCATATATGTACATTTGGTGGTTTTGGTGGTTACTCAGTAATACCATTCCGGGCGAAGGGAAGCCTTTCAGCTCGCACGAAGTTGGTTCCTGTTCGTAATATAGAGTTTTGTACCCCTTTGCGCTTTTCATGTATAGCAACAAGCTCCCCGTAGCGAGAATAATAGTGGTAGAAGCAATAAATATTCCAGTTCTGCAATTGTCAATAAAAAGTCCAGAACTCAATACCATAGACCGCTCTGATCATATTTGAGTCTTAGGGAACTTCAAGTCGACGCCATTAGTTATTATTATAGAATAGCGATATATTCAGCAAAGTCGTTCCAAAAATCTAATCAATAGAACAGTCAATCAAACAGTGACTACAGCAAGACATGATTAGCTTACAAGTAATCAATTTGTTGGTTTTGCAGTTATATTTACATTTTTTTGTTTTCATCCTTATAGATTTTAAAGTTTTAATATATTCTGTCAACTGTAAGCTTTCAGATTATCAATTAAATATCATCAAAAGGATTATTGGAATTTATTATGGGGGTGGTTAATCTTTTTCATGAGTTTAAACATGTAATAACGGTTGGCTTATTAGATTTAAAGTTGGTACCCAGTTTATTAACAAAGCCATCGCTTCCCTATAATTTATGTGTACAATGTAATATCATAACTACTTCGGTGTGGTAGTGTTATGCATGTGTTGAAATGCATCACAAGGGAATTGAAGCTACCCAGAGAGAAGCTTGTCGTTCGTGCATCACGCAATTTCAAATTATATTGTAACACTATCGGCAAAAGAATGCACAGATTGTAATTATAGAATTTGTGGTACGCGATATTCCCAATTGCAAATCATAATTATTTTGAATTATGCGAGCACCGTAGATTTATATACGCCAGCCATTTTTTATGTGAGAATAAATTTCGCTGCAATATCCAACTTATATCCTTCTTGTTTATGAGCAGTTTTATTTTTGGTAATTTCGTTTTATTTGTTTTCTTTCATACAGTTTTATTTACATTTTATTACACAGCTCACGCCAAATTTTCTCTTGCATTTTAATATAAATTTCGTGTTTATGCTTCAGCAACATAATTAATTTAGGGCCTTATTTGACTTCTCAATGTGTATGGGAATATGTATTTTCATACGTGTCTTGCATATTTTATGCTGTACTTTTCCCTACGTTCGGCGATAATTGTAACTCAGATGTTTTTAGCGGAGTGAAAAATTAATATCACGTCATCAAAAACATACTTATATAATTGATTTTTCATATATTTCTAAAAATTGGTACCGTTGTGATTGTTCGGTTCATAATCACAACATTTAATACATCAAATAAAAATTAAATTATTTACATCAACGTTTTTTCATATCTTCGTTACTAACGTAAATCAGTGAGCCATAAATCCTACTAAAACATTTCGGTCCTTGAATTATAACTTGCAGTTTGAACTCTTATTAAAAGCGTCATATATTAATACCTGTTGGACAATAAACCGTCGACAGGGGTTAGATTATAGTTTATCGTTGATAGCGGGTACGACTGGGATTCGGGGCACTATTGATCGGCCTGAATCTCAAGACCGCAGTCCGTGCGGTCACCTGCAGGTATATTGCTTTCATGATTTATTATTGCCATTAAAGACGTATCGTCCCGTCGCGTCTTCAGATTTCTTGTCATGTGTCTAAAAGTCTATTCGGTTTCTCTATGACGACGTTCGAACGTTGGGGAATCGTATTGCGACGCCAGGAAAGCGCCGGCGACGCTATATTGACAAAATACCATACAAGATTTATAAGATTTTAAACGATTGACTCCTTCGATAATATTTAGACAATCAATATTTCTTGCGCCCGCACTTACTAGGCGGTTGATATGTTTGTATTGATGTTTACGACGTCATCGGATTTTAAACGTTGCTCATTTTACGAAAAACATCACATGTATTTTTTAAATTATAACTGAAGTCGTTTAACGCTATATTTAGAAAATGTTGGATGTTTTAAAATATTTATGGCATTGTATTGTACAGTCGTTTTTTTTTTCATTTCCCCAATTACTCATTTCATTATTCGTCGTTCCTGTCACTATATCGAATACACCCAAGGTGTTTGTAATTAAATTTTGTTTTCCAATGATATTTAGAAAGTCATATTAAGTAATTTTAATCTAATTTGAATATAATAACTCCCCACTCTTCACTACTTTGAGTTTCTTATTCACACCTTGTAAGTAACTTATTTCATTTCTCCTTTTCATGCTCTGGAATAAATACGACATTAGAGCGAAGTAAATATCGACTGGAACATTTTAAGTTTTGAACTGAAATTTATGATTTTTTTGTTATTCTCTATCAGTCGTCAGTTTAACTTATTCTTCTCCAAATGTGTAATGGCTTCTGGTGAAGAATGCTAAATGCACCAACTGCTGAAACATACCCGGCACGTTAAAAAATGTGTTTATACCTAATTCCAACTGCTGCAGGAAAACAAATCATGTTTAGATAGTCCTATTAATTTGCAGGGTACATGGTGCTATTAATTTGCTTTGAGGTGACAGACACTTACATCTGCATGCATGATTACAAATTAAAAAAATCATGTTTGTGTTTTTATTTTAGGACTGATTGATTACACAATTTGTGGAATGTTCTTGACATGGCAGCTTACTAAGTTTGTGTGTGGACATCGATGATGACAATAATAATTAAACAAAATTCACCTTCAAATAACTATTCAAATGAGATTTCTAACGACGTTTCTCATATCAGGCGGCAAAACAAAATACAACTTATTAGCGGCACAGACACATTGGTTTTTGTTGTTTTTCTGAAGTCGTCCGAGTGCTTACTAGTATGTCATGCTGACATCAATTACATTTGAAGAAAATCTACATTACCGTATGCGAGATTCAAGTCGAATGTAATATTTGCTTTATTCATCAAAAATGATGATCTTCAAAAAAAATTATAAAATATCAGATACATTAATTTAAATTATTACTCTTTGTACGATGGTGTGCGAAATACACTGTTTTATTCAATAGCTATTTTATGTAATAGTTAGGTGGGGTGGCAAAATTTTCCCTTGGGAGACTCGGAGCGGAGAAATTTTAAATTACAATATCTAAAGACGCATGCTGTTTTATAGACATTCTGAAATATTTAAAACATAATTAATTTTACATTTATGTCAACTTTGATCGTTGACTTATGACACTTCCAATATTTACAAATTAATAGTTTTTAAGCTATAGAAAGTAATACAACATAAAATAGTAGAAGTTCTACAGACTTAATGAAAAAGTCTTACTGGTCGGCAACCAGTACAAAATTTTAACAACGGTCACTGCTATACTGTTGCTTCATGTATCAAATATCTATAAATAAAAATTTATTTAATTTAAATTTGTATTTAAAGAAATCCAAATACAACTTCTAGTTCGTTGGTTGGTTCTAGCCCTTATTCTCGAGAAGACTTTGTCGTCGAAATGTTGGTCCATAAATAACGGTTCCTCTCCTTCGTCTAGCAAATAAACGGATACACATAAATACATAAAACCCAACATCGACTACTTTCTCGTAAACACGAATATTTATCAACAAACCAAAAATTGAATTTGGGGGTCAGAAAATGAACAAATATGTAAATAGGATGAAACCAGAAGAGAAACAATCGAGTAACTTAAAATAAAGCTATTCATAAGGAACCCGCGAAGCATTAGAGGTATTACCACCATAGCGAAATAATGAGATTTAACAGGAAAATGGATTAAATTAAATGGAAAGAATATATAAAGAAAAAATCGAAAAAATAATAATAAATATTGCTATTTTTACATTTTTCCCTCTTTCGCCAATCGCCCTCATTTGGTTCTATCGATTCCATATTTTCTTCAACTTCTACTCTCCGTGGCCGTCTTGGTCTCGTTTTCTTCGATTTGACGGTATCCAGTTTATCATTTTCTTTGGCCATCTTTCATTCGTCATCCGTTGAACATCGAACCATTGTACCTTCCTTACTTCTAGGGTTCAAGTGTGTTAATCTGTATTCCCATTTCCTTTAAGATATCGGTTCGAGTATTCCTCACTCGATCCATCCTTGTTTTCTGGCAGCACTCGTCCAATAGTCCATGTACCATATCCATATCCATATCCATACCAGGATATTTGGTCATAACCAAATTTTCCGTTTTATTGGTATTCATTGAAAGCCCCCAATTATTGTATTCTTCATCCAATTTCCGAAACATATATTCTGCGTACATTTCGTCTTCTGCCAAGGTCGTCCGCAAAGTGCTATTTTTTGCTCAGTTACGCATTTATTTACTTTCTTGGCTGCTCTTGTATACTGTTTTCTGTCTTCCGGATCTTTCGTAGATAGCCACTTTTGGTACACTAGTTTCTTCTTTTGTATTTTTCCTTCAGCTTCGTTCTTCCACCGCTCTGGAAGTTTCTCTTTATTTCGTTCGATAGGTCCCAGGGCTTCGTCAGCTGCTTCTTTAATTCTCAGCATCAAGTCCTTATACATACGTATGCCAGATGAATAGCGCCTTTCGCTAAGCTTCTTACTTAATCTTGATTTGTAAAGGAATTTGGTCGAATTGAAGGCCACATAAGTTGACTTTGTGTGAGTTTATTATCTCACGTTCACCGTCTGTAAGTGAATTCTTTGATATAGTATGGAAAATAAACCCTGGAACGATGTAAGCAGTGATCTGTACCGCATCCCATGGTATCTTTCAATTATATTTTCGAGTTCTGTTTGTACACGATATAGTCGATAAGTGACTTTAGTTGGCGGGTTGGTTGGAACCACGTGAACTAGTGAATATTTTTATGACAGTAAAATCCATTTTGTGTCTTAGTTTATATTGCTGGCATATTTCAATCGGCCTTAGTCCATTATCGTTCCCTACATCCTCTCCATACCTACCTACAATATCATTGTTATTTTCTTTTCCAGTTCGACCATTAATATCCCCAATCAGTATGATTTCTGTTTATTTTCTCGATTTGCTTTATCAGCTCTTCAAATTACTTTCGTCCTTTACGTCGTATCTTGAATCATTAGTGGGGGCATATGTGTCTATTATAGCAATTTCACTTCCTTTGTACTGTAGGTGAACTATCAGGATTCTTTTGTTTATTGGTTCCCAGGTCTTAATGCACTTGCCAATACTTTTCTTAAGCAGGACAGAAACGCCTGCAGCCGCCTTTTTGCTTTTTCGACGCCACTGTAGAGATGAATATATTCACTTCCTTTTCCCTTATTTTTGCTCTCTGTGAGTATTGCAATGTTAGATTGAAACTTTTTTAGCTCATTTATAACTTCATCTCTTTTCGTTCTTAGACCTGGTATATTCCACGTATTTATATTCAGTGCCCTTTTTCGTTTTCCTTGTCGTTTCCATTTTACTCCGTCCATATTCCGAGGCTGGGAGCTAGGATTTTTCGCTGTAAGTTTTTTGCATAGAGCGGGGCGCTGGCCCAACACTAAAACCCTCCCTCTTTACCCGGGCTGGGGGCCGGCGGTGACAGCTGTTAAGCTACTCAATACACCCTTCAGTTGCCCCAGGCGGAGTTAATAACACATATGAAAATGAAAAACAAGAACTGATAGAGTAAGCAAAATCATCATGGACAGAATTAATGCTGGAGAAGAACAAGAATAAGACTAATATAAAAATGATAAAGTTATCTAACAAGCAGAAAATATATTGGAGGAATAGCAATGTGGATTTATGTATATATATGTTGAACAAGAGACAAATAATTGCTAAAACGTGACGAATGAGAGAAAATCTACGATCAATTGTTCAAAAACTACAGGAAGAAATATAATATAGGATTCTGGAAACTGAACATAATACACGCAGTGGAATTATATGCTAATTAAATAGAAATAAAGGCAGAATATAAAAAAGGCGCACAATCGAATATGGAAAAATTTCATTCAGAAATGAAAATTGTTAATATGCACAGAAATAAACACAGAAAAATGAAATAGTGATGCGAATAAATAACTGAAAACCTATATGGAAATGAGTTGGAGCAAGTGAACAATAACAAATACCTGTGGGCTATAAATAGTGGAAAGTCTCGCAAAAACGAAATATATCTTCTTCAATGCCCTAATAAATATGCAAAACAAAATCTAAATTTCTCAAAACATAACATTTGTTAGGAGGTTAGTGAGGCCGATACTGATTGAAGTGAAAAAATTACAACGACACTGTACATAAATAATAAAACTAAACAACGAGGAGAGTCAAAGATGCATAACTTAATAGAGTGCAAAGGTAAGAACTAATCGCTCCGCCAGTAGAAACAAAAATCCACTAAAATCAGCTGAGATCGATGATGAGGAATATAGAGTTAAGCAAATACATGTGGCCCAAAAATTGAAATTAAGAAGTGAAACCCTAGAAAATCATGATACGACGAAACAGGAAAATCGAGGGAAACCAGAATGAACTGGATAGGAGCAATTAGCGTTACAAGTGATAGGAGGAAATAGAGAGAACTGTAGCACAGGAAACCTTAAATCTTCAACTGCAAAAAAAGTTGCACAATTTAAATAAGTGGGTGTCTATGCAGAGTTCTTGACTTGGGGCACCTGTGCAACTTGGTTTCCTTAGGACATACTCCCCCCATACTGCACTATCCCCCCTCTCTCTCTCTCTATTACTATTTCATTGGAAACAATTGCTGGCGTTATAAACATATTGCATATTGTTGACCTGATTTGCCATAACTGCACTTCCACCTAATTGTTTATTTAAATTTCGATATAGATAAACTTAGATCAAGAACGTCAATCAATCTTGTATCAGAGAACGATAGGGTAACGGCATCTCAGGTCAGTTGACCTAAGAAGATTCTGTTGGTAAATATGCACTGTAATCAAAGTACAAAATTTTATGGAATATTACTCACGCCCTTTTGTATTGTAGCGTTTTATTTTAAACCGGCGTCGCAAGTTACTCCAAGATTAGTGTGTTAAAATAAATTTTTACGAAATATCTTAATTTTCGTTAAATTGAATAACCTCTCGTAATTATTATTTCATCGTCAAAAGGTTGTTCATTACTCTCCACTTTATCTATTGCGGAAAAATAATCAATATGGATTTCTATATGAAACTTTTAATTAATCGGTAGATATGATTAAAACTAAACAATTAAAAGTGGAAACAATTATTGATACAAAATAAATGTTGGCGGCATTGGAACCGTTGCGATTACTCATAATATCTTGGAATATAATTTGCTGGATTTTACAACATTCGATATTAAACAGAAGTTTCGTATATTATGACAATTAACGATATATTTAATTGTCAAAAAAATATTATCAGCAACATCTAAAGCAAATTCTGCTAACTAATTGAATAACACGATTAAGTAACTAAATTTAGTTAAATTAACATAGAAATTCTACATTCAGTTTAACCAGCGAAACTATGTAAAATATTTTCCACTCGAGATTTCCACTTTCCTGCACTTTCAAAATGAAATTAAATGCTCAGGAGGAAGGCTTCCATTAGCTAAAACGCTACACTCAATACGTTTATTCTAATATTTTATTTGTGCATTTAAAAAAAAACTTATTTTAACATAAAATTTCATCACAACGTATCAATTAATGTCACGTAATTATTCGTTATGCGACCTACCGACCGAACCCTTGCAATATTTCCTGGGCATAAATTCGGATTATGAATCCCGAAAATTTATTCGTGGTGGGATAATCCTCTACGTATTGCGTTGGTACATTAGCAAATTTTTGGTTTACTTATTGCGGATCTTCTACTACTGTCTATAAATTTGCCGTTTGGGTTTAGTCGCAAAGCGACCCTTATTTTACAACCGGAGATTAAATTTACAGATTTTGTCATCAAATTATATGTTGTAGTAACTTTTAGCAGAATGTATTGTTATGTGGATTATATTGCTCCGGCGATTATTTTATTACACAGAAATGCTTGCAGACGATTTATGAAGTTCACTGTGACAACAATATCGTAAAATATCACGATTTTAAGATTGATGTCTTGATGTCAAAGGAGTAAAGTCGTAATTTAAATTTTAACATTGATGCATAATTAATTTACAGATTGATCAAAATAGAGATGCATTGTGTATAATGTAAGATAGGTGGAATATTAACATTAAATATTATTTAAAGAAATCATGTCACCATTTACGAAGCAAATTACCCCCAATAATTCAATAGGGTGCAACCTATGTACTTTATGAAATGTCAGCTTAAATATCCATAAAAATATTTTACCGCAAATCAGTTAGTGAAATGTCAAATGGATGAATGTTGCAAGGGGCGCTGTGAAATACCACATATGGGAAAATTACGACTCGAAAGGCGGTAGGCGGCTGCGAGATTCGAGTTGTCACAGAACCCGCAACTATGGCTCTCAAGGGATTACTTAGATTCCATGCTCTGTGTCAGAATTCAATCAAGGTGCTTGCTGTATTGCCACATGACTCGCGTGCTCCACACTTCTCCATAGCCTTAGGAGGTAAATCATAGCTGTGTTCTATAAGACCTCAACGTGCAGTTACCAAACATCTGCCGGACGTATTATTAACGAAATATTACATCAAGGTTAAAAAGACGTAATTGTCATAATTTAGTTTCAAACAAAATAACGACATCAGACTTATTTACGTTATTAAATTAAACTTGTAATGAACGATGGTAATTGCATTAAACTTATACACGCGTCTAGAGCTGTTTTAGGATGGGTCCAATCCGAAATTCATTATCTGATTTCATTTCACCGAAATGGAAATAATTATAAAAAATAAGAGCGACCAAATGTCAGCAGTACATGAAATAAATAAAATGTATTGATAATTGAAGTCGTGAAAAATTCGTTTTAAATTTTTAAGTTTATGTATTATCCCACAGTTTATCAGGAACTGCAAAGGGAATAAAACAATATGAGTATATGTTTCTTACCCTCAAACGTTTCTGTGTTTAGCGAAATGCATTATTTGCATTCTGTGCGTTTGCCACAAATGATTTTTTTACTAGAATTACCAGGGATTATTTTGCGGCCAATTTTAAAATTGTATTTAGTTGCAATTTGTAATTATCTCAGTTACGTAGATTACTTCTTATGGCATCACGGAGCCATGTGGCATTATTTTCCTAATAGTTATGAGTTACATTATCTTGAATAAAGTTATAATTTTGCTATAGCTTATTTATGCCCAAAAAATCGTTAAAAATAAGAAAAATAGTAGACTCGTTAAACAAATTAGGGACTCGCTGAAGTAGGTATGGCACGTTTTAAAAAGAGACAATAAATGCAACACAAATTCTACCATTACTACCATTGGTCTAGCAAGAAGTCGAACGTTTGCTGAAAATGTTCCTGTGCCCGATGATACAGTGAAAATTGTTTTGTGCACACAAAATGATTTTATATTTATTTCTATGTATGCCATTTTAATATGCGAGATTTAATATTTCAAGCCAGAATAAATGAAAATGAAAATTATGTTCGTTATTATTTCAATGCTAGTTATTCTTCGCCGTGATTGTGTCGTTATGTGACTTAGTGCAGAACAATGAATATTAAAGCTTACTTATCATACTTTTAATAGAATGCCTAATATTTATAATACACATAGATATTATTCAGAATATTATTAATATACTATGTCCAACTTTGATTTACAATTCATTTAGATCATTATTGACATAACAATTGAATAATAGTAGATTGACACTGACATGTAATTATTAATTATATCCCTGCAGCATTATTAGCATTCATACATTATTGACAGAGTATATGATTTAAAATAGATTCGACGATTTTAACTAAAACCGAAAATAATAATTAAAATTATTACAAAACCAAACAATACGTCGCCGACGTAATAAATTGAAGCTACTAAACAGATTAGCAAAGTAGAAATAAATAAGCAATAGTTTTTGTGCAATTAGGGTGTAATAGTTTCTATATCAACCAGCTACCATTTTACAAGAATGATATACTGCTGTACTGTACAAAGTGATGGCAAACTAGGGGGTTCCCACAAGCTTATAATTGTGCTGAAAAATATGTTTTACCGATGCTACCTTCAGCGTAACGTCAGCACATTACCGAGTTAAGATTTTATAAGTCTATGAGGGAATTAATACATTATGTTAAGCATTAAATTCTATATCAATCTTGTTTATATTTCATTACTGCGTGACCAATTAATATTACACGAGCTTATAATAAAGCGTACAACGGCAATATTTACAACAGCGGCATCAAAGCGTGGGTACAAAACAATTACAAATTTAAGGGGAATATTAAGTAATTACCATAAGATAATTTTAAAATGTAACAATATATAAAATGTATATCAGTGTCTGCAAGTTTGTTCTTCACGTGAAGGCAGTACATATTTTAGTATCTGCGGCTAGAGTTGGGATAACTTACATATTTCGCATTATTTATTTCAGAATCTTTGAATGAAAAATTCTCAAAAAAAAACTCATCAAACTGAATCATTTCCATTTTCGATTGTTAGCCTTGGATGTTAATTATTTATAGACTTTCGTCTAGGTGCAAGTATGAATAGATTTGGAACAAAATGACTAAAAATTTAGTATATGGTGGGCGTACGAAAAAATATGGAAACACTATCGAAAATTTTAAGGGTATTTCAAAAAAGAACGAAACATTGTATGACACAGTAATTCAACGACAATATGTATCATCAAGCAATTAATGCAGTTCTGAGAAAATGGTCGATTTCGTTTTCATGAATATATTGCGTGCTAGTTGCTAGGCGTTCTCCACGTAATAATTTCACAGAAAATTGCCGGGGATTTATTTTATACGGTACACTAAATCGATATCAGAGTAGATGTCCTATTTTTAACCGAAATAAATTTTATCGGTATCCATAAAATTTTATGCATACGACGAACAAGCGAACGCTTTAATGGTAAATTGTGTACTTTTAAGTCGCCAAACAAGAACAAGTTTCTTCATGCTAGCGAATCGCCGCAACAATATGCAAGTCTGACCCCCATTCTAGTACGTATTTCCTAAATCCGGATTTTCTAATCCGGGTGGACTTCACAGGAAGTAAAAGGAAGTTACAAGAGAGCCTCATCAGTCACAGTCAGCACAAGCAAATTATTGTGGCCGTCCCTTCCTGCCTACTAGATTTACACCTGACCGTTTGCATCTAACGAAAATACCCGGCGAAATCCGTTACACACAAACGTAAATTTGCTTCTCACACGCCTCCTCATAAATTTATTTGTTCCACTGTGAGAGGAATTAAATTTCTCTGTAAATTGCATATCATTATATTATGCTCATAAAATATAATCCCAGTAATAATAATAATATTAATAATAATAATAATATTATTTAAAATTTAATAACTCCATCCGCCTGTCCCACCTTTGAGCGCTCAACGTCGCCGAGGTTTGTCCGCACCCGAGGCTGCAGCTTATTTATTTATATAAAAATAAACTTAGTATAACAGATTAACAACCTACGAGCAGAACAGGCGAGAAAATATGGACCAATACAACAATAATTATATTAACTTGATTTTTATTCAATCAAATTATGCAAAAGATTAAACTTTTGCTTGGTTACAGGTGGTGAAGTAATTGTTCACTATTAATCTGTACTTGAATAGACCTTTTACGGCCAGTAGTCCTGAGGCCATGTATATACCAACGCTTCCATATTATCTGTAGCTATGTGTTCAACAATTCTGTCTAGAGTTATCTGGAATTTATTTATATGCAAGTGAGATGCGTTGACGTGGATTCAACCAATGCATGATAAATGCAGATCCTCATGCAATGTTTGGTCACACTATGTTCCACTAGAACAGGCTGTCGATGTCCACTACCAAATACACAAAGTAATTCACTTCCTTCAACGAATTCGCACAGAAACGTCTAGTACGTTATCTTATCCACATTATTTGTGTAAGTTTGTAGACAGTCCGTGTAATGACATATTATTTTTACGCATCTCTCATCCTTTAGATGTGGAGAGGAAATATGGAGCACTTTCATTTTGTCCGTGTTAATTTTTAGTTGCTTGTCATGCGCCTATAGTATGAAAGTAAGAAAAGCATCCTACACCATTTCAATTGCCTCGTTATGAATCCGCACATTGAAGTATCATCCACGTATAGACTATGTTTTCAATATTTAAAATAGTACCTTATGTTGTTAACATAAATTAGATACACGACCTTACTGCGTTTCCTACTTTAACTGCATATTTTCTATACCGAAGGTAGTCTTTAAATCATTTTAATAATATACCTCTCACACCGATCCCCTCCAACATTTTCATTAGTATTTTTGATGTGGAAAGCTTTCGCGAAATCAACGAATATGCACACTATGTGCAGATTGTTATTCAAAGTTGCGTTAATTATATTATAGAATTGCTCGAACAGAGAAACGGTATTTTTATTCCTTTGAAAGCAATACTGGTGCACATTTACTTGTATTTTCTAGGGTAATCGCTCAAATCCTCTGCCATGTTTTTTTCCAAGATTTTGTCCATCGAGGGTAGCACCGATATAGGTCTATTCCCATTGCTTTTTTCATTCCTTCTGAAATTCTACCTTGATCTATTGATAGGTTTATTAGTATTTGTGTTGCATACGCAAATATATTCATGTATATGTTTATATCCTTCATTTTTATTTTATCCCACCCTCAAACTTTGTTGTTGTTCATTTCCCTGATTGTGGCACTGTTGCACTGTTCTGTTCATATTGGCGGTCATGTGTTCTTGTAATCCTGGTGCTTGAAGAATCCCCATATAAGCACTATAGTATATATTATTTCTGTGATTTGTTTTTTTTTTTCAAATACTTCGTTGATATGAATCCAGGTTTTTTCACGTTGTTTCTCCTATCGTCGAAGTGTAATAAATTTTCTTTTGCGTCTTTATCATGCTAATTATTTTATTTCTATCTGTGTTATAATTATTTCTTAATACACTCTAATAGTGGCCGACTATGTCCATATTTGGAAATGTTTATACCTAAGCTTAGAGCATATTTTGTTAGTAATTCATCGTTTCAGTTGCCTACGAAATATTCAATTATTCTTTATTTCTCAAAAAAATACAGTATATACTTGGTTCACAATTTTGAGTACACGAGGGTAAAGTAAATCATTTCTTTAGCACATCTGCTACGTGAACTCTTTCAATAGCCGAATAAATGCGTTGATAAGTTAATAAAAATATTTTTTAGGCGACCGACACGAAAAATTGAAATTTCAGTCGTCAAACGCGGACGAAAAGTAATCGTTTTTCGTCCGCTTTCATTTTTCGTACGCAATAGGGTGGCGCCATCTACCGACAGTTACCTAAATTGTATAAAAATAACCACATTGCCGTCAGTGTCAAACTGTACATCTTGTTTACATTAGTAAATACGTGTTGGTGATAGACTTTTTAACTGATTATTGGGTAATTATTGTTTATAAAGCCGAAATAACTTCGAATATAGACAAAGAAAACATAAAAATGTCTGAAGGTGTCACAAATATGTACAATTGTTCAGTTGTCATAAATGACTATGTCAATAAATTGTAAGTAAATGTTGCAACAAATTTGAAAATTATATGAGGGTCGCCTAAAAAATTTTGTGTGCACCACGGCCAAAAAGTGTTTTTTCGTCCTCGTTTGCTTTCCGACCTCGGCTACGCCTCGGTCGTAAAGAAAACTCGGACGAAAAAACAGTACTTTTTGGCCTTGGTACACAAAATACTATTACCTTAATTTTTTAAAAGCAGTTCGATGGATTTTAATGAAAATAAAGTTTTAGTTCCTGAAATGCAGATATTGAGTTTTGCTATCGATATAATATATTAAAACTATAAGACTGATTTAAAATTTGATTTGATGATTGAAAACACAGTAAATTTTATACTGTGTTTTTCCTGTCAGAGTTTAGAAATATTTTTTTGGCCTCCCGAGATGTAAACATTGGGACTATGGACCGTTCATGTCACATGTAACTTCGTTTTTACGACGACTGTGCGTTTTCCCGCATAGTATGCGGTAAAGTAAATAATCCTTCTTTTTAAATTCCAGAGACGTAGGAAAAATTTTGAAATCATGAAGCCGATGTTCAGGAGAACGAGATATATTAATTTTTAATTCAATAAGTATAACAAAATATACAAAATTTAAATATTAATTTAATATTAAATTAGCCCAAACACTCCGCTGGGCATCGTGTTTAAGATAACGTGTGAGCAACGGAATTGTGATTCAGGGAGGGCGTTGGAAGTTTTCGCGTATGTCTTAGATTAATTTTGAGTAATAGAACTACTGGCCGTTACTAACAGGTGTACCAACCCTTTTCCCGGTAACTTAAATTTAGATTAAATCAAACTGCAGGCAAAGCTGTAAAAACTGAGGTTATGTTGGCAATAAATTTTAAATAATACATTTTAATCATGACAACCAATAGTAATTATCAAATAAGATGAGTTATGTGGCCACCACCGATATCACAATGTAACTCTTCCTTTAACGTCGTGCAACATGTTCACAAATGGTGTTAAAACTTCATTAAAAACTGTTTTACAATACTTCAAAATGTGACAGTTTAAATGAACTATTTTATTGGATTAAAATTACACATTCATTGTATGTCTATCTCCCTCTTCCGAGGCCAACCCTAAAACATAATTCCGTTGCTCTCACGTTATAAACTTCATGCAGCAAAATTCAATTTCCTACATTCGATTATAAATAGCTAATAATAAACGTACCTACCTACCGAATAACAATTAACTTATATAATATACAATTATACAATTATTTAAATGTAATAAATTCTTCAAATCTGTCATAAACAATGCAATGTTGCCAACTTGAATAAATAAAATATATAGGTATAAAAAGATGACTTATTAATTTAAAATAAAATTATCGGCCAAAAAATGTAATACAAATCTCATGCGTTAAGTTATTTTACAGCGCTCCGGCAAACGAAGCCGTCGCGCTGTAAAATTGAACTTCCCGCATTCCACTGTAAATAACTATTACTTGGTCAGCGTGTGTTTCCATCCGTAATGGTAATAAACACACACTCCCTGCGTGTTATTATTACTACTAACAGATACGGTAATATTTTTAATGATAAATCCGCTGAATATGAAACATTGATTTTAAAAAAATGTCTTTGAACTTCTTTTGTAGAAATGGCATTTGTTTGCACTCGGAGTCAAAGTTGGTCTTATAGATCAGGTCACCAGATCTTTTTACAAACTTTCCCTCAACGATGTCATGTGAAATTACCGATTCTTCAGTCTCTGTAGGTGTATCAGCTAATGCTGATACGTCGTAGTCGTAGTATCAGGAACCGTGGAAAAGTTTTCATCATCATTTTCACTTCGGCTACGCCTTGTGTTTTTTTGTTTCCGTTTGGAATTTGGACTTTTCTTGTTGAGTTGTATTTATTTACTCTGGGACTGCCTGAAGACTAACTGCTTTTCTATGACCAACTACTGTTTTCTTACGTTTCTTACGTTTTGCGCCGAACAATTGTTGGAAAGAATGGAATAGACAATGGAATCAGCGTTGTGTCCTTGCAGAACACTTTGCCAGACCACAAAGATATTGTCGTATTTGTAATCCTTATTTAAAGCGAAGGTTTCGTTGTAAACCACTAATCGGATGCCGCTTATTTCAGGCATGACTGCATGGAGGATCACCTTTTGTAAATCCACAGAGTAAACCCTTTCAGTATCATACTACTCTCTTATCTTGTCAAGATTATGAAGAGATTTCGCTTTCGCGGCTTTAGTATCATGTTCCTCCTTTATCGACAGCATGTCTTCATCAACCGGCTGATATTCACTTTCCGCATCCCCGATGGTCTGTTGGTACAAAATAGAGTGCGAACAGCGACCTCTCTTGGACATCTTGAGAGAAAGAAATGTTTATATTCTTCAATGCTTTTCTATACGTTTCTTCTTTGCAGAATTCAGGTTGTTTCAATTCAATTCAAGCATTTGGGTGAGTTATACCACCTATAGTGACTTATCGATGGGTTGAAATATTTGCTTTGATATTCTTGGTATCTAATGTATTAGTTGGCTGTGTCCGTCCAGAATTCTCTCCTACAGCTCCACCAGTGGTGCAGATAAGACGGTTGTTGGAGTAGTCCAGTGTGCTCAAAAATAAGGTTTTGCAGACCTTGACTTGTTTGTGATCTTGGGATGGGATGGGCAAAAATACTCCATCGTCTCGTTCTTTCTGTAGCTAGGGGTTTGGTCTTCATCCCCTTGAGGATTAGTAGCACCCTCCACTACGTTTAATCGATTATTCGACTATTCCCTGTGAGCCAATGTCTCCTGTCAGCATAGACTTAGATAGATTTGCAAAACTCTTCCCATATTGTCAGGGGACAATGTTGTTTTGCATTTTCTCTCGCAAGGTTTTTTGATTGGACGTTTTGACCTGTCGCGATTTTCCTTCTCCTTTTCAGTCTTACACCCTTTGGCTTTCTTTGCAGGGGGTTCATCCGCCACATCAACCGTTTCGGCGTAGTATATTAAATCAAAGTTCTCTTCTAATACAATAGGCTCAGTGGACGTTTGGGCAGAAGCACTTCTTTCAGAAACTGTCTCCAACTTGGGTAACAGCTGCAGCAGCTTCCCACCATGTCGTCCACTAACATGGTGTTTATGCTAGCTGATTGGAGTGCAAAAATTTCGTTTATAGCATTGACTGCTGAACATGACACAGTATTGCATTTGTCATTAACGTCATGGCTTACAAATTCTGTTTCTTGCAGTTGCATTTGATCAAAGGACGGCTGCAGTTGCCGCTACGATTCCACTTCCTTTAGCATGGTGCTTACACCTGGTTGTTGAACATTTCTGGCGTCGAATATACACTGTGCATGCACTCTGAATTTGAATATATAATTATTGAGTTGGAGTTACCTAACAATACTAGTAGTGTAGATCCTGTTGCATCAGGATCTGCACCAGTGTAATTGAAATTTTAAAATGAAATTCGATAGGATAATTCTAGGTAAAAAAAGTACAATTGACTTACCGAGCTTTTTCGAGACCAGCAGCGGCTGCTTTAACACAACTTCTGCCATACCAATCCATAACATAGCTATTTTGTGAATAATTAGCTGTCACTGGTTTTGAAGATTAAATTATATATTTCATAAAAGAAGGAGAGGGTTACCTTAGTGCACCAGCACGTGTTTTCCGAAACATTTGCATTAACAAGTGTAGCAAAGCATGTGCAGTATCAGGTGACTCAAACATCAGCTGCGTTTGGACAATGCATATACTGGGTTCTTCCTACCGTTTTTTTAAATCTGTATATACTGTGTTTCACATCTCTTCTTCTAGATTCGTAGTTGCAGATACTGTGTTTTTCAGATATGTTTTTCAGGCTACCTGCTACAAAATTGAGTTTTTTGCCATTGAAAAAACGCAAGGAAAAATATGCATATACTGTGTGCCTCAATAAACCGAGTTTTTCCGGATCTGCTGTAACTATCCCTATTTGCGCTGACTTTTTAGATACACATGTTTTTTCATATGGCCTCACAAATCATATAGAGATCCGAAATCTTCAGAACGATCATGACATTTCGTACATCATCCGTATTGATTCTGTAATAAAGATCAATCATAATCAATAAAAATACAGACATGTAAGTCTATAGATACAAGAAAAATCAAAGTTTCAGTATCCCATCGAAGCTGAATTCTGCTCTTACATATAGCCTTATACTGAACTAGAAGCTGGGCATAAAAAATATTACTTGTTTCAAGTTCAACAATAACATAAACTAAAAATATAATAAACACACACATGTATTTAAATAGCAAAAATATACATTGATTGCAATCAACGATTAACTACGTTTTACAATATTAACGAACAACGAAAACAGTCTACTGTTATAACAGCAGATTTATAAATATCTTTCTTAGACTACATGACATTTTTAACAGTAAAGTAGTTGACGTATCTATTTTAGTACAACCAAGACGTTATAAGTGAATGATGGTTTGAATTTCTCAGTTGCATGAACATGAGGTCTCGACAGACCCTTAGATCGTAGATTTAGGTTATGAACGATAATATACGAACGAAAACAAATACTGTTGTATATGTATTTAGGACAATGGTAATATTTTATTTTGTAATAGATACAGAAGCACTGCAGATGCCGTATCATATTTGACCAATCAATCTCCTTTAACTTGTGACTAATCCTGTCATAATTCCAATTCCAAAAATCAATTTCGAACAAGAGTTTTGAACCTTCTGGAGCGGTGTCTGTCAGCATCCAAGTATGGGTCATATACCGATCAACAATACAAAAATTTTCTGACGACTAATGCATTGTTTAGTTTTTTGTGTTACACATATGTCGTGTTGGAAATATTAAGTTGCATCTTGTGACCGTTATGTTTATCCGCAATCCATCCTAAATAATTTAATCTAATGACTAAATCTGCTCTGATATTATATTTAGAACTAATTATTATTTTCGATATTTAATTTAAAATAAGAATTAAAAATATATAATATTTTTGCCTGTGACTTTCTAAAGACAAAGAAAAATTTAAACAAATTTTTGTAAATTGCTCCGTCTAGATATTCCGAAGACAATGAATCCCCGCCAAGACCACAATGAACGGCATAAATTAACCCATTGATGTGAAACAAATTAAAATGACTATAAATCATCAGGCTTTGCACAAAGTGAGCGGTGGAGAACGAAGTGAGACACGGACAGGCCATGCATCAAGCTAAGGAGCTAATTATTAAAAAGTTTCTGCCCGCCGATACCGCGCTATTATTAAACTCCAATTCTTTATCTAGCAACGGCTAGCGGTACTTTATAAATCGGTTATTGATGACTGTAGCACATTGTGCACTGTTTAGTCTTTTTCACCTTTATTAACTTATTTCGTTGGAATGGCAGAGAATTTAGGTTTTCTCCTGGCGATATTGGAAGCTCGTTAATCGCGCTCAAAATATAATTATCATTTTTTCCTTTTTCGCAATCAATTGTCACTAATAAATTTTGAATTAAATTGCAACGCTGCAGCATTTTTAAAACTATCCTTAATTTATTAATAATATGCTACTTATTGATTTTGTGCTAGAACTTGGAAAATACTGCTGCATAATCAATTCTTAATGTTTCATTATGTATTTGTCATAAAGTCTGCAATAAAAACCATACGTTTTATTTGTATGTATATTATATATATTTTAAGTTTGCGACCCCTATACAATATTCAAACTGATGGATATTATTACCTTGCTCAATGATGCGAATTAAAAGTCCGATATCAATATTAGAAGAAGCGTATCATTCGTTTTCATTCATGTTAACTTTTCGTGATTCGCAAATATTTTTTGTGCAATCTTGCGCAAGTTCAGACCGAAAAGCGTTGTAAAATTCAACCATCGAACCAAAGAGTGCTTGTATATGGAATCGAGTTTGCACACTGAGTGAAATGTATGATGTTACTAGATTTCAATACCCTATAAATGAAATGTAGCATTTCCACTCCCGCTGAAAGAAATGCAAGTGGTATCATCGCCCGCTATTTGCATAGTATCTGCGAAAATCCTACATTTTACCAATTTTCGCATGACAGTTTCTAATCCATTTCCCATGACAATGTAATCGGGAAAATGGCTTATTTATGAAACGTTGTGCCAAAAAGAGGAATATTTCGTGAATAATGACATTTAAAATAAAACTTTATCAGAGAAGCACACAATAACATATATACTTCATTTTGAAATTAATTATTTTTAATTTGGAGGTCATTACATTACGCCTAATTAACACAATATTTTAGAAATACTTTTATTTACCCTAACAATGAGAAAATGTTGAAACATGAATACCTTGTGAAACAATCTCGAACCTTAACATACGTAATGTAAATTTTACCGTACTAACGGCAGGATAAGTAATTAATTGGGGTTCCAAAACACATTGCAATTAATGAGCATAGGTAGATTGATGTACAAGATTACGTACACTTTTGAGGATGGTGTACGTGTGAGATCGACCCGAGTATGAATTTATCACCGTAAAGAAACGTGGAAGCAACTGGAAGGCGAATACAAGCACCGGCCTCCTTGCAAGTACGTGATGACGTCACAAATTAGGTAGCCACATAATAAATAGAAAACGTAAAAACTAGAAAATATGTTAAAAAACATGATACTAAACAAGTAGAATAATTTATTTGTGTATTAAAAATTATTGGTGAAACATCGAAGATAATATCAACGTCATACAGTCACTGAACACTGACAAGACGATACCTTGTCTAACACCTTGCGGAGAGTAAACAAGACGACTGTCAAATGTCCTGTGTCAACATATAAAAGGTGTTAGACAAGGTATCGTCTTGTCGGTGTCAGTGGTCAGTGGTTAGGAGTGATTGGCTCACGCCAAGAAGTTTTGATGGCCACTACATATCAAGGTATTTCAACAACTAGGGTTCTTGATAATCGCTACTGACGAAGGGTAATAACCCAGAAACAATATTGTCTAGCGATCCACCAGTTAGTCTTCATTGACCTGTTTTAATTAATGTTCACTACACCATTGAGGTGTAAGATTCGTCCATCTTTCGTGTGTATATATATACTTTTGCTGTGTGCTGATCATAAACGGGGTTATTACAGTCAACGCAAGACTTCCTTGTCTTTCTTCTCTTTCGAATAGCCTGCACATTGCAAATGTAGCATGATCGTTGTTATTAGTTACCACTTGCTGGTTAGAAAATCGCTCTTCTATCATTGGCATGGCTAATCAATGTACATAATTTAACTGTTATATTCAGGTAGGAATGCCTTCCTAGAATATGAATAATTAAATATTAATCGAATGCATATAATTATTCTAGTTACAATGTTCTTTTATCAAGAATTTCTTGGGCGGGGTACCCCGGGGTACCGGCAAAATTGCATTTTACTAAAAGAAAACTAAGAAAATTGTTCTCTAAACTTAAATCATAGATACCAATACTCATTAAAACGACAACAATATTATACTGAAAAATATAAGAATAAAAAAGAAAAAACGGGATTAGCAAACCACCACTTCGAATTGGGAACTACGATTCTTGACTTTGAACACAACATCGGTAAGCGATTGATACCGGAAAAGTTCTAAATCAATACTACTGACAATATTAAAAATGACGACTCAAAAATTAATTCGATATATAAAAATATTATTTTACTATCCTTGAATGGATGTCCTAAATAAATATAACGAAACACCAGCTTAATGGAATAGTTTATGTATAACCAACCCAACCCAACCTTTTAACGTTTTTATCCACGACTATTGCGTTATACATACGTTACGCAATGTTATCTAATTGGCCGATATTAAATATCATGTCAAACAATTAAATGTCAAATTGACAAAATGAGTTCAGACAGTAATTCAAAAATTTGTACAACACCTGGAACAAGAAAAATCGCCGAAATAGCAACTCGCAATCTTCTGCCGGATAAATCGCACAAGAAATATAATGTGGCATACCAAAATATTTGGATTGGAGTACAAGTAAGAACGTAAAATCATTGTCAGAAACTGTGCTTCTGGCATATTTTAAAGAATTGCCAATGAAATACAAATTTTCATCATTTGCTACTCTATGCTTAGAAGTACACTCAGTATAAATAAGAGAGTAAATATTGAAACTTTTACGAAACGAAATCACGATAGTTTCTAAAAAGTCTAAAAATTTTTCGGCTAAAAAGATAAATGTTTTCGCCAGAAGAATAGTCATGGATAAAGTATAGTATTCAACTCGAGGTAATGGCAATAACTCACTTAGATGATTACAGCGCTCGCCTGCGGCTCGCGCTGCAATCATCCCGTGAGTTATTGCCCACATTACCTCTCATTGAATAATATACTATTATAAACGACCACTAAGTGGCGTTATTGAGATATATCATTACTACTTTCGTAAGATATGACATTTGTTATTGTGAAAATGGCGGCAGCTTAGAAATTGACCTGGTAGTTTGTTTACAGTGAACGTTTAGGAAAAAGCAATTTTGTGAAAAAATGAAAATGTCACCTGAAGGTTTTCGTAGGATGATTTTTTACGATTTTGAGGGCCTAATTTAATAACAATACATTTAATAATTCGTTCAACTTTCGTTAATGAAGCACCATCAGAAAACAGTTTTTACAATTGATTTGTAGAATTTAGTCGTGTTCGCGAGTCCACCACCGATGTATTTTGTGAAGGTCGACCAAAATCGATTTTTATTCCAAAACCCATCGATACTGTGCGCTATATGACTGAAGCAGATTGTCATGTGATATGCAGCGAGATAAAGGCATCGTACGATTTTGCATGAAAATTTAGCAGCAAAATATTCTGTTTCCGATGGATTCCACGTAATTTGACAAATGCTCAAAATAACGATTGTGTTAATTGGTATAAGAAAGTGCTCAAAAGAGTTGGCCGAGGAACTGAAACTCTATACAACATCGCAACAGGTGACGAAACTAGATATATTCGTATGAACTGGAACTAAGCAACAATCCACAGTTTTGTTATCCAAGATGAACCAAATGCCCCAAACATTCTTTCGCTTATCCGTTCGGTTATATTGGACATGTCGTAACAATTTCCTTACACCATTGAAGAGCAATTAATGCTAAATCGTACTTATTTGACAGAACTCATTAATTCAGTCAAGAAATCAGGAAAAACTGAAAACGGCGCATCATTCTTCATCACGACAATGGTCGCTCTCATACTACATGTCAACCAATTGATCATTTAAAGAAGAAAAATATCGAATTAATGCCTCATTGTTCGTAGTCGCTTATATATCACTTCATTATCTGCACAAATCTCTAACAAAAATCCAGGGACAGCGATTTTCATTATCCCATAAAGTTGTTTTTAGGGTACCAATTTTAGATTGGAAAAAGTTTAGAGAATTGATTTGAACGCATACAAATGCATATGAATCTCAAAGGTGATTATTTCAAAAACAAATAAAATAGTTTTTTCCAAAAAATGCTTTCCTAATTTTTGTTAACACTTACAATATATTTGTTTTTATCAGCATATTCTTTATAAAAGTATATATTATTTTAGATTAATTGGGATGAATAAATACCTGCTTCAATATATACTAAGGTGCTGAAATCGTTTTCCAGGTTTCAAACAATACGTGAGACATGATATTGATAAATTACTTATTGCAAATGATCTACGAATGTCAGAAATGTATTGGATAAAAGTGGTGGAACGTTCAAAAAAATTAAACATAATTTATATATGATTTTCTGAAACGTCATAAGCAAAGCGATAGAGAAGCGTTCTAAGCACATATATCACATGTAGTAGAAAAAAATCTTTCGGTTGCTCTCCCAACAAGTCGTTTACGGCCGTCATCACTTAATTATCGACGTAATAACTGGTTAAGGAAGATATTCTTTTAATTTTCGAAATAAAAAGAAATCACTAGGGGCCAGGTCTGGTGAATATGCGTGATGTTCAAACAATTCAAATCATACGTTCAGAGCAGTGCTCATCGCAACATGGTTCTTGTGGACAGGAGCGCTGTATTGATGACACAGTATTCCTTTGCTCGATTTTCCCATCCTTTTTTCCTTGACACAATCGCGGAATCTTTGACTTAAGTTGGCATAGTAGGAGTCTGTTATTGTATGTCCTCGTTCCAAAAAATGAATCAACAAAATTTCGCCCGCGTCCCAAAAAATTGTGTCTATAACTTTACAAACACGAAATTAGCGCGGTGGCAACCCCGGCGATGCCACTCCATATTTTGTTGCTTCAACTCAGGATCGAAGTGGCGAACCAACATTTCATCAATAGAGACGAATCGAGAAAGAAATGCATCCCGATCTGCTTTAAACTTTGCTTCAGAATGTAATACTCAGGTATCAACATTCGTGGGAGCCAATGTGCAGACAGCTTTTTTAGCACAAAAATATTTGCTAACATATATTCTATAGTACCACAAGAAACATTCGTAATTTCAGCTATCGGGCAAATGGTCAGTCGTCTATCTGTCGTTACCATATCGTGTATACAATTAACATTTCTTGGGTAGTGACAGTTGCTGGTCGTCCAGCACCCTTCGCATGTTCACATGTTTGTCTTCCCAGTTTAGCACGAACCACTGATTTTTACATTTTTTTAATTTCTCTAAACTTGCCTACTTAAGTTCTAAATTATTTGAACAGGTAGCAAGTGACAAAACTACAATTGAACCAACGTAACAACAAACGATTAATACTTTAATGTGTCAAATTTATTCGACGTCACTCAGCACCTACTATAACAGAGACCTAAATAATGGTATCCCCTCATACCTTGATAAACATAATAAGAATAAATAGACGATGCATAAAAGGAATTTGTGGGAAATATATAAGAATAGAAGAATACTATATGAATTGATGGTAGCCTGGATGATGCAGTTGATGGAATAGAGAATGCAACGAACGAAAATAGATAACAAGACATAAAGTGAAAAAATAAAGCACACACGAGAAAAGGAACAAATATTAAAACTGCACCATATAAATAAATAAACAAATAGAATCAATCAACAAAATAATGAACGTTTCAAAAGAATTCTGCAGAAAACATCCAAGCGATATGGATAACATTTATATATACGTGATAGAGAGAGAGGTTAGAAAGAAGCAAAGCAAAATGTGTCGAAAGAAAAAATACAGCCAAAATAGGAGAGAAAGGCTCAATATTCAAGACAATAAAAGGCTTAAGACAAGATAGCCATGATTTGAACTTTAGCATAAGCGAATGTTCTGTTAATGAGGTTAACAAACAGAACTATTTAAAATGTGCTATAAGTATGCTAGTTACTTAATTAAAAGATGCAAAATAGAAATGGAGAAACGTTCGTTTCGTTTTTAATTCAAAAAAATTAGAGAATGAGAAATGAAGTAAATGACAAAAAGGTCAATTGGAATATGTGAAAGACATTTTGAAACACACGTGGAAAATAACAACAGGAGATTTTGGATATTTGGATTTGGAGATTAGTAGTAGTTAGTAGTAGAAATATAGTGGAGAGAAAGGAATGGGTGCAGAAATTACAAAATCCTGTTAGAAGAATCGAAAGCCAGGTAACTACGAATAAAGGCAGGCGACACATTTAGGACAAATTAAACAACTATATTAAAGAAATTTTGAAAAGAAGTAAGTAAAGAATTCAACAACTAAAAGAGGATCTAACAGAATGGAAAGAAAAATGCATTAAGTTAATGATCTATAATATCGTTAATAAGTGAGATCAATAACGAGCATTGTTGGAAGCCACACACTTTCATAATTAATTTAATTTAAAATTCACCTTGTACTCACATAAACGAAGTATGCTTTTTCCATTAAATTTAATGAAATATATTATCATTATTAGTAAAGCTAAAGTATTTCCATTTGTTTGCAAGGTTTAGTTCTTTCATTATTTTTCAATTGTTCTCTACTTACGACTTAATGAATATATTTAAACTCCGCCAAGCTTAAAGAAAATCCATCATATCCTAATTTAAATAACTGTATTCGCAATAATTTTACTTTTAAACGGCGACTTAATTTAAATGCAAATAAAATGGGAAAACTTGGTTTTCACCGAGTAACTTCGCGTCTAATAAAGGCGATTTTAAAAACTTTCGGTACTAAGGCGATAATAATGACATCAGACTTTTAGATAAATGATAGTCACCGTGATGAAAATAAAATTCAACGTAACGACGCTCAACTTGTATTTAAATTTCCAACTAATTAAGGCGCTGTACGTATAATGAAGCCACTTAAATCAAAGGTATGACCTGTCATTAATTAATTTAAAGTTTTGTTAATTTCTGAACAATTGTTGAAATGTGTGCTAATGTAATGTGAACTTTTCACTACGTGTCAGGTACTTGTAATAATTAGTATTGTTTATTGATTAGTTATACCATTGGAAATACATTAAAATATAAATTAAACCAAACCTATCTCTCTCTATTCATTAAATAAACATTTGCAATATGAGATAGAAATATATTTATTGGAAATCACTTGACCTAATTTTGTTTATTCAGGTAAAAGGTGGAAACGCTTATTCACTATGTGTCGATTTCGTCCTAAATAGAGGGGCAGCAACCGACAAATGCAGGATGATTTTTCACACCGTAATTAGCTTTACTTTGTACCGAAAACGCGCTTCATCTTAATTTATCAAGCGGACTTTCCTCTGGATAACCGATACCACAGTTACGTATTGTGTATTTTGTAACAATTGTTAGGGGTTTCTGTGTATTTTCAAGCTCGTATATTTACGTTCCACGTTGTCCACATACAACGCCACGTTTATTCTGTATAATTATTGCTTGAAAGCATGATGCCACAATCTTTAAATTAAACAATTAACAGGCTTCAGAGATTTACATAAAATTCAATTTATTTAGAGAAACAATTCAAAATTTTCTGGAGTTATAATTACTTTGGTATATAATTTAAACATTGGAAATGTCAGTTAGAGTAATGAATAATAATTACTTGGATAGTAAAAATGTTGGCACACTATAATTAGGGGTAGATGTGTAGCGTTCTATCATGAAACAATGGGATATTTATATAGTTAAATAGGAAACAGGAACCTACTCGATATTAAAAATATTACAATCTATGCAAACCATTGATTTTTATTTTATAAAATAAGGTTGGTACATCACTCATTATTTAACGATATCGTACAATGTCATAACAAAATTAATAAGTCAAATAGAATAGAAACTCACATCGCATATAAACGATATATTGATTGATTTAGTTTAATAAACAGAAAAGAACATGTTAGTAATAGCTTCTTCGTCCTAATGCCATTTACCGAAATGCGTGTGAGCACGTCCATAAGTTTCTGAACGAGCGTAACTTTTTCCACTGACAAAAAGTAAGATCGATCTGTTCTGTTCACATATGAAACCCTTGATAATATGCAGCCTACGGCTGTGCAATTTCTTTCCGCTTTCCCATTTTGAACTCGGTTTAAAAAAACGTAGTTGCTGTGAGCGTTTTGCGAGAACGAATTTACCCTTTAGTTGTTTCTTTCCTTTTATTTTTTTTTGTTAATGTTTGTCGTTCGTCGTTACGGGCAGACGCGTGTATTTTTTCACACGCACCGCTACAGAATTTGAAACGCATGTTCCTATCAAATTTTACGTCATAGAAAAATAATATTTTTGCGGAGAGATTGGAAGTTTCGATTTGATAACAAACTTCTTTAATCTTGAATACTGTTGCTCAAAAGTGCTACAAAAAGTTAATTACAAGATACTATTTGGCATCAAATATTTCTTATGTGTATTAAAATGTTTGTTGTAAACTTTTTGACTCACGCCATAGCCGGATTTATATATTGAGGGTGGATATTGATAATCAAAACTGTAATTAATGGAACGTAAACGTGCACACTATCAAGATCTAACAGGTAATCTAGGAATATCCTCGCAGAGGACCAGGGCGATCTCTCATGGGAGAACCGTTGCCAAGTCTCTCAATTAGGAGCCCGCAAGCGTATATGGCGGTGCTCGTCAAAGGAAATGCAACTGCAGGTCTAATTAATTATGACTAGCATCGCCATTGACAATCATAAATAAATAAGTTTCGGGGAACATTTTCTGTTAATACTTTTATGTAAGTATTTATTAGTAGCGAGTTTACAATGCTAGTAAAAGTTGATTATTTTTGCGCTACATTATGTTCTATTTTATTTGGTACTTCCATGATTCCTGCATATTGTTTAATTTTCTTTTATTTTTTTTGTTCTGTTTTGTAACTTACGTTCGTTTTTCATTATTTTCTGTTTATTTAATCCCTCAATAATGTGGGTATTATTGTATGGCTATATATTGTACATTGGCCTTGAGTCCAATAAATAGGACAACACTGCAGATCATTAATGTTGCAAGACCGATTTAAGCAAATTTTTTAATTCTTCATATTTTGGCTTACTTTATAGTTGTGTGATTCTATTATATAGAAATTTGTTCCGGCAAGAAAAGTTCTTTCAAATTGCATATTGGAAACGACGAGTTGACATACATAAAAGATACAAAGAATATTAGTAGAGCAAAAGTGCGAGCAACACCATACAATATAGAAGAATTGTTGAATCAAATTCAGGACACAAGTTCTGTTGCAAGTCATTAATTAACATTCATGGCATGTGTGTTGTATTTTTGTCATTCTGACAAGATATTTGCTTCTACAATAATACAATTGCCGACTACGAATTTCATTACTAATCTTATGGAACACATTCATATAGTTAATCTAACTAGTAAAATGCAAATGTCTCTCCTATTGTTACGACTGATAGTGGGTTCGTTCGATGAGTAAGCTAATCATTATTAACTGCATTTCACATCTATCTAATTATAGAAAATAACATGCTGTCGTTGCAACGTAGTATTTAAGATTTTTAAAAATAACAATTGTCAGCGACAAAATAATATTAAAATATTGAAAAGATAAAATAATTGCGAAGTGTAATTTGGTATTTTGTGATATTAAATAAAAAGCAATATTAATTACATCGTTTAGATAACCAACATAGAGGACCCCAACAATATCTAATAAAAAATATAAATTGGAACAGTGAATACGATCCAATAAAAGGTACTACTACGGTAGTATTTCGTGTATGTATAAAGCCGACCGCTTTTCTCAAAGACGACCCAGATAACTATATACCTTCAACAAATGCAGGCACAGTTTTTAAATTCGGGTATAATGATTGATCAAAGGGTACACGATTTCCGATAATCGAAAAGTTAAAAAACTCTTGCAGGAAATCGGGTCAAACGGGGTGCAGGATTGCGTCCACCCTAGTTATCGGAAATAAAAAATTCAACAATGCTTTTGATCGTTATTATGTCAGCAAGGTCCTGATCGTTCACTTTCGCAATTACGATTCTTCGCAAAATGGCGTACATTTTTCCATAGTCATATTTTTACTATGTTTTTGTCCCATTCGAAGCTGTCAAAAATCAGCAAAACGAATTTTTCCAAAAATGAACCATCGGAACATTGGTAAGTGTTTCCTATGAATTAAAAAAAAAAACATCGCGATACGTTCAGTTGTTCAGTTCAGTTACAATTGAAAAATGTAACTTAAGTCGAGATGCTCGCAAGGTATAGAACCGTTTGAAATTGAGGGACTCGGAGAATCCTTCCGTCAAAACAAGCATGGACAAATACGTTAACAAAAGAACATCGGTAAACTAAAAAACATCCACAGCAACGTGTGCAATCAAAAAGAGCGCTAGGACCTCAAGGGTGCGTGAACAAGCCCCTCGCCGTCACGTTATACGAGCTGTAGCTATCGAACTATAGTGTAATCTGCAAAACCCATTCACAGGCTCATTTCTAAAACCCTTTAGATAATAAAAAAAATATATTTTTTTTAAATTGTCAAGTTGTAAGTCGCCCTTGAGATCAAATAGGCAATATGAAAAGTCCAGTCGTGCAAACTGAGGCACACCAACGCAGACAGATAAACACGTAACGAAAAAAATTAATTGACCTTGGGTTACGAAGGCAAATTGACTGGGAGTTCATAGAGGCCAATGTAACATAATCAATCATTGGTGATGATGTCTCTAAGTTTGGCACTTAGTTAAATTAAAACAAACAAAAAATAATTGACAAAAAACATGTCTATCAGTGTGCATAATCGTAAAGGAAAAAAATTACACTCGAATTGACATAATTGCCGACAGAATCACATTCACAGATCTGTTGAATACCATTAAATCATCAAAATTATGGCATGGATTTAAAAGTGACAATAGCATAAGAAGAAAGTCAAAAACACATGCATACAAAGAAAAGAATACCACTAGAAGCGGCACCATGATAACACATAGCGCTATGAGCGAGCAAACAATCAAAACGCAAAGCAATCGCATAGTCAGAATTCATTAGAAATATTGCCAATTACTCATCAAAATCCACCAGTCGATATTTAGCAGGAGTGTAATGCGGCGATATATAAAAATATGGTAGTTAAGGTAATGTATATTAATAGATTAAAAAGATGTAATAATGTTGTAACTTAGTATAGTGATGCATTTGCGACGCAAAACAAGAAAAGAAATATATTATAATTTATAGCGCCCGATAGCTAACCGTTTCCCCGATACTATTCTTTGACTGTAACTATTCTATCGTTGCACAGTTGATGTTCCTTACCTTTATGTATATACTGTATGGAACATCAACCGTATAATGATATAATCGGAAAAGTCGAACATACACATTAAGGATTAAATAAATAAATTAAAGCTTAAAGTTTATCACACACGAACTACACAGATGTCAAGCTGTCAAGGTAATGTTGCAGTTGACGAACTACGTCATCAAATATAACATAACGTTGACTGCCAACAGGACAGGCAATGCAGAAATCAGCGGAGAGTGACAAATTCCTCCCAAAGCATTATAGAGTCCCCACCAAAAGGTACACGTGGAGGAAATGCGCACTCAGCAAATCGTTCACCAGGACGTCTCCATGTCCGTCCACGTGCATCTGGTGATTTTAGACTTACTCTTGTCCCATCTGAGAATAAAACTTGCTTCCATTGCTGTATAGTCCATCCAACGTGTTGTCGTTCAAATCTTAATCTGACAACTCGATGGCGTCTGGTAAGAATAGAACCAGTTGCAGGCCGTCTGTTTGTTAATTCTGCTGCTCTTAAATTTCGCCTTGCCGTTTTAGCAGAAATTTGGACATTTCGTACTTGTCTCAGTTGCTGCTGAAGTTCAACACTGGTAACTATACGATTTCGTATAGTTCGTGTAGTTTGTCTTAAAAATCTATCGTCCATTTCAGTGGATTTACGAGAACGGCCCTGGCCTAGCGTTCTGGTGTAACAACCAGTATCCCTAAACCGTCTTAATGTACGATTTACTAAAGAATGATAAACTCCTAAAATTCTAGCCACATATCGCTGAGAATGATCCTCGTCTAGCAAAGTTAATGCACGAACAAGTTCGAGTGCGGTTAAATGTCTTGTTCTTCTTTGCATAACAACCAAAAAGTAATGAAATCAAAAAAAACAACCTAATAGTTTTAATTTTACTGAAGGAAATCAACACAATAATGTTATCAATCAGTTGCACCAAACAATCACAACTGACAAAGGTAGAGTCAACAATGGAAACGTTTGACAGAACATGTTTTTGGATCATAGGTGACCAGAATCTGTTACCAGTATCTTATATCACACAAAAAAATCATTGGTAAAGTGATTAATTCAAAAATATATCTGTAAAATGTATATATTATAAAATCAAAAGAACCTATTATGGTGGTAACGTCAGACCTGTGAAAAATTACCTTAACAAAATAGAAGAAAATTGCAGTACCAACAGTCTAAAAATATAATTTAAAATCTCTAAATAATCAGTCATATGGAAGATCTTGTCTTACAGGTGTAAGACTAGTCCATCCTAAATTTTACATTTTCTGTTATTTTTGACATGACATATTTTCAATAAGATTTTTTTGAATTTAATATATAATAGTGACTCCTTTATATGTTGACACTGGAGATTTGATAGTTCAATTCTTATTTAGTCACAGCAATGTACTAGAGAAGGTTTTGCCCTGTTACTGTTCTGTTATCACTGGTTCGGTAGGAGTGATTGGCTCGCGCCAAGAAGTTTTGATGCCCACTACATGTAAAGGTATTTCAACAACTAAGGTTCTTGGTAATAGCTACTAACGGAGTGTTATAATACAGCAAAAAATCTAGATCTAGATCCAACAGTTAGTCTTCATGGACCTGTTTAATTAATGTTCACAACACCATATATATTTATATATATATATATACATATTTGTACGTTGGAACAAACATAATATAAGAAGAATATGGAAACATTAAATAAAAAATGCAAATATCGACAATAACAGAACATTAGATGCTATCTACATAAAAGGAAAATTTGGAAATTGTCACGGATCCAACAGATAACAACTATAAAATAAATTTTAGTATAATTTGTATTTATTAAACGATAGACCATATTTTTTTACCAACAACTCGAAATAAAACCGACCGGATTATTTATATGATGTTCTATATTTTAAAGCCACCTATTTAACTTGTTTTCCTGCCACTAAATTCTATCGTAAGCGTCGCCATCTAGCACATCACTGACGGAAATGAGAATAAATATGGCCACCTTAATCTATTATTCGGTTTAATGGTTTAGCCGGCGCGGCGCTCTGGTGACTGTAAAACAATTTGAACACCACCTTTTGTGTAAAACATTGTATATTTCCATCGAATAATGTACTTAAAATATTATTACTTTTGCGTGAAAATAATGCGACTTTTGTGGAGCACAATTTTTCTGAATGTACATTTTCAATTTCGTTTCCATGTTGAATATACTACTGTCCCTGGTCTAACAAAAATATTAATTTAGTTCTTTCAAATTTAAGGTATATATCATAGATCATTACGACGATAACATATTGATCGATTCATATTTTGAGAAGGAAATTTACTTGAAATTAACGTTTTTCTCTGCAGCGATTACAATAACAAACTTTGATAAATATCATGGACATACTTCCCTCTTGTACATGTAAAAATAATTAATTTTATTATATGTAAACAAATGAAATGAATAATATTTTAATTTAAATGTTAAAATCGCAAAAATACAAAAAATATTATTAACAATATTCAACAATAAATAAAATATGGTCATATTGTACAATTCAATTAACAGTAGTAAGTTTGTACGTGCTTTGCATTTTATAAAACGCACAGTATACTTTATGTAGAACCGTAATAAATAAATTGTTTCCATGACAAGTTATGGAACAATTCCGCGATAGAATTAATTGCAATACAAACTTATTCCAAGTGTAATATTCAAATTTACTTTATTTCAGATATATCTCTGGAGCAAAGCTTCCGAAAATTTATAAGACGCAAATGTTTTATTTATAAGAACGACATAAAAAGGGAAACGAGTATAATTTCATCATGTCCGGACATGACAGACACGAAGCAGGTGTGTGATGCGTTCACGTATCCCGCATATCCAGGAAAATTGGCAATATTACATTTTCTCTGTTTAGCGCTCATAAGCATGGCCATTTTCGCGATAAATTACGAAGCGTAGACAAAATACGGAAATATAAAGACGGAAGTTCAACAACTACTGTTAATTTAATTTATTAGTGTTTATACAAATTATTCTCGCTTCGGGTGCGATTTTTTGTTCTCGGAATGCATGAAATAAATTCCGCATTCTTTTCTAGGCGTTTTGTAGTGCAGCACAATACATTTCACACATAATGTCCTATTTAATTAACTTAATTCCGCTCCAGCAATTCTATAACAATTTGGCAAAACATGACCGCCTCATTTAGTAGCCATTATATTATATTACATTTATTGTGTTAATGCTAATTACAGTGATCATGTATTATTACGTTTCATGTTTGAGATATGATCCCTTGTTTTGCAAATTATCCTGTTTGGTATCATTATTCAGTTTCATTTCGCTTGAACTCTACGGAACGTGGAAAATACAAATTGTTGATTTAACCAGATGTTTCTAACAGATCTTAACATTTATCATAATATTTAAATTTGGTAACTTTAGATGTAGGGAACTAGAATAGAGGAAATGAAGCATACATGGAAGGGAAAGGGAAGACCAGTAACAATAACGGGAAAAGAATAATCAAATTGTGTATAGAATATAACCTAATAATGACAGACACAAAATTCAAACAAGAAAATAGTAAAATACACAGGGGAAGGACCTGCGAGGAAATAGAAATTTATAATAGACTATTTCTTAATAAATAAAAATAAATTGAAAAATGTAAAAAATGTGAAAGTAACTGGAGAAGCTGAGATTAGAAGTGAAGACTTCTCAGTGAAAATTGACATAAAATAACAAATCAACACAGAAAAAAAGGACAGGAGAAATATGATGAGAAATGAAAAAATTAGAACATACAAATTAAAAGAAAAATAATATCAATAGAAATACCAAGGAATGTTTAATGAAAAATTAAAAAACGAAGTAAAGGAAAGACAATGGAAGAACAAGAAGAATATATTACGAGCATCCAAAGACGTTTTCGGAACATATAAAATGTCAAACCAATGAAGGAAGAAAACAGAATCGTGGATCGCAGAAATAAGGATATAATTAAAAGGAAGGAAGACGCATGGACAAAATATCTGAACTCCAAAGACAGCTATAAAGAATACAAGATTAAAAGGAAATATGCTAAAATAGAAATACAAAAACCGAAAAAATTATTATGGAAGGAGTTAGAGGAACAAATAGCAAGTATTAGCAAGGACAATCAAAAGCGTTTCTACGGCACCCTGAACCAAATAAGAAGAAAGAAGGATTTCAACATAATGTCATAAAGGATAAAGATGGGAATTTAATCACCAATGAAGAAAAAATAATGGAAAGTCCACCTTTCCATTATTTTGAATATTTTGAAGAATTAACCGCAGCAGAAATGGAAATGCGAGAAGAACATGATCTAGAGTCTGATAGAAGAAGTAAAAAATTCTATAAATAAGTTGACGATGGATAATATAACGTTCAAAACGATTAAGTTCAACAATAATAATCCCGGAAGAATGAAAGAATAATAATAATAATAATGTTTCTTTATAGGACCAGCCACGGGCTGTTCTTTCCTAGCCCAAAATATATAATTACAAAGTCATGCAAAATCACATATAACCGAAAGAAAAATACAACCAATGAATAAATTAGATTAAATTAAAATTAAATAATTTAAAATTCAAAAGCCAACAGAAGACATGTAATATAGTAAACGAGAAACAATATAATTTCAAATTTAAACTGTAAAGTGAAATGAAAGTCTCTTGCTTCGTATTTGAAGCGGGAAGTAGAAAGAGATTTTAATTTTTCCGGCAAGATATTGTACAATTTAGGAGCAGACAGAGAGTACGATTTCGCAAACGCTGTCGTCGAGTGCTTAGGTATGTTTAATTTATTGCTTGTTCGTACCTGGATGTTATCAAAATCTGATCTGAATTGCAATTTCTCATGTGTATCAATGAGCTGCAATGAATAACACGTCTACTAAATCCAACAGCGTAAGCATGAATTTTGAATTTTTTGCAATTTGTATGCATCCGTCTGGGACATACCCTACGTCACAATAATAAAGTCGGAATATTATTGAGGATTTTACTAGTTTAAGTTTAGTGCAAATGTGCAGGATGTCTTTGTATTCATACAAATCACGCGATTTTGAGTATGATTCTTCCACTAATTTGTTTACATGTTGCGAAAATTTTAGATTTTTGTCCATGATGACTCCCAAATTTTTGCATTGATCCCCTATCCCTAATGTGTTTGCGGCAATATTTCGAATATTTTTGTTTTCAATTTTACGCAACTGTGCAGGTACCCCAACGGGCATAACAATTGATTTCGCAGGATTCAGGCCCAACGCTTTATTGTCAAACCACCAGTGAATATTAATTAAATCATAATTTATTTTTTGAATAGTATCGATAAGATTTGCAGGATTGAAACTTAAATACAGTTGATTATCGTCAGCACATGAATGTAGTTTGTAATGCTGATTACTGACTGATATTGATTCCCATGAAAAGTCTACCCTATAAACAGTAAATAATGATGGTTCTAGAATTGAACCCTGCGGGACACCCGACTTCAAGAGAACAGAATCTGACATTCTTAGTTCTCCATTTATATTTCGTTATGGCACCACCTGCGATCGACCATAGATGTAATATTCGAACCATTTCATAGATACAGCTGAAAAACCGATTATGACAGTCTTGGTAGAAGGTAAAACCTTAAATAATATTCCGGGAAAGAGCATTGCTAGAATACTGGAAAATAAATAATCAAAATAAGGGAGGCACGTGTATGCTTTATAGATCTAGAAAGGCCCTTTCTAGATCTGGTATAGATTTGGTAGCATCAAAAGAAAGTAAAAAGTAAAGAAACGAAAAATAAATAAGAAAAAAATTGAATTAATAAAAGCTACGTACTCAATAATTAAGAATATTGTTGCAACAAATACCGAATACTCCAAAGAATTTAATACTAGATGAAGCAGTGAATACGGCAAAAAAGAAGATCGTAACATTAATGCCCGGTTTCACAAACGCTAATCGATCGTTAACAGCTTGTTAACGATTCGTCAAAAGTTTGACGACTCGTTAACGAGTCTTTAATCAATCGTCAAACATTTGACGATTGATTACCTTGACGAACCGTTAAAAGAAAAATTACCATTGTTTTGGATTTCACAAGCAATAACGAGTCGTCAAAGGCTTGTTAACTAATTCACCATTTGACAATCGTTTGTGAAAACGGGCATAAATCTAGGACACTGGAAAATAGAGCAGAACCAAATAGGGGAAATAAATATTCGCATACGATATGGCAATATTAGCTGCGTCAGAAGCGGACCTAAAACATAATACAGAAATAATTGTCAAAGAACTAGAGAAATCGAATATGAAAATAAATATGAAAAACAAAAAAAATGATAACAGCAGGGGACGATAGAAAACATCGAAAAGGAAATCGAACAAGTTGAAAATTTTAAATTTGGGATCAATAATCGAGAGTAATGGAAGCCTAAATAAAGAAATAAATGGGAGGATAGGAAAGTTGCTAACAAAACTTTTGTTAGCTTCAGTAGCATTATCTTTGATTTGAACTAAAAAGATTAATAAAAAAAAAAAATTCTAAACAACTTTTTTAGCAAGTTGAAATGATTTTCTCTTCCTGCAAAGAGCACATTTTGATGAAGAACAGCTTTTTTGGAAAGCATGATATATCAAAGGAGATACAAACGGACATGGTGAACAAAATTATAAGACCCACCATTATATATAGTTGCGAAACATGTACAACGACAGATACACAAAAGACAATAAACGCGAAAGAAATGAGATTTCTAAGAAAAATAGAGAACAAGACCAAGAAGGACATGATACGTAATGATATACATCGACAAAAACTAAATATTGAACCCATAAAAGAAAAATACAGCAAGGCGATTAAGATGGCCAAGAAAAATATGGAACGATAATGTTAAGAAGGAAGTAAGGAAGAAATGAATCCAGAGGAATAAAATCAAAACAATAACAAATGACAGGGACATATAGGGACGAATATTTAAAACAAAATATATATAAGTAAAAAAAGTCATAGACCAATCTGGGACTTAAATGAATAAATAAATAAAATAAATATATATCTTTAGATGGAAATAGCAACATACTATAAATGCAAAACTCCAGGAAATTTATTTTTAATATGTTTTTTGTTGTATATTTGTCCGTTTTACACATTTTTGATTTTACATTGCACACATTTCGGTGTTACGAATAAAAGGAACAAAATAAAATATTTACGACACTAAACGTCTTTAAACTTAAAATTTGTATATGACAAGGATGAAAACCTCACAGTGACGTTTTTTATACTTGTCCCTCCTGCAGGTGCAGCAAAAAACGGTTTAAATTAGTACCAATATTTTTTATTGCCATTATTGATTCTTTCTCTTTACAAAAATACCAAATTCATGAGTGGTTGCATAATAATTTTTTTGACAAAAGTATTTAAAAATATATTCTACTGAAAATCATTTTTTATTGCAATTGACAAATAATAAAACTTAAATAAACTGGATAAGAAAAACGAAAGTACGTATTAAATACTTCATCATAGTTGGCCATTGAAGTTAATAAGGCCATATTTTTACAATTTCTTGTTGAGTTCTTCCGCAATTCTGATCTGAAAATATGATTTAGTGGTTAATTTATTAGTAATATATTTCAATCTATTAAATTAGCAATGCACTTCACTTCATTTATTACAGCGTGTACAATGCACCATATCACGTCTGAGGAATTATGAAGCAAACATATTATTCATAACAACAAAATGCGTAAATATTCTATAAAGGTATATAGGTATCTATAAATTGTGGTGCAGCTGAAAAATAAAATATTAATAATACATACACGTGTAGGGGTTCAAATCTGGGTTAGTGGTCGAGTTTAAGCTCACGTTGTATTTTATCAAATTTCGTACGCGTCTGTTGCACATTTAAAGTAATCTATCACGCTTTACAGAAGATGCTTCAGCGCTTGTGCTTGTCCCTTTCACCTTACGCTCGTGTCTCCATATATTTTATTACGAGGGTCGGCACACTCACGTCAACGTTATACAAGTGTCATAACACGCTTTGCTTTTCTTTGTCTGTGTTCAAATGTAGAAAATTAATTTTCGTTTAAACATTTTATGTTTAGAATTTTTAACATATTTTCGACTTTTTAGGGAAACCATTGATTTAATATATTTTTGAAATGACTGCTAAGTAAATTCGTTAATGACTGTAACGATGATAATTCATTTTAATCAATTATTAATGTTTGTTTGCTGAATATAGTCTTTTTAATTTAATATAATTAAACGTACTCCTCATAACATAGCACACGATTGATAAATGGATGAGGGTCCGTAATATAAAATAATGGTTTTTAAGGTTTGTTGATTGCTACTTAATTACATTAAACTGCATTGTTGATGTTTATGTATTAAATGCATGCCTCATGAAGGAAACCGCAAATAAATTCCGCAACATGAATACCAACTGTAATTACATTAAATTGCAGAGCAACAGATATTGTAAATCAAAATTGATTATCTAAACAAGCACGGTCTTCTGTTGAAATCTTCCTTATCGCTCATGCATATTAAATATAACATTGACGTAGCTGCGTACAGAATACACTCCGACGCATAAAACGTTGGAACATTTCAGCTTATTTAGTTGAATCTTCGAAATACCTATATTGTTAACACATTACAGTTGTCAACTTAAAGAAAAATTAAAAACATAGTTGTGAATACGTTTTCATCTCATACATTTTGTACATATTTATAGTAAGAATCCCAAATAATACCATAAAGAGTGGAATTAGTAGGGCAGAAGTGAGCCTACTAAGTTTCCGGGTAGAGTCATATGCATGGGAAATATTCACTGCACTCATGCTAATACGCATGCACAGATTTCCACACAACTAATCTTTCACGAGCATTTCATTTACTATCCATACAAGACAGTAATAATTCATTTACATATTATAATTGAAAATCGGAAAACAATGGGGCATTTTTTTTTAAATACTAAAAGGATATATAATATTCATACCCCCAAAATCAAATAGTCTAATGAGACCTCTAAATTAACTATGATTTCAATTTTTAGTAATTGATCGACGTATTTAGACTTCACTGTCAATTAATTAAAAAAAATATTAAAATTTAATTTGTTAGAAAATTATCCCAGATCGCTTTTGCGTACATTAATGGATATTTAATAAACTATAAAACATGTTTAATGAACCTTTAAAATGAATAATATAGCCCGTTCGGAGTGTAAACCGTAATTATTCTCGAGATAATTATTATTGCGCACGATAATAATGCTCCCATATTAAAAGTAACAATATAAAAATTATTAGTGATTAATACCTTATACAAATATAATATCTTATGGTTATTCTTTCGGATGTAATTAATATAAACAAATTTGAAAGAATTTGAGTAAAACATAATTATTTGCAGGATATTTGCCAAATTATTTCCTTGACATACAAATATATGGCAAATTTAATTGTTCTCTATACATCTTCTCGTGTAGAAGCATCGATAATTTAATTATTTATTTATAATCAAAGTAATGTGTAGCCAACAAAAAACCTGTAAAATTGTGTAAACTTGTCAGAAAAGATTTGACGAGTATTTGCAAGAAATAATCTCAAACTCAAATTTCATATTGACTGGTTATCAGCTTCTTAGTTTCTCCCTCCCACTCCAGCCAAGTGTTATCTACCTTTAACCATCCTCACTCTTTTACCTTGCTCCCTTTCCTTCACAGCGTACTTCCAGATCTCCCTTTGGATCTCCCTTTCCTTTTCCGTCAAGTCATTATCTATATAAATTTTCTTTCCCCCTAATTTCGCTTTATTCTTCATCACTTCCTCTTTTTCCCTTTCTTTTGCCATTTTTGCCAATATTATCTCCTTTCCATTTCCCCCCATTTTGTACGCCTCTTCTATCTCCACCTCCACTTTTAGTTCTTCTCTTATCCATTTTGCCACATGTTCTCTTTCCCTCCCTCTTTCCACTTCTAATCCCCGAATCACTATGTTCTTTCTTCTGTGTTTTCTTTCCATCGCCTCGACTTTCTCTTCTAGCTTTCTCATTCTTCTATCTGCCTCCGTTCTTTCCTTAGCCCATTCCTGCTCCACCTTCGTTCTCCACTCCCTATCTTCCTGTCTTTCCTTTCTCGTCTCTACTATCTGTTTTCTTGTCTCCGCTGCCTCTTTTCTCGACTCCTTTACCTCCCTCATCAAGTCCTTCATCATCTCCATCAAATTCTCCAGTGTCATTTCTTCATCTTTTTTCTTTTCCCCGCTTCTCGCTGGCGATCTTTGTATCCTCCTGCTTCTCGTAAATATGTCCGTACCTTTCCAATCTTCCCCTTTTTCTTTTCCACCCCCACTCGCCATGTTCAATTGCCCTTATTAACCCTTCCGCGTGTCTTCGGCACTTTCACATTCAAATAGTTCCACGTAAACAATTTAAAATGAATTAAATCTGCGAATTGTTTTTGCCGTATAAAATCCTTCTCGTGAACGTCCAAAAACCGATTCAGTAAAAAACGCTCGCACTACAGATTTGCGTGTCGCTTACCTGCGTACGGGATCGATTTCCACTGCTCGCGCCCGGTAAAACTCAAAGTTGTAATCACACCTACGGACCGATTTCTCTAGGACCAGGCCCAAATTGTGCGGAAAATCACCGGTCACGTGCTGATACTAGTCTCAATCACCAACACAGCACACAAATGACTAAATCAACTGGAAATTTCAGAGCTCTGAATAACACACCGTTCACTGTTTAACACATATATAGCACAACTAGAGGAAGTAATGAACAAAGGCCAGGATGGAGGGGTAAAATTAGGGAAGAACAAGATATGGACATTGTCATTCGCAGACGATGTGGCCATCCTCGCGGAAACGGAGAAAGGGCTGAAAGAAATGGTGAGGAGGCTAGAGATATTCCTAGACAGGAGGGGGCTCGAGCTAAATGTAAGCAAGTCGAAAGTAATGGTGTTCAGGAAAGGAGGAGGGAAATGGAAGGAAACACAGGTGAAATGGAAAGGACAGGACATCGAGCAGGTGAGGGAGTGGACGTATTTGGGCTATGTGATGAGGGCGAGCAACAGTAGAGAAGGGCAAATAAAACATACAAGTAGAAAGGCGAAAAAGGCCGAAGCGGGCTTGAGAAAAATGATATTATTGGAGGAAGTAGACAAGGGGGAGATGAGGAGAGAAAAGTTATCAGAGTGGGAACTGGCTAGGATCAAACTCCATGAGAAGGCTGGGCTATCGACAGGTGAGGTGGAAAGGAGGAGAAGAGAGGGGAGACAGGTGGAAAGTGAGATGGTAGAGAGGTGGAAGCAGGCGGAAGCGCAGGAAAGAGAGGGGAAGATAAGGGAAGCAAGGTATAATGAGAAATACATAACACTACAAACATATGGAAGGAGGCCAAGGTACTTGGGGGGAGTTAAAACGGCAGAGGAGGAGCAGTTAATAGCTAGGTATAGATGCGGAAACGAGGAGAGGGCAAATAAATACTGGATGGGGGAAGAATATAAAGAGTGCGAAGCATGCGGGAAGGGAAGGGATGAATGGAAGCATTGGTGGGAGGAGTGCGAGGAAATGGGGTGGAGCAAGGAGGAGGAGAAGGAAGGCAGGGATTGGAAGAAGAGGTTAAAGAGGAGAAGGGAGGAGGGTAGGAAAAGGAGGGGAACAGAGCGGCATAATTGATATGTTGCAGGAGAGATAACAGTCGAGGGCAGGAGATGGAGGATGTGGTCACAAGGTACAAAGAGGGGAGAGAAGGAGGAGGAAATGGAGTGGAGGAGAGAGTTCAAGGAGTGGAATGTATAGAAAAAATGTAAATATGGTGAGGGGAATATGGGATTTGGAATAAGACAGGGTATAATGTAAGAGGCAAATGCCAAATAAAGGTTTTTTTTTTTATTGACTGGTTGAGTGATAATGAAAGTCCAATAGGTAGAATCAATGATGAGTTGAATATTCAGCAATTTACTATAGTCAGGTTAATACATTATAACTTCTCCCAATATACGGGCACAACGAGTAGATTTCCGGAAAAAATATTCAGTTATGTTAATAGCAAATAATCAAACAAGTGCATTTACGATATACTCTCAATGGAGTCAAAAACGGACATAAAAAGCTGTAACAAATTAATTATAGAAGAATATGTAAATCGGGAAGCATTTCTTGGGTCGCTGGCAAAAAAATTGAAATTTTAGTATCGGAACACAGTTTTTTTAGCACAAGTTTGATGAATTGTCTACAAAAACGTGAAAATCTAGAAGGCTGTGTGTCGTCTTTACAAAAAGATAATGATCAAAAAAGTCAAAATTGGATCTATTGGAGGAATATACACGACGCAACAGTATACGTATCTTTGGTATTGCTGAAAATTAAACCGAAGAACAGGAAAAAGGTTCTTTCAACGAAAAAATTAAGCCATATATCAATCCCAATTGTAACAGATGTCATCGAGTGGGCCCATATAATCAAAAACTCAAGAAAACACAAATCTCGTGTTACATTGGTAAAATATACTGCTCAACAAAATTACTGGAACACTTCTTTAGCCGTACATAATTTTTCAGATTAAACTATTGAGAAGACTACCAAAATCGAAATGTGTCTTATCACCTAAAATGTAATGGAAATTCTACAAACGCCAGAATGCCGAGGTTTAGTAGCACGTGTGCCCTTCATTAGCTGCAATAACAACCTGGCACCGTCGAGGCATGCTGCGAATAAAACGCCTTAACGTGTCTTGTGGAAAATTTCGCTATTCTTCCACAAGGGCCTCAGCCAACCCCCGAAGAGTCTGAGGTGCAGCAGGACGCTTCCTAATGCGCCTGTCGAATAAATCCCAAACTCGGTGGATGGCATTGAAGTCTGGACCCATAGCCACCCCATCTGCAAATGGCATAACACGCTCTTAAAGAATCGTCTCAACATAAATTTGGGGAACGACAACCAATTCTATGCGACCGTCTATACTAGTGCCACCACCACCATGACCGATTCAGCTCCGAATCGGTCTACTCACTCGTACATGACCATCGCAACGAGTTAGGCAAAAAGCGACTCGTCTGTAAACTGCACAGACCTCCAGTATCGACGTTGCCATTGCAAATGTTCACGGGCGAAGTTTAGACGGCTAACTTTGTGTTTTCTGCTCAAGCGAGGAGCTCGCACAGTCCTGCGAGGAGTCATATTGACTTATTTGAGATCTAACCGTATGATCGGAAATTGTCACATCGGTAGCATTTCGGTGTAGATTTAGTAGCTCACGAGCTCTAGCAGTTCGTTGGCGAAGACAAGAAATAAAAATATACCGGTCGTCCCGATGGGTGGTTTTTCTTTTACGGCCTTGTCCAATTCTCCTGGAATAGTTACACGTATCTTGGTACCTATGCCAAGCTCTGCAGATAACATATGGAGTCGAATGGAGCTGGTTTGCTACATATCGCATAGATCGACCATCTTCAAGCAAAGCAACAGCCTTCGCGACTTCAATTTCATTTAAACAATGCATTTTGGAATCAGAAGTATTGAAAATGTGAAAACTGACGGTTTTACTGCGTCCAGTGACTTATTTGATGAGTTGCAGGCTTGCTTTGTAGTGAAAAACCACTTTGTTTCCAGACTTTCTTTACATTTTGGCTTCTACGATGAAAACGTGCAAACGACTCACCGTAATTCTTTTTGCACGTTGTCAATAAAGGCCAAGAGAATAATATAACAAGAAAAAATCCTGCTTCCATAATTTGCTGGAAAACTTACAGGCGCTCAATCAAGAGTTCCCCTAATTTTGAGCAGTGTGTACGAGTTACAAATATCATAATATGGTTTTTCGCAGCAAGAAAGCGTTAAAAACTCTGGAACTGTAGTGTGTGAAGACAACAATAAACTAAATGGATTTATTAAATGCGACTATTGAACATTATAGGTAAAGAAACATGTAGATGATTGATTGATCTATTTATGCTGTGAAAAATGATACAAGAATCTTTATACGTATGCCTCAGGATCTGAAAGATATAAATTAATTGTTCAGATAAAGCTGGAAATCTCCATGTATTTTAACTGCTCCATGCAGCGTTATGCATTTATTATTAAAATATTTCAGTTTTGAAATTATCATATGTCATATACATAAATGAACCAATACTTAATGCTTGTGATGGAACTGAAATTCTTAACATAAACCAAGGATGATGAACGGTGTGATACCTTTCTTCATTCGCATGAATCCTGCAAGCCATACTTTGAAAGAAATATAACGGGGGAGTCGGTGAACATTTTACATCTAAATATTCTTAGCACCGAAAGGAATGTTGGTGAAATATTAATACGATTGGAAGAAATAACTTAAAACATTTTCAATACAAGGATTTAATATTTTATATAATGAAAATAGATTTATTCAAAATTATGGCTGCGTAATATACGAGTATGTTAAAAATATATACAAGTAAAGTTTTAAAAGAAATAATAAAATATATGGTATTTTACCCAGTTAAAGATCGCCATCGACAAATGCAATTTTTCTACACGATTTAAACAATGCAATTCGATAAACATGTTTTTTTAGCAAGAGATATAAACATAAATATAAAGCAGGGAAATAGTAAATTTAATGATTATATAGACACATAAATAACCATATTATTCATGTTAGCCTAAAATATTGCATAACAGGTCCAGTGATTTTGTGCATACAGTGCACATTGTCGGAAAACCTCAAAGAAATTTCAAAATTTAAAAATTAAATTAATGAACTCACTGATTTTCTATCACCTTTCTTATGTATCGGCACTACTTTGGCAAGTTTTAAACTACTAGAAAAAGCACCCTGTTGAAATGATTGATTAATAGGGAACATCAGGGGCGAACTTATTAATTGGGCAACCTGTTTCAACAAATTGCATGGAATTTCATCAATTCCTGCTGATGACTTATGAGATATAGACACCAAGATGTTAAATATTATTACATACATCTCCGCTTGCACACAAGGCTTGCAGGTTTTGTGCGAGTGAATCAACGGTTTTTCTTCTTATAGTTATTTGTGTCGACAATTTAATATTTAGTTTATTATTCATTTATTTATTGAAATATTATGGTAAGGTACTTGCTTTGTAGAAATATGATAACAGATCGTAATAATAAAAAAAACTCATTTCTTCTTCCAGAAATGGTTTTAATAATATTTTCAAACAACAAACTTATAATTTTGGTTCCTGAAATTAACAATTTGAATTTATTTTATCGTTTTATTAAAGAGACAACTACGTCGTAATTATAGACCACCGCATTCAATGATCATATATTTTGGTGCTATATTTGAGTTCTGGTGCAACATGGAAATTATAATTATTATCAATACTGATACATCGCAACCATTATTATTATTACCATTTTGTTGGTATTAGTAATTTTTTTCCAGTGGCTTGGAAAGTGCTGCAAGGACGTTAATTAAGTCAGTTCGAATAGGGCTTTGGAGAATGACTGAATTTAATCGAATCCCAGGGCTTTTAGTTCGGCCTTGCTTTTTTTATTTCGCTATGTATCTCGCAGGGAATCCTGCAATGCGTCGAGCAATGGAAAAAAATCTTCTCAAATAAAAAACGCCGCAATATTATCATATATTTCAGATAAGAGTTTCTTGGATACGTGCTATTAATGTAATGATTTGATTCTTCTAATACAAAAGTTAATACAGGTAGTGTGTTTGTTAAATTTTGAAGCAGCTGAAGAAATAAAAGTAAGTACATGTAAGTGTCGTTAGGATCCATTATTGAAACAAATATGGCACCAAATCCAAATCCAAATGTTTTTATTAAAAATTTCGCACAAACATAATATTTACAACAAATACTACACACAAAACACATTTAAAATAACGTACACCTACGAAACAACGCTTATTAAGTATTTAACATTTAGGAACTAACAATTAAAAACATGTAAGGTGCTTCCCTTGACGTTGTCAAAAGTTTTGTTTTCAGTACGTCCGTTGCGTCTATTATAGTCAAGTCGACGGGAAACTTTCAAAAACCCGCCCTGTACGTCCTGTTTTTTAGTATGGTTGCGTGGTTGTTCGTTAATTAGTCCTGTCTTCGTTATATAGGTCCAACGTTTCGTACGGTAGTTTGTGCATGTGACTTGTTAAATGTCTTTGTTGTGTAATTGTCTGTATCAGTAAGTTGTGGTGAACGGCGGTCCGCCGGTAAAAGTGGTCCGCCAACTTCGTCATGTACGGTACGATCATGTCCACTTCCGCTTGGTCGTGTAAGTCACGTATACGTATGTATCGGTCAGCGCCCAGGGCGAACCTGAGACACTTGTTCTGTGTCACCTGTAATTTTTTCAGGTTCGTTGCCGAAGCTCCGAAAAATACAGGTGACGCGTATGTCATCGTCGGTCTTATAATTGTTTTGTAAAGTAACAGTTTGTTTTCAGTTGTTTGTCTGCTGCCCTTGAAGACCAGCGCAGATGGTCTTTAATATGGCACCAAATTTCCTCATATCCTGAATATTAATGATATTTGACAAAAAGAGAAAAGATATGCGGTTACGTAACTACTCTCACGGAAAGCACACCAATGTTAATACTATTTAACAAGACCGTATTCGTATATAAATATATATACACCGCAAAATAATTATCGCAACACCAACTTTTTTCCAGAAAATGTCATTTCTGAACATCTAAGCTATTCTACTTATAAATGTTAGGTCCTGAAAAAACTTAAATGAAAATTTACAGCATGGTCAACTCACATAAAAACAAAAAAAAAACTTTATTCAAAATTGCAAAATAAAATGGCACTAGTATCTTGTATTTCCACCCCTGGCTTGAATTACAGTTTCCATCCTCCTTGGAATGCTGCATATGAGGTCTGCAACATAGTCATAGTAGATTTTCCCATTCTTGTAAAGGTACATCTTCCAGTTCTTTAAGGTTAAAGAATGCTGACATGCTACCTGCATGCCACCTTAATAATGGCAATTGAACTTCCTGCAATTATTGTTGTACAATTCCTGCTATACGGAGTCGTGCATTGTCGTGCATAAAAACACAATTTTCTCCAACAAAGGGCACATATTGTGTATCAGATGTACTTCTAAAATATCGGTAACATATCTAGCTGCTGTTAATCTGCTGTATGGCCTTATACGGAGATGCCTCCCCACATGATCACGGATCCTCCACCAAAAGGGACACGTGGACGGAAGTTACAGGCAGTATAACGTTACCCAAGTCGTCTGTACACCGGCACACGTGCGTCAGAAGCCCATAAACCAAACATACACTCATCAGAAAAGATAACATTGGCCCAGTTGTTTATGTCCCAATCGGCGTGTTCGCGTGCGAACTGTTATCGGGCTACCAGATGCTCTCTGGTGAGAAGTGGACCTAGAGCAGGAACATGAGCTGTTATCTCATCTTATCAAAGACGGTTGCGGATAGTTTGTACGGAAAGCTGTACATTTCTAGCTCATAAAAGCTCATTCTTGAGAAATTTAGCAATGAAATGACGCGTACGGAGAGCAGTTAACCGCAAGAAACATAATATCTTTTGCGACCTTGCCCAGGCCTTCTTCTGTAGTCCCGAGTTTCCATAAATCATGTTACTGCTGTACTTACAGTTGAAGGCTGTACTCCTAGCACTCTAGCTACATACCGCATGCTACGGCCATTTTCCACCAGTGTGGTACATTTCGCGGTTTCTTCATTTGTAAGATGTAAAGCTTGTGCCTGCTGAACATTGATTACGACACTTCAAAATTTTAACTGATCTGTCTAACAAACTACAATATTTTAAATGCTATTTCTGCACTTATCAAAAAACAGGCAGTAAAAATGTTTTTTTGGTATTTTGATATCAGTCTGACATAGACAAAAAAGGCCACATTATAAATTTAATAGAAAACAGTACGTTTAAATGGTCGTCACAAAATTCAGGTGTTGCGATAATTATTTTGCGGAGTGTATAGCGCTTTACTTTAATGTACTGATACATTTTGCCGTGTATTTCATATTAATACATTATTTAAATATATAATTAATTTAATTTAGATGTTATTTTTTGTGCATTTTATTTTAATGCATAGAACTGCCACAGTTATTATTACAATAAACGCGACTGATCATAACGAACATGACAAATAAGTACAAAATTGAAGCATTGACGCACAAATATTGATTTGAATGTAAATTTAATTTCGTGATTAAATGATGTGTGTTACAAAATTAATTTTTACAAAAAAGTTCTACACCTAGGAATAATTTTTACATTTTGCCCGTTGTTTTATTTAAAGTGCATGTACATGTAATAAACCCAGTGTAATTGAATAAGCTACGATATTAAACCATGTTAATTGCGGCGGTCGGAAACCGCCATAAACTGTACTTTTATCATGTATTAAACACGATAACTTACAAAATACGTTACTCGCTCTGCAACCAGCAATCCGACCCGTTAAATAAGGTTGCATAAGTCAACTTTTTATCTTCCATTTTTCCAGTAATCGACTGTGTGATCATCGGACTTTTTTCGTTTCGTTGTTATTTAAATTTGTGTATCGATCTCTTCCTTTGTAAAAGTAAGATTCGCTTTTATGCTGAATAAATGTCAAGTTTTATCGTCGGTGGAGTTATATATTCGCAGCAGAGGCAGTAAATTATTATTGCTCCGGTATAAACTGTAATTGTAATGTTTTAAATAGGTTTATTTGGATTGCCACGGATGTCGCATCGCATCGTTCCAGTTTACTTGAACGCCTTAATTTGCAAGTCAAGATTCATATTTTAAAAAGTTTAAAATTTTGCATAAGATGCGCGAAATTAGCACCGCATGAGAAAGTACTTAAAATTTCATTAAATATTTTAAATGGACTTTTACATAAACCACTCTACTGGTGTCGTTAATGCATTTAATGCAGGGAACTATAAAAGAGCAGGTTGAATTTGCAAAAAGAAAATAGCCTGTAATGTTGCACGCCGATTTATTCTTTTTGGATAGCGTCGGCGACACTTTATAATTTTCACCTCCAAAAATAGTGAAACTGCTTCTTCACAGACACGTAAATAAATCCAGATTACAATATTATTATCAAACTGCAAATCCTTATTATATATATACACCGGTTCATAAAATTGCCTATTACATTAAAATTAAATATTACGAATGGTGTACAAATATTTATTTAAATATGTGGCTTGATTGATAAAATTCTATGATGGCCAATAAAAAATTGAATATGTGTTATTTTAAAATCATATCTGTGTAAGGTGAATATGCTATGTTAAAATAAATTAGGCTTGCCCATAGTGTGGCCATATTGTTTTAACAATAATAATTTTTATAGTGTAATAATGACGTTATTGTTCCTGTAAGCAATTACCTCGTTGAAAAAAGTTACGCGACATAAAGTTTCGGGGATCTTAACATTTGCGTATAAAAATAACTACCTGAACTTTTCATAATTGTACTTCCATTTTAGTGGTATTTTAATGTATTCTGAATAAATAAAAGTTCGCATAAAATGTCAAATTGGAAAACTTTCGCAATTACGTTTGAGACAATGTGCAGGGCACCTGTTCAACAACAAACTGTTTTTAATCTAGAATAATGTAGTGGCGACTAATACATTATTAATTAATGAAATAAGGGGAGCTTAAAAGTATTAAGTCGGGTAAAGCATTTTTCAGTTCTCATAATAAAAAAAAACAGCATGTTTAAAGTTATGTTTAGCATAAGGGTGTTTATAGTAAAACTACTTTCAATTTTGCTAACGATTTATAACATAAAGTTAACGCATTTGCAGTGGTATTTAGTATAAGCTACGAAGAAAGCTTTTTTATTGTTCGACTTGAAAATTAGTAATAAACCCAATCCAACAGACTTTATTATAAATATGTTTCTCCTACGTCATTTTGCAATCGTGGCTTAACGAAAAAGATCATTTCACACTAATTTTATTTTCATTATTTTGCTTATTAATGACTCAGCAACAACAAAATTTGCATACCATCTATGTTACATAATTATTGAAAATCATGTTTGAGTTTTTGCTTAATCCCCAAAAATATTGTAGAATTTTTATGAAACATATTACTCAATATACCGATGTATAGTAATTGTAGCAGAAACGGAGAAGGGACTGGAGGAAATGACGAAGAGGTCAGAACGGTTTATGGATAAAATGGAGTTTGAATTAAATACTAGGAAAACAAAGATAATGATATTTGCTAAATGAGGTGGGAGAAGGAAGCAGGTACAGAAGAAATGGAAAGGGGACAAAATATAACAAATGAAAGAGTAATGTAACTAGGACACATAATGAGGGACAACAATAGTAACGAGGGACACATATCTGCAAGAAGGTGAGAGGGGCAGAGGAGGGTTTGAGTAAGTGCTTATGGGGTAAGAGCTCAGCAAAGACAAATAAAAAGAACATTGGCATTGGAGAAATCAACGCCACAGTACATTGTAAGGCATGAGACTGGGAGCGAAAGGTAGAGGGTCGAAGCAGGATCATTGAGGTATGAGTTGACAAAGAGAGAGAAATGCAAATGCAGGAATATCCGAGAAAGAAGTAGAAAGGAGAAGAGGAGAGGGGAAACAAGTGGAAAGAGAGATGATAGATAGATGGAGGCAAGTGGATGCTCAAGAAAGAGTGGGCAAAATAAGGAAGGCAAAATACAACACAAAATACAAAGAAATAAAAGTGGATGGAGGTGAATCAAGATATTTAAGGGAAAGGAGTACGCCGAAAGAAGAGAGAATTTTGCAGTAATTGCAGGTGTGGGAACGAGGAAAAGACAAACAAGTACTGAATGAAGGAGTAGTACAGGAAACGCGAATTCTATGGGGAAGGCGAAGATATATGGGAGCACTGAATGAGGGGGGGGTAAAGAAGTGAAGAGGGAGGAAGAAGAGAAGAGAAAAGAAGGACATTGGAGAAGAAGCATGAGGGAGAACGGAGATTGGATGAGAATCTTGCCAAAGCTAAAAGTTAAAGCTGAAGGAGAACAGGAGATGGAGGGTGAGGTAAATGCACGCAGGAGAGTTCGCCAAGGTAGAAGAGAGAAAGGGGAGGAATAGCCGTGAGAAGAAAGGGGCATGCCGGAGGATACAATGTAAATACTAGGAATAAAACATAATGTATTATAAATAACGTGCTCAACTTAAATCCTATGTAAAACCGTTATTTGATCAAATTATATTTATATTAATGCTTGCATGACGAAAATTTAATTTTATTATCATATTATTCCTGGTATACAACGTCTACTGGGAAGTGTATCGTTTATTTTGTGCATATAGCATGTGTTAGTTTAATGTGATTGACACCACGGACTATTAAATTTGTCGATTAATGTTTAATTCAGCATTCTAATGGTGTAGTTTCATTGATAGATCAATTCAATATAATATTGTTTCTGGGATCAATTAAGTCTAAAAGATTTATTGAATTTTTCCATTAGACAATAATCTAATGCAAGAATTTTGATTTTTTCTCCTTTGGTTGTATTTTCGTAAATAAACAAATGAGTAATAAATTTTTTTTTTTATGTAAAGGTTTAAAATATTAAAATCGAATTGTAAGTAATTATAATAATATTTCCAAGCGGAAAAACTATTGGTACAAATAATTGCATTTGGAATGGAATATGCAATACAATATAACAGCGAATGATGCACAACTTGGCTTAAATGCTTCAATACGGGACGCTGTACTCACAAAAGCAGTTTAGGGCAGTAATGTTCAATACTAATTAATTTCGTATTGCAGTTAACCGGATGTTTGCCAAGCTAATTTGGTTTCTATGCCGCTGTTGTTCTGCCAGCGTGTAATTCTTATTTGTTTGCTCTCGAATAGATTGTTGGTGGATACTTGAGTATTTCAAAGGAATGATTAAATACTTCATGTCTTCAGCAAATGGAAATTTTAGATAGCATGTAATTGCGGTGATGTAACAGAATGTGTCGCGTCGTTTAATTCCAATTTCTTGTTGGGGGCGTTAATTAAAGCGTTCCTTTGCAATTTTTATTGTTCAAAAGTGATTCCTTTCTGGAACCTTTATTGTAACATTTGCGTGTGTTTTTTTTTTCGGTTAACGGTATTTGTTATCGTACTCGATCTTACGCTTCGTGGAGTTTCTCAAAGTTATATTCGAGACATGGCATCCTTCCTCTGCATAGTAAAAATCTCAAAGTTTGTACGGTGTCGCTCTAGTCATCTAAAAATATCCCACTTACTTATATCCTTGATATGTATCCATCCTTAAAATATATATTCAAAATATCAGCACATCGAGTAAACGTACAGCAGATTGCTTTAAGTTTTCTGGAAAGCAGTATTTTAATGATGAAAACAATCAACTAAATTGTACAGCATATTAACGTCTTCTCTTTATATTTAAAAATGAATTGATTTTTTTAGTCAGCATATCACATAAGCTTTCGATCACAATGCTAGAGATTATTTAAAGTCACTGGGCGTTGCAAATGGCCCAATTCCTTCCTTATCGTATCCCACACATGTTTGAACGGTGCATTGTATATCGATGCACTATTTTTGTGCAGACGTCATAAAGCTTTGCCTTTTATACCGGCAGAGATTTTGTATTACACAATATTCCTTTCTTAAATATTAATATTATTTAATACTTAGTTTCCCAACACTATTTTTTTCTACAAACATTTGGGACATGTTAATTGCAACAAATTCTATTGTATTTAAATTGAAACATAGATATGCACCGTACTTATTCTCGATGACAGATGTTCGATGTAATGCATTTGTATACATGCTCTAATGCATCGCTCTAAAGTAGATTTATTTCCGATGTATTGTATTAATATCCAGGCGATTTTCTCTGATGGGTTTATGTAAGGTTGATTCCACTTTTTCTTTTATATGCATTAATATATTTATAATAATTTAAATTGCAAATATTGTTTAATAATTTTATTTGTTTAATGTCGTTTGTGTTAGCCGTGCAACAGGATTTTAATCTATAGTTTGTTTATATGAAAACCAACATTTAAGTTAATTGTTACGAATTTCGTATTATTGTTGTTTAAAAACGTATATTCGTTCAATGTCGATTGTGTAATATAAAAATTATGTTTATTGTTTAATATAGGTTGCGTCGCCAGTGCAAATTCGTAGTTTATTGTTTCTTTCTTTACATTACAATGATTTTGGAAATTGCTTCGAAATCATTAGTGCACTTTTTGCCATTATAAACTGTTTTATAATTGATAAGTTATATATGTTCACACATAACTATACTTGTTTGTATTTTGCAGATGCAAATCAGATGAAATTTTTTTAACATTTATGTGATGCATCTGAAAATAAATATTGTTTACAGACGCATATTTCAGATTCATGGAACAGAATATATCAGATCACAAAACTATCACTAATTTTATATTCGAATAAAATAGAATTGTCGAGTCTAAGCGATCTAGAAGAATTTGTTGTGTAGTTTCTTCTTGCTTGCTGTAACTGTTAGGACCTTTAGAATGCCACGAGTTTGAAGACGTGCAAATTTTCATCAAATTACGCCTCTTGAACGAGGACGAATTGTCGGGATTCATGAGGCTAGTTTATCCTTGCGAGATAGCCAGACGTGTCAGTCGGTCACACACCACTATAGACTTGTAGATGCAGGAAGAACACATAGAAGTTCGTCGTAGGGATACTGGAGGACGAGGAGTGACGCAAGAGCGAGAAGATCGACTCTTAAGGCGAAATGCAGTTTGAGACCCGGACGAACCAACACGAGCCGTTGGAATAAATTGGTTAAGAGCAATTGGCCATACGGTATCCATGAGCACGATTTATCGACGTATACGCACGTTTGGTCTACGGTCTATCGTCCTTAAGTTCTCTAACAAGAGAACAAAAAGCCATCAGACTTTACTGGTGCCAGGACAAACACTATTGGGTGCCTGAATGGAATGAGATCTTCTTCACCAACGAATCAAGATTTTGCGTATGGCACTCTGACGGACGTTGCAGGATTAGGTAACCTAGGGGTCAGAAGCAACATTTATAATTTATTAAACGTCGCCATATCGCTTTAACTCCTGGGGTTATGATATGGAGGGCAATACGCTTTGGAAGAAACTTTCATCTAGTATTCATTTCGGACACACTAAACGCCAGGCGTTACATTGATTCAGTGTTGGAACCAGTTGTTGTCCATTACCACAAAACCTTCCAGGAGCAGCCTTCTAGCAAGATAATGTGCGGTCTCATACTGCGCATGTAACGCCAGCCTTTCTAGAAAAAATAACATCAATATGTTGCCCTGACCTTCAAGATCGCCAGACTTATCCCCCATTGAACATGTCTGGGATATGATAGAAAGAAGATTGCGGCGTTTGCTCCATCCCCTTAATACCTTAGAGGGGTTGTGTCAACAGTCAACAGATAGCCTGGGATGAGATACATCAAAGGGATATCAATAATCTAATTTCCAGTATGACCAGAAGGGTTGCTGAGTGCATAAGGGTACATGGGTATGTAACTCTTTATTACCTTTTTAATCATTAAATGCTATCAGTTTTTCTTAAAAATGTAATCATTTGTTTTTCTACGTGCACTAGATATTTTCACCAAGTTTCATCATTCTACGTTCAGTGCTTCGGGGTGGTGTATTTGATTTGAAAGGCAGTGTATAAAAACTCATGGACAAAATTAACGCACCACTCAATTAAACTATAAGTACAATACTGACATTAATATTAATATCTAAAAGGAGACACAAATGGCAGAGTAGGAAAAAGACAAAAAAAGACAAGAGGAAATGTAAAACGAAGAAAAACGCAGAATTTATAAAGTTGTAAAAATTAAAGGATAAGATCACGACTAAGAGATACGAAGAAAGAGTAAATGAACCAATACAAAACCTGAATTAAAAAACTGAAAATTATTATCGGATCGGCACGGGAAGTGATTAGGATGAATAGACAAAGTGAGGATAAAAAGCAAACAACATGGCGGACAGCAGACATTAAGCATCAAGAAGACGATAGCAAGTTATGAGTAATGTAAAGAGCAAAGAAAGAACATCGTAAACGAATCTAAGCAGAATATCGTATACAATCGAAAGAGTTCGGTGAAAATATGGAGAGAAATAGTAAAACCAGACCAGAAATTGCCTTGTAGAGTCTTGAAAAACGTAGTAGGCAATAAAAATTCAAAAATTCTTGTAAAAAATTAAGAGGAAAGACAGACATTAACGGCAGAAAGAGTAATAATGGAGAGATGAAAAAATTACTTTCAGGAATTAATGGAGAGAAGTTGAACAAGGAGAGTTGCAAGGGGAAATGGTAGCTCAAGAACAAAAGTTAGAAGGAGAAATGGTAGAAGAAAATGTAACTATGGAAGGATTAACTGAAGCTATTGAAAGATTTTGATAATGGAAAAGCACCGGAACCGACGATTTGAGGCGGAAATGATTAAAAAATGGGAGATGGAGGAAGGGACTTGCTACTAAAAATTTGCTATAAATTGTAGACTATGGAAGGAATACCAAACCAATGGGAATTACAGCTGATAGTACTACTATATAAATAAGTGAACCGCAAGGAGTTAGAAATGAGTAACATGATCACAATACTGAAGATTGAAGTTGAATAACTGCTAGAAAACGACTAAGCAAACAAGTAGAACCGGCGATTAATGGAAGTACAAGGTGGTTTCAGAAAAGGTAGAAGCACACAAGGCCATATATTCTAGGTAAAATAAATAATAAGTGGAACGCTGGCAACGTCAAAAATAGCATATTTAGCCGTTGTAGAATTAGAAAAGGCGATTGACACCAGGAGTACCAGGAATGAAAATATGGCATAATCTAGAGGAAAGGGACGTAAATAAGAAATTAACAGTAACAAGGGGGAACGTTTAGTCCTATATTTAGTCCATAGGCTATAGAAAATTTGAGAAGATTGGTATCATTGAATATGAGTAACAAAATACCGAGCAACAGATTTGGAAAGCAAAACCTACACGAAAAAAAGAAAGGAGACTTGGGATGATATAATAGGAACAATTTTAAAGAAGTAATAACATAAACAGAGGTAAAGAAACTTGCACAGAATACAAAGGAAAGTAAGATTTTTATTAAGACTTATACTCTATACTGATTTGACTTCATATATTTTCGAGTTCTTCTTTCCTCTTGTAATAAAAATTGGCGGAGCCTGTGGTTTTACTATAAAGAAAAAAGAGAAAACTTATAATAACAATTATAAGATAAAAACCCCTTACCACACTTGATTTTTACAAATCTAAATACGTATTTCGGCAACTGTGTGTTAAACATAGTATTTCTAGTTAAGGTAAAAATCTTTGAAGATATTCTCTTCACTAGATCACCAGTGGGATAACACAGTGTTAGAAATACTATGTTTATATTATACTGAAGATGGCAACGTAGTTGCCGAAATACGTATTTAGATTTGTAAAAATCAAGTGTGGTAAGGGGTTTTTATCTTATAATTGTTATTATAAGTTTTCTCTTTTTTCCTCTTGTAATACTTATATTTTCGGAAAATTTTCGGAAATAAAACTCCTGAGCATTCCAAATAATTCTTCTTGAAAGTGCTTACATACAACTATTTATATATTTAACATTTTTTCTGCAAAATAAGTATTCATCTATCGTTTAAAATGCTTTCTGAAAATGACCATTACAATCAAATTCTAATGTCAATTATGAATATTCAGTAAACATAAACTTATGTGTAAATCGTGGTCAATTATGGCCAATATAAGATGTGGAATGTTCCTGTGAAATTTCTATAATGACTTATATTTGCGAACACAGTGCAGTGGGATTTAGCTATTAAATATTAAGCAAACACTGAAATAATAGTCGCAAATCATGCTACGAAATGCTCCAAAACTTTGTAATTGCAAATCAACACAGCACTAAATTGTGAATAATTAACCATAAAATAATTCCCGCGTGTACGTCTCTATGTTCGCTGTACAATGTTAACATTAATTTGTAACAAACGAACTTTTATTTAATTATGCAATGACATAAGCAATAATTGTATTCGCTGGTCAATAATCCGCATTAAATTGTTGAAATTCTGTAAAACCTAAATTAAGCGAATGAAGAAACTTTACCTTAAAAAATCGCAAACACATTCTCCCTATACACATCAACTATAATCTAGTAAATCGACTTAGGTTATGAATTCTTTTTATTTGCACAGTAGCTGTGCATTTGTGAAGAAATTGCAAGAAATTAAATTTTAGTCTCGTTTGCAGAGTTAAAACGATTTAGAATGGCTTCAGTTTTATTGTACACTACGGCTCCAAAAAGGCCACGCGTGTGCTTTTCCTAACCGCCTTCAATCGATGAAGTAAATTGGTTGATCGAGCGGCACACATTTTCTATTATTAATCCCAAACGGTCACAAAAAGTGCCCTCGTTTCGTTTCAAATAGATTCGACTGGTAACAATTTTAATAATGCACGTTGTCGCTTAAAACGAATTCATAATTAACTTTGTTATTAATTTTTAATATTACTTTGGCGAAAACAGAACACATAAAGACGAAATGTTTGTTTATAAAAACAAGCAATAAAACAAACATAAATTTGTTTAATTCCTATTATAATCTCAAATAAGCGCCACAGGGTCTTCGTTTTCTTGCGCTATAATAAGAATATTAAAAATTACCCGTTCGAAAAAACACTTAGTGTCAAATCTCTAGGAAAACTGAAGCTGTAGCAACTGAAAGTGACGCAACTTTAAACCAGGCTTCTCAATTACATTACACGTATCCAAATGCTCACCAATACTGCGCTAGGTCCGGGGGGAGATTGAATACATCATTTGTAACAATCTTCCCGCTTCTAGCCTCGATCTCTCTAGATAAATTAATTAAAATCTAATACCAGATAAATTTATAACTAAAATGCTACTTTATATTATGCATAAAATGAATCATTTTAATATAAAACCTATGCTACGCAAACCGTATACACAGAATTGTAATGAAGTTATAAATGTGACATTTTCGCTATATCAATATAAGTTGTATGTACGTCAATATACAGTCGAATGTAAAAAAAAAGTAGACACGAAATTTTCGGCTGCTTGAACAAACTTGCTTGATATTAGCAATGTCATGTAAACGTCAGTATTATCATTTCAGTGACATTTTAATGAACTGGTGAGCCGAAAGCGTAGGTACCCCCAACTAGAGCCCCGAACCACAGTTACTGAATAAATAAATCAAATATCACGTGGAGTAAGAAAACTTACTGAGAAAATTTAACTTTTATTGGAATAAAGAAACTTCGTTTTAAAATGAATGTCAACTTTGAAAGATTGTCAAATTTTGAAGGAAAAGGGGATTTTAAAAGGCCACATTTATACCACAACAATTTGAGGAAAATGTTTTTGTCTAATTTTTTTAGCATTCGACTGTACTTCTAGAGAAGTCTGAATCAAACAAATTTGTCACGTGCTAGTCAACTATGTTTCGATTGAAAAAATAGAAACAAAATATACATATTATAATATAGTTATTTTCATAACAAGTGTCGAAAGCAAGTTATATCGTGCTAGTGAGAATGTTGAAACCTCACGAGCAGACGATATATCACTTTCGAGCGAGTTATGAACACTATTTTTTATACGACCTCAAATGTATTTTTTAAAAAACCTGAGAAAGTGACGTTAGAATGCTCAAGTCCGTTAGTCGGTAAAACAGAAACTTCATTTTAATATATTAAGGTCATTTCACACAGCAGCTGACTAATATTCGAAGGAACTTCAACCAACAAGCCCTAATGGCAGATAGTTACGAAATTGTGTAAAGGCCCGGTGTATATTTGCATATTTAGTAGAGTCAATCTTTTTTCTGTGTCATTCGCACAAAATGTGCCAGATGGTGTGCGTTGAGCTTTAGTTGGTCGTACTTGTCAAAAATATCACACTAGTGTGATATAATATCACACGCCATGTGGTATTGACAGTTTTCTGAAGTAGGTTACTACGATGATATTCATTAGTTTCGGTAGAGGTCGTGTAAAAATGTTCTTACAGTTCTTAACCAAATATTGGTGAATTTATTCAATTACCTGGAAAATTAAAACCATTTAATTTTAATGTACAAAACTTGATGAATGACAATATAATTTAGTTTCAGCCATATGAGGCTGGGTGAGCATTTACGGTAATGTGGAATTTGTATCGTAAAATTTTATTTTGGCAAATGATTTATAATTGGCACATTAAATGAAAATTTCTCTCGATAGCCCTTGCACGTAAACCATGTCCAGTGTCAATATATACAATAATCAAAGCTTTTACGTTGATGTTCTGTTAATGGTTTTATGGGTGCGATTAGCTTGTTCTGCTTACTTGTCGGGTAAATCTCTGAGCTGCGTTGTTGAATTGGCGTTGGAATGGTGCTTCGGCCTTTCGGCAAACTGATTTAGAAAAACTGACCTTGGAATTTACCGGTCCGTATTTATATATTACGGTTTCTTTTCTTGGTGCTCAGTGGGCCGTGATACTGTTTCAGCGTAGGCTTGCTTCATGTGCTGTTTGTCCAGTGTTTTTCTGTTTCAATGGTTCCTCGTATTATACCGGCTGTGAAGTGTAGTATGTTGATTATGGTTTTGGGGTTTTCTAAATCTATATTGTGTCCAGTGGCTAGTACGCGTTTCACCAAGGATATTGACTTGTCTTTTTTTCACAATTTTCTTGTGGACACCTATTCGTCTATTAGATTATTACAGTCTCTACATGGGATCTCACAGACCCTGTTTTTCTAATAGGATTTCTTTTTTTAGGTTTCTGAGCAGGGCTTCTACTTTCAGATGAGGTTGTCGATGCAAAATCCTGAGAGCTTTATGTAATGTAACCGCAGCTACTGAAAGAGTCAATAACAACTTAATAATTGGCAAGGCATGCATAAATGTAATAACTGAGATTCTGGCAGTATTTCTCTTTTTATTAGCTTCTTGTATTATGGTGTTATCAAAATCTATATTGTGTCCAGTATTTAATATATGTTTCATCAGGGATGATGACGTGTCTTATTGACCATCTAGAAACCATGGAACTGAATACTGTACAACGTATACCAGATATGTATGGAAGAAAAGAACTTCCATACATAAATACAATAAATATTCTATGTACGTAGATACATAGTTCTAGAAAACTCTCAATCAAACAATTACCTGGAAAATTAAAATCATTTAATTTTAATGTAGAAAACTTGATGAATAATTAATAACAATATAATTTAGTTTCAGCCATATGAGGCTGGGTGAGCATTTACGGTAATGTGGAATTTGTATCGTAAAATTTTATTTTGGCAAATGATTTATAATTGGCACATTAAATGAAAATTTCTCTCGATAGCCCTTGCACGTAAACCATGCCCAGTGTCAACATATACAATAATCAAAGCTTTTACGTTGATGTTCTGTTAATGGTTTTACGGGTGCGATTAGCTTGTTCTGCTTACTTGTCGGGTAAATCTCTGAGCTGCGTTGTTGAATTGTCGTTGGAATGGTGCTTCGACATTTCGACAAACTGATTTAGAAAAACTGACGTTGGAAGTTACTGGTCCGTATTTATATATTACGGTTTCTTTTCTTGGTGCTCAGTGGGGTGTGATACTCTTTCAGCGTAGGCTTGTTTCATGTGCTGTTTGCCCAGTGTTTTTCTGTTTGAATGGCTCCTCGTATTATACCGGTTGTGAAGTGTGGTATGTTGGTTATGGTTTTGGGGTTTTCTAAATCTATATTGTGTCCAGTGCCTAGTACGCGTTTCACCAAGGATATAGACTTGTCTTTTTTTCACAATTTTCTTGTGGACACCTATTCGTCTATTAGATTATCACAGTCTCTACATGTGATCTCACAGACCCAGTTTTTCTAATAGGATTTCTATTTTTGTATGTAATGTAATCGCAGCTACTGAAAGAGTCAATAACAACTTAATAATTGACTAGGCATGCACAAATGTAATAACTGAGATTCTGGCAGTTTTTTTCTTTTTATTAGCTTCTTGAATTATGAAGTTATCAAAATCTATATTGTGCCCGGTATTTTATATGTGTTTCATCAGAGATGATGACGTGTCTGATTGACCATCTGGAAACCATGGCATTGAATATTCCCTAATCATTTGAACGAGCAATACCAGCACATCACAATGAGGCCGTATTTCGAAAGAAGTCCCACATCAACCGACATCTCAACATAGAATCACACAACCATCCAGGACAACTCGACTCAGTCATAAAGATACTGACTGAAAGGTCAGAAAAGGTTGCAGACAAGAACCACAAAGTGGACAAAATATGGAATATACACAAGGCATTACAAACAAATAGCTATACGAAACAATAAATACAAAGAGTTACAAAACCGAAGAAGAAAACTGACGACGGAGACGGGAAGCCTACAGCCACATCCTTCTTACCAAATGTGATGGAAACAACATACATAATCAGCAGGATATTGGGCAAAGATAATATAGATTTATTTTTGTGTAAGAGACTAGGTTTCATATGCCTAGTTTTGTTTCGGTACATACTTTTGGACCTTTATAAGTTTAAGTTTTTGCACCGAATTTTGTGTTTTCAATGCAGACCTTTATTCATGGAAAATGATATACCCCAAAATACATATTCATGAAACAGGTCTTAAATTTAACTTTATAATTGAGGTTCTTGTTTTTTGTTCGTCAAAGGATAATGCAAGCGATAAGCATCTTGGTAAACTAGACGGATGCAGTTCACATTTCATGAACGCGTGCTATTATATTATATCCAGTATAAAAGAATATATGTGATTTTAATTTATCCAATAGCTAGAGGCTTTTATTTGGAAATATCAATGTCTTTTTGATTACGATTTATAATCGGTAACAGTTTGTATACAAATTTAACTAGATATGTAAACATGACAATGCTCGAGTGGAGTTTTTCATTACAAATTGCCATAACAATCTCATTTCAATTATAAGTAATTTTAGCATGTGCTTTATTAAGATGAGTATATCACAGCATGTATTTATATTGTATGGCACAATGTGATATTTATATTCCTGACGAATAGGAGCTATTGAAATAGCACCTAAATGGCAATTAAAAAAATTATCCTGATAAAGAATCACAAGTGACAGTTTCCAAAATGGAAAGAAAATTTTCTGAACTGTGACTTTTTGTTTTAAAATTTTAAGCGCAATTATCTTCAAAATTTTAAAATTCAATATTAATTTTTTAACAGTAGAATGATCTTTCCAAATGCATCGTAAAAAATAGGGTTTCAATTTAAAGTAATTACAACACAGTAAAATATATCTAACTTACTAAAGATTGGCGTGTTCGAGAATTTCTGGAAACCATTAGATAAAAGTTCTATTTCGATAGTTTTATAGATTTTATACTTGCACTCCACATGTAAATACATGCTAGATTATTGATATCCTATCATAAAAACGGCATTGGTCCATTTTTATAAGTTTGCTATTCTGTGATTAACGAAATGCAGATATTTAAAACATGCATGCATATGCATCGCATGTTTGCTTTTGGTGGGATAATGTCAATAATTAAATATTAATATGGCATATCCATGACATATTTATGTATAACTCGATAAGTTCTGGGCACGCAAAAAGTGCGTTAACAGTAATTTGTAATTACGAAACCGTAGCACAACTATTTGTATATTACAAATATATTAACTTACCAGGTATATCATACCGGTATCGGTAAAATATCTGTTTAATTTAAAAACTATGTCAATGTATTAAAATCAATAAATATCATTCGAATGTCTAATGAGTTAATAATAGTCATCTAGCCTAGAACTTTCACGAATACAAATATAAATATATTTTCAATAAAAATATAAAGTAGCCAATGATCGTTTTATAAATTAAATAATTAGAGGTCGCGAATCCATTAAAATTAATTAATATTTGTCATTGCCAGACACTAAATACCAAGATGTTTTCAATGGTTGATTAGCTATTCTATTGATCAATAATTAGCACTTTTAGTGGTGAAGACTTACGATTACCGTTAATCGCCTTTTATTAATACGATTAATACCAGAATGATTTTAAAAGAGCATGTGCAATTAATTAAAAAAAAAAACCTTTATTGGCATGTTCACTTTATTACATTTTGTTCCTCTATATCCCCCCCTTTGCCTACATCCCTTTCTCCTTCCACCTGCACCTACCGCTGCTTTCTGTTTTCTTGGTTCCTTCATCCTCCTGATGTACCAATACCATCTTTTTCCTTCTCTCTTCCTTCTTCCCCACTATTTTATCTAACATCTCTAGTCCCCTTCCGTCTTCCCCCATATTCCTTTTCCAGTCTTTTCCAGTCTTTTCCTTTCTTCTTTTCTTCCTCGTTCAGTTCTATCTCTTTGCACTCTCCTGCCCAATGATCCCACTCATCCCATCCTTCTCCACAAAAATCACACCGCCTGTAGCTTTCCTCCATCCAGTACTTGTTCGCTTTCTCCACACTTCCGCACCTGAACCTTGCTATTGTCCTTTCTTCCTCTAACGATCTCCTACCCCCTAGGTATGCTGGTAACCTCCACTGTACTTTTAGAATATTGTATTTTGTGTTGATCCTTGCACTTTTGATTTTACTTTCCCGTTCCTGCGCTTCTACCATCTTCCATCTCTCCACTATCTCCCTCTCTATTTGCTTCCCTTCTCTTCTCCTCCTTTCTGCCTCTTCTGTAGCTAATCCTGCCTTTTCGTACATTTTACGCCTGCACTCCTCCCAGTTTGATAGTACCCTTACTTCCCATTTTACTTATCTCCTCTATTACCAACCTCACTAGTCTCTGTTCTGGCCCGCCCCTCGCTGAAGGTAAAAAGCAAACTAAAATATGGTCGTTGGCTTTTTGGGTGTAGAGGCAGGGAAAAGGGCAGTGCGGTATGAGATGATAGCAATTAATTAATATGTATGGTTAATATGGTTAGAAACCCGTGTTAGAAGCCCATCAATGATTGGCAAGTTCCATTTACTAACGAAATTTTAGAGATAATATTCGAACATATCAGTGCAAAAATAACTGAACTTCGTTCATGATATCATGATGATCTTTTAATGTTTGCCATATGGATATGGCATTCCTTGGAATTTTAAAATCAGGAAGAAAGAAGGTGTAGCTTCTTTGTGGGCGTGTGATCGAACAATAGGAGACATTTTTCAACCAACTATATTCCTAAAACATTTTCTGTTTCTTCTGACTGCTAGATTTCCTTAGATTTGACAACGCAGGCAGTCGAGCGGACAGAACAGTAGATGAAGAAACTGCAGCTGCCATTTCTGAAGTGTTCGAGAAATTTATTTTATATTTATTTATACTGGCAAAATTTTATTGAGACAAAAAAGGTAACTTGAAGGAGATAATTGGTTTATATCTAACTAACTTTTGTCTAGCTGAAATTAAGGAAAATTACATACGTAAGAACTGTTAGTAAGAACCGTTAGAAAAATAAGTGTACCAACAAAGTTCTAGCCAAATAGACAATGAGAAATTCTTCTCTTTTTGGATTGACTAAACACGGAGCACTGGTGTCCTATGCACCTAAGAAAGAAGCATAATTCTTTTATCCTCTATGCATCACACCAACACTGTGAACCAGATATTAAAAAATCCGAAATAAATAAGTTTTACAACTTTACAAAAACAGAGGTTAGCGCAAGCTATTCTTGGAATAACACAAATCGTATATTGCGATAGTAGAAGTCGTAGATTGCCCTCATTACTTTTTTGCAATGATAAATATACCTCATGTAAATTCATTTGTCGTTTTGAAAGCAGCTAATTCAGAAGATAGAATGGCTAAAAGAACATTCACTATTGCCTTAGGGAAGGCTTCGATGAAGCAATATTTGCATGAACGATTATATAAAATAGCGAGCGACCTGTACAAGGTGATTGAAAGAGTTACTCCTTACTTTAGATGTTACTGAATACGGTGTTTTTTGATCAAAAGACAGAAAACATCTATCGAAGTGTGCCAAAAGTCCCAAAGCGGTCTGCAAGGAATATTTGGTACAAAAAAAGCAACACCCACAGGTACTTCAAATTCTGGGCATCGCTTCCAGAGCATAGTTTTTTATACAGCAGTTTTTTGATTTCTTTCAATTGTATCAATTGGAATAAAACATTGAATAATACTTCATTTCTTGGATTACTAGAATTCAGTTTTTATATATTCTTTTCGGGTTTCTTATTCGGCATCTGCCGTGACCCCAGTATATACCGGTTCAGGGTTAAGCAAAGAATCCAACAATCTAATCATTGCATTGTAATATCACAATAAGAAAACTAAATTGTTATAGCTTCTTGGAAAATATTTGAAAACTGAAAATGATATATTTTCTAGCAACACAGATCGAACGTGGCTTAGTTGAGCGATTGTACGCAAGTCGTATTTTCAGATGTCAATATTGCGGACAATTGGTGATATCGAGTTTTGATGCTTTGCGGCTATAGCCATCACCTTCGATGGGTTATTTTCCAGGTCATAGATAATGCAGAAACTGAAAATGTAAAGTAATTTTGCAGATTAGTGTTTTCAACAATTTGCTAGTAGAACACCGTTTCTGTCATACCAAGTTTTAGAATATGTTATATAATGCAAAACGGTGATTTATCAAATGCCTAATCTAATCTAAAAGCGTTAGTAGATATCAAGTCTCGATTTGAGTGTGGTTCTAAGATATTAAATATAGTTGCCAAATTGTATTTCACATGTATTTACGTTGGGTTGTTTATTTTCAGGCATCTGGAAATGCAACTTCAAAAACGCAAACATTTATAATATTTAGCATAAGCGGAAGCATAAATGCATAATAATGTATCACGAAAATATTAATGTTAATGTAAACATTCAAGATGAAATACTTGCTTCAGTTCGAAAAGGTTTTAAATTTTAAAAAGTCGGCTCCTGCATTTGCATTGCTGACATATACATGCTATGATACTCCGAAAAATGGTTTCAAAACATATTCACTTATTACAATTTAACGATAAGAAAATAAATATAACATCAACAAATTTTATCACAATAATGCGCATCGATTTAAAATGTTCACTCATTTCATTCACTCGATTCTGAAAACCGGGTCTGAATATGAAACAAATCAAAACAATTGTTATTTCTAGTTATTTACGATTTTGTAAGTTCTTTTTGAGAATTTGCTGAGGTGAAATATAATTGCACGTCGCCAAACGCGGTGTCCCTGACTTTCTCCTATTTACTTACTACGAAATAAAAACCTACGCATGAATTGTGCATTATGTAAGTAATTAAAGTGGCATTAAAACTGCGGTCGCGTAATATTTCATATCGCAGCCACAAAATTTTATGTGCGAATACCGACACCTGTGTGGTAACCTATACAACCTTCGTCGTTTCCAGGATTGAGGACACAAGTGGACATCGAATGTTTCTGATGACGGAGCGAGAGAGAGAGAATACGCTTATATGGAACGGCCTGGTTTCGGACGACAATTACACCAAATCCATTAAATTAGCCATTAAACGAATTCTACAGCTCCAACGTAATACGACGCAGCATTACTATCCTAATCTCGTTTACATTACATAGATAAGGTATAACGGCATTTTTATTTGAAAACTAAAGCGTTGGTTCTGAATTAGTTTGTTCTAATAATTATGTACCTCGATAACTTTTTTCGGCGATAAAAACAATCAGTTTGATGCATTACGTAAATTTAAACGAACAAATAATAGAAAGAGTAACTTCTAGTGTATTACTCCCAGGACAATCGAAAAGCAAACAAAAATTCGTCATGAGCTGAAGATTGGAGTTTTTATGTTCATATCTGGGATCGTAACTTTCAAACGCAAGTAATTTCGCCCATTGTATTGCAGATGAAAGACAGTAGAAAAACAGCAGGAAACTGAAATTCCAGTTCCGTTGTTGAAATGTAGTTTATTATTTAATTATTTTACAGAATATAACAGTATTAAATAATAAATATTGTAGCAAAATAATGATTTAATTCATGATTTTAATTGAAACAAATTAACGAAAATTAACATGGAATATAAGTGGTATTATTATGAGCAGTTTAATATATTGCTGAAACAGTCCAGGTGATTTATCCAGGTTATCAATCAATCGAAGCTAACAATTACTAGCTATTTAAATCAATAGCAATTCGCATAGGTAAGCTTGGGTATAGTATTATATTAAATATATAACTTGAATGTATATAAATTAGCGTAGCATAAATAATATTCAATTTTAAATTCACCGTACCGTATACAATACCGCTGCTGGTTTCGACGGTGTCGAAAGTCATTTGGTAATAGAATTATTACATTCAACTTAACATTATTTCTCCAACACTATATAATCAAGCAAGTAGATCATTAGATTGCAATTATTTGAAAGTCAAAAGATGCACATTAATCGACTTATCAACTAAGAATAGAAATTATGCTAAACTGGCCATTGCTGTCCACAGATGCTTCAAAACTATTGTAAAATAATAATTGAATATTTATTGTTAACACTGAATGTATAATAATCATTGTTTAGTTTCGATTTAATGAGATAGTTAAATGACAAATAAAATGTTCTGAAAATGTGTTTAGTATAACTCATGTGTATACCTTATAGGTTTAGTATGTTGATGGTCAGTAATAACATGTTACATGAACCATGTGAACCTTCAATGGATCGGCCGGGATCCATGTGGACCCTATACCATCCTTTTTGAATAATTTTTCTAATTTTAAGTTTTGAATTTTGAGCAGTCACATCATTTTTTAGGATTTATTCTGTCCATTTATTAAATTATTTCATTAATGTTTGTTTCTGTTTATGTAATACATTTTTTTCGGACTGTGGTCCGTTTAGACCCCGGCTCGCTTTGACAAGGTATTACAACTCATTTATTTTCGATCAAGGGGTTTCTCCAGTATTGTCGGTAATTCCCCCCTTTTTGTTTCTCCAAACATATTTAATACAACCGAATACCGGAATTCACAGTGCTTCATACGAGTCTGGGATTCTTCGTTTAATGAGATTGAATGTGCTTCAGTTTGTGTTAGTTACTCGTATTGTGTGGTTAAAGATAGATCCTGCAGTAAGTTTTTGCAATAATACGCGCCTTACGAAAGCAGAAATGTTATTTCTCGAAAATGATGATCCGAAATTTGAAAGTTTAGAAGTGGACTCAAGTGATGTTGAAGAAATAGATGTAATCACAGAAGAAGATGCAGCGAATGACGTAATGAAGCGTTCCGCAATATATAGCAACTGATGGAACTAAATGGTCTAAGGTAGACAAAAGACATAAGTTACCAGAAGCCAACATTAGAAAAACTGCATTTGGACTTGCAACCCATAGGTCAGGTATCTCCAGCATGCAAGATGCTTTTCTTCTATTTTTCACCCCAGATATCATCGATATGATCGTAATTGCGACAAATAGAAAAGCTGAAGATGGAATGTCGAAATCCGGATAAAATTAAATATTATACCACTGTTGACGCTATTGAAGTCAATGTGTATATTGGACTTGTTCTTAATTATGAGCATTGTATTGTTCTAAGGGAGTTATTGATATGCTTTGGTGTCAAGATCTAGCTTATAGCCGTCCCATAATACCTGCCAATATGTCAAGAAATAGATACAAAGAAATTACTATTTTTTTCGATTTGATGACTTCAATGCTAGAGAGAAGTGCGAAGAAAAACTGTTAAGCCAGCCACAATAAGGAACTTATTCGACAGTTTTGTCATAAATTGTAAGAAATCTTTGCACCGAAGTGCACATCTATGTGTAGACGAACAACTTGTACCTTTTCGAGAACGAGCACCTTTTAGAGTATACATGAAAAGCAAACCTGACAAGTACGGCATACAAATATGGGCTCTTTCTGACTGTGACAATTTTTATAAATCAAACATGCAAGTCTACAAGTGAGTTTTTTTTATAATTAAGTAACAAAATTACATATGTATTTCCATTTTCGATAAACAAACAAATGCACCTGAAAAAAATCCGAGCCTAAGAGTGGTGTTGGACATGGTACAGCAATGCCGCAGGGCGGTGGTACAACGAGTGATAACTTCTTTACAAGTATGCAGCGCGTTGAATTGTGTAAAAAAACATGTGCGGTAGACTACATAAAAATAAGACATCCATACCTGAGGAACTACTACCTAAATCATATAAAAAGCAATACTCAAGCATGTTCGCTTTTCAGAAGAACAAAACACTAGTATCATAAGCGAAAGCTGCTGCCATCTTGTTATACAGTGAATACAGAGATCATAACGTGGCTGGTGAAGATGAGGGGTATAAACCTGAATGAATTTTACACTATAACAAAACGAAAGGAGAAGTTGTAGCCACAGATAAACTGGCCAAAGAATACTCGACGCAGAGGAAAACGAATGGCTGGCCGATGGTAATAATGTTTGAGGATATTTTATTTGCAATATATATTGCAGGCTTAAATGCTTATAAACTCTGGCTTTCAGCTAAACCAGATTGGTAAGGAACAGATCAAATGGCCGTAAAATATTCTTATTGGAATAAGGGAAAGAACTAATAAAAGAAAATGTGATCCGTCGATACGGTAACAAACACATTCAAGCGATTAGGAAACGATTTTTGACTGATGTTTTCCCTGAGCTATTGGAAATTATTCAAGAATCACCCGGGAATTCAATTGATGGGAGAGGATGTTGCTACATGTATCAAAGAAAGAAATATCTGTAAATTTTTTTTTTATTTATAAAACTCTTGCATTCTCACCATTGGTATTTCGTTATTAAAAGAAATCAAGGAACTGATAAATCGAGAATGTTTTGCAGAATTCAATACTCGCAACAAATCTCATTTCAATTGCCATCGGACGTCACACAATTTTGAAATATTTTGAAAAAAAGGATATCTGCTGATTTCAATTTTCCTCCATAACTCGATAACGTGTAAAGCGACTGCTTTTAAACTTTGAAATTGAAACACTTTTCTAACACATTTGTTGGGGTTAACAGAAGCTCCTTATCGCTGCTATTTTTGATTAGATATATAGCCCTTAAAAATTGATTTTCAATAATGTACAACATGCCTAATAAATTTTAATTAAAAGCTCAAATTGACTTAAACAACATTTCTTCTCCACATACCGTAGACACCTTGTTTTAACAGAGTTACAAACTCTACGCAATGGTTTCGCTTAATGATCTTAGCACATCGAGCACTTTTGTTCTAAAATTTCTCTGCTGGTTCAAAATTAAATACGTCGTATTTAGTGGCACCTCTCAAGTCAAGGGGGGTGAGGTCGGTTAATCTCACAGACCATTGTACTGGTTCGTTATTTGAAATAAATTTCTCATTAAATTTTTTTCTCAAAAAATGTTGCACGTCTCGATTATTTTGTGAAGGCCAGCCGTCGTGCTGGAACTAGATGTTTTGCATGTAATAGTTTATCTCAGGGCGGGCATTATCTCGTTATGTAGTAGTTGCAAATGTCTATTACCAGTTAAATTGTAATCAAAAATGAAAAGACTTATTAAATAAGTATCTAAAATGAAAAAATAAAAACTCAAAACATATTTAACTCTGTTTTAATTTTTCGTCTGAATTTCCTACAAAAATCATGTCATCTGCCAATAGATATTTGTGCAGTGTTACTTGTTGAATTTTCCAGTTACCCGCTATTATTTCCTTGCATTCTTATTAGAATTGAGAACAATAGAAGGCTGAGTACACAGCCCTTTAATCCTTTTCTTGTTTGGAATTCTCTTGATTTTTCATTTTGTGTTTTTACTTTATTTGTGTTATCTTTGTACAGCGCTCGTATTATTTAAATTAAGTATATTTCCACCCCTCTTTTTCTAGAGCTTTCCAGATGTCTTTTCGCATGTCAAATCCTTTTCTACACCAATAAAGCACATGTGTAATTCCCGCCCTCCTCCTTTAAGGGTATTTTTCTCCTAGTTGTCCAGCAACGAATATTTGATATTTGGTACTTTTACCTCTTCTGAATCCATTTTGTTGTTCTTCTAGTGTTCGTTCTAATATATCTCTTAACCTCTCTTCTAATATCCTTGTAAGTACTCTCCCAGGGATACTGATCAGTGTAATTCATCGGTACTTTCCTGTTTGCAGCTTGAGCGTCTGTAACTTCTTCTCTTATTATTTCTTAGATATTAGTTTCTCTACTGTTCTTCGTCATTTCCTTCTATTAGCTCTTTAAAATATATCCATTTGTGTCTTTTATCTTTTTTAACTTTGGTGGTTGTTTTTGTCTTAGTTGTACTGTAGAACAATTTCTGGTTTTCTGAATAAATTTTGCCCATATTGTGTCTGAATTCTTCCGATGATTGCTTTTTTGCTTTAATCATTTGTTTTACCTCCACTCTATCACGCATGTATGTATTATGGTCTTAAGATACTGTTTGTAGGAATATTTCCCAGTTTCGATTTGCTTGTATTTTCCTTGTTGTTATATTTCTATTGTCCTCGTGTATTTATCATGATTTTCATTTCCTTAAGATAGTGATCGCTGTTTATTTTCGCATGTGTTTTCACTCTTACATCTTTTAGCATTTTTCAATTTCCTTTCTTTATTATGAAGCAGTCAATAATAGATCTTTCATTTCTCGAGTGCACTTCTCTGGTATACTTATTAATGTCTTTGTGCATGAATTTTGTGCTTGCAATAATATTATCGTTTACTACACATAATTCAATCAATTTGCTCCCATTATCATTTTTTATTATTTGTCGGTATTTTTCCATGTGTGTTTCTATACTCGTTGTTTTCCTTCTCATCTCTTCATATCGCCCATTATTATTATATTTCTATATTCTCTGTCTATTTCTGCCTGTAATGTTTCATAAAATTCAGCTTTTTGTTCTTTTCTTGCGTTGTCATTCATATACCGCTATTATGGACCATATATTTCTCTCGCCCATTTTTGCTTTGATAGTAGCTTCTCGTAAATATACCTTTACTTAATAATTGATTTTGCTTTATCTGATTTTACTAATAGTTCGACTCCTTCCACCCCTCCGTTATTTACATCTACTCTGGTCCAATATAACTGGTATCATAGCGTCTCAACAATGTAAAAATTTTAAAGCCGCAGCATTAAGCGTTATCGAGTTAATTAGGAAAATGTCATGTCTCACTGGTGGCGTAACAACATGTATTAATCTGTCATCCGATTCGACCCAAAACATGCGCAATGGCATTTACATCAAGACTAGCTGTTACAAATTATATATTCACATCATTTCATAAGGTTTGCGTTATTGGCGTCATGTGAAGTATATAAAAGTACGGAATAAAATTGTCCGCAAATAATTGTATCTATTCATATGGATGGTGAAAAATTGGTATTGTGAATAATTATGGATTACCATTAGAAATTATGGTAACTTATACCATCAAATATTCTTCTTATCATGTCGCAACCATTTCAATATTATTGTCCTTACTCTTAGACCGACCTCGGCAAAATAAAAAAAATGATTGTCGTTCGATATATGAACACTGGAAATATAGTCCAGTGGACACGCTTTATGGTTTATACCAAAACTAATTTTTGCAATCCTCTTCCCATCTTGACTCATATCCTGCACAAACTATGGTAGATCTATGATTAGCAGTATCTTGGTGTTGAAGTGTCGCGGGACTGCAATGCTGTTTAATTAGATATTGTTCCTGGCATTTTAGGGTCTGCAAAATGATATGCGTTGAATTATTATTGCCGATACTAATATTAACTATCGCGCGGCTCTCGTTTTATTAAAATGAGACGTCGAATAACGCAGCATATTATATATTCCATAGCAGTGTGTATCAGTTGTATATTTAGAGCAAGATATTCTGGTAAATTAGGAATATGTATAGCGGAAATATGTATAATACATATATGCATTTAATGAATATTCAATGCGTTTGGAACCTATGTAGACATTGTTGTAAGACAACAGCATATGGTATCACATAAATATGATTTTTATGAAGCGTCTTTCAAGTTTCATCTATCATCAATCTCTACTGAAAAATTATTATATGAGGAAATAAACAAAGGAAGAAAACAAAGATACAATCTTATTTCATTTCATCATGTTATATCTTTGTTGTGGCTTTTGTCTAACAAGTTTGCCTAATAATAATTTGCACTAAAGACAAAATATGGTTCGAATAATTAATAATCAGATTGCAAAGGTTATGTAACGGGAGACAAGATTTAGACGAACAAACGACACATATTAATGTTCCTGTCGTTTAGCAATGACGGGTGATCAAATATCATAAATGTTTCCAACCCAAGCTCGAAAAAGTAAGAATCATCAACGTAATGTACTAATTGATAATATGAAGGTTTGAACAATGTTTTGTGGTGAGATGTATTTTGTCAAGGAGAATGGAGTATACAAGAAGAGAGACGACCAATAAAAAATAATAATTAGTTCGTGCACAATGAAATAAAATTGGAATGTAATGGATGCAGAAGTATGATAGAATTCGTGAATATGATATCGAAGATTATACTGATGACGCAACCCAACCCAAGCATAATGTTAGCAATGGAACGTGAATCGTGGGGAGAGATAGGGGGGCAGTACATCGGCATAGGTGTACACAAGAGATCAGTAATTGCACTTCGTAGAATAGAACATTATGCCTTCTATAATCAAAAATTTTCAATGGTATCATAAAATTCTGAAAAATCTTTGTTTGTGAATACAAGTCGCGTAAGGACGCACTTAAGCAGTGAAAAAACATTAAAACCATTAAAATTCCGTGTACATTACGGTAATAATAACTAAGTCAGGAATACAACCAAATATAAAACAGGGAAGGCTCTGATTTACAACGTGTCACTTTGACAATTGGTGGACACATCATGCACACCGAAATAAGTGAGCAAGAAAGCGAATCAGCAAGCGGTTCAACCTTCACAAAGGGTCAAAAATTTCGCAGACATGTAAACATTATTGGAAGTGCACGTTATCGTTGGTCTTCAAAATGGGAATTCATTTCGACTACAATGGCCTGCATTATATCTGTCGATGCCTTTGATGCCTTTACATCGCTTGAGAAAACTGAAACAAGTTGGTATAGTTAAATACAAATTATATATAAATAGATAATAAGAATTTGCTTAAGGGTTATATTTTTTTATGTAAAATTTTTTCGAGTATTTATATTTTGTTATGTCGATTAAATTAATTATTTACAATATATACTTCTATAATTTGTAGATAGATGGTTTGTGCAATAAAAACCTTCTGAGATATGCCTTTTCATTCATAGACAAATATTTCTCTTTCACCCTCGCGCTGTTCTAGCTACACCATAAACAGCCTACTAAATATAATAATTTTAAATGATTGGCAGAGCAAGAACGCGGTAGGGTCAGTACTTTTCCGTCCGCTTTTATTCAATACAATTGGACTTGTAATGATCTACACAGCTTCGGTTATTTATTTCCCATTGGGATTACAGACGCGACGAACCACCAATTTCAAACTGAACTTCAATTACAAGTAACCAAACGTGATTAATGACATGAATGCATGTTATAAAAATGGCAGGAAAATATCACATTTTCACTGTATATATTTTACGGTTAAATATTTTTCATCAGTTTTGCTTCATCAATTCGTATTTGTAAACTTAATCTTGTTCAGTTCCTGATTTTAACACTCGTAGTTTTCCTTTCCGTTTCCCTTTTAATTTATATGTATTTACTCTCCACTTCACGTATGTTTCCCTAGTTTCGTATATTTTCTTTCGGTAATTCCATACCAGTTCATAATTTTAACAATCAAAAACAAAAATTAGTTCAATATTGTTAGGTTATGTGGACATCTAAAAAAAAAACAAAAATTGATAGATGATGATAATTCATTTGTTTTAATTTATTCTATTCTTTCAGATCCAGATTTTGTCCACCACATGATCACGTTTGTTTTCATCGGCTTGCCGCTGTATTACGTACAAATACTATTAGGACAATACACTCAACTGGGAACTATATTCTTCAAATATTTAGCTCCTATTGGCCACGGCATGGGATTGGTGTTCATAACGAATTTACTGTTGAAAACAATCAGGCATGGTCTCATGCTTTCGAATGTCATAGTTTATTTTTTCTCTTCCATACAAAAAGAGATGCAATGGCTGTTATGTCCGCCGAACAGTGACAACAGATGCTGGAGCATCCTGTCGAACTGCACCAAAAACTGCATATCCAGCACAATATTGCCGTCGACATTCATATATTACGAGTGAATACGCGTTTAGATGATTTTGGTTGATTTAAACCAGACTGGTTAATTTCAGAGAACACTACTGGGAATTCCCCGAACGCGACCCCAGTCACGTACGATTGGCTCTGCCGCAGGTTTCTAAAGCTGTCACTTGCGTCATGGCATGGGTCACCGTGGGATGTGTTTTAATGTACTCCATCAAAAATTATATAAAGGTAAATTGGTAGTACACAATATTTACAGACTACGGCAAATATAATTGTCTTGGACAGATTGATATAGCCCAACAGCATGCAATTGAAATTTTCCAATAATATTGCACAGAAAATAACTAGCAGAAACATATCTGTCTTACAAAGTTGTCGGGTACCTAACGTGGACTTCAATTAAATTATGTAATTGCAAGTTAGTACCGTTAATTATTTTAGAGCTTCCAATCAATCTCTTTCATGCCAGAACTAGGTTAGCATAACGACGACTTTCCTATAAAGGAATATCGAGCAATCCGATAACGCCATAATTTAAAAAATATTTTAGGTCATAAGAGTCATCTGGCACTTTTCGTTGGTGCTTTTATTGATTTTGGTACTGGGCTGTGTTCTACCAAAGGGGTCTAGCGGACTTACAAGATTAACTCAGTTCTACTACCCAGCGTTGATCAATTTTGATGTACGTATTTCCTCATTAATAGTAGGATTGCAATTGTAATTTGTAGGCTTGGTGCAAGTCAGCCAGTCAAACTGTAACGCTCTTGGGACTAGGAAGGGCGTTTCACATAGTTCACGGCTCATTTTTCAGCCCGAATGCTCCATCAGGCATGTTATCAGTTTTCGTTGTGTTTTTTACCTTTGGAATAGTAATGATCTGTTCAACTATAACCGAAACGTGCATGGTCACGATACAAGAAGCAGCACATATACAATCCAGCAATATGAAGAACTTAACTGAAGGAGTTGGAGCTACGAATATCTTTGGGATAATTCCATTCGCTCATGGTCATGCGGGTGAATAAATTTATATATTGTTAAAATATTTGCTCTGAACATTCATACATTGTTTATAGCTAATTGAGTTTGTAGGTTTTCCGCAACTATGGAGCGTTCTATTTTATGGAACGTGCATACTGATTTTGTTGAATAATCTTGTGACTCATTTTATTACAATGGAAAAGTCCCTAAGCGATGTGTATCCCAATTTACTTCATTATAAGAAATATGTACTTGCATTACTTTGCCTTTCTAGTTTTACATTGAGCATCATGATTGTGTCTAAGGTAAAGTGTATTTCAGTTTTGTAATTTTATTAATAATTATTAAAACGGCAATCCCAAGCTTTTGTATTTCCCAATTCGGTAAAAATACAAGATATCTACGTATTTTTATATCTTGTGTCGTCAGTAGTTAGCCAATAAATGAAACACTGCGACACCTCTTTGCATACACCTTCTTACGCTTGTGTAAATATATTATTGAATGGTAAATAGATTGTTTATCGCCAACCGTCAATAGAGCTATACATTGCCATGTCGATTTTCGGAAGCAAATAAACACTTTATCTTCCGCTAATACTTATCAACAAAACAACCGCTCAATATTAATCAGGAATCGTCTGTTGCTGCCACAGATCCAAATGTTTTGTGAACTACTCGTATTTATAGAAAATAATGGAAGAAGACTTTCAATGCACGCCGCCTGAATTTCAAAAGAAGCCGTTAGACACATCTTTCGAAATTCTGCCACAAATATCAGTCGAAAAATACAATCGTCCGTATGACACATTCTCAAAAAAAAAGTATTCACCTTCTTGGATGTGGTCGTATTATTCCATGGTAAAAACAACCCTTTCAGCAAATAACGTTAACATTAGTAACTATAACAAACTTAAAGCTGTTTAAAAACAGAAAGAAAGAAATCATATTCCAAAAAAGGAATACCTAAATTTTTAGTAAATATACCGGGTGAATGTAACTTATGCAAACTTTTCAAAACCAATTTGAAATGAATGTAGTAATTATTTTAGATATGGGTTGTGATTGGCATTGCTCGGGTTAGCCGTAATGAATTTAAAAGTAAGTGACAAAGTACAGAGAAATAATACTGATGATTTGTGACCATTTCAGAATTTCAAAGAACACTAAAATCCCTAGAATTATTTAACAAATATATAACTCTGCGTCCTAAGCAGACATCCCACGACCGATTTTTTCTAACTTATTGACAACATGAGTCCCATTTTGAGGAATCTGTTCTCAATAAAACGAAAATCGCAAAGACGATTAGGTGAAAGCCAAACTGATTCCTTCGACTTAATTAACATTAATGAACTTTTATAATGTGTACACGTTCACGTGTAATATAACAAATAATAAGTGGATTTGTCTTATATTCGCTAATATTTTTGTATTTGTTTACTTTGTCATAACAAATGTGATAAATTTTAATACCTCCATTATTTTAAATTATAAATTTTTACGGTTGGCGATAAAAGTTTGTATACATCACGTCAGTAAAGTATCTTTATCGAATTCGCCTGTTACTCGCCTCGCTCGTTCGGTTATTCGGCTCATAATCCCATACTCGTTCGATAAAGAGTCACTTTACTGACTTGACACATAAATTTATTTTTCGAGGATTTGTATTAACTATATAGCGACCTAATATTCCGTTTACTACATTTACTGCTTTTTATAAACGCGAAAGTCCTCAAAGTACTAGATCTTGTCCTATATGTAAATTTTAATTTCAGGAAGCGTTCCTTGTGTACCGCCTTTTAACCATAGAAGTAACGGACCATGCAGAAGTTTTCAGCTGCATGGTCACATCGATTCTAGTGTTTTGGGTGTACGGTGTTCAGAGGTTCTGCGACGACATACATTTTATGAACGGAATACAGCCAGCAATTTTTTGGAAAACTTGTTGGTATATTTTACCACTAGCAACAATCGTAATATTTTTTTAATATTCAATTCCTGTAACCACCTACTGTTGTTGTAGATGGTAAACATTTGCTTAGTTCATCTTTGCACCCACGGAGACCTGACAATATTGTATATTATATTATACGCATTTTGTATAATGCCGGTTCCTGCCGTTGCATTATTTGAGGTATTTCGCTTCGTTAAAGAACGGGTAAGCAGTAAAAACGTACATTTACCAATACCGAATGGTTTGTTATCTAAAATTTTTGTTCTGACTACTTAAACTTCTTCTTGGTTACCTTCGTGAATAATTAGTAGTGCGTGGTGGTAGTAGTCGTAGTAGTCTCATACTATCCTCGTGTCTCCGGATATTAAAGGGGCAGCCTCTTTCTAAAATTTATCGTATTCCCTTTCTTCCCCATTTAAACAGACCACTTCGCACTCTTCGATCCAATGCATGCAACCACCCTTTCTTCAAATTTCCGCCCAATATTTCTCCACAGGCTCTTCGAGTTTCGTCTGCTTGTCCCGTATGCATATTTTAAGGGTTCGTACATCCTTATACATTTTTAATGCACTACTGATGCCAACCCCTTTCATATACAACATGATTTATATTTTATACGTATCTGTATCCAGCGCTTTTCAGTCCATGATTTTGTCCAACCTTCCACACAATTTGCTCTGCTACTGCTACTGTCATTATATATTTTGTCTCCTGGATTTACTCCTCCATCGTGTCCTTTTCTTAATACATCGTACAGCTTCGTGATTTAAATGTTGAAGAAATTGTGGTTTAGCTCTGCATACGCAACCCTCCAGAGGCGATTTAGTAGATTTGCATTATTGTTGACAATGTCTGTTTTACAGAATTTGGTGGGTTTATTTCAACCGGAAGAAAGATTTGGTCCCCAGGATTCCCATGAACGATATTTGAGGAGGTTATTTAATCCACGAAAAGAAATACGTTCCAAACGTCGTATCGATTTTTGTCAACATAAGTGTCTTGTTGGAAGTAAGGTGAGTAAGAACGTTATTAATAATACAGACAACAACTTTACTACACTTTGTGTATTGTTTTTGCATATTTATCAATCAGCAACCAAATCAACAACTCTACGCGGTTTCGTTATTATTTACTTTCTACTTTCATTTTATTTAACATGTGAATTAGTAGCCCATAAGTCTGCATCATGAAGCTTGAAATTGGCTTTATATCTCCATGTTAAATGAAACAGTTTATTTAATACCAGAAAGAAATAATTGGACACAGGATGGTTGCTTCCATACCAAGAATGATCCACGTCCTTTTTTTGCCCAGAAATTTTTACCATTAAGATGGTTCTGTAACGACAATTATAATTCGGATTAAGATGTCAATGTCTTGCAAATATGGTGGGTGTTCAATAAGTTCCTATTATGGACAACTCTTTGCCGGTTGGCCAAAGCATCATTCGACAGTAAAGGTTACTACGATCGTTTTGCCAGAGTTTTGTCTAGTGAGGGTAAATTATGCCTTGGTAATCCCACAACAAACAAGGCAATAGTCTCCAGTTACTAAAAACGGTTACACTTATTAGGTGGCGGTACATCAGGCATCACATAAGCGCATCGAATAGATTGTAGATATCCATTGTTCGTTATATGTTACAAGACAATGGTTACATTTTTGCAGCGACCCAATGGCGTTGCACACTTTAAATGCAGTCACGATTATTTTGTTCAGTGAAAATTTGTGGTACCCAATTTCAGCATAAGTAATCGATAGCCAAACTTTTCAATGCCTGGCAAACCGTTCACTGAGCAAAGCCTAGTGTCGAAGCTGCTTCCTGCTGCCCGTTTTATCTTCATCGTTAATTCCTTTGCGTAGTCAAGAGTACGCCTTGTCGTCGGTGCAGAAGTTTCTAGTTCTGAACTGAGCGAACCAATTTCTAACTGTACACTAACGCCACCGTGAACTTTCTGTATCATTTCGACTACACCATTCAGCCTGGGTTACAATCATAAAGACCGATAAGAAGTTTTCATTAAATTTCTCAAACATCTAAAAAAAAAAATTCGTATAACTTAAGCAATCAAATCCAATGATATTTAATGCCATGTTTGATGCAGCATATGTGGTATTTAAAACTAGCAATAAATCGTAAATCAAAAAATGAGAGTGGAAAATACATTGAAGATTTACCCTAATTTGCTCGATTTTGGGTTGAACAGATTGTTATATTCAACAACGTCTGCGCATTCCTTAAATAATTGTATCGAAATCAACTAAATTACTTTCACAATTGTAACGTAAAAATTACGAGTATTTGTTGACGTTTCAAAATTGGATTTTTACAAATTCTTACCAATTCATAATTACAGAATAGCAAAATGTATAGCTGCACATGCATATTTGAGAATTCACCGACGCACCGTTGCGATTTATTACCATCCCTCAAGTTAGTAACATCTGGATATTGTTCCAAATAAAACCCCAAATAATATATACGCTGAAACATTAAAATACACCACTACTTTCAAGTTAATGTAAATAAGTTCCAAAAATGAACAAAAGTATACCTTGATTAATACCTTCATGGACTCTATTCCATATTTATGCATGTATTTGCATATTTTCTATATCAAGTTCCAGGGGTCACCTGCCAATATTGTTTCAACAGGTTTTAAATAAAATATGACATTTTTCATACATAAATTTATACGCGTACTAGTGAAAAACAGATTGCCCAGTTGAATTCTTAATATAACCTCATTTAGAAGAAATGATATTTCAAACAAACATCGTGCATGTAGATCTAGCCGCGTTAAGTAATCCAGGTCTGCCTCTCATAAAATGCAAACATTGCGGTACAACTTGATGCTGAGCTTTGTTTAAAGAAAGACAGATGCAAATACGTATTTTTAAGGCAAGCTTATTCTTAATTAAACCCCAACCAAAATTTTAATTCTGTAGTACTATATACTAAATTTAAGGGAGAAATATTTATGTATTTTTAACACAAATAATGAATTCAAATAAAACGACGACACCAATTAATATCAATCTTTCATTACAAAGCTTTGGAATACTACAATTATTCAATAAATTTGCATGGAAATATAAAATCAATCTAAAAATTAAACGTGGATATTTCAAGTTAATTTATCTTTGGAAAACTATGTAAAAGTAAAAATTGACATGCCCATTAAACCAAGCAATGCGGCTGCCAGCACATGACAATGAATGCAACTTTTTTGAAATTAAATTAATACTACAACTATATTAACTGGTACATACGATAGCAATACGATTTAAAGTTTATGCAGGCAAATATTGATTACAGAATAGATTCTTGCGAAGATGACGTGGACGATGATGACGAAAAAAAACAACGGCTCGAAACCGACGCAACAACATAAACATTATAACGAAATTTATAATGACGTTTAGAGATGTAATGATGTGTAGACTCAATTAGTACATTCGATAGACCGGGGACCTTGAACAGATGGACATCTGTGTTTGAAGAAACTGCTCAATTAATGACATGGAACGACACTGAAAAATTATGAATACCTAGATGGACGATCTTGAAAAGCAGTTAAAGTTAAAGAATTTGAACAAACGTTTAAGAGTGCAATTCATAAAACGTTATCGACGCGAAAGAAGAAAATAGAAGAAACATGTTTACAACCTTTCTTTCTGCTTCGCGCAAATATGTAATAGATGGTATCATAGACGAAGAGACAAACAAAACAATTTTCTATGGCGCAATAGTATAATTGAATTTAAAGAGAAATTGCAGGTGTGTGAAAGTATAAAACAGAAGCAAACAAATCAAAGTGAAACACATACCGAAGGAAAGTGGAAACAAACAAACCGTCATCAGACAACAGGAAGATAGAGACCAGACGCGATGTTACAATTATCTACGCAAAGGACACTTGTCTAAAAATTGTCGAGATAAGAATAGAGGACGAAATTGTTTCAAGTGCGCGGAACTTCGGCACGAGACGCGCCTACATAATTCAAAACGACAATGAAGAATTGCCTGGTTGTAAGATATTGAAACTCAACGATAGAGAACTGCAAGCTTATGTAGACACAGGAAACGACTTAAATCTAATGCAAAAATTGCTGCATGCGTTGGGAATGCCGAAATTGTTATACATTTGACCGGAATAGGCAAGAACCAGATCGAAACTTTGGGGAAATTCTCAACTAAAAGACTTTTGTCGACGACAACATTCGTATTGACATGCATATAGTATCGGATGATGCAATGCCTTTCGGGTTGTTAATTGGAAAACAGTGATTATAAATTTCGATGGAATTAAAATGATTTCGATAGAGACCAGAATGCCGAGAACCCAAGTAACAAGGATCCCTAAGAAAATAACTTGGTTATCATAATGATCAAACAGGACCTAGATATAAAATAATTCGGGTATAGCGAGAAAATTTCAAAATTGATCGAAGGCTACACAGGCAACCGAAATGATTGTACGTCATTTGTGAGGCTAATCGGCCAGTGTGAATTTCTGAAATCCCCATTTCGTCTATGCAATTCGTCTGTTGTGTTCCAATGATGAGTCCATCATATCGTCATGAAACCAATCAAAGAAGGGATTGTAATGATTTACGTGGATGACATCATCAGAGCATCAGTGACAACAAAAGATAATTTCCGCAGGCTCAACATAGTATTGGCAGCGGCAGAAGAAAATAGACTGGAATTGTTATATATATACATATTATATAATATTGAGGAAGTTTCGGTTCATGAAGAACCAAATTGAATATTTAGCGCATGTAAAAACAAACTGAACTGTTGTCACCAAACAAGATATCAGCCGTTATTAACTTCGCTGAGGCAAAATCGGTGAAGAATTTACAAAGTATTCTGGGATTAACGGGTTACTTAAAAAGTACCTCAAGCACTGTGCTAGGACAGCAAAACTATCAGCTGATATTCTGAAAAATAAAGCATTTTAACCAGTTCTGAAGGTTTTTAATTATGATGGCAAGACCAAACTACACATCGATGCGAGTCAACACGGCTTTGGTGCAGTTTTATTGCACAGGGTTGCGGAAGATGCACGGATGGGTCCTGTCTATTATTGGAGCCGAAAAACAAATGATCCACAAAAAAGTATACAATTTTTAGCAATAATCGAAGGACTGAATGTTTTAAAGACGCATTTACCGTGACCCTGATTAAAATGAGTTATGGACGAGAGTAGCATCGAGCATCGAGCGGGCAATAAGTAGAAACCCAGTAAAGATGGCAATAAAAGGCGAATTCGTAACAAATATTAAAAAAATTGTTGATAATGAAAATATTAGAAAATAGCGAACACGACGAGTACGAGATCGACAAGAAATTTTATACAAAAATGACAAGGGGTGCAAACTCTTGGTGCTCCCTATCAATATGTATCACGAAATTATGAAGAAAGCGCATGGAAATGTGCAAAAAATAATTTGCAAGAAAAATTTAAAGTGTTATTGTTAACTATATACCTTGCATATTTACCTCGAGGAAAACTGGAAAGCATCAAGGATTGCTGAATTCAATTAGCAAAGGCAGCATTTCTTTGGATACTTAGCACCTTGATCAGCTAGGACGCTTGACCAATAGATAATTATTTGTCGTCGTAGATTCCTTCACATGTATATATGCAACCAAGCATATTACTACTAAGGAAGTTTTGGAGAAAATAGAGATATAAAAAGGAAAGTTTGGAATCCCTAAGACCGTAATTAGTGATCGCGGAACGGCGTTCACGTCGCACGACTTCGAATATCACTGCACTCAGGAGGATATCAAGCACATGGAAATTACAACGGACGTACTACGTGCAAATAGACAAGTTGAAAGAATATACCAGATAATTATTGAAAAAGTGGACAATAGAAAATAGAGTACTGGTACGAACACTCCCGAAGAGTTTAGGAGGCAATCAAGGAAACATTCTTTCAACTGATATTTGAGTAGTTGAAGAGTAGGCTATACAATTTTGTGAAAACACAGTGGAAATGAGATAAGCATAGAAACAGATAGCCAGGTGCAAGAAGTAAACATCAAGATGTTTAACAAAAGAAGAAAATCCGCAAATCTACATACCGCGTTGACAACTTGATCGCCACCAAAAATACCTACTTTGAAAATGTCCAGGTTGTTGTCCAGGTTTCCACATCCTTACCGGATAATCTCCAGCGGTCTAAACCGATATATATTTATATAGTAGGCTTTACCACAGCTTTTAAGGATTTAAAAGAAGCATAGACGGTTTAGGTTGTGTAGAATATGTTTATGTTTAGAGTAATTTGTTGCAATGCCAAAAACAATTGAGAATGTTACTCATACTACTCTAACAGACAACTAATTTGTTAATAAATTAGTTGTCTGTTAAATTAAATAAAAGTTAAATAAATTAGCATGATATAGCGGTGAACTTTTTCAACGATCTTCTAGCAGTGACACATCGGCGCAATTTCCCTAAAACGAAGATTTTGTCTCTGGTAGTAAGCAGTAATTTTGCTTCGTCTCCCAAAGCAAATATTTTACATGTGTGGCATTTATTACAAGACAATTGTCTACTTATTTACTTTTTTAGATGTGTTAGATGTGTACACTGAGACGTTCTCAGCGTAACATTAAACTGACAATCAATATCACTTTTAATTAATACCTAGGGTTCTCATAGAGGTGCAAACACTCCTCACGCCCTTTTCGCCCAGCTCTCGCCGATCCCAATTACATATTCTGTTGGAACTAATATACATATTAAATCTTTCCTTTAACGTTAAGACGCGTTCCGCATTTAAACTATTTGTGCCATTTTTAGGTAACGAAGAAAGTTATTCAAGAGGAAAATACTTTTTGGCACAACTTAACCTCTACTAATGAGGGAGAATTCGACTCTGATGATTAACGGTAATGAACTACACACTCGTAGTACAAGTGCTTTTATAAAATGATGTATTTCCAAAAAAATATGTAAAATATATTGCAACAGACCTGTACGTGTTCTAAGTTTGTTTCGGGATTTATTTTTAATGTAATGGTATTCTGTAGAACTTAATTTCAGTCTAACTTGTCAAATAAATTACGAGATTTCACGAATCATTTGAAATATTTAACGTCGCATTTTTGCTTTGTTTTGGTTCCTGGATATTATAGTGAACTTTGTTACTACAAGATGGCAAACAATGCCGCGTCTGAGATAGATGGCTTTCTCAACATGAGATCAACAAATATATTGTTGAAGGCAAGAAAACAAGTTAAGCCAAACCGTGATTTAGTCATTATCGTCATTTGCGTTATTTGCAATTGCCTACATGCTTCAGTCATTAAACGTTAAATATGTATAATGTATTGTAGATAATCTTCTGTTCATACAAATGAAAAAATGTGTTTCCTTCATCATCCGATAACATGTTTTAGATACTTTATTTTCCGAGCTAGTTTCTGGCAATCTTTCTTTTTCCCTACGGTTTGTTCCTTTTAGGTTTACTTGAAAATATAAATATTTTCTTCTCAATATGATTTGTGTGTGCTGGTTTTGAAACTTGCAATTTGCCTCTGATAAGGGTATTGCAACATTTTATTTTACAGAAAATTCGAGTATAATCCGAAAATAACATCAGATCGTGAAATTCCGTTGATGGCGATCTATTGCTTGGTACTAAATCAACTACAGTAAAGAAACATTTACATTTGAAAGCAATAATAAAAATCTGATGTGGTCAATACTGTACTTTCTTATACTTAGCTTAATTTCTCGCCAACTCATGCTATTACGTTGACAGGAGAAATCGCGAGCGTTACGTGAATACGTCGATATAGGTTAGTTAGTTAGCGGACGCCCGTGCGATTGTGCCCGGGAATATTTACCGTACGTCCCTAGGACTACAAAGAATTTTTCAACGGCGATTTCGACAGCGATTTTCCAGTAAATGGTAGATTTTTCCAAAGCACTTTTCAAACAAAATTTGTTTCAGAATCATATTAAATATAAATGAAGTTTTCAAATATCGACCATAAATTGTAGACAATACGTCATGAAAATTGTCCACGGTTTTCGTTCGTCTTAAGGACGCCATTATTTTTGGAAATTCCACTTGTTTTACTTTTACCTAATTTGACAAATCATTGGCCCCTAAAAATAACATTTCTGGTGCAATTCATAATTTTATTACTAAACTACAAACAAAATAAACTTGATTGAAATTGATATAAATTAACAAAATGTTCACTATGCACGAATATGCGGAACATAATATTTTATATATAATTTATATTATATTATATTTTATGTGTCTTACGATTATAACTTATACCTTCTACATCTCATTTTTTATTATTAAATTTAAGCTTAACTGAATAAAACTTCGTAGGAAAGTTCATCGTGAGAGAATTCACAGTTAGGTAAAATTCATCGTCGAGAAAATTCACCATGGGGAAATTCGTTGTGAAAAGTTAAAATTGTGATTGGATTGGGTTGGGTTGGGCTGGCTGGGATTGGATTTGGCTGGGCTGGGTTGGGTTGAGTTGAGTTGGGTTGGATTCAGTATGAACGTTAGAATATGTGGCGATTTCAACAGCTAGTTTTCTACTAAATGGTACATTTTCCCAGAGAATATTTCAAACAAAAATTGTTTGGAATTTCGTTATCGTTAACTTTTATACTACTTTTTCGGTAACTCTTCCCTTTTTCGAAATATGGAAAAGGTGATAAGAATAAGAGAGTTTCGGTTGGTAATTGCTTTCAAAAATATGAGATTTTCTTCCGAGCTTCATACAAATCGTGTATGTTGTTAAAATCTATAGGTTGAAATTTTTATGATTCCTTTACATAAAATATAAAAAAAGTAAAAATATCCATATTTAAAAATTTGTTACCCATAATCGATGTTTTGCATTTAGTCTTTAACTTGGAATTTAATTTATCTTCGTGCTTAAAAGCAACAGAACAAATTTCTATACTTTTCTGAGCGACACGTCGCCAACCATCTTCGTATTAATCGATCAACAGTGTCTAGAGTTGTTACAGGGAATCGTGAAACTGGGAAGTATGCAAGACGGTTGGGTCAAGGGCGAAGGCGAAATCGAACGCTCGAATTTGTGATCTTGCAATTTTTATTTTCCACTTTTTGAAAAGTTCAGTTAAATTATCGCCTATATCTGAGACTACACTGGGGTCGCTTGGGGGATTAGAAACAGAGGAGTATGAGATGAATAGAAAATTGCACTTAAAGGATAACGATTATGCCAGAAGCATCCCGTCTATTTCTTCGTGGATTAAGGATATGCTCCAAACTTTCTACCCCTGGTGATTTATCGTGAGCTGCCGCTTCTAACGAAGAAGAGATTCGAAAATGTTCATCAAACGTTAAAAAATGACGATGATTTAACATAGATCCTTTCACGCCCTGCCGACTGCGCCAATTACTGCTTCAATTCAGAAACTTAAATGTTTTAAAATTTCCTATAATAATATTGTGTACAACTAGTTATGAAAGTCATACTGTTTTCAAGAATTTTCAGTTTGATTAACAAAGGCGAGGCCCGAGTATATGTTGTTCGTTGTTGCAAACCGAAAATAAAAAGTTTCCAAGTCATTGATATATCACGATTTTGCTGTCACTCAAAATTCAATAGATCTGAGGGTAACATATGTCGTATTAGTTATTCAGATGAAATTTTCTCAGTTACCTCGTAAGGTTACCAGTTTTTCAAACATGGCGGTATAGACTGTGCTGGCGAGCGAGCGAACGACGAAAATAGGAGCAGTGCCATTTTCGTCGCGACCTTAGTGTATTATGCCACTGGAAATAAAACTGTCCTTCATTTTCATTTTCCTCGTTGTAATCATTAGTAAATTGAGTTTTATATTATTTGTTAGAATTGCAGTATATATTGAATATGAATTTTTGACAAAAACGCCGAGTAATTTTATCACTATGCACCACAATCAAATATTAATTATGTAAGTTTTTATACACTAGAAAAAAATGCTAACGCCGGTGTCTTTACTGCTGCGTCGTCTTATTTAATTTATATAAATTATGTATAATTCGTATAAATTGCCTTAAATATATTTTCATATAATGTTAATTTTAGTAAAAGTCTTTGATAAACACAAGCAAAAGTTTTGTCATCGAATGAATCACAAATTCTTTAAATATTCGAGTTGCATTAAACTACCTGTAAAAGCTTATTAAATGTAGTTGCCACACAGATGACACCCCAGTTGATAATGCATCAGTACCCTCCGAGATTGCATTCATTATTAACTACTTTATACATCTCTCATCTATGCAGCGCCGCGTTGTAATATTTAAAATGCATTCTCTGTGTTCATTACGAAGTTAGACTAGATTTTGCCCTTGTTTGCAAGTTTAGTTTTCAATTTTCAGCTGGAGTTGACTTGTTCGTTTGCACATTTGCGTGTAAATTACACTTTCACGCCTCGTAACAAGTTATGAATTTTCTCCCGAATGGTAATTGTTCGGAGTTGATGAATCGTGATGGTTAAATTAGCCTCTCTTGTGTAAAAGATTAAAATTTTGAGAGCTCCTAATTGAAAATTTTGCAATTAGTCTTGAACTGTGCGAGGCGATTTTACCATTTGGCCTTTCTTGTTTCCCGTATTTATTCTTATCGTAAATTTCATTTCGTAGATTACTCGCGGAAAGTTTTCGGTTTTCTGAAAGCACCACTTAAATCTTTAACGAACTGAGAAATACTTTGCAGCTCATCTAGCATTCGCGCACATCAAAATTGATGGCGGTGCAATATAACGAAATGTTCACTAACGTGTAGTAAAAGATAAAATAAACAACACCACAAGAGAACTGCTTTTAAATTAATGCAGTTATTGAAACGTTGAATATTTTGTAACTTGTTTAAAATTATCTTGGCCGTAGTATATTACTGATATTTCTGCTTTTTCACGATGAAAATAAAAATTTAATACAATTACTCACCGATCACATACAGGACATCGTTTGCATTCACATAACGTATCATATCTCTAAGCTCTCCTCAAATATTGTTGGTATCGTTATTCACAATATTAATCCAAGCTGCGCATGTGACAAAAACAATTTTCTAAATGCGAGAGATATATTTTTCCGTATATCAGAATATTAAACCAATTTAGCGGAGCTGTATATCATAGAAGCTGTGTTTCACCAGTTCAAAGAGGTCCACAAAATATAGATATCGGCGAAAGGGTTTCCCGGTATTGAGTTCACTCAAGCCAGGCGAAGCGGTAAATTACATCAACTTCTTCAATCCTTGCAGATTGCTGCAGGACAAATTCTACGTTCACAAGATTGCGTCACGAACTTGTACTTTAGAAATACACTCCGGTAAGCTCTTCCACACACGACATATTCTATTCAAACACACGTATCTTTGCATTGTGTGTATATATTGATATAGTATATTATACTCAATTTCAATGGCGTGAACGTTACGATGTAAAAATGTACTCGCTACTAAACGTGTGAATTATTATTTTTAAAAACACCATTTCAACTTATCTGTTTCATATTGTAAACATATCGCATTAAATTTGTTACATATTAGTGGTCATCAAGACATTAGACGTTAAAGTAAGTACATCAGCATCACTGTTATTATATGCCTTATATGTCTCCTTGGACGCCTCTTGCTATCCGGGCGACTTCTACTCATCAAAAAATTATTGGCCATATAACTAAAATAGTTTAGTCCTCTTGCGAAGTGCATTTGTTTTACTAATAATTATTTTCTTATTACTATGCTCCACACTACTGATTCACATGTAACGATTGGTTGTATTGTAGGTTGTTTACTACCTTTCCTGTTTGTTCATCCCATAATATCGAGTCCAGGTACCTTTTAATTAGTGCTTTCTCTTATTCACATTATTTCGTTATTACTATTCCCATATTTATTGAACAAAATTCCTAAATGTTTGATTGATTCTGGAGTTACTTGTTGAAACTTCATTTTTATTTTTTCACCTGGTGAAGCCACAGTGTTAGCGAAACATATGTAGTGATATAAATAAATTTTGAAACTTACCACATTTGGTGTTTGAGTCTTATTATAATTCCTAAATATTTACATGCTGCTGTTCCAAGTTTATAGAGATCGTTGTTGGTTGGTTCCTACTATATTGAAATCTAACTTGTTCATCAAAACAAATTTCATCGAATGTATTAAGGTGATGACAGCTGTTTCGATTCATATTTGAGGTGATCAGACCATCATACCTTCATTTGCTGAAGATGCCTCAACTCACGCAAACATGAGTGACAATCAGTTTGTATGTGAGTATTACCGCCATCAAACATCATATATCATACTAACACACTGCTACATAAATGCAGAGATCTTTTAGACAAATTGAGCTGTAAGCCGTAATATTCACACACAAACTGATGACAGCACAAGGTGATGAATAATTGACTTCCCTGAATATTTCAAACATATTTGCCTAGTTATTTCCAGATGTTTTTAAATATAAATGTGAAGTCAATGTCGATTATGATAGGGCAAGTTTTTGTAATGATATTTTACTTATCAGCAGTTTCGAATCATGTGATTTCTTACGAGTGTGTATTATATGAAATCCACCCACCCACCATGAGTTCTGAATAAGTTACAGTGTTCCTTATAAAAGATTGCAAATATATTTTGCAATTGCCGATGTCCACCTTCTTATAGGTTTTTGAGCTAATAATGTTTAAACCGTTATATTATTTTGTCGAGAATAAGTTATCAACTCGGAAACAGGGATTTGTAAAAAAGTCAACTGCAACCAACCTGTGTTCATTTGTGCACTATGTGTCTGATCCTTCTATCTATCTATATAGATGCAAAGATGCACAGCACAAATTGGTTCTGGTAAAGTTGGACAAAATTGTTGTTGGACATAACTTGATTGAATTATGCAGGTCTCATTTAAAGCACCCAATGAATTCAGTACAGCATCTAGGTTTCCAATCATTTGAATACATGTCTATCAGTGGAATACTTCGAGGTTCCATTCTTGGGCCTATGTTTTTTCTGATATTTTCCGATGATGTTATAATCTGTATTTCATCGGAATGCACGATGCATTGATGACCTTATAATATATAAAAGAATAACGTGCTATAATGACTGCGTTGCTTTACAAAATGATTTAAACTCTCTATATTCATGGAGTAAGTCGAATTGTCAGCAAATGTAAATTCCCAAGAAAGAAAACCTTCATTCAGTATTTGTACAAAATTGAGAATGGAACTATGCAACGTAAAGCAGTTCATAAATATTTGGTATTTTGATGAAAAAATGACTTTCAATTTTCATAGACGGGAGGTTTGCAGAAAGTCGTTTGGGATGTTACAACTTTTGATCGGAAACTTCAACACCTTTGTTGGAAACGAATCAGTGATTAGTAGTATTGTGTTTTGTTCGGTCTAAACTTGCAGCTTGTTATGTAGTGGTAGTGCCGTACTCATTACTTTAATTGTAGTGGTGCTATGGAAAGTGTTCAGCAACATTTTTTTTAATTTAATATTACCGAAAATATGGTATTTATTAGCAGAGTTCGGGTTTCAATCACTGAACGTGCGTAGAATAGTTTCAGAAATCTTGCTTGTTTATAAAATAACACCCAGTTATATTCGTAATCCTGATTTGTTGAGTTTATTTAGTTTTCTTCTGCCAACTTTTAGCAGTTGTAATTCATCTTTTTTCTATATCGGTCAAGCAAACACGCGCCATCATGCTCACTCGCCCATCATTTCTAAGTGTGGAAGTGTAAATAGATTTTGTCAGGAAATTGATTTATTTGTCACCTTGCGTTCCTTAAGGACTAATTTTAGCGTAGGGAATTTGCAAATTGGTTATTAATATAATGTAAAGTAGTTTTATATCTTTTGTATATAAGAGGGGGATCATTATTTAGCATCTCTGACTTAGGGACGTTGAATCAATTTGACGCATTAAGGTATTAATCATTTGTTATTACGTTGGTTCACTTGTTACCTGTTCTAATAATTTAGAATTTAAGTAGACAAGTTTAGGGAAATTCTAAAAATGGAAAAATCAGAGGTAGTGTTATAAAATATTTGCAAAAGGAACGATTGTCGCAAAGAAAAATTCATGTAGACGTTGTAGGTGAATTAGGTGAGGGAGATCTTTCTAACCAAATGGTGAAAAATATGTCTCGGGAATTTAAACAGGGAAGACAAACATGTGAACATGCAAAGGGTGATGGACGACCAATGACTGTCACTACCCAAGAAAATGTTAATCGTATACACGTTGGGTTCACGAATGTTGACACCTGATCAGAAACGTTCTAGAGTATTGAATTCTGAAGCCGGTTTGGTAAAGTTTAAATCAGATCCAGATGAATTTCTTTATCGATTCGTCAGTGTTGATGAAGCGTGGGTTCACCACTTCGATACTAAGTCGAAACAACAAAGTATGGAGTGGCATCGCCGATGTACTCCGCCACCTCGCAAATTTCGTGTTTTGCCATCCGCTGATAAATTTATGGCCACAAGTTCTTGAGACGCAGAGGGAGTATTAATGACTGTTTTTTTGGAACGTGGATATACAATAACAGGCTCCTACTATGGCAACTTAATTTCAAGATTGCGCGATTGTGTCAAAGAAAAATGAACGTGAAAATTGAGCAAAGGAATTATGTTTCATCAAGACAACGCTCCTGTCCACAAAAGCCATGTTGCCATGAGCGCTATTCTAAACACAGGATTTGAATTGTTTGGACATCTTGCATATTCAACAGACCTGGCCGCTAGTGATTACTTTTTATTTCCAAAATTAAAAGAATATATTTGGGAACCAGTTATTACGACGACAATAAAGTGATGACGGCCGTAAACGACTGATTGGAAGAACAACCGAAAGAATTTTTTTCAAGAGGAAGCAAAGGTTTGGAGCATCGTTGGAACAAGTGCATCAATGTTCAGAGATATTATGTAGAAAATAAATGTTTGATATTTCTTCAATTTGTTTCCTTCTATACAATTTACAATAATACAATTTACTTTTCTTTAGAGCAAATAACAATTAAATTTTAGTTCTATTGGAGCTTCTCAAATATTGATCAATATGCTCACATCTTCTTTCCGTGCTAAGTTGTTCTCTTTGTTCAATTTTTTTAGCTTACTTTTTATGTTCTGTACGCCTTCTCAAATTATTTCCTACCCCATTAAACCCTTATGTGCCAAGTGATTTTTATTATATCTTCAGTATGTGCAATTTTTCCTTTTATTGTTTTCCAGGAACTTTTTCCTGCTTTCTTTATGCATTGCATTATATCGATAATAAATTGACGAACACTATTGCTTGCAAATATGAAGAAAAATCATATATAATATAAAATTGTTAAACGTAGTATTTCTAGCTTAGGGGTTACCTTTGAATATATTCTTTTCACTAGAGCACCAGAGAGATAATCCTTTTTTCATTTCATTATAAGTTCGTGCTGCTGATGCTTATTACATGTTTTTCTTTTAGTATTCCTTTCTTTCACAGTCTTCCAAAATTCGCTAGAGAGCACATTATATGATTTTTCCGTTCTTTTCAATTTTTCTTACTTCTCGTCCATTGGAAAGATTCGTATAATTTTCAGTTGGAATAACTTATGGTATGATCCGCACTATACTCACTTTCTCACAAGGACGATCTGAATATTTTAAAAAATTGCATCCTTGTTATTTGGTCTTTCTTCCACACCTGGCCAAGAACTTTGTTACCCCTAACTATACCTATTGAGGGACTTTTGATCAGAAATTTCCACTATTTTTAATTTCTTGTACCATATGTATAAGTATAAGTAAAGGAATCATGAAAATTTTCGGCATTGAGATTTTAACCGATGTACATATTTTGAGGTCCCCTGAATTATGACTGTTTTCCGTCCGTACGTATGTATGTGTTATTAGCGTTTGTAGATTTTTTGACTTTTGCCGAATTAATCTTCTATGATTATAGGGATACTTTTAACGTAGATTATACCTTCCATAGTTCGGTTTAATATCTTAAATTTTGAGTACTATTAGAGTACAATTAGGTCCATACCGTAAGCCCTTACAAAATTAGGGTTAAAATGTTCCATTAATTGGCGTTTTTGAGAATTGCGGGTTTGCGGGTTGACAGGGATGTTTAACGAGGTAGCTACTCATCCTTTCACTATCGGTTTATATGAATATAAAAGTATATGGGCATATAAAATAGAATATAATCGATGTCAATATTTCTATCCCTTCAATTAAATTACCTTTTTGAAAACGTATTCTCGTTCCAAAGCTTTTTAAAATATGCAAGCAATTTTAATGCTCAAAAATTTAAATTGAACTTAAACATTAGACGTATGATATTACTATATATTAGCAAATGCGTATGGATAATCAACTGGCATGCATAAGTATTTAAACGACGAATCTCACTAGCGAAGCTTGAAATTTAACGCGGTAACTGCGGAAATTAATTTATAAGCGGGGCCGCATAAAGTTTATAAACACTATTCTCTCTATTCTCTGAAAATCGCAACAGGAGTAGTTGGCACGAACAGTATTTTGTTTTTGTTCCACCATTAACCCATTTAAGCTCAGTGCGTCGCTTCCTAGTTTCGCTATGACAAATTGAATTTCGTTTAAAAGCTTCAAAAGAAAGAGCATCTATTGCTTTTTAAATGACAAAGGACTACCTTTTGTGTTTATTTTGCATGTATGTCTTACGTTGCATCGATAAACGGGATTGATGCAACGCGTCCTGAATTGCATAATAAATATAAGTTAAGTTCTCTGTAAGGCAATAACAAATAATTTATTGAAATTTACGATGTATTTTAATGGTTTGCTAAACCGTTTTTACTAAGACTTACACAAAAGAAGAAGCTCTGAAATTGTCTGTTTAGATTGTCGGTATATCCAAAATTTAGAAGAAATACTTCATGGAAGAGCACTTTAGAAGTATATTATATAATGGGTTGCCGAAAAAGCGTATATTATAAAAAACAGAAATGTTTCTTGTGTAAATATTTTTTTAAACGAACATTTATTTTCGTCATTCATTTGTAACAAGGGGATGACTTATCATTTGTTCATAGATTTATTTATTTATTTATTTATTTATTCATTCATTCTATCAGGATACAAACAGATAACGAAATCCAATAAAGTTATATTAAGAATAATAACAACAAAACCGTAATATCTAATATCTAAATTAAATTAATAATACAAATATAACTATGTAAGTGGAAAATAAAATAAAACCAAAACTAAAACTAGAACAAAATCAAAAAATTAAAACTAAGAATGTAAAATGGAGACAGAAAATGCATATTATCATGTGAATATAGGCATTATAAACATTATAAATCAATTGATGAGAATGAGAAATCTATTATAAGACTGACATAAACGCCCTAATAGAGTTGCAGAGTAGGAGCTGCTAAATATGTATCAACATTATTTTAAGAATTTATGTTGGATTCTTTCAATGCTCTCTATATAAATGTGGTTCCAAATTTCCAATGTTCCAAAGTTCCAAATTTGAAAAGTAGAGTGTAAATACAAAATATAGTATCTTTAGGGCATAAACTCAGTTGATGTGACGACATGTACGAATTATGAAACTCAGCATTCTGTATGCTTTAATAATTGATTTATTAATATGTAAACCAAAATCACTTTAGAGTCAAAGGGCCCATAATTTGTTCAACTAATATACTGAAAGTTTTCTTTACCTTGTAGTTAATAGCTATTTTACTATTCTTTGTATACACAATATACGACAAGTCTGTCAAGGTCACTCTGGATTAGTTTGCAGTTAAGGTCATCAGCAAATAAAAGAAATTTACAGTAATCGTCTATGTCATGATGTAGACGATGAAAAAAGATGACCCAAGTGTGACCCCTGACGGATACAAGAAAAAACTTCAGAAAATTCAGATGTAAAACCATTTACTGTCTCTGCTTGAAACCTCTCAAACAGGTAAGGTATACACCAACCTCAGTCAATTTGTGCAAAAGAGTATTATGTTTGATTTTATGGAATACTTTGCTGAAATGTTTACACTTCATCCACCTGGATACGCTTAACCATGGGTTTGAGAATAAAATCTACGTATTCTAGCAGGTTAGCTTCGACAGATCTGAGTGCATAAAAACCATGCGGTTCAGGTATTATTGAGCTTTTTAAGGACAGCACAGTTGGACACCACATGCCTTTATAAAGAGGGGTGGGATATAGATAGAGCTTATGCAATCAATTACAGAATTGCTGGTAACCCGAGTGTGGATGATGTTCGAATGAATACAGATGAGAAATTTTCAGCAAATACGTGACATATCCTGGCACATCCTAGAATCAGCTTCGAAGCTCCGGTGCGAAAATTATGTTTATATATTGGCTGTTGTAGTCAGAATAATACAGAAGAACAAATTTCCTCTTATCTGTCATCAAAACCACCAGGTTACAGTGAGTATGAAGAAGAAAATTACGGAGTTGAAGGTTCTGCTGGAGTCACTCAACTTTCCTGAAGTTGTGTGCCTGAATGAAACTTTGGTAATTGTCCGAAGGTATGGTTGCGATCTACATACGCGAGTTTAATATTAGAAACTTTAATGTTAGTAAATTCGATTCAGTTTTTGAATTGAGTTTTTGTCTGCAAGTGACTTATTATTTGTTAACGTTAATTTAGATGTTATGCTCAATAATTTTAAAAACTTCAACAAGCCAATACGTTTGTGGTGTTGTTAATTTTAATTTTGACTCCGGAAAGTGTAACAAGAATGCTACTGACATTGTTAATCTGCTTGTTACGGTCTTAACAAATGTGTAAATAAATATACAAAAGTTTATGGTAACTCGGGTAGTATAATTCACAACATTTTCTCCAATATTGAGGCCAGGTTACTTTCACCTCAAACGACAAACATAGTCTTTCCCGAGGGAAATTTAAATGAAACCGATGTAGCAAAAGATTTTGAAGACTTAAGTAATATCTCATTTTTAAATTGCCTGCTCAAATTGTAATTGGTATTTGAATTTTTATTCATTTCATGATCGATTTCTTCAATTAATTGATATTGCTTTCCCATTGCAACGAAGAATTTCTAATGGTGGTATGTTAACAAGTAATGATAAACGATGGATAACTAAACATATCATTGATTAGGGTAATCGGTTGAGGCTTCTTTATAAATTATATAAGTGGGTCAATAAGGATAATACTTTATTTCCTTTGTATATACTTTTAAGAGGAGGCTATAATTGGATATAATTGAAGCCAAAAAGAAATATTTCGGCAACATGATTAAAGCGTTAGTCAATAAATCAGCAACTGCATGGTAGTTCATAAAGCATGAAGTTATTGTAAATCCAAAGGGAAAATTACGCAGCAATTTTGTTGATGAACGTCATACCATTCTAAAATGCCGTATTTGCATTTAATAACTATTTCAGCGATTCTATTAGGGAATCAACAAATTAAAGAATTTTAATATTTGTTCAACCAATGGTATGTTTTTGAATCCTATACTGAGGTTGTCAATATTATAAAGAAGGTATCTAAAAGCATTTAAATGCTTTGACGGTATACCATGCTCGCCACTAGCGAATATTAAAAAAGAATTTACTTTGGCAAAACTGATAAATCGTTCATTTCAAGGAGGTAAATTTCCACAAATTTTAAAACAAGCCGTGCTTGTACGAATACACAAATAGTTAGCAAGTGCAAATATGTCAAACTACAGACCAATTTCATTATTGTCTGTATTTTCAAAAATTTTGGAAGAAGCTTATGCTAAGCAATTGTACTCGTATCTTTTAAACAATAAAATTATATCCGAATGCCAGTTTGGCTTTCAATCTGCTATTGGGTCGCAATATGTAATTATGTCATTGTACAACTTCTTGACACAAAATTTGGAGAAAGGAACAAAACAACATGTTACATCTAACCCGTGCGTTCGATACAATCGACCATGACTTATTACTCCATAAACTGGAGATGATGGGAATTTGAGGTTTGCCACTTTGTTGGATCTCGTTTTATCTTTCATGGCGATTGCAGGTTATAAACTTGAAACGTGGCGGCAATTCATACTGGTCAAATTTAATACCGTGAACACGGGCATTCCTCAAGGTAGTACCCTGGGGCCAATATTATTTATTCAATTTATGAATGATATTGGAACCTATATCGAGGGTGGCTTGGTGACGCATTTTGGGGACGTTAACAATGTCCATGCTGATAACGTGACACAGTTATACAATAAAACCTATTATTCTGCCAAACAGGTGTCATAATAAAACTAAGTTGATGTTATTTTCAACTCGGGCCCAAGACTATATGTTACTGGTCACAATGGCCGGCAAATCAATTGCGCACGGGCACTCCGTAAAGTTTCTGGGAGTTAACATGCATGGCCCTTTACGTTGGGACGTCCATATAAACAATTTACGAGCTAAACTTGCGAAAAGTTGCTACTTGATATGGCAACTTAAGATATATGTTAAATTGAATATTTTGATGAATTATTACCATGCCTTTGTCGGCTTTATAATGTCATAGGGGATTGCATGTTGGGAAAACGCGCATGGTACTTCTGATCTGCTTATATTGCAGGTCAATGACATTTAAACCAATATCATAGTCCTGTGGAGTGTTATTTCGAACTCTAAATATACTTGCAGTAACATCGTTGTACATATTGTTACATAAGGATGAAATGATCAGATTTGTCGATAGAAACATCAAATACAATCTAAGGAACACAAAACATTTATTACTGCCGAAGCATCATTTACCGTTAACTACAAAAGGACCCCTTCTAATGCCGATAAAAATCTATAATCGTTTGTCACTACACATAAAACAGCTAAACGATATGTTCATTTTCAAAAATAATTTTAAAACTTTATTACTTAGGTACTCTTTATTCTGTAGAGAAGTATTTTGGCTCGACATTGGACTGGAATATATAAATTATAATGATTTGAATATGTTGTTGAGTATTTAGAGACGTATATCTATACATGTATATACCTTGAGAAATAAATGCTTATTATTATTATATGTCAGGTCCATTTTCCGCTTCTAATAATGTGATAAAATGTTTATGTTGCATCGCTAATATTGATATTTTCAAATACACCAAGCCAATTAACGCCAGACAAAAATATGTTGAGAAGCCTGTAGTCAATCGTTTTAAAATTGTACATTTTAAATTGATGTTAGGAAGCTGCTTTTTATAAGAACACAGGAAATTCATTTCCAAGGCTCTATATAAACATGTTCAGGAACAAAATGATAATCTGTTGCGACAATGATAGTCCTATAAGGGATATTATATAAATTAAATCAAGCACACTGCCACTATGGTTTGTAACGTGATTGTGTTGGAGAAGCCCTGAGCAGGACATGGTATCAAGCACTATGAATATCCGCATAGGTCAGCCGCTATCATATGAAATGAGTCAGATTTAGCCATGGTAATTTTTGAAAGATTAAAATCTCCGCACACAACTATATATAATTGTTCGAATTACTGAAACATATCCTCTCAATGCTACTCAAGAAAATGGGCTACATTACCGGGCGGTAAGATGTAAACGTTACTTACGTTACTTGCTTACATGGAATTAGAAATACAAATGTTCTCTGACTTCGATGACCATGTCCGTGGATGTTACACATTCATTGTGGACTTGGTTGCCACCAAAACGCCCCCGCCGTCAAGTTCACTGAACATCATACATTATGGACGAAACAAGGTCTCAACACACCTATCGATTACTTATCAACTTAAATGCCATTTATGGACAAATAAACTAGGGTAAATATACAACTCAATATTTTGTCTTCCCACCATGCAGCAATTTTTTGTTGCAGAAATTGTGATTGACGTTGTCTTTTGGGCACCCTTTACTATGCGAACATAATGAACTTCTAATCGATCACCGTATACCATATTTAAAGAAAACGGCCACTTTGGTTATATTATTAGTACTTTCTTCATTATATCTGGTAATTCATTAGCAATATTACACATAGTCGCTCAGTCTCACTAAGCAATGAATATATGTTAGTGAATAGTGACAATGACACTATGAACTGTGAACATTGATCGGTCTTATCAACCATTTTGGAGATATTCAGCATCAGCGGTATTCGAAAATGTTTGTTTCCACCCATTTAATATATTTGTGCTAACAAGCAATAGTTAATAGAAACAATTTAAGAAAATATTTTATCAATTTCATTCATTTAGATTGTTGGTCAATGGAAATTTAAAACAAAAAAACATAAATCGTTAACTCAATATTTAAACCAAAATATTGTGTTTGGTAACTGTCCTCTGTATTTAATTTCATATATCAGAGTATACATTATAACATATATTTATATATATTTTAAAGTTAAAGCAAAAGCGAACTTGCCTTGAATATTTACAGATTTCGTTAGACTAATATCAATAAGCAAGCTACAAATATCACCGAAAAATTAAGATAATTTGAGTTTTCGTGCTAGTGGAGTTTGTAACCATTGGCACAAAACTGTAACCATTATTAAATAAATTAATATCATTTAATGTTACGTAAAAGTTGCTAAATAAATATTTTTACGAATATCGCATACTTGTTGTTTGTTATGAACAGTACTAACTAGGCTTAATATTTCGCCAATGCGAAAAGTAGGTTGCACTAGAATGGAGTATTAAGTAATCAGTCTTTTCAAATGTTTTATTGGCAACGCGATTCGAAAGGCGATAAAATCAAAACAATATTAATCTGTTCTTTTAGTGCACAAACTTACTAATCAGTTAGTTTAGCAATAATACGCGCAACATTTAAATTTTATTTACGAAGTTATTTCTTCCGGCGATCTGTTTTAATTTCATTTGTGAAGTTTATTTTCCTAGATACCGTTTTATGGCATAAATGAAACCTAGGGTTCATATTTTTAACGACTCAGCGCATATACATTTTATGTTGATTGCGATATTCAACATAACTAAAGAAAAATGGTGAATAGTTACAGAGCCAACATAAATGTAAATTGCATTTAGTTAACTTATATAACCATCCCCTAGAGTTATCGTTGACAATAATTTTACGAAATATCAATGGAAATTAAAATAGGAATCAGAGAAAATTAAGTATTTATATAGTAATTAATACACACCATGAATGTAACATATATATTGCATTTATTTAATTTTTTTACTTGTATACTAACGATATACTCTCATACTCTTTCATTAGGAGCACAATGATTCTACCAGAAAGATACGTTTATTGTGAGCAATCCAATATTTTTTCTGCGGTTCACTGATTGACTTTTTGGATTATTATTTTAATAATATCTTATTTATTAGAATAATTAATTATTTCAAATTGTACAAGTACAAGTATGTACAAGTATGTTATGGATTGAAAAATATTGGAAAGAAAATACCATATGCATAACTTTGTTCTAGTACATCGGTCTTGTGTTTCTCATAATAAAAATATTCAAAATGTATAACAGTTCATCAACTGTTTGTTTACGACGTACATTTTGACTAGATAGTGTCCATAAACAAGAAAATAAACAACCGTATAACTCAAAAGCAAGCACAAATTCCAGATTCGATTGACTTTCTGACAACTAGAATACATTCATTTCAAGAACGGCATTATAAGTAAGTTGGCACTTTAAACTCTAGGTATGAAACTCCCCCATCTATGGCAATAATAATCACAAGTGCCCTGAAAATGTTTTATGCAAAGTTTGTTTGAAATATCCATTACCACAAGCGTCGGAGTCACAAAACGTTCTCGCATGCTAATCAAAAATTATTTCCATCTAACAGTCGCTAACGTATCGCATGCCGCATGACATTCATAATAAAGGAAACTGTGCATAATACATAAATTCACCAATTAGTTACACGTCTACCGCTGAAGACTGTAACCCGATTATTCTAATTTTGTGTAAAAATTTAATTGCTTATCGATTTATGCACCGGATGTCTAACACCGTTTGATGCATAAAAAGTGTCCCGTTTTCGAGAATTTTTTCTCCATAATTTGTGTGCATCGTTACGAAACTATATGAATGGTAAACGAAAATATTACTATAAAACTTCATGGTCATATTATAAACAATTGCATGTAAACTGTAACAAATTTGAAGGTGCTATGGTTGTTAGATTGACAACACATTAGGCCTTAACGTGACAAATATTAGTAAAAATTAATGGATAGGGATATGGCGGCGGAGTCTCCACTCATACATGAAGCGTGGGTAAAGATGGCTACATCAATCGGTTTTTGAAAAACTATCAACTGGGAAACAAATAAATGAATTTGTTTCCCAGTTGATAGTTTTTCAAAAACTTGTTCAATTATATAATTATTTCTTTTAATTATAGTCCCCGATTAATGATTTATTCAGGTATTAGTTCGATTTTTATTTATATCAGTTATTTGATAATTTTTTTCTGTTAAAATTGCGGATATTAAGATTCAGGTGAACCAATATTTGTATTTGCTTGGGAACACCATTGTATCGACATAACGCAATTGTTGATTCTGGTTCCATTATTTCTCGGTGACCTGTAAGCGAGCGAGGGAACTCAAAATTAATACTACAACACTTGTGATGCTTGCTTAAATATACACAATATAACAACGCAAGCAATAACAGTCAAGCACATGCTGGTACCTAATTAATTTCAGCACTTTGTTTAAATTGAATTATAATTTCGTTGCACAATAATTGAATTGATTTGTGCATGTAAATAAGTATTTTGATAATATGAGAAATAATATTAATTTATTTTATGGACGAAACGCAATATTGATTCTAATCAAAGCCCCACCACAAAATTACATTTTTCTTAGTTTGAAATAATTCCTTGCACAAAACAAAAGATAAAATATTACCACACGACTAACTATATATCTTATTCTATTGTGAAATGATTAATTCGTTGTACCGATGAAATCTTATAATTTAATATTAATAGTTAACTCGTAATTTTATTAATTAAACTATTCAGTAACAATTCAAATAAAGAGGTACGTATGTACATATGCGACATAATCAAACATAAACTACATGCTGTAATTTAATATGCAAATTTAAACGTATAAAAAGGCATGGAATTTTAGACACGTAATTAAATATTGGAAGGATCGATAAATAGAAGTTTTACATTACTTGAATGTAAGTCATCTGACGTAGTACACTAATTTGCATGTAAATGTCGAATTGCAATAAATTAAAAATTGCTTCTACATTTTCATAGGTTTATAAATTATATATTTGATTGCATTATACACTCAACTCTGGTAATATGCTCTTGCGTGATATATTTTACGGAAAATATATTTTAATCTCATGGCTCCTTGACTTTGTTTGTGTTTTCAGACAAATCGAGCTTAATAAAACACTGTAACAACCCCAACATAAATATTGTACATCAACAACTATTCATATCACTACCTCGCACTGGCTTGTTAAATTAATATAATTTAAGTAAGGAACGAATTTAATTTTTAGCTGAAAATAAAATTAAATATATTTAATTGATTAAGGATTGTGTAATTTGTGTAATCCGAGCCAATGATATGTTTACGAAAACTAAATTTCATTATAATTATTACTAGCATTATTATTAATTTTGAAAACAGTTTATTACTTCATTTCTTTAACCTAAATTTATAATACAACTATCGGAAATATGCTTTCTTAACGGTATTTGATATTCACTTATAACAATCAAATTGGTTAGCTAATGATAAGAGGATGATGTGTATTTATTTAGCAAATATTAATAATAACGATAAATGTAACATTATTTGGACTCGTTCCTGAAAAATGCCTGCAGTATACCGCACTGGGCTTTCTTATAGAAATTTGCTTACACGTTAAATATAAATATAAGTTTCAACGATTTTTACAATTTTTTTGCGATTATATTTACATACTTTGATATATGACGTTGTTCTTTTTATTTATTTACGATTGATTACGATATTTAGGATTTTTTTATAATTTTTCCAAAGTTTTCGATTGGTTCTATAATTAATGAAGCTTTTTTCATTTTTTTAATAATCAATTTTGTTGTTACATTTTTTTCTCTTTTAGCGCATTTAACGATTTATATTCGACGTTTTCCATTGTTTACGATTAACGACGACTCTTTTTTTTTCTAGCAATTTTAAAGATTTTGTTTTAAAATTAAATGATTTTTAATCATTCATTCGATTTTAACACAGTCATAGAATGAAAAAGTTCAAAAACATAACATACGTCAACATTAGATTACAGTTAAATGTCAACTCTAAGAATTCCAATAGTAACAAACACAATAATCCAACTCTTCGCATATTTTTGATACTATTCAAAATCTTACATTTAAATTTCATTGTAATCCACACATTTGTTATATTTTAGAAGTATTTCATTTTATGACTATTTTGAAATGATTAAAAATCTTTAAAATTTAAAATAAAATCTTTAAAATTACCAGAAAACAAAAGAATCATTATATATCGTAAGAAAATGGAAAAAGCCGAATATAAATATAAAAAAGTTTAAAATAGGAAAAAAATTAATTCAGAAATTGAAATATATATTAGAAATTGTAAAAAATGAAAATGAACCTTAAAAAGATTAACACATATTAAACACAATTTTTAAAAATTGTGAAAAATTATAAAACGTTAAAAATCATTGAAAATGGAAAAAATCGAGAATAAATGTTAAAACATCGTTAAAATCGTAAATATCATAGTAGTCTGGAAGAATAATTGTAATTGTAAAAAAAATTAAATTTAAAAATAAATTTTTAACAATCATTGAATGTCGAAAATTAATTAACTATTAAACAATCCAAATGTATCGACAAAAAATGTGTTACATCGAAAAGTTATTGAAATCGTAAAACAAAATTGAAATTAATTTAAAATTGTTGAAGTCTAATAATAAATATAAAAAAATATTTAAAATTGTAATAAATTTGGTTGTAAAAGTCATTGGCAATCGAAAAAAGTTTTTTAAAATTCTTAAATAATAATTAACTTTAAAAAAAATGATGAATTGTGAAATAAAAAATTAATAAACATTATAAATTGAATTGTATTAACAAAAAATAATTGAACATACAAATTCCAATTCCAAATTATAAAACCAATCGTAAACATTGGAGAAATGATTGGAATAATATAAGAAAATATTAAAAATAAAAAAATCGCAAATATCGTTATCAATCATAAATATCAAAAACAACACCATACATCAAAATATGTAAAATATTGTAGAAAATCGTAATAAATAGTAAAATGCGTTGAAAATAGTTAAAATAATAAATAAGAATCCTTGCCTACTACATTCAACCCTTTCTTAGTCTTACCCATAAGGTAAGGAAATTTTCAGAGTATAAGGTGCGGGACATTCCACATTATTTACAAACGTACCGAATTTCAGACTACTAGCGTTACCTAAACATTTAGTTAACTACCATGCCCTGATGTCGTAGTCTTACAGGGATGTACCCGCAAACTTCTCCACATTTCAGTACATGTGCGTTTGAGATACTTCGAGTAAATCATTGGTCCCTGACGTATATATGTGAAACGTATCTGCCAATCTAGAAAAATTGCGAGATATGTGTAATTTTGCGGTTTCAAGAAGGTTATGAAGTGACTTTTTTGCTCACTAAATTATGGAGGAACCTATCCTATAAGGCTCAGTCTGTCATAATGACAAATTAGAAAAAAAAAATTACATAGTTGCTAGTCATCTGTTGTTCTCTCCTTGCACGAAAATAAATGCCCACTAAACGTGTTGAATATCGAAAAAGCATCATATAAAAATATTTGTCTCCTTTACAACAAGAAGAAATAACTTATTAACTTAATTTTATAACAAAATATTAAACAATGTCATGAATAATTCCGTTAAAGCAAGAAAATGTGAAGATTCTAGAAGTGCCCATTGGTACAAATAGCCACTTCTAGCTACCCAATAAATTAGAAGTAATAAATCAAAATCTGAAAGCTATAATATGAAGATTTGAAAACTCGTTACAGGTACCTAAAAATGGAATTTATACGGTGTGGTGATAAATTAATTCCCAGAGTTGTATTGGGTGTGGTTTGATTTTATCAAATAATCCTATGGTCCCCAGTAAGCTATTGTGACATTTTCCCACTTGTCTAAAAAACAATTGTCGACCGTGTTCAAGAGGTTAATCGGTCGTTGAAATAATCGCAAAAAATAAGCCTTATGCTATATGTGGAAACCTTGATTCTCCCGGCCTATTCAGCAATCTGGTGCTGAAGCAGAGGAGGAAATAAAAATATTTTTCTGTCAAATGACACCATGAGCAGACGTATTATTAATCTATTAGTTGATGAAAAATGTACAGGGAGTTAAAAAAAATGTCACAAACTTTTGAGGGCTGATAGTATGGCCCAAAATATGCCGAAAATTCATAATGGAATGGAAAACGGGCGGTTTCGGACATACGAAACATTTTGCGTTTAAACCACTTACGCCGCATCTCTGCGGCATGGAGTTTCGAACTCTTTCAAAATGACCTACAGTGGCTCGGATTCGGTAGCGTCCTTGATATACTCGTTGATCCGGGAGATCATTTACAGGCGTAGCGTACACCAACATTTTCAATATATCCCTAAAGAAACAAATCGGGCGATCTTGCAGGTCATGATACAGGTTCACCCCTTCCTACGCCTCTTCGCCCAAAAGTTCCGTGTAAGTACTCTCTACGGCAATCGAAAATGCGCCGGAGCACCACATTTGTTGCTTTTGGATCAAAGGAATCTCGTGTAAAAGATTACCCAGTGTGTTTTGCAGAATTCAGATAAGCAGCGCCTGTCAAACGGTTTGGTATAACGAACCGGGAGTATTAAATTATCGCCAAAGATCCATATCCAAATGTTCAATGAAAAACGTACCTTATGGTACGTTCCATAATAGCACGGGGATTTTCGTCGGCCCACACATGCGATTTGTGGAAATAAAAAAAAAATCGTATCTCCGAAACCGTCCATTTGCAGACCCATGTTCATTAAGACTTTTCGGCATATTTTGAGCCAGACTATCAGCCATTAATTTTTTTTTACATTTTTAACACCCTGTATAAATAAAATAATCGAACCGACATTGTATTGCAGTTGGATGAGTCAAGTGATGTAGGTGGTAAAGCACTATTACTTGTCTTCACTCGATTTATTGAAATTATTAAATTTTTAAAGAATTTTTATGCTGTTGAAATTCGAAAAAAGAACGAAGGGAAAAGATATTCTTGATATATTCACAAATATTTTAATGTAAATGGTCTATCTTGGAAATCTTGCATAAGTATATTTACAGATGGTACCCCTTCAATGGTTTGAACTATAAAATGATTTGTGTCATACCCCAAAAATGGAAATAAGAACATTGCCTTCGATGGTTGGAACTAAAGGATTTGCTTCATACCCCAAAAAGGAAAGCGAGAACATTGTAATAACTCATTGTTTTATTCATGGTGAATAATTGGTACCGAAGACAAAATGCTTTGAACTAAAACAAATCATTAAATTGAATTATATCAAAGCTATACCATTCAAATCTATGTGAAGAGATGCATTCACACCACAATAACTTGCTTCTTCATGCTGATGTGAGATGGCTTCGAAAGGCTTTGAACAGAAGTATTATTAATATTTTTCATCACGAAAAGAAACCAGAATTTGCATTATTAAAGAATCACTCTGGCTTATTCAACAGACATATCTGGTCACCTGAACAAATTAAACTCCAGCATGCAAGGAACAAATGAAAATAACAACATATGCAGATAAAATTAAAGCTTTTAAAAATGAAATGAGAAAGTTGCCAAAGATTTGCAATAACTTCGCTAGAATGAAAAATTATTTCAAGAGCGTATGAGCTGATTTGTACGGCCGGTTTCGAAATCCTTTTATAGAGTCATTATTAGAAATAGTTTCAATTTTGCAAAAACTGAAGAAATAATTTACATGCGTAACGATCATTTTGGATAAGATTTATGCAGAAATATCTCAATATACCGTCATATCAAAAATTATCTTGGTCAAAGGTTGCCATGGAATGTAAAACGGTTGTCTTAGCTTAAATCATCCTTTTGAAATAATTCTGTCATTGTCAAGCTACACTGATATCATCAATAACTCAAGTTACAGTAATTGTTGGAAATGTCCCCCGTTTGACAGATGACTTGACAGATTTTGACACTCAAAAAATGATTGACATAAATGTACTATGGGAGCTGCGACAATCATTTTGAAATTAATGACCACCCTTGACCAAGGTAATTTTTGATATCACGGTAGAGTTCAAAGCACTTCATATTTTATTGCTATTTTCCACATTGCATTTCTATGAACTGGGATTCTCTGTACTCGTAAATATTAAAACGGATTTCAAAAACACGACCACACGATCAGATGCATACTTCACATTAGGTTCACATTGTATCACCTTTATAATAACCTTTGTGTTAAATGTTTTGTGTTGTTTGGAAATAAACTTCATTTCATAAATCATGCTTTATATCTTTTCAAACTGTAAGAATGCACAAAATGATAATAGGGGTGTTGTGAAGTTTGTTTAATAATTTCAGTGTTCCTCAGACAAATGAGTTTGAGAACCACTGGGTTAGATACTGATTTGACTTAATGTATCTGCAGCAACTTGTAGTAGTCTGTACTACTGGATATAGGCAAGCAAACTCCAATTTATAGTTGACAATAAAGACGAAATGATGCCCATCAATCTTGTATGCATCGATAAATTGTATTTACCAATATCCAAGTTTAATTAATCTTTGTGGGACCATTCAAAAATCTACATTCCACAATAAAACATCAACATCTAAATTGTTGGTTTGAGAAACTAATGTGCATTTACTATCACCCACATAAACTAAAGCCCCATATGTGAAAGAGAATAAAAATCGTTTATATAAATATCCTATAAAATCTAGGATAAACACAGGCCAGGTGCAATTAGTTAGGGCTTCATGAATACGTCCACATAGGTTACTTACTTCTTACAATTACGGCAACTGTGACCTCCCGCGCCCCTGCTATTGCATACGGGGATATTTATCGTTCGTTGATAGAACAGCAAAGAATTTTTCAACAGCGATTCTCCAGTAAATGGTAGATTTTTTAACAGAACTTTCCGAATAAAAGTTGTTTAAAATTTCCATATCTTTTACTTTTATAAGAACGGCTCTTTTAATAACTCGTACTCGTACAAGACATGGAAAAAGGTAAGAAAAGATATCAGAATAAACCATCATTTCTGTTTGAAATATTGCTTTCAAAAATATTTCTTTCGAGTCACACTTTAAGTTAAAGTTTCATAATGTTAGCTTCAATGGCACACACGGGCACAGCCGGCTCCCGAAAATAATCATACTCGATTCAGGGAACATCAAAAAGAGTATATCCTTTGAAATATCGGGTTCAAATTTTCATGAGTAATATAACTTTAACTATACAGTGACTTCTCACGTCTAAGTACGTCTATGCAGATTTATATATTTTTAGCTAGCAACCAATTATTATTTATTTTATGTACAGCGAGATCGAAAAACAAATTAGTCAAAGTAGGTCATGGAAAAAAGGCCGCATGTCTTTTCCTAGTTCATAAATTTGAAAATAATTATTGACACTGACAAGTCAAACTTGGAGTTATAATGCTTGGAATAAAGAAAGTGACAAAACTAAAACAGTATTTTATTTAAAGAAGGTATTGAAAGTGTTGTCCATTATTTTCCAGACATAGCTGCACGCGTCGCTTCATATTTTCAGTAACGCGGATAAGCATTTCACGTGTGATTTCTTCCAACTGTCAATTTACGTCAGATTGACACTCGCAAATAATTTTAGGAAAAGAAGGGCGTTTTTTTGCTCATGGCCAACTTTGACTAATTTTTTATTCGATCACACTGTAGTTATGTAACGGGTGTTTTTTTTTAATTTGGCGTCAAAGTTTGCCATGAATGTTTATTTGTGAACGAACCAAAATTTTGTACATACACTGAAGCGTCACGTAAGTAACAATGTAAGTAACAACTGACAATTAAAAGTGAGGTTAGACCGGTTAGACATAGGTTAAGATGTCAAATTAATAATGATGGTTCGTTCGCAGTTAGATATTCACGGCCAGCTTTGACGCCAAATTTTAAAAAACACCCGTTATTATCTGCGTTGGTGACGTTATGAATATTTGAAACCTTTGTGCACAGGAATCCCCGAGCGAGAACATCGACAAACGTATGTGGTTACAACACCGTTCGAAGTATGAAACAAATAAGAATGGTGCTAAAGATGATGAGCCAAGAACAAAAGCTAGAGTTAAGTATGGATGTGTGCACCACTAGGGTGAATGCTATAAAAGTATCGGACAAAAGCACTAAAATATTTGTGAATTAGGCTGAGAAATGGAAAAATTAAGGAAAGATGAAGCGATAATGCCAACTTTTATATGTACTTTTAGAAAATTAAACACTGTAATCCTTAATATTAAAATTAGAAGTTGAATCCAATATACTTCACTAGTGCCATGAAAATGATAGTTCAGCTGTATTATTCATGCGAAATTACAAATAAAATAATAATTTTTACGAGCATTGCTTTGAACCAAACAATTTCAAATTAAAATTACATGTACTTGTGTTAAATACTATGTCACTTGTGTTGTCGCTGAAATCTTACGTACCTTATTCTTGTTGAGACTATCATAGTATGGCTACTACGCTAGATAAGGATATTCACAATATCATACTGGTGGATACCAACACACGTTCAATTTTTGGAGGCATTTTGTCACTTTTCAGACCATATCCGATGATATCACGACCATATCGCAACTCTTTACACCAACATTTTATTATGTAATAGAATTATAAATAAATTCAATCGTAAAAATTCTTTCTAATTGGCAGACTCTGCGTTTCGTGAGCCATTTTATGAGGCTGCAGTTTTCTAATTTGAAGCAATGAATTCCGACAATTAATCGTCATATTTATTCCATATTGTGCAGGAGGGGTCATTCCAAAATTTGGGATATATTTCCACCTACTCATTTTTTAGAGTTATGTAGTTTTTATTTCCATTATCTCACACTACGGTGACTATTCTTATATTTGCTAGTAACTATATCTATAAAATTAACAATTTCTATTAATAGGCTCACAAAGTATGTCAAATAAGAAAGTCGTAATAGTTTCATTAATATCAATGAATAAATTAATTGATCATTCTCTGTGATAATAAAATGTGCAAAATTAAAAATGAATGGATATTTATCTGTTATTACACTTACACGGGCACCATTAACAAATGCGTAGTAAATGCACTATGCGCCTATACATGTCGGGCTAACAAATATTTTATTATCTAAATTCATTAATGAATAAAGCAGCTCAATCTCAAGCAAGTGTACTACTTCAAGAATTGGCCATCACCGAGAGCCACTTAATAGCACGCGGATACATCAACTTCAAACTGCCTACCTAGATCCACGAAACATAAAAGGGACGTGGATCATGAGATGCAAATTTCGTACGGAAAATAAATAAATAGCTTTTATGTGATTTTCTTTACGGTTTGGTAACACACATTATATAATTTGATTGGGTAAATGATATTGTTATTGGGTGATATGAGATTTAGTACGTACAATTTGAAGGTTTGGACTATATGGATTCATTTCAGGGAATTGTGCCAGCGCCAAAGTGTGTTTAAGCGATTGAGTGGTGAAACATTATATTAGTCCTGTTACCAACAGGAATTTAAAATACCACCAGTAATATACTATAACAAAATAATGTTTAATTCAGGTCCATAAGTCCATGTACGCTGAATGGGATAATTGGAAAATATTAGTTTCATTGTAAGGTCGCCTAAAATGAAATCCGAAAAAATATGTATAAAATATGCATATATCAAATATGTTGTTTAAATTGCTGTAAGGAATTAATTTGTACATGCACAGCCCATATATTTATTTAAATTCAAAAATTATATCTATACACGAAAAAACGGGACAAGCTTTAAGGGTATAGTATAGTATATAGTAGTATACTAATATTAAATCGAACTAATCCATATAAAAAAAACCCTTAAAAAGTTATTTCATTGCGTTATAAAAGAAATTACGTAATCACAATTAAATTGGACATTTTTAGGGTCACCATTTTACGATAATCACTTAATTTATCTAAGTAACTTTACCGAAGCATTGGTCTAGTCATTCGTTTCTGCATACTTGCAAAATTGTATGAATATTTTGAAAGGACTCTTGCAGAAATACCTATTGCAATTATATATAATTAACATCAAAATGCAAATAAATTATTGCATACATCACTACAATGTATTTACTTTTTCACAGAAGTAGTCGAGTTAAAAAAGTTATTGCAATGTTTGTTTTCTTTATGTTAAGTAATTATACACAATAGTTGGAAGCATTTTCGTGGCAATGTTATTCTTGCTGTCGCAATTTATCGAGAGCATATTTTTGATAAACATTCATTAGCTTATTTTTGTCGCAATACACAAAGTCGTTTCTTGCGGAAAATATTAATTAATTTTGTTAGGCAATAATTTTTTTTTACATTTACATGTGTTTACGGTATCTAAATTTAGGCGAATAATTAATGTCACTAGTGCCAGCCAACATTAAGAAAAATTACTAGAAGGACCACCGCCACTTCACGTGAAATGTAAGATTCGTCTTCACCTATGCTGACAGAATATTTACGATCACAGAGCACACGTACCCGCCTTTCTTTCTGAAAAGAAACATTTTTAAGCAAGAATGCAAAAATTCATTTAATATTTGCGTTTTTATGTTTCTTTTACATGATATTGAACGAGATTTTTCGCCAAACAACCGATAAAAATAAATAATGCTATTACAATTCACGTAAAGAAAATGTGTCGTCAATTAATTGTTCTGACTGATTTTTGCACCACAAATTATTTTCAACATATATATGGATCGAGAAAGCTGTGGCCTGCTGACGATATGTAAGAGGTAGAAATATATACACAATCAATCTTTACAGTTCGCTGCATCGCAGTAAGTGCAACATATTTTAAGAGGTAGAAACACATATGCCCAAGTATCGTACGCATTGGCAATCTTTGCTGTTTGGTGCATTCATCGCAAGTTCCAAAATAATAAATAAATTCGAACGTATAACAAAGTTAAAACCATTGCAGATATTTATCACTTGACATAAAGTAATGCCATCCTAATTAAAGCTAAATCAACGGCACGTACATTCTAATTGGATAAAACTTTGCCGACGTATGTATGAGTAACATTTCATATACATTAGCTATAAATAGTGTTCCAATAAAGGTTGTTATAAATCTGGCCCACATAAACCATAAATCCAGGTGCAATACTTTTGTATTTTTTTGTAAATTGTTGTTACATTATCAGTGTACACCAACAATAAATTACATTACGCAGTTCTAATTATCATATGTATAGAGTCAATGTTGCTCAAAGTGATTGTACGTTCGAAAAATTGTGCAAATGACGTCACCACGGTTGTAATTATCATTTGTATAAATTAGATTCAATGCTGTTGAAAGTGATTGTCCAATCGAAAAAATTGTGGAAACGAGGTACGAACGAAGATACAAATCTGATATCAAAAGTAGCAGACACTAAGAATAAAAGACATAGGCCATTAATGACTATGAATAAAATTATATGAGGAACGAAGATTTACATAAATTAAAACATTTGTTTAATAAACTTTTGACTTAAGAATGTAAACCAATTGATTGTGAAGACTTAAATAGCAAACAAAAAGACAGAATGTGTTGTCAAATCTCAGTTTCTTCAGTGCATTTTTACAACTAATATTTATAAAATTTGTTACAAAGAATTGGCGCCAGTGAAAACTGTACTTTTGTATAACAACATTTTCGAAGAAAATGTCAAAAAAATGTAATTTCAAAGTCGATTTATTGCTTTGTTATTAAACTTGAGATACAAAATTTATACAAAAAAATTGTACAGGAATATTGACTATATTTATATAAATATACTATATTTCTGAATAACGTATAACTATATAACATGACGTATTGCAACCGTGCACTAATACAAATATATTTTTAATGCAACACTTAGTGTAACACTTATAGTTATATTTCAACTTTTTAAAACTAAAATTTAATAATTATCTCGCAAAACAATGACCTATGGAAGCAATCAAAATTAGTACTAACGACAAAAGGGCCGAAAAATCACGAAAAATTACTTACACATCAAATATAATTAAATCGGATTCTAGGAAGCTTATATTACAATTTTCGGAATCAATTTTTGGACATCACATTACGGACCTGAGGGTCAACTACTTGATCATTGATTTTCTCAGTATAGTTGTTTCCTTCGACATGAAAACTCAGCTTTATAACAATGCGTTGACGATTTATCGCTTTCAAAAGAAGCGCCGTCTGGAATTGGTAGTAACAGAATCTCGCAATGTGACCCAATTTCGCAAATGTTGGTATTCATATATTTTTCGCTAATAAACAATTTTGATTAACTTAATTTTATATTTACTTGCGATACATCCGGCTAATAATAAAAAAGAATTTAAAAAGCTCTAAAACTTATAACTATTCTAATTTCTGATTTTTATATATATTATATAATATATATGTTATTGATATGCATGCAATTAGTTATAAAACTTTAACACACAATATGAAAATTGATTATCTATCAGCTTTTGATTAATGTTTCCGCTCCAATAATATCAATAATATTAGTAAATGCAGGAGCTATAGTGCCAAATTAATCATGTCAGATCCAATAAACTTAAGTTGGAGCTCCGATTAAATCCGAATTGATTGAACACATAATAGTTTGTAGTTCTGAGCAAATTGTTTGCTAATATTTACAATTAAATTATTTAGATTAATACAGTTCTACAAAGTGCGTATATAATAATTTATATTTAATCCATGTCCAATTATTGTACGAATTTTTAATCAATATTTTATTATATTTAATAGAAAATGTGAGAAATTATTCAAAGTATTCAAGCGCACCACATTACGTCAAAAATGCGTCAAGGTTAATAACATATTAATAAAAACTACAACTAACAAATATTTTTGTTTAAATGTAGAGGTGATATATCTAAAATTGGATACCTTTTCGTGTAAGTCTAATACTTAAAAAAAAACCTTTGTGTACAAAATACGTTTGCAGAATTGGCCGAATGATATTTAAATCTGATCCGCTCAAACAAAAAGGATTATCTCCGGATTGGATTCGTCGGATCAAATACATTCGACTCGGTCGCGGTTTAGACCTAAATAAATTTGCTGCAATCAAAAATACATTTCATGTTATTTACCAGGCAATGTAATTTACGTCCCACGCACGCCACGCTTTAATTGATTATGACTTACCGACAGTTAGTTACACTAAACAGGTTTCGCTGGTACTGGCGTGTAAGGTAAAATTGAAGAATGTGTAATGTCATTAATCAATTATTGTTATTGTTTAAAAGTACGGGAATTATGAATTCACAGCAAGACGTATTTCATTCAATAATTTATTAAATTATACACTTTAAGATATGTATGTTATATTTATATACATGGTTAATTATATTCCTTGACTTAATAATTAAGGTTAATGCTAGTTTTTATTTACACTTATATCTTAGTTACTATATAACTTAAATATATGCGTGCTTATGGCGCATGTACCTAAATTCAATAGCTAACCAGGTTTGCCATTAAATCAATTATGATTTAAATATATATATAACATTGCGTTTTAGATACTGGATACTATTATACACATATCTGTAATGTATACAACCAAACTTATACTGCCTAATACATAATATATAACATAATTACTTTATGGTATAGAAGAATAAAAAAGGAAAAATGATAAATGAAAGAGAGCACATTTAAATTGTCCATGTAGAATTGCTAGCATATTAGCTTCGTTGAAGACGTCGACAGAAAATGAATCATTATACAAAAAAATAAAACTTACAAATTATTAAAGATTAAATTTGCATCACAGTTCCAGAGAAATCCTATCCCCAGAGTACATATCTTATACTAATTAATTAATTTTTTTGAAAAATTATTAATATATTAGCCGTAAGGAACTATCCATCTAGATCTAAAAAAATATTCGAGTTCTTGTTTTTACTAGAAATTTCCGATTCACCTTTTCTTAATGTAGCACGGTCTACAGAATTTAACAAATTCATATTTAATGTATGAGAACATTTTTATATTCAGTTTATATTCAGTTGAACTCTTTGAGTCGCGTTTGAAAGTAGTTTTAAATTGTGCATCCAATAACTAGTTTGCAAGCGAATGTAATACCTATATAAAGAGCAATGTCTCGAGGATGACACAAAAATATTACGATTATTGAATATTCAATACAAGTGCTTATAAATACGTAGACTAAATGATTGATGTAGCTGACACAGTTTTCTACATTCCCGATACATAATATTTAAATGCAAGTTCCTTCATAGGCATAATAAAATACGCCTATTCAACAATAAATAAATTACAGACTTAGAGGTGCATACTCGATGAACATTTGCATAAAAGCATTTACTTCGATTTATTACTACAAACAAATTGGTAATGGCCATATCTCCGCTTTATACTTTATAATGACAAACCTATGATACAGATTGAGGAAATATAGCACCTTTCATTTGTGATATTCATAACTTCTCCTTTAATAATGATTTATACTTTCGGTTACGTGGTATTGATTTATCACTGTAAAGGCATCACCCGTTTTCAACCACCTTTCTTTAATGTCATCGCTCCCTTTCTCGCCTATCATTATGGTCGGCGCGTTCGTATTACCTCTAGGTATTATGGGCATTATAGATGAGTCTATGACTCTCAAGTTCCCTATTCCATGAACCCGTAACTTTGCATCAACGACCGCGTTATTGTCGTTTTTAGGGCCCATCTTGCAAGTCCCGACGGGATGGAAAATAGTTGTCGTGTACTCCATCGCAACGCACCCCCAATAATCGTCGGATCCGAACGGAAATTCGGCGCAAGCTGGTAAAGGTATATCGACTAATTGCATACCGACTTTCGCCAGGGCTTCGGTTCTCAGCAAATTTAAGCTCTGCTTAATGCCCTCGACTATTGTCAATAAATCAACTCGCTCTTTGAAGGTATTCGCGAATATTAATGGGGCGCCAAGAATAGGATCGCTTGTATTCAACATGATAACGCCTCTACTTCTCGGATCTAGCAAAATTGGTCTCACCGTAATTGCGTCATAGTAGGCCAAGGGTAAAACTGTCGTTTGGTACGTCAGCAAGGGATCTGTATAGAAATTTCTCGAGTTCGATGGATCGAAGGCAAATTGTATGTCTGGGCGTATGGCCCCTGCATATTTAGTTTGTACCATGGCTTGAGCTTGCAGTGAACCAGTTGCGGCAAGCGGGCCCAAACGGGATTGCCGATAATACTCGACATCAACCTTACGTTGTTCGTCATCAACTGTAGTAGCTGTTATGTTGGTGAGTGCGAAAACAACGCCATCGAGTGTAGTATGGTCGTGCAGATTGTAACCAACTGATAAATCTTGCATCACATCTATGCCCAAAGAAGTCAATTGTTCCGATGGGCCAATACCACTTAACATCAGTATCTTTGGTGAATTTATGGCGCCGGCTGACACAATAACTTCTTTCCTAGCGTAAGCGTTTTCCATCTTGCCGTTTCTTAAGTATTCAACGCCATATGCCACTTTCGTTTTGGGATCAATCAGAACTCTAGTCACTTGGGCTCGAGATTTAACTTGTAAATTTTGCCGCTTGTTTCTGATCGGGCGTATGAAGGCCGCATTCGTACTCATTCGCTGACCATCTCTGGTGGTGTGCTGTAGAACCATCGTGCCAACTTGTCTCTCAGCATTCATGTCAAATTCTTCAAGCCCTAGCTCCCTAAATCCTTGAACTATCATCTCGACATTTGCGTCACGGTATGGAAACCTTTCAACGGGTAGATATCCACCAGTCCCGTGATAATCAGGTTCAATCGTTTCCGGGTTTCTATTGTCTTCTGATTTGATAAAATAGGGTAATACGTCTCTGTACTTCCAACCAGGGTTACCTTGTGCTGCCCATTCGTCATAATCTAAAGGCGAACCCCGCATATATATTAAATAGTTGATCGAAGACGAACCGCCCATGACTTTCCCTCGAGCCCACGCACAGCCGCCATTAGGACGTGATCGGCAGCTGTTTGGTGACGGTTGAGTTGAGTAGCCCCAATCAACACTTGACTGCCGCAGCATTGGAGCGAAAGCGGGAACCGAAACAACATCCGGTTCTTCTTCACCTGCTTCTAAAAGGAGAACCTGGAACAAGAGAAAAACGAATTATTTGTTTCATTTTGATGTGAAATTCATAATTTTATTTAAAAAAATTATTTGAAAAATGTCTGGTCCGGTGAAATATGTAGATTATAGATGTAAATAAATATTTGGTTGTATGTTTGTTGCACACGCTCACAGAGGGTGGCTATTCATAATTCAATTTTGAACAATACTCATTGCGCACGTAAACATAAATTATCGCACAGTCGCATTACGAAAAACGCTAATAGATTTTAATGACAGAAATAAATCTCAATAATGCGCAATTAATATTTTATTTACGAACGCAATCAGGAATCTAAAACCTCAGCCTTGAAATATCATGTGTATCAACAATAACGCAATTTGCACACCGACATGTTGCAATCGGTTTGGTAATGTAAAACATCGTTTGTATACAAATAAATTACAACCCGAATCAAATGAACGTGCATTTATGATAAATTTCGGTTGCTTTATTGTGGTGGATTTGCTCCTAAATTCATCGATCCACTGGTAAACCAGCAACGTATAAAACAATTCGCATTACTTTTATGTCGCTCTAATAATAAATGGGATACATTATTAACGTTTGCGGGTGCGAAAAACATAATTAGTTTAATTAACTTAATTTAAGTGTGTTGTAATGTACTGGTGATTGTCTTAATTAGTTTATTAATGTTGCAAGTTGTTTCATATACATATAAAATTAAACTACCAAAGATAAATGTTCGAACTTGCCTGTGCGTTTTTCAATGAAAATACGTAATTGATTTCCTGTGTTATATTAATTTCTTAATTAGCTGTTAAATGGCATTGCCGTCCCTATGTGAATATTTTCACTGTCAACGTGAGTGTTAAAGCAGGATAAATTCATTATCTGTGCACGGTAATTGCTATAAAGTGCTTTATCAGTCCACTATCTGACACAAAAGTCAATTGTATCGCCATATTATAAAAAAATTAAATAAAAGGAGGATAAATTATAATGAAAAACTTTTTTTAACATATTACTATTGCTTTTCTTGTTAGAGGGTGCTGTATAATAATATTTACAAATAGAAATGAGTATAACCATTCAAAAATTTTATTGCAGCATAATTTTCGAATTTCCAACATTCCCTATACAAACAACGAGGAAATATTCTAACAACATAGGAGAAGTACTCGACCAACATATAATTCAATGTAATAAAATTTAATAATGTATTATTAACATCATAAAAGTTCATTGTAAAAAATGTCTTAATGATACATATTTAAGTTTATTAATTAGTAATAATAGCGTAGATACAAACTCGACCACGAGAATGCATTAGGATTTATGTAATATTCTGAAAAACATTAATGGGAGAAGTATCGCAATCAATTGTTATATTACTAGTAGTGTTTTATTTACTATTCGATAGCAGTTATCAAATGAAAGAAACAAAACAATATTAACATATAAAATCATAAATAATACATAAAGAATAATATACCGTGTGTTCTAGATTTACACACATCATTGGATTCTCGGGAAAATTGGGAATGATCACTGCTATTTGTTTTTAGCAACAGTAATTTGTGCCATATTTTCGTGAAATTTCTCGTTAATAGCTTCATAATTTCTCGCATTTTAGAAAAAAGAACAACTATATTATGTATAAAAGTTTGGCAGAGTTTTCTTCTCAATTTTTTTTAAATTTTCATTATATTACTTTTAATGTTGAAAATATAATATATGCGCCTAGGTTATACTCGCAAATACAACCCCTTTAACTGTGATTCTTTGGAGTTTTTTTCATTCTGCTATTGTAAGTAGACTAACATATTTTGACCCAATTTTTGATGTGTTCATACCATTTTCAATTACTATGAAAATAATGAAATAAGAGAAGAGATGGAGCTAAAAATTGAAGAACTATAATTGCAAGAAGAAACGGTAAACAAAATGGTATCAAGTAAAGCGAATTTCCAAAATGATAATATTATATATGATATATATATATATATATATATATAATATATATATATATATATATATATATATATATATATATATATGATAATATTATTATTATTAATAATAATAATAATAATAATAAGAATTTGGTAATTTAAAAATAAAACACGACGAAAATATACAGTTATGCAATTTATAAAAGAACTATGAGATCCCAGCAGAATACATAAACGGTGGAACAAAACCATTATGTACCCATTTATAAAATAAAAGATACCATAGAATATGACAATTATAGACGAATTACCTTTTCGCATGTTACATATAAAGTTATGGCGATATTAACTTTAAAATAATATGCAAAAAGTAATGAAGAAATACCAAGATGAATTAGAAAATCGGTGGACATACTCAAGCCGAACTCACGAATCAAATAAAGGACATTGGAAAACAGTATACATAATTTTCATTAGTTATGCTTTATTATTAAAAATTGGTTTAAATACAATACACTTATTGTAGTGGATTATTTTCATAGCGTATTGTATAAAAAACCCAATTAAATGTATTAACAGCACTAGCCAGAAGAACAAACTGAATATAGTATTTTTCCACTACAGAGTTGTTCAATGAGCTCAGAGCTCGTCAACATACACCATTGCAGAATTGGAAAAAAGCCTAAGGAATGGGCAAGATAGAGGCGTAAAATTGGAAAAAAGCTAAAATATGGTCAATAGCATTCGCAGACGATTTAATCGTTTCATCAGAGACACAGAAGGTGCTGCAAGAAATGGCAAAACGGCTAGAACGATTCCTAGGGAGAAGGGGGTTGGATCTCAACAAAAATAAAACAAATGTGATGGTGTTTAGAAAATTAGGAGGTAAGAGGAAATACAAATGAGATAGAAAGGCAATGTAATCGAACATGTGCAGGAACTGATGTATTTAGAATACGTAGTGATGGAGAACAATAGCAGCCTCTGGGGAAAAATCAAAGGGAAATTCTACGAAAGAGTGGTGATACGAAACATGTATCAACAATATGCTGATGTACGAAGCGTAAATGTACGGATGGAAAGAACAGAAAAGTATAGAAAGGATACAACCAGGACAGCTAAAAGGGGCACTCAACCTGGGGAAATCAACTAAATGACATCGAGCGGGGGGAGGGGCAGAACAGAGCCTAGTTAAAATGGTATTTGAGGAAAAGGGAAAACAAGAGTAGTAGTAGAGAGATGGACGCAGGCAGGAGCGATGGAAAGGGAAAGAAAAGTCGGAACTACGAAGTAGAACGTAAAATACAAAAGAATTAAAGCAGACTGGAGAAAGACAAGATGCCTAAGGTGAGGAATATCGGCAGAAGAAGAAAAAAATGTTAGCAAGGTTCAGATGTGGAAGTGAGGAGAAGGACAACAACTATTGGATGAAAGAGAATTATAAGAGGTGCGAGTTCTGTGGAAATTGTTGGGTTGAATGGAAACATTGGTTGGTAAGACGAAAAGAAGAAAAGAAAAGTCTGACAGGAGAAGAAGTTTGCAAGAGAACGGAGATGGAATCTAGAAATTAAGGAAGATAAAAGTGATCAAAGGGAAATATATGAAAAAGAGGGAAACAAAACAGCAGGATAAAAAAATTAATGAAACTGAAAAAATACGGGGGTGTAGGAGGAGATGGAAGAAGAAAGAAGTGGAGCTAAAGGGCACCAAAGGGAGATGTTAGAGAGAAATGTTAGGTACCAATTAACATTCTCAAATAACATCTGTTCTCATAACATTTCGTATGTCATTTTCTTATATTTTTGAAATTTCATATGAATTTAGAAATATTGTGTCCTGCAAAAATGTTCATTCTACTGATTTTTTCAACTCATCCAGTAGTTGTTACCAAATTGTAACATTTATTTATAGTCGATTATTTACAATACATAAATTATGTTAGTATCAGTGACTAACATATCATGCTGAAAATAACTAGGCTTACCAATAGTTCAGGGGTAGCACTTTATTTGCTTCAATCATTTATGGCTATCCGGTATAATGACTTAATTTGACTCATTACAACGTCATTAAACAAACGTAAACTATTAGGTCAATTGTGAATACTCGTTCGCAGTTTCGTAACAAACAGTTCTAAGTCAATGCCATCACTGTTTTACATAACTTGATTTTTGCTCTCAGTAATACAAAAAGATGAAATGTGAAGGATGGATAGGTTTACTTAAAAGTCGTTCACATCACCACACATGAAGATGGTGTAGTTAATTTTGCAGGAACGAAATAGATTTATATTGCTACGGACTATGACACAATCAAATACATAAATGTAGGAACGCTACAAAAGCGGGCTAAAGAAACAAATGTCGTGGGGAAATTAATAAAGCATTTTGTAATGACTTTTATTCTTTAGTTGATAAATACTTAATTATCCAAACGTCAACAAATACACCTTTGTGCGTTGTGTGCGTCACGGTTTTGTTTAAGTATAATAGTATATTATCCAATAACCAGTAGTGGTAGGCATTACTCAAGTGCTTCTACTTTTAGTAAATTTCTCGAGTGGGTAATCGCTACAACTGCCTGATGATCGAGTATATTTTGATAGTACAGCCATAGATGCTTGTGGGTGAAAAATTGCAAGCTAATAAGGCAAAGTAAACAAGTTGAGAATGACTTATGATGATTGTGTTGCATGCTATAGATCTTTTGGCATCCATTTCCATCGCTCTAAGCATACGAGGGGACATAATTATTTATCGTCCCTGTCATAGGAGGAGTTGAGTGACGTTGAATCAATTTGACATATTAAAGTATTAATCATTTGTTGTTACGTTGGTTCAATTGTAGTTTTGTCACTTGCTACCTGTTCAAATAATTTTGAATTTAAGTAGACAAGTTTATAGAAATTTTAAAATTGAAAAATCAGAGGTTCGTGCAGTTATAAAGTACTTGCAAAATAAAAGATAGTCTCCAAAAGAAATTCATGAAGACATGGCAGGTGTATTAGGTGAGGGTGCTGTTTCTTACCAAGCGGTGAAAAATATGTCTGGAGAATTTAAACTAGGAAGACAAACATGTGAACATGCGAAGGGTGCTGGACGACAAGTCACTGCCACTATTATATTATTATTATTATAGAAAATATTTTAGCAAATATTTTACGGCTAAAAAACTTGCCTGCACATTGGGTCCCACGAATGTTGACACCTAATCAGAAACGTTCTAGAGTTTTGCATTCTGAAGCTAGTTTGGCAAAGTGTAAAGCAGATCCGGATAAATTTCGTTCTCGATTCGTCACTGTTGATGAAATTATTTCGATGCTGTGTCGAAGCAACAAAGTATGGAGTGGCATATGTTCTATGTTAGGGACCGTAAATAATGATCTCCCCTCGTACATTCATTTTTTCGTTTTATTTCGAGTTTCAATGCATGGTGTAAAAAATTATAAGCTCATATCTTATTCTCTAGTACAAATATATATTTTCTCATACTTAAATACTAACATGTGTCCCATACATTTATTACCGCGTGCCCTCCGTGCTCGTCTTTGCAATTACAGGTGGGTATGCTAGATAATTAAACTGCATGTTTATTCCATGGGCATGCTCACCGTAGTGTATTTCGAGCTGTTACGAGATAGGTAATGTTTGCAATAGTTATTTAACGTTAATAATTTCGCGAATATACACGGATTTCTAATAGAAATTGCGAACAATAATTAATATTAACCGAACGGAAAGAAAGAAAATTTGCATAAATTAACATCTAGTTGGCAATGATTTACAAACCAGATATCCGCTGAAATTTACATGTGTACATTTAATTATTTAGTTTAAATTGTAATTCTAAATAACTATTATTAACGTTATTTATGTTATTTGGTTTCGTCATTCAGATAAATAACGCCCCGCATATTCGTATACAACTGTAACAACGTGCATGCACGAAATATTTGATTCGGAATAACCAGTGTTTCAGGTTTCCTATTTAAAATTAAATTTGGTTGCGTAACGAAAATAAAATATAAATTCGATACTAATAATATGTAATTTCGTAAATTTGTCATAGGAATTCCATTGCATTTATAATTGCGGTCATTGCATCAGGGCTACGCCACCCATTTTATTTATTTTTGAAGGAAATATGTTTAAAACCCGCAGTAAATAAAGTTTCTTGTTTGGCCTACTTTTCAACGTTACGATCAACTTTGCTTTTGATAGAAAAATGGAAACATTCTGTAGTGGTAAAACGATGCATGTGGGTCGTTCTAAAGCAATTTTCCACTTTTAACCTCACCGTAATACTTTCTTCTTCATTGACTCCTTAATACCTCTGAAAGTACGGAAATGTCTGGGAGGGTATGCACCGGGTGCCAACTTTGATGGCGTACCATAGGCGTATTTAAACAGTTTTCGTGTAGAACTGAATGGAAATAATAACGATGTGGCACACGCAGCACAGCATTATTGCTCCGCGGTTACTGTTGATGATGTTATGATGATCGAAATAGGCACCGGATACATATGGCGTTTTATTACATATGATAATGAGGAGCAATATACAAGTTGCGATTATTCAAAAAGAGTGACACAATTAGCTACCTTGACTATATTATTTATAGTATTTGGCCGGTTTATTTTGTAATAAACAAAATTTAACAGTCTAGAGTTATCATTTATGATTCCATTTTTACAGAAAACTAAGTTTAATTCTTGAAAAGTGACTTCCAACTTTTGGTGATATTGATCACAATTTATGTTACACAGATTTGGACCACATTATTTGATAAAAATCCACTGACCTGAATGACTGAAAGGATTAAAAAAAACCGAATGGAAAATTCGTGAACAAAATCTTACATTGCAAAATGGAACATTGCAATAGTGTCTATATTTTCATATTGTAATACCTTATTTCTATTTGATGAATAAAAAAGCAGGAAAGTGAACCATATCGTACTTTAAATTATCTTCAGCGCACCACACAGTATAACACATAGAAAAAACTTGCGCAATTCAGTTTTGAACCCATCGTACGCGTAACAAATTTATAAAGACACCATCTTCATTAATGTTCCAAATATCTACAGGGGATCCAATTAATACGTTATAACTCATAACATAACGATATCAGTAAGGTAATATGCGTACTAGTTAAGCAGTAGATATTATTAATAAATGAATACTAAATAGTCGATATTCAACGAACTTGCATCATATTCAGCATCAAACAAGAAAAAATTATATCCATTTAGCCATTCCTTGAAAAAAATTTCAAAACTTGTTGGAAAGTATGCACATATGCGCTATAGCGATTAACATAGGAGTAAAAGTGCTTAAAGTCATGCACGAAAAAATAAAACTGACTAAACAACCAATTACGAAGGCATGTGTTGCAAAACCCGTTTATTTGCATTTACTCTAGAAACGTTAATTTAACCCATACTAAATTATAAATTTGCCATTCGAAACGACCATAATAATTAATGACAAATGTGTTTCGTCGAATAATTGTAGATTATACGTTTCTTAGACACCATTAGTAGTACTAGAAGAAAACAATAAATAATTTCGTTTCATAAATATTCATATTGCCTATACAATAAATTTAATATGCGAAATTGATTGTGAAAAAACTTTGGAAATAATGTAACCATCCCAAGTCCAAATTGATAATTCGTGAAAGTATAAATAATTCGATAACAACAAAATTGCATAAAATGTAAAAATGATTTTTGTTTTTATTTTCACTAATTCCCTAAGTACATCGAATTGATAGGTTTTAGACCATTCTGTATTATCCAGCGAAATCTCAATAGCTAACTCAATTTCAAGTTTGTAGAACAGTGAATTTCCCTATAAGATTTTTTTTTGTTACCAAATTTTATTCACGCTATATTATTTGCCTCTTGTTACTAGCTCCATTACTATTCCTCTGCTTTCTTGGTGTTCTTTTTAGTCTTCCATTTTTATCGTTTGTTGCCACATTTTCATTTCATTTTCTTATTTTTTATTTGTTCTTTTACTTCATCGTTTCACTATAGTGTTTTCGCCGCTCGATTTATATCTTACTTTGTTTACACCGGAGCATGTTTTTTGTTGCTTCTACGATACCTCAATTTAATTTTTCCAATGTTTCGTCTACTGCTCTGCCCGGTTCTCGTTGTTTAATACGTTTATCTTGTGTTTTTTATACATTTCTCTTACTTCCTGTATCTCTGTAGTCTGTCAGTTGTTATTAGTGTTTTTTGTTATTGTTCTCTTTTTTACATCTTTTATTTCGGTCCAGCCCTTTCTAGTTATTAGGAAGTAATGTAAGTACTATTGTTTGCCTATTTAGTCTTTTCTTGGAGCGAGGAAATCACTCCTAACGATCCACTGACAACAGAACACAGACAAGACGATACCTTGTCTAACACCTTGCGGAGATTAAACAAGAAGTTTTGATGGCTACTACATGTAAAGGTATTTCAACAACTAAGGCTGTTGGTAATCGCTACTGACAAATTGTAATAACCCAGAAGTAAAAATGAAGAAAGAAAAGAGGAAATTATATCTAAACGTTAATCAGAAAATAACTACATAGCAAATAAAAGTAGAAGACATGGTATTGCAATCTAAACAACAAACATGTGTGGAATTCTGCATGAAATTGGAAACAGATGGACAAGCAAATCATAAATTATTTTACAAAGTGCCGAAGAAAGTAACGAAAGGAAATCACCACACGCTACAACAAGTAAAAACAAAAGTTAACAGAATAATAACGGAAGGTAAAGACATAATAAAAATACGGAAGGAATACTTCTGGGAACTTCTTCATCCAGGTACACTAGGCAATCCAAGGAAGAAGAAAGTAATTACCAACGAGGCGAAGAGGATGACAATATACAAATCGCGGAAGTAGTAAAAGCAATAGAGCATGTGAAAAAAGGAAAAGTTGCAGGACACGATAAGATAAATGCAAAGATGCTGAAAAATGTATGGACGCGACGCATAAAAATGCTAACAAAAATATATTGCAAAGCATGGAGCGCTGGAAAAGTATCTGAAGATGAAAAGATATGAGAAATTATACAAACATTAAAAATGGGAGACAGTAGGAATTGTGGAAGTCGTATCACAATACTAAGCGTGGTATCAAAAATATATGAACATGTATTGGAAAAAAAGAGTAAGAAGTACAGTCGAAAATCTGTTATCAGAAGCGCAGAGTGGATTTAGGAAAGGAATAAATATATGGGACCATATTTTTAGCCAAAAATCACTCTCAGATATGATTTTCCTAGAGCTTGAAAGAGCCTTCGACAGAATGGGATAAACCAAAATACCGAAAGCTTTAACCCAAAGAAACGTGAGCTCAACATTAATAGGAGAAATAAAGTGCTTATATAACAACAGGAAAGGATAATGCATAGACGGATATATTTGAAATAAGCGGTGGACTAAGACAAGGTGGAGTAATGAGCCCAACATTATTTTTGATAATAATAGACGAAAGGCAAACTACACCAAAAAGATGGACATCGGATTCAATAGATCAACACCCGTGACCGTTGGAGAATGTGCATTTGCGGACGACGAGATGATCTGTACGACAAAAGAGAAATACCTACAAGAAAATCTAAATATATAGGAGGAAGAACCAAGGAAGAGGAATATGAATAAATACAAATAAAGTAGTAGTAATGGTAATAAGTAAAGGCACTAAGTATATCAACGTAGAAATAAATCAAAGGAAATTAGAATAAGTAGAAGAATTCAAATATATATGATACTGATAGATAGAGATGGAAATATGACAAGCGAACTTAACGAGAAAGTTAGTAATGCTGCAAGACTACATCTCAAGAGTTAAAGCAATTACGAGAAGAAATTTGATAAGAGACAAGGCAGTAATAGAGGAACTAGAAAATCAACCCCCAATTAGTAGCATAACAGAGAAACTAAAACAAAAATGGTTTGGAAATGATTATGTGCAGAATGGGCAGCAAAACACAAGAACGCATATAGGAAGCCGACCCAAGAAGACGTGTTATGAAGTAACAAAACTATTAAAACGAAAAGAAAGATCGTGGACAGAAGCAAAAAGATGGCGACAAACAAGAACTAATGGTCAAAGTTCATTGCCAGTCAAGGGTGGGATATCTAAACATTTCTAACAATATACCTCGACGTCAACAGTAGCGAGACATTGCGTAAAGCAACCATTTGTCTGTCTCTCGTGAATATAATTGTAAATAAATAGGATAGAGTTATCATAAACTCAGGCTATCACAACATTCATAAAACCAATCAGGCAGACCTCATAATATATTGTTTATTTATTTTGATTTCCATCAAACTCATTAATAATTTACACAATTTCAGCCTACCAGCCAAATCTCACGGCGATAACGTTAAGTTTTTCAACAACAAAAAATACACCAGCACAGAAGGGGCCAAAGAAAATTTTACCCGACATTCTCTAAGGGTGCGATATTGCGCAGATTTAATTTAAGATTTTCAACAGCTCTGTTAGGAATATTATAGTCAATATTCTCACTATACACTTTGTACCGAGTCACAATTACTTTCAAACATTTTATTACTAATATCCACACATAACCGACCTTTTCATATAATTCATGTTTTGCATTATGCACTGCGACAATAAATTAGAGGAACATTAAGAAAAATATTTGTAATACCTTATTCCAATTTTATGAAAGTAATGAAATCTTGTAAGCTGGTTATATTGTCGCTTATTTATCATAAGATGCACTCATTTCAATCCAAAAAAAATAAACAGGGTAAAAATTCATTTAACAAATAAAACAAATTCATCAATTAACGAGTTAGGCTTAAGTATGCAGAGAAAAATAAACTTTAAAGGATATCTAATAACACGAGAATGAATAACGGTCTGACATATTTGTGACATACTTTCAATCATCCTAGTGGGGTATGTTGAAGAGTTTCTTGAGCCACTGGTCTGTTTCTGACCTACAGATCCAGCTCAATCAACAAATCAGTCAATCACTGGAATTTGATGTTCTTTCAATAATTCTCTTATCTGAGCTGCTACAGGTGGTCTTGCGTTATCATGCTGGAACAGAAATCTAGGGCCTATAGGAATCTCTGCAGGTACCACATGATTGCATGCACTGAGGATCACTGCTCCATCCCCCAATCTGCATGTTGCGCGAACGCCAGTCGGTTTCTTTTGTGATCTAAAGTCAGCCGTGGCTATCAGACTGGTCTCCTTGACCTTGGGTGGTGTTCTCGTAATCCTTTTCAAAAGTAAATGAGCGTCGTCTAAGTATGCAATTTCGCAAAAATCTGTGTTGCTGAGAGGTTGCGTACGTTCCCGACCCTGAAAAGTTCTTCCACTATAACTTCCTGTCTCCAGGTACCGATTCCAAACTATGGACATGACAGAAGGGCTTACATAAAATTGTCTTGCAACGTGACGCTGTATCCTTCACTTAGATGCATCATGATACACGGTTTTAGTAACAAGCACTAACAATAAATACATTAACCGTCGCCCATTCGATTCTTTGTGAATCTGACATATAGACTTTTTCCTTAAAGTGTTTCCCATGTTTTTTTTTTAATAATAACATTGAAATAATCAAATTAAGTGCATCTTATGTTAAATAAATGATAATTTCACCAGCTTATGAGATTTCATTACATTCATAAAACTAATTTATTGGCGTAGTGTCTTATAACATGGTTTTCCGATCTTTATAATGAAAAATAACAAATATAAATTCAAATATTTTAACTTCGTCAACGATGTTTGCTAAGTTAATTTTTATCCTGCGTATGTTCAGAAGACATATAAAGAGATAATTTATTCTGTAAAATTAGTACCTATTTCAAGGTGCAACATTTTATAAGTATCACTGATGCAAAAACATAAAAGCTTCTAGTTTTCAATGACGCTATTAGAAAGGTGCTGAATAAAGCTGCACTTATAATTGCGGTATCGGTAACTCTTTCGCCTGAATTCCGACACTTAGATCAGGTGCATAAATATTCATAGTAATAGGATATAAAGGCGAAGTGCTCTGCACGGTGCATAATGCACGTTTTAGGCGTGTCGGCACGGTACCGCACGCCTACCCATATACACTATTGTGTTCCAGATCGTACGGCAAAAATCGTGGCAACCTGTTGAAATGCCATGCACATGATATATTGAATTATACTTGACATTAATAGAAATGCGCAATTTGTGTGTTCACTGTATCACCAAAATAAACTTACATTAATAAAGTAAAAATTGCACTTGAGGCCCAATGCTTCCATTATTTCTAAATGCACAAATGTTATGTGCAGCATTGTTACTACTTTCACTAATATTTAATTAATAAATAAATTCATTTATGCAAAGGTGTTAAAGAAATAGAACGCCAGGCTCGCCAGATATTTATTACACTTAGATTCACATTTCAGTTTCAAAAGGATTTTAAACTTTAAACAATATGTTTAAATTAGCAATTTGTTTTGTTAATATATGTTACTTAGTTGTAAATGCTTTGTCAAGATACTGACAGATACTTAAACAAACTTCAAACGTTAGTGCAATTACCAAATATTAATAAGTGGTAATATTCCAATGTTTTTGTATCAGATTAATTAACCTAAAATGCGAATTGTGTGAAATTGTAGATAACCAATTTAATATATATGTCAGATTAACATTCACTAGTTATAGCACGAGGTCTGATGCATAACAATATGACATTGTTTTCAATATACTTTATTTTAAAAATATATAAATAAATATATATTATTGTATTTATTCTTTTGCATTTCGTATTTTTGCATTCTATATTATTTTGTATCTAAGATTGTTTCCCATTTCAGCCTTAGTTTATTAAGGGGGGGGGGGGGGGGGGTCCTGCTTTAGGAGGCCTTAAAATAGAGTTTTTGGAGGATTTTTTTTACTGCAGAAAAAATGAGCAAGTCTAGTGAACTTTTTAGAGCATTTTATTGCATATTTGAGCATTAAAAAAAAATATGTCGAGAGAAAAATATTTATACGGAACCGATTTTTATGCACAATTGTGCAACACCTTTCAATTGCAATTTACAATCGGTGGGAAAGATGTAGCCCGTAATTTTTGTCTGAAACAAAAAAACCAAAGAAAATGGTAATTCTCATATATTTTCTTCTATGTGAACTAAAAAAAAAACCAAAATTTTGAAATTCAAGATTTTTCTCAGGTTTGAAAATAAATGTGCTCTTTGCAGGAAGAGAAAATCATTTCAACTTGCTAAAAAAGTTGTTTAGAATTTTTTTTCATTAATCTTTTTAGTTCAAATAGAATAGAATGCTACTGAAGCCAACAAAAGTTTTGTTTCGTTTTGATTGCTTGTCTAGTTTTCTCGCAATCACGCCCACCAGTTTAGAAAAATCGTAAAAACGAAAACTCGAGAAAACGCGCTCTAAAGTTTACGATCAGGAAAAATGTTAATTTTCGATTACTTACGGAATATCTCGTTATAATCCTACTATAGCTCTTACGAATTCAAAATATTATTGTTTCGAACGACCGATTGAACTTTTTTCAGCACATAGCTCGGTGTTATGTGACTGCGGGGAGGGGCGCGGGCTTCCTTTGTCCGAGCGTTCGTGCGTTCGTATATTTTTTGCTCGACACCTCACTGTGTTTAGTGCTGTATCTTTCAAAATATTGCGAATTAGCCGCTATACCTTTTTATACATATTCTTAGATATATTAGGCATAGATTTGAGCAATAAAAAACAAATCGATTTTTTGAGCCTTCTAAAGCAGGATCCCCCTTAACTTTATTTCCTATATCATAAATATATGTATGTTGTGTCGAAATGAAAAAAACAGAAATATAATGCATATAATATAACAAACATATAACATTTTCTTTTCAATCAAAAGTATTTCATAATGTACGTAAAAAATGTTAATTTCTATTTGCTAATTCTAAGATATTACGTTATATTTGCTGTGCATAAAAAAATACACCACATTCGCATTTTCTGGTTCGCTGCTTTCACATTTTTTACAAAGGTGTCACACTGATTGACTAATGAAATAATTGTTCATAAAAAAATTAATTTACATATAGTTAAAATTATCATACTGTAAGCATAAAATATGTTAGCGTTCTTATTTATTTGCTCTTACTTACGGTACAGGAAACACGTTAGTTTCCTTCGCAATTTTCTGTTACTTTTATTTTGGTTTCATCTGGTTTAAATATTAGGAGATTTAATTGTGTTTTTAGTATGTGTTCTATTCTTCTTTCATATCGCCTGTATTGTCCATTTATTATTTTGTTCTCACATTTTAAATATTCTTCCTTATTGTTCAATTAATGTAGCTGCGTCTTTTGTGTGTTTACCATCCAGCGTATTTCACGAGAATTCGAGTATATTTGTTTTAGCGCCAGTGTAAATTTTACCCTCAAAAATGGCAAAGCCAAATTTTTATCGAACACATTTTCCCCAATTGTTTCACCGAAAAGTACGCCGTTTTGTTTACAAACAATTGCGTTCTTGATTGCTTTTAGTAGCAAATTTTGTTATAAATAAGACAATTTTTAATTTGTTGCGATTTTTATTCACCCCGTCGATGTTTGTTGCACGGTCCGTTGGGTTCATATATTTTTTTGCAAGTTGTGTCACAACGATTGATTTATGAAATAATTATTGTTTTTCGAAAAAATCGATTTACATATCGTATGCATAAAGTAAATTTCCGCGTGCATTTATGTGCAGCGACAAACGAATCATATCAATCAGGTGGCGAAACTGGCAACGTGCATGTGAACATTTTTATCGGCTCTACGGTTAACGATGTCTATCGATTTATTTTGTTTGCCTTTTCACGGGCGGGAATTACCTACATGTTGATTTGCTAAATAAACCTAATTAATGAATACCTTTCGCAAATATTGTTATATGTTGCTCGGTAACGGGTAATACTATTTTGTGGTGTACCACAATCACAAATATATCAATGTTAAAAAAATTGTAAAAAATATTTTTTTCTAGTGGAATCAGAATCAGCACGAACCGTTAGTGGTGTCGTGAGAACTGTACTACATTCTTTTATCGACCAAGAACGAACAAATTTAAATATATGTATAAGACAGACAAAGCAAACACGCAAGTTAATATAATATTTTTTTTCATTTACAAGAAAAACACGAAATGAAAAAACACAGTACTACATAACTAATATTTGAATTCCTCGACTGCGATATAAACATACGTTCTATGTATTAAAGCTGACTTCAATATGTAAACTATACATTGTAGCATTTTCAAACTTCGACAACTATGTAGTCATCTTGAGCAGAAATACTAGTTATATTCAATCAGGTGCTGTGTGGTATGGGTAATATTTAATATGTTTAATTTTTTCCCAATCACAGTCTCCGATTTACTATTATTAGACCTATTCATGTGTAAAACCTTTAATGCGATCTTCATGGACGCTGGTAATTCATCGCGCTGTGTGTGACTTTCTGACAAATATTCCGCCTACGTTTACTAACTTCCATTTAATAAATTTCCCGGGTCTGGCGCGGCGAAAAATTCACATCAAAAGGAATTTTTTTACTAATAATTGTTTGCAACACAATTTGACAAATCGATGATTTGACGCACGATAAGTACGCTTTATAAGTTTTATTATTAATATCATTAATTATGACGTCAAAATAAATAAATCAAATAGACTAAATTTCTTTTGTCTTATCCTTTTAAATGCAATAACATAAGCCTTCATTTTTGAAGCAAGGTGTAAAACTACGGTTGTTCAAGGCACATTGAACTAACTTAAACGTCGTCGCCACACCTTTTCATAAACATATGCTTACTATTTTGAAGCGATATGAAAATCCGTTAAATCAATTTTTGCAGAATATAGTTTATCATGACACGGTGTACTGTATTGTAAGATTTGCTACAAAGGCCTAAATAAATATTTCAGGTGCTCATTTTATATGGAGTATGATAATAGGTTTTTCGTGTCGTTGGATAAAATTTTATTAGAATGTGTAGCTTATGCTTAGGTGCAATTTATATTTAAAAAATATTTATTGCTAAATGCTTATACAGGGTGTTAAAAAAAGTGTCACAAAAATCATAATGAACATGGGTCCGCATATGGACGATTTCGGAGATACGATTTTTTATTTTCACAATGCACAACTTTTATGCGAGATTCCTGTGAACCAAAGGCAACAAATCTGGTGCTCCGGCACATTTTTCGATTGCCGTTACAGTATTTACACGGAATTTTTTGACGAAGATGCACAGGAAGGGGCGGACCTGTATCATGACCTGCAAGATCGCCCGATTTAAACCCCCTTGATTACTTTCTTTAGGGATATTTGAAAATATTAGTGCACGCTACGCCTGTAAATGATCTCACGGAGCAACGAGCATATCAAGGATGCCATCGAATCCGAGCCACTGTAGGTCTTTTCGAAACAGTTCGAAAATCTATGCCACCTAGATGTGGTGTAAGTGGTGTAAACGTAAAATATTTCGTATCCCCGAAACCGTCCATTTGCGGACTCATGTTCATTAAGACTTTTCGGCATATTTTGGGCTATGAACCCTCAAAGTTTGTGACACTTTTCTTTAACACCCTTTAACACCCTGTATATACATGTACATATATGTATCACAGGACGTGAACGCCTTGGGCTTATTAAACTATTTTATTTCATTTTATTCCAACGAGAAACACGTTTCATCCTTCCAATTTTTGATTATTTTCATACTTTTTAGATCTTGCTCTACACTTTCCATGAATCTCGCCCGTAGGACGTCCCTATCTGTTTATCTTTAGTGACCATGCTTTACAGATATATGTCAAGGTTGGTTTAATAGCGGTTTTATACATTTATTCTTCTTAACGTATTCTTTGATTTCATTAGATTCTTCAGCATTCTGAACTTCTTATTACTTTTTATAATTCTGATTTTATTTTCTGCACCTCATGTCCTTCTTTGTTTACCATGACTCCCAAGTATAAGAACTCTTTTACCTACCCAAACTCATAGTATATCTAATCCCAATTTTTTTATGATGCTCTTTAATTCCGCTTTCGTCTGCTAGGAGTGTAAGGCTATCCGTTGATGCTGGTTCTTGTATATTGTCCCTTCCTTAGAGACATGAGCACCTTGCCCCAAGCCATTTCCAACCACAAATTTGGTTGATTTCTTGCCACCCTAGAGCAATTTATTTTATAGTTTATTCAGCGACAAGTTTTTCGGCTATTGCATTATACATTTGATCTCTATTGGCTCTATCATAGATTTATTTGAAATCAATGAATAGCACCTGCAGACCTAATGTTTATTCGTAGCTGCTGTTTGGGTTGGTTTGAGAGTAAAAATGTGGCCATTTGCCGATCTGTTTCTCCTGAGACCTGACTAATATTCCCCCAGGACACCTTCTGTGACATTGCTTAATTTTTCCTTAATAAGTGTTCCTAGTACTTTATAAGTTGTGTCGAGTAACACAATATATCTATCAATTTTACATACTTTTTTCATGATTCCTATGAAATCTGAATTCATGTAAATAGATTATTTTCCAGAACAAGTCATCGCTCTTAGTTACATAGAAAGTGCCATGAACTTTATTATTTCATGGAACTGGCTGGTTGTATCCTTCTACTTGGTGCCATGGTGAATTTAATTTGGTGGTGGTTCGTTTAGATGTTTGAGAAACGTCGTAAGTTCTTTTCTTCCGTGCGACCATATTACAAAGTTGTCATCTACATATCTGAGCCATACATCTGGTGTAAGGGGCGCTGTGTCTATTGCTCTGGTTTCTAGATCATCGATGAATACATTTCCTATCACCGGTGATAGCGGTGCACCTTTAATTTGCTTGTACCATTGGTTATTATACATGAAGTAAGTGTTCGTCAGACAATGTTTGGCCAATTCTACTATATGGCTAGCAGGTTTGTGCTTGTATTCGATTACTTCGATGGCGTCGTCGATTGGAACTTGAGCATAGAGTGATACAACGTCGAAACTTACTAACAATTGATCTGGTTGTACCAAATGTATTGCCTCACACAACTAGACGAGGTCATTTAAGCAATGCTGGAAAATTGAGTTCTTTAAATATGGCCACAAAAACACGCCACACGGAGTGAGCTCGCAGGATCTTGAATGGTACGTTATGGCTGTATTTCGTCTGAGAAAACCATTTCAAATTCAAAAATAAATAAATTATCAAAAGTTGTTGACGTTTGAGTGTATATACAAAATTTTGGTTCGTTTACAGTTAAACATTCATAGCCAACTTCGACGCCAAATTAAAAGAAAAACACCCATTATTTTGCTGATTGATCGTTTTCTCCAAGTACTTAGTGGGATCTATTGGTGTCGGTATGTATACCTTGTCCTGTAATAATGACATCATTTTCGTGTCGTATTCAACGGTGTTCATAAGAACTGTACCATTACCTTTGTCAGACCGAGAAGTATAACATCCTTGTTTTCACGAAGAATTTGACAGATGTTCCTCTTTAGTTACATTACTCCTTGGAGGATTATTAGACCGTAGAATTCTAGATACATCTTGATGAACTATTTCCGCGGTATCCTTGTGCAGCTTCTTTGAAGCTGGCTCTACACTGCATATAATTACTTCGACTGTGATCCTATAGAGCGCGACCGCAAAATTGAATCCTTGGGCTAGGATATTCGTGGAAGCTTCATCTAGGGACAAATCTGAAAGATTCTAAACTATTTTTGGATTCGTAATAGTATTTTGAACTCTATGCATTGGTTTTTGGTCCTGTTTGAGACTGTTGCACTTTCTCTTTTGTGATTCTGTTGTTAGGCGAAGCACGAAGCTCTGCAAGATTGTCAATTTTCTGCCATAGAAAAGAATGAATCTGGTTGCTTAGGCCCAAGCATATCTTGAGCAAATTTCTGCCGATGTCATCCAACTGACGTCTTATGGTCTTTATTGGATCTCGTACGAATACTAAGTTGGCCCTTCGCAAAATTCAGGTAGTAGATGGTATCTTGTTGTCATGTGAGAGTAACATGCACTTTGGAACAATATTTTTATCCCGGCATCTTCGTCGAAATGTTAAGTTGCACAACGTTCCTTCTATGTTTGTAACTTCTCGGACGTTAATGTTTGTTGGAAATGGAGACCGATCATAAAGCATTGCTAGAGAACGGTTATTCGAAACGAGAAATATACAAAGCTCTGTAAATCGGTAAAATTTTACGCAAACAGAACATCTACGCCGTCTTTAAACCACATTAAAAAATAGAGCTGTGACAAAAAGTATATTGGACAGTCTAACAGACGTATAGAAGCCCGCAAGCAAGAACATGTGAGAGCATTACAACAAAGAGACACATCTTCATCCCTCGTGAATCACGCATTAGTCACTAGACACAAAATAGACTATGAAAATACAAAAACTATAAACAATGTACTACATTTTACATAATACAAGAATAATAAGGAAAGCTATAGGAATAGAGAAGCAGCCGGAAAACCTCAACAAACGGGACGACGATCAACTATTTCGAAGAACATGGCGACCAGCAATTAGCGGTCTGAAAAATCCCAGAAAGACCAAATATTCACAAATAGCACCGCAACCGGCCCGACCCGCTGACCAAAAAGACCACCTGGGTGTCGTAACCAGGAGGCAGAGTAGAACGCAGTTAAGCGCAGGCACAAGCGTATCGAATCGGAACGAAGCGGTAGTATATAAGGACCGCGCAGAAACTTCTAACGTCACTTTTTCTAGATCGTTTCGACCTAAAAGATCTACCTGAGGATGGTAAATGTGACTTTGCCGAAACGAAAATTACCCAAGAACGTGAGAAATCAGATTTTACCTGCGAGGATCTACGAACCAACAATTTATATATATATATATATATATATATATATCATAATTAGCCTGGAATACATACAGCAAATACGCAATACATAATTCTTTGTGTCGATCATTTTTTATATTCATTATATAAATGCAAAGCTAATGAACCGAGAATAGTTGCAAGAAACTTTAATTGCAGTATTTCCCTTTAATGAATTTCCTTTATAATTAAGCCTTTATTGCTTATTTGTCTTCGAACTTAAACTGTTTGTTAAACGATTTTGCGTCAACGGCCATTTGAAGAAATTTACTATACGAATTTAATATTTACTTTAAGTGTTAATATTTCCTAAGTGATGCAAGAAAGCTATATTCAGTGTGTTTCACTTAAGAGTGTAACACCCTCATATCTTTTTTATTTTTAGTCCGATTTTAGTAATTTTTTTTCCCAAACGTAGAATACTTATTGCTCTATTTAATCCCAAAAAACCAATTGTTTTCTTTAAATGCAAAGCAACCTGCGATGGCAAAATAAATGGAAAAAATCAAGAAATCACTTTAGGGATTTTTTTACTAGTAATAATTGTCCATAATTGCCCAGAAACCCTAAATCCAAAATTTCATGAAAATTAAAAATGTTAAAATTTTCTTCAAAAGCAATTCCCAATCGATTAATATTATTTGCACAGGTGGCTGCGCCTAAACAACAACAAATTTAAACAACTTTGACAGTTCAGGTTTTATTTCGAACAAAATTTTCACAGCATACTTCGGCGCAGCTAATAATAAGTATTTACGGACTTTTACGGAAAATTTTAACATTTTTAATTTTCATGAAATTTTGGATTTAGGGTTTTTGGGCAATTCTGATCAATTATTACTAGTAAAATTTTTCGATAAAAACATCCCTAAAGTGATTTCTTGATTTTTGCCGTTTATTTTGCCATCGCAGATTGTTTTGCAATGGGACTAAATAGAGCAATGAGTATTCTACGTTTGTGAAAAAAAAATTACTAAAATCGGACTAGCAATAAAAAAGATATGAGGGTGTTACACTCTTAAGTGAAACACACTGTATATATTCATTTGTATATATTAATACGTAATGAACAAACATTTGAAATAATGCAAGGTCCTCAGTATAATGTAACATATTAAAGGAGGATTTAAACTCCCATATTGAGTGAACTGTTTGTTTCAATTATTTTGGATTATGGTCGAAAATCGGAGGCTAACGACTATTTTAAAATGTCATTTAAAAAGCAGTTGAAATATTTATTAAAACATTTTATATTATATTGGTCTGTTGATACTAAATATATAATTCTACGATATTTATATAATTTGTAAACAAATTACTGGGTCATATCCAAATAAGAAAATAAAATAATTTACGCTTACATTTTTTACTAAAGGGATTTTAAAGCAACGGGTTTACTAAAATTCACTTTTTGATCAACTGAATATGAAATTTCCTCCTTGGCACTACGGTAGATCGAAGGCAAATATTTGAATGTAAAGTAATTTAATAAGTTCATGTCTGATTTACCTCGCATTCAATTCCGTTAAATTGCTTCGGGGAGCATAAGCTTCCAAGCTTTGCATAAACATGTTGTTTTTAAGCGCAGCTGTATTTTTAAAATTCAACCGCTTGGCAAAAATTTTGGAAAGTTGTTTTTACAAATACTATATTTATTTTATTAAACGAAGCGCGTCAATCGATTGCAAATAATTGATTATACGCATGCAGGTATACCCATACATCAATCATACCCATTTATTATCAAAATTATTATATTATTATATTAATATCAAAATTCTCTGTCGAAGATAAAAGAAAATAGTTTTTTTTTCTATTTGTAAGCATGTAATTTCGTAAACATATATTTTAAATGCCCAATGAATATTTAGATAAAAGCATCAATGAATGCATTTCGATATTTTATTATTTTTTTCAAAAGTAATCCGCGTATGTACAGTGCCTGCGTATGCGGATTATACGTAACTTTTACGATTATTACAATTAGGTTTTTTTAATTGAGCCACGGCACTCGATGTTTTTCCACTGCAGCATTATTTGCGCTGGTGGCTGTTATAATGACTTCATTACATTGACCTACTAAAAAGCTCAGTGGAAAATTGTTATCGCATTTCTAAATATTCGTCGTTGTTATTATTGCGGCTTTGAAATTAAGTCGTAAATATCAGATAATAACGATTGTCGAATTTTGAAACTACATACGTGTACGATAGGTATTGCGTGGGATGATGCATTTTGTGCCGTCGAAAATTATTGATAATGCGACAACGATAACGAAACGTAATTGAAAACACGAAAATTTATTTTCTTGTTATAATAAATTGTATAGCTAATGAAAAATATTTGCAAAAGCGCTTGTTTGGTACGAGCTTTGAAACTCGAGCGCAGCGTTAATATGGTGTGAACTCTTGCATCCATAACTCCAATGCACCTCCATTCGACCAACATTAAAACGTGTTTACGTTAAGTCACTAAGCTGACAGCGATTACCATAAATTGTTCGCTCAATTAGCCAGTATTTGTATTAATAATAAAACATATAATATATTCTCACAAATACCTTATTAATTTTAAATATTTTAAATAAATAAAAACAATCACCGTTACAGCAGTACACATATAATGTTTTCGTACATTTACCTTTGGTCGCTGGCCGACAAACGTGTTATTGACGTGCAAATATATTTAATAACTAGACCAAAGAAGTGAACTGTTCATATTAATATTAATCTAAAATGGCCTACATTTCTATAGCGAAATTTAAAAGCAATACTTTGACAAAATAACGCATAGTGTCGGAAATACACACAAATATATGTTAATAAAGCACTAGCACTTAAAGAATAAAGAGGAAAAAAATTATAAATAGTTGTAAGTATAAGTACTGAAATAAATGAACTAACACTGAATCTATAAAACAATTAATTTTGTCATAAACATAGTAGAGAATTATTGAAACTGAATTGTTACTGTATATGTAGCAAACCAGCACTATACTAATGAAGAAAATGTATATCAAACTTCTGCAGGCACGGCTTTAACACTAAAAGTGAACCAAACATTTAGTTGCGATGTAACATCTACAATTCCAGTTCCCAACACTCAAGGCTATATATGTTATAAACTCGCAGATTGTTGTTTCTAGTTTGAATTGAATTAGTTTGCGTGAAAACTATATATTTGTAGGTAAGTGCTCTAGCTTTTAATACACTACTATTACACGGGATTATTTTGCGACAATTTCTTATTTACATTTCTCGACGAAATTAAGATAATTACAACTAGTCGCAGTGTTAATAATTTAAATTTCGGACGATAAAGTTCAGTTTTAATAAAATACATTGCAATCAATATCCATTCATTAATGTTGTGTAAATATTTGAGCTGTAACTTGGAACCAATTTATATAAAATTTTACGTATTAATAAAAAAGTCTACAGGAAGAATTTGAGCTTTTTTCAAAGACGGAAAAAATCAAAGGATTGAAACGATTCATTACAAGAAAATAAATTTAGTATAACGTTTAAAGATTTATTTTATCGTTTATCAAAATAAAAATTAATAAACAAATGTTACTAATGCCACATTTATTAACAATTATGGTAGTCAGCACAATAATTGAGTTTACAGTTTTAGAACAAATATTCAAGGAAGTATATTGAGGGCATCATTAGAGCAGTAGTAAATGTATAATGTACACTCTACAAGCAACCGGTAGTAACATGCCCATGCATTTTATAAAAAGAATAAACACATTAACCAATTAAAAGAAGAACATTACAATAGAATGTATAGTTGAATGGCGAGGTAAATGCACAAGAACAGCAATAAAAAGTTACTCAAACTCTATGACGATATATATCCGGCTACCGTTATATAAATGCGGAAGATACTTTTTATCATAAATTATTTGAATTAAAAATACAATTACTTAAGTATGCACGTATGTACATAAGTATGTCCGAACGAGAGAAGGTATATTTTGTGTTCCAAAAATTAAACAATTTTAATTTTATTCTAAATGTGTATTATATAATTTTTAATTATATGTGGAATACAATATGATGTGAAAGGCGTAGATACCTCCACCCTCTTTTGACAGCATTAGTAAGAGACTTGATATTTTAACTTATTCAACATATCTTATATTATGGGAAATATTGATATATTGCGATTGTATTCGCCAGTGGATAGAAATGAATCAAACATTGTTAAAAAATTATGATCCAATCACTCATAATGCGTCTGTTTTGCTTCTTTTTGAAGCCCAATAAAGTATTCCAAATTACAGCATCATTTCCAATGCATTCTATTATTCAATTACAGTAATTCTGACACAAGTCGTAGTCAGCATGTTGATCAACTTATGTGTAGAGATGTCCGAGATAGGTATGTGTCATGGGTACCGAAAAATATCATAGGTACCGTACAATTTTTCCTGAAACCCAATTTGTAGATTTTCATCTAAATCAATCTGCGTTTCCTTAGAACATAGTAATGCATTGTCCAGATACAACTAAACTGTAGGCGTGCATTTCGATAACCAAGTCATGGAAAAATGTCACTTGTCGATACAAATTTTAAGAAGGTAAACGATTTTGACATTCGAAATAGTTCGTACAACAGAGAACATTGACATTGTAAGAACAATTGTCCTACAAAGCCCAAATTATTCAACTTCAATATTTCAGATAATAATCTCCGATGAATTTTGCGAGTAGTTCATCACACAATTGAAGAATTGAAAACACATCGGGGAAGATATAGCAGTAATTAACCAAGTAATGTTGCCGAATTTGCTGACTTAGGTAATAAGCAATAATATTCCTCAAAGAATTAAATTTATAGAAATAAAACAATTGACTACGTTTATAGCACAGATAATTTGTTGTTAGAAAATACAAGTCGCTTTGAAAATGACCTATAGTCGAAACGCGTCGTGAACATCTAGCGTTCATCACCATGGAAATGAAGATATCCAAAGTACCAAGATGCAACACGGAATCCAAATCAAACAATTTAAATATATGTCATTACAAAACGCACATTTCGACTTTTGAGGAACACTGTCTAGTGAGAACAAACTAACAACCAATACATTTATACACAGAAAAAGTAGTGAGGGAAAATAGGGCGCATAACATACAGTCTACAGGGATTTATATGCGGTAAGTACGTTTGCTCGTTCAACAGATTGACTAGAGTAGTAAATTGAACACCGTGGTTGGCAAATAATTTGATAATTTGACTTACCCTTACCACACAGTATTTTTTAACAATAAATGTACATTTCGACAACTATGTTGTCATTTTCAGCAGTATACTGCAGTACATGTACATATATACGTTTCAAATGCATTATAAATGTCTGAATGTGTAGTGTAGGACTTTGACTGATTTGTCTATTAACTTATGTAAGAAAATTTATGATATATAATTATACAAACATATTTAATATTATATTACAGAAAACAATTCAGTGAAACTTTAACTGTAATTATAATATCTCACATAGCAGCTAAATGCCAAGGGCTGCAATGTTTCACAATTTGCTGCGAATGCCCCTCATCAGCCTTGGACGGTAAGTGAGTTAAACGAATCTTTTGGTAAATTCTTCGTCGTAGATCTTCTTCATTTTAGACTTTCCACCCACCGTCATAAACTTTTCTACCGAATAAAGCCCAAAACTTCTATAGGACGTGCCTGTGGATCGTTCAGTTATCCTCTTTAGGTACACATGGGATATTTTCCTGCCTTAACAAATCTTGGGTTCTTCTCGCATGATGGCACGATGCCAGATCCAGCCAGAACTTAATTTACCATCTTTGAATATAATTGTCTACATTTACCAATTTTGTCTGCATAAAAGCCTTCGTTCCTACTTCTGTTCTAATCTTAATTGTCTGCAGACTCTTGGAATCCTCTCTAATTGAGCAGCCATGTATTTTCGACATTTTTGTCGCTTTCTGTATTTTAAATTGTTTCTGCTAATTTCCCTCTTGGTTGTCATATGGGAAATGTGAAATCTTGGGCCTAATCTTCTCGTTGAAACTCATTTTCTATTTCTTGCAGATTCAATGAAGTTTTTAGACGTTGCATGATTCAAAACTCGATGGCGTTAAGGACACCCGTCTTGGGAAGATTCATGCAAAGCAAACCTTGCTCCTTTATGAGTTTTTATTAATCCATAGTACCCTAATTTGATATTTATCAGATTTAGAAAAGACATTTGTCTGGGTTTGTGACCGTTAGTTCATTATTTCAAATTTTTCCTTAATTGATTTTGTAATAGCAACATCTGCTGGGAATGTTGATAATGTGTTTTTATCATTTTGACATTAAGAATTTTTCTTAACGCGATTTCTGATTCTAATACTATTATTGATTTATCAGTTTCTGATTTATTAATATAGGGACTGTAATTTAGATTTTGGGATAAAAAGCATCGATTTTGGAATAAAAAGCACCGAATTTACTGAATTTACTGAGCTTGCTGAATTTACTAAATTTGATAGTTGGGGTGAGTTTAGCTTGATTTTTGCGAAGGTTATCTAACTTTTTCTTTGAATATTATAGTTTCTATAAAATGTCTTAAATTTTCTCTATCAAAATCACCAAAAACGCTAAATTCTATTGGGCGATGTTTAATTGAAACTTCCGAATGCACTACCTTGAGATAATGTTGTATGGTGTCATCCGATCCGATGAAGGTTTTGGATTTCGGTTCTCAACCATGCGAGCTGGGTAGCATGGACTATCTACCTAATTTATGTAATATATATCGTCTCTTCCATCTTCCGGTAAATAGGCCCTGGATGTTCAAAATGTTTTTGATCCCTGCAGCCATAATCAAATTTTGAACTGCACACCATACTATCATCTTTATTCACTATAGGCACCTTGTAAAGTGCTTTTGCATGGCAATTGTTTGCAACGAAAAAACTAAATTAAAAGCGCCCATCCTCAATTTATTCACCTTGATGCATTTCTGTCTTGAATTGAGAGAGAATGTACGACATATACCAGCTGAATATAAATGAAGCAAGTTAATGAAATTGCATCAATAACCAATTGCCAAGCGTCATATGATAATCAAAATTTTATAAATAAATGTCAACAACTAAAATGACAAAAATTGTCACCATGAATTAAATAAATAAAAAATAGGTTACCTAATGTTAGAAATGTCAGCCTCGTTACTCAAAGAAAAATTGTACTATTACTAAAACATTGTCTCAAATAGCTAGTCCCATATTTGCATTTCCCTGCTCAAATGCATCTCGTAGTTATCTCAAACTGTTTCTAGAATTCCGAAACAAAAAAAAATGTAATAGTGGTCTAAAAAATATTCTAGAGATCTAATAAGTGACCATAAGGCCACAATCCTATGATAATCAAATGTTTGGGGAAAATATGCAGAATTTTGCTGAAAATAAACGTTTGCTGATTCTATGCCACCCAATGATAACCATTATAAACGACTGTGAAAGAACTATTTTGTATCTTGCGATAATCATTTTGAGAATATTCAGCCACCAATTCGTTTTTGTTACGGTACCACTCAAATGCCAATTTCAATGGAACTTCAATTAACTAATTTTGTATGCAAGTTATTGGATACAATTTTTCACAGCGTTGTTAACCAAGTGACATATAAAGTCCGAAAATTATAACAAATTCACCCATTCCACCAAAGACAGCATATGCAATATTTAAAAGTAAATGCGATAGGGAAATGTACAACGATCTTTTCATAAGATGTGCATTTACATAAATATTATGGAGTGTTAAAAAGTAATTCATTTACGCTCATGGTGCTCCAGATATTTGCTTTCACGTTTTATTTTAATGACAAGCGACTGCAAATAATGGGATTAAAATTACTGTGGAAACCATATGTCCTATGTGTGGTACATACTACAGACTGTAGTAATATCACTAGACGAATTAAGTATTTTTTAATATTTTTTTTCACTAATTTTTTAACTAATTGTTAACGTTAAAAATAACCAAATTATAATTAACATAATGATCACGTTTTATGATCATACGACGCGCGTAAAACAGTCCACGCGCGCAAAACACGAACGGTCAAATAATGCGTGGTGTAAACGTCCGTTTTTGAAATAATTCTTATTTCGGCGGATCTCGCTCGATCCTCGTCGCAAATTTAATACGATACAGAGCGAAAACCGTGTGAAAAAAAATGATATAAACAAAGTTATGGAGAATAAAATTTACTAATAGAATCGAATAGGGATATATATCTTCAACCGGTTCGAAGCAGGAACCGTCCAAAGTAGAAGAATGTTTTTGCGAAATGCGAAGTGGCGATTTTGACCTCGTCCCGCTCACAAAGTAAAAAAGATAAACGTATGCCGTCGGTACGATTTCAATGCAAATTTATCTCTATAGTTTCACTTAAGCGCAATTTTGTCATATCTCGCACCGTTCGGGCAGCGTTAGCGTTTTGAAGAAACTGAGCGTCGCAGACGTCGTCTTTTAGTCCCCCAATGAAAAGGCCAGGTGCCCTATTTCTCAAGGTCAAGAGCGTACCTACAACAGAGGTTATCGTTCTAAATAAGAGCGTTTGATAAAATCGAACAATGCAATGCAAAAGTGCACAGCGAGTTATCATTTTTTATGTATGTATATATTTTCACTTATTATGTTCCCTAAATGCATATGAATATAATGTTACATTAGGCAGAAAGGCAGATATGCACTAGTCAGTCTTCACCCGAAGTTATGACTGGAATCACGAGTAATGATATGCAATGACGTAGGAAAGTTGAAACATATATCTGAGTAAATTTGCGTGGCTCTGTGAGTTGTGTTAAATGTCAATACACTATGTGAGCAGTATCGCTGGTAGAGCCAGTGGTCGATCTCTTATGTAGGTATTATGTGATACCTATTTTATTGTATTATATCACAGCCCTCTATTGGTACCAGTGAGAATTGAGTTATGTTGTTAGTCGAGTGGCTCATTGACTGATCTCTTTAGTCAGAATAGAATAGCATTTTATGAACCGTGTGCCTCCTATAACAGGCATGGGTATCGGGAAACCCCGACATGTTTCGAGGATGGCGGCAGATTCTGGAACCGTAATTCCAGTAGAGAAGCTATGCTAATTTCGAAATCTACCCTACGTACGATTCCTAGGCATTGCATGTTTATTTTGTGCTTCCTCGCGAGATCGCCGATGTACTGGAACTGCACAATTTCAGGTATCAATGCGACGATATCTGCTAAATGCTAAAGGTGTCAAAATTTTATAAAACGATAGATTCAAGGATAGCTACTCGAGGCAACGTATAATCTAGCGGGTTTCTGAAAGGTGCCCCTATAACTAAATATGGGTGTGGTATTAGCTGTATTGTAAAAGATGCTATATATATTTTCATACGATGCCATTGTTCCTATCGCTAAAATGCATCTGTATAGCTTGTGGACTATGTGCTGATTGGTGTGGAGGATGAACTAACTTGACGATAAATGGTGACTTGCAACTATTCTCCTGTAACCCTTTGAATATTAACATCACTTGAGGGGGGGTCCTGCTTTAGAAGGCTCAAAAAATATTTTTATTGCTCAAATCTATGCCTAATATATCTAAGAATATATATAAAAAAATATAGCGGCTAATTCGCAATATTTTGAAAGATACAGCATTAAACACAGTGAGGTGTCGAGCAAAAAATATACGAACGCACGAACGCTCGGACTAACCAAGCGCGCGCCCCTCCCCGCAGTCACATAACACCGACTATGTACTGAAAAAAGTTCAATCGGTCGCTCGAAACAATAATATTTTGAATTCGTAAGAGCTATAGTAGGATTATAACGAGATATTCCGTAAGTAATCGAAAATTAACATTTTTCCTGATCGTAAACTTTAGAGCGCGTTTTCTCGAGTTTTCGTTTTTTACGATTTTTCTAAACTGGTGGGCGTGATTGCGAGAAAACTAGACAAGCAATCAAAACGAAACAAAACTTTTGTTAGCTTCAGTAGCATTCTATTTGATTTGAACTAAAAAGTTGAATGATTTTCTCTTCCTGCAAAGAGCACATTCAAATTATTTTCATTATTTTCAAACCTGAGAAAAATCTTGAATTTAAAAATTTTGGGTTTTTTTTAGTTCACCTAGAAGAAAATATATTAGAATTACAATTTTCTTTGGTTTATTTTGTTTCAGACAAAAATTACGAGCTACATCTTTCCCACCGATTGTAGACTGCGATTGAAAGGTGTTGCACAAATGTGCATAAAAATCGGTTTCGTTTAAATATATATTTTTCTCTCGAAATATTTTTTTAATGCTCAAATATGCAATAAAATGCTCTAAAAAGTTCACTAGACTTGCTCATTTTTTTCTGTCCTAAAAAATTGCCCCAAATTTTAAGGCCTCCTAAAGCAGGATCCCACCTTAAATAATAAATTAAATAACGCCTACCTATCATGCATTAGTCTAGTATGATAGTAATCATAGATAAAAGGTGGTTAAATATCCAATCACTATGTATTGCCCCCGTGCTATATTTAAGTCAATAACGGATATATTAAATTTATCACTCATTGTATGTTTTTATTAAAATATTGATGCAAAATACACGACTCGTTAATGTAGCGGCATGCGAGTTTTTACAAATAATGAACATCATAAATTAAGTGAAAATATTCTTGGCAGGAACGTTCCGTTACTGCTCGCAGTAGATTTTTACATAAATGAAATTTTCACTTTCTTGGATGTTAGCATTGTGTAATGCAACTGTAAGATAATTTATGCTCATTGCTTTTAATAATGTTTACATAAATTTCACCGACAACGTGCCACAATATGTAACAACCGTAATAATACACATTTAACCAACTCCGTGAAGTTTGGAGCGAGCTTTGTTTCTTTGTATACAACTTAAACAGTTGAAATTTGTCGTAGATGCGCTTCTTTGAGAAGTTGTTGCATAAATTTGTTTGTTATTAATGTGCATGTAATTAAACCAAACAAAATCCGTATTTAACGTCGCCGAGGCGAGATAATAAATGTAAAATACGCGTGAAAAAGAGCGGTACTGCACGGTGTAATTAATAGACTATTATTCAATGAAAATGTTGAAATATAGACGGATCGGTTTACAGGAAACTGGGCGGTAGCGAAACGAGTAGAAACCGCTTTTTATTGCACCTGAAGGAAATGCGCTAGTTAATTATGTCAAACGCCAGATACATAAGAACAACGCAATTAGCGGTTGGGCTTGATCTTGAGGTCAATTAGTGCTTTATGTCCGGTATTAATTTCGCCGAAGGAGAAAATTAATTAAATCATGTCGCTTAGACCTTTTTAAGAATAATTCATCCTCATATGAATTGCAAATCTTATCAATTTAGACACGAATTTTTATTGGAGTTTTTTGTTTGTTTTTTGGGAGCAATGAAATTATATTATAATTAATATTATATATAATATAAGCGTTGAGTAACGTTGAATCAATTTGATACATTAAAGTATTAATCATTTGTTGTTAAGTTAGTACATTTGTAGTTTTGTCAATTGTTACCTGTTCAAATAATTTAGAATTTAAATAGAGAAGTTTAGAGAAATTCTAAAAATAGAAAAATCAGGTTCTTGCAGTTATAAAATACTTGCAAATGAAATAGTTGTCGCCAAAAGAAATCCATGAAGACATGGTAGGTGAGGGTCGTATCTCTCGAGAATTTAAACTGGGAAGACAAACATGTGAACATGTAAAGGGTGGTGTACGACCGGCAACTGTCACTACCAAAGAAAATGATCATATACACCAAATGGTAATAATAATAATAATAATAATAATATCTTTATTGCCCAACAGATAAACATCTAATTACAGCACAAACTAATAATAAAAATTAAAAAATTAAGCACTGATATCAAATCTTAATACTAACTAAAAATAGAATAAAGAAAAGAAAACAGAGTAAATACATAACGATATCAGGTGTTCGTAGTTAATCCATTTAACATAACCCCTAAACTAGTGAAATTAATATCTATACTATTGTCAGATATAAAATCGAAATAATCACATATCCTAAATAATGGCGAGTGGCGCATAATATTTGTACGAGATGTTGTAGAGTAAAAAATGCGATGAACCCGAGTAGGATGGTGTGGTACCATGAAATGAATTTTTTCCAACAGCTGAGGCGCATCAATGTTATTCTTTAATAAGTCGTACAAGAACTTGACATCAATCAAAGTATAACGTCATCCAAACCCTGCACCGGGTATAGACCGGTTTTCTTGAAGTGAAGATATTTCAGAACCTTTCTTTGTATTTTATCAATTGCAACGGAGTGACCTTTGTAAATAGGAGACCAAATAACCGAGGCATATTCTAGCCTGGAGCGAACAAAGGAATAATATATGGGCAAAATGGCATCAATTGATGTAAAAGTTCGGGTATTTCTGATCAAATATCCCAAAGTTTTCAAAGCGGATGAGGTAATGAAGTTGATGTGATCAGAAAAACTTAGTTTTTCATTGAAGATGATACCCAAATCTTTGAAAACACTACAGCGATGGATTGCAGTATTATTAATAGTGTAGTTGAATTTAATAGGGTTAAGTTTTCGGGAGAACGATAACACATTGCATTTGGAGACATTCATTGGCAAGTTATTAACAGATCACCACGATTCCAGCACGTCCAACTGCTGTTGCAGAAACAAACAGTCATTGGTATTATGAATTTTGAAAAAGTTTAATATCATCAGCAAACAATAGTTTATTACATTCAATGTTGGAACATACATCATTAATGAAAATGAGAAAAAGCAAAGGCCCTAGATTACTTCCCTGAGGTACACCAGAAGTTGGGATGAACTCATTTGATTTTTGACCTATATAACTGACATATTGCTTCCTATTCTTTAGATAGGAGTTGAATAAAGACATTAGGCGTGGGGAAAAACCAAAAGCATCAAACTTGTTTAAGAGTATTGTATGATCAATACGGTCGAAAGCCTTAGAACAGTCAGTGTATAGGACGTCAACCTGCTCATTTACGTCCAAGGATTCAGATATAAATTGTGTCAATATTGACAGATTGGTAACCGTAGACCGCTTATTAATAAATCCATGCTGTTCGACAGATAAGGTGTTTCTGATTTGGGGGAAAATGTTAGCATATAAACACATCTCAAACACCTTAGCAAAATTGCTCAGCAAAGCTATTGGTCTATAGTTGTCAATTAAAGCGGCATCTCCTTTTTGTGAACTGGCACCAATCTAGCTATTTTCCAACAGTCGGGAAAAACAGTTGTTTGAATAGCTAAATTAAACAAAAAGGTAAGTGGACGAGCAAAAACAGTAGCACAGTCCCTTACAAGGAAACTGGGTAAGTTGTCATCACCCATTGTGTTAGAATTTTTTAGGCATTTTAAACTTCGAGTAACTTCTGACTCAGATACAGACATTATATTGATTGCGGGAGTGTTGATGACAGTAGAAACGTTAGGTGCTGGATTATTTATGGAGTTAGAATAAACAGATTGGAAAAATTTTCGGAAACCGTCAATTATAGATACTGTCGAATCCAATATGAAATGAAAAATATAACAAATATTTTGGGGATAAAGAAAGTTAGATCTCACGAATGTTGACACCTGATCAGAAACGTTCTAGAGTTGCATTCTGAAGCCAGTTTGGCATAGTTTAAAAGCAGATTCGAATGAATTTCTTTTTCGATTCGTCACTGTTGATGTAACGTTGGTTCACCACTTCGATCCTGAGTCGAAGCAACAAAGTATGGAGTGGCATCGCTGAGGTTCTCCGCCACCCCGCAAATTTCGTGGTTTGCCATCCGCTGGTGCAGTTATGGCCACAATATTTTGGGACGCAGGCGAAATTTTGATGACTGATTTCTTGGAACGTGGCCATACAATAACAGGCTCCTACTATGCCAATTTATTTTTAAGATTGCACGATTGTGTCGAGGAAGAAACAGCAAATGAATTCTGTTTCATCACGACAACGCTCCTGCCCACAAAAGCCATGTTGCCGTGAGCGCTAGTTTGATCGCAGGATTTGAATTGTTTGAACATCCCGCATATTCACCAGACCTGACCTCTAGTGATTTCTTTTTATTTCGAAAATAAAAGGAATATCTTCGGGGGACCAGATATTACGACGATAATGAAGTGATGACGGCCGTAAACAACTGATTGAAAGAGCAACCGAAAGAATTTTTTTCCAAATGAATCAGAAATTTGGAGCATCGTTGGACCAAATGCATCGGCCTTCAGGGAGATAATGTAGAAAAATAAACGTTTGATATTTCTTCAATTTGTTTCCTTCTAAGTTAGGGACCGTAAATACTGATCTTGCCTCGTATATACCCTGTTGTATGTAAAAGAGAAAACACAATGTTGTTTGTACTATAGAAGTGTTGCATAATCATGGCAGGTGACCCGTGATTTCGTTAATTGGTGTATTATAATATTTAGTGCAATTAACTAGTCGAAAGGCTCTCGTTAAATTATTATGTAACCGACTAAATTAAATATTACTGTAGTATCATAAATTAAACTATTATTCTCCGATAGTGTACATGCCTTCGTAAAATTCAAATCAAATGAGTATTTAAAAATGTGCCTAAATGATATGTTGTTTATTTTACGGGTTCATTTCATAATTTTTGCAGCTTCACATACAAAAATAAAGTTTTCTATATCGTATATGTATATAGTTCAAAAGAATCAGGATATATGTTTGTGGGTGTAATATTATTCTTAAATCAGTTTAAATATTTGGGCCTCCGCCGTATTGTATTTTAAACTCCTTCGATATATATTCCGTTTCCGTATATTTTTGATATATGTATAATATTTTTTTAAATTAAGATGAATCGTGAATTTATTAGCAAACGCCAGCGGTTGAACTTCGTTTGCAACAGTTTGCATTTGTTTTGCAATTAAGTGAATGAATTAAATTGCATAAAGTCAACTATGAAATGTATATTCTGTGTACAAAATTGACATTTATTTCAAATTATTTTATTTCCATATTCGGAGGACCAGATATTCCGACGATAATGAAGTGATGACGGCCGTAAACGACTGATTAGAAGAGCGACGGAAAGAATTTTTTTCCAGAGGAATCAAACGCACCGACGTTGAGGAAGATTGTATAGAAAAATAAACGTCAGATATTTCTTTAATTTGTTTCTTTCTTTGTTAGGGACCGTAAATACTGATCTCCCCTCGTATTTATTTACATCTTTATAAATTCTGGTCAAAATTATCTCCCGACGGTTCAGTACCAAGTTTAATCAAGTGTACGGTAGAAATGACTTAACATCTCATTCCATAACGTCAGGTTGGTCAGGTATTTCTCTTATGCCATATAACAAAATATATGAAAAATGCAAACATAGAAGATTTCAAGATTTTCATGATATCAACTCATGGTTAGGCTAAATCTATAAAGTGATTATGAAGGAGCTTTTTATGTGGGTATGCACATGTGCGTATGTGTATTTTATGATTCTTGTGCTTAAATTATGGAAACATATTTAATTGGCTTTAAAAGCCATAAACATACATTCAATAAAAATATTTTCTAAGTGGGAAGTTGTAGTAAATAATAATAGAATATGTAAGAAATAATAACAATGTATCATTTAACGTTTACGAATTTAGGTCAGCACGTCAAACTTGAGGTTATAAACGGATAGTATAATCCATAATTCCATAAAATAAATTTAAATTAAGCAAGTTCGATGTGTATGAGGCGACTTAATTAGACGCAAATATAAAAAAGTAAAGAAAACTTGTATGAAATTAAATTATTGTAAAAGGAACAGGGTACATTTCATTAGTCTTAAATTACTGTTAAAGGTATAGATATAATTGTGTATGCAAATTACATTTTGTGTTTATGATGAAAAAGCCAATCATATGATTTTGTATGTTATTAAATGACAACTTGTCGATTCTGTGTCAATGTTGACCAACGTGAGTAGGAGATTCTTTGCCAAGTGAGCTGGATTGAATTCGATTAGGTTTTTCAGGTGAGACATATTTCCTTGATTCAATGCAGTAAAAGGTATCGATGTTATTTAAATAAATGGATTGAAGCAACATTTGGTTGTGCTCTTAATAAGAGATTATTTTATATTATATCTTTATTTAATTGTCTATATTTCGTGGTCCATTGCCCATGCACTTCTATAAAAAATGATAAAAAAATTTTATATAACTTAATCAATTGATGCTGAAGAACTAACAATATGGTTTTCAATTCAAAAATGTCAAAACGCAACAAATTTTCCAAATTAATAAATTAAATTGATACTTTCTCTCAACTTAGAAAATCAGAACACCATCCCATCAATATTGCGTCTTTGAAATCTGGCATGGGAGGAAAGAGCGCAGGCCTGTGGTTTGCAGTTACTATCGCTTTTATGTTGTGTAATACGCCTTCTTATTTGTTAGCATGTTCGACCAATATAAACATTTCTGCGATCGTTACAATTTAATTTATAAACAACATTAGTTTTGCATAATATATTGGTATGATTTTTAACGTTAGAGAAAAGGTTCCTAATTGTTTTACACTACACGTCGCCAAAGTTATGCTCTAAGAGAAATGAATTGAGAAGTTGACCTGTTAAGTTCCTCACCATCTTTATTTTTCATTTCATTTGTATTTATTAGAGTTTCCTCTTTTCATTTAATCCTCAATTTATTTTCACTTGCACACCACCTTCAATTTTCCTATAATACCATTTCATTTATTTGCTTTTTATATCTTTAATTTCAATTTCTTTGATTTGATAAACATCAATTTGATACAAGTCGATTATTTTGGTCTTGTTATCATTTTTTATATATTTCTTTGCAGAGATTTAGTTTTCGTGTTGTAATTGCCTGTTCTATTGTTTTTTCAGTTTGTTCACGTGTTTCATTTTTGACATTTCTTTGCAATTTCTTTGTGGTTCAATTGGCCTCTTCATGATTGTGTTTCGATTTTTCCCTTCCTACTTTACTCATGCAGCATTTATTAGCAAGTTGTGTTCATTTGCATTTACTTTATTTGTTTCTTCTAAGCTTGTGCTAAACTTGTGCTTGCCTTATATGTTCATTCAAATTGTAAACTTTTCCTTGTGATATTATTTTCATTGCTTTCCTTCCTGCCCTTGTTCTGTGAATTGCTTTTTTTAATTAATTGACGTATCATCAGGGAATACGTCGATATTTGGCCGTTTTTATTTCTACTGCTTTTCGCCATTTTACCTCAAACTTCTAAAAATTTACAAAATTCCAATTCGGCGAAACAGTTAATATTACTTTACTAGAATTTTAGGTTTTGAATTTATGGAACTTACCACGTTTCGACACAAATAACATGAATGTCCATTAAATAGTTGACTGGAATTTTTACTGTAATCTATACTCAGTGACATATAAATTGCACCAACTAAAAGGGGTTGGCATTTTTGGACCAAATTTGGCAGAAACATTGGACTAGTCTAAGGTAACAATTGATTAAAATTTGATAAGGAAAACACTTCATCTTTTTGATTTTTCTTTAATAATGTGTTGGTCCGCCCCTATTTCTGATACACTCATTGACCCGCATTGGCATTCATTCCAGCAGGTGATCAATGTCTTCTTGGGGTATGGCATCCCAAGCAGCCTGTACTTCATGCCGTAGAGCTTCTATTATTAACGGTGGGTTCGGTAGATTCCTCAATCTTCTACCCATCATGTCCCACACGTGCTCAATGGGCGACAAATCTGGAGATCTTGGCGGGCAAGGCAAAAGATTAACATTGGCCTCTTCAAAGAAGTCAAGAGAAACCCTTGCTACGTGAGGTCGTCCATTATCTTGCTGGAAAAGTAGGTCTTCCAGCTCTCGAAGATATGGAAGAACATGTGGTTCTACCACTTCGTCAATGTAGCGTCGCGCGGTCATACTGCCCCGAATGAAGAGCAAGGGTGACTTACTGCCGTAAGCAATATCCACACCATCAACCCCAAAGTTCGGTGAACATGCCTCGCAATCGAAAAATCAGGATTGCGCCTTTCTCCACGTCTTCGTCTAACAGTCATCCGACCATCATGCATTCCTAAACAAAATCGTGATTCGTCACTAAAGACAACTCGATGCCACTCCAAGTTCCATTGAAGTCTTTCCGTGCACCAGGCCAAACGTTCCTGGCGATGTTGAGCAGTGAGGGGTAGCACAAGATGTGGGCGGTAAGACAGCAAGCCAAAGGTTCTTATTCGACGATAAACTATTCGCAAGCCTATCGGACGACCTTGTTCACCTAACCATTGATCAGCTATTGATCCAGTTGTAGAGAATCGGTCTCTCAAGGCCATTAGTCTTAAGCGGCGATCTTGACGTTCATTTGTTCGTCTTTGAGCACCAGTGCCTCTTCTCCGACGTTCAACCCCATGTTCAGACCACGCTTGATAAACACGCATTATTATTGAGTGGTGCCGTCCCAAACGGTTGCCGATTTCTCTAAACGAAAAACCTGCTTCTCATAAACCAACAATCCGCCCTCGGTCAAAGTCACTCAACTGCTGGTAAACTTGGGGTCTCCTTCCTCTAGGCATCATTAAACACTTGAAACACTTTAAACTGAAGAACGGGATCCGAAAAAGTGGAACAAATTCAAAAAATGACTCGATAATTGCTTGTCTATCACTACCTCTAAAAAATGACACAAACGTCAAAAATCCCATTACTACTTGATGATTGGGTTTCAAATTTTAATCAACTATTTCCCTGGACTAGTCCACTATTCCTGCCAAATTTGGTCCAAAAATTCCCACCCCTTCTAGGTGGTGCAGTTTATATCTCACTGAGTATATAAACAAACCAGTTATTAACTTTTAAAACTTTTTAAAATGCTCACAACACAAACGTTTGAAATTATTTTACACTTTACCAAACGTAAATACACAGATTAATACGTTACCATAAATAAATATTTTATCATACATGCGTATTACCTATACAAATATTAAATACTATTCTAAAAGGAATAATGCATATATTTTTAAGTTAAGCAAGTCTGCAGAAAGCCTACGGTGAAAATGAGATTTTTAAACCGTATGTAACAGTAACGCCAATTAGTGTTATATAAGAAATTACTTTCAAGCATGAATTACGTTCACATTATTTTAGCGTTTCATTTATCTATTTTCTTTGACCACAATACTTTTACGAACGAAATTTCAATAACCAATTTTGTTAGGGAACTTTACACAATGAAATGAAATCAATTGCTGGTAAGTAAAAACAATGCGAGCGGAAGCTATTATGCTGTAATATAAATATTATTGAGTTTACTTACATTAAAATACGTAGAAGAATCAAAATATTTTTATAGAATACTGAAAACTAGAACACAGTTTTGAGCTTTTTTAAACCACATGCTACAAAATGTGGGCTATTAAATTGGAATGAAAAACGCTTACGTATTTCCACGAAGTAAAGTTACTATTTTTAAACAAATAAACACAGATGCAATAACATTTTATAATGTAGGTTAATATATAAGTAAATAATAGACAATTAAATGTAATTACTTCATTCATTCATTATTGTTCTATTAGTGTTTACAAAAAAACCTTTACAACTGAAAATGTGTACGTAATTGGATTAATGTGTGCTGTATGACATAAATAACGAAACAATAATTTTGAATAAACAGTATTTCGGTGCACTGCGACCTTTCTTTTATGAAGGTAATTTCAGCAATTTCACATCAAATTCATATAATCAACAACTTTAATTAACAATGTTGTAGTACGTAAATATTTGGGTAATGAATGGGATATTTTTGTTACATTTACTAATCAAATTTTACATCGGATTATTAAACATTTCGCATGGAAAAATGTCCAATTTAGTGGATGTATTGCCCTTTGTATATCAAAATAACACACAGTTGAAAATGAGTCAACGTCACGCAGTACATCAGTCTGAATTATTAATCGCACGCATAATGGGACGACACCCTAATTTATTACCAATTCTGTAGTTATTAATATAAAAGGTGGAAATCTCCTTAATTAACTCGCATTATTGACTAATTTTTAGGTATCGATTCATTTTGACTTGTTTTATTTAAAGCTTTGAAATTCAAATACATGAATATAGCCTTCAAACAGCATATGAAAATGAAATTATGCATCTAATATTTAAATTATTTTTATTTTATAGTACCTCAGAATTTCGTTTGAAAAGCTACCAACAACAAAATAAGCTACCCGTGGCCGTTTAATGCAAAATTAATAACCGCAACGTGAGAAAGTGCGAAAAGTATATAATGCTGGATTGCTTTTCGTATAATTTGTGGTTGTCACGATTTGGTAATAATGAATTATTAGTTGGATATACGTGAAATATTTGAAATGCATATGTAATTTACAGCCGTTATAGATTGTAGAAATTCATAATTTTGCCTTTTGCGTTGTGCTACACAAAACCACATATGAACTCGACACAAATGTTGTTTAGTAGATAATACCACTGTATATCCTTACTACGTTATTCTATCATGCATTTGACATTTAATATTTATGTTGTAGCTGAAACAATTGCTTCAGTTGTAGATTAATGCATATAATTCCGCGCAATATACCTTTTTGGTATTTGTTAATAATTTTCAGCAAGCATTTCTATATTTTTGGTCAGTAAATCAAAATCTAATTTTCTCAGACTTGCACCCGACAAATGAATGTCTGAATATCTGATCATTGAAATGCCGGGTAATAGATTTATATTTTCTTATATGATACCGTTATTAACACCGGCAAGGATTTCCCCAGAATAAAGGAAATAATGTTATGGGCTGTTTTTGCATTAGTGCTGTAAACACGTGTTCCTTTGGAAATAACCGTTAACAAGGTTAACAGGATATGTTAATGTTAGTATATAGTCTCGTAGCGTGTTGACAATAATAATCACAATGGGACGTTATTTGATTAGGTTTGTTTATGAAATATTCGCACTAAAACACCTTCATGAACGTCTTATAATTATTGTAATTTCTGACCTAGCTAAATATAATTATTATTGTACATTATTTAAAACTTATATTGTTATTTGGTACAAATTTAGATTGGAAAAGTTGTATTAAATGATCGAGCTTGTGTTTCATTAAATCCAAATCTTTAGTTACACATAGGATATTTTGTTGCTATAGCCAATCTTGGGTTCTTCTCGCATAATGTCATGATGCCAGATCCGTCCAGAGCATAGTATTATCATTAACACGATGCGTTTCAATAAAATTCACTAATTTGGGGAGGCATCTTCGAATATAAATGTATGCATTTACAGCTTCGCCACTAACTCGCCCAATATACGGCCTTCAAAAGCCAGCTTCCGAAATGCCAGCTGTCCTCTTATTTCGGAGTTAGATAATGTAAAATATTTTTCGTCTAAAATTATCGCGGTATTGTTTCTGCAGTATCTTGGAATCTTCTCTAATTCATCCGTGTCTTTTGGACAATTTTATCGCTTTCTATATTTTAAATTATTTTTGCTAATTTCCCTCTTGGCTGTCACATTGGAAATGTGAAAACCTCTCGTTGAACCTCCCTTTGTATTTCTTGCAGATTTAATGTAGTTCTGAAATACACGGCAATCCTTACTCACATTCCACAAGATCCGGTCAAACAGAAAGCGGATTGTCCGCGTGAACAGAATGTCCGCAGTCCGTCGCGGACTGAGATTGTCAAACAGAATACGGACAAGTCAAGGGCGAACCAGTATTAAAGCTGTTTCGACTAATTGCGTACCAGTGCGATCGACGCACATGTCGAGCAACTCCTCCTCCGAAGAATAATTTCTTCTTCTGTTCGCTCTGAGTCGAGCAACACGGAAGAGAAAGTGGGTACATGAAATTAATGCAAGAAGAGATGAATTTAGCGAGTTTCATCGTCTGTGCTGTGAATTGAGTTCATTTGAAGAACGGTTTTTCGCATATTTTCGAATGTCTCCTGAACAATTCGAAAAATTACATACTCTCCTGGAGTCTGGAATATCAAAACAAATCAATCAAATTGGAGGAAACCCATTGATACGAAGGAAAGACTAACAATCTGTTTGAGGTAAGTAAAATCGGTTTGCTTTTTTAATTTTTTTTGACAAAATCATACATCTAAATTGCGTTTACTATTTTTTGATTGTGCATCTATTCCAAATAATTTGATAAATTAAATAATAAAATTTCCACTGAATCTTTTGCTACGTTCCTTCATTCAAATATTCGTACCACTCTTTTACTGAACCTGTTGACGGTGGACAGAATTCATGCAATGGCCTATTCGTATTAGTGAGATCAGTGTACCGAACTCCATCGGAGGTATCAGTACTACAGTTTGAAGTTGATGGCCTGGAATTTTAGTATCCATATTACGAAGCTCAGCTCGTATAACTTAAGAAAAGTTAGTCTACACGGTCGAGGTTTTGTTTTTATCTATTCCAGATAATGTAAAATCTTGTTAACATCCTAATTAGCTTTGTTTTTTTCGATGGCTTTTGCATTCTAATATTATATGTGGTACGAACATCCACATCACTGTTTTCGCCTACGTGAGCAACTTCTGTTCCACTAGATTGTGCAACATTTGATGCAGTTGGCCGTAATGAAATGTATCCTGGAGGAATTCTAGATTAGCAGCCCAAGGCCAATTTTTAAATTTCTTTGCCGAATAAGTAGTTCCCTTAATATAATTTTACGTATTTTACATACGAATCCCTCAAATCCTTCCATTTAAGTTTTATAGCTCTACCTGTAATAAATAATGATAAAATAGTCGTTTCAAAAGAAAGAAAATTATAATATTCAACGGGGAAAAAACCTGAATAATAATGTTTATGTTTAACGTTTTTATTTCACATTTGCTTTTGTATATTATTGCTGTTCATACTTCTATTGTTTCAGGCATTTAGCTACAGGTGATTCCAACGGCACTATTGCTTTCTCTTTCCGCCTTGGATGCACTATCGTTTCCAGCATAGCTAAAGAAATATCCGTAGAGATATGGAATATTTTACAGCCGCTGTTTAGCAACTCCAACGTAGGAGTTCGGAGAAAATCTTAAGTAGGGTTTAGAGAACGATGGAACTTCCCAAACTGCATAGGGAGCATAGATGGGAAATATGCGGAAATTAAATGCCATAATTAGACTGGCTCAAGTTATTTTTATTATAAGAACTGAATTTTTCGATTATTCTCTTAGCCATAGTTGATCCTTTGAAAAAATTCTTCGAGAATTCATCCTTCTATCGCGCTTTTGTTGATAACAAAACAATCCTGCCTCCAAAGCCATTACCCGAAACAGGTGTCCCCGTCCCTCAAGTGTTTGTAGGTGACGAAGGGTTTAAGTAACAAACTTATTTAATCCGTCCTTTCCCTAGGAATACAGTGGCTGATAGTTTAGAAAAGAGAATTTACAATAACCGACATTTCAGAGCTTGACGATCGTTGAAAATGCCTTCGGCATTTTAGTTCAAAAATGGTGTGTTTTTTTCAGGCCTATCGATTGCGATACTGTGGCTCAAGGAGCATGTGGCCTTCACAATTTTATTAGAGCTGACACAGAAAATGTCACAACTGATGACAGACAATTATCAGATGACATCACGAATCTGCAGACCAATGCTTTTCCACCGTTACTCGATTAAGAGAAAGATTGTGACGCTGCCCATGCTGTACGAAACCAATTCATTCGTTACTTCAACAGTTTCATGAATAATAGTGGATGAATTATACTAGTAATTATTATATTATTATACTCATTATCATGATTCATTACTGTAATGTTTTGTTGGAATTTTCTAATTATGTATGATAACACCAATGTAATAGACTTGAGAATTGTCACTTACTACTTTGATTGAGTTTTGCCCGATATCCCCCCACGCTTCTCCTTTCTTCACTACATCTTTAAAGACATTTTCTTGACGTTTATCGTATATGAATACGTATTCTCTCACAAAACGAAACAGTCAGATTCTCAATATCCAATGGTAAGTTGATTGCTTTATATTTAATAGGAAAAAATAATACAAAAATTTTCCCAAAACTTTTGTTATATACGTTATTAATGTATTAAAATGGAGCCGATCGTTAATTGATGTATGTGTTTTACAAATCTAATCAATTTATTTAATGATTAATCATAACATCGAAACATATTTAATTTAAATGAAGTATTAACTAAAGATACGATATATTTGTAATAGTTAAGATATTTTTTTGAATTAGTGATTTACTGATTAATTTTATTGCATATTTGGTACAGAATCATTTAAATATATTCGAACTCTATACGCTTAATTTATTATCGATTATGATGTACCGGTCTATAGACTTGACCCCATAATGACAATGTGGTAACCATTCAGCATTGCTTAAAAAGGAATTAAAAGTAATTGCTCTTCGTCTAGTTGCTTTTTAACAGTAAGGGTGTTGTTCCACGCCAAATAAAACTATTGTGCGCTATTGTGCATGCTACAAATCTACCATCACTGGGTTATATAAATCTCAGTGAATAAAAATCTTTGTGTAAGATGGGGATCGTAATCCTGTGATACCTGTGTGGTGTGTAGAATTTTATTGAATAATATGCACAGGTGTTTAGTAAGTTCATGTCCGCCATACTGTATTAGTTCGTTAGGTGTGTTTTCTGGTCCTGGGGCTTTTCTCTTGTTTTAGTTTCTTAAGTCTCAGGTATATTTTCACCTCCTCGATCGTAACGTTGGGGCTAGCTCCGTGCTCTTCCAAATCGACTGATTCCTTAGAGTTGTAAATGTGTCCAAAGTATTCCTTCGACGTGTCCACAAACATTCCTGACTTATTCCTGCTTCTGAGCAATTCCCATACACTCATTTGTGCAGCATATATATCGTGTTCCATATCAATAGTGAACTTAATCCAAACTCCAGAGTTTACTCTCTTCTTGGGATGTACGTAATCGGCTTGTTATCCCGCTGTCCATAGAACATGCATTGCACATAATACCATAATAGATCACTCTACCCGATTAGGACGAAATATCTGATTGTAAATATGTTTCAAAACCGGTGACATTATTCCACTGGGTTGATCCCATAACAAAATACAAAGTTAAGAAAAAATACAATATATTGTTGTAAAAATACAGTTTACATTTTCATGGTAATAAATTTCATTATTGATTCAAACGTGCATACATTGCTTTTACTAGATGCAAACTAATGGTAATCTTTGGATTTAAACTTGTTAAACAAACAAGGTTAATCTGAAATTCTATGATATTTGTAATATTATTAATATATATTACGTAGAATAAAAATCACACGAAAACACTTTAATGCCCCATTAAATTAACTCAAAGCGAAAGGTGACATTTCAATATTTGTGTATTTGCATATTCGTGTTTTAAATTTCACTATAAATTCTAATACGAACCTACTTTAATTTTCCACTTATTTGTGAATATTTGATTATCAATTTCTAATGTAATCGTTCTCGAACATCAAATTTGCTTGCCGATAAAAAATATGAAAACTTTCTCTAATGTTTGTACTACTTAAAATAATTTTGAGAGTTACAATTATTTGCTTACATTATTTACCAGGAATTCACATATTGAAAAACCACCCACTTTATCAACATACTTTAATTAACATTCTGAAAAGTAATTTTAAACTAGAACTATGAAAATCAGTATGAGCGTGATATGCAGATAAATTTAATTAGTGTTGAAGATGGCTACATGTATCAAAATTGGTTCCAAATGAAACTATTTAAATTCTAAACGAAAAAAAAATAGATACTGTAACTGCAGCTGAAACAAATTTTACTTTAAGACAAACAATGTCAAAATAAATAAATTAACGTGGACCAAATGAAAATTGAATAATAAAAATAATGGAATCCAAAATATTTGAAAATAACGAGATAGTAATCAAACAAATAAAAATAAAGTTAATCAAAAACGGAACATTTCCAAGCAATGGAATGCAAAGATATACATAACGCCAAGGAAACTGAAATGAAATCGAAATAATTTGACGGAATGTAAAATAAGCGAACATAACATTTAGTATTAGTAATTATAGATTGGCATGTTTTTACGTTGTCGTTCAAGAATCTTTAAATAATATTAAGTTACTATTTAGGAACTCGATTAAAAATATTCGAATTTTATGAAATATATGTTAAATTTTTATTTGTGTAGTTTAACTAACACATACCTCGTTACCATTAATTTAGTTCCTATTCTTTCTTTTCCATTCTAATTTAGATTTCATTGCAGATTTTAATGATTCGTTCCAATTAATTTATTTTTACCCTACTGTTTACATAATTGTTTACCTTGTTTTCATATATATGTGTTAATAACTAGGTCACAACATCGCATTCATTTTAATTAAACTAAGTCAGCATTATTATTAATTTTAAATCGCAAAATTATTGGTAATTAATTCTTCCTTTTAGTAGAAAATTAAATGCGTATATTTACTAAATTAACGCCTACACGAGGATGAGCAAATTTTAAAGAATTAATAATGAGCCTGGTAATTTAACTTTCACAAGAACAGGTGCGTTTGAATTATACGATGCGCGAAATTTATGACAGGTAACATGGTAACGTATCTGCTTCTATTTTCTGGATAGCTTTGTACCGAATGTCATTGGTAATCAAACTACGCGTGACAAGGAAGCAAGTAATATTCTGACTCTTCACATTTCATTGTTCGTGTTTGGTTTTTTAGCAGCACGTCAATAATGTCTCGTATGCCAGTACAGTTAACAGCGTAACACTGTAGTATTATTTTGTAAATATTTTCTTCGTCATAATACCATAATAGGTACATAATTCGACGAATGACTTTAACAGGTGTTAAATAATTAAATATAATAAATAATTAAATTAGTCTTTTTATATATTTTTTTTTCTGTCGAGATGAAATGATAAAGTTTGCATAAAAATAATAAGTAAGGAGTAACGTAATTAAAATTGAATTTATCGCACAGTACTTCGTACTTTCCCATGTTACCACGTTCAAACGATATATACAATGATCGAGCCTATTAAATCTAATTTAATGCTCGATAAAGGCGAACGAACAGAATAATACGTAACGTTTCTCCGATGTGTTATAAATCTGCCCGCACTACATACACAATTATACAATCGTCAATTACAATGATCAAAAGCTGCCCTAAATGCAGCAATGCCGCTCGAGAAAATAAAATCGCTAAACTTACTTTCCAATCTGGAATTTCCGTCAATCGGTTCGCCACAACACAGCCTGCACTTCCCGCTCCAATGACGATGAAATCGTACTCGAGGCCCTCTTTGATGTTGTTGTGGGCGTACGCGTTATCCGAAACGAAATCTCCGAAATCTCGGTTCTGATTGAGATTGTCGTCGCGAGATCTTCCGAACAGCGAAGCGACTAAATTCAAAAATATAAACGTTGACGGTGAACATGTCGTAACCGTCGTATACACCGCACAAACGTGTGATAAATCAGGCGGCACCCAAGACATGATTAGATCACCGAAAAGGTCTCAAACCTCGAAGGAAACTAAACGCACTGAACTGCCGGCTGAAAGTAAAGCACTGCAATTTGCATTCAGCTTTTTTCTTCTTCCTGTCCAACTCAAGTCAATTCCTCTACCACATTTGATCAGAAGTACCCCCACAATAGCCAATTCGAAAGGCTTTATTATTGCCTACGCATACGTTACCGTATTAAGCATTATATTTTCTAAATTTAAACTATTGCGACTAATTAATACAGACACGCCAACGATATATGTAAAATAATACGCGCATATCAAGTCATTATTGCGTTAGTAGAGTAATATCAATTTACGTCAATGTTACTTCAATTTTTGCAGAACTTATTGTGACTTCAATATATCATGCGCGCAACTGTACCTCAGATATAATTTTTGAAATAGGTCATTGGCACTTGTATTTATTATGAATTATTTTCGTACATGTTAGAAAATATATTGCACAGTCCAATTGCACTTCTAATATGTAAATTTACGCAACCACCATAACGATCGACATAATATAATTTGTATGTGGAAATACATAAAAAGTATGGCACATGCGTCAGTGATTAATATAATTACTAAATGTGAAAAATCTGCAGTTGTCGGTACTGTAACTTTCTTATACTTCGATAAAGTTGCAGGAAATTGGCGCTATCACAATGACAAGCGAAATGGAGAGCCTAATAATTTCCACCCTAGTGATGCTTCTACAAGTTTTTCGAATCTCCTCTTGCTCCCCATCTTACCATTTTCTTATATATTATGTATGTTGTCTTGGCTTCCCTGTCACAATTCTTTTCGATTTTCCTGAATTCATATTCTGTTTAGTTTTCAGAACCCGATGCTATATTTATTCAATCTGTGCAATCAAATTTATCATGTACTGGTATAAAGCATGTAAACTTAATTCAAAACGTGATAAGTATGAGAGGACACAGGACAGGCACAAAGGAATATTAAAAAATAACTGGAAAGATGCTGCAAACCACACAAGTTGAGTATATGTGGGAACAAACAAAATAAGTCATTAAAGAATCTGCTAAATCAACGGTCCCGAACAAAAATAAAGACACAAATTGGTTCGATGAGGAGTGATGGCAGAGGAGAAAAATATAAGATCAAAAATTGAGCAAAATTTTCAGAATAAGAAAATCCGAGCATTTCACCAAAGAATAAAAAAGACGGAAAAAGATTACTATGACAAGAATAGCTGTTTTAAAAAGCAGAAAGGTGTCTTACTGAGTCAACCGACGAAAATAATAGAAATATGCAATCAACACTTTGATGAACTCCTAAATATGGAAAGTAAGGAAGACCACAAAGAAATAGTTTACTACGCCAGAAGGGTCGAGGAAGTACCAACGTTAAGTAAACTCCAGGGTAAAACGAAGAACGATGTGTGCCTGCCCCGCTGGGGACAAAATCAGGTTCACAGTCTTTGGTAAGATAAAACTGGAGCTGGGAGAACTTGACAAAATCTCACCCACTAAAATCCTACTCTATTTAAAGAGAATGGGTATGGAGGGTGAACTATAATTAGTTGTGAGCCACAATAGACCCTTGCGGTCGCAGTGGAGGGGCGACAAACGCCCCACTCAATTATAACTAAACTAACTTACTAAATCGAAGAACGACCAGAAATGATTAAAAAAGGAGGTATTCACTTAACTGAAAGAATATACGAGCTTTTAAAACTAGTATGGGAAAGAACAATTGCCGAAGAATGGACAACCGAGCTGATATTCCCTTTGCATAGAACGATGACAAATCATTATGTGAAAACTATGGAGGTATTGCATTTCTGGACACAACTTAAGTATTGGCAATACTTATTAAGGAAAGATTAATCAATATTACATAAGGTATCCTGGGCGAATATAAGGAAGATTTCAGGAGAGACACATAAATTATCACATTTTTACTCTCAAAGAAATCAACACAACCTGCTACGAACACGAATTAGCTCTGCAGGAGCTATTCATTTATTTCAAACAAGCCGATGTTAAAGTAAATTGCCCATTGCAATGAGAAATCTAGAAATACTCGAAAAACATAAGGGTAACAACTATGAGGATTAATATAATACAAAATAAAGTGATCTGGAGTGGCCACAAATAATCAGGATTTGTAGCGGAAAATGGCCTGAGGCACGATGACCCTCTCTTTACTATATTCTTCGACCTGGTTTTGGAAAGCATAATTGGATGCAGTAAATTACACGTTGGACAATATATAATAACCAGCGTCAATTTCTATCATATGCGGACGCCCTTACACTCCTAGCATAGACGAAGCGAAAACGAAGAGGAGCACAAACAAATGGAAAAAAGAATCAAAAGTTTTCGGACTAGAAATAATCCAACAAAAAAGAAAATACATAGTAATGGGCGAAACCGAAGTGTTAGCGGATAAGTATTTTCAAATAGCTACGAACGCTGGAAAGGAATATGAATTTGACAAGGTAAAGGTGTTACTATATTTGGGGGTCATAATAAACGAAAATGGTCGCAAAGAGCAGAATTGCGAAATGTAACAAGAAGTACGGAGTGCTGAAAAGACTAATGAAATCAAAGAATATATCAAGATTAATCAGGAGGCCAACCGTGATGCATGCCTGTGAGGCATGGTCACTAACGAAAGCAGATGAGGAAGCCATTTCTATGTGGACAAGAAAAACACTAAAAAAATTTAAATAACATCCGCCATAAAAGCCCAACGACTAAGGTGGATAGAACATAAATGGAGAATGGCTTGAAATATATTATCAAAAATGGTCCATAACACAGCCCCAATTGGAAGAAGGAGAAAAGGTAGACTCACGGAATGGATGGCTAGAATGTGTAGAGCAAGATCTAAAAGGTATAAAGATCAAAAACTGGTAAGACAAAACGAATTAGACAAAATGTATAATTCTTCGTTCGCATTTTCTACATATCGTGGAAACGTTTTCTTTGGTACTTCTATTTCTCCTAACGTTGCTTTGTGTTTGTTCTAATTTGTGTAATATTTGATTTCTCAATATCGATTCTAATAACCTTGCACACTATCATTACCCTTGTAACCCTTCTATACTTTTAGCATTCTCTACTTTTTCCTCCCTTGTAGATTGGGGATTACGCCTGTTCCTTAATCTTTCAGTGTTGTTTTCGCTGGTTGAAATGTTATTATTAATAGTACACGTTACTATATATTTCTTCATTTTTAAATAAATAGTAGCATTAATATTACTACTCATTTAATAATAAATAAATAAATAATAATATTTACTATTAATCATAACATTAGTATTAATAGTAAATTGTATTATACCAGTAATTGATGATTTCACCTATTAATTCATTTTCTCCTGGTGATTTTCCAACTTTCGTCTGCTTTATTGCTTGGTCTAATTGGTTCTTTGTTGTGCTGCATTTCTTCACTTTTGGCATGCTTTTAAATATTTGTTGATTGGCTTCTAATTAGTTCCTTGAGATTATTCTTTCTAATGGGCCATATTGTCTTTCGCTTTTACCAATAGTTTCCCTGCTCGTCTTTTCCGATTCGTCCTACGGAACCATAAATTAATACCTGATTTTTCTTATGTGTGCTAATGTGTACCCGAATACCTCCATCAAATTTGTTTCCTTACTTATAAAGAGAATATCTTTACTTACGTTCTATTTTTAATATTTTCTCGACTTCCTCCCTTGCTTCTACTTTTATTTCATTATTCCACTAGATTGTCTTCTTTGATGATGCAACACATTTCTTTTGCCGCTGGTTTTATTCTTTACTTATGATTTTCTACATGAACAACTTATTTATGACTATGGCCACCACTCGCTGTGCTTACATTAATTCGTCCACCCTGTGCATGCCATTATATATCACTAGCTCATATTCCCTTTCCTATTATTTCTCTGTGACGACATACCTAATACTTCATTCATACCATCTCTTGTCTAGGGATAGTTTTCACTTCTTGTTTGTCCTCGTTTCTTCATACAGTTGGCCAATCGCTTTCCATATCTCAAGTACTTGTGCGTTGATGTCTTCTCGTTTATTATTTTTTTTTGTTAAATGTTTCTCATCTTCCCTTATTCCTGTATGTTTTTTTATTTATCTTCCCGCTGTAGCATTTCCATACTTTTCTGTATATTTTTATCTTCTCATACACCATTTTTCTTACATTTCCCTGGCTTCTGTTTTTCTGTGCTATTGCTTTAATTTTTTGCTGTATTGTACGTATATGTATATGTACGATTAGATTGTATTTCCTAATTATCTCCAAATATCATTTTGGATTGCTCCTCACAAGTGCCATCAATCCTAAAGTTGTTTAACTGGCAATGCCCAGTAATATGCAATATATTTTTCAAAAAAATGTAAAATTACGTCTGGCTATCATTTCATTTATTCGAAATATTAGTTCAGTTTTTTTGTGGTTTTTGTAAAACTTGTAAAATAGATAAAATTGGATAAAGAGCTATATTAGGTGATTCTGCGTCTTCATATCAGGTAATTAAAAATTGCTCACGAGATTTTAATCTGAGGAGAGAGCCATCTGAATACGGGCCAGATGCAGGACACCAAAAAACTGTGGTTACCAAGGGAAATATTAATTTAATCCATGATATGGTACTGGATGATGAGAAGAGTTTCCCTCAGATTCATAGCGGAGAAATGTGACATTTCCGTTGGGAGTGTTGAAAAAATTTTGCACGAAGAATTGGGTCTCAAGAAAGCCTCTGCACGTTATGTACCAAAAATTCTAACCGCAGATCAAAAACGCCTCCGAAAAGTTACCGCAGAATGAAACTTGGGTTCATCAGTTTCACCCAGATACGTGGACACGCCAAAGCATGGAATAGCGGCATAATGGTTCCCCACCTCCTCGAAAATTTCATATTGCAAAATCATGGCAACGGTTTTTTTGGGATTTTGAGGGAGTTATTATTGTAGATTATTTACCACGTGGGCACATCGTAACAGGCCAAACGTTCAAGAAGCAATCAGGGAAAAGAAAAAAGGAAAATTGAGAAGAGGTGCTGTTTCACCAGGACAACGTTCCGGCCCACAATATATGTGTTTCAATAGCTGTCATTCGCAAGGCTTTTTGCACAACCTCCATATTCGCCAGGTTTGGCCCATAGCAACTATTTTCTGTTCCCAAAATTAAAATAACATCCTCGGGGAACACATTTTATGATCGACGAAGAAGTGATGGCAGCCGTAAATGAGTGGCATAATACAGATTTTTTTTTCAAAAGGCATTCAAGCACTTCAACATCGATACTTAAAATGCATTAACCTGTCAGGGTACTAAGTTGAAATATAAAATTATTTCCTTTTTCTTAGATGTTTCCTTCTATGCTGGGACAATAATTGGTGAACCATCCTCGTATGTAAGAAAATTAATAAAACAGCCAATGTTGAAAATATAAATATATAATATCAAAATTTCCAAAAATCAGAAAAAAGCGGAGTTGATAATGAACATGAATAAACACAATGACTTTGTGTCAAAACTGAACAACATTAGAAATAATCCCGGATTGTCGAAAAGCTATAACAAGAATTTAAAATATCGGTAAAATACAAAAAAAATAAAAAAATACAACTAATCTCACCAAAGTTAAATATGCTCACTTTTGATAAACATACCTAACACGACCAAAATTTATTGAACTAGAAAAGTTGTGTTAATTAATTAATTTATACAAAAAACAAGATGTAATATTTAAAAAATTAAATTAAAAAGCCTATAATATCAAAAATGCCAAATTGCCAAAAATGTAGAAATTGTTAAAATTCCTTAAAGCTGACCTAAATTAGGAACATGATGTAACTTACACATATATAGTTCACTCGCCCAAGGAAACCAATGACAACAAAAATAAATGAAAATAAAGTATGCAAAGCAAAGACGTTTAGAATACGGAACAGAAATAAAAAAATACTAATATTAAAAGTGCAAATATTAAAAATACAATACAAAAAATTGATATTTTGAATATACAATGAAAGTACAAAATGTAAAAACTAAGGACCAAGGGAAAATTTAAAAGATGTAATGAAATTGATCAACCAACTGAAGAACAATACAAACAAAATTAAAATACGTGATTTTAGATTCACCCTGGAGCAAGATAATTAGATTAAACAAAACGAAGGTAAATGAAATTGAACAAATAAAAATAAGTATAAATCAAAAATCAATTGAGTAATAAAAAGTAAACTACAACATTACTAATTCACTATGAACAGTTAACAGTAAAGAAGAAAATGAATGAAATGATGCATATTAATTGCAAAACAAATACTATTTGATGCAAGACAGCAATAAACGTATAATAGGAAATACCTAAAACTTAATCATCTTTATTATTTGGTTTATAGTGATATAAAAAACACCTAAACGTGAAATAGCTACTAGTTTTTTACAAATTTGAATACAGCAACCCAGCGCAGAAAACCAGAAGAAATTGGTACCGTATTTACTTCGATGTTAAGGTCCATTTATATCATTAGCTAATTATTTAATAACTAGTTAATTATATGCAAATAAGACGGTCATGATTTTTATGAAGTTATTTTAATATTATTGTTATACAACAAAAAAAAACGCAACTGTTTTCAAACAACTGTAGCTCGACCGTGACATCCGAGTTCCGCATTAAACTCCAATCGTTAATAAATTATAGAACGGAACGGTGCAATTGCAATAGAAGAAGTGCTAAAGTCAAATTATTACAGCCATTATTTTTACATTCGGTTTGGCAAGACATTTAGATGTGATTTACTTGGTCGGTAACGAATCTGTTCAGCGAGCGTAAGCACAATTACTAAATGGAATGTTATTGCACCGATTACAATAGACAATAGTCGTACTAATCGTCTTAATAGACGCGGTTCAACCGAGCAAATTCTATATCATATATCTCGAACGTTATAAAACGTCCTCGTTATCGTCGTTATCAATCCCGAAAGGCATTTAAGCCTGCGAGAATGGAAAAAAGTAAGTGGGAAAAGCCAGAGTAATAGTCACACCTGGTGACTTATCAGGAAATTCTGAAAACATTTGGAAATATTTTAAATTCTACAATGCAAATATTGCATATTAATTATATGGAAAAGACAGGTTAATTCATGCGTACTTGCAATGGATTTCAAACTTTAATGCAAGCTCCACGTGATTAGTAAACGTACAAGGTTTGTGCGTTGATGTTATCGCGTGTATTTAATTATAAATAACTAGGTATGTTTATTTTAATAAAATGTTAATTAGTTAGAAATATCTTTTTTCTATTACAACGAAAATATAATATTTCATAATTGTGCACGGTGCAATTCTTGACGTTTGTATTTATTACAAACAAAATATGCGTTTAAGGAAATGCATAAATGTATAGAACGCCTAAATATTTGGAGCCAAAGTATCGAAAGAGAAACTTTCTAATTGCGATTTTATACGTACGAATTCAATATTTATTTTTCCATACATATTATATAAAATGATCGTACGAAATTAGAAGAAGTATTAAGTATTAAATTGCAAAGATTTGTATGCTTTAGATATCACTTGTTCTGAGTGATATTTATTGAGCTTGCACGTCCTTTAGCCAGATGGGATACTGTGACCATGTACAAATCTGCTTAACGTGGTTCCTAACTGACAAAATGTACCGTCATTTCAATTATGGTGGCTAAACCACATTGGGATCCTTGTCAACAGGGATAACCATAAGCATGATAGTGACTCCCGAAGTCAACTTGTTTTTACAAAATTCACGCTGCCTTATTGAAAAATAATAAATATACATACAATCTGACAACGTATACTTTATATATGGAAGAATTGTCTTTTCTTTTCCAAACATACAGTGTCCTACTCTCTATAAACTTAATGTATTGAAGACCTTCCCTTCAGCAGCTGGAGTTATAATATTGTCACCACGCTATCAGCTATCAGCAGGGTTTTATATTTAGGTTTCATATTTTAGATTTAGATCTATGTAGAGGAATATATTTCTCGTCGGCGAATACCGTGGGTCTAGGTGATTGTGTGTATGTGTTTTCAGGACATGACTATTTTTAACGAGACGAGAGGTAATTTTATTATTAAATTTCGGATGACAGATTAGGCAACTACTTATATTAATATTATTGTCCAGTGTGTGAGGCAATCTGGAGAACAAAAGGATATGTAACGGTAATACAATGAGAAAAGTATTAGTACGCGTTGTTTCCCAAATCGGTCGTTCGTGTACTCGAGATTTTACTGTTGTAAGTGTGTGGTGTTGTTTTTAGTCTTATATGTATACAAAAAAGGTGTTTGTTTTGTGTTAAAAGTATATGTGTGCAGATAACTGACTAACCTTGTATATGTAATTATTTGCAGTTGACCACGATAGCTATGATGGTATCAACGCGGTGATCACCTACTTTTTCTGCATAGTATGCGTCTGTTGAGGGTAGGTTTCGCTTAACCTTTTTCTTTCGATGTGGGACGCTTCTATATCGATTCCTTCCATAGCGACGGTCGTCGAAATCCTCAACGAGCGAAGGTTGTAAGTGGGTCCAAGGGATTAGTCTCTTTCTTTTCTTCCGTGGTCATGCGAAAGTTGAGTTTTTTTAAGCCACTGTGTATGTAATTGGTGATTAAGTGAAAAGTTTTCGGGAAATTGTGCCCCTGTATTTTTGGGTTTCGCTCCCGTTATGGTGGTCTGTATCTGCCATTCATGTGAAAACTTAAGTCTCGTTGGAGAACCGTTGGGGCAAGGTACATACTCGTATTCGCCTCTAACCAAACCAAACCTCGTTGATGACCGACCATTTTGTGCGTCGATGTACGTCATCGTTGAATCAATGTTTTTCTTGTTCATAAAACAAACTAGTCCACACAAACAAGTGACGTCACCGCCTATATAGGGATTTTATGGAGTGAAGGTCGATATATATCGACGGTGATCTGACATTTCTACATGTCAAGAGAAGATATCCCGAACTACATCATTGGGCGAACTACATTTGTCGGCCATACAGTTTATTGCGTTCAAAAATAACGTTTGTGCACGACCGTGTTATTATTACTTCTAAGCGGCATTCACTCTTTAACTTAACCTTTTATCTTTTTGAATTCACCTTGAATTAACGTATGTTGCAAAAGTTTTGAGAATTTAAAAAAAAAAAACTTGCAATAATATATTTAATCTAATATATACACGAAAGATGGTCTAATCTTACACCTCAATGGTGTAGTGAACATTAATTAAAACAGGTCCATGAAGACTAACTGGTGGATCGCTAGACAATATTGTTTCTGGGTTATTACCCTTCGTCAGTAGCGATTACCCAGAAACAATATTGTCTAGCGATCCACCAGTTAGTCTTCATGGACCTGTTTTAATTAATGTTCACTACACCATTGAGGTGTAAGATTAGACCATCTTTCGTGTAAATTTTACATTTTTCTGTCATATTTGACAAGACACATTTTCAATTTTAATCTAATATATATATATATATATATATATATATATATATATATATATATATATATAAAATGGTACTTATCTTGTATCATGAGCAGTGTTGAATAAAACACTTTTAGCAATATTAAAGTTTATTGCAATAAACTTTAATATTGCTAAAAGTGTTTTATTCAACGACTGACTGCTCATGATACAAGATAAGTACCATTTTAAGTGATTTACAGTCGAGAATTTGTACAATAATTATATATATATATATATATATATATATATATATATATATATATATAATAAGAACAACTGAAAATAACAATATTTCTTAAACTAAAAATGATTTCAAAGTACTGCTAATGGGCCATGATCTTCCACGGCTCGCAACTTTCTCTTAATGTTCCTCATTAGATTTTGGACAGATTCTAAATCAATTTCTCTGATCTTCAGCATTATTCTCCTTCTTAACTGCTGTTCATTTTGAGCTTCCCAGCCATTATTATAAACTTTGGTACACAGCTGAGCCCAAAAAGTTTCGATAGGTCTTGCTTGAGGAAGATTGGGAGGGTTGTCGTTTCTTGGTACAAAAGGTATCCTGTGTTGTTCTAGCCAGTTTCTCGTAAGCAAGGCATAATGACTAGAAGCCAAATCAGGCCAAAACATTATATTGTCGTTAATATGGTTGGTGTTAATAAAATTAAGTAGCTTAGGCAAACATCTTTGAGTATAGACTTCTGCGGTAACCGCTTCACCTCTAACTCGTCCAACGTACGGCTGTGAAATACCTTTGTCTGATATAGCACACCACACTTAGTTTTCAAACTTCTCTTTTCTTTTAAATTTAACATTATCGGGGCAGTTTTCAAAATCTCTTCTATAAAAACAACTATTACCTTTGATTTCGGAATTCGAAAATGTGAAATACTTTTCATCATCGACGATAATTTTGATGTTGCCAGCAAAATGAATACGACGTAAATTGCGACAGCATCGAGGAATTCTTTCTAACTGATTTGGGGAATATTTTGAATATTTCCTTCTTTTTCGAAACTTTAAGTTATTTCTCTTTATTTCCCTGCAAATTGTGCTAGCATTAACATGAAAAATGCGTCCAAGTTTCCGTGTTGAAGTTCCAATTTGATTTTCACACCTATTGACCAACCTTTCAACTGTAGCAGCATTCAGCGCTCTTGGACATCCATTTTTTGGCAAATTTATACAAGGAATACCTTCGTCACATTCACGGATCGTTCGATAAATTGTAGCAACGGAAATATTTTGTTCTTGATATAGGCGAACTATTTCTTTCTTTTCAAGTCGTCCAACTAGACTGTAAATACTCTTCCAAATATCTAATTTATACGACATTTTTACAAATTATATCATAACCAAAATCGTTTTATTTTGAAGTTAAGATGTTGAGTGGTTACCATGGTGCAGATTTTTGAATTGTTTTCAACGGAGATGCTACCTCCTGAACTTTGAAAAAAATTCTCAAAACTTTTGCAACATACGTTAGTGCAATTAACCTAATCTTTATTGTCCCCTTCAATTACTGCAATTCGTATTTGTTTCTAAAGAAACAATTAATTAATACTTTTGTGTTTGTACTTTCCACTGAAATAAGCCGAGGCACGAAAATATCAGTGCAACAGCTTTGACCATATATCACCAAAAGAAATTCCTAACGGGAAAATATGTGAGAAAGTCCGACATTCTGTTTTCTGTAGCTCCTTGCTTTTTTGGTATTCATTTGCTAATAACAGGCTCAAGAAGGACGTTTTTCAGGTGACACCATCAAGACCACATAAACGTACGTAAGTTGAATGTCACCATCGTATAATAACAATACATAGGTCAGTGAAAAGAAAAAGCGATGGCAAGTCCTGACACAAGAAGAAAATGAGAAGAATCAGTAAATAACGCAAAGAAAATACAAATAACAATTATACTACTACCATATGATTTTCGGCCCGAAAAATTGATAAAATGCAATTCAAATTCCAAAAGCAAGTTCGGTAATGCCCACGCAATAAGCATCATTACTGTTAACAGTTTAGTTTGAGATTTGGGTTGGTGTTAATAGGAATTTTCTAATATAGCATGTTCCAATAATAACAAGATTGCATAAACGGTTTATTGATAAGCCTCCTCCAACAAACTTTAGAACACGAATAATCGGGCCGTACATGACGGTCGCTGAATAGGACAGAAAATTGCAGCCACAATGAAATCATTATGGAGACAACTAAAATCATTGGTTTAGCCAACACCAATTCGAAAAAAATTGACTGATATTTTGAATAGTACAGCAGATGTACATGAGGAAATTCGAAATACTCCTGGTATTAACGAGTACGCCGAAAACGAATAAAAGTTGAAGCTATGAATGTTAAGGGTCATTTTCGGCAATTAGTGAATTTTTGATACTTTGTTTTTATTTTCTTATACTTAATGTACGTTGTACGTCCAGAAAGTAAGTTCCTTTATCGTCCATTGCCACGAAACCGCTACAATCGCAGTTCCACGAATGCGTCGTATTTACTCTGAGTCAAAGATAAGTTGATTACGCTTTACAGTGCTTGGTTATGACAAAAAGTTGATTTAAAATCTCGCGCGCCTTTTCGACATATATGCCTTTTTATTTCCAAACACAATTTCATGGAAACAATTTTAATGTTAGCACGTTCTGGACAACTAGCTGAGGCTGATGGCAACGTAATTTTGGCGCTTATTGAAATTGATCGGCATGGGACAACTCAAGAGATAGGAGATATTGGAATGGCCTACAAGGTTGATATATATCTGTCACATGAGTTAACGGGAAAAAATTTGACTGATCAAATTTCTGCAATTGATCCACTTTTAAAGCGGATGGGTTACATGGAATGAAAAGTAGATTTCCTATAATAATGTAAAGCCGGACCATTAATTCGAAGAAATTATTATTATTATTATTATTGTTTCCATTATCTATAGATAGGCGTTAAGGTTCTTTATAATCCTTTTCTATCCTTTACATTATCCATTACTAACCTACATATCCATCTGTAAAACTAATCCTTTTCACCTTTCTGTCAGTCTATATTTTCACTACTTATCGTTATGTATATCCCTTACCCATTTCATCTTATTAAGTGCTAGGCTGATTCTCTCATTTCATGTTATTCCCTTATCTTCTAAAATGTGTGTCATTTGTTTAATCCACGTTATTCTCTGTCTTCTTCTTAATCTTTTCTGTTGTGTTCTAGCCATCCACACTTTTCTAACAATTCTATCTTCTCTCATTTATACCACCTGACCGAACAATTTAAATTTTCTACTCATTATATCTGATTTTATTGGTTCTAATATCAATTCTTCTTATTGTATTATTGTTTATTCTCTTTGATACTCCCGTTAAGAGCTTAAGACAATTCCATTTCGTATATTTTGTTTGTCACTATTTTAGTTTCACTGCCATAGAGTATTATCGGTTAGAATATAGTTTTGTATACTATTCATTTGGTACTCCTTAAGATTTTCTGTTTCCACATGAGCGCATGGCTTAGAGCACACTTTTGTGGCTATTTCTAACCTGCCATTTAATTCAGTCTCCATATTTCCCGAATTTTGTATTTTATTTCCTAAATATATAAACGAGTTTACCTGTTCTAACATATTACCTTCCAATTTTACCTCTATTTCTTCATCTATTTTACCTATTACCATCACTTTCATCTTGTCTGTGTTTATTTCCAAATTTCTGTGTGTTAGCGCTTTAGTCCATATATCTATGCAGGCTCCCCTAATTTTGCGCATATATCACAAGATGGTCGGCTAAAGCTAAAACTTGAGTTTCTTTACTTTTATTTTTACTACTTTCATAGTAAACATTAAATAATATCGGACTCAATACACCTTCTTGTCTCAGCCCTTCAGTCGTTAAAAATTCTTCCGATCTTGTGCTTCTCGTTCTTATATATTTCCTTGTACTATTGTATATTGCTTTGATACCTTCTATAAGTTTATCACTTGCCCACTTAGACTTAAGCTCTCCCATACCCCCATACCTGGTCAAGTATCACACTATCGAACGTTTTCTTTATATCAATAAACGCCACATATGTTTGGTTTTTACCCTGTTTCTCAATCAACTGTTTCATCACGAATATATGATAAGTATAACATGGTACAGGGACTCATGAATATTTCCGTCCTCGATATTTCAAATGTGTATTATCCGATACAGGTTTGAGTCTCCTGAAACGATTCTGACTATATTCGGAACGACGTATGTGTGTGCCTGTGTTTGGGGGCGCTTCAGCGCCAAAACTATTGCAGCTAGTATTATGACATGTTAAACTTTATATTTGTATGTGGCTCGGACGAAACCTCAAGGGAAAGTAAGTAACTCTTATAAACTTTTTCCATATCTCTAAAGCGGTACAAGTTATCGAAAAAGTACCAGTCACTGGAAAATCACTAAAAAATTCTTCGTAGTCCTGGTAACCAAGTATGCTATGATGATGACACACACGGGTCGAAGTCGGATGTACCTATATTGAGCGACCACTTCCTTCATTGCAACCGTTTCAGTTTGCTTGACATTTATCTAAGTATAAGAAAGTTTATTACGAACCTATGCGGATATTTTTTTTAATTTCATAAGCTGTTTTCGTGTCCTATACTGCGTCGATTGAAATATCATCCTTAATTTTCGGAACGTACCCAAGATCAGATCAGGACGATCGTCAGCTACCGGTTTAGTAGCTGACGATCGTCCTGAAACACATTCCACATTATTAATATCGTATTCCCTAATTTGTATACAAAATAATTTTAGACATTTTGATTTGTTGACTCATAATGTATGTAAGAATAATTTAAACGTTATGCGCAGACTGGATAAGTGTGGAAATGTGGCCAAAAATTGGGTTGGGTTGGGTTGGGTTGGGTTGGGTTGGGTTGGGTTGGGTTGGGTTGGGTTGGGTTGGGTTGGGTTGGGTTGGGTTGGGTTGGGTTGGGTTGGGTTGGGTTGGGTTGTATGCTATGATGATGACACACACGGGTCGAAGTCGGATGTACCTATATTGAGCGACCACTTCCTTCATTGCAACCGTTTCAGTTTGCTTGACATTTATCTAAGTATAAGAAAGTTTATTACGAACCTATGCGGATATTTTTTTTAATTTCATAAGCTGTTTTCGTGTCCTATACTGCGTCGAATGAAATATCATCCTTAATTTTCGGAACGTACCCAAGATCAGATCAGGACGATCGTCAGCTACCGGTTTAGTAGCTGACGATCGTCCTGAAACACATTCCACATTATTAATATCGTATTCCCTAATTTGTATACAAAATAATTTTAGACATTTTGATTTGTTGACTAATAATGTATGTAAGAATAATTTAAACGTTATGCGCAGACTGGATAAGTGTGGAAATGTGGCCAAAAATTGGGGTTTTTCAGTTCGGTGATTACGGCCCTCGCGTGCATGTTTTAATAGAATATTCGATGAAAATGTTTCCTACATTGTTGAAAATAATTATGTGCTAGTATTCGATGTCCATATATAGTAATCCGAAATGAAAATTGAAAAAAATGGATATAAACGGTACTCTCAAAATAATTCCATTCGGTGTGACAATATCAGTAGCAAAGGTTGCATCAAACATGGCAGAACGTTACATAGAAAATATATCCTGCGTAGCTGAAATATAATCCCCTGCGGGCTTCATAATGTGCAATTGACATAACGGCATGCACCTGTCTATATTATAATATATAATATAATTGAATTTATTTATTATTATTGTGACAGTTACAATGCAGTAATTTAGATTATGACTATATGCAAGATAAATAACACACAGGATAGAATTATTGTAGGGAGATGTAATTGATTGATTCGCGTAATAGTATCCTATTCCCGACTACTTTGAACGGAAACGTTGCCTGCGGCACCCGCAGCGTACCCGATCACGAGATGCAAGACCAGTGGAAAAATTATTACGACTCGACTCACAGATATCCCTTCAATGTTTTCAGATTCTTTTGATTAATAGTATTGCATAACACACGACAAAATAAGTTTTGGCCGATTGATACGGAATAAACAGTTAAAAGTTTCGTGTTCTTTCAATAGATTTGCTCGTTCGTCCAAGTCATATGTGCTCACGGTATTGAAACGTGACACATACATATAAATTGAAAAAAATAAATATAGTATTACAAAGCACTGCTATTTTTAATAATACTGTATACGAACGATAGCTCGCAAGTTCAATTTACTACTGAAATAGCTACATACGAGCTCGTTGTTTAAGACGATACCCAACATACACGTTTTTTAAATTCCCCACCCTCGTGTTCATATCTCCTTCACTATTTATTGCATCGTTCCTGCTCATTTTTTCATCTCCAGTTATCACATTCATATTTACAATTCCAACATTTGCTGATTTCATTTTTCTCCCCCCCCCCCCTCCAACTCACTCCGTCGAAATCCCTCGAGCATGTTCGTTTTTCTCATATTTCTGCCTCCAACCATATACACCGTTCCAAGTATTCCTTGCTATCACTATGTACCTGTATCAATTTCCAAAGACCTGCTACCTTCCAAAACTTTTCTTGATCTTTCCAATTTCCCTCCATGGCTTTCTCTTCCTGCCACCCCATGCTCCTTGTACCTTGATTCATTTTTTTCCTAATAGTTTTCCTAATTTCCGATTCCAGATCAATCAACTGTCGCCCACTCTTGGTTTTTTATACACCATCTTTACTCTTCTTCCATTTTTCCTCTGATTTCCTGCATATTTCCATATTTCTTTATCCTTTCTAATTTCGCCTTATTCCTCATCACTCTCCCCCTGTTCGCCTTTCTCTCCTTTTAGACTTAATTACCTCCACAATTTCCGTATTTCTTCCCTTGGACCCTCTGCAATTCACTCTTTTCCATTTTCTTCTACTAATCTTCTTATTATTATGTTATGTCTTTTCTCCTTTCCCTCCTTACCAATTCTCGCATCTTCCAATCAATCCTTCTTCCAGCATTAACCACAACAGTTGATCTCTGCATCCTTTCCCTTCAGCCTCATCCCATTTTTTTCTTTTGCTACTTCTCGACAAAATAGTTAAGATAAGTAGTTAATTGTAAATTATTTCAATTATGACATCAAAAGGTTTGGAGGCGGATGAAAAAAGCACGATATTCTCTTTAATTTTTTTTAATGCGTAATTGATTTTGTCGAATTCGAAGTCGATGGCACACTTAAATACAAACAATGACACTACAGGTTTGTAAGAAAAGCCATCTCTATGTGCAAATCATGTAACGGAAAAACTTATTAGTAATTATTTTTTGTAATTTATATACGCGGTTGAGGTGCCTCATCAGGGTTCAACCTACAGCCTTGCAATCTGCACAACTCGCCTCCAAGTTTTTTTTTTTATTTCACAAAATTACTTTTAGTGTAGTTCATTGACATGATTGCACAAAATCACTTTTTAATTCTTCTAACACGACATGCTTATACTAAAATTACATAAATTTTTTAGGTTACTTAATCACGATATTGCAACATTTCTTTATATGTTTTTTAATTTAGTGTTTTTAAAAACGATTGTTACCTTCAAATTTAAATTTATATGTTATTTTGAAGAAAAAAAATTATCTACAATTAACCATAATGAATTGAAGGATTTAAACAGTATGCTTATATACTCTTTAGAATTTGAAAAGTGTACATGGAAAATATACATTGTCATAAGGTTTAGGCGTGTTTTATTTTTCGATTTATATGGTAAAATTGAAATAATATGATTGTGATAAATTTATCACTCATGAGCTTAAGCCCGTATAAATAGGTCACATTAACCAGAACTAGAACTTCATATAACAAATTATGTGAGTTTATAAAGTATTTAAATTTAACTACCATTCTGAACGGAAACTTATAAATATATTACAAGGAAAATAATTCAATTTTCAAAACTATGCATTACGAAAATCCCAACGAAATTAATAAGTTAGGTGGGTTAACAACATAATATGTTCTCCAGATAGAACCACTTGATAACAGTGTTTGTGTAGTTTGAATATTTTATAATTAAAACCAAACGGAGTTCTCAAACTATTTTATCAGCCTTGCATGCGTAATCAGTTATCTGTTAAGATCTTGCTCGTAGCTGACATAAAAATTGAACGAAGTATGCCAATTCACAGTCTAACGTATAAAATAAATACAATAAAAGCGGGTCATAATTTTTAACGCATCTCACAAATTGGAATACAAATCCACGGAAGCTTTTGTATTTCAATAATAAACTATTAAACCTAATAAAATAAAAGTAACAAATATGAAGAAAGTGCAATAGTAAATTTAATGACCACGGCACGTTCCTACACAGTTGAGTTTATTACACATTTTCCTTTTTGTTCATTTACCCAATTAAACCAAGATGCAAGGAATTTATTATAAATGCTAATTAAAATTATTAATTCACAATACTATTACTAGATATTTACGGCATAATATTTCTTGTTTATGGAAATTGTTAATTAGAAATTGTTAGTAGTAAATTTCCTGCATTTGATGTATTTGTTAGTTATGTTTCCATGTTTTACACATTTAATATTTCAAACCAGAATGTGGCTAAGTTGTGTATGTAGTCACTAAGTTGACTTTCTTTAACTTACTGGTTTGAAGACATAATAAAATAATGTGTTGCATACGTATATGGTAATGAATACAAGTAACTACAATAAATTAATCTTCACCAGGAAGTCTAATTACTGAGCTGATTACCAATGTAGAAGTATGAGATATAGCACCTACAAGTAAAAATAAAATGCATGTGCTGCTACTATTAATTACTTTAACATCTCTCAACGAAACGGAGCAATGAAAATGTCAGAATCAATACATTTTTCGGAGCAACTGTTGCCTTGTCAATTATATATTTTGTGAAATATTTCTGCGACGTATAGGAAAAGAGGAAAATATATAAACATCATTAAAGATCAAAGGAATCCAAATCACATACAGTTTATAAATGTGATTAATCCAATTATTGTAAAATTCTCGACTGTTCGACCGAAAGCCCTTAGAAAATAAAATATTTCATGTGGTGATCCAATCATTCGATAAATACTTTTACCGATATTAACGTTTATATGCCGCCACTTTTTGTAATAATGTACTAAAGACTTTTTTCAAATAATATGTATGTAACTCATCATGTACTGTATGCAGTGAAGCTATTTGGAGAATTCGACCAAGGCCGAATTGACGTTACGATTTAAAATTGCAAAATTTAGCCCACACATTTTTTAAAGCGTTTGCAAACTTAACCTTGTATATGCACAACTGGACCATCATGTAGTATCCTTTCAAAAACTTAAATGAAATTTTGCTGTAAATAAGAGTGTGATAGAATAAAAGCTTTTAGCACCAACCAATCAAAGGATTAGGCGTTGGGCAGACATCTTGAAAAATATAAGTATACAAAATATATCATATGTTCTACTCAACAAGGGCGCTGAAAAAATCAATATCAAATCAGATTGTTAGTTTTACAATGAGCTGAAGAAAGGACGTCAAAATAGAACAAAAGGCTCGTGTCAACAACTAAGCTGGATATCCAACATGAGTTCCGGTATGATATACACTTTCCAACAACCAAGTTTGCGACTCTATTGAACCACATGAAGCAGATATTACAATAATAATGGATTGGTGATCATTCAGCAAGGTTATTAACCTTTCTGATAATTGGAGTCATCGCTTCATTGATCAGCAAATCAGGCTACAGTAGCAAAAAAATGCATCTCGACAACGATGTTTCTCCTTTCAGTCTGTAATAGGTGATATAGGCGGAAATAATATACCACCTCTTCCGTTAGTTTCCAAATATATTCTCCTTTGTTGTGATTGCTACATCAAATTCAAGAACAACAATGCTATTCATTGAGTACTAGTTGGTGAATGCTGAGGAAGTATCTATTCCAAGAGATGCTGACAACCAATACACACTCATATTTGATATAATACCTTCATTTCTTCGCTTCATAATCAAATGCATTCGTCCTTGTTGATTAGGTAACGGTTTGTATTCAACGAACATTACCATAACTCATCTAAAACATAGCCATCATCAATTCAGCATTTTATACCTTATCGTATGTACTGTCTTTAAATTAAAATTACTATGATATGCGAAGTAAAATAAAAATTGGAGCATTTGCACAAGCTTAGGTGGATGATTAGCAATAACTCTTAATTATAGACGTCTGGCGAAATGTTCCAAGAACGCAGATCATTGTTGACTTTTGTTAAAACAGTCCTATCGGTATTGACTACAGTTAGTACAACAGTGTTTCTCTTTCCTTTTCCTTTTGCTATTAATTTCTAGCAGATATTACTCTACATACAATGACAAGCCATTGGGGTTGCGAATATCAATATATGCCAATTCATTACCACCAATAACACCACTAATATCGCTAGAATTAGCACCTGACTATCGGATTTTAATTCATTGCCCAGTCCCTTTTATTCAAATTCCTCTCAATTTTCCCACTGTATCCCCTAACCTTCTGCAGTTGCAACACTTTAGTTTCGCCTTTTTATGTTACGGAGGGAAACGATCAGTCTCAATATTGTAATATTTGGAACATGCAAAGTACTACTTTCGTCGTTCAAGTTTAACCTTGAATGTGATATAAGTTCGAATTCAGGGCATTGGTTAAACAATTATGGATCTTATTTTTCAAATAATTTCCAGGCATCACAATATATTGACTTCTACTTTCTTGGTACTTGTGCCACCGTGTACGTCATTAATTATGGTAACCATTTGGATTTTTATTCCCTGCCTTTTTCTCTAGTTTGTCAATGGAGATAACAAGTTTCCCGTTTTTGTTAGAAAAATAATAACTTCAGTACGTCTTCATTTGTGGGTACTTGAGATTGTGGCAAAAATCAATTATGCCATTCCGTAATCTCAGAAGGAGTTGAAACTTACAAGTAGCAGAAATGCAGAGATTTGCTATTTCTTAATACAGGTACATCAACACTTAATGGAATTCACATTGAAGAATTCGATTTGGAAATGATCTCTGCATCCAGTGATTCTGTTTTCAACGTACAGCTTCTGAATTTTTGCCATCATATTTTCACCCTCACGTAATGTCTTCTTTCCCGATTCTCCTACATCACTAATTGAAGCTCTCCTACGTAGTTACACTTCCCATATATGGCTTATAGTTATTCTCTTTATGAACTTATGCTTAAGGTATAGCGAGCAGGAATTATGAAAATGTTCAATCTCGAGATATTAACGGATGTACATGTTCTGATGTCCCCTGAATCTATTCTGACTATTTTGCACGACGTCTGTGTGTGTGAGTTTTGTTTGAAAAGTTCTTTCGAAAAATCTATCATTGTTGAAATCACTGTTGAAACATTCTTTTCATAATACTATTCTGTTATTATGACTTATTAGTACTCTATTCTTCATTGATATCATTTTTTACAGTTGTCATAGAGTTTTTGATCAATGTTTATTAAATTTGGCAAAAATTCCAGCATTTTAATTAAAATATAAACTATTAGCATTAGAACAATAACTGATATGAAAAAAGCAGCCGGTATTGCCCGAAATTATAAATTTGTTGATTTCTTCTTTCTTATCAATGTATCTGAAGTTACGAAACTTGTTTGAGCCTGGTACTACTTGGTACTACATGTTATATAACGGTAGAATCGTTCTAATTTTTTGATGAGCATTTTCGATTGACTAATGGATTGTTCAACTAACGATTTCCAACCAGCAAATTTCTTCAGCGTTCTCTATAAATTATGACCCGTATACTTTTCAGGCTCCTTAAAAGCTGTGCTTTTTTTTAAAATTCCTCCGATGTTATGAATCCCTACAAATTGTCGTATGCCCTTGCCTTTTCGATAGTCTTAGACTTTCTAAACCTGACGATCGAGATGCTGCGTATTTTCTGCATAAAGTACATCCTTGAACGAGTATGGCGTCTTCTGTGATAATAAACTTCCTTGAAGACTTATTTTTTGTAACAATTAAAAATCGTCCAGTCGATTCAATATTGCCCACACTCAATAATAGAAGTCCTTCACGTTGGCAAGCACCAACTATTCCAAATATAGTAATAACTTTTTCTAGGAGATATTCCTCGTTCGATGCTTCTACTAGGCATTTTGTTATTGCTTCTGTTGTTAACCCTCCGCGACTAACATGCGGTGGTAGGACATCATCACTAACAGTTGGTAATTTTTGAAAATGTATTATAAGGTCAATCTTATAATAGATACAAGCAAATAAAATGTCCGTCACAAAAAATTCTAGAAATTTACACTTCAAAATTAAAATTGAAAAAAAAAACAAAAAACAATTCAAGAAACTTTGCAAAAATAAAATTGAATTAGGTATCCATTTTTGCGTTGCATTCTAAGCAGTTGCTCGAGGCACATGAATTTATGCAAAAATTTCAGTTATATTTTGTTTTCCGGTTTTCTTTTTAGTTGAACAATAATTGCAACGACCATATAAAACTTCTTTTAGGGCCTCGTTCTCTTCGATGATTCCATAAATTCTCACAGGAATACATCTTGGGAGCGCTTTGTTTGATGATTGACGTTTAACATGCTTCTCAATAAGATCTAAACCAAGCTTTTCCAAGAACAATCTCTCTGGTAAGGTTTTGTTTATATATCACTAAATAGTTTATGGCAGCCACGTTCATACAATCGAAAAAAATTATTAGTGGCCGTCGTTGAGTGATACGTGCACAGTTATAACTTTCAGTCAATTTGTCAATTGTACAGTTTTCACGAAATGCAAACATTGTCATCTTCTCTGGTCGCCTAATGAGCATATCGTTAAGAATTTGTGGCTTATTTTTTTTCATGGTACCTTGTGAACCCTCATAAGGTTTTCAGCGACAGCAATAGAGGTGAAGAAATTATCCATAGTGATATTTCACTTGGTACCTTGTTGACCAACATAAATTTCCAAGTTTGATGTATAAAACATTTTGGCATCTGCTAATGAATTTACTTTGATGCCATAACGGTTAGGGTTTACTTGGAATGTAAACCTTAAAATTGCATCGACATCTGAACGCTAATAGCAGACAATTGATCAAACTCCTGACTGTCAGCTCTTGTCATTTTGTCATCAAAACGAATTTTCCTGTGCAAAAACTTGAAACTTTCCTCAGACATAGTCTAGCGACAGATCTCGTAGCTCATTCCATTGGTTCTGAAAAGATTCCTTGACGTTTAACGATCACTTTTTATTGCACCTGATATGTAAAAATGTCCCAGTAGAGCTTCCATCTCTATTATATCGGTTACCCTAGCTGTTCGGTATTATTTGTTGTAATTTTTTGACCGAGTATAACTGTTTGTATAAGAGACAATATTTTGTAACATATCATCGGTAAATTATAAGTTCCATATTTCAACTGGTTCTCTCTTCTCCCGAGCCTCACCCCCCACTTCTGGAACTTGTGTAATAATATTTATAGCGCGTGTCCGCATTTTGCGCTTTTGATTCAAATGTTTCCTCCACTGTGTTTCATCATTGCCTGTGAAACATGGTTGTTGAAAACTTGTACCAGGTTCTGATTGAGAGGATTCATGGTATATTTCATCAGCCACGTTTACCGAAATTTCTTGTTCAGACTCAGATTTATGTTGCATCACCATCTTCTAAGCTGCTGTCACTATCTACTGCTCCATCTTCTACGTCATCTTGACTTTCTTGCAATAGGTGTTCGAGTCTCTCTTGGTCCTTTTCATAGCTCCAGTTAGACATTTTTATAGTATTTTCTGTTGAACAAAAATATTCAACTTAGTCTTTCCCAAAATCCTTTTCCATGTATAAAATATAGATGTATACACCTATTTGATCAAGTAGATTGGATATGGACTTACTAAGTATTCTCAGTAAATCACTTACAGTAACATCGGTCCAAAAGTGGTAACAATTGAATAACGAAACGCACTACAACACTACCACTTTAACACTAAACGTAAAATACCGAGAAAGGAAATTACTCATGCCCTCAGGAACGTACCTGCGACCAGGAGGATTATACTGGTGAGAATAGAAGTGGGCGGCCTCAGAGACGGCATGTTAGTCGTGGAGGGTTAATTCTATCTTTTTATTTGATTTGTAGCATTTACATTTTCTACGTTCCAACGTAAAAAAATTTCCATATCTGTAAGAACATAGCGAGAACTTGTATTAAACAAACATCCTGGCATAATACCAACATGGAAAGCATGGACTCGCAGCTTCAAACAGGTTTTTAGTATTGACATGTGAAAAATTTTTTGACAATCCTGTAAAATACCACATCAAGATATCCTTTTTGACAAAACAATTCTTGTTCTTACACCACATTGCAAAAGCTTCATATTCGTTTATGTATCCTTTTCTTTGGCAATAGTTCTACACTTGCTGCAGCCACTTCTTCCCGAATATGTTTTTTCAAGAGTTCTCAAATAATTTCACTGTGTAAACAGCTGTTGCTACAGTAAAGGCGCAGATGACTAGTGAATATAACAAATTACAAATATACCAATCATCGTTAACAATATTTCTTGTTAAGGAAGAGCTAAGAAAAAGAAAGGAGGAGGAAGTTCAGGGGCTGCTAAAAAGTGAGAAAGAAATTTGGGACTATCTCAGGAAAAGCAGGAAAGGAAAAGATTCGAATAAAATAGGAATAAAAGAATGGGAAGAGTACTTCAAGAAGCTATTTGGTGACGGAGGGGGAGAGGTGGAAAGAGGAGAGGAAGAACAGGGAACTAGGATGGGAGGAGAAGTAATGGAGGAATTCACATGGGCAGAGTTAATAAAAATCTAGGACAAGTTGAAAAGGGGGAAGGCGGGTGGAGAAGACGGAGTAGACACGGAAGGTTGGATTAATGCACCGGAAGAAGTTTGGAGAGTAATGTTGGAAAGGGTGAATGATATATGGATGGGGAGGGAGCAAATGCCCAATATATGGCGGACTGCGATAGTAGTCCCAGTTATGAAAAAGGGTGATAGGGGGAGGGTGGAGAATTATAGAGGGATTGCTTTACTAAACATAGTATACAAAAGATACGCAGGGCTGATGCATAGACCTGAAGGCTGCATTTGACAGGATAGATAGAGGAACACTGATATGGACAATCGAAAAAGCGGGGATATCGGAGAGGGTGGTTACAAATATGAAGAAAATATATAAAGAGACTTGGTGCAGGGTGAGATCAGGAAGCGAGTTGTCGGAAAAAATTAAAACATCAAGAGGTTTAAGACAAGCGTGTCCCTTAAGCCCCTCTTTATTCAATATTTATGTCGCTAAATTGGAAGAGGTGTTGAGAAATGGCCAAAATGAAGGGGTGG